>CAKJTW010000008.1:38352500-39602500 GCA_917880005.1 Nanger dama
CATTTTTTTGGCTTTTGTTTCTTTTGCAAATGTGAAACCTAGAACAGTGCCTGGCACTTATTAATAATTGAATGCTAAAAGAATAACTGAATAAAATAATTAATATACAGGTTTGTGGGAAAATAAGTAAGCAGATGGATGGAGATAAATGCAAATGGCACAAAGTAGGTACCTGGTAACGAATTAGAAAATTGATGAATTATAAAATGGTGGTTTCTAGGATGGTGGTATTACAGGTGGTTTTTATTTTATTCTTTAGGATTATCTATGTTTTATCATATTTATATATGATGAAAGTATAAATTATTTTTCACTTGTAGAGAATTTTATAAGATTTTTCCACATACCACATCTTGTTTTATCCTCAGGGTGTTACACCAAATAGGTTATATTCTTATTTTACATGTGAATAATTGATGTCAAGAGAAAATAAACTGATTATCAAAGAGCTCACAGCTACCAAATAACAAAGATTGAAAAAAAAAAATAGAGGAAAGATTGATTCTTTTGTTTATGTAAAGTGATGGGAAAATGTCAAGCAAACTGTTCCTTAAAAAGGAGGTTTATATCAGAATTTCTAGACATGAGGAGCTTATTGATGGTAAAAACAGAGAGAGGTCTAGACTTCAGACTGGGTTTACATAATGTTGGACATAGAACGAAAACAAAATTGATTCTTTTAAACTGTGTTAAATTATGTCTAACATAAAATTTACTATCTTAATCATTTTAGATATATAGTTCAGTAATATTAAGTACATTCACACAGCTGTGTAGCTATCACCACCGTCCATTTCCAGAGATCTTTTTACTTACTGAAACTCTGTACCCAATAAACAATAACTATAGTACCCCCCGCTTTCTATCTGCTGGCATCTACCTTTTAGCTTTCCCTCTGTTAGGAATCTGACTCTGCTAGCTACTTCATATAAGCGCAGTCAGCTTTGTCCTTTTGTGATGGGGTTACATCACTTAGTATAACATCATCAAGGTTCATCCATGTTGCAGTATGTCAGGATTTCCTTTCTTCTTAAGGCTGAATAATATACAACTGCATATATATAGAATGATTTGTTTAACCATTTATTTGCCAATGGGCACTTGGGTCACTTCCAAACTTGGCTACTGTAAACAATGCCACTATGAACACTGGTGTACAAATATGTTTGAGTCTCTGCTTCCACTCCTTTGGGATATATATCTAGAAGTGAAATTGTAGGATCATATGTACGAATGTGAGAGTTGGACTGTGAAGAAGGCTGAGCGCCGAAGAATTGATGCTTTTGAACTGTGGTATTGGAGAAGACTCTTGAGAGTCCCTGGGACTGCAAGGAGATCCAACCAGTCCATCCTAAAGGAGATCAGCCCTGGGATTTCTTTGGAAGGAATGATGCTAAAGCTGAAACTCCAGTACTTTGGCCACCTCATGCGAAGAGCTGACTCATTGGAAAAGACTCTGATGCTGGGAGGGATTGGGGGAGGAGGAGAAGGGGATGACTGAGGATAAGATGGCTGGATGGCATCACGAACTCAATGGATGTGAGTCTGAGTAAACTCAGGGAGATGGTGATGGACAGGGAGGCCTGGTGTGCTGCGATTCATGGGGTCGCAAAGAGTTGGACATGACTGAGCAACTGAACTGAACAGTAATTAAAAAATAATTTTTATAACAAAAAATTTGTGTACCTAATAGATGTTATTGAAAGGGCAGGTGTTTAAACCACGCTTCACTGGGCTTGAATGTAAGCACACATCAATACACCCTTCCCAAAGTGCATTCCTAGCTTTATTTTTAGCAAGAATAGACATTCGTGTATCCCACCATCTCCTGAGTGTCTATTAATGCACTAGACTATGGGAATTCAGCAGTGATTAAGACAGAAAGATGGGTAAGTCCCATCTTCATGGAGCTTGCCATTTAGAGAAGGGAGGTAGAAAATATTACATAAATAATAGCAAATAACTACTTTATGACTATGATATGCACTGCAATAAGAAATAAAATGTGTTTTAAGAATATTGAACAGGCTAGCCTTTGGTGTGTGGGGGTGGGGTGCACAGAGGTGCCTCCTCCAAGAATCAGGGTAAGTTTTACAATGTAAATCGGAATTTAGTACCCATTAATTATCAATTTATTTTTCAGTAAACAGCCAATGTTGAGCGTAATTAGATCACTCCCTCCAAATTTTATAACCATACTCCAAAGGTTCAGAATAATGTTGGCAGTATTCAGATGCTCATCAGATGAATTAATTAAACTAATTAGCTTAAAGTTTAATTAAATAGTAGCTATTAACTTCATTATCCCCATAACACTGATTTTTTTTTTAAGTAGTGATTTGGGATTTTACATATAATTATTTCCCTCTTTAATTTTTTTTTTTTTTTTTTACCTTCTATTGCAGTGGTTTAAAGATGTTTATATCTTATGGGAAACTGTTGGAAAATTGAGGTTTTTATTTTTCTCTTTTTGTCATTATTTTCCAGTGATTGTCAGTTTTGGTTCTTATCTGTTACCAGCCAGTATGTGACCAAAGTAAGACCTGGAGATTCAAAGGCCAGAGTTCCTATAACAAAGAACAAACCTGACTCCATATTGAATCTATTTCTTTAGCTTTAACCTTTGTGCTTTTTGCCTGTGTTTAGTCCTGTTGGCTCTCCCTCAAAATTTTTGTCTCAAAAATACAGGAGAGCCCATTCTTAAGCCTCTGACCTTTGAAGATATATCACTTTCCCACTCATACAGAGATAAAAGTTTCATAATAGAGAATAACATTTGTCTTATTGGAGACTTATAGGAACATTGAGACCAAACCTAGGTGGACAGCTTTAGGGACAAAGGATAAAATATGTCAGCACCAAGAAATATGTAACAAGCACAAACTTATACACACACAAATATAGGTTGTTGAGGCGGCAAGTTTTTCACCAAAAACTTAGGTTCACTTTTTGTATTATGGAGCTGCTGCTTGAAGCAGCTTCCCAGCCTGGAATAGCACACCCAGCCTTCTTCCATAGTCACGATCCTGTGGCTGAATTCTCATCAAGGGAACATGTATGTAAACAATGCAGACCATTCTCAGGCAAATTTCTCTCCCAGTTCTTTGTCCTCTCTTGTTCTCCTTTCCATGGATGGAAGCAACACCGAAGGTGATTTGATAGGTCATTGCAGTAAAAAAGGCAACACTTCCTTCAATCTGGGTTCTTAAGTAACTGTGAAGAGAAGAGCACCTACCACTTCACCACTGTATTTCATGAGAGTAAGAAACAATTTTGCTATTCATTAATATGGGATTTATCTGTTTAATGTTCTAGATGTCACCTCACAGCAAAGCACTGCTGTGAAGTCATGGGTCCTATCTTTGATTGCATATATAGGAGAAATCAGGAATATTTTAAGTCTAGATATTACACTTTTTTGCTATAAAACATTACTGTCATTTTTGGTGTTCCAAGTGACAACTGAGTGGCCCACAATTAACAAAATAAAAGAGAAATAAAATTTTTTAATAAAATAAATCTTGTGAAAATTCAGAATGGGATTTCCCAAACTGAATGTTGTAGGTAGGTGAGAACACTGATCAGGTTATTGCTAAATTGGAGAAATTCTGGGTTAAACAAATTATCAGGTTTCCTCATGGTGTAAGTATATAAGTGCTCATACTTACATCTTTTATAAGCCAACATATTCCGTAAATCTCCAAGGAGCACTGAACAAAGGTGGAGTGAGTATTGTATAAGTATTGTATAAGCTTTTCCCCAACTTTGAACTCAAAATCTTTGTATTTCATAGCATTTCCTAGAATAAGCTTTTTATGAAGCACACTTAGGAGAATACTAATACAGCACACTTTAAGTTTTGAAAAGAGTGATCACCCTCCATTGTCTCAAAGTTTCCTAGTGACTACAAGTGGGAATAGGGGACCGCAGATAATATTACTAATGGTTTAGAAACCGTTTAAACGTGGAAAGGATATTACTGGGACGATGGATGAAGTCTGAATCTGGACTGTGGATTAGGTAATTGGAGCAATTTGAAGCAGCCTGTAGTTTGATTATTTCACTCTGCTTATTAAGAGGATATCTTTCATAAGAAATACACATGAAATATTTACGAGCAGAGGGACGTGAGTATCTTCACTTTATTCTCAAACTTTTTTAAAGCATACAGGGAGGTAGAGAGAAATGCAGTGGGAGGGAAAGGAAGAACGAGAGAGGAAAAATAAAATAGGAGGGATGGGTGGGAGAATCCTAAGAAACTGCCTGAAATTTTGCTATAAATTTGGTATTTTACATGTACATGAAAACATACACATAAAGGTTTCCAAAATAAGAGTGCGAAGAGTGATGTCCTGTAGGAAGTGGGTTCAACATTCATTTTGGCTGTGCTTGATTTCAAACACATCACACATGTTTATTTAAAACTGCCCTTCTCAGACTGGAATGCCACCAGCAGGAAAATCTGTGAGTTTTGACTGAAAATGGCTCTTATACCAGCTGTAGAGGTGGTATGCTGTTACAGTTTGGTGGGCAAAAAGAGTGTTGCTTCTTCCATGTTATTTATTCATACAGGAGGCTTCTGCTTAAAAAATAATTCAGATTAAAAATATTACTTTGCTTTGTTTATAGCAAAAATAAGAAACAGTCTCTCTTATTATATATAAAGAAAGGTCATAAACAAGTTGCTAGGTTTCCATTGCTCTAGGAGGAGAATGAAAATGCAGTAGCTGCTGATCAAGAAAAGTATTCATATTTTGCTGCCAAGTCAAGGTGACTGGCAGTGATTACTCCACCCAATCCTTTTGCTTTGTGCTATACTTGGACGGGGAGCCTGGTGGGCTGCCATCTATGGAGTCGCACAGAGTCGGACACGACTGAAGCGACTTAGCAGCAGCATACTTGGTCATTTATCTCTTTCTCCAGAGCTTTGAAGATCTCCAAATGCCAATCATGTTATCAAGCCAGGCATGGGTGGGCCTGGTCCAAAAACACCTTCTGTGATAGTTTCTGGGTAAGAGAGCCACTCAGAGTGCAAAAATAGGTTTTAGGCTAGAGAGTGAAAGGAATAATCTGAACACTGAGGTCACCGATGTGCCCTTTTGCATTATGAACACTTTCTTCCCTCCTCAGGTCTTTGTTCCCTCTTTCTCTCGCATCGTTATTCTCCACATGGTACCATTTGCATCATAGTTACTGCTGCTACAAATAGAAATAAAAGGTCTGTTGGCACCACATCTCCTCCTCTAGTTTCTGTTCAATTTCTCTAGTCCCCTTCTCAGCAAAGTACCTTGAAAGAAGTATCTAAAGTCTTAGTTTCTACTTTCTCATCAATACAACACATTCTGAGTGGTTGTTCCATGCCCACCTCTACATATTGACCATTGGGGGGGTGTGCTTCTCTTGACCGCCACAAACATAACACAAACTCAAACAAAAATATCCACAAAAGGATGACACCCCTTGGACTGACTTAACAATAGCCTAACCCTGACTTTCTGTGTTTCTTTTTACTGTTTAATTGGTTTTAGGAGGCCTAAAGTGAAGAGGTAATCTTCTGATTAAAACTGCTATCCACTCATTTTCTTTGGTGATGAAATTTTTGAATCTTAAACATTATTATTATAGTCAGAATCATGGTAATTTCTGGAAATTCAAGAAAATTTTACACACGGTGACATTCTCTAAAATTAGGCCTAATTTCTTCAGGATAATAGATGCTTTCACAAAGATGGCAAAAATTCCTGGTGAATTTCCAAAGAAAAAATGTATAATAGGCTTTTGTTAAATTATTTCTTAAATGGAGTGATTTTTTTCCAAATATAAACTAGCCTTGGGCAGTCTTAATGCATTACTTACTTTTAAGTGATTAAAGGTAACGCCTACCAAATCAATAGAAGAAAAGATGCTAAAGATGAAACATTACAACTAAAATTAGCATTAACTATGGATAGATATAAAATAATATGAGATCATGTTTTTCTTTAAAAGTCCAACAGATTTAATGGAGGTTAAAGAAAAAGAAATCGGAAATTGAAAATGTAATTGGATTGGCAAATATCCTCCCTTACAGATATCTTTCAGAGCAAATTATACTCTTCTGCGAATCATTTAAAAGACATGAATGCTAACAACAATATAAATGAAGTCTCTTTTAATGTCTGGACAACTGAATGCTAATTGATTATTAACTGTGAATTTAAACACCAAATATGTTTAATGATTAAGAAACATTTGCATTTCTCTACATTTTATAAAATATCACCTTCCTTAGGGTATCTCAGGCAGAAAACACAAGGGCAAAGAATGATACATGACTGAAATCTTTCTAGATTTCCCTCAAGGAAATAGAACAAGGACATGCAAAAGCCCATTCAAAGATCTTTAAGCTTGAAAGAGATGCATGGAAAATTAACAGAAGTTTCACTGCCCAAAGAGTAGTAAATCTAAGGTGTTCGGTACTCTGTCAAAATACTGAACACTGTTTCAAAATCTTCAAAATATTTAATTCATATAAGTCAAAGTTAAGTCCCATTGTTCTGAGGTAACTAACTTAAATAGCCCTATGTTCCCTTAACACATGCATTAGAAGAAAAAAAACCCTGCTATCCCTACATTCAAGGAATCAAATTATACACTGATGTATATACATCACTGACAAGAAATGTATAAAAAATAGTCCATAGGAAAATATTAACTGTGATGATCTATACTACTATCATTACCAAGCAGCCAAAATTGAAGGGTGGAAAAATCTAGAAGCAACTGAAGACAGCTTTTTGGAGAAGGTAAATCAAATGAGCCCTGACTAATAGCTTCTTAATGGACTGCAGGAAGTGGGGAGATGACAAGAGCTGTCCTAAAAGTGACCCACTTTTGATAACTATAGGCCATCTTTCCTCATCGCATCATACAACTATTAACAGATCTATCAAGTAAACCAAGCATTCAAATAATGGATAAACATATCATAAAGACACTACAAAATGTAAAGCTCTACTATGCCTTATCTTTTGAACAACCTTTAAAGACTGTTGCCACTGTTTAGTCCCAATGTGTCTAAATCTTTGAGACTCTATGGATTGTAGACCACTAGGCTCGTCTTGGAGAAGGCAACGGGCGCCCCACTCCAGTACTCTTACCTGGAGGATCCCATGGATGGAGGAGCCTGGTGGGCTGCAGTCCATGGGGTCGCTAAGAGTCGGACATGACTGAGTAACTTCACTTTCACTTTTCACTTTCATGCATTGGAGAAGGAAATGGCAACCCACTCCAGTGTTCTTGCCTGGAGAATCCCAGGGACGGGGGAGCCTGTTGGGCTGCCTGATGTGACTTAGCAACAGTAGCAGCAGCAGTTTGCTCAAACTCATGCCCATTGAGTTGGTGATGCTATCTAACCATCTTATCCTCTGCTGCCTCCTTCTCCTTTTGCCTTCAGTTGTTTCCTGCATCAGAGTCTTTTCCAATGAATCAACTCTTTGTGTGAGGTGGTCAAAGTATTGGAGTTTCAGCTTCAGCATTAGTTCTTTCAATTAATATTCATGGGGGATTTCCTTTAGGATTGACTGGTTTGGTCTTGCAGTCCAAGGAACTATCAAGAGTCCTCTTCAGCATCACAATTTGAAAGCATCAATTCTTCAGTGCTCAGCCTTCTTCATGATCCAATTCTCACATCCATGCATGACAACTAGAAAAACCATAGCTTTGACTATATGGACCTTTGTCGACAAAGTGATGTCTCGGCTTTTTAAGATTTTGTCTAGGTTTGTCATAGCTTTCCTTCCAAGGAGAGAGTGTTTTCTAATTTCATGCCTGCAGTCACCTGCTGCAGTGATTTGGGAGCCCAAGAAAATAAATCTGTCACTACTTCCACTTTTTCCCCTTTCATTTGCCATGAAGTGATGGGACCAGATGCTATGATCTTCCTTTCTTGAATGTTGAGTTCCAAGCCAGCTTTTCACTTTCCTCTTTCACCCTGACCAAGAGGCTCGTTAGTTCCTCTTCATTTTCTTCCATTAGAATAGTATAATCTGCATATCTGAGGTTGTTGATATTTCTCCTGGCAATCTTGATTCCAGCTTGAGATTCATCCAACCCAGAATTTTGCACTGATGTACTCTGCATATAATTTGAATAAGCAGGTTGGCAATACACAGTCTTGATGTACTGTTTCCACAATTTGGAACCAGTCAGTTGTTTCATGTCCAGTTCTAACTGTTGCTTTTTCATACATATATAGGTTTATCAGGAGACAAGTAAGGTGATCTGCTACTCCAGTCTAAGAATTTTCCAGTTTGTTGTGATCCACACAGTCAAAGGCTTTAGCATAATCAATGAAGCAAATGTAAAGTTTTTTTTTTTTTTTTAACCTTCTTGCTTTCTCCATGATCCAATGAATGTTGGAAATTTGACTTCTGATTCCTCTGCCTCTTTGAGACTCAGCTTGTGCATCTGGAAATTCTTGGTTCACATAATGCTGAAGCCAAGCTTGAAGGATTTTGAGCATTACCTTGCTAGCATGTGAAATAAGTTTAATCATATAGTACTTTGAACATTCTTTGGCACTGGAATGAAAACTGATCTTTTCCAGTCCTATGGCCACTGCTGAGTTTTCCAAATTTGCTGACAAACTGAGTGCAGCACTTTAACAGCATTATCATTTAGGGTTTTTAAATAGCTCAGCTGGAATTTCATAACTTCCACTAGCTTTGTTTTCAATAATGCTTCCTAAAGCCCACTTGACTTCACATTCCAGGATGTCTTGATCTAGGTGAGTGACTACACCATCATGGTCATCCTGGTCATTAAGACATTTCTTGCATAGTTCTTCTGTGTATTCTTGCCACTTATTCTTAATCACTTCTGCTTTTGTTAGGTCCTTATCATTTCTGTCCTTTATTGTGCTTATCCTTGCATGAACTGTTCTCTTGGTATCTTCAGTTTTCTTCAAGAGATCTCTAGTTTTTCCCTTTTTGTTGTCCTCCTTTATTTCTTTGTATTATTTGTTTAAGATGGCCTTCTTATCTTTCCTTGTTATTCTCTGGAATTCTGCTTTCAGTTGGGTGTATCTTTCCCTTTCTCCCTTGCCTTTGGCTTCTCTTCTTTCCTTAGCTATTTGTAAAACCTCCTCTGACAATCACACTATCTGCTAGAATTTCTTTTTCTTTCTTTAATGATACATTTCACCATGTTCTTTAATTTCTTTCTTTTCTATTATAATTTCAAACAATCAGCTAACCTAAGTTCAAGGAAGGCCCAGTAGAGAATATAAGTTCATCATTGTCAACACATCTATAGATGCCCAATTTTGCCTCACAAGTCTTGAGACTTTGGCTTTCCTTGGCTTTCCATCATTAATACTAGCTGTTTCATTTTCTAGTTACTAAAAGAATTAAAGAAAAGGCAGTATATTTTTATAAGGAAATATAAAACTGATAGGGTCATAAACCTGGCAGTCACCATAGAATAACTTGAATCTTTAGTCAGTGGCTACCCTAAAGTCAAAATTCAACAAATAAAAGGGAAGTAAGCATAGTCAACACATCCTTTTATCTGTTGCTTCATAAAAGTCAATGATAGACTAAACACAGGGCCCAAAGACATGGAGATGACAGGAGCACCATACATCTCCCTATGTGGATGGCAAAACATTCCCTGGAGGGTGTGAAAAGTTAAGGGTACAAAAGGAGGAGCAGCCCGATTAGGAAGCCTTCCAAGTTAGGCAGAGGACTATTGTCTTCATACAGTAGGCAATCAGGAAGTGATGGCCACTTGAGCAGAGAAGTGATATAGCACATAAGAAGGATTAATTGGCCAAGGTCACACATGCAGAGGCCAGTAGGAATTAGATGAGATTAAAGAGGGCCTGAATGATAGTGGTTAAAGTAACAATGGAAGAGGAAGGCAAGAAAGACAGGAGAAACATTTAAAAGGAAATCACTTTTCCCAGTGCTAGGGGATACAAAATGCTGACTCAGAGTCAGCACCGCAAAATGGGTTCTGGAGGCACTTGTGTTGGTGACCAAGGAGGGGACATGAATTCTGATTCCAGGCTGACATCCCTGCTTCCTTCAGGGATGTGACATACCTGATGCTTCCATATCTCTCTTCTCCTATCTGTGGCTCTCATCCTGGATTTATAAATGGGTTCCAAGAGGAAAATTTAACTCATGCTAACCAATGTCCCACATTCATAGGCCTTCTCCTTTTCCATTCCTTATAAGAAACATGAAAGAAATACTGTTTCCCTACATTGATCCTAAAACTATTTTTCTTAGTATAATCAATTTACACTGGAAAAAAATCCTAAAAAAAATATATATATATATACACACACACACACACACACACACACACACACACACACACACATACACCTGGTTTTATAAAAACCAAACACCAGAGGACCATCTGTTTGAACTGATCTCCAGTGAGTTCAGTCACTCAGTTGGGTTTGACTTTGTGACACCATGGACTACAGCACGCCAGGCTTCCCTGTCCATCACCAATTCCCAGAGCTTACTCAAACTCATGTTCATCATGTCAGTGATGCCATCGAACCATCTCATTCTCTGTTGTCCCCTTCTCCTCTGGCCTTCAATCTTTCTCAGCATCAGGGTCTTTTCAAATGAGTCAGTTCTTCGCATTAGGTGACCAAAGTATTGGGGCTTTAGCATCAGTCCTTCCAATGAATATTCAGGACTGATTTCCTTTAGGATTGACTGGTTGGATCTTCTTTCAGTCCAAGGTGACTCTCAAGAGTCTTCTCCAACATGACAATTCAAAAGCAGCAAATTTTCATTGCTCAGCTTTCTTTATAGTCCAATTCTCATATCCATACATGACTACTGGAAAAACCATAGCTTTGACTAGACGGACCTTTGTCGCTAAAGTAATGTCTTTGCTTTTTAATATGCTATCTAGGTTGGCCATAGCTTTTCTTCCAAGGAGCAAGGGTCTTTTAATGTCATAGCTCCAATCACCATCTGCAGTGATTTTGGAGACCCCCAAAATAAAGTCTTTCACTGTTTCCATTGTTTCCCCATATATTTCCCACAAAGTGATGGGACCGGATACCATGATCTTAGTTTTCTTGATGTTAAGTTTTAAGCCAACTTTTTCACTCTCCACTTTCACTTTCATCAAGAGGCTCTTTAGTTCTTCACTTTCTGCCATAAGGGTGGTGTCATCTGCATATTTGTGGCTATTAATATTTCTCCTGGCAATCTTGATTCCAGCTTGTGCTTCATCCAGCCTCGCATTTCACATGATGTACTCTGAATGTAAATTAAATTAGCAGAGTGACAATATATAGCCTTGATGTATTCCTTTCCTGATTTGGAACTAGTCTGTTGTTCCATGTCCAGAACTATTCTCAATCCTACTGAAAATAATCTTTAGTCATGGAAATATAGGCACTATTCTCTGTATTTAGCAGAAAGGTAAGAAAATGAATTGAACATATTTGTAGCTGTAGATTTCCTAAATAAGGGGAAAACACACTCAGGGACTAGGATATGTTAAAAATAGAGATCTAAGCTGGTAGCTACATTTTATTTGAGAAAGAGCCCCGGCGGAGATCCCAGAAAATTGAGCGACCTGGAAAGCCCAGAAGACGCAACAATAGTGCGCGCCAAACTCCCTAGCCACTAGGACTTGGAACCAAACCCGGCACCCGGAGGGGACTTCCTGAGCGCCAATCCTGAGTGGCTTAAACTGGGGAATTGCATGAAACATAGGGCAGGCCCCACATGGTTATCCCATGGAGCGGGAAGGGGCAAGCCCAGTGCAGAGCTCACCACCACCCTCCCTGTGGCAAGACAGAAATCAGACACGGAAGAGACCAGCAAACAGAAGAAGTCAAACAGAGGGAACTGCCTTGGTAGCGACCCCACACAGTCCTCAACGACAGAGAAAGCGCCAGATACACCGTTACTACTTTTATGATCCAAAAAAATTTTTTGGGGGAGATGATGTGGAAGTGTGATTTTTTTTTTTAAGAATTTTTTTCTTTCTTTAAAAATTATTTTTTTCCTTTTTAAATTTGTTTATTCTTTTCTTTTTCATCTTTTTTTCCCCTAAACTTGCTTAAATTTTTAGGTCTTCTATATTTCTATTTATTTTTATAACCTAATATTACTTTTCAAAAAAAAAAAAAACCCCTATCGTTTAAGCAAATGCCGTATATAGTCTTATTGGTGGAGGAAGTTGTCTTTTAATAATTCTGGATTCTTTTATTATATTTTACATTTTTTTTCTTTTTTTCTCTATTTTTTTTTAAGTTTCTCTCTCCTTTTTCTTCTTCTCTTCAATAATCTATCTTTGAAAATCCAATCTATACTCCAGATTTTTAATCTTGGCATTTTGGTATTTGTTGCCAATTTTGTACTTTTAAAAACCTAATCCTCAGTACCCAGTTTTACATGAGTGTAAGACTACTGGCTTGACCACTCTCTCCACCTCTGGAATCTCTCTTTTCTCCACCAGGTGGCTTTTGTCTCCTCCCTCCCCCTCCCCCTCTCTACCCACCTCTATGAACCTCTGTGCGTTCCAGAAGGAGGAGAACTCTAAGGGAACTGGTCACTGACCGGATCTGTATCCCTCCTTCCCATCTCCCTCTTTTATCCTCCTGTCCACCTCTATCTACTTCCTTCCTCTCCTCTTCCATGTATAACTCTGTGATCACCTCTGAGCGGTCCAGACTTCGGAGCGCACACAAGAAAGTGGTTACGGGCTAACTTGCTTTTCCCTCTTTTGATTCCACCTCATCTCATTCCACTCACCTCTAACTACTCCCTCCCTCTTCTCTCCTCCAAGTAACTCACCAATCCTCTAGGGACGACCCTCAAGGTGGAGAATCCTATCATCATTAACCTAGATGTTTTAACATTAGTGCTGAATAGATGGAGAAATCATGAGCCTATTGTAAACATAAAAAATCTTTTTTCCCCCTTCCAGTACATGAATCATCCACTTTCTATTTCCAAGTTGGGGGAAAAATATACAATGAATCCTCTATTGGCCTCCCATTGAATCTTAGGAAATAGAGTCAAATTATCATTAAATGTATACTGGTCTGCTGATTACATTAATACTCTTATTTCTCATCACTCTTGTTTGGTCGGTTCACAAAACTTTACCCGTCCACTTTAGTTGGTTTCTACTAATGTCATACAATGATCTCTATTTAAGAAGTCCAACAAAAAGCATCATGCATCCACCTGTACTCCCTCTTGGTATGTGTATGTTTCAGCCTTGGAATGTGTATGTGGATTTTGTATTGACAATACCAGGCAGATGACAAACAGGTTCTCATATCAACATTTACTGGAAACTTATTTTCAGATGTCATAACATCATAATAAATGAATTAAAATGCATACATCATTCATCAGACACCAGTGTGCAGAGAATAGCTATATGCTCTTCATGAAATATTATGCAAACTCTGAAAGCACTCTTAGATAGACAGGTTACTTCACCTCTCCAAGCTTCAGTTTGCTCATTCATTACCTTGTTATAATAGTGTTTACTTCTTAGGCTTCTTGCAAGGTACGTCTTAACTCTGTCTAGCATGCAAGGCATGTTCCACATTCTTCATTAGCAATGCACATCCCTCTGTTAGAGAGGCATCCTCAATCTCATTGTCCCTGCCTCTCCCAGCAATCCTGGGTCTCACCAGCCTCTTTGCTTTTCCTGACATTGCCAACGAGGGGTCTCCTGCCATAGAGTGGTACTTCCTGAGTCCTGTTTATAATGAATCATTATTCTCCCAAGATCACTGAGCAGAATCTGTGATCTTAATCTTGGAGGCAGGTTTCTGGAGAGTGACTGACCTTTAAGGAAGGCACCCTCTGAGAGCACCTGACTCAAACCATGAAATTTTGAATCATTAACAATTTAAAGCAGAAAAGAATTTAACCAAGCTAGACAACCTGTAATAGCTCCATTAGGACCATTTTGGTGTTGTTCAGGCCAAACTAATGACTATGAAGAGAAGATACCTAAAAACAAGTAGATGTATTCCACTTTACTACTTCCATTTTAAAACTCATTTGGAATTTATCTGGTGTGTCTTCCTAGGTTGACCTTTTTTCCCCACATCAATCTGTTCTAATTAGTCAGATAGTTTTTAACCACCAAAATCTATTAAAAATACCTTTGCACATTGACTATTCAGAGACTGTACAACAGAAAAGCTAATGTTAGAAACAATTTTTTTCAGATGACCTTCAAATATAAAAGTTCAGGATGCAAACAGAGAAGAGTGGTATGGATAGGGGTGGTGAGGACTGTGGCAAAACAGGGCACACAAACCTCTTCCAAAGGCTCCCCACAACAACAACAACTTGTGATGCTCTGAAGGCCCAATAATACATTCTAATAGCCAGTTTGGTCAACTACTAGCCCATAAATCCTGATTTAACTCAAACCCTTCATTTCATGAATGGAAATTTAACCCAGAGGAATCTAAAAGGACTGTCTTTGGCCACATTAGATACAGATCTGCCAATGGGATTTC
This sequence comes from Nanger dama, assembly GCA_917880005.1. Lineage (NCBI taxonomy): Eukaryota > Metazoa > Chordata > Mammalia > Artiodactyla > Bovidae > Nanger > Nanger dama. The sequence goes on from CAKJTW010000008.1 coordinate 38,367,019, forward strand.
TTGACTCCTAATCCAAAGTCCTCAATTTCATCTTTTTAAAATTTTATTTTTATTTTTAGTTATGGTACATATGCTTAGTTGCTCTGCATCACGTGGGATCCTCCTGGATCAGGGATCAAACCCATGTCTCTGCATTGGCAAGTGGATTTTTCACCACTGAGCCACCAGGAAACCCCTCACTTTCATCTTTGATTTACTCCTGTACCTTTAGGTGGCATGAGGAAATAAAATATCACAAATTCAAGTCTCTATGGAACATCACCTAGGCTTACAGTTCTAAGCCCCGGGGGGTAGGGTTAAAGAGATCTCAATTTATAGCCTTTGTCATGAAGTGGGTAATACTCTCTTTTCTTAAGCTTAAATCCTCTCTCATATCCACAGCCATACCCCTCCACACAGGCCTGAGAGTTAAAAGATGTCCCAGGGAATGATCTGGTCCACCTCACTGCCTTAGATAGATGAAATGTTACTACCTTTTAAGAAATGGTGCTCCAGAGGTCTCAAAAGAATGAGAAAACTACTGTGAGCAGCAAAAAGCCTGTCCTAATGCTTTTAAGGAGAGAGGTTTTTCCTGGAACAGACATTTTATATTGGAAAATAAAACAAAAAATCATGAATATAATTACATAAAGAATATAGTACAGACTATTCATGTGGAAGCCATTGATGGGAAATCCCAGTTTTGGGTCAGTAAAGGTGGGTCTTAGTGTTTCTTGAGAAGTTTCTTACTAAAAAATAAAAAAAAAAATTAAGAAAAGAGTAAAGTCCCAAAGAACTAAGAACAATGGTTTCTACATAAGGGTACAGATTCCACAGCATTTCTGAAGGTCAAACTTTGCTCAGAAAAGACATGCTATTTATCCCTGGCACAACACTCATGCTGAGTCACCAAGTCCAAGTGGCACCACCAGAAGCTGTTTCGTTCACAATAGCAACCGTAGCAGAGTGGAACACACCAGACACTGCCTCCAGGGTGGCTCCATCATGGACGAGCCTGCCTCCAACTTCCTGCCTGGTTGTGCTTAGAACCAGTAACCAAGGCTGCTCCACACAAATCCAGGGTGGGAATCATCCACAATGTCTGAGGGAGCACTGTGGAATGTCCAAATGACCCTCCCTCATCAGAGATCTATGATCAAATGGTATTCTGCATAGTCACATATGCCATGAAGCTACATGATTGTTTCCATGTTAGAATTAGCATTTAATTAGACTGAGTCTTTTAAATTCATCTGAACACCCTTCATGCTTGTCTGTTTAGTGCTTTCTGTCACTGAGTTTTGAATTACAATTTCTTCCTCGCTTGCCAGTAGGTTTAGAAAAAAATGTGCCCTTAAGTTTGTCTTTAACATTAAGTTCACATTTCACTGACTGTCAAAGTGAAGTCTGAAGACAGCAATAGCTTTTTTTTCCTTTTGTAATTGTGCCTATGTAATATACAGAATTTTGCCAAAAGTTACATCTTCCTGCCCCCATTTCTGCATGCCCTATCTACTGCTTGTGGGTCCTTGTGGATCCACAGGATATATATGGATCTTGGATACATGTTTTTAGGGATTTTTAAAACATATTTTACACTTTTTGCTTATAATTGTATTTTATAATTTCCAGAAAAAAAATAGAAATATTTCACCTGTAAGTGGTTTTAAGGCTTACCCATCAGTTATTTTATATCACAACTCTCTCATTTAGGGTTTTTTCATTTGTATTTAGCTTTAGTTGGCTAGATCAAACAGAGAAGATAGAAAGTATGCTTTGTGAGGCTTGAACTAGTCAGAAAGCATCTCGGGTTTTCTAAAATAAACAACTCATCTGACTATACATTCTTGGGATTCATATTTCCCTTTGAAAATATGTAGATATTCCATTGTTTTCTGCTTTACTTTAAAAGAGAATACTTTGATTAGTACAACTTCTGTTTTTCTGAAAATTTTTTCTGTTTTTACACTGGAAATAGCTGTTTTGCCAGGATGGACTTAGATGCAGTTGTCTATTACTTTATCTGGCTCTCAATGAAACCTCTAAATATGACTAGCTCAGAAAAACATTCCTAGATTATGTCTTTGATATGTTAGTTTTTGTTACCATCTGTTCCTTGAGAATTTCTATAGGTTTTGGGGGAAAAAAATTCTGTAACTCATTCTGTATTCACTATGCAATCATCTTTCTTTTCTTTGAATTTGTCACTTTTTCCCTTATTTGTTCTAGGAAAGCACTTCCTTTTTATTCTTCACTTGGCTTTTTCTCAGTATGAATCCTGTGCTGAGTCTGTAGTAGGTTTTAACTTGATTATTGGCTTTTGGTTCTCTTACAACGTTTCCTACGGCATTTTCCTTGATTCTATGACCTTTTGGTCTCTGACCTGTCCTTACACATTTCCATTCTTCTGCCACTGAGAAATCAGAATAACCTGTCCCCATTTCACCACAACCTGCCCCTCAGTTTTTTCAACCTTTTAATGATTTGTAAATACGTCATTCGCAGCAGGATGCTTTTCCTCATGTCTTCAAGATGATGTTCCTGCTCATTGTCATGTGGTTGCCACCCACATGGGCTCCATACTGCTTCATCTACTCAAAGAGGAAGGACCCATGCAGATGAGATGCTGCTCCTGGGTGTACCCTCTGTCCCCGTGGACACTGACTGAACGTCCCTCTCACATCCACAGCTTGAACTCTGTTTAGGTATCAGGAAGGCTCTCATCTCTCACACTCTGGACAGAGGAAATTCAGGAACGACAACTTCCAGTTTGCTTGGTCACTCCACGAATCCTTGTGCTTTCTCTTGCGTAAAGAGATCTCTACATGGGAACTGCATCTCCCAAAACACATGATGTCTTGGCTTTTTCCTATTTCTGGCAGTTGTTTTTGGGGACTGTGGCCTCTCATTAGTTTGTATCTAGCTTTATGTATAAATGTGTGTGTATATATATAACTGCATGCCTATGTGTGTGTGTACACGCATGCACATGCACATACAAGTGCATATGTGTTCAGTCATGTCTGATTTTCTGCAACCCGATGGACCTGCCAGGCTCTTCTGTCCATGGGATTTTCCAGGCAAGCACACTGGAGTGGGTTGCCATTTCCTCCTCCAGGGGAGCTTCCTGGCCCAGGATTTGAACCCGTGTCTCCTGAACTACAGGCAGATTCTTAACCACTTGAGCCATGCATGTGTATGGGTATGTACAAATATGCGTATTATGCATGCTTGTCTACATATATGTATTTTTGCATACATGTATGCATTTGTGTTTTCTGTACATGCTGCTGTTGCTGCTAAGTTGCTTCAATCGTGTCCGACTCTGCGACCCCATAGATGGCAGCCTACCAGGCGCCCCCATCCCTGGGATTCTCCAGGCAAGAACACTGGAGTGGGTTGCCATTTCCTTCTCCAATGCATGAAAATGAAAAGTGAAAGTGAAGTCGCTCAGTGGTCTCCGACTCTTCACGACCCCATGGACTGCAGCCTACCAGGCTCCTCCATCCACGGGATTTTCCAGGCAAAAGTACTGGAGTGGGGTGCATGGGTGTGTAAATGCGTATGTGTTTTCCCTGTGTAGTTAGAGTAGCAGTTCCTGACCTTTTCAGCAACAGGGACTGATACTGTGGAAGATGAATTTTCCATGGATAAGGGAGGGCATAGCTCAGGTGGTAACACAATCAGTGGAGAGTAATGAGGGTTAGCAGATGAAGTTTCACTCACTTGTTCACTGCTCACCTCCTGCTGTGTGGCCCATTTCCTTACAGGCCATGGACTGGTACTGGTACCATGGGGACCCGTGGGTTAGAGAACTGAAGAACAGATTGACTAAAAATGGCAACCACAAAGAAAATAAGAGGAAATGTTCATCTTCCCAGCTGCTACTGATACTAGATTTTGCATTCAGGGCCCAAATACAAGTCAAAGTCAAAGCATCTCCTAAGAAACTTCAGCTGGGCAGCACAGGAGATACCCCATGTCCAAGGTCAGGAGCAGCAGCTGAGAGGAGATAGCCCACGTCCAAGGTAAGGAGCAGTGGCTGCACTTTGCTGGAGCAGCAGTGAAGAGATACCCCACATCCAAGGTAAGAGAAATCCAAGGTAAGATGGTAGACGCAAAGAGAGGGCGTTAGAGGGCAGACAGACTGAAACCGCAATCACAGACAACTAGTCAATCTGATCACACGGACCACAGGCCTTGTCTAACTCAATGAACCTAAGCCATGCCGTGTGCGGCCACCCAAGACAGATGGGTAATGGTGGAGAGGTCTGACAGAACATGGTCCACTGGAGAAGGAAATGGGAAACCACTTCAGTATTCTTGACTTGAGAACCCCATGAACAGTATGAAAAAGCAATATTTCCTGTATGCAGGTCAGGAAGCAACAGTTAGAACTGGACATGGAACAACAGACTGGCTCCAAATAGGAAAAGGAGCATGTCAAGGCTGCATATTGTCACCCTGCTTATTTAACTTATATGCAGAGTACATCATGAGAAGCACTGGGCTGGAAAAAGCACAAGCTAGAATCAAGATTGCTGGGAGAAATATCAATAACCTCAGATATGCTGATGACACCACCCTTATGGCAGAAAGTGAAGAAGAACTAAAGAGCCTCTTGATGAAAGTGAAAGAGGAGAGTGAAAAAGTTGGCTTAAAGCTCAACATTGAGAAAACTAAGATCATGGCATCTGGTCCCATCACTTCATGAGAAATAGATGGGGAAACGTTGGAAGCAGTGTCAGACTTTATTTTGAGGGGCTCCAAAATCACTGCAGATGGTGACTGCAGTCATGAAATTTAAAGACGCTTACTCCTTGGAAGAAAAGTTCTGACCAACCTATATAGCATATTAAAAAGCAGAGACATTACTTTGTCAACAAAGGTCTGTCTAGTTAAGGCTATGGTTTTTCCAGTAGTCATGTATGGATGTGAGAGTTGGACTATAAAGAAAGTTGAGTGTTGAAGAATTGATGCTTTTGAATTGTGGTGCTGGAGAAGACTCTTGAGAGTCCCTTGGACTGCAAGGAGATCCAACCAGTCCATCCTAAAGGAGCTCAGTCTTGGTGTGTTCACTGGAAGGACTGATGTTGAAGCTGAAGCTCCAATACTTTTGCCACCTGATGCGAAGAGCTAATTCATTGGAAAAGACCCTGATGCTGGGAAAGTTTGAGGGCAGAAGGAGAAGGGGACGCCAGAGGATGAGATGGATGGATGGCATCACGGACTCAATGGACGTGAGTTTGGGTGAACTCCGGGAGTTGTTGATGGACAGGGAGGCCTAGCGTGCTGCAGTTCATGGGGTTGCAAAGAGTCAGACAGGACTGAGCTTCTGAACTGAACTGAACTGAAAGAAACTTCTAAAGGGGGAGGATTCTGGATTTCTGATGGCTGAATACATAGCATCTTTAATTGTACTGCTGCTGCTGCTGCTGCTGCTAAGTCACTTCAGTCGTGTCCAACTCTGTGCGACCCCATAGACGGCAGCCCACCAGGCTCCCCCGTCCCTTGGATTCTCCAGGCAAGAACACTGGAGTGGGTTGCCATTTCCTTCTCCAGTGCATGGAAGTGAAAAGTGAAAGTGAAGTCGCTCAGTCATGTCTGACTCTTAGTGACTCCATGGACTGCAGCCTACCAAAGATGCAATTCCATAAACCTTAAAGGTTCATGAAAATTATTCTAAGAGTTTGGTGAGAGATTGACTGTCATTCCTAGTTTGATGATGGAATAATTTCTCATTTTCTGTTTTATCTTAGAGATTTTATGTACATCATTAAGAGAGGCTAAGGAAGACACAATTTTTAAAACCTCGAGTCCCTTTTCTCCATTTCCCCCTTCCAGATGTTTACAACTCCAAAGATAAAAACTACCTGAGATATAACTTGGCTCTATGTGTTTTTGAGCCTCTCCATTTTATCTGCATGTACCAGGATGCCCAGAGGGGACAAGTAGTGTACTCAAGGTCTGAGAGCTTGTAACAAAGCCCAGACCATACCTCAAGTGCCCTGACTTTAATAATGATGAGACTCCACTTGGCTCTGGAAAGAAAACGATAATGATTGCTATTTAGAAAAGCTACCAAGTATGTGTATACTTTTGCTCTACCCATCCTTAGGGAGAACGAACAGTGACTCTCATTATTCTTGAAGCACTGCCCTGTCACTAACAATAGCCACTTCCCATTTCTTATACTCTGAAATGAGCAAAACTTCCACAAAGGTAGGAAGGCTGTCTTCACACATATAGGGGAAAACGACCTTCCTAGAGTCTGCATACAAGACTAAGAAGATACTTAATCTTTGCAGATCCTTTGAAAGTTATGCACAATCTAGATTTCTTTTTCAACTGCTTACGGCTAGCTGCAGCCAAGAGATGGACCAAAGGTTTTTCAGTTCATGCAATCACCATACACTTTTCATTCCAACTCTAAGCCATGCACATCCCCCAAAGCCAATTTTGCAAAGTGCCACATTCTTTTGAAATATTCCATGGATTTCATTATGCATTTTAAAAAATGTAGCCCTGAAGCTAATAAGAAGATAGTCACTGAAAACATGTTCCTTTTGAATTGGCTCTATAATACTGGTTGTTAATGAACCTTAGAGAAATACAGCAGAAAGAACACTTTTCAGATTCAAAATCCACATACACTGACCATCTTGAAGCAAAAGTCACTCTAAAGTCAAGAGGCTCCTGGGGCTTCTGCTATTATCATTGCAGAAAAATGCAGTGAATTCAGCACCATGAGATGAACCTGTGATGCCTTCCAACCATCCTCATCACTTCACTTGGGATGACCTTCATTTTTGTTCTGCTTTCTTACCTCCCTGCACAGGCCTTGTGTGCTCAGCATGGGACTTGTGATTCATGTCCAAGCCAATGGTCATAATCATGCTCCCTGGCCACCACTGCTGGTCCAGAGCTGGGCATGTGACCTCATTCAGGCCAGTGAGACAGATGGTGAGTTTTGCTTGGTGCTTCTGGGAAGCAAGCTTCTGGGCCTTCTAAAAGAGCTCCAGAAGCAATAACCACACCCTTCTAGAAAATGAACAGAGAGAAAAGGGGAGAACTGCAACATCCTCAATGTATAGGCAAGACTTTTAAAGGAAATAATGAGGAAACTATAAGAAAGTTTAATTTCCAGTCAACTGAGAAGGTATGTTTTTACAGGATAATTTCTTAATATTACAAATGGCTTTCTAAATACTTCTGCAAAGGGAGCAGCTTCCGTGGCAAGAGAATCACTCTCAGTGTATGGTAAAGTCATCACTCTTCTCTGGAAGAGAAATCCTGTAAATATCAGGAGATTAAAAAAAAAATAGCTACTCTTTTTGACACGCCGCTGATCAATGTAATTTGAACTGTCATTCAAATAAACTAAAAAAGCCTAGGTAACTTTCTGAGAAGCAGTGGGCTTAGGAGAATGTATCGGAATCATTTATCTAATTTTTCTTCTGAGTTTACATCAAAACAAAAGCAATGCTATTCTAGTACGCTTTTTCATTACACTCTCAAAACATGAAACATGGGTTGCCGAGGTAATCACTGACTTCCATGATAAAAGTCATAAATCAAAGGAAAGAGTAATATTTTTAGAATTATGCAAGTTGATTTCACATTACCAGGATGGCCAGAAACACAGATAACCTGAAAGCTGACATTTAGAGGTCAGCAGAGAAAAGATGACTATTTGCATGGGAAAGCTATTTATGCAATTAAATGAAATTAATTATGCTTGTATAAGTTTTATAAACATATTACAGATCTGGATTTTGGGCTAATTAAGCTTTAATTTAGTTGAGAAAACTAAACCATGTAAGCTTTTATGAGAAACCCCTGGTCATCCACTGAAAGGAAAGAAGTAAAATCATAGGTTTTAGGAACCATCTGAGAAATAAACAGTTTAGGAAAGCTCTAAAGACAGAAATTATAGTCAATTATCCAAGATATAAAGCTGTAGTTTGAGGTTATGCTGTCCTTCATTTTCTAGAGTACCCCTTAATTAAATGCAAATAATCAGAAATGGCAATTAATAGATTGCTATAATTCCCTGATTAGATAGTGGAGCCCATTTACAATACTTGTGGACTATGGACTCTGCAATAAGCCAAACAAAATGTATATTCATAAATTCCTCTCCAATGTGTCCCTTATTGAAAAGTCTTCTATGATGGTGCCACCTCAGAAGCTAGCCAGTGATGTTAGCAGCTGTCAAACCATCACCAATATTTATAGGACGTTTGGACAATCAATCTTCCTGGCAGATCGGGATATTGGCATTGAATAGCCAAGCTACAGGCATAGGACTTCCACAAGGGTGAGACCTTTGAACCACCTGAAGTTAGCGTCAAATCATACAAATCAGGAACAAGCTGTTAAAAGCTTCTCATAAAAGACACAGGGCAGAGCAGGCGCCCAAGTGCAAGTACGTTTCCCTTACTGCCTCTTACGAGGCTGTGCCCTCCTACAATCAATGCTGAAGAGTGACTTTCTCTCCATATCTCTATAGGGGGCTGACTACTCCATGCCTTCTCCCCATCTAAGGCTTTGAACCTGCCTCTCCCTATGTCTAGAATCCCCTCAGTTCTTCCAGGCTGTCACAACCCATTCTTCAGGCTTCTTCTAAACTTCACTTCTCCAGAGACACACACTGATGTGCGTCTGAAGCAAGCCATGCCCAATTATGCAGTGCCATATCTTTCAGAGGACATATCAGAATTCATATTTTGTTTATTAAGTAGTTTGCTTCTCATTCTTGTGTTTCACACAGTTTTGTTTCAAGTTCAGTCAGCAACAATGCATTCAGAACAAGCCCTAGAGTGACTGTAATTCTCGTAGCATAGATGATTTTTCAGCCACACCCAAGTTAAATATGCTTTTAAGACTCCATTAGTCATTTCTTTACAAGTGAGCTTATGAATCTGTGCTGAATTTCTGCAATTGAATCCTCTTTTCCTCTTTATAAGGCACTTCTCTAAGTGTCCAAGTTGACAATAATAATAATAAGCAGTCTGTGTTCTGGTTCACTCCAATCTTTAACACAACTCCTGAATCGCATTACTACAAACAAGTAAAGTGAAGCTCAAAGAAGTTAAGCTTCTTGTCCAGTATCAATCACCTGGCTCACCAGCAGCAGAGCTGAGGTTTGAACCCAGGTCTGTTTTCTCAAGAACCTGTAAAGCATAACTCCCACTTCTCTAACATTGTATTTTTCACACATCAGGATCCTGCCAAAGCATCATGGCAGCGTGACTTCATAGCAACTCTGGACAATGACAGCATGATGGAAAATGAGCAAAGAAGCAGGGCAGTCTAGCCTGCAAGGATTTACTCCTACATATTTAGGTCTGCTGATGTGAGGCCTCTGAACCTCTTAAAGCTCAGTTAGTGATTTGTACAATACGAAAGAAGGGAATAAGGTCCATTAGAAAGCAGCAAAGAGAATTTCTCAATATATTGTGCAGGAAGCATACTGTCAGGTGGGAGTAAGAAGTACTCATCTGAATGTGTGGACTCTTAGAAGGTTCTAAAATCAGAGTGGGTATACTGCAGACCATTAGCAGTATATATACTGCTGATACACACACACACACACACACACACACACACACACACACATGTCAAGGGCTCTTTCATGAGGCCTTGCTGCTGATTCTTGGAGCCATCCCACTTATGCCACGAGAATAGGGACTGGAGGCTCTGAGAAACAGACAGTGATTTCTCAGCATGGAGAGTACTGAGGAAGGGGGTACGATGCAGTTGTGAGGAGTTTGGGGCTCATGTTTCCCTTCATATCCCAGCTCTGTCATTTACTGAAACCAGGTGAAAAATGACCACTCTTTGAAGCCTCAGTTCACTCATTTGGGAAAGGGAGAGAGTTAAAGGACCCGTCTTCTAGGGATGAAATAATATACCCCATGTGAAGTGCTCAGTATCATGCCCAGCACAGGACAAGCTCTCAGTACAAGTCACCCTGCTGATGACAATACTCTCTATGCAAATACAGGAGTTAGCGTACCTATGAGTGGCCAGATTCTGTTTGTAGCAATGAAAAAAGCAAAAGACTTGTTCGAAATAACCTCCCTTTTTCTAATACAGAAAGTATTTGTATTAAGTGTGAGGAATTACAGTCTGTATTTATCCTTACAGATGAGGTCCCCAATTCAACCACAATGTAGCCAAGTGGTCCTTAAAGAAAGCAAATATGATGACACATTCTTCTTTTTATGATTTTCTTCTCTTTTTCATTTTAGCTCATTATCTTTACTTTTTTGAATCTCACAAGTGTTACCTAAATACATTCTCCTTGCAAAATGTCGCTAGAAAATAGTACAGAAAGGCAAAGTCACCTTCCACCATCCTCTCCCATCTGCCTCATCATCCCACCTCTCCCCACTGCCAACTCCTCTCCCAGTGGAGACTACTCTCAGTAGCGGAGACTACTGTATCAGATGTTCAAGGGCTCCACATACTAGATTGCCATCACCTCTTACTCCTCTCTTCAATCTCATTTTTAGCATTTATACAATCGTCTTGTCTTGGAAACCTCCTCCTTCGTTAGTAAAGTGTCTGCCTACAATGCGGGAGACTCAGGTTCAATCCCTGGGTTGGGAAGATCCCCTGGAGAAGGAAATGGCAACCTACTCCAGTACTCTTGCCTGGAAAATCGCATGGATGGAGGAGCCTGGCAGGCTACAGTCCATGGGGTCACAAAGAGTTGGCCACGACTGAGTGACTTCACTTTCACTTTCATCCCCTCTGTACGTTCTTGCAGCATCCACTCATTCTGGCAGCATTTCTACATTTATTTGTTCAATCGTATGATCAAGTCTCTCCTGTTAGACAGCAAACTCTCTCTGAGGAAGGCCCTCATTTACTTCTGTTCACTGTTGTACCTCCAGAATCTAGTACAGTGCTCTGCCCACAGGAAGAGTTCAAGAAACATTTGTTGAATAAATGTTACTTAGTCATTAGGTTGTCACAGTTGGTAACTAAGACTGACAAGAGATTCGTAGAGTTGAAGATTTCAAATAGAAACCACTTAATTGGGACCTGGAAATTATTTTTCAAAGAAAATCACAAAAATCAGAAATTCTCCACCAGTGAATGAACAAGATGCAAATTATCCCTGCTCTCATGGAAACCTCCTTGCCAAGAACTGCAAGGCAGGTTTCAATTAAGAAAATAAAAATCTGCTCATGTGAACCAAAAAGCATTCACTTCCAAAACAGCAACCAACTATGTATGACATAAAGTTGGCTTAAGTCAATGAGTGACCAAGTGACCCAAAGGATCATTTCCTTCTATCTTTGGATTTTAGGAAGAGCACTCTTTTTTTTTTTTTTTTTTTTTAACTTAGAATTAAGAGAAATTTCAGAGAGAGAAAACAAGCTTACTTAACATGGCCAACTACAGACAGTGCATTAATGATGAAAACTCCCTGCCATTGGCCAACCCAGATACAATGGCTAGCTAAGGAATGAGAATGTGCAGAGTCTTTTACCAAATATTCCATAAACACTGACTCAAGACTTGCCTGAGTTTGCAGAAGGCAAAGCTCTACAACTCACTGTTCATTCTTATTTATTCTAAAGTTGGAAGGTTGATTGTAGTAGTTATTAGGTATGAGACCTTAAGCAGATCACTGATCCCTAGTTGCCCCTTCATCAGTTCTAATGAGGTGGATGAAGCTGGAGCCTATTATACAGAGTGAAGTAAGCCAGAGAGAAAAACACCAATACAGTATACTAATGCATATGTATGGAATTTAGAAAGATGGTAACGATAAACCTGTATGTGAGACAGCAAAAGAGATACAGATGATATGGGAGAATGGCACTGAAATATGTAAATTATCACATGTGAAACAAATCCCCATTGCAGGTTCAATGCATGATACAGGATGCTCGGGGCTGGGGCACTGGGATGACCCAGAGGGATGGGATGGGGAGGAAGGTGGGAGGGGGGTTCAGGATGGTGAACACGTGTACACCCATGGTGGATTCATGTCAATGTATGGCAAAACCAATACAATATTGTAAATTAAATAGATAAGTAGATAAATAAAATAAAAGGGTAAAATTACATTATCCCTGCTATGTCTCTCCCATGGGGATGCTGGTAGAGACTCAGGTAATGCAGCAAACATGAACCAATATTCTAAGGAGACAAGAACTTTTACAAATGTACCAGTGGTTATGAGGACTGAATGGAGCTCTGTTTTCTCTTGCTGTGTCCCTTGGTAAGTGGTAGTCACTTAAAAATACTTGCTGAAATACAGTGATGACACTTACATAAAATTGTAATAGTAACAATTTTATGGATTTTTTACACCTGTGTGTGTGTGTGTGTGTGTGTGTGTGTGTGTAGGGAACAACACACTGGGAGCCCATCACATTAGGTCCTTAGTAAGTGGCTATGAAATGGTGCAGTGCTCTATTGTTTTCCACTGAGAAAGGCTTAAATTGTCCTCAAGTTCCACTCACTAACTCATCCTGTAACAATACAGCATCTACTATTAGCAAACCAAGTGTTATGAGATGCTAATAAGTTTTTACCCTTAATAAAGCTGACCAATAATTAAAAGCTGGCAAATATGCATACTTTCAGCCATACAGGTATTCCAGTTAGAAGGTTTCACCATTAAATATAAAGGCTATACTCCTGAGAATTTTTTCTATTCTTTAACTCCGTTTTTAACAAAGTAACTCCTTATCTAGTTAGATGATTCACATGTGGCTTGGTGAAGGCAGAAAAGTAATTCAAAAGGTAACTAAACCATGATTTTTATAACACAGGTACTGGTTCTATAGCTAGCAACTCCTTAAAATATTCCTGAAGCTAAATCTGCCTGAAGTAGTCAAAGACTGAACCAGTTGTGAAGCAATTTTAAAATGTGTACCCTTTATTACGCCTAGATACAATGGTGACCATCAGTGGCACTGAAGGTTCTGCCAGTAAACACATTACTAGTTATGATATATCTATTTTTTGACAGCAAACATTTCTGAAAAATTTAAAAGCATAAACTTTCAACTTCTCAACATACTTGCACAGTATATATATATATATACAGACAGTATGCCCTTGTATATGTAGTATGTAGTAGACCTACAAACTATTACTATTACTTCCTAGCTGAAAAAGGTGGTAAGAAAGCAGGTTAGGCAAGCTCTGAGCTTTAGTTTTCTTGTAGATGAAGGGGGATAATAGCACACCCCTCATAGTGTCACTGCGCAGAAAAAAGAGAGGACTCAGGCAGGCCCCTAGCACTGTGCTCAATGCAAGGCGTGGTGTGTGATAGCCAATGGCAGTTGTTCTTGGTGGTGGTGGTGGTGTTCCAGACTGTACAGCTCTTCCTGGACTTACAATAGGGTCAAATTTTGAAAGTCTCATGATCTGTTGCAAATAAGATAAGTCAAAAATGCATTTGGGACTTCCCTAGTGATCCAGTGGTTAAGACACTGACTTTCAGTGCAGGGAATGTAGACTCGATCCCTGGCTGGGGAACTAGGATCCCACATGCCACCATGGCGTGGCCAAATATAGATATATATATATATTGCTTTAAGCCATTAAAAGTGATACAAGATATAATTAATATACGTAAGCTACTGAACATCACAGGTTAGGCTCTCCAACCTTAAATATGCTCAGAATATTGACAGCAGCCTACAGTGGGGCACAATCATCTAACCCAAGACCTATTTTATAATAGAGCATAGGATACATCATGTAACTTACAAGATGCTGCACTAAAAGGGAAAATCAGAATAGGTCACAGTGTACCAGTCATTTATCCTCGTGAGGGTGTGGCTGCCTGGGAGCTGGAAGCTGCTGCACCCCAGAGATAGGACCATACCACCCATCTCTAGCTTGGGAAAGAATTACAATTTAAAACTGGATCTACTTATTCACACAACTCTTGCAACATGAAGTTGAAAAATCATAATTCAAACCATCCTAAGTTTGGGACCATATGTACTTTCCAAAGGTGACCAGAACCCTATCTCCTACAGCCACCACACAAATGAGCACAAATTGACAAGTTAAAACAAAAGACATTCATTCTGTAATATTTCTGGAGGCCAGAAGTTTGAAATCAAGGTGTCAGCTGGGCTCCACTGCCTCTGGAGGCTCTGGAGAGGAATTCCTTCTTTGCCTTTTCCATCTTGCAGAGTCTGTGGGCATCTGTTGCAGTTTCACCACTGCAAACCCTGCCTCTCTGGTCACGCAGTCTGCTTCTCCTCTATCCGTGTCAAATCTTTCTCTGCCCTACTCTTATAAAGATGACTGTCACTGGATTTTGGGTCTGAGTAGAAATCATCTCAAGATCCTTAATCTAGATAAGACTAAATAAGGTAATACAAAGTTTCAGGGATTAAGATGATGACCTATGTTTTAGAGGATACCCACTCCAGTATTCATGCCTGGAAAATCCCATGGACTGAGGAGCCTTGTGGGCTACAATCCATGGGGTCGGAAAGAGTCAGACATGACTGAGAGACTTCTGTGTGTGCGTGTATTCAATCCACAACAATTTCCCATCCTATAAGTTCTTCTAGAACCTTGCAAACTCCCACATGTAGAGAGGATTCTGTGTGCCTTCCCCTTGAATTCTGGCAGGATTTTATGTCTGCCTTCACAAACGGAGTGAAGTAGCGATGCTACCTGACTTCTGCGCCTAGGTCATAACAGCATTAGAAACTTCTTCCTCATTTAAGTGGGACACACATCCTGGAACCCAACTACCATGAGTACAGTAAACCCACATGAGCCTACATGGAGGGGCCATGTGTAGCTGTTCTGGCTTACAGAGGTTCCAGCTCACAGTCAGCATCATTCCCACACATATAAGCACACCTCCAGATGGTTACGGTCCCAGCTGTAGAATCAACACCAGTCATGGAGTCTCCTCAGCTAAAGGCCTAGACATCAGAGGCCAGACTGAAGTTCCCTCTGAGGTCTACCCCTCAGATGCCCCAAATAACGATATTTATAGGAGCTTGCTCCTTTTCCTCACACCCAATCTCTGCTACTCCCCTTCCTTTCAGTATTCCTGATTGGATAGGTAGTGAGACTGGGATATAGGACCTTTTGTGGGTAAAGACCCGTACTGAGTGGGGAAGTCACTGGGACCACTTTTGAGTCTTACTTTCTGAACCTGTAGAATATGGAGTTTGACCAAATGATATATACGGTCTACTGTAGCTCATATAATTTCTAATTAAGGGATCCTCCCATATTGTCAGTCAGAATGAGAGAAACTGAGTCACTTTTTCCTCTAAAAGTGTATGTGTGTGTGTGTGTGCTCCCACTAAATTTAGATGAAAATCCAAGATGCTCAATGTCAGGAAATATTTCGAATGCACTGTTATTTTTTTAACCTTTAACCTTAACCCATTCCATTATTTAATAAATAATTAGTCTCTTATTTATTGTTATGCAGCAAACCACCCCAAAACTTAGTGGCTGAATACAAGAACAATCATTTATTTTGCTCAGGGCTCTGCCATCTCCTTCTCCGGGGGATCTTCCCGACCCAAGGATTGAACAATCGTCTCCTGCACTGCAAGCAAATTCTTGACCAGCTGCCACACCAGGGAAGCCTTGCTTCCCTACCTTCTGGTAAATTGAGGTTTTGTTTGTTTGTTTCCTTCCCTACTTTAAGCCTATGATTCCAGGCCTCTGTCGGGAAGATCCCCTGGAGAGGGAAATGGCAACTCACTCCAGTATTCTTGCCTGGGAAATCCCATGGATAGAGGAGCCTAGTGGGCTACAGTCCAAAGGGTGGCAAAGAGTTGGACACAACTGAGCATGCCAGGCCTTAAAAACTGTCTAGGGAACAGAAAGGAAAGGCACCAATTTTTATATGGAAGGAAATAAAAATCTGTTTCCACGTTCACTTCACATGCTCTCCATGAGCTGTCTGAAAAGTAGGCCCACAGATTTTAGACCTGTTTTGTAACAGAGACCTTCCCGTATTAGGGGAAATGTTTTCTATCTGCCCTGGTGAGGATGGCTCGCTTCCCTGGTGGCTCACCGTGTAGTCTGCCTGCAGTGTGGGAGACCTTGGTTCAGTCCCTGGGTTGGGAAGATCCCCTAGAGAAGGGAATGGCAACCCACTCCTGTATTCTTGCCTGGAAAATCCTATGGACAGAGGAGCCTGGCAGGATACAGTCCATGGGGTCGCAAAGAGTTGGACATGACTGAGCGGCTTCAATTTCCTTCTTTTCTTTCTTTCTGGTGAGGATCATGGCTACTCATTCCATGTAGCTATTATGTGAAATCTAGCTCATGTGACTCAGGAACTGAATTTTTCCTGTGACTTAATTTTAATACCATATTGGACAATTCAATTTGAGACAAAGTATTTACAAAGCCATTCTGAGGTTAGAGATTCTAACTAGTGACACAAACTGTCCAAGTGACCTGAAACTTCATATTTACTGCTGTGTCTCTTTCTTGTTGCTCTTGTCTACTCTCTCAGTTGTGTCCGACTCTTTTGGACGCCATGGACAGTATCCCACCAGGCTCCTCTGTCCATGAGATTTTCTGGGCAAGATTATGGTAGTGAGTTGCCATTTCCTCCTCCAGGGGATCTTCCTGACCTAGGGATCAAACTCACATATCCATATCTCCTGCATTGCAACTGAATTCTTTACCACCAAGCCACTGGGGAAGCTCTGAATAACCTTTCTTCTGTGGAAGGATTGGTCTCTGAGTTCACAGTGGTGAACTGATCCCTCTTGGGATCCAGAACTTCTCTCCTATGATTGCTTAATGCCTCAGTAAGAGTGGAGAGATCACCATAATGTGGTTGCAATTTCTGATTTCTGAGAGTCATTCAGAGTTCACAGCTGCATGACCAAAAGATAACTAAAAATTCCTTCTGTGAGCAGCTATATGTGATAGAAGAAGAAAGAAATCCAGAGAGGTTTTTCTGACATTCTTTTTCTCAATTCTAGAATCACAAATAAAGTGAATTTTGAGTGTATGAAGATGATAATAAGTGGGAAAGGTCAGAACTATTATCCAAATAATAAGTTAATGTTGCACAGTGATTTGTTTATAATTGGAACTCAAGTTTCCCAGTTTGACCTCCCAAGAGTATCTATAATTTGCATCCTGTTGAACTTGACTAGCATCAGAGCCTGCTCGCCTCTTTCCCCACCCACTCCTCTCTCCCGAGGCCTGGCCTCTCAACACTGGAAGGAACTACAGTATCCGAGGTGACCCGCGTTTAACATCCCTGCGTTCAGGTTACAGTCACAGTGCTATCTCTGCTTTCAACACCATTCAAAAGGTCCTTCTCTATCCTTTAAGCCACAACCTAAGGAGACTTCCAGGGCCTTCTACCTTCGACTAATTTCTTCTTTCACACTCCCTTAAAAAGTCTGTCACTTAGGGAACTTACTAAAATTTCACATGATTTTTCTTCTTAGTAAATTATATTCTATTAAAGTACAGGATTTTCTTCATTATAATCTTTAATGACTAGAAAAACCACAGTGCTGCACAATGTGCTTAAGAAATACCAATCGAACTGTAGCAAAAGCACCCAATAAACTGTACAAATTTGTAACAAGCTTGTTTTATAGCGTTTTTGCAGTAATTACAAGGACTAAAATCATCCTTGAGGATTTGCATTCTTGCAAAATGTATAAAACACAGTAAGCTTCAAACTAAATAGGACATGACAGAGCCATATCCCAGGACTTTCATAGAACAGAGTGGATTTTTGTCCTGTGTTTTTCTGCATTACAATATTCATGCCACCTTAAAAATAACACTGTGGTCATTTTTCAGCTTGATGAATTTGAGCTAATGGATGAAAAAGTAACCTCCAGAGACAGAGCCTTGAGAGATGGAAACACAGTGTTCTCAATATAAAAAGCCTTTCCAAGTTCTCAAGTGACACTGGCATCAGAGCTGAAGCAATTGCTATTCACAATACATTCATTAAGAATGTTACGTGAAAGATACAACTAAAGCCAATAATATAATTTTCTCCCATTTATTGAGCAAATTTGTATGTTAACTAGGATGATTTCTCCTGCTTCTTGTCTATTTCACACTCCTGGCTTGTGTAATTAAAATGTAGCAGGTAGTTGATATACAGGAGGGAGTGTCTGTATTAAAAATACCTTTTCATAATCAAATTCAAGCACTCATCTCATTTATGGTCTGTCTACCTTAATAAATCAACTAATACTTCCTTTTAAAAGCCATATAAAGCTCTATTAACCCATCTTTACATACTCATTTAAAGTGACGGGCTATTCATAAATTGTTCATATTCATTTATTCAACAAACATTCTAAATATCTACTATATACTAAGCAAGTTGTTGAATGCTGTCACTATACAGGTGAATAGTTTAAGGTTACTCTCTCTGTAGGGGAAACAGGAAAGTTAACTAATGCAGTACCACATGTCTTCCCACTGCAGGGCACCAGGTACAGCAAAAACAAAAGAGTTGTCAGGTTTATCTGGGAGGACTTCTGAGAAAATCTGAGAAATCAGAGAAAAGCTTAAAAAAAAGCACTGTGTAGGGAAGATCAACTATAGGTGTGATTTTCAAGTGAATTTCTGACCTTATGGGAGGGAAGTCCTGGCCCAGCTGCTTGATGAGCAGGACTGAGTAAGTGATTCTACCCTCGCAGGCCACAGCCGATGGGGCACCTCATGTGGTCCATGCACAACAAACAAGTACAGCATGATGTGTACAATCTGCTGAGCCAGTGCAGTCCCCTCTCTGGAACTTCAAGTGGGTAACAGGAGGAGACTAGGGTGGGGAGAGGTGGGAGCAGAAGGGGAAAGTCATTGCAGAGAAAGGTCAAAGGCATACACATGTTGAAGATGCCAGGAAGCAAGAAACTTGAATAAACACAGGAGGTAACTGGTAGGTCCACAAAGGTAGAGGGATCCTGGCCTGCCAACAGATGCCAACAAATGTTTCAGGGAAGCAGGAAACTTGAGTAAACACAGGAGGTAACTGGTAGCTCCACAAAGGTAGAGGGATCCTGGCCTGCCAACAGATGCCAACAAATGTTTCAGGGCAATATCAAGGCCATGTGGTCCAGTAAAATCAGAGGATGGGTATCCCCAGTGCTGCCGTGGGTTCCTAAGAGTACTCTGGGTCCCATGGCTGTGAGCCACCCGCACACCAGGACAGCCCCTGTCCTGTTCCTTCTGCAAGTATATACTCACTCCCCTCTGCTGGAGTTAGTGTGACTGGGTCATGGCTCCTCAGCCCTTCTCCAAACAGATGATGTGCCAGTGTTCTGAGTTATGGAACTCGCTGCCATTCGCTCTGGTTTTTACTGTTTTACACTGAGTCCAATTTACAAGTATTAGAATGCCTTCCTCTGACCCTCAGTGGATCTTTATCTTACTTTAGGGTAAATAAATCATGTTTTAGACATTGCACTGAACAAATTCAATTTGTCTTCATGAAAAATAGCACTTGGAAAATGGGCGGCATAGTGTACTGATTAAGAGTGCAGGCTCAAAAGCCAGACTCCTGTGACCCAATTTCAGCTTCAGCGCTCACTGTGTGACCTTGGACAAGTTATTGCACTTCTTGGAACCTCCTCGTCCCCATTTGTAAAATATGCATGATAGTAGTGTCTACCTCATAGGAATTTTTATTAAGATTATACAGGAACATTACAAAGTAAGTTCTGTTTTAGTTTTTATGACACAAATAGACATTCCCTTCTTAATCATAGATACAATGGTGTGGATTTTGTAATTTTAATGAGTGGAAAAAGAAAGAGAAGTTAGAGGATCTGTTAAACACTAGTATAGCTAGCTACAATTTATCTAGGACATATTGTGTGCCCAGCATGGACCAGGTACTTGACATCCATCATCTCATACATGTGGTCTGTATAAAACACTCAAATGTGGTTGACAATTAACAAACACACACATTGAAAGCCAACTGCATACCAGGCACTGGTCCATGGCTATAAATATGAATAGAATACAACTCCTGCTCCTGAGGAGTTCCCAGTATGGTTGGGATGCTAAAGCTGGGTCAGGCAACTTCACCATCTACTTTGGTTCAATCAGCTGCAAGATGAGGATGTTTAAAGAGGTGGCTCAAGGTACCTATTTCATCAAATAATGATTTCACACTCACTGGAAATCAAACTTTTAAGCTTTGCCACTAATAAGTACTTGTGCTAAATGACACTGTAGACAATCAGTACTGCACTATTTTGAGAGGTCTTTGAGGCCAAGTTATTTGGACTGAGCTGCTGGAATACACTGGTAGAAGCAGTAGCCCTCTACAGAGAGAGATCTCACATGGAAAAGGCCAAGTTCCAAAGACAAAACTGTAGTGTTCAAACAGGAAGATGCCTTGCAGTCCTTAAGGATACCTAGTTCACCGCATTCATTTCTGCACTGAGCGCCAGAAGGAAAAGGTGATGTAGTTCATAGCCCACTAGGTGTCTCATTCCTTGACACTCATGCTAGGGATTTCTGCACTGCCCCACAATACATCACAGAAATGAATAAACCATATTCCAGACTAAGACTGTTTGGATTCAGACCTCTACTCTGACACTTTTTAGCTATGTGATTCCAAATCAAGTTATTGAGCGTCTCTCCTCCCTGTGAAGTTGGTATCATAATACCAATCCACATAAAGATTAAGTTAGATATTTATAAGTTGCAATGGCAGAGAGCCTGATGCAAAATGAGCCTTCAGTAAATGATGATGATGATAATGGTAAACACTAACAGAAGGCATTTACTTTGGAACAAGCTCCTTTTCTAAGCACTTTCCATTTATCACCTCATTCACTCTTCACAACAATCATATAAACATGTAGGTATTTTTATTACTCCCAATATATGGCAGTACAGAAAGGTTGAAAAATTTGTCAAAGTAGCATAACTCAGATGTGAACATAGAGCATCTTTGTCCTGAGTCTGAGCCCCTAACTACTACCCTAAGTGGGGTCTCCTATGATTTTCTGTTCCCAACACAAAATCTTTCTACAGGTCAGGTGCTAACTCAGAGTCTACACACCTACCTATGACACAGATAGTATTATTCAGTTTGCATTAAATGTTTATATAAACATAACAAGGGACTATAACAAAGGTAGAAGCAGCAAAGGGAGAGGTCATTGGCTGTAGGATAAACAGAACTGAGTGAAGGACTGAACACACATAACTATCAGGAACTACTCCACACAGGAAAAGTCAGTGAATATCTTGGCTGGGAAGCAAATTTGTGATCTGATGACACAAGGTGGGTAACAAAGGTAATGAACCACTTCAGCAGCCTCAGAGCTGTGTTGGAAGGCCAGGTCATTACAGCAGTTCGCTAGAGGAGGTGGACATGAACGAGTGGCTGAACTGACCTGAACTGAACTGACTGTATGTTGTGGTGTAAGGGGTAGGCTTTGAAGTCAAGCACCAGTTATTTGACTACTAGCTGTTTCCTTTAGAAAGCCACTCAACTTCTCTGAGCCTTGGGTTTTATTTTACTAAAATGGAGATTGTCATACCCAATTTGTAGTGTTGTTTGGAAAATTAAACAAGATAATTTTTTTTAACTGCCAAGCAGTGACTAGCACATATTAAGCACATGCTTAATAAATAATACTAGCTTCTTTGTAAAGCACAGTGTGTGATAAACTACGAGAGGTGAACCTATGGGTCTTTACAACGAAGGTAAATGAAACACTCCTCCAAGTAGAGGAAACACTGGAAAAGTGTAGGAGACTGTAATTCTATCTTGATTAATAATGAACAGCAGAGTAATCTGCTAAAAGCAGAGAAAAAAAAACTTCATTTTTATTCTGATTTACATCTGGGACAATAAAACTTGATTGGATGCTTGTCCAGATTGTTATAATGGAAGGACTCTTTCAGCATAACCCTTGGGGACAGCACAGAATGCAAATCTGACAACATAGAAAATTCTGGATGCCCGATATTCGATAAACTGCCAAGTCCTCAGAAACACTTGCAGATGACATCACTCTTGGTTTGTCATTACTCAGAGGGTTTGATTAAGGTGTAAACTTTTCCAGATCCCAAATTACTAAACATTCCAGGTGTACCAAATAATCAGTCTTTCCTCTTGACAATCGTCCAGAATTCTCACAGAAATTGCTTCACTCCTATCATACTGGATTTCCTGTGTTCATACACTCCACATTCACCAATGTAATACTGGTGAACACCTCATTCTTTTTCAAGATATTCACTGTCAGTAAACTATTATTTGTGGAATACAATTATAATTCTAAAGGGATATGCATTATACCGTGATTTATGGAGAATATGTTTTTACCATCCAGGGAAAGACCAATTTTCTGACACTTCAGCTGTATGTGCTCAAAGGCATTACTGTTACAAAATTACCCATTATGACTAATAATAGCATTATTCTCATCTCAGTAAGTACTTGGTTTGGTAAATCTTTAAGAACTCTCAACTTTGGCAATCAATTTAGTTAACTACAGGAAATAGCCTATTTTATATAGATTATTACCTTAATATCATATTGCTCCCCAAACTCACATAACATTCATAGTCAATTGTCACTCAATATACATTTACATAGACATCTCACTGTTGAGTCTGCCAGATAAAGCATACTTGAGAAGCCAGATTTGTGTAATATCACAGTTATCTAGGTTTGAGTTCATATTCTCCACCACATTCACCCTCTAATCTTTCAGGTTCTGTACATTAAGTTCACATCAGACTATGTCAGTATAACAAAAACAGCCCAAACGGAATGAGAGGGATACATGAGTCTCAGCTAAATCTCAGTGGAAAGATAATGAATTCCATCTTGTTGTTATTGTCCCATCACCCAACCTTCTCACTATCAAGAACCTGGAGTATTCCAGAATTTTCTTCCAATCCCTCAACAACTCATATGCAAACAATAGGTGAGGTTGAGGTATGTCACTTCCATCTCTTAATGTCTTTTGAACATTTATTATTCATTCTACTGCCCTAGCTTCAGTCTTCTATTTTATATTATAATATAGAATTTTTCTACTTTAAAGTTTTTGAAATATGAAATAAAAACATCACAGAACATGCATATTGACAAATGACAACTACGGTCCCTTGGACTTAAGGGCAGATTCATGACACCTTTTAGACTCTGAGACACTTTCTCCATTATATTGCATCCTTGCATGAACAGTATCTAGACTACAACTTGGATCATACCTCCCTCTCTCTCTTACCTAAAACACTTCTCTGATTTTTTTTTATATAAAGTAAGTTCAAAAAAATGTTTACAGATTCAAATTCAGAAGTAGAACCTAATGTGCTCCAATATTCTAGAACATATTTTCTTAGACCCCTACAATACATTGGAAATTGACCTGTATCATCTTTGAAACTTAAAACTGCAATTCAGAAGCTTAATTTGCTGGTGCTTAATGCAAATATTAAAAAGTGAACCATTCTCCATCACTAAAACCTCTATAACATATGCTGGAAAGGGTGTGGAGAAAAGAGAACCCTTTTACACTGTGGGCAGGGATGTAGGTTGGTGCAGCCACTACAGAAAGTCCCTCAAAAACTAAAAATAGAGTTACCACAAGATCCCGAAATCCCACTCCTAGACAAAAACATAATTTAAAAAGATGTATGCACCTTCATATTCAGAGCAGCATATTCACAATAGGCAAGACATGAAAACAACCAAAATGTCCATCAAAAGATGAACAGATAAAGATGTGGTGAAAATACACAATGGAATACTACTCAACCATAAGAAGAATGAAAAGCCTTTTGTAGCAACACAAATGTACTTAGAAATTATCACATTAGGTAAATCAGAAGGAGAAAGACAAATATCATATAATGTCACTTATATGTGGAATCTAAAATATGAAACAAATGAACTTATCTGAAGCAGGAACAGAATCACAGACAGAGAACAGACTTGTGGTTGCCTGGAGGGAGATAGGAGTGGGATGGCCTGGGAGTCGGGGCTTGGCAGACACAAACTATGACATGTAAAATAGATAAACAACAAGGTCCTATTGTATAGCACAGGGAACAATAGTCAATATGTTATGATAAACCACAATTTAAAAGAATGTGGAAAAGAAAGCATACGTATGCATAACTCAATCATTTTGCTATGTAGCAGAAATTGACACAGCATTGTAAATCCACTATGTTTCGGCTTTGAAAGTGAGCCCTTCTGGTGCACTAACACTGGTTTATGTAACCCTCATGAGTCAAGTGCCCAGAGCCCCTCGCAGGAGTGATGGACAGAGGCCACAGCAAAGAGATGCCGCCCCTGCTATTAGCACAGTTCACACTGCCTGGGAGACACATGTAAAAATGTTTTTCTGGAGTGATCGCTAAAATAATAAATACATAAATGGAGCTACAGGAGCATCAGGGAAGAGTAGTACCAGGCAGAAAATGGAGAAAAGCAGCCCGAAGAGAGGAAATGGCCTAAGCAAAGGCAAGAAAGCCTACTTGTGCACAGGTGTGAGGGGTTAAAAATAAACTCTACAATTCAGGAAAGACAAATATCCACTATTCTATTTTGGATTTTCACATGAAAACCTTACTTTTAATTATGTTACAGTTACATTTTCTTATCACACAGGAGATCTTTTATACTGCCAATATACTTACTTACTTTTGACATTACCAAAGGAAAAGAAAGCATTTTAGGACTATGCTCTCACTAATGCAAGAATTTATTTATACTGTTATAATCTTTACAAAAGCTGTAGGGAAATGGCTCAGAATAACTCCAAAAATCTTTTTGCCAAGATTTTCTTTTCATTTGAACTTCAACAAGCAAATGTCCAATCTGCTGCATGGCCCTAAGTACCAAGATCAAGAATTTCTTCAAGGAAGTGTAAACACTTAAAAAAAAAAAAAAAAAAAAAGTAAAATGGCTATACTCCTCTGATTCCATTCCTAAAAATCGAGGAAATGCTCCATTAACTACCAGATGTAAATAGATATTGAAAAGTCTTTAATGTTCTCCAAAGGCTAATTGAACAGTGATGTTTCAACCTTTACCTCATGAAAACTTTCTTAATTACTACTAAAATTAAACACACACACACACACACAAAGTTACTACTTTGGTCTTTATCTCATCCTTCCCGCTACATGATTTACTCAAATTATTTATAAGTTACAGGCTATACAAGCACAGTTATCAAAATGTAGGGAAAGTTCACATGAGGTTTGCAAAAGAAGAGAAGCATCTCACAGTTGGATTACCAGCCTCTGAAGAGTTGAGATTTAAAAGAAGTCAATCCTTACATGTAATCGGAGAAGAAACACTTTTCTTTTGCACCTCCCATCAAAACCACTGCTAGTAGGTTATTTTTAATTTTGCTACCATCACTTTCCACATTCTTTTTTCTGCCCCCATGCTTTCCCTTCCCCCAAAAGAGCTAAAGAAAACTGTATAGTCTTACTTACAATTGTGAAGTTCATGACTTTGAGAATCCAGATGGTCATGGCCAAGTTCACCAGTATTAAAATCATCAGGAGTAGGACAAAGAAATACAAGCATCTTTTCCGCCAGCCATAAATCCCCACTTTGTATACCTGCGGCCCCTCAGAGCTGGGCGTGGTGCCGCGGTGATGGGTGTACTGTTCCTGAGGCATCTGAAATAAATGAGCCGAGAGAGAAGCACCCACATTAAACTGAGAGGAGAAAGGGGGGAACTGGAAAAAATCAGCTTGAAGAGATATGGCTGACTGCTGTCCATATGTTTCTGCCTTCCTGACAAATCTGAAATCTGTTATCCTCTGGACAAAAGAGGCTCCTCTGGATGCATGCATGAGGCCTCTCTTTGCATGCAGCCATCTCTCATCATGTGCTCTGAGACATCCACAAACATATTGAGGGTGTAGAGGAACCTATAGGAATTCACTTTCCAAATGATTCTTAGAATTCCGACATCTTTATGAGGGAGACACTCAAAGTGTTCAGGGTAAATTTCAGAATTCACCTGCAAAAGTAAATTAACCTCAACATTCATTGTGCTGGGATACTACTGCTGCTTGGGCTTCCCTGGTGGCTCAGACAGTAAAGAATCTGCCTGCAATGCGGGGAGACCCCCAGGGTTCTATCCCTGGGTCAGAAAGATCTGCTAGAGAAGGAAATGGCAACCCACTCCAGTATTCTTGCCTGTAAATCCCATGGACAGAGGAGACTGATGGACTACAGTCCATGGGGTCACTATGAGTCAGACGTGACTGAGCGACTAACGTCATTAACTACTACTTAGGCAATTGATTTGGGGTAAAATGATCTCTGGAAGGTCAGTGGCAAAATCAGTCCATGGGGTTTGAAAAGAGTCGGACATGACTGAAGCGACCTAGCACAGTGGCAAAAGTAACAATTTTGATCCTGCCTTCCAGAGTTCAAAGAGGTGTTGATGTGCTCACTTGGTTCAGGAATCCTCCAAAAGTGATAAGCCTGTGTTTAAATTCCTCCCTTGACAGAGATCTCACTGCTCTTTCAAGTAGCCCGTAGGAGTTAGATGATTCTAATTCTTATCAACATATTTATTTAATAAATATAAAAGAGTCTGAAAGTCAAGTAAGGTATGAATATTCACTCCAGGAGCTTGCAGGCTAATGGGAAAAATGAACTAAACAGTGATTATAGCAGAGTGAGATAAATTGGGAAAAAAAATCTGCCAATATTAAATAATATACCAATCCCCTTTAAAGTAAGGAAGGTTTCTCCAACCCCTGCTGTTGACACAAATTATTTTTATACTAGCACTACTAATTAGGAACCAACACAAATCTAAATAAACATTACTTCTATAAAATTTTCCAACCAAAACAAATTTTAAAATTAAATACAAACAAAATTGCCAATGCGTATCATTCAAAATGGAAAATAACTGCCTACTGAGAAGAATGATGATCTGCAAAACTACACAGAATATTCTGGTAGCAAGAGCTTTAGCACAGCATCTTCTGAGCACAACATCCCTACTCTGCCATGAGACACAGCCCTACTGCTTTTCTCCATTCAAATGGCTGTACAACTTTTATTTTGGTGTGTTTACTTAATTTGCCCTCATGCAGGCATAATGTATTCTCTAGGAATAAGACCTTTCTCCACTTATTTTCATCTTCAGTTCAGTTCAGTTCAGTCGCTCAGTCATGTCCGACTCTTTGAGACCCCATGAACTGCAGCACGCCAGGCCTCCCTGTCCATCACCATCTCCCAGAGTTCACTCATACTCACGTCCATCGAGTCAGTGATGCCATCCAGCCATCTCATCCTCTGCCGTCCCCTTCTCCTCCTGCCCTCAATCCCTCCCAGCATCAGATTCTTTTCCAATGAGTCAACTCTTTGTATAAAGTGGCCAAAGTACTGAAGTTTCAGCTTTAGTATCATTCCTTCCAAAGAACACCCAGGGCTGATTTCCTTTAGAATGGACTGGTTGGATCTCCTTGCAGTCCAAGGGACTCTCACGAGTCTTCTCCAACACCACACTTCAAAAGCATCAGTTCTTCAGTGCTCAGCTTTCTTCACAGTCCAACTCTCATATCTATACATGACCACGGGAAAAATCATAGCCTTGACTAGACGGACCTTAGTTGGCAAAGTAATGTCTCTGCCTCTGAATATACTATCTAGGTTGGTCATAACTTTCCTTCCAAGCAGTAAGCGTCTTTTAATTTCATGGCTGCAATCACCATCTGCAGTGATTTTGGAGCCCAGAAAAATAAAGTCTGACACTGTTTCCATTTTTCCCCATCTATATCCCATGAAGTGATGGGACCAGATGCCATGATCTTCTTTTCTCAATGTTGAGCTTTAGGCCAACTTTTTCACTCTCCTCTTTCATTTTCAACAAGAGGCTTTTTAGTTCCTCTTCACTTTCTGCCATAAGGGTGGTGTTATCTGCATATCTGAGGTTATTGATATTTTTCCCAGCAATCTTGATTCCAGCTTGTGTTTCTTCCAGTCCAGCATTTCTCATGATGTTCTCTGCATAGAAGTTAAATAAGCAGGGTGACAATATACAGCCTTGACGTACTCCTTTTCCTATTTGGAACCAGTCTGTTGTTCCATGTCCAGTTCTAACTGTTGCTTCCTGACCTGCATATACGTTTCTCAAGAGACAGGTCAGATGCTCTGGTATCCCCATCTCTCTGAATTTTCCACAGTTTATTGTGATCCACACAACCAAAGGCTTTATCATAGTCAATAAAGCAGAAATAGATGTTTTTCTGGAACTCTGTTGCTTTTTCCATGATCCAGCAGATGTTGGCAATTTGATCTCTGGTTCCTCTGCCTTTTCTAAAACCAGCTTGAACATCTGGTCCAAGGTAAGGAGAGCAGCTGCACTTTCCTGGAGCAGCTATGAAGAGATACCCCACGTCCAAGGTAAGAGAAATCTAAGTAAGATGGTAGGTGTTGCAAGAGGGCATCAGAGGGCAGACACACTGAAACCATAATCATAGAAAACTAGTGAATCTAATACATGGACCACAGCCTTGTCTAACTCAACAAAATTAAGCCATGCCCTGTGGGGCCACCCAAGACAGACAGGTGATGGTGGAGAAGTCTGACAGAATGTGGTCCACTGGAGAAGGGAATGGAAAAGCACTTCAATATTCTTGTCTTGAGAATCACATGAACAGTATGAAAAGGCAAAATGATAGGATACTGAAAGAGGAACTCCCCTGGTCAGTAGGTGCCCAATATGCTACTGGAGATTAGTGAAGAAATAATTCCAGAAAGAATGAAGGGATGGAGCCAAAGCAAAAACAATACCTAGTTGTGGATGTGACTGGTGATAGAAGCAAGGCACGATGCTCTAAAAAGCAATATTGCATAGGAACCTGGAATGTTAGGTCCATGAATCAAGGCAAATTGGAAGTGGTCAAACAGGAGATGGCAAGAGTGAACATCGACATTCTAGGAATCAGCAAACTAAAATGGACTGGAATGGGTGGATTAACTCAGATGACCATTATATCTACTACTGCGGGCAGGAATCCCTTAGAAGAAATGGAGTAGCCATCATGGTCAACAAAAGATTCTGAAATGCAGTACTCAATGCAATCTCAAAAAGAATAGAATGATCTCCGTTCATTTCCAAGGCAAACCATTCAATATCACAGTAATCCAAGTCTATGCCCCAACCAGTAATGCTGAAGAAGCTGAAGTTGAATGGTTCTATGAAGACCTACAAGACCTTTTAGAACTAACACCCCCAAAAGATGTCATTTTCATTATAGGGGACTGGAATGCTGAAGTAGGAAGTCAAGAAACACCTGGAGTAACAGGCAAATTTGGCCTTGGAATATGGAATGAAGCAGGGCAAAGGCTAATAGAGTTTTGCCAAGAGAACACACTGGTCATAGCAAACACCATCTTCTAACAACACAAGAGAAGACTCTACACATGGACAATACCAGATGGTCAACACTGAAATCAGATTGATTATAAAATCAGATGAAATCAGATTGATTTTCATCTTAGTCAACAGCAATTACACGAGTGATAAGTGTGCCAAGGTGAGCATGGTGACAGACAAACTGTAGACCCTAAAATTGTATCCTTGGTTATGAGGTCATCTTCTGGATGGTTCAGAATACAATTACTGTATGGTTTTTAGCTAATCACTAAAATGCACACATGGAATCTAAAAACCCCCAGAGAACTCATGGCCTTTATACACCAGTGGAATTCCATTTGAAAAGTCAAATTAATTCTTACTTAAGGTCTATTCAAATGTTCAGTGAAGACCTACATACATCTATGCCATTCTGAATACTTACCTAGCACCAAAATCAGGCTCTAGTATGAATATATGTTTAAATCCATGTGTATAGAATGAATAAGTAAAAAACAAATGAATGTATGAATGATGAACAAATGCTGAATGTTTTTCCAACCACTATAAAATCTACTGCCATCTGGGGTTGTACAAAAGTCCAAGCGAAATACAGGAGAAAGTTCTTACTTGTATCCTTGCAAATTTCCATTTCTGGCTCCCAAAGCCCTGAGTTCCCAACCAAGCAGTGAGTGTCACATTATGAAAGTATCTCAATGGTATTACTCAGCCCCTTATAATTCTGCAAGTCAGGGGTATTTAAAACAACATGGGAACACAGCAATGTCATCTCTCACTGACCTTTCCACATACCAAGATCAATGAGAAGGGAAGAAAATGTCTTATAAGTCTGAAGGAAATTAGACCTTTCTTTTCCAAGGAATCATATTCCATAAATTAAACAAAATCTTAGCATCCTATTTGTAAGATCCTTTGATTCTAATCAACTAGTTTTATACATCAGCTAACTTAACACTAGAGAAGCTGACCCATTTGTGTGTGGCTCCAGGGTTTGTTGGGGGTAGAGGGAAAGGACAAAACTAGCTGGTTTTGACCCTTGTAGGTGTGAAGAACAATAAGAAATTCTTGAAAAACAGTGTACAGAAGCTAGTGAATACTGCCACAATACCCTGTGCCTTTTCTCTAACATTTGTCCCCAGCAATGGAGAGCATTATGTAATTTAGCTATCAAATGGAAATGAATAGTCAGTAAATATTTATGGAGCTGTGGATATGGACATCACATGTGATTTTTTTTTCATGCATAGATTATTCGAACTTGACAGGTGCAATGATTATCTCCATTTAGGGTTCACAATCCTGATGCCCATCAGAAGCACCTGTGGTGCTTTTAAATCACCTACACTCAGGTTAACAAAATAATAACCACAAGGGTAAGACCAGGCATTAGAATTGTTTAAAGTTCCCCAGATAATCCTTAAGTGTAGACAAGGTTACATACCACTGACCTAGAATAATGTCTCAGCCCTGATTAAGCAGCAAAACCCCAAACAAACTTTTAACAGATACAAAATCAAATTATGAGTGCTACAATGGAATCGGAAAGCTCCTCAGGTCATTCCAGGCATTTGGGACAATTTATCTAAAAATTGCCCCTTTTGTTTGTCTGGTTTTTATTAAGCCAGATGCCTTCTTTGCTGCCGCTGCTTGTTGTAATTTTTAAATTAATTAGTTTGGAATATAGTTTCTTTACAATGTTGTATTAGTTTCAATTGTATAGCGAAGTGAATCAGTTGTAAATTTTTTTTCCATAATGCGAATATTTCAAGGTAAAAATATCTTAAAGTCTAGCATATGAAACAGCAGAGCTCCTCCGCTTAAAGGAAGAATGAGGACCTGGCCACCTTGAAGCACTTTTGCAGAACCTTTGGACTCCTAGAAACCACTAAATTTGCCCCAGTGTGAACTGACGAGCTGAGGAGCTAAAAGCCAGCAAGCTGAAGTAGTGACCCTTCGAACCACACAGGAGTTAGTAGCTGAGAGGGGATCAGAACCTATATTCTCTGATATACGGTGTAGTGGCAGATTATACGCGTCATGAGGACCCCTGGATCTGAACCATATTACCAGCCTACCTTAAGGAGTCACATAAAACAAAATAATAATAATAATTCCAGGTTGCAATTTAAGGAAGGAGGGAGGGAAGGAGAAAGGGAGGGAGAAAGGGACCCGCTTTGTACAAATGATTATAACGTCTATGTGGAATCTAAAAAGTTGGTGCAGATGAACTTAATTTACAGAACAGAAACTGTGTTATGGATGTAGAAAACAAACTTATGGTTACCAAGAGGGAAAAGGGGAGAGGGAGAAACTTGGGATTGACAATACTATATATAAAAGAGATAGCTAATAAAAAACCTATTGTGTAGCACAGGGAACACTATAGTCTGTAATGACCTATATGGGGAAATATTCTAAAAGAGTGGATATATGTATAACTTATTCACTCTGCTGTACACTTGAAACTAATACAGAATTATAAACCAACTATACTCCAATAAATTTTCTTAAAAGAAAAAAAAATATAAAGTGTTGCCAGCCAAACAATAAGAGAAGGATACATCTGTTATCAATAATCCTGCTTGGAAGAAGAAAATTTAGATAAGCTGAGTAAACTGAATTTTCTAGTTAAAAAAAAACAAACTGAACCATGTTGAAATAATAAAAATTTAAGAGGCAATCCAGACCCCAATCCGGGCTTCTTTGGGTCCTTCCTGGGAGAAATCTGCCGCACAGGGAACAAAGCTGCAGTTTCAGACACTCCCTTGTCCAGTTTCTACCGTGGCCTTCTCAGGGGCCCTCCCTAGCAGTGTATTAACCTCACAACACGTTTTTGTAAAACCAACTAAAATAAGATGAAAAAGACTGTCTTTTTCAACACTCCTTTATTTTGGATGGCTTTGGAGGATTTACTTGCATTTTGGAGGTCCAAAGAAGAGGACTCTGAATTGGGAGTTCACATGCTTTAGATGACATGGATTTATATGATCTGCAGCCACTTTCCTGTAGAGGAACATTATGCCAGCTCCCCTTGTGTAAGAATGTCTTGCAGGAATTCTCCTCCCACCCTCAGTGCCAACTCATCAAGCATGGCATCATAAAGGTATAGGACCAAAGGACGTGTAGCCATGTAAACATGTCTTCTGGTGGCAAGCACCAGACACATGGGGGTAGCAGAGGAGCCAGGAGCTAGCTAGAGGGTTTTTTTCTCATCATCAGTTATTTAAAATTTCAAGCATAGAATTCAATTTTCATTGGCACTCAGTCAAAACAGAAATTCTATCCTGTCAAGAATACACTCAATGCAGCACAGAAAACAAATGTTCCCCACAGTTTTTCTTTTTCTATGGGAACCATGGAAAAGAGAATCAGAAGGCTTGTGTTTTCAGGGTGTGTGCACTCTATGTCTGTATTCTATAGGTAAAGTTGCATGCTGTATGCTTCACAACCATCAATATTTTTTTTTAAGTTTTATTGAAATTGGAATAGGAGAAAATTACCTTTCTATTGTCTGTACAGAAAGTGATAGCACCACATATCACTTGTGTATGACAAGAGTTGTCATACAAAGAGGCAGTCAAAGGATATGCAACCAAAACTGTAGGAAAAATATGTCAGACATATAATTATGAATGTTATTTTTCTGGATTTTATGATAGTTCAGCTTTTAAAAATTAAAAACGTAAGTCCCTTTCTCATTCTAAGTACATGGTCATCTTTATAAACTTGAGTTTGTATTTTTAACATTCTTTTCCTTAAAATAGTCCCACAGTTTCTTTAAGTTCCAGGCTTCATAACACCTGGAGAGTCTTCTGGTCCCTCCCATAAAGAACCCCAAGCATACACCAAAACTTCAGTAGAACATCATCATGATACATCACTGCTTAGCTGGTTCAGTGAAAGTGAAAAAAGTGAAAGTGCTATTCATTCAGTTGTATTCAACTCTCCACAACCCCATGGACAGGCTCCTCTTTCTGTGGAATTCTCAGGTAAGAATGATGGTGTAGATAGCCATCCTTTTCTCCAGCATATCATCCCTACCCGGGGGATGGAAACTGGGTCTCCTGCATTGCAGGTGAATTCTTTACCATCTGAGTGACCAATGAGCTTGATAAAAGGTACAACTATCTATATTCCACTGGGAGGGATTTTCTGATATTTTAATGTGCAAGAACCACCCTGGCAAACAATAAATGCAGATTCATAGGCTTTGTATCAAGGAATAATCACTTTTGTAAGACTTAGGCACATTTTGATGGGGAAACAGTGGAAACAGAGTCAGACTTTGTATTTTGGAGCTCCAAAATCACTGCAGATGGTGATTGCAACCATGAAATTAAGACACTTACTCCATGGAAGGAAAGTTATGACCAACTGAGATAACATATTAAAAAGCAGAGACATTACTTTGCCAAAAAAGGTCCATCTAGTCAAGGCTATGGTTTTTCCAGTGGTCATGTATGGATGTGAGAGCTGGACTGTGAAGAATGCTGAGCACTAAAGAATTGATGCTTTTGAACTGTGGCATTGGAGAAGACTCCTGAGTCCAAGGAGATCCAACCAGTCTATCCTAAAGGAGATCAGCCCTGGGTGTTCATTGGAAGGACTGATCCTGAAGCTGAAACTCCAGTACTTTGGCCACCTCTTGCGAAGAGTTGACTGGAAAAGACCCTGATGCTGTGAGGGATTGGGGGCAGGAGGAGAAGGGGACAATAGAGGATGAGATGGCTAGATAGCATCACCGACTCGATGGACATGAGTTTGGGTGAACTCCGGACATTGGTGATAGACAGAGAGGCCTGTCATGATGCGATTCATGGGGTTGCAAAGAGTCGGACACAACTGAGCGACTGAACTGAACTGAAGGTGCATTTGAGAAATCTGTATTTTTAGCAAGCACCAAAATTGATTCTAGATACAAAAGGCCCAAGAATCATGTTTCAAGAACCCAAATTTACATCCAACACAAAAAAAAGCAGCCTAGGGTCTATCTTTACCTCCACGTGCGTTACTTCTCACCAGATCACCCACTTCCTCCCATTCCCTACAGGTGTGCTTTCCCAATCCCTCACATTGTTGCTGTATTCCTGCCCTGTAGCTTTCATTTCTATCATCCTTTTTAGCAATGTCTCAAGATATCACAAGGAAGATTTACCTTGCCTTCAGGAAGCTCATAGGCTGAGTGTTGGGGGACTTGGAACAGCAAATGCTTAAAAAGACAAAATGAACCATGTAAAGTGTCTACACTGAAATATATCTGGTAATGTGAAAAAGATTATCACAAGATGAAAATTATTTTATATAGACTCAAGACTCATCTAGAGAGAACTATCTAAGGATGCAACATTTATGCTGAGATCTGACGGACAATAAAAGACATCAAAGGAAGGGAAGGTGGAAAAGAAGGAATCCAGGAGGAAGAAGGAAAGCAAAGGCAAGGGCCCCAATGTGGACAAGGTCTGCGTGACTCACTGTATTGAGTGAAGCAGAGAAGAGCATGAGATGAGGCTGAAATGGTGGCTGGAGTTGGATGATGCTGGGTCTTGGAGATGGTTATAAGAGATTCAAAAGTTATTGAAAAGTCAGTGAAAACCCAAGGCCAAATCTGAAACAAGGAAGTAATAATCTAATTTATAAGAGTATAGCAATGTCTAGACCACAATAGATACAGAATAAATCTTTGTTGTTTGATGTGATTGACCATCTTATCTTCCCTCCCTCTATACCAACTATGCATCAAAAATTCTCAAAAATTGAATATTTTCAATAATGTAATTCCTTATTGCCAAATTCAGAATTAAATGGAAGATAGTAGGGAAAACCACTAGACCATTCAGGTATGACCTAAATCAAATCCCTTATGATTATACAGTGGAAGTGGGAAATAGATTTATGGGACTAGATTTGATAGACAGAGTGCCTGATGAGCTACGGACTGAGGTTCGTGACATTGTATAGGAGACAGGGATCAAGACCATCCCCATGGAAAAGACATGCAAAAAGCAAAATGGCTGTCGGGGAGGCCTTACAAATAGCTGTGAAAGGAAGAGAAGCAAACAGCAAAGGAGAAAAGGAAAGATATAAGTATCTGAATGCAGAGTTCCAAAGAATAGCAAGAAGAGATAAGAAAGCCTTCCTCAGTGACCAATGCAAAGAAATAGAGGAAAACAACAGAATGGAAAAGACTACAGATCTCTTCAAGAAAATCAGAGATACCAAGGGAACATTTCATGCAAAGATGGGCTCGATAAAGGACAGAAATGGTATGGAGCTAACAGAAGCAGAAGATATTAAGAAGAGGTGGCAAGAATACACAGAACTGTACAAAAAGACCTTCACAACCCAGATAATCATGATGGTGTGATCACTCATCTAAAGCCAGACATCCTGGAATGTGAAGTCAAATGGACCTTGGAAAGCATCACTATGAACAAAGCTAGTGGAGGTGATGGAATTCCAGTTGAGCTGTTTCAAATCCTGAAAGATGATGCTGTGAAAGTGCTGCACTCAATATGCCAGCAAATTTGGAAAACTCAGCAGTGGCCACAGGACTGGAAAATGTCAGTTTTCATTCCAATGCCAAAGAAAGGCAATGTCAAAGAATGCTCACACTACCACACAGTTGCACTCATCTCACACACTAGTAAAGTAATGCTCAAAATTCTCCAAGCCAGGCTTAAGCAATACGTGAACTGTGAACTTTCAGATGTTCAAGCTGATTTTAGAAAAGGCAGAGGAACCAGAGATCAAATTGCCAACATCCGCTGGATCGAAAAAGCAAGAGAGTGAGAGTTCCAGAAAAACATCTATTTCTGCTTTATTGACTATTCCAAAGCCTTTGACTCTGTGGATCACAATAAACTGGAAAATTCTGAAAGAGATGGGAATATCAGATCACCTGACCTGACTCTTGAGAAACCTATATGCAGGTCAGGAAGCAACAGTTAGAGCTGGACATGGAACAACAGACTGGTTCCAAATAGGAAAAGGAATATGTCAAGGCTATATATCATCACCCTGCTCATTTAACTTCTATGCAGAGTACATCATGAGAAACGCTGGCCTGGAAGAAACACAAGCTGGAATCAAGATTGCTGGGAGAAATGTCAATAACCTCAGATATGCAGATGACACCACCCTTATGGCAGAAAGTGAAGAGGAGCTAAAAAGCCTCTTGATGAAAGTGAAAGAGGAGAGTGAAAAAAGTTGGCCTAAAGCTCAACATTCAGAAAACGAAGATCATGGCATCTGGTCCCATCACTTCATGGGAAATAGATGGAGAAGCAGTGGAAACAGTGTCAGACTTTATTTTTTGGACTCCAAAATCACTGCAGATGGTAACTGCAAACATGAAAATTAAAAGCCGCTTACTCTTTGCAAGGAAAGTTATGACCAACCTAGATAGTATATTCAAAGGCAGAGACACTACTTGGCCAACAAAGATCCGTCTAGTCAAGGCTATGTTTT
Source organism: Nanger dama (assembly GCA_917880005.1). Lineage (NCBI taxonomy): Eukaryota > Metazoa > Chordata > Mammalia > Artiodactyla > Bovidae > Nanger > Nanger dama. The sequence goes on from CAKJTW010000008.1 coordinate 38,403,843, forward strand.
TTCCCATGGTCATGTATGGATGTGAGAGTTGGACTGTGAAGAAGGCTGAGTGCTGAAGAATTGATGCTTTTGAACTGTGGTGTTGGAGAAGACTCTTGAGAGTCCCTTGGATTGCAAGGAGATCCAACCAGTCCATTCCGAAGGAGATCAGCCCTGGGATTTCTTTGGAAGGAATGATGCTGAAGCCGAGACTCCAGTACTCTGGCTACCTCATGCGAAGAGTTGACTCATTGGAAAAGACTCTGATGCTGGGAGGGATTGGGGGAAGGAGGAGAAGGGGACGGCTGAGGATGAGATATGGATGGCATCACTGACTTGATGGACATGAGTCTGAGTGAATTCTGGGAGTTGGTGATGTACAGGGAGGCTGGGCGTGCTGCAATTCATGGGGTCTCAAAGAGTCGGACACGACTGTTGACTGAACTGAAACTGAATTGAACTGAATAACATAATCAATCATACATGTGTTTGCAAAAGTACATATAATAGCATGCTGTGCTCTGCTAAGTCACTTCAGTCATGTCTGACTCTTTGTGACCCTATGGACCATAGCCCACCAGGCTCCTCTGCACGGGATTCACCTGGCAAGAATAATGGAGTGGGTGGCTATACCCTCCTCCAGGGTATCCTCCTGACCCAAGGATCGAACTTGTGTCTCTGTGTCTCCTGTAATGGCAAGCAGGCTCTTTACCAGCAGTGCCACCTAGGAAGTCCCACAATAGCATACATTTATTCAATGAACAAATAAAAATCAGGCCAATGCTAAATAGCAAAGAATATCCTTCAGTAAAAGTAAACAGCTCTAAGATCAGAAGGAAAAGATTGAAAATTTATACAACTTTTCTCCCTTACCTAAGGCACATGCAACTATTTTGATGTTAAATAGGACTAACTCCAAAGCATTACTTTACTCCTTTCATGAGGCTATTTTCAATGTTCACCTGCTCATAAACAAATCCGGGTGACTTAAAGATACCCTGTTTCTTTGCACACAAAACGCAATAGGATTACATTTCCCAGAGAATGAATGTTGTAAACTTTGTGCTGCTTTGCTATTAATAAAGAGGAACTGCCAATCATCAGGGCAATGTCATAATATAAAAATCAACCATGACAATGGCTAATTAAATAGTTGCCAAGAATAATAGACATGGAATTCCCAAAGAAAATCATTCTGGATGGGTATTTTAAAAGCCTAGTTTTGAGCTGTAACCTCATGGTCTCACACTTTCAAATTTTCAGACACAGGATCATGCAGTATTACCGAAAGCATGGTCTTGACATCCATTTAATGTGACAGTCTCAAGGAGAGCATCCATGTGTATGATTTGGACTTGTGGACAACCTCCTCTTAGGTTGTGTGGTTGGTTTCACTTCTGTCACTGATCACACTACCAACTTGGTGACTTGGCTACCATGAAGCTTTTATTCAATGGCCTCCAAATGCCCAACATCAGTCATAGGAGCCATATGATTTGTACAAAGGCCATGATCACTATGAAATCTTCAGAAAGATCCTGAGCCAAGCTCAGCTTAAGTGATACCTTGGTCTTATAGCTGTTGCTCTTCTAATTCAGGAAGTCACATTATCTGCCTAGCTTAAGGCTCTCCTACACTGAGTCTCAAAGTGTTAAATCCAACAAATTTGACAAGCCTTTGACATCTTAACACAGAAACTGGACTTATCATACTCAAGTGGTCATACCCATGTTCACTCCCCTTCCTAAATCTATTTATAGTAGATGCCAGATAGTTACCAGAAAATCTTATATTGCTCTCCTTCCTATATTTTATCAGTTGACATAAGGATGATGGAAGGTCTTTGGGCAGAAACATACACAGCTGGCATCCTTCATGAGGCTGAACTCCTAGAAGAATGCTGTTAGAAACCATCACTTTCTGTGTTTAGTGGTTTTGTTTCAGATGGGTTCTTCTTCAGGAGAAGAAAAAAATTTTTTTTCTTTCCTCCCCAAATAAAAGAGATATCTAGAAAACCATTACAGTATCTGCATTATCAGTCATCTGTGGAAAATGATTATGTTTTGAGGGATGAGTAAAAAACAATCAATAAACTTTCTAAAGACACATCAGTACTATCAAGTTTCTTGAAGCTTTTTCTTTGCAGCCTATAAAATTTTATGGGCCATGATCCACTCTACTAATAGGGTAGAGATGAGGACAAGGAGGTTTTGAGAAGCATTTTATTAAGGCTTGCTTGACTCTTCCACCCACCAGGCTTCATAGTGTCTTGTTCCATAAGGGGATTTATGGGAGTGCTAATGAGTGCAGTTCTCTGTACAGTCACATACCATGGGAGAAAGAAACATAGCAAGGCACAGATCTGGCTGGTGAAGGAAACCCCAATCCCAATCTATTTTTCAACAGAAAAAAAAATTGTGACCATCTACTATGTTGTCACCCTGTTTTTTTATCATGAGAAATGCCTGGCTAGATGAGTTTACAAGCTAGAAATCAAGATAGGAAAGAGAAATATTAACAACTTCAGTATGCAGATACAACTCAATGCTATTAAGCAAAGAGGAATGAAGGAACCTCTTGATGATGGCAAAGGAGGAGAGTGAAAAAGTCAGCTTAAAACTAAATATTAAAAAAAAAACTAAGCTCATGGCATCCAGCCCCATCACTTCATGGCAAACAGAAGGGACAACTGTGGAAGCAGTGATGGATTTCCTCTTATTGGGCTCTAAAATCACTGTGGACGGTGACTGCAGCCATCAAATCAGAAGATGATTGCTTCTGGGCAGGAAATCTATGACAAACATGAACACTGTGTTGAAAAGCAGAGACATTACTCTGCTGACAAGGTTTGTACAGTTGTGAGAGGTGGACCATAAAGAAGGCATGTGTGCGTGAAAAATCACTTCAGTCATGAATGACTCTGTGACCCTATGGACCCCAGCCCATTCAAGCTCCTCTGTCTATTGGATTCTCCAGGCAAGAATGCTGGAGTGGGTTGCCATTTCCTTGTCCAAAAGAAGGCATAGTGCCAAAGAATTGATGCCTTCAAACTGTGGTGGTGGAGAAGACTCCTGAGAGACTCTTGGACTGCAAGATCAAACCACTCAATCTTAAAGGATATCAACCTTGAATATTCATTGGAAGCCCGATGCTGAAGCTGAAGTTTCATTATTTTGGTCACTTGATGCGAACAGCTGATTCTGTTCTTTCCTGATGCTGGGAACAATTGAGGACAGGAGAAAGAGGGCATCAGAGGTTGAGATGGCTGGATGGCATCACTGATGCAATGGACATGAACTTGGGCAAACTCAGGGAGATGGTGAGGGACAGGGAGCCCTGGAGTTCTGCAGTCTACGGGGTCACAAAGAGTCGGACATTCCTGGGCAACTAACAACTACGTGCCAGTTACCACAGTAGAGCCTGGGGCCATACAGGTCTCCAAAAGGATGAGCGGGGCATTTCTGTCTTTACCAAGCTTATATTTTTAATGAGACAGATGGACAGTAAATGGATGAAACCATTAGAACTAAAGTAGGTGGGAGCAAGTAAACAAGGCAGTTCCATGATAGAGAGTAGGGGGTGACCCACGCTGGTCATGGAAGGCCATCCTGATCAAAGGCAACTCAAGTGAGACCTAGAGTCAGAACAAGTGTTCTGGCAGGGGACACAAGCGAGTATCTCAGCCTTCAGAGCATCCTCAACGGAAGCAGGGCAGCCAGCAGGGTGGGCACTGATAGCTCAGATGAAAGAGTTAAGAGAGGGGTTTGCAGAGAGAGACTGTGGATTAACTACACTCTGCTTCACAGGCTATGGTAATAGTTCAGAACTAACATGGCTAGACCAATAAATACATTCAGTTATCTAGAAATGAAACAAATGATACAAGCCAAGTGAGCTAGGATTAATGCTGCTGCAGCATGTTGGAATTTCCAGAACACTTAAAAGTAAACAGGAATTACATCACTGTTTACAACTGTAACCAGTTTACATAAATAGCAAGCATAAGCAAGTCCTCTCCCAGGTTCATTACAGTTTCTAGAATTTATTGTAAATCTGAGTCATTTTGGATGATTCTGGCACATAAATAATTTTACATTAGCCATGTTAATTTTTGAGGTCTCAGATTTAAAATGATCTGCTTTCAAGATTGTTTTCACTCGGCCATCCATACAAGGTTTTAGTCTTGGATTGCTAATGTTTGACATAGTTTTGACAATTGTAACAACACTGTACTTTTACCTTTGATATAGCAATTGACATTTTTTTTCCTTGTAAAATCTGCCCAGAAAAGTGAATGCCTGTTTGTATAAAATGATCCAGGAATGGCATTTCCTATTTAAATAAATATTTGGACTAATTATAAGTTAGGTGTTACATCTTCTAGTTTTTAAGAATTTGAACATGTAAGTATTGAACAGTTTTACTGAAAAAAAACTAGACAAGTGCATGTATTTAAAAGAGCTGAAGGAGATACAGTTAAAATCTCTTTTTCATTTACACTTTTAGCCTTTCTCCACAGAGGCAACTATTACCAACTTCTTTCTTATTCCTATATAAATGTTCAATACACATGCAGGCTTTATGCAATAATACACTCAAAGCATACATACTCACATTTAAATTTTTCTTTTTACAAAAAGAAGGGGATATTTTCATTCTTTACTGTTCCCAATCTAACTTGATTTACTTATATAGCTCAGTGAGAGTCCAATAAAAAACACAAAAACTGTTTCTTAAGTTAGTTTAAAATTGTATGGTACATGATATTTAACTCAACCAACTTGTAGGGGTGAACACTGAGGTTATTTCCACTAATTTTCTGATACAAATGCTTATTTAAACAAATACACACTTACTGGGTATTACAATGTGCTGACAGTACTCATTAAGCAGTGAAAGGCAGATTCCATGCCTCCTGGTCCTTACATTTTACTGGAAGAAATGACAGACAAGCAAATATCAAACTTGCCATATTTACTCTTGGGAAAAGTCCTATGAATAAAAATGTAAAGCCAGAAAAGGGGACAAACACTGGGAAAGTTCTTATCTGTAGGATGGCCAGGGAAGCCTCTCTGTGGTAGAAATATTTGAGGAAAACACATGAACAAGCAAGAATGTAAAGCATGAGGACATTTGGGAGTGCACTCCAGTAGAGCAAACAATACCAGCAGGTGTACAGGCCCTGAGGCAAGGGCTCACTTGGCATCTTCAAGAACAGTGTGGATACATCAGGGAATACACAGGGGAGAGTGTCTGAAAGTAAGCTTGGAAGTGCAGGCAGAACGGGTGCACCTTGGGTCTTACATGTCATAGTAAAACCACAAGTATGACATTGACTGTGATAGTACCAAGGCACAGGAGTGATCAGATTTTCCCTTTGGAACTGTTCTCACTCTCTAAGGAACATACTGCAGGGGACAGGAAAGCCAGAAGAGAAACTGGGGACTTGTGACTCCTGCAGTCACCCAGAGAGGGTGGCAATAGCTAAGATTTGGGTAGAGGCTGCATGAGAATGTGGCCAGTTGCTATATTGAGAAAGTAGAGCTAAGAGTTGCCGTTTCCCAAGACAGAGAGTACGTGTAAAGGACAGGAGTCAAGGAGAATGCAAGTGTTCTGGCATGAGCAGCGGGGTGAATGACAGTGCCCGTCATCAGGATGGAGAACTTTGGGAAACCCGCGGCTTATGGGGCAGGAGGGAATGGAGTAAAAGGAGGGGGCGGGGAGAGAGAGCTCTGTTTGCTGATTTTGAAATGCACAGAAAAATCCATGGGGGTGGTGTCACAAAGGCACTTAGAAATGAATCTGGAATTCAGGGGGAAGACAGGGCTCAGAAATGAAATGTGTAAGTTTTCTGCATGTAACTAAAGCCACAGGAATGGGTTATACAGGTTTCACAGATGTCCCAACAGACCTCTCAGAGAAGACCGGAGACACTGAATTACTAAGTTAAGGTAGGTTTGAGTGTGTGTTTGTGTTGTATAGATATTATCATCAAAGTCTTTCTGCAAAGTACAAAACACCTTATATTTAAATTCAAAATCCTTATCTCTGATGAATTAGAAGATATTTCAGTATAATTATGAACATTCATTCTCACTGTCCTAGAGATTTACATGTGTGAGGTGTCGGTTGAGGTCGTTTCAGACAGAAATATCTTTGTGAAACACACATACATATTTGTACTAGGCATTATCAGATACATTAGCTCATACATTTCTGACAACACTCTAGGGGTCAATCTTATTAAAACTATTTCGTATATTAAGATACTGAGGTCCTAAGGAATGAAGGGATATTCTCAAGGGCTCCTAACTAGTAAGTTGGTTAGGGTCTGGACTCAATTTCTGTGTTTCCTTCCATTAAACATAGAATGAGGCAAAAGCTTAACTTTTGCTGAACAGGATGCAAGACATTTAGAATTACCGTTTAGATATATTTAGCATGGGGTGTATTTAAAAGGCATATGCGGTGCTACCACCTGAGAAATCTGTGTTTTCCTTCAGGTCCTCCCATGGCAATGCTGCTGCTGCTGCTGCTAAGTCACTTCAGTGATGTCCAATTCTGTGCAACCCCATAGACGGCAGCCCACCAGGTTCCGCCGTCCCTGGGATTCTCCAGGCAAGAACACTGGAGTGGGTTGCCATTTCCTTCTCCAATGCATGAAAGTGAAACTCAATGCATTTAGAACACATGGATGAGCAAGCCACAGATCCCTAATCTCAAGGCAGTGGCAGGAGGCCACGATGGGAGAGATAGCTAAACAACATGAAAACTATGTTTGAAAGTTATTTTCTAAGAAAATGGAGGCTACAGGTAAAATATCAGAGAATAAAAAGACAGGAAAAGTTCATAGATAAGCAGTGCTGGGGGTGGAGAGCCGGGCAGGTTCAAATTTTAAAAGCATGAGAAAGGCTAATCTCATGGAGAAAGCAGTATCTGGGCAAAGACTTGAAGGAACCTTGATAGTCAGGGAAGATCTGGCTCTGCATACCACTCATACATCATTCTAAATGTAGTCCTTGACAGTGCATTGAGAACCAGGAAAGAACGTGAACTGAACACCCTAAACAGGAAAAGTAATTTCAAATACTGATAGCAAATTTGATAGTGTCATTTTCACAGGCAAAGGGCACTGCATCCACCCATTGTGGCCTCCTCCATAACCTTTTCAGCTGCTCTATGGTACATACATCCAGTGCTTCTTATATCCTCAAGGATGATTTGGATCAGAACCAGATGATGGCAACTGCAGCTGGGCTACTACAGAGCTTCTGTGACTTGGGGACCGAGCTGTATAATAAAATAATGAACATGACTCAGACACGTAAGATCAAACACTGAGACACAACACTTGAAGGAAGCATAGACTATATAAAGGTCAAGTCACAAGTCCAGATGAGAAAACCAGGTCCAGGGACGTGAAGCACCTTCATCAAGGTCGCAGAGTAAGTTAGCCACAAGACGGCTAAACTGAAAACCAGCATGTTTCCCACACATTTCAGGCTTTAGTCTTTTCAACTGAAGCTCCTATTTGACATCACTTTCATCAACCAACATTCAGCTGCCTTTTGAACAATACCCAAAAGCAAATGGCAACAAAACCAGGTTTCCTAACACAAAGAATACAAAACTGATAAGTACTTGCATAATGGTTACTATGTACTAGACTCTGTTCTAATGCTATACTGAACCTATTTAATCTTCACAGACATACAATTACTATCCTGATTTTACAGTTAAAGCAACTGAGAAACAGAGAGGTTAAGCAACCTATTTGAAGTCATTCAGCTTGTTAAAGACAGCAAAACTTTGAACCCAGAGTGCCTAAGGGAAAACTCTGTTCTAGTTCTGGTTTTAAAAGCTTTCAGATATGTGTGTATACTTGGTCAAAAAAGTGTGATTACTAATTAAGAACATATTTTTGTAACAGTTATAGCTAAAATTTCTCAACACAGATACTAATTTTAAGACAATTTTTCATTATTTTTTGAGTGACTACTGTATCTCTCAGCCAGGGCACATGTTACTCTTAAGTACAGGCATTTTTCACCCAGGTAATAAATTATCTTTGATATTTCTCTGAAACCCATATATTTGTATAGCATCATGAAAAACAGCTGCAACGAATTAGGCACACCCTTCTACAGTGATGCAATAGTTCCAAAAATAAGCATTGATCCCATAGGTTATCCCTTTACAATTGTGTTTGGCAAGGATCTTGAGCTATTATCTGTGCTCTTACATACTTGCAATAAAATCTGTGGTCTGAAAGGAAAAATCTCTTCATCTCATTTTTAGTCAAGAAATAATTTTTAAAGATTATTCCTTAAACAAATAATCAAAGTGTCCAGAAAGAAGCAGGATAACAATAACAGCTAAAAGTCATTATACACTTTGCATGCCTTCACACATGTCTATATATACACATGCTCATATGTATATATGTCTACTGAGGTATAACTTAAAACTAGTCAAACACACTGATATATTCACTATGCAGCTTGAGTTTTTATAAATCTGTATAAAAAATATTCAGTCAAGACAGGGAATCCTTCCATCACCTTAGAAAGTTCCCTTATGCCCCTTCCTCATCAATCCTCACCCCCAGTGGCAGTGACTGGTCTGATTTCGATCACATTTCAAATTTTTAATCCTAAGTACAATTCTATGAGGTGGTGATTCCAAAGAATGTCCAACTTTGAGACCCACGCTCTTGGCCACTATGCTGTTCTACTGTATTTCTTCCCAATGGACACAGCCCATCTCAATGGTGTCCTCTGAGAGAATTAAAGCATGATGTCTTAACTTCTCTTTCAAGTATCTAGAATATACTGTAGGTACAACCCTTCAAAGAACTGAAAAAATGGTCACTTGAATGGTTTTCTATATTCTGTGTTTCCGATGAGACACCCTACTGAGAGCTTACTGATGTCAGATAAGGCAGGCAGGATGAACGAATGAAGCGGACAGGTGCCTTCTGAAAACAACAAACACTGCCCCTTCCCCCAGCTGATGCACCATAAGAAATCAGGCCGGGGATGCCGTTCTCCAGCTTCTTCTACATAATCTAGAGATCTGAATTTGTACATAATATCAGTATATGTAAGTGCTTTGTAACTAAGTGGACGTAGCAACAACAGCAACAACAACACACCCGTCATGAATCAAAATGTGTCCAGAGGCCAGCCCTGGATTGCCAGTTGGGGACCTGGTGTTTGCATTCTTGGCCTACGAAACACCAGGATTAGCTTCTCCAGTGACAAAAGGGAGACCACAGACCTCTGAAGGTCACGGCCAGCCTGGGAGGTAATGTTTGTCATCATGTGGTAAAAATTCTTCTGTCCAGACTCTGGTCTATCACCAACACTCCTTCCCACTGAGCAAAGCAGATGACTTTGGTAAACATCATAAACAAACAGAAGAAAAAAAAAAAAAAGAAAGAAACTGGCAATGGGAAGAGGAAAGCAATAAAAACACAGAAGGAAAGAGCTAGAAGGAGTATAGAACAGTCAAGAAGACAACTACAGGTAAGAAAAGGAAGCAAAGGACAGGCCTCTCTAGGTCTGAAGCATCTTCCTTCACTGACTATGCCGGCCCAGGACCACATCCCCCGTTGGAGTTGGGGCAACACAGTAGTGGGGAATGATGGAGTGGAGAAGAGAGCTCATCCTGATGTTTATTTACTCTGAACTTTATGAGACCAGTTTCAGTGCTTAAATATTTTGACCATGGGAAATAATGGCAGAGTTTCTAGGAATTCCAAAATATATAATTTGAAATTCAGAGAAACCATCAGAGAGTCCAATCCCATCAAGTCTGATCCTGGCAAGGCTCTGTGGTCTGAACAAGAAGGGAATTTCTAATCCCCAGTGATACAGTTTTATCAGGAAACTCTCTTGCTGTAATAGGTGCCACTGCTTTATTGGTTAAAAAGAAGAATAAAGCTACCACTTCCATATCCACCTACATACCCAGAGTTCCACTGAGACAACAACCAGCAAATTTTTGAGCAAACCAATCTCAAAAGATTTATACCCTTAATGAACCGTGGTGACACGTCCCTCCCCAGTCCTGCAGACTTGCTCAGCAGGTCACAGCTTACACAGCTTCCTTTATAGAAGACAGTCCACATTTGACAAAAGGAATTTGAAACCATAAGATACATGATTACCTTTCTGCGTGGTAGCAAAGGTGAAAGGAAAAAGGACAGTGGACTCTTCAGAGAAATTAAGGTGACAAAGAAAAAGTAACCTGGATTATTCAGCATAAAACTCTGCTCTGCTGACTGTCTCGGTGCTTCATTGTGTCATTTGATGTGGCTATTTCCTTGTCAGTTTGCGGCATGTGGAACTAATTTGAAATATATACAGCTAACCTTGGGCAAGTTACATCCTGTCCATAAGCCACAATTTTATCATCTTTAAAATGAACATGGTAGCATCCAGCTCATAGTATGTTGTGAGCTTCTTAGAATGTCCTTAGCTTGGTGCCTTGCACGTGGTAAGGACTTAAGTATGTTGCTGCTGCTAAGTCACTTCAGTCGTGTCCGACTCTGTGTGACCCCAGAGACTCAGTTCTGAAGACCCAATGTCTGGCTGGCTTCAACAGAATAACCGGAGGATTTTTTTTTTTTTTTAAATAGAGGGATTGTTCAACTCTAATCTCAGAAACTTTGATTCAAGAGGTTTTGAAAGACCATGGAACCAGGTGATTTCTGAGGGCCCTCCTACTACTAAGATTCTATTGTTACTCTCTCTGACACAGCTTCCAAAGTATCACCCGTCATTACTAAGCCATACACGTGACAAGTAGTTGACACTAGACTCAGAATCAGGGGACAAGAAGCATCACCACTGTCTCCAAACACCTGTGCTCTCCCAGGAGGTAACATATCTTTTCTAGTCTCAGTGTATACTTCTTTAAAATAAAAGCAAAGATGGTAGGAAGAGTTCCAAAACTCTTGATCTGGACCTGTGGGCTCCTACTCCACACTCAGAGGGCCTCCACGCACCATAGTACTATACCTGCATGGGATCGGTAGGCACATGACCCAGTTCTGGGTATATTCTGAGACATGAGAAAGTCTGTGTGGGAGGGGTCCCTTCCTGATTAAAGAGGCAAAGGTTCATGAGAAGCAATTTTCTTCTTCATGCTTTGCCATTTTGTTCTGACTTGAACATGACACGTGGAGATGAAAAAATGAACAGAAAGAAGCTGTGATCTTTGGAGACACCGCTCAGCTGCCACAACAGTCCTGGACCATCTAGGTGTAATACACATCACATGCACAAAAAGTAAGGTCCTACATGTTCTGACTCTATGATCAGGGTTTCTATTTCCAGCCAAATGGAGCCTTCACTGATATAGCACTAAAACTCTTTCTTCAAATGAAATTTCTTGCAAAACCCCAATATATATAAACAAATTAAAGTGGCTATCAAGTTCAAGTTCAGTCACTCAGTCGTGTCCGACTCTTTGTGACCCCATGAATCACAGCACGCCAGGCCTCCCTGTTCATCACCATCTCCCCGAGTTCACTCAGACTCACGTCCATAGAGTCCGTGATGCCATCCAGCCATCTCATCCTCAGTGGTCCCCTTCTCCTCCTGCCTCCAATCCCTCCCAGCATCAGAGTCTTTCCAATGAGTCAACTCTTCGCATGAGGTGGCCAAAGTACTGGAGTTTCAGCTTCAGGATCATTCTTTCCAAAGAAATCCCAGGGTTGATCTCCTTCAGAATGGACTGGTTGGATCTCCTTGCAATCCAAGGGACTCTCAAGAGTCTTCTCCAACACCACAGTTCAAAAGCATCAATTCTTAGGCACTCAGCCTTCTTCACAGTCCAATTCTCACATCCATACATGACCACAGGAAAAACCATAGCCTTGACTAGACGGACCTTAGTCGGCAAAATAATGTCTCTGCTTTTGAATATGCTATCTAGGTTGGTTATAACTTTTCTTCCAAGGAGTAAGCGTCTTTTACTTTCATGGCTGCAGTCACCATCTGCAGTGATTTTGGAGCCCCCCCAAAATAAAGTCTGACACTGTTTCCACTGTTTTCCCATTTACTTCCCATGAAGTGATGGGACCAGATGCCATGTTCTTCGTTTTCTGAATGTTGAGCTTTAGGTCAACTTTTTCACTCTCCTCTTTCACCTTCATCAAGAGGCCCTTTAACTCCTCTTCACTTTCTGCCATAAGGGTGGTATCATCTGCATATCTGAGGTTATTGATATGTCTCCCAGCAATCTTGATTCCAGCTTGTGTTTCTTCCAGTCCAGCATTTCTCATGATGTACTCTGCATAGAAGTTAAATAAGCAGGGTGACAATATACAGCCTTGACGTACTCCTTTTCCTATTTGGAACCAGTCTGTTGTTCCATGTTCAGTTCTAACTGTTGCTTCCTGACCTGCATACAGATTTCTCAAGAGGCAGGTCAGGTGGTCTGGTATTCCCATCTCTTTCAGAATTTTCCAAAGTTTATTGTGATCCACACAGTCAAAAGTGGCTATACTGTTTAGAAAAATGGATGGGGTGTTTCCAGAGCCATTCCCTCCTAAATTCCTGCAGAGTTTCCTCCATGGAACCAGAATTGGTCAAAATCATTACTTCTCAAGGTAGAGTCTCCAAGGCACAGGAATTCTCAGATTTTCTCCAGACTCAGAGAGTTTTTGCCAAATTTGTACTTGTGTTTTCCTTCCTCATTTCTTTGATGTGCTTATTTTATTTTTTTCAACTTTATCCTAGGAATTGCAGATCCAAGTCATAACCAGTGGCTACTATTCGTGGTTGCGGTGTGTGCATTTGTATTCAGTGTACAGTCATTTGGCAACAAGTGATTTGATTCCAATTGTTGTGACTAGAGAAAGGAATAACACAAAATGACATATTCCCTCAAGGTGCACATCAAAGGATACTCTTGACATGCAAATGAAGGTACATTTGAAGAGAAAAAAAAGTCATAGAAGAAGCAAGTACATATCCAGGATATAAGAGTATGAGTGTCTGGAATTAGAATAATCTTTAGTTCCATGTTCATGGTGTAAACCTTATTAAATTCTAGTAAAGGATCCTCTAAGCTTCCCAGGGGACACCAGTGGAAAATAATCTGCCTGCCAATGCAGGAGATACAAGAGATGTGGGTTCGATCCCTGGGTCAGGAAGTTCCCCTGAATAGGAAATGGCAATCCACTCCCATATTTTTGCCTGGAAAAGTCCATGGACAGAGGAGACTGGGAGGCTACAGTCCATGGTGTTGCAAAGAGTCTGAGAAGACTTATGCTCACACTAAAACACCCTCTATGTTAAGAAACCAATGTTGATAACCTGAATATTGTTATATAGTTTTCTCTGTATTTAATTCATATATTTATTTTAGTGATATGGATGCTTAAAAATTATTAAAATAAAGAGGCAATATCTAAGTGAGTATTTTGGAGTTTGTACATGTTTAAATAACAGTATGATTAAAACAGTGGGAGCATGGACTTTCTCCTGCCCTGTTAAAAGGGGTCTTTATATCACTGAAGCTCAGATTCTGGACTACAGGATGTTAAGCCTTAATCCTTTCCAGATGGTCAATTCCATAATTCCATGAACCTTCTCAACTTATAGAATATTAAATACTTTCACCAACAATGTGGCACATGCCCTTGGAGATATTTTTAAAATAAAAAGAGATAAAATCAAATTCACAAATTTCAGTAAAGCATATGTATTAATATATTCCTTTTCAAAAATTTGTCTTAAGGATGAAGCATCCATGGGCAGGCCTTGAAACAAGCTCTGCCTGCTGCCACCCCTCCTCCATCTCCACCTGGCCCCTTCACTCATCACTCCCAGCAGAAATATCTCTGGACGAAACAAATATAGGTTAAAAATAAGGCCTTAAGAGCCTGCTCCCTCCTCACTTAGGAAATCTGAACCATTGGGCAATGCCATTCTTACAAAATGTGTTTTCTGATTACTTCCATAAGGCAGAGCATGGTGGACTGACCAGGGACTCTTCTACTGTGAACAGGGTAAAACAATTCTGCTCACCAAGGCCATGGTTTAGCTGCACATTTCAAGCTGAACCAATCAGTGCCCACTAGGCTTTGCTGTTCTAGCATGTACACGTCACCCCCTGCATATGGATCTCCTTCCACCCAGCTGGCATTGTGGCCACTCCTCCCTCCCTGTAGCTTTTACCTCTGCCCTGCATTTCTTCACCTCTGCCCTCCTTCACCCTTTTTTTTTTTTTTTTAACAAATGTCAGGGGCAGCTGGGTTTCCACCTCCCGTACTTCTAAAAGAGGGAAACCATAGAGCTTCTTCCAAGTTCCAGGCAATGTTGTGCATAGCCCTGCAACATGAAGTTGTTATTTCATGTTATTTCAGCTCAACATGCACTAAATTTAGAGGAGCATGACATTAGAGCTCCAGAGTCTCCTTTTTCACCGGCAGTGTGTTTGGCTGTGGTTCACACTGGTTCCCAATCTGTCTTGGCATCTTACTCACTCCATAGGCAACCCAAGTGTAGTCACTGTCTATCCTATCTTCTTCCCCCTTTTGGAATTATTCCAAACTCTCTTCACTCCAACCCAAGCCGAGCCAACCCAAAGATGACATCCATGAAGAAAATATTTGTGTGCCATTTCTCAGAATAAGAATTCCTGCTGCCAGTCATTTTCTAATTCCCTCCTCCACGTGCAGACTGTAGAGAAAATAAAATTGCCGACTGAAAGGGCTGACTTGCCACTGACAAAACACAATGCCTGCACATGTATCCCAGGTCTTATGCAGACAGATATGAACAAGTCCAACCTCGCACTCTTTACTCACCCATTAATCTCTTTGCTATCAGATACTTGTTGAGATATTTTATAATAAAAGTAAACACAAACCTTGTTGAGGTCCACCCTAAGAGGTCTACCTACACTTTCGGTTTTCAAAAAGCAGCCACAAATCCATTCATTCAGCTATTTCTCCAACTATACTCCTGGCCAAGCCCCTTTTGGAAAACACCATTGTTGTCACTCATGGCTCTCTGCCAGAAATTACAAAGCTCTAGTGAGATTTGGTCCAGTTCTTTCAGAACTGAACCACTTCCTGAAATGCATTTATATTATATTTTGCATTTTCTAAATGCTAAATGTAGGATAAGGTATAGCTTTTGTGGGGAAGGGGTAAAAATCAGTTGCATTATAATTGATATCTATGAAAAATAATTACCTAAAATTTGTTATGTTTAAAAGCACTTTCTTCAGTAAGGTGCAAAATAGAATAAATTAAATAAAATTCACATGGTTACAGGTCTATCTTTTAACTGATTTTGAGTAAATTACTGCCTTCTATGACTCTATAGTTATCTATATATCATAAAATACAGAAGCATTTTTATTGGAGTATAATTGCTTCACAACATTGTTATAAAAGTATTTTCTGAGAGAACTGCCAGATACTTCTGTAACTCAGAAAAACTGAAAATTATTATAGAAACAGAATTATACATGTTGATCCAGCATATTTCTAGGCAAATATATCACTGAGCTCCTTAATGACAGTCAAAATCCCACATGATAATAAAAGATGCCAGGATCTCATACGCACATTTTCTGTTCCTACGCCCTGAAAGCGTAATCCAAAATAGAAACTTCAAACCCCGATTCCCTCTAAAATGAAAGCCATTTTCTGCTATAAATGCCCCTCTCCAAACTCTCATGAAGCGAAGAACACAGACAGTTTCATCTAAAATTATCTCCCCTGTCAATGAACTGTCCTTTCTCGCAGCAAAGTTACAGAAGGTTGGAACAGGGTGGCACACAGTTCACAGACTTTTCTTTTTCACACTGGAGTTGCCAGATCAAGCCTAACTTTTCAAAGCGTCTCTGCCCTGCTGAAAAGCACATTTTGGAAGGGCCTGGGGGAAGAAGAAAAGATTATGTCCCCACACCAGATGTTTAAGTGATGAAGTTCTAACTTGTTCCCACACATACACACCCCCTAACCACCACCGCCCACAAAAGCTCGGAGTACTTCCAAACAATCAGCAGGTAGAAAGCAAAGAGAAAGCGTGGAAACGCAAGGACCGAACAGTCCCCTACCTTTCCTCTGCTTCACAGAGCTGCTGATGAGTCCCACACAACCCAGGCGTGTGTGGAGCGGCTGGAAGGAGGCAGCCACTCGGCCTGCCGAGGGTGAGCAGGCCCAGCCTGCGTTCAGAAGCTGCCCCAGTCAGATTTTCCAACTGCAGAACTGCAGCCAAGTCCCTGCCCATGCCTGAAGAATTTCCTGAACAGCATTCCCGTTCTTTTTCTGACTGCTTTGAAACCGTACTCTGTACTTCAATACAGCTTTGTCAGGCCAACTCCCAGCTACTGGGCTGTCTCCAGCTCTCAATGGGAAACACATGTGTCAAGCACAGACGCGCTCCCCTGCCCCAGTGCCCATGCGTCTGCTGGGCTCACACAACCACAAAGGCAAGAGCTTCTAGAGCCAGTGCTGATTTCTCAGCCATTCTCACACGGTCTCTGCTCTGGGGTGCTAGAAGCGGGAGCTGAGTCTCCTCTTGCTGCCGCTCCATGCTGCCCCTTTTCAACTTTCTCCTTCCGCTCACAGTCCCCAGCTGATGACCCATGTTAGCTCCCCCAACTCCCCAACTCTTGCCAGTCCTGGTTATAAACCTATTGCAACTGAGACATGGGAATTCTGATTTGATCTCCATTGCCTCTGTCTTTGCCATTGCCTCCGCCATTGCCTCTGTCTTTGCTCAACATTTCAATTGTTGGAGGGGGAACAGGATTTTTAGCATTTTCAGACTGGTTCGGTACTGCTGAGATGTTCCCTCATCCTGATGGGTGCACCTTTCACTGATGACACTAAGAACAATGCAATTATTTTTCAGGCACTTTTGTGGCTCTCTGCTCTATAAGACGCTGGCCTGAAAATGTAACATTTGCATGCTGGTTTAATAGGTGTTGTGTAATGCAGACTGTGTAATATTTTCTATAACGAAGTAGAAAGGAGAAAAAAAAATGTACCTTTTATCAGAATGTGTCCTAATTCTCTGCACCTGTGATTATTTCTGGATGGCACTCCATCAATGTCTTAAGTACATTCTCGTGGACCCTGTGGTCTACCTTTCCATAAAACACTCAAGGAAATTTCTAAAGATATGAAGAGGATACCCCTCTTCTCCCACTCTGAAAAGCCCTCATCTAAAAAGCCAAAGCTAATCTGTCAAAAGTAACATTGCAGAATAAGGTGATTTAAAGAGAAAGTCTCATTTATTCTGAGTTTTTTTTTTTCTTTTCTTTTTTGGGGTACAAATATTGTACTTCCAAAATCACATCCCACTAGCAACTTATTTTGAAGAACTGGCTTGCCAGATTTTAAAAGTATTGTGTGTTCCTGAGGGGCTGTTGTGAATAGTAGATTTGGTGTGATCTGGGGTTTAGCATTAAACTGCAATGGGTTCTTTCAGGAGGATTCAACTCTTGCCTTGGGAAGCAGTGTCTGTGGAGGATGGGGTGGGGAAGGAGCATGTGTAGTACCTCTAAGGTCAGGGCACAATTATAGAATCAGAGAACTTCAGAGGAGGAGGGAACCCCAGAGACAATCTGATACAAATTGTATCAACTCTTCATTTTGCAAAGGGAGATGGAGGTCCACATGATGAAATGACTTGTCCAGAGATACAAAAGACTCTTAATGTTATATCTGAGGCCAGAAAGTAGGATTTGGGTGAATTTTCCATGTGTTTTCTCTATCCTAGCATCATTTGGGAAAGGCAGGATCATCTAACCTTCACAAGAGAAGGCTTATAATCTGATGGCCTGGATCTAAGCTCTGTCTCTTAAAGGCTGTGAATCCTGATTAGTTTGCTTGACTTTTCTGGGCCTCACTTTTCTCATCTGTAAAATGGGGTAACAAGACTCTACCTTACAGAATTATTAGAATTTGATGAGATAATTCATGCAAACTGTCTATTAGAGTGCATATACATACATTTTGGTTTACTTTTCCTTTTATTGAATTGAGCAAAAACCAGACTCTTTCTCTCACTGAAAAGCAAAATTGTACTCTCAGATTTAGTTCGAGTTCCTAGAATCAACTATCTGATTGGCTAATTAACTTTTCTGCCAACAACCCTTTACATAATAGGGGTCTACCACCTTAAGCATAGACAAGCGCCCTAATGCTGTATTGGAACATTAGCCAACCACATGACTACTCTTCATTTATTCTACACATAACACTGAAGTCTTTCCTCAAGATTAACTCACAGGCAAGGTAAACAGTGAGACCAAATTTGCAGTCAGTTATATGAGGCTGAACAAAGTGCTATTTGCAGAGAACTAGACCTTCTCTCTGAACTTTAAGAGCTCAAGATTACCATTCTAAAAATAGAAGACCATTAACAATTGCAATTCCCATGTTTGGCAATGGGCAATGCTCTAAATTAACAGCAACAACTACAAAATAAAATCCCTAAGTCAAGGAAGAAATCCTACTGAGGAAATGGTGACTACAAATTCTAAAGAATCAGATTTTTGTCTGGGGTTCTAGAGACTTTGTTTTGAAAGAAATCATAGCAAGTGGTTCATGAACTTATTAATCATGTTGAGGTGCCCAACTTCTTTTGGGGAAAAAAAGAGGTAGGGTAGTTCTTAACTTTAAAATAAAACAATGGTAAAACAAAAGCAAAAATCATAAAACAACTGGAAAAACCAAGGTCACACTTGATGAAGGCAGAAAATCATGATTTAATTCAAAGGACACTGCTTTGAGACATGCAGTGTCTCTTCACAGACTAACTACCTGGCTCCTTTCAACCTGTCTATTTGAAGAGGGATAACTCACTATGAGACACCATTCATTACTACTAGCTGGAAAATTCTAAAAAGTTACTTACCTTTTTAATGTTAAGAAAAAAGTATCCAAAACTTGAATTATCAGACCAGCAAGTGGTCACATTCTGTCAAACTCATATGTGGCAATTGTTTAACATGCCCTCTTAATTATTTAATGGAAATGTGCTTTGTTTGATACATTGCTGACAACTGAGCAAAGATCCCAAACATCACCTGAAGGGAGCTTTTAAAATAACTAGAGCTAGGAGCCCAAAAGCAAATAGATTTTGATTCTGTGGGAATGGGATAGGAACCATTTTGTTTTGAGCTCCACACCACCCACAAAATGATTTGGACAAAACCAAAATGATTTTAGTATGAGCCAGACCTAAGAATCACTAAGGTACAGTGGTACCCTAACTTTTCCAACATAAACCTAATGGTATCACTCTGTGCACTCAGATCCTTAGACAGTTTGCCATGGCTTGAAAGGGAAAACGGCCGCCATCACTAGGACTTGAAAGGCCTGGCTTGATCTGGCCCCTTGTCTACATCTTCAGTCTCATCTGCTGTCAGTCTCCCTCTTCTTCCAGTGCTTCAAAGAAATCATATATCTTTCTACTTGAAAATCTTAAAAAAAAAAAAAAAAGCTACTCTCTCCTGAAAACACAGCTCCACTCGTATGTTTTCTTCTACTTAACTACTATTCAATCTTTAAATTCATATTCTGTTATCATTTTCTCTAGGATTCAGGTATCTGAACCCCAGAGCTAAAAATCCCCTGTTATATACATCCCCAAACTTGTATTAATAGATGTGATTATGTATTTATTTGTATTTTTGCTTAAATCATGTCAATCTTTTCTGCTAAAACATAAATATTCTCCTTCAGGCCTGCAACTAGCCTTGCTTTCTCCCTACTGTATCCTAGTTCTGTGCATACTGCATAGCTTTTAGGAAGTGTACAATATACTTTTAAGTAAGTGAATGCAGTTTTTTAATCCAAATCAGGGATATGCATCTAACTCCATTGTTTTTAAATCTCAAATTTTCAAACTTCATTTAATTCTTCTGACATGTTAAATTATTATATTATATTGTACTCAGAATACTGAGTTTTTCTATAAGGTTTAAATATTTTTAGAAATTAATAAGCCATCCACATGTTTATCTAAAAGACTGTGAGGTGAGGTGAGGTGAGGTGAGGTGAAGTCACTCAGTGTTTCAAGTCAAGTGCCTGACAAAGCCCTTAAGGCCTCAGGTACAGGTACAGTTACCATGCCCAAGCTTGTACTGCTTGCTAAATGGTGGGCCAGTGAACACTGGTTTTATTCAGAAAGCCAGCATACCAAGAAGATGATGGACTAGTGTCCCAGAAAACCATCCTACCAAGATAGTTGTATGCACATACAAAATGGAATATTACTCAGCCATAAAAAGGAATGCATTTGACTCAGTTCTAAGATAGATGAACCTAAAACCTATTATACAGAGTGAAGTAAGCCAGAAAGAGAGAAGTGAGTATCATGTACAGGATATAGAAAGATGGCACTGATGAGCTGATCTGCAGGGCAGCAGTGGAGATGCAGACAGAGAGAACAGGCTTGCGGACACAGTGGGGGAAGGAGAAGGTGGGGTGAATTGAGAGAGCAGCCTGGACACGCACACACTACCATATGAAAAATTAGACAGCCAGTAGAAATTTGCTGTATGGTGCAGGAAACTCAAAAACGGCCTTCTGTGACAACTTAGATGGATGGGATAGGTGGGAGGGAGGTTTCAAGAGGAAGGGACATAACATATACCTCTGGCTGAATCATGTTGATATACGGGAGAACCCAACACAATACTGTAAAGCAATTATCCTCCAATTAAAAATAATTTTTAAAAAGAAATAGAATGTACTCCAAGGGAAAAAAAAAAGTAGAATT
Organism: Nanger dama; assembly: GCA_917880005.1. Classification (NCBI taxonomy): domain Eukaryota; kingdom Metazoa; phylum Chordata; class Mammalia; order Artiodactyla; family Bovidae; genus Nanger; species Nanger dama. The sequence continues at coordinate 38,424,587 of CAKJTW010000008.1, forward strand.
CAAACTTCCTTGGAATTAAAAAGGAAGGGGGTATGGCTGGGTGCTGCAATTTTTGGTGGCAGAATCCCTTGTGTTTGCTGCTATCCTGTTAGGTCTGGTCACATTATTCCTCCAAACCTCCTACAAGACAAAGGTTATGCCCTGTCTTACAACTTTCTGTCTCTATTGTTATGTAAAAATAGTATACCTTTAAAGGTCAGAGCCTTGAAAATGGGCTCTTCTGTGTATTACAGGCTTTAGGCAACATTCTTCTAAAAAGGCACAAAGCCAGCATGACTAAGCACAGGCAGCAGAGCACACGTGCTAAGTCACTTCAGTCACATCCGACCCTGTGAGACCCCATGGCCTGTAGCCCACCGGGTTCCTCTGTCCATGGGATTCTCCAGGCAAAAATACTAGAGTGGGTTGCCATTTCCTTCTCCAACAGAGCACAAGAGTTAGAGCTCAATGAATATATACAATATGCAGTCAGGTTTGGTCTTCTCTGTTACAGTAGCATGCTTATGATTCTTGAGTAGAGGATCTGCTGGGCCAGTTTCTTGAGAAGCAGGCTGAGTGGAGATGAAGTCATATAGAGGCATGAAGTACTCAAGGCAGAAGTCAGAAGAGAGGCATTGGCCAGGACCCTTTGGGTGAGAGCAGTCAAATCAGCCTTATGAGAAACCTGAGGTTCCTAAATCATACTACTCTAACCCCAAGTGGATCTTAACATGTGATGGAATGTAGCAGTTAAAATATAACCAAGGCTCTATCTTCCTGTCTGGACTTCATTCTCAGTTTTGCTTGCTCCACTGGGCAGTAAGATGTCCACAGGTGGTCCCAAGCTCATCGTCACAGGGCAAATAGAAGATATTTTTCAGAAAGGATGTTAGGTATGCCAGTTTGAACAATAAGGTTATTCCTGAACAAACCTCTATGACAAGGGGTTTGAGACCTGGGTTGCGAAGATCCCATGGAGGATGGCATGGCAATCCACTCTTGTATTCTTGCCTGGAGCACCTCCATGGACAGAGAAGGGCGGTGGGCTACACAGTCCATTTGGTGGCAAAGAGTGGGACACAACGGAGTGACTAAGCACAGCTCAGCACATGAGACTCTGTGTGGTCCATATTTGGCTCATGTGACAACCCTGGCAACCAAAGGGAAGGAATTGGCTCCATTTCCAACACATGAACTAGTAGGCTAGCTGGGAAAGTTGGGAAGCTCCCCTGAAGAGGGGAATGGCTAATCACTCCAGCATTCCTTTCTGAAGAACTCCATGCACAGGAGAGCCTGGAGGGCTATAGTCCGTGGGATTGCAAAGAGTTAGCATGACTGAACAACTACCACTTCCATTTTCACAGCAGTCAAACAAAAGTATGGTGTAGACTATGATGATATGGCACTAAGACATATTCATAATCTTGCCAAGGGAAAGTTCTTTAAGAAATATGAAGAGGCAATATTTTAACCAAAGGACAGAAAAAGTATTTTCTATGTACAAGCCCAGAGCAGCTGAGTTAAACTAATGGCAGACAATTAGATCAGTAACATTATACCAGCCTTTCATTTAGGGGTTCACTTCACAGATAATACCTGATGGGAAATGATACTCTCTCTGCTTTGGCTCTTCAAAACAGACAGAGCAAATCCAATCCTGCTTTTCAATGGGCAAGGGCAAAATTATCTGGTTGACTTTGAAGAGACTTTTTTTTATGGAGGGAATCTGGACCAGAAAGTTTGGCTCAGAGACAGATCAGTGACCCACAGTTTTCAGAATATTTCCACTGGCCAGAGATAACGTCTAAGCTGAAGCCATTTTCTGTTTTGGAAATTTAAATGTATAGTACTCAATGAAGGATTCTCAAGTTAATCATTACTCTGAAGAGGAATTGACACATTTGGTAATTTAATGTGATGAGTAATGAAACACACTAAAATACATATTTTCTAAATAAGTTAATTAAACAGTGAAAAGCAAATACTGGTATAGATGGTTCCATTCATTCTTTCATTTTAAGCACAAAACATTGATCAGGTCTTTCAAATTTCATTTTGGTCCACAATTTCTCACTGTATTACAGCTTGCTGAAAGTAAAACTCTTGAAATATCACATTTTTATTTGGAAATAAAATTTATGGATCAATAAAAATGGGCCCGATGCCATGATAGGCATTTCATGCTATGCAGAAATAAATAAAACTTGTACTTGAAAAAATGATAGCATCACTCATCTTATTTTTACAGTCACATCAGTGCTCAATGATACAAAACATAACACTGGATTCAGGAATCCCAAACTAATTATAAGCCTTCTGAAGGACTATTTCTGCTTCAAAGCAAAGGCCAAGCCTCAAAATTCAACTCCCCAAACCAGCACATGTACACACACCCACACCCCCCCACACACACACACACACAAACACTAAAAACTGCCAAGGAAAGAAAATATATTTCAAGTAATTTCCTCTTTAAAAGGAATTCATTCATATATGTGAAAGAGATATAACTGAGCAAATTCACCAGTACCATGAGTGAGTGAAAGTCACTCAGCCATGTCCAACTCTCTGCAACCCTATGGATTATACAGTCCATGGAATTCTCTAGGCCAGAATACTGAAGTGGGTGGCCTTTCCCTTCTCCAGGGGATCTTCCCAACCCAGGGATCAAACCCAGGTCTCCCGCATTGCAGGTGAATTCTTTACCATGTGAGACACAATGGTGTATGGCATATAATAGTTGCTTAATAAACATTTAGCATTTTATTAATAATGAACAGTGCTGTTAATAAGAAATATTTCATCATTGCCAACCAAACAGAAGCTGAGGAAGTTTGTCACCACTGAACCTGCCTTATAAGAAATATTGGAGGTTTCTAGTTGAAATGAAAGAAGCCTATTTAAACATTAAAAATTAAAAGTAGAAGAGCTAACACCTATCTTACTGAAACTATTCCAGAAAATTGCAGAGGAAGGTAAACTTCCAAACTCATTCTATGAGGCCACCATCACCCTAATACCTAAAACTGACAAAGACACCACGAAAAAAGAAAACTACAGGCCAATATCACTGATGAACATAGATGCAAAAATCCTTAACAAAATCCTAGCAATCAGAATCCAGCAACACATTAAAAAGATCATACACCATGACCAAGTGGACTTTATCCCAGGGATGCAAGGATTCTTCAATATCTGCAAGTCAATCAATGTAATTAATCACATTAACAAATTGAAAAATAAAAATCATATGATTATCTCAATTGATGCAGAAAAAGCCTTTGACAAATTTCAACATCCATTTATGATAAAAACTCTCCAGAAAGCAGGAATAGAAGGAATGTACCTCAACATAATAAAAGCTATATATGACAAACCCACAGCTAACATTATCCTCAATGGTGAATAATTGAAAGCATTTCCCCTAAAGTCAGGAACAAGACAAGGGTGTCCACTTTCACCACTACTATTCAATATAGTTCTGGAAGTTTTGGCCACAGCAATCAGAGCAGAAAAAGAAATAAAAGGAATCCAAATTGGAAAAGAAGAAATAAAACTCTCACTGTTTGCAGATGACATGATCCTCTACATAGAAAATCCTAAAGACTCGATCAGAAAACTACTAGAGCTAATCAATGAATATAGTAAAGTGGCAGGATATAAAATCAACACTCAGAAATCCCTTGCATTCCTATACATTAATAATGAGAAAGTAGAAACAGAAGTTAAGGAAACCATTGCAACAAAAGAATAAAATACTTAGGAATATACCTACCTAAAGAAACTAAAGACCTATATATCGAAAACTATAAAACACTGATGAAAGAAATCAAAGAGGACACTAATAGATGGAGAAATATACCATGCTCATGGGTCAGAAGAGTCAATATAGTGAAAATTAGTATACCACCCAAAGCAATCTACAGATTCAATGCAATTCCTATCAAGCTACCAGCAGTATTTTTCACAGAACTAGATCAAATAATCTCAAGATTTGTATGGAAATACAAAAAACCTCGAATAGCCAAAGCAATCTTGAGAAAGAAGAATGGAACTGGAGGAATCAGCTTGCCGGACTTCAGGCTCTACTACAAAGCCACAGTCATTAAGATACTGGCACAAAGGTACTGGCACAAAGACAGAAATATAGATCAATGGAACAAAATAGAAAGCCCTGAGATAAATCCACACACCTATGGACACCTTATCTTTGACAAAGGAGGCAAAAATATACAATGGAGTAAAGACAGTCTCTTTAACAGGTGGTGCTGGGAAAAATTGGTCAACCACTTGTAAAAGAATGAAACTAGACCTCTTTCTAACACCATACACAAAAATAAACTCAAAATGGATTAAAGATCTAAATGTAAGACCAGAAACTATAAAACTCCTAGAGGAGAACATAGGCAAAACACTCTAAATCATAAATCACAGCAGGATCCTCTATGATCCACCCCCAGTATACTGGAAATAAAAGCAAAATTAAAAACAAATGGGATCTAATTAAAATTAAAAGCTTCTGCAAAACAAAGGAAACTATAAGCAAGGTGAAAAGACAGCCTTCTGAATGGGAGAAAACAACAGCAAATGAAACAACTGACAACCAACTAATCTCAAGGATACGCGGGCAACTTATGCAGCTCAACTCCAGAAAAAGAAACGAACCAATCAAAAAATGGGCCAAAGAACTAAATAGGCATTTCTCCAAGGAAGACATACAGATGGCTGACAAGCACATGAGAAGATGCTCAACATCACTCATTATCAGAGAAATGCAAATCAAGACCACAATGAGGTACCATTTCACACCAGTCAGAATGGCTGCGATCCAAAAGTCTACAAGCAATAAATGCTGGAGAGGATGTGGAGAAAAGGGAACCCTCTTACACTGTTGGTGGGAATGCAAACTAGTATAGCCACTATGGAAAACAGTGTGGAGATTCCTTAAAAATCGCAAATAGAACTGCCTTATGACCCAGCAATCCCACTGCTGGGCATACACACCGAGGAAACCAGAATTGAAAGAGACACATGTACCCCAATGTTCATTGCAGCGCTGTTTATAATAGCCAGGACATGGAAACAACCTAGATGTCCATCAGCAGAAGAATGGATAAGACAGCTGTGGTACATATACACAATGGAGTATTACTCAGCCCTTAAAAAGAATAAATTTGACTCAGTTCTAATGAGATGGATGAAACTGGAGCCGATTATACAGAGTGAAGTAAGCCAGAAAGAAAAACACTAATACAGTATACTGACACATATATATGGAATTTAGAAAGATAGTAATGATGACCCTCTATGTGAGACAACAAAAGAGACACAGAGGTATAGAACAGACTTTTGGACTCTGAGGGAGAGGGAGAGGGTGGGATGATTTGGGAGAATGGCATTGAAACAGGCATACTATCATGTAAGAAACGAAGTGCCAGTCTATGTTCAATACAGGATTCAGGATGCTTGGGGCTGGTGCACAGGAGGATCCAGGGAGATGATATGGGGTGGGAGGTGGGAGGGGCTTTGGCATTGGGAGATCGTGTACACCTGTGGCTGATTCATGTCAATGTATGGCAAAACAAATACAGTATTGTAATGTAGAACTAAAAAAATAAAATTAAATTAAAAAAATAAAAATTAAAAGTATAAAAATTACTGGTAAAGATAAATATACACTCAAATTCAGAATACTCTAATACTGAAATGGTGGCACATAAATCCTTTTAACTCTGGTTTCAAAGTTAAAATACAAATGCATTAAAAACTACAACTACAGTAATTTGTTAATGGATAAAAACAGTATTGAAAATGTAAAGTATGACATAAAAACAATGAAATTGGGGAAGAGAAAAGTAAATGTGGTAGAGTGATTTTGTATGCAATTAAAGTTAAGTAGTCATCAGCTTAAAATAGAGTTTTGCAATTGTAAGATGTTTTATGTAACCTTCATGATAATCACAATATGAAAAACATGAAGGGCTCCAGGCTGAAAGTGAAGGGATGTGAAAAGATAGTCGACGCAAATGGTAATCAAAAGACAGCTGAAGCAACTATACTCGTATCAGACAAAATGGACTTTCAGTCAAAATCCATGACAGGAGACAGAGAGGTCATTGTATAATAATAAACAGGACTATTCATCAACAGGATACAACAGTTGTAAATATCTATACTCATCATTGGAATATTTAAATATACAGGGCTAGTATTAACTCAAGGGAGAAACAGGCAACACTGTAATAGTAGGGGGCTTCAATAACCCACTTTAAACAATGGTCAAATTCCTCAGACCAAAAAGAAATTCAGAAAAAAAAAAAGCAGTTTTGAAAAATATTACAGACCAAATAACCCTAACAGACACAGTGAACATTCCATACAGGAGTATCAGATACATATATTTCTCATGTGTACACAGCACAATGTCAGGGTAAGGCAGATACTGGGCCACAAAACAAGTCTTAGCAAATTTAAGACTGAAACCATACCAAGGATATTTTTTTTTTCTGAGCACAGTGTTATGAAATTAAAAATCAATAATAGGAAAAAAGCTGAAAAATTCACTAATATTATTTAACGACCAATGGGTCAAGAAAGGAAAAAAAGGGAAATCAGAAAGCAACTTAAGACAAACAACAATGAAACACAACACACTAAAACTTATGGAATGTGGCAAAGCAGTTCTAGGAGGAAAATTTACAGTGATAAAGGAAAAAAAATCTGAAGTAAACAACCTAACTTTATACCCAAGTCACCAGAAAAAGAACAAACTAAGCCTAAAGTTAATAGAAGAAGGTAAATAATAATGATCAGAAAAGAAATAAAGGAAAGAGAGAGCAGAAAAACAGAAAAGAACAACAAATTAAAAGTTTCTGTTTATGATAAACACAACTGACAAATCCATTGCTACACTAACAAAGAAAAAAAAAAAAGAGACACAAACAAAGAAAATTATAAACCACAGAGGATACAACTTATACCACAGATACACAAAGGATCAAAGGAGACTACTATGAATAACTATATGCCCAAAATTTGACAGCCTAGAAGAGATAAATAATTCCTAGAAAGATACAATCTACCAAGACTGAATCATGAAGAAAGAGAAAATCTGAACGAAATAATTATTAGTAAGAAGACTGAAACAAGAGATCAAAACCCTGAACAAAGGAAAGTCCAGGATCAGATGACTTCAGGGGTGAATTCTACCAAGCAGTCAGAGAAGAATGAATGTCCGTCCTTTACAAACAATTGAAGAGGAGGAAACAATTCCAAATGCATTTTATAAAGCTAGCATATCAAAAACAAATAAGGACACTTCAGGAAAATTATAGCCCAATATCCCTGACATGGCTTCCCAGATGGCACTAGTGGTAGAAGAACCCATCTGCCAGTGCAGGGAACTAAGAGACACAGTGTCGATCCCTAGGTTGGGAAGATCCCTGGAGGAGGACATGGCAACCCACTCCCGTATTCTTGCCAGAGAATTCCATGGACAAAGGACCCTAGCGGGCTATACTCCAGAGGGTCGCAAAGAGTCAGGCACGACTAAAGCAACTTAGCACACTCATCACTGAAAAACACAGATGGGAAAATTCTCAACACAACACTAGCAAACTGAACTTAAGAGCACATCAAAAGGACCATACATCAGGATCAAGAAGAATTCATCCCTGGGATGTAAGAATACTTTGACATACGCAAATAAATGAAAGTTATGCACCACTTTAACAAAAAGAAGGGCAAAAGCATATAATAATCTCAACAGATACAGGGGAAAAGGATTCGATGAAAATTTAACATGTTTTCGTGATCAAAACTCCCAGCAAACTAGGTAGAGGAGAAGGGATGTAAAGGACCTACCTCCACTTAATAAAGACCATATAAAACAGATCTTCAGGAAGCATCACACTCAACAGTGAAAAGCTAGATCGTGCATAAGTCTACTTCAATGTATCACTGAAGTCCTAGTCAGAGCGATCAAGCAAGAAAGACAACCAAAAAGCATACAGATTGGAAAGGAAGATGTTTAATAGTTTCTGTATGCAGGTAATGGGATTCTGAGTTTTCTATATAAAGAAAACTCTAAAGAGTTCACCAAAAATTCAGTTAAATTGCAGCATACAAAAATCAGTATAGGAAGATCAATTGCATTTTCAGTACTCTAAAAACTTCAGGATATGACTCATTGTATCATTTCTTCACTGACTTGGGTGATTTCTACTGGAAATCACTTTTTGAAATGCAACTATTGTTCCACGATGCATTGCCTGGTTATCTACTTCTCGCCTTACTTTCTCTTGAGCAATCAGGAGGTCCTATTTTAGAACCTGTGTACATGTTAGTAAAAGCTAAATGGAAATAGGTAAGGCTATTAAAAAATTAAAACATAGGTCCCAAAACAAAATATTACCATTCTAAGTTAAACTTTAACCCTGCCCTTAACAGAGCAAGAATTTATTGACTATCTGCTGGAATGGATGGGAGTAGAACACCTCAGTAATTTCAGTGGATCACAGGATTCAGTAGCAAGGCAATTTTCCCCAATGTTTCCATCTACATCAGCATCAAGAGTCTTTTAATATCCTGATCCTCATTCTCCTATAATTAGCGAAAACTGTTAGAACCAACAGACTCTGCCTGAGCTGGCTGAACTACATTATTATCCTATCCTAAAGGAGAATATGAATTGTTGTTCATAGAAATAGACTTCATATAAAACGTACTTAGTGACTGTAGCGACATCCTTTACTGCTCACTCCCAAAATCAGGAAGCAGGGAGAAGCATAACTACTAAATGGATGAGAACAGAAATGCAAAAGTCAGCAAAAAAGACAGATTGATTACCTGACACATATAGTCAATTCTAACTATAGTATGTTGGCACATTTAATAGAAAGAACGGAACATCTAAAATGTCCTCCACGGATGCAAAAGAGGAAAATCACAGAAAGGGAAAAAGTGGGCAAAATTCACTCAGGCATTGCAAGAGGGAGTTTTAAACCTGGACTCCACTTAAGCAGCTGTTCCATGCAAGGACCAGAGAAAGATACAGTAGATACAACAGATGGGGTTCATTACTCTTAAGGCATTTATGCCCTTCACTGGGAAACCTTTGAGTATCTATGGTATCACTGACAGGAGCCTGATTCTTTTTATCAAACTTTTTGTTTGGATTTCAAGTATATTATCTTTTTCATTGCTTGTGTGCTAAGCTGCTTCAGTCCTCTCCAACTATGTGTGATTCTATGGATAGTAGCCTGCGAAGCTCCTCTGTCCATGGCATTCTCCAGGCAAGAATACTGGAGTGGGTTACCTTGCTCTCCTCCAGGTGATTGTCCCAAACCAAGAATGAACCTCACATCCCTTATGTCTCCTGCGTTGGCATGTGTGCAAGCTAAGTCATTTCAGTCATGCCTGATTCTATGCGACCCTATGGACTATTATAGCCTGCCAGGCTCCTCTGCCCATAGGATTCTCCAGGCAAGAATACTGGAGTGGGGTACCATGCCATCTCCCTACACTGGCAGGCAGGTTCTCTACCACTAGTGCCACTGGGGAAGCCCCACCTTTCTCATCTGATTTTGTTGCTCTTGTTCAGTCTCTCAGTCATATCTCTTTGTGACCCCATGGACTGCAGCACACCAGGCTTCTCTGTCCTTCACCATCTCCCAGAGCTTGCTCAAACTCAAGTCCATTGAGTCAGTGATACCATCCAACCATCTCATCCTCTGTTGTCCACTTCTCCTCCTGCCTTTAATCTTTCCCAGCATCAGGGTCTTTTCTAATGAGTCAGTTCTTTGCCTCAGACGGCCAAAGTACTGGAGCTACAGATTCAGTATCATTCCTTCCAATAAATATTCAGGACTGAGTTCCTTTTGGATTGACTAGTTGGATCTCCTTGTAGTCCAAGGGACTCTCAAAAAAAAAAAAAGTTTAAAAGCATCAATTCTTTGGTGCTCAGTTTTTTTATGGTCCAACTCTCACATCCATACATTACTATTGGAAAAACCACAGATTTAACTATATGGATCTTTTCAGCAAAGTAATGTCTCTGCTTTTTAATGCATTGTTTATGTTTGTCATAGCTTTTCTTCCAAGGAGCAAGCATCTTTTACTTTCATGTCTACAGTCACTGTCTGTAGTGATATTGGAGCACAAGAAAATAAAAAATCTGTCACTGTTTCCATTGTTTCCCATCTATTTGCCATGAAGTGATGGGACTAGATGCCATGATCCTAGTTTTCTGAATACTGAGTTTTAAGCCAGTTTTTTCACTCTCCTCTTTCACCTTCATCAAGTCTCTTTAGGTCCTCTTCGCTTTCTGCCATAAGGGTGGTGTCATCTGCATATCTGAGGTTATTGACATTTCTCCCGGAAATCTTGATTCCAGCTTGTGCTTTATCCAGCCTAGCATTCCGCATGATGTACTCTGCATATAAGTTAAATAAGCAGGGACAACATATATTCTTGATACATTCTTTTCCTAATTTTAAACTAGTCTGTTCTATGTCCAGTTCTAACTGTTGCTTCTTGACCTGCATATATGTTTCTCAGGAGGCAGGTAAAGTGGTCTGGTATTCCCATCTCTTTAAGAATGTTCCACAGTTTGTTGAGATCCACACAGTCAAAGGCTTTAGCTTAAGTCAGTGAAGCAGAAGTAGATATTTATCTGGAATCCTTTTCCTTTTCCTGTGATCCAGCAGATGTTGGCAGTTTGATCATTAGGTTCCTTCTTTGGTATGTAGATCTTCCTAAAGAGAGAGTAGATGTAGCTACCTCTATCTACCCAACACTTTTGTCACTCTAAATTAAAAAACAAAAACAAAAACAACTTATGTCTCTAACGTAGACGTGGATCTCTTGAGGTTAGTTAGTGCAAGTCTGCCATTGAGATATAAAACCTCTCTTGCTGAGTTGATAAAATCACTTTCATAGACTGACATGATGAAAGACTCTAGGGAAGGAAACTTGCCTGTGAATAGTCACAATAACACCTATAAATTTCCAGACCTAGGGTGCAGAATAATACATTAGCAAGGGTTTATAGCTAGAAGAATGGGTCAATCCTTTTACCACTCTGTTTAACACATTTATAAGAAATATGTGAGCTAAGCTACTTCATTTAATCCTCTCTCACTCAGATATTATTTCACATCAATATTTTATTTTAAAGAAACTGAGATTCTATTATTATATGAGCTCCAGCAGCATTGAAGTTCAATGTAAAGGGTGAAGTCAAACTCAAGTTTGTAGAAAAATAATCAATATCAATAACATCTCCACTTTTTAGGAGCCTGAGTCAAAATATAAAACATCTCCACATTGAATAAATGTACTGGGGATCCTGGAGATATTTTTGGAATTCCCTGTATTTCAAGACTTCACATGAGTACTTTACTTGATTTTGAAATTGTAGCCTTTTAGTGTTAAGGCAGGAACTTGAAAGTATTCTTTATATTCAAGTATGAAAAGTTAAATGAGGGGAAAATTTTGTACTTGCCATCATGTTTGTGATTTGCAGGGGTTAGTATGGCTTTGCTCTGTATTGTAACTTAACAGATCAAGATCATTATCCTGGTGCTGGTACCTCTTAGCCAGGAAAGCATAGTTAAAGTCCCTTATCCTTGAGTCTATGTATGTAAAGGGGGAGAAATAGGAGTCATCTCACAAGACTGCACAAGGGTTAACATAGCAATCTCAATAAAAGTAGTTTTAACATACACAACAGTAGCTAACATTCGCTGCATGCTTACTAAACTCTTAGGTAGTAAGTGCTCAAATATCACCAGACATTACTCGATTCTGCACAAAAAGGATTATATGTTTTTAGTCATCCTATCTAAAAAGATTTAGAACATCTGCATTATTTGCTAGCAAAAGTCTACTGCCAGTGTGAACCAGCTTACCATTATTTTAACTATTAATAATTTTCCTAGTGACGAAATTATTACAATTCCATTTCATTATGATGTACTGGATACATTTATATTCTTAAGCTCATTTTTATAACTATATGTAACAGAACAGGGTCATTCTAGCTTACATTCAGTAAGAAGATAAATGTATAAAATAGGTAGCTAGTGAAAAGCTGCTGTATAGCACAGGGAGCTCAGGTCGTTGCTGTGGTGCTCCAGAGGGATGGGATGAAGGGTGAGAGGAAGGCTTAAGAGATAGGGGATGGATGTATACCGATAGCTGATTCACTTTGTTGTACAGCAGAAACTAACCTAACATTGTAAAGCAGTTAGAGTCCAATAAAATTTTTTTTAAAAATAAGGTAATAGAAGAAGTGAAGTCAAAGTCACTCAGTCGTGTCCGACTCTTTGTGACCCCATGGACTATATAGTCCATGGAATTCTCCAGGTCAGAACACTGGAGTGGGTAGCCTTTCCCTTCTCCAGGGGATCTTTCCAACCCAGGGATTGTACGCAGGTCCCAAACCCAGGTCTCCCACATTGCAGGCTGGTTCTTTAGGTAAAGAGCCACCAGGGAAGCCCGAGAAAGTAATATTCAATACTATTCTTCTATGTGTTCAGTTGCTCAGTTGTGTCTGACTCTTAGACTGTTTGGACTGTAACCCACTAGGCTCCTCTGTCTGTAGGATTTTTCAGGCAAGAATACTGGAGTAGATTGCCATTTCCTCCTCAGGGGGATTTTCCCAACCCAGGGACTGAATCCATATTTCTTGTGCCTCTTGCATTGCAAGGGGATTCTTTACCCCCTGAGCCTTCAGGGAAGAATATTCAATACCAATTCTTCTATAGCTCTTCCTTTAATACCAGCTGGATCCAGGACTCCAATGTCACGCATCTGGGTTTTGGCCATCACTTTCTGTCTCTCTGCCTCCTCTTAGTCCCTCAACAATACACTCTCTAGACAGTATTCACCTCTGTGTTCAGATAAACTATTTAAAGCTTCCATTTCTCTTACAGATTCCTAACAGGAATTAAAAGGCACTGGACGATCTCCATCTTCTACTTTCTGCATGACAGTCTGGAAACAGTTTACAGGTCCCTTATATGAAGACTTCTCTTCATCCATTTTCCTCTGGACCCAGCTCTATCTTAAGCCTTCTGTTACACGCTCCACAGCATTCTTAGAATTGTTTCTTGTCACACAACTTGCCATATTTTATCATTACTGCTCATTCAACCTGTGAATGTTCATCCAGATTGTCAGCCCTTGAGGACAAGCATTGCGTCTGTCTGTTCATTCATTGTAGCCAGAGCCACGCCACCACTTGGGGCAGAGTAGATTCTACAGTCATTGCTGGATAGAGGAAGGTGAGAAAGGTAGTACCGAAAGTCATGCCAGAAAACTCTAGTGGTAGGGACAGTACTTGTAAATTGAAGCACTTAAAACAATATTTATAATGTAGTTCATAAGTTGGATTCATAAAATTTAATCTTAAAAATGTTTACCTGTGCTCTGCATAAATACTTAAAGTGCTTATTGACCAATGTAACTTCCATTTAAAGCTTACTCTCAGGCTTAGTCTTTGTAGACTGTTTCAGGAGAGGAGACAGAAACTTCTAAACTGCTATGTTAATTAATACCTTGAATATCACATCCTAGAAGTTCAATCAAAATGAACTCCTCAAAATTAATTATCTTCCACAAGATTTAGCTTTCTCTTTGCTTATGACTAAACTGGATTTTTCTTAAAAACTCTTTGTTGTAACTAATTACGGGAAACTTGAGACATCTCATCACTAACTCAATGATTCAGTTCAGTTCAGTTCAGTCGCTCAGTTGTGTCCGACTCTTTGCGACTCCATGAATGGCAGCATGCCAAGCCTCCCTGTCCATTACCAACTTCCGGAGTTCACTCAGACTCACGTCCATGGAGTCAGTGATGCCATCCAGCTACCTGATCCTCTGTGATCCCCTTCTCCTCCTGCTCCCAATCCCTCCCAGCATCAGAGTTTTTTTCCAATGAGTCAACTCGAGTTTCAGCTTTAGCATCATTCCTTCCAAAGAAATATGAACTGCAATTTCTGGAGAGTTTCAGAAAATGTTAACTGAAGTTTTCAGGATGTACAAAAAGACGATGTTAGATTAGATACCTAAATATTTAATAGAAAAATATCAGAATGCCATGGGCTGTGCTGGGTTTCTTGTGTACATTTTCAAAGATGCCAAATGGAAGAGCATTTACAAATTCAATAAAGAGCTGTATTAGCAGAGAAAACATGCATTTGAACATGAAGTGTGCATTTAGAAATAGAAAAACTATTATTGGGACTTATTAAATGGAGATAGCTACTACCCTCACAGTCTATGTTCCCAGTACCCTAAAATGGTATTAGCCAACTGCACTCATCATTGAAATAACAACATCCAGCAGCCCTTAAGACTCAAGTAGCTTCACTACCTCAAATCTGATTGCTCACAGCCGTTCTGAAGTACTCTGAGGGACTTCAGGAAACTTGATCTTAAAGGATATTACATTTTGTAACAAAAACTGAAGATGCTTAGAATCTTTTCATTAACAAAACTACATATAATCCTAGCAGCCAACATTGACTGTCCACTGTGCACCAGGGGCTTGAATTACAGTATCTCTCTTTATCACACAAAAACCCTGTGTGGTTAGTGTTATCTCAGATTGATATCTATTTTTTTTTTTGGTAAAGAGTCAGATACTGAACATCTTAGGCTTTGTACATTGCAGTTTGTTGCACTTTCTCAGCTCTGTAATTACAACTGCGAGTAGCCATAGAATGGGGATGTCTCATTCCAGTGAAACATTTTCTGAACACGTACTTGTGAACTGTATACACTTTGTGTACTTTGTGAAGTATTATTTTTCCTTTTTTGTTTGCTTTCAATTATTCAAAAACATCAAAACCATTCTTAGCTCATGAGCCTTATTAAAATAGGTAATAGGCTAGATATGGTCCAGGGTGGGGGGCATAGTTTGTCAACCTCTGAAGTATCTAAATATTTCAAGGCAGGATATTATTGCTCAAGGAGATAGCTCCTAGAAAGGACAGAGCCAGTTCTGACTCTAAGGTCCTTTCTCCTTTCAATTCCCATGTCTCTGTGTCATCATTATATTCAATGTAAAAGCTAAAATCTTCCTTTTAAAAGACCTTAAAATGACTGACAAGTAGATTAGGCTTGAGTTGATATGTTTCTTATTCAAGCAACACTAAATTCAACTACAGATTATTACCTTCAGTGGAGCTTTTTAGTCTCATTTGGAAGGGAAGTGGTTCTGGCAAATCAAAACTAATAAATTATGCCTGTAATTACTCACTGGTCCTTAAAATGAAACCAAGTTAGTTTTCCTATTACTGTGTTTTTTATTTTTATATTCTAGGACTCGCAAATGACTTTGTGTTGCTGTTGTTGTTGTTAAAATTACAGACTGTTGCAGCCAGCTTCTGGAGAAGAGGTGAGAAAGGAAGAGAAAGTGTAAGAAATAAAGTATAAATTATGTTCTGTGTTAAAATTTTCCTTTAAATTTAAATCTTTCAAACGATCTCACCCATTTCTTAGAAGAGATGAGGGGGACAGAAAGAAACATGAAAACAAATCTGGTTGGGAAAGAGGAGACATTGAGACAGCTTTGTAAATAAATAAAGCTTGAAAGGAGTGAAAGAAGAAAACAGTAGTTCCCTAGACAGTGTCTATGGGGGAAAGGATCTTAGAAAATCTTCTTCCAGGGCTAGTTAAATTATAATAGATAAATGAGGAAATGGTAATAATTTCAACTGGGATTCCAAGGTGGAGCTAGTGGTAAAGAACCCACCTGCCAGTGCAAGAAACGTGAGACTTGGGTTCTATCCCTGGGCTGGGAAAATCACCTGGAGAAGAGTTCAGCAACCCCCTCCAGTGTTCTTGCCTGGAGAATTCCATGGCAGAGGAGCCTGGTGGGCTACAGTCCAAAGGATGGCAAAGGGTCAGACACACCTGAAGCAACTTAGCACAAATTAATTGCAATTTTTTTTTTTTAAGAGTTAACTATTCACCAGGTACTGTGCTAAGTGTTTTCCATGTATAATTTAACCTTTAGGACACCTTTATGAGTTAGGTGCTGGAATTTCCTGTTTCATAAATAAAGAAACTGAGGTACAGAGAATTTAAGTGACTGCCCCGAATCACAGTGGAGGCAATCCCAGGAATTACCTCAGTCTTGCATAAGGATGAAGTCTTTGTCCCTAACTGCTATGCTAAACTGCTTCTTGTTTCTATTAATGAATGTGAAATTAAAGTAGAGTGGTGTTACGATTTAATATTTTATATGAGTAAGGGACTAATGTAATTTTAACAGTACTTTGTAATTTATAAAATGCATTTGCACATATATTGCACTTGCATTTTGCTATGTGGTAGTTTAGTATTACATCCTTCTAAGTATATCAGAGAGGAAATTTATGTTCAAAGAAGTGATTTGTTCAAGGTCACAGAACTGGAAGTATCCGGGTAGTGGAAGAGAAAGAGCCATCTCTATCTATTTATCTAGGAACCAGGGCCTTGCCACTTACTCAAGTTTTGCACAAACAAACTCTTTCCAACTCTAGTATCCACACATGAAAAATAGGGGTAGCTTTAACTTTTCAGTCTTTCTCAGCGTAAAACAAACTAACCTGCATGAATTTCTAAAAAGAGAAAACATTTTTTTTTCTTTTCCTTGGCCTGATGCCGGAAAGCTTAAAGTGACTTAAAGGATAAAAGACTAGGAGAGCAGGGTTTCCAAACAGTTCTCATTGCAAAAAAGAATGAAGCAATAGAAAGAGGATCCTGAGAATGGTTTCCAAAGCTATATAATTACATGGTATAAAATAAGATCCCGTGATTCTTGATTTTTCAGCTTTGCATCCAATATGTATTGTGAACCTCTAAGAGGGGACTAACACAGAAAGCATTTCCTAAGCCTGTATGACCACTGCCTTTTTAAAATGGAACATTTTACAGGATTAATGTTCCATAGAACACAATTTCAAAAATTCCACTGCTGAATAAGGTTAGCTAACAAGAACTCTCCTTGTTTTAATCAGTGCAATCTCATCAACTAATTACCTGACATCAATAATGTGCCCATCTTGTGCTAGAGGGCCATAGTGACAGGCAAAAAGTAAAAAAAAAAAAAAATGTCTACAGGCCTTTTCTGCGGGACAAAAAAAATGACATGTCATGTAAAGGAATAATACTCTAAGATCAGAAAGTGGGATCCAAGGGGCCAGTTTCTAGATTCAACCAAGTTAATCAGGGAGTGACACAGAAGTGAAGGATGAAACAAATTTCCTGGAGCTGATGGTGGCCACCTGAAACACATTGGAGAAAAAAAGTAGTGGGCTAAAGACATGTTTATTTCAGAACCCAAGTTTCTCTTCCACTCATCTGTGGCAAAGAACTAAAGGCATTTCTTTTCATCTTTGATTCCATGAAATCACTAGCACAGTGACATTGCCAGTTAATTTTTTTTTTTTTTTTTTACTGTGTTGGAGATACAGTGACTCTTATGAATAAAAAAGCCTCCTCTCTTTTCCTCTGGACAAATACTGAACACAACAGTGCTCTTCAGGGTATACCACATAGAGCTTATTTTAAAAAATAAACACTCCGAATCATCAACAAAACCCAGTGGAAAGAAAGTGAAAGTCACTCAGTTGTTTCCTTACTCTTTGTGACCCCATGGACTATAGCCCAACAGGCTCCTCTGTCCATGGGATTCCCAGGCAACAATACTGGAGTGAGTTGCCATTCCTTTCTTCAGCGGATCTTCCCTACCCAGGGATTGGACCTGAGTCTCTGGCATTGCAGGCATATTCTTTATCATCTGAGCCATCAAGGAAGACCAGAGAAGAATAAACCCAGAGAAACTGCCAAATAAAGTTAATTTCAAATGGGCAAAGAATGTTTCTTCCATACTGGAATCCAGTGGGCAATAAGAAGCACCCTGGAAGTGCACACAGAATCATGTAAAAACTTAGTTCCACTCTGTTAGATGCTTTATGTGCCAAGTGATGCCTCAGAATTCTTGATTTCCTTAGGTCTTTGACAACTCCTCAGAAAAGACAGGGAAAAAGAATTCAGTGGCAGAAAAGCTCCCAAGAGTTCTACTCAAATGACTATTTCCAAACTGCTTCCCATCATGACAACTTCCGTGGCATATACTTATATTTAAAAGATATTCTGAGGTTCATGACTAAGTGTCAAGATCCACCTTGTATAACTTGTAGGCTTTACATTCTCTTAGTCCTCATGTAATATTTTAACAATTTATTCTAACTCAAACATATGCTTGCAAACCAAGACCACTACCAGCATCGCACACAGGGTCTGGAGTCTGGCATATAAAATCTTTAACCTTTAAAACAATACCAACAAAGGGCATGTGTATGTGGCTGCTCTCTCTCACACATACACAGACATGTGCACTTTATCTTTGTGTGTGTGTGTGTGTAAAACTACGGTTCCAAGAAGGTAATGTGTCCAAGGCCATCTGGCTGGTAAGAACCAAAATACAGAATCATGCTGAGATTCTGCAGACCGTACCACCTACAGTCCTTCCTCTCAGCCAGACTGCCTCTGTTTTTCAGCTTTCTGCCATAGAGATTTTAGTCTTCATTTTATTTCTCTTTGCATCCATCCTTTCAGACATTTCTACACTACTTTCTCTCTCTAGATGTATTTCTAAGCCTTCTTACTACCTTCTAGTTCATAGTTTCATAGTGAGCTCCTGACATAAAACATTAATGTATGTTGAAGGGGGAAGAAAGAAGCTATAGGAAAAGAAAACTCAAAGAAAGCAGCATGATCATCTTTGGGGAATGGTATACTTTCCGTGTTATTTATTAAATAAGTTAATACTTGTAAATTCTTAAAACAGAGATTCAACTATTGTTTTTAAAAGTCTGTTTGAGTTAGAACCACATTAGATCAAATAGTTAACTCCTAAGCTCCAGCCCAGACCTAATGAATAGAAGTATCTGGGGATAGAGCATGAGAATCTATGTTCTGATCAAGTTAGATTATTTTGCACAGCAAAGTTTGAAAACCTCTATTATAGCTATTGGGGAAAAAAATAATGTGCCAATTTAAAATCTTTTCTTCATACACTATGGCTGAGCCCCTCCACTTAATTTTTCTTCATTTCATTTTTTACCTGAAAATGTCCTCTGTGGTTACCCTCAGTTGTATTTTCCTTCTAGAATTTAAACTCAATGAAGCACAGTTTTTGGTTTTTTTTTTCTCTTTTCTTCACTGCCGTTTCCCTCTTTACTATTACCTATTAAATGATCAATAACTGCTTGTTAAATAGATAAACAGAGGAAAGGGGACCATTCTATGTTTAGCCTCTCTCCCCAGCAGTCATCCACTGATGGGTGTTGTGAACTTGCTAAACACTCCATTTTTATCATCCTTCTTTTATATGATACCATAAGCTCAAAAGCAGTTCACATCCTTTCTTGACTTTCATCCTCACAAAATGCCCTAAGAAGTTACACATGCATACATATGAATTAATAATTCAGGAAGCAAAAGCTCATAATAGTTAAATTAGCAATCCATTTCCAAAATGAAAGAAACAACCGGGATAAAATGCAACAATTTTCATTCTACAGATAATGCTTTTTCCTCACAATACCAGATTTTCATCCTAATCAACTACTTCTTTGTGGTAAGCCCTGATTCTTTAAGTAGGGTCCCTCACAATCAGCATCACTTGAGAATTTGTCAGAAAGTCAAAATCATACAACTACCGACCTACTGGTTCAGAAACACTGAGGAGTGGTCCAACTATTTGTTTTAACATACATTTCAGGTGGTTTTTGGTGCCAGATCAAATTAGCAAAGCACTGAGTCGGGACAGCAAACTGCTGTTAAGATGAAAAAGCTATTTCTAAGGAAGAATGTACTGAGCAATGGTCACTAATAACGCAGGTAAAGAAATTCATGAGGTGAGCAGGTATCACAATGTCAGGAGACAATGGAGTAGCATTGTTGGCACAGTCAGTCCAAAGGTGAATGTTATTTTTAAAAAGTTAGGAAAAATGGATGCCAGACTAAGTAGGTGTCAACAAATGTTAAAAAAAGCGTGGGAGACTGATCTGTTGATCACACTGAATCAGAGTAGAGTTCGATTTGTGGCAAAGAAATATAACTCAGTTTTTCAGTTTCCAAATACCACTTATAAATGAAATGCTTACATGGGTCTTTCCTCAGGACCAATACTGATTAAGTTCAGTTCAGTTCAGTCACTCAGTCGTGTCTGACTCTGTGATCCCATGAATCGCAGCATGCCAGGCCTCCCTGTCCATCACCATCTCCCTGAGTTCACTCAGACTCATGTCCATCAAGTCCGTGATGCCATCAAGCCATCTCATCCTCGGTTGTCCCCTTCTCCTCCTGCCCCCAATCCATCCCAGCATCAGAGTCTTTCCCAATGAGTCAACTCTTCACATGAGGTGGCTAAAGTACTGGAGTTTCAGCTTTAGCATCATTCCTTCCAAAGAAAACCCAGGGCTGATCTCCTTCAGAATGGACTGGTTGGATCTCCTTGCAGTCCAAGGGACCATCAAGAGTCATCTCCAACACCACAGTTCAAAAGCACCAATTCTTTGGTGCTCAGCCTTCTTCACAGTCCAATTCTCACATCCATACATGACCACAGGAAAAACCATAGCCTTGACTAGACAGACCTTAGTTGGCAAAGTAATGTCTCCGCTTTTGAATATACTATCTAGGTTGCTCATAACTTTTCTTCCAAGGAGTAAGCGTCTTTTAATTTCATGGCTGCAATCACCATCTGCAGTGATTTTGGAGCCCCCAAAATAAAGTCTAACACTGTTTCCACTGTTTCCCCATCTATTTCCCAGGAAGTGATGGGACCAGATACCATGATCTTCGTTTTCTGAATGTTGAGCTTTAAGCCAACTTTTTCACTCTCCTCTTTCACTTTCATCAAGAGGCTTTTAGGTCCTCTTCACTTTCTGCCATAAGGGTGGTGTCATCTGCATATCTGAGGTTTTTGATATTTCTCCCGGCAATCTTGATTCCAGCTTGTGTTTCTTCCAGGCCAGCGTTTCTCATGTTGTACTCTGCATATAAATTAAATAAGCCGGGTGACAATCTACAGCTTTGACATACTCCTTTTCCTATTTGGAACCAGTATGTTGTTCCATGTCCAGTTCTAATTGTTGCTTCCTGACCTGCATACAGATTTCTCAAGAGGCAGGTCAGGTGGTCTGGTATTCCCATCTCTTGAAGAATTTTCCACACTATTGTGATCCACACAGTCAAAGGCTTTGGCTTAGTCAATAAAGCAGAAATAGATGTTTTTCTGGAACTCTGTTGCTTTTTCCATGATCCAGCGGATGTTGGCAATTTGATCTCTGGTTCCTCTGCCTTTTCTAAAACCAGCTTGAACATCAGAGAGTTCACAGTTCACGTATTGCTGAAGCCTGGCTTGGAGAATTTTGAGCATTACTTTACTAGCATGTGAGATGAGTGCAAGTGTGCGGTAGTTTGAGCATTCTTTGGCATTGCCTTTCTTTGGAATGGGAATGAAAACTGATCTTTTCCAGTCCTGTGGCGACTGCTGAGTTTTCCAAATTTGCTGGCATATTCAGTGCAGCACTTTTCCAGTATCATCTTTCAGGATTTGAAACAGCTCCACTGGAATTCCATCACCTCCACTAGCTTTGTTGGTAGTAATGCTTTATAAGGCCCACTTGACTTCACATTCCAGGATGTCTGGCTCTAGATGAGTGATCACATCATCATGATTATCTGGATCGTGAAGATCTTTTTTTGTACAGTTCTTCCGTGTATTCTTGCCACTTCTTCTTAATATCTTCTGTTTCTGTTAGATCCATACCATTTCTGTCCTTTTCGAGCCCATCTTTGCATGAAATGTTCCCTTGGTATCTAATTTTCTTGAAGAGATCTCTAGTCTTTCCCATTCTTTTCTTTTCCTCTATTTCTTTGCATTGATCGCTGAAGAAGGCTTTCTCATCTCTTCTTGCTATTCTTTGGAACTCTGCATTCAGATGCTTATATCTTTCCTTTTCTCCTTTGCTTTTCGCCTCCCTTCTTTTCACAGCTATTTGTAAGGCCTCCCCAGACAGCCATTTTGCTTTTTTGCATGTCTTTTTATGGGGATGGTCTTGATCCCTGTCTCCTGTACAATGTCATGAACCTCATTCCATAGTTCATCAGGCACTCTATCTATCAGATCTAGGCCCTTAAATCTATTTCTCACTTCCACTGTATAATCATAAGGGATTTGATTTAGGTCATACCTGAATGGACTAGTGGTTTTCCCGGCTTTCTTCCATTTAATTCTGAATTTGGTAATAAGGAGTTCATGATCTGAGCCACAGTCAGCTCCTGGTCTTGTTTTTGTTGACTGTATAGAGCTTCTCCATCTTTGGCTACATAGAATATAATCAATCTGATTTCGGTATTGACCATCTGGTGATGTCCATGTATAGAGTCTTCTCTTGTGTTGTTGGAAGAGGGTGTTTGCTATGACCAGTGCATTTTCTTGGCGAAACTCTATTAGTTTTGCCCTGCTTCATTCTGCATTCCAAGGCCAAATTTGCCTGTTACTCCAGGTGTTTCTTGACTTCCTACTTCAGCATTCCAGTCCCCTATAATAAAAAGGACATCTTTTTTGGGTGTTAGTTCAAAAGGTCTTGTAGGTCTTCATAGAACCGTTCAACTTCAGCTTCATCTCTTTAATGGATTACACAGTCTTGGATAAAGACTAACCATTCTCCTGAAGACCACCGAGTGTGAATTTGTTTCCAGTTATTTAAATGTCCCTATTGTATACAAAGTTTTCTGGGGAATAATTTAAGGAAAATAAGTCTGCAGAGTCTGTTATTGGGCATAATTGGAAATGCCCTATTTCATCTTTCTAGCAATATTCATTTAATCATCCAGAATAATTTTTGAAGTATACTATATGGGCAAAGAATATCCAATGATACCATGTACATTCATATTCAAAAAGAATATGTTTTCTCTACTTAAGATATTTACCAGTTGAATTATCTACTTTTATTTAAAATTTTAAATATACAGTTGAATGTCTTGGACAGTGAAGGCATATACAAAGCATACTAATTTCTCTTCTTAGAAGAAGGAAATGTCCTTTTCCTTTCTAAGGGAAAATAGTTTTAAGAATGCATATATATCAGATTTAGAGAATCAGAGTGAAGGATAAAAACATCTATTGGCCTAAATCAGCTATTTTTCAATGAAGTATCTAATAGTACCCAACTGTATTAAAACGAATCAAGCCATCATTTGTTCAATCTATAAGGCAGTTAAATACATACTGCTGCTTTACAATTTTCCCCACTACCAATGATAAAAAACATTATTTAACTAGGGCAGCCATGATCATGTATCTAAGCCATTCATTTACTCATTTGCTCATTTAGCAAAAGTTGGAGTGCTTACCACAACCCAGAGACTATGCAAATTATGGAGAATATGATGTTTCATAAAATAAAAAGTCCTTCTCCTTACATACAAACACTCTAGCTCTATTTTGCTGCTTCAGAAAACAAAATCACAATAAGCAAATTAAAGTATACTAGATTATGCCATACAAGCATTCACCTTGCTTTCCTCTATAGAAGCATCCTCGTTTTGCTTGGAAAGCAAGCCCTTCTCTGTTTCCGGCTTACTTAGTTTGATGGCTTGACTGTACTCCTTAGTGCCAGAAATGATCCCATGACCAAGGGCTAGTCTGATGATTGGTTCACATCTGAAATATGACCTGAACCATGCCAATCAAACTCACTTGTGGAGTTTATACTGGAAGTACTGGGAAACATGTTTTATCTGCTGAAATTGCTAGAGTTTTAGATGATTTAAGCCTGGAACTCTTAGAGTTACTATAGTGAGACAGCATAAGGTAGAATAAGGAAATCAAGTATGGGAAAAAACAAAAGTGTGGCTGACCTCATTTGATCCATTTCCTGGCTCTGGCCATGCCTGAAGCTGGACTTACCTCTAGATTTAAATTAGAAGGCACACATACACATCCCATATCATTTTTCCTACCTTAGTATTTCTTTAATCTGACATTTGATATATTTCGCATATTTATTTTCTGTTAGGACCTTCCCCTTCCCTCCCCACTCCAGCAAAATACAATGCTCATGAAGACCCTTTCTGCCCCACCTCTCGTCCTGGGGCAGGGTCTGTTTTGCTCACCACTGCATCAATGCATCTAGATAGGACTGAAAACATGACAGCCACTCAATAATTATTTTTCAAAAAATAAATAGGAACCATTTTGTTCCTGGCCTTCCTTTCTGTTATTCCCATCATCTCCTTTCCCACACATCCACAGAGGATAGACACTCATTGATCCTGCTACTCATTGACCCCAAATCTTCTTAGGATCATCATTCCTTGTATTCAATTGATAAACTGTTTTTCACATTTTCCCCTCGATGTTAATTATCAGAAAGAGGTATAAAAATAAGTAAACAGACTTTTATTTTGCATAAATCATGAAAATCATCCCTGAAAGAGTTAAATTAATAACTCATTCCCTAAATGAATATGCTGTTGTTAGAAGCTAACATTTATATTCCTAAATGTAACAGTCTCCAAAATACCAGTATGTAAGTTCCTGTCCTTCTCTCTCGCATCTATTTTTCTGTCAACATCACCTAGATAGTTTCTAGAATCCCATACACACTCAATAAATGTCTGATGCACACTGAATGGGGAATAGATGTAGTTAATAGGTTAAAATTTCACTTTGTAACACTATATTGAGTTTTCACTAATGCCTATGTCTTTAATTCTGGGAACTGCCTCCTAATGAAACCACCTTGCTCTATGGGTTTGCTCTAATAATGACATTTGATTCCAACTAATACAATGTACTGGGAAAACTAATTCACTGTAAAAATTCCTCCACATTAAAGGCAATAAGAGTGGAGCATATTGGGTCGAAAAAGTTACTGGCAGGAATTGTATTCTTAATTCTTTTTCCCTGACACTGAAATGTGCCCCCTCTGTGGATTGCCTGTGCTTGTACTAACTATGTAAATGTATCTATGATTGATTTTTAAAATAGCACACCAGGGTATATTCAGCCCCTGAACAAGAAAAATATCATCCAACTGTAAATATCCAGTGGAGCAATAAAACTGTTTCTTCTCTGCCCTGCATAATTGCAGAAGCCAAGGAGAGAAGGAATGCTTCCCCAAATCTGGCTTCCCATTAGATTGAATAAATGTCAACTTGAAAACCAGGAAACAAAAATGCCATTATGAGGTCTTGTGAAATATAAAATATTCAAAAGGCTCTGCAGCTCAGGAAGAATTCCTCAAACTGCTTGGCACTTTCCAGCTTCAATCTGCAGGTGAACGTTTTAAAAGTTTCTACTCTAATTGCACACTGCTATGTGCGTGCTCCTATTCCCAAATCAGACACTCTCTGGGTTTCCAGGGGTAATGGCATTGGATGCCTGTTAGTACAATGCTCTAGGAAATTCAATCTGGTGAATGAGCAGTTCTTAGCGTTGCAAGAGGCAAAGGAGGGGTACAGCACTGGTGCCAGTTGTCGGTGGATGTGAGTTTGTTTCTTTTTTAATTCTCATTAATGCATAAACAAAAATGTGCACCGCTGAAGTGGGTACACAGTGATCAATGCTGTTCGCTGTTCAGTCACTAAACTGTGTCTGACTCTGCAGTCCCATGAACTGCAGCATGCCATGCTTCCCTGTCCTTTACTATCTCCCAGAGTTTGCTCACACTCATGTCCATCGAGTTGATGATGACATCCAACCATCTCATCCTCTGTCACTCCCTTTTCCTCTTGCCCTCAACCTTTCCCAGCATCGGAGTCTTTTCCAGTGAGCCAGCTCTTTGCATCAGGTGGCCAAAGTACTGGAGCTTTAGCTTTAGCATTAGCATCAGTCCTTCCAAAGAATATTCAGTGTTGATTTCCTTTAGGAATGGCTGGTTTGATCTCCTTGCTGTCCAAGGGACTCTCAAGAGTCTTCTTCAATACCACAATTCAAACGCACCAATTCTTCAGCACTCAGCCTTCTTTATAAATTATCAGTGCAATATCTCATATTATCTGGGAGGAAGGAGAGACTGGACAATGCATTAGAGAACATTCTAGCAGTAAAATATTTTAACAAAGAAAAAAAAATCCTTGCACAGTCTTCAATAATATTCAGTATATAACTCAGACTCCAATAAGTTCACAGAGTAGTAGATTCCAATGTGGATTATTTGTAGGCCAGCAATTGTGGGTGGGTTCTACATGGAGCCATTGTCTTTGTCTGAATGTACAGTTATACTCTGTGGTTTTTTGAAGATTCCCATCCAGGAGAAGTAATATAGGAGGTGCACCTTCTTCACACTTATCACTTTCTATCTCCGTTTTCCCAAATAATAAAATTACCTAGAAAAGAGCGTAGCATAGTCCTTCCTCATGAAAAACGGTTGAGGGCATTCACACTTTTCCAAGACTTCATAAACACTTTCTCAAAGGGGAATGGGTTCTGGTGGATATGAGAAGCAAACACCAACCACAGCATCCTTTACTACTCCTTGTTTTTGTTTTTTATCAAGGTGTAGGTGGCTTCTCTGATGGCTCAGCAGGTAAAGGATCTGCCAGCAATGCAAGAGATACAAGAGGCACCAGATCAATCCCTGGGCCGAGAAGATCCCCTAGAGTAGAAAATAGCAACCCACTCCAGTATTCTTGCCTAGAGAATCATATGGACAGAGGAGCCTGGCAGACTACAACCGAAGGGTTGCAAAGAGTCAGGCACAATCGAAGGACTAAGCACACAGGTAAATTGGATACACAAAACTATTTGATTTTGCATCTTTTAAATTTTGAAGTTCTTGAATACATTTCTCTTATTTATTGTTTTCCGGTATCACTTCATTTGTGAACTGTCTATTCATATAACTGATCCATTTCATCACTGGATTATTTGGGGCATTTCTTATGATATCATGTTAACAAGGTAGGTGGAGTTAAGATCTAATTTGGAGGAAATCTGTTGGGAATATGTCCTGAGTGTTAAATTTGTTAACAACATGATCTAAAACTGAAAGAGAAACTACTAATTGAATATTTACATTTTTATTAGTATAGTCTACAGCTTTCTATTCAATTTCCTACATGAAATTCTTTATTTCTACTGTAAAGTCTACAGAATTGAACCCTCTGAACAATGTGGCAGGTTTTTGGATATTTAAAAGGACTTACAACCCTTTTTGTTTCCTACCCTGCCCATACTGGACTATCATCATTGATAATAAGCTCAGCCCTCTCCAGCTACATGCAGAAGCCCAAGCCAGTAAACATCCTTCTAATTCTGGTTTTCTCAGTTGTGGCATTATGGACATTTTGGGCTAGATAATTACTTGTTGTGGGGGTATCCTCTGTGTTGAAGGATGTTTAGCAGCATATCTGGCTCTTCTCATGAAACACTTCAGTTGTGATAACTTAACTCCAGACATTGCCAGATATCCCAAGGATAAAACTGCCTCCATTTGAAAACCACTGGCCTCATTTGTACAGAGAAGTCTTTAACAGTCTTCAAATAAAACTGCTTCCAGTTGAAAATGACTAATATCGTTTATACATAGAAATATTTGATAGTCTTCAAGATGGAAACTCAGTCTTGTGCCAAAACCAAGACAAAAAACCACACAAAAAGAAATCAAAGGCGAGCAATTTGACATGGAAGGGTACACTGGAATAGAATGTTGAGTTATACCACTGATAACTTTTGAAAAGCTAATTATATTACACAGTCTGTTCTGTGGTTATACTTCTACAGAAAAAATACATTAAAAACAACAACAACAACAACCTACAATTTCCAGGAAGACAGATTTGAAAGGTACTTGTGAAGCTGCCACAAAATGACTGTACCAAGAATTACTTCACTAAAATAACTGTGATTTGAGTTCCATATCCTACAAGGCCTCCCTCTTAATCACTCCTGACTTCCAATCCATTACCAAGTCTTCTTAGGTTTTGCCTTAAAAAAGTATTTTGAGCTGATCCTCTTTGTTTCCATGTCCTTCACCAGCTCCCAGATGGGGCTCTCATCATTTCTTATGGGGGTGAAATCTTCCTAAGCAGTTTCCCTAAGTTCACCCATCCCATTCCTATCTATACAAGCAAGGACAGCCGGAGGAAGCTTGAAAAACATGTCACACCAATGACATCAGTCCCGTGTCTGAAACACTTTGGTAATGTCTCACTGCTTAAGCACGAACCCAAAGTTCCCATCATAGCTCAGAGACACTACGGATGAAGGGCTCAGCCTACACCCAGCTGTGTTATTGTCTGCCACCTTTCCCCCTCGCTCACAATGCATCGACCACACTGATCTCCTCTCTGCTCCTCTCCCACCTTAGTCTCTTCACACACACTCCTTGCTCTGCCAGAATGCTCTTATTTCTATTCTCATGACCAGTTCCTTCTCATTTTAAGTTCCGGCTCCAGCATCACTATCCCTTTTACCCTAACCTTATGTTTTCCTTTTTCCCCCTCTCTTATGCCAACCTATTACTTCCCTTCATTACACACATCTCAGTTCAGTGCTTTCGTGACTCTGTATACAACTGCATGCTTAACATCCATCTCAAAAATCAGATTAAAATTCTATGAGATCAGGAGTCACGTGTGTCTTGTTTGTCTGGTGACGACACAGGGCCTCATGCACAGCACATGTAAGATACAGATAAATGGAGATGTGAATGATCATCTGCCCCTCAATCATCCTTGCATCTATAAGCCCGATAGAAGGAAAAAAAAAAATTAGCTTCCCTAGAAAGCTAAATATCCTCCACGGATGCTAAAACCACCTCATTATCCCAAAGGAAAGCAAAGATCCAGACTGCTATTTCTCAAGGTAGAGGCAGGGGGATAAATGAGAGCTTGATGACAAAACCACTCAGGGTTTCCCTCACCTCTTCAAAGGGCAAAGCTGATCTATCATTTCTCACCCAGGTACTCTCTTTCGTCCTTTTGCTCCCTGAAGTTTTATTACGCCGTGGTCAATACTCGGCAGCGAATGCTGCAAAGGGGAAGAGGCCAGCTCAGAGAGCCCACAAACTTCTTTGCATTTTTATGTCTTTCATTACAACAAGTGGGCTATTTTTATACCTATTAGCTGCTAACAATTGGCAAAACCTCAAGCTTGGAATAAAATATGACAAGGGCCAAGAGAGGTCACAATAACCATGCTGGCACTGCAGCCAGCTTGCCGTTAGTAACAGCAGGGAGAGGGATTAGGAGCAGAAGGAAGCCTCTCGGAGCCCAGCAAAGACAGCATCTTAGGGTAAATGGTTACCTGGCCCACCCAGTACTGCCACCCATCTCACTCCATCCCCTATCTCTCTGGCTTAAATCCTTCAACATAGTGAATCTTAGAACCAGAAAAGTCTCGTGGCCTGGCAGGGTCTTATACTTCCTAAAGTAAAACAACCATAAGATGTTGATTTCTTATAAATAACATAACACACCATTTTGAAACTTTACAAAGTTCTTTCAAGACAATATATGTGCACATGAGAGAAAAGGGGCATCCACAAGGATGTTCCCTGCTTTGCGGATTAATAACAAAAATGTGAAAACAATCTACATGTTTATCATAGAGGAATGTCATATAAATTTTGGTACATTCATGCCTTGGAATGTTACTAAATGACTCTCATTCATTTTATATGTCAGTGATTGCTAGCTGACATTGCATGAATTTTATTATTATTGATACACACCTATTATACATTGTAAGTAGATTTAAGGTCCATTTCCATTACTAAAATGCAAGACCACGGGGTATAGAATCTGTGCCCCAAACAGGTCTGGGCATATAACAGCCACACAATAAATGTTTGCTGAATGCATGAAGAATAAATTAAGACTATGTCACCACTAAAAGAGGACAGTAAATCCACACGAACTGACACAGAGAGAATTTTAAAACTCTTATTTGTTGAAAAAAATACAGGGAATGTGTGGTACATGCCACCCTGCAGCACTGAAGGACATACTAGAAAGACAGGAAGTCGATTCCAAGGGCCCAGTTACCACATCTTCACAAGATCAACTTATTTATCCTAATGAGAAGCTCAAAACCTTGGCTAAGGTTTTGAAATCCAAAGCCTCTTATAAAATGAAAGAAAAATGAAAGAAATATTGTTACAGTCTGCTTGCATCATTTAGACCTGCCTTTGCACGAGTGGTTTGCCAGCTAATGATGATACCAAAGTGTCTTTTAGAATAAAATGGACAAACTCAGTAGATGCTGAGCCTCCCTGTAAACAGAGAGATTCTGTATTTTCTCTCTCTCTTTCTCTGCTTCTCTCTGACACACACAGAGGGTAGGGAGCGAGGAGAGAAACAGATGAAATGAGCAAGCCTGGCACTCAGAGCTGACCGGGACACAGAAGATTATAGAAGAAAATGGTCCTGAGTATAGGTTCAACAGTCTGGTCAAATTAGGCTGAAACCACTTGATGTAGCTACAGGACCTTGGGTAAGGCATTTATTCCCTCTGAAGGTCAGTGTCAACATCTTAAAGAATGGGCATAATATCTCAGACTAACACAGAACCATTTTAGAACAATTTATATAAGGAATTTAGGACAGCACCTGGCACAGGGCAAGTATTGAGTAGGTGACAGTTATGTAGTTGTATTTGAGGTTCTATCAAGCAGTTTCACGTTCTGAGGGTACATTTAGAATTGTTACATTTGCAAGTCATCCTCTGGACCAATATGGCACCTCAATAATGACATATATTTCACAAAGAAGGGGTCAGCATGAGCTGGTAAGGACAGTTCTTTCAATCTTATTTTTATTCATGATAAACAATTAAAAGCATGCCAGGTAGAAGGGAATGTCTCTTCCAATCCTCACGTCCTTTCCACCCTGGCAATCCTGAAGCCAGAACAATGAAATGGTGGCTTGGATAATGCTACCAAATGAAGAAAAGGAGGAAGACACTCTTTATGGCATTGTTTTGTGCAAGAGCAGTAGCCATCAGGAAGCACTATGAAGATCTGATTTCATTCACTTTAAACTCCGGGTTTGTTTTATGTGTACCCACTCCAATAAAAATGCATATATTCCTACTATATGAATATTTATATATTATACGTATGTCCTCTGTACTAATACAGTATATACACCTTATAAATGTTTTTAATAGATACTTTAAACGGATGAGAAAAAGAATCAAATAGAAATTCTGGTGCTTTATTCTGTACCAATGGGTGGCTTGTTCATATTCTGGGATGGGAGGGTCCCTCAGGGAGGAGCTGTCTTTGAGATACTCCTCTCTGAGACTTTGCACCTTTAGGATGGATTGGTTCACCCATTCCCATTCTTGTCTAAGCAGAGGTGGCTGAGCCGGGGGAGCATAAGGTTAAGACATGATGTCAAATCTGCCCTCACACACATTTTATTTGGCTCAAGTTGTTTTTTTGTTTCAGTTGCCAACATTTTATAATCAGTATATTTCTTTGACCTAAAGAATCAGAAGCCCAGAATACTGGGTGCCTGTGTCTACTACTGTATGGTTGCACCTGAATATCAGTTGTGTGCTACCCTTTAATACAGTTTTTGACAAACCTGCAACTCTCACTTGCCAAACATGCTCTAACTCTGTAGGTATTTGAGTTTGCAACAACTCATAAGATTCTGTGAGCCTTGGGCCAAAAGAAAAAAAGGAGGAACATGTCTAAAACCAGAGAAATTTGACTCACCAAGACTCCACATCTGGTAGAGAAGCAGGAACATGGCAGAGATTAATCATGGGTTTTCAAGCCCCCCTGGGTTTTCAGATACTGTGTTCTCTATTGATTCTACTCTGCCACTGAAGCCAGATGACAGGGCCATCTGAGCAGTCTTCTTGATCTGTTATTTGTGCTTGCCCAAATCAGAGCAGAGCCCTTTGCATGACAGCATCATGCAGTGTCCTGGAGCCGCGTGGGAGCCTAAGGGTAAGGGCAACATGGGAGCCTTAGTCTCAGTGTTCTCCTAGGAACACTTATCAATAGAACCTCCCATGTTTTGAACCAAGTCCAAAAAGTTAATTTAATAAAAGCTCTACATTCACACACCCACAATGGCTATAAAGAGTACCATGATGCCTAATGATGAACCATTTAGGGGGTGGGGAGGATAACACCCACTTAGACTGAGGACCACCGATAAACTGTTCTCCCACTGTCCCATAATGCAGGGTCCTATGGTGAGCAAACAACCTATCATTATTTAAAATTTCGCTATTTTGTTAAACATGAATTTTTGCATTACTCTTGATTTTTAAAAAATCTGATGGGAAGGGGAAATGGGGACTCAGTGTTTAATGGGGACAGAGTTTCAGTTTGGGAAGGTGAAAAATTTGGGAGATGGATGATGGTGAGTGTTGCATAATAATGTGAATGTACGTAGTGCCACTGACCTGTACAGTTAAATATGGTTAAAATAGAATGTTTTATATGACTTTTACCACACACACACAAAAGCATTAAAACAAAATTTGGCATTGAAATAGGATTAATCTGAATGGCATCCCCTCAACTTTTGTGCCTGGAGTTAATGCTTCTTTCTCTCCCTGTGGCTCGAGCCTCACCCTGGTAGCAGGTCTCCATCTCAAGACACAGAGCCCAGTGCCAAGGTTAAGTGGGTTAAGCATTTTCTTGTTTGTCTTTTACCATATTCAAGGGAGGCTCTGGCACCATCCCCATATTCAGGCCACTGCACCCCGTGGATGCCGAGGGAGCTCCTGCAAGACATGCTTTCCCCAGGGGACGTGGCTTTGGAGTTACATTTAGTTCCTGAGGAGAAGAGAACTGGGACTCTTTGCTTACTTACGCTCTGAATAAGAACATGACAACCTTACAATCGCAGCAGTAGCTCTCACACTACTGATTCTGGCCAAGAGGGACTTATTTTTAATTTTTTTAAAATCAGGTTTGCTCATTCTCCTGAGATCCTGTGATAACCCCCAAATGACTCATCTCCACCTGCCAGCAGTCAGTTCTTTCCCACTTTTAAAAATTCCAAAGGCAAAGGTTCTAAGTGCCCTGTATAGCAAATATCCAAGACTCCTCTTTTCCCACAGCAGAAGGGGTGCTAAAAATTCTTTTCTTTTAGATGATGAGACTCTTTGAAAGGTCAGAGGAGAAATAAATTTAGCGCAGGCAGTAAAATGGAAAGATCCCATCACGGAGTTCCAGTGGAGGCCAATTAGAACGGTATGCTGGTGCTAAGATTGCTCTATTGAGCCCAAGTGAGAGAAGGCACAGTGAGCAGAGAGCTGACAAGGTGCTGGGAGTGAAATTCCAGCGTTGTCACTGGCTCTCTCCCTGTCCCGCTGCTTCCTATTGACATGCACCAAAAATGAGTTCAGATCAGCCTGTTTAGGCTTCTGTTCTTTTTCTTGTATCTGAGGAAAGACAGACTGTAAATAAACAAAACAAGCAAAACAATTATTTTACATTTGCTCTTTCAAGTTAAGAGAATGCTACGGAAAGAAGAGGATCGGGACTGGTCATTATGGAGCTGGCACGTGGGTAAAAGAAGGAAATGATTCCCAATGTGTCCTGCTGTCTTCCCTTGCCTCCCTACCACCCGGCTCACGGATGCCACTTCTACTGTTTCTCTCTTCTATGCAGAGAAATCCATCCGAAGGAAGGTAGAAGGAAAGTCAAGGTCCAATTTCTCCAGGACAGTTTTTCACTCTAAAGCAAAGACCCACAAACCCTTTTTTTGGCATTAAATTTCTAGAGTTTTGCAAGTCATATCATCTCTTCACAACTACTGAAGTCCACCATTTTAGCACTCAAAATGAACAGCCATAAACAATACATAAACAAACAAATGTGTCTGTGTTTATAACAAAAACAACTTTATAAAAACAGGCTGCCTTCCCCTCACAACGCAAATGCCATTAAGTTCCCCTTGACTCTTGAAGATTAAAAACAAAGCAAGCCAAGCAAGCAAGCAAGATGCAGAAATACAGTCTTGGGCAGGAAGCAAGACTTAGATTTTGTACAAACAAAAGGCAGTCCTCAGTTCTGGAACCATCTCTGTGCTCTTCTTATGGATGGTGTTCTACTGGAGACCCTGTCTTTGGGTCTCCACAGCACTCTGAATTGAATAGAAAATTCTAAGACAAGTGGAATTTTGCTTCTGCTAAGAAAGGAAAGCAAAAGTTTCACATGAGATTGCATCCTTTCTCATTTAGACATGAGCTTTATGTCAAAAGTTGCCAGAAGTCAGGGTCTGTTATCAGAGTGATGGTAAGTTGCCTGGGCATGACCTAACTGGAAAAATATAGCAACCCATGGGCTTACCCACTGCATCTGTTGCAAAATTCTCCTGGGCCACGGCTTCATTTAGCTAGCTAACTTTAGACTGAGAGTAAGAGGACAGGAGGAATTCATCATGTTGCTCTTGGATCATGGTCTCCTCTCAGAAATAGCTTCCCAAGGGCTGTTCTCTGTGGTGAATAAAAAGTCACAGACATATCTCTTTTATTCTTAAGCTAAAAGATATGACAAAGCAGTCATTTTTAATACTTTCAACTCAGGGATGACTTCAAATATTTAATAAAAGCTATATACATGTCAGGAAAAACAAACACACAGAGGTTTGTTTATATGTCATTTTAAAAGGCTTTGAACACTTGCCCTCCAATCCTCCGATGCCTATCTACAGATCCCATCATAAGAATTTCCTATCTCAGAGAGATGATATTTTTCTTAACATGAGGTAAAACCAGAACAAGGGTAGAGGCTAATCCACATTTCCCCCACAAGCTCCACTATCCCCACAGACAGCATGGCAGCAAGCTGATCCTTTTCCCACTTGGAAAGGCCATGGAAACTGAACCGTAAGTGCCAGCACTTTCTCGGGAAGGTCATTCACAAAATCAAACCACTCCTGATGCTATCCAAGCACATACTAAAACTGGCAATATTTTTCACCACCGTCCCTATCTAGTGACTATTTACAGGGATGATAATAAGAGTAGTTGTTTATTTTAGTGGAGTCCCTTGAGAAGAATTGAGATGGCCTTTCTTTCTTCCAAAAAGCTATCTCCATTAGAAATTCATTATCTTATTTTAATCCATTTTATCAATATCAGTGGTAGAGGAAACATGTTTAATCTCATTTAGTATTTGAATGTTGCTTGACTCAAATGTTGATGCTGATGTTAAAAGAATTTTTATGGTTCATGCTATAAAGAAAGCCATCCACTGTTTATTTTTCAGATAGAAACAGTAGGAAGAAAGCAATTCAGGGTATTCTTTCCTGCCATCTATATGACCCTGGACCAACACTAACAATAACTAACATTTCCTGAGTGTTAGTTCCTTTACAAAGTGCTCTCACTGTGTGAGGTGACTTAGTCCTTATCAAAGTCATATCCAATAGGAGGTGAAGACTGATGCTTAGGGACAGGAAGGGGCATTTTTGGTAATGTATAACTATTGGTTTGTCCACAAAGTTTGTTTGAGTTTTTCCATAAGATGTTATGTAGAAACAGGAAATTCAAGCCCTACTTTCCATAAGATGTTAAACAGAGAACAGGAAATTCAAGCTGGGGTCCTCAGAAATCAAGCTCTGAAATCTTACCTATATCAGACACTTTAAGTGCTACAGGTATCCTCCTAACCCTATCTCCATGGGGGCACAGAGAGGTCATTCAATTTTCAGGAGCTTCAGCTCTAAAATTTAACTTTGAAACTAGATAACTACCTCCAAGATACCTATCATCTAACTTATTTCACAAAGTATGACTTATTACTTTTCATAGTATCATTGCCTTGGATCACTTTGTAAAAAAATTATTTATTTAAATTGGAGGCTAATTACTTTACAATATTGTAGTGGTTTTTGCCATATATTGACATGAATCAGCTTTTGTATCATTGTAAATTTCAATAATTTGCAAGTGAAAAGTAAAAGTGTTAGTTGCTCAGTCATGTCCAACTCTTTGCAACCCCAAGGACAGTAGCCCATCAGGCCCTTCTGTCCATGGAATTCTCTAGGCAAGAATACCAGAGTGGGTTGCCATGCCCTTTCCTAGAGTAATTTCCCCCAGGGATCAAACCTGGGTCTCCTGCATTGTAGGCAGTTTCTTTACCATCGGAGACACCTGGGAAGCCCAGATGTAAGTAAAAACAACCAAAAAAGGTTATAAGATTGAACTCTAATATTAAGTTTTAAATTTGGCTTGGTCAAATTTTTTCAGATATAAATTTATTCACAGGCCATCAGGTTTTGTCAGTTTACCTGATGGAGACTCCTTCAGTAGACCTAAACCACTTACAACATGCAGTTATATTCTTCCCATGGTTTACCTCGGATACTATCTCTGTAGCCACCTTCATGGGGGCTTGAGAGGGTGGAGGGAAAGAGGCACCAGAATAGAAGGCATCACTGTATAGGGAGCCCCTCTTTGTTTCCAGGGAAGGGAAATAGAGTTTTGTTTCAGGCTGGCCTCTGACAACCTGCTGCAAAACCTGGAAAGAGGGTGGGGTCAGAAATATTAGGTAGAGAGGCTAATCCAGTTGACAGTGAGGTTTGTGTCTTGGTTTGCCCTATCACTGTTGACAATTTCATGTTTTTTTCCAAATAGTTAGGATAGGGATGAAGGCTTCAGAGCAGAGAATCAATTTTAAAATGTGCCATGATTAGGAAGAAAAGCCATGATGGGTTTTAAAAGAAATCTTAGAGTTTAGAAAGAATGGTGAGAATTCTACTACTCAACATGATGGAGACTTACAATGGAATGGAACAGAGTTACCTTTATTAAGGAAAATATCATTTATTAAGTGATTAATCACATGCCAAACTACCTGTTACTAAATTATCTCTGTGCAATGAATCAAGGAAATATGATATTTCCATCTTATTTATGAGGAAATTGAGCTTGAAAGAGTTCATGACTGGCTGAAGTTTGCACAGAGCTGGGTGCAGAATAGGGTTGATATTTGAAATAAAATGTCAAAGGGACATGATATGCAGTGTTTTATAACAATGTTTTGTGGCTCACATTGTATATTTGAATGTCCTGTACAAGTCCAGAACGATTTTGACTCTGTTTGAACTCTGCTATTTGATCCTGAGGATGTTTTGACTTCATGGTGGTAAGGACCATATTCACATTATACCAACACAGATAATTTTTTTTTTTTAATTTTGGAGTATACTCCATCAAACTAATTTAATTTGTTGACCAATATTCTATCTAACACTATTAAGTAGTGATTTTTTCTGACTTCTTCATTTTTGTTAAAATTATTTTCAGGTTCAAGCCTTTTCTGAGTATACTTCATGGAGGGTTTTATTAAATATTGTGACCATAGCAAGCATCAAGTCTTAGTTTTCTTTCAATTCAAGTGTTTCTGTTAAGTACAATTTTCCTCGGTCAAAATTTTAAAACATTATTATCTGACCCACAGTCTTTGTCAATTTTACTTCCTGATGACTGCATCTGTTATATGATTATTTATAAGATAAATGTTCAAAAATTTGCTTTTTCATATTAGCTGATTCATGAAAAACTTGAGCTATTACCCTCAGACTTTCTAGGATTTCTCTTTGTCAAAAATTAATATATCACATCACTGGTCTAGCTGTTCTGTATTTTACTAATCCCATTATGCTTATGCAGTTGGTGATTTGTGAAGCAAAGAAAAATGCTGGGGTAAAAATGGGAAGGTCAACACATTCTCATTGAGGAATGCATAATATACTATTGTAACTAGTAGTAAATTGTCTTAATTTCAGTGAAGGGGAGAAAGAAAAGTCATTTAACAGTCTGGCAATTTTTTCCACCAGTGAGCAAGCTCAAATCCCAGTTTATCTGACTTGAATAGTCAACTGGCAATTAAATAGCAATGAAACAGCTCAGATCTCAGAGATGTATAACCAATTTCATGTTTCTATAAGAAAACACATGATGAACAGGATTAATTATGCTTAATGTAGTCAGTTTCTCAAAAACAGTAAATTCATTCTCCCTAATTAGCAATTAGGAATAATATTTCCTATACTTTTTCATATCCATCACCAATATTGTACTTTTGGTTTCATTTTAAACCTTTTCTCTCTCTCCTACAAAGACTAAGAGTAGAATAAAGCTATTTGGATCAGGATATTTAGAATCAGACTGACCAATCTTTCTAAAAGAAGTAAAGAAATTCCAATTATAACAACGGGTTAAGGGCTGAGCCTGGAATTTAAAGGCTCATGAAAAGCTACTGTAACTATTTGACTTCCGTAGTAAAGTGTAAATATATTACCCAAAATCAAAAGTATGTGGGTTCAAATTCATTTCTGTGGTTACAGAACCACACACTTCTCCCCATTTGTCTAATCTAACCCACTGAATGGCAGTGATGAAACTGAGTCCCTCTAATACTGAGTTCCTCTGCTGAGTTTGTGATTAACCTCTTTATCCAAAACTTCACTCCCTTTCTTTTCTTCAGTGTCTTCCTTTCAATATTGAAGAGTATTAAAGAAAAGGGGGGAGATTAAAACTATCTACAGCAAGTCCCCACCCCACAAACATCCAAGTAGTGAACTTTCAAAATGAAAAGGTACATTCCATCAACATCAGGAGTGAGTCAAAGTGCAGCATGTCCTCCATCTCCTATTGCTGATGACCCATCAGATCTATCGTCCCCTGCCTCCTCTCCATCAAGTCAGTCGTCTCCCTGCCTGTCCACTAGATGCTAGCCCCTGTATGCCAGCTGTTGCACTGTATGTACCACTGTATTTTTCAAGTTACTGTACTATAAGATTAAAAATGCTTTCTTCATTTCTGTATTTGTTTCTTTTTAGGTATTATTGGTGTGACAAGTATTATAAACCTATTACAGTAAAGAAGCATACAGCTCACCGTGTTAACGGGGTACCTAGGCCAACTTTGTTGGACTTAACAAACTGGACTTACAAACACGCTCTCAGGACAGAACTCATTTGCATGTAAGGGACTGACTGTACAAGCCCCTGTGTCCCTTTGGTGGAAAGGCTCTTGCTTTAGTTTTCCAGGTCTCTCTTGAGTCTCTAAAGGCTAGTTCAAGAGTTAATGTAAATTGGTACAGTCACTATGGAGAACAATATGGAGGTTTCTTAAGAAACTAAAAACAGAGCTAACATATGATCCAGCACTCCCGCTCCTGGCATAAATCCAGAGATAAACATAGTTCATAAGGATACAGGCACTCCAATGTTCACTGCAGTGCTGTTTACAATAGTAAAGGCATCAAAGTGGCCCGAATTTCCATTGACAGGGGAATGGTACATATATACAATGGAATGGAGGTTGTTGCTCAGTCATGAAGTAGTGTCCGACTCTTTATGACCCCGTGACTACAGCATGCCAGGCTTCCCTGTCCTTCACTATCTCATCTATGAAACAGAATAAAATAATGCCATTCGTAGCAACATGGATGGACCTGGAGATTATGATAATAAGTGAAGATAGGCAGACAAATATCATGATATCATTTAATATGTGGCAATCAAAAAAAGACACAAATGAATTTATAAAATAGAAACTATTTTATAGTTTCTATTTTAGTATATGAGACTGGAATAATGAACTTATGGTTGGTTACCAGGGGAGAAGGGTGCAGAGACGAGAAATAGGTTGGGAATTTTGGACTGACATGAGTACACTGCTATATTTAAGATAGATAACCAACAAGGACCTACTGTATAGCACAGTAAACTCTGTTCAATACTCTCTAATAAGCTAAACAGGAAACAAATTTGAAGAAATATATACATGTGTATTACTGAAAAACATTGCTATATACCTAAAACCAACAGAACATTGTTAAACAACTATATTCCAATATAAACTAAAAGTCTTTAAAAATAAACTTTGAAAACTTAAAATATTTTAAAAAAGAGATAACAATCAGGCAATGTGAAGATGCAGAAACAAAGAATAGCTGTTCTGCCAGGAAACTGGTAATAATTTAGACTATAAATTCAACACAATCAGAATCGCTGAATAAACAGTTCTCTAAAAGATATGCACCAAGGCTTGACAAACATTCCAAAGTTGCTTTTATAGGAAGCAAATTCTCACCAGAAAAGATGACCAAGAAGTTTTCAAAACTGATGAAAAATATCAACCCATAGACCCGTAAACCTCAGTGAACCCCAGGCAGGTTAAACACAAGGAAAACTACCCCTAAGCCTACTTTAACAGTCAAACTGCTGAACAAACAAACATAAGAAAAAAAATTCAAAAGGAAGACATTTGGGATCACTATAATAAAATGAAAAGAAGAAGACAGTAAAATGATATCTTTAAAATGTTGAGACTGGGAAATAGAAGTGGTATTGTCAACCTATAACTCCATATGCTATAAAAATTAAACAATAAAAAATATACTCAGACAAAAGGTGAAAAATGATCTCCAGCACACTCTCTATAAGAAGTGCAGAAAGACTTATTAGGTTGAAATTAACTAATATCAGAAGGAACCTTAGACCTTTGAAAAAAACAAACAAAAAAATGAGCATCTAGGTTAAATGTATAATATATGACTCTTAGCTGCCTTTACATAGTTATCTTTATTAAATTTGTTTAAAAGATTACTGATTACTTAAAACAAAAACAGTAATTATTTATTTATTGGTATATGTAGTGATAAAATACAAGACAATAAGAGCACAAAAGGCAAGAGGACATACTTTACTGACAAAGGTCCGGATAGTCAAAGTGATGGTTTTTCCAGTAGTCGTGTATGGATGTGAGGGTTGTACTATACAGAAGGCTGAGTGCTAAAGAATTGATGCTTCTGAACTGTGGTGCTGGGACAGACTCTTAAAGAGTCTCTTGAACTGCAAGGAGATCCAGCCAGTCAATTCAATAAGAAATCAATCCTGAATATTCATTGGAGGGACTGATGCTGAGGCTGAAGTTCCAATGCTTTGGCCACCTGATGTGAAGAGAACCTAATGCTGGGAAAGAGTGAAGGCAGGAAGAAAAGGGGATGACAGTAGAAGAGATGGTTGGATGGCATTACCAAGTCAATGGACATGAGTTTGAGCATGCTCTGGGACATGGTGAAGAACAGAGAAGTCTGGCATGCTGTAGTCCATTGGGTCACAAAGATTCAGGCATGACTGAGCAACCGAACAGTAGCAACATAAAATCTTAACACTGGTTTTAAAATCATACACTTAAGAAATGACTAAGATAACTTGATGAATATTATAAGCTCTAGAGAAATTACTAAAATTTAACATTAAAAATCAATATAGAAAATAAAATACTAAATATTTAGTATAGTTATATTTATATAATACATATATCACTCAAAGTCATTGAAAAGAATAAATAATAAAACAAGAAAGACAAAATTAAAGAAACAATATTAAAAGATATAATGTTTAAATTCAACTAATTTGATGGTTAGATTAAATGAAAATAAGCAAAACGTGCAATGATCATAATCAAAAAGTTTACACATAATAAATGCTGGGGAGGGTGAGGAGAAAAGAAGCTCTTCTACACTGCTGGTGAGAATGTAAGTTGGTACAGTCACCATGGAGAACAGTATGGAGACTCCTAAAAATATTAAAAATAGAGCTACCATAGGATCCAGCAATCCTACTCCTGGGTATATATCCAGAGAAAACCCTAACTTGAAAAGATGCAGGCTCTTCAGTGTTCACTGGAGTATTTACAATAGCCAAGACACAGAAGCAACCTAAATTTCCATCAACTGAAGAATGGATAAAGAAGATGAGGTACATACATACAACAAAATACTATTCAGCCATAAAAAAGGAATAAAGCAATTTTATTTATAGCAACATGGTTAGCTCTGGAGTTTATTATGCTACGTAAGGTAAGTCAGACATGGAAAAACAAATATGATCATAACTCATATGTGTAATTTAATTTTTAAAAATGATACAAATGAACTTCTTTACAAAACAGAAATATACTTATCAAAAATAAACTTATGGTTACCAAAGAGGAAACTTTTGAGAGAGGGATAAATTATGAGCTTGGGATTAACATATATACATTACTACATATTAGATAACCAACAAAATCTACTATATTACACAGGAAACTCTACTCAATATTCTGTGATAACCTAGATGAGAAGAAACCTGAAAAAGGATTAAAATAAGTATATGTATAACTGACTCACTCATTGTACATCTGAAACTAATACAGCATTGTAATTCAACCATACTCCAATAATTTTTTTAAAAACAGATTATGTAAAAGGCACAGATTGCTAAACTGGATAAAAATGTGAAATCTAAATATTAGATGTGCATATGAAAGAGTTTTATTATGAAGACAGATATGTATAAATGTTTAAAGAAAATGTAAAAATATATATATACCATGAAAACACTAAGCAAAAGAAAACTTGTCTTTTTATATTATTTCCAGAAAAAATAGATTGAAAACCAAGTGCTAACAGAAATAATAGAAGGATCAATCTACCAAAGAAATATAACTAAACATGTATATACCTAAAAACAGAGGTCCTAGACTCATAAAGCAAAACATTGTTCAAGTAAACATTTTTTAAAGTCAAATCTATAGCTCTGATACTAAAGAAACTTAGAAAATAAGAAAAAAAATTCCTGTTCATTTTATGAGGTCAATATAACCTTGTTAATACAACAAACCAGTAAAAATATCTTAGAAGAAATGAAAACATCCCTTGTGACTGTAGACACAAAATATTTATGGAACATTTTCAAATAGAATCCAGTAATATATAAATCAGATAATATATCATGACCAAATTGATATATCTTAGGAACACAGGTTGATATGTCACTAGAAACTCAAAAACATATCACAATATAATTCAAGAGAGCACATAATCACTTCAACAAATGTAGAAAGAGCATCTGAAAAAAATTAACACCATTCAAGACTAAAACCTCAGGAAACTAAAACCAGAAATTTCCTCATGATAAAAGACATTTCAGATAAATATGTATTTAAAATTGTATTTAATGGTGATACATTTAACATTTCCTAAGATTGAGGAGGAAAGGTAAGGATGCTTACTTTCAATAACCCTATTCAAAGTTTTACTAGTGCTCCTAGACAGTGTAGTAAGCAAGAAAAAGAAATGAAAGAGAGAAAATTTAGTAGAGTAGTAAAAATTTTGGTTTATAGACTGTGTGACTATATATCTACCCAACAGAATTTACGATCTATTTGAACAAGTAAGCAAACTTAACAGTCACAGGTTACAAAATCAACATTTCCTACCAACAGGCATTAAGAAAATCAACTTAAAATATTTATAATAGTATCAAAATAATCAAATAGCTTGAAATAAATAGGAAATGTGTGAAAAGTTTATAGTAAATATAAAGTAACACTGAGTGAATTTAAAGACCTTAAAATGGATATCTAAATCATGTTCATAGTTAGAAAGACTCAATATTTCTAACATATCATTCTTAAATTGATTTATTCTTAAGTACTCTAAAATTCTTAATAAAATTTCTGTAGGCTACTTGACTAAAAACTATTTGGAAGTGCAAAGAATATTGAATAACCTAAAAACTATTTGGAAGTGCAAAGAATATTGAATAACCAACACCCTTTTAAAAAGAAACATATTCACAGAACTTCAGTTCAGTTCAGTCACTCAGTTGTGTCTGACTCTTTGTGACCCCATGGACTGCAGCACACCAGACCTTCCTATTCACCACCAGCTCCCAGAGCGTACTCAAAATCATGTCCATTGAGTTGGTGATGCCATCCAACCATCTCATCCTCTGTCATCCCATTCTCCCACCTTCAATCTTTCCCAGCATCAGGGTCTTTTCAAAGGAGTCAGCTCTTCGCATGAGGTGGCCAAAGTATTGGAGTTTCAGCTTCAGCATCAGTCCTTCTAGTGAGTATTCAGGACTGATATCCTTTAGGATGGACTGGTTGGGTCTCCTTGCAGTCCAAGGGACTCTCAGGAGTCTTTTCCAACACCACAGTTCAAAAGCATCAATTCTTCAGTGCTCAGCTTTCTTTATAGTCCATCTCTCACATCCATACATGACTACTGGAAAAATATACAGCTTAGGCTATCTGATTGCAAGACTTCCTATAAAGTTACAATAAACAAGACCATGTAGCATTCATATAAAGTAGATGTATATAAAAGTAAAGAATATGGGTAATTATCAGAAACTGCTATCAGTTAAATGAGAAAATTTTCTTTCTAATCTATCTTTAGATTAGAAAACAACTGGATAGCTTTAGGAAAAAAATAACCCTTGATCCTTCTCTTACTCCATACACAAAAATTAATATGATATGGATCACAAATCTAAAGATAAAATTCAGAACAATAAAGCTTTTAGAAAAAAATAAGGGAGAATACATTTGTAAAGGCTGAGGTAGACAGAAATCATAAAGAATAAAAGATAAAT
Organism: Nanger dama; assembly: GCA_917880005.1. NCBI lineage: Eukaryota > Metazoa > Chordata > Mammalia > Artiodactyla > Bovidae > Nanger > Nanger dama. The sequence continues at coordinate 38,469,008 of CAKJTW010000008.1, forward strand.
TAGACTTAATCAAATTAAAATATTTTGCTCTTCAAAGGTACCATTATGGAAATAAGTAGACAAGCTACAGAGTAAGAGAAAGACCTTTATAGGATGTATTTAATGGGAAAAAATATATATCCAAAATAGAGTTCTACAAAACAATAAAAATGATGACTAATTCAATAAAACAATAGGCCACAACTAAAACACACAATCACAGAAGATATAGGAATAGCCACTAGATATTAGAAGATATTACAGAGCAATGCAAACTCAAACTACACTAAGATATGACTTCACACCAATAGAATGGTTAGCTATTTTTTAATTAAAAATAGCAAATGTTTGAGATGAAATGCTTATACAATGCTGGTAAGATTTTAAATGATACATAACACTGAAGACATTTGATAGTTTTTTTTGTTTGTTTGTTTTTAAATGAAACTGTGGTTCTCAGACTTTTAAGTCAGGATCCCTTTCTCTCTTAATTCTTAAGAAGCCCAAGGAGATTTTGTTTTTATGGTACTTATCAACATTTACTTGCTAGAATTAAAATTGAGAAAAATTTAAAACATTTCCTTGCTAATTCATTTAAAATAATAATATATTTTAATGAGACACAACAATATTTGTCAAAACAAAACAAAAATTAGTAACAGTGGTACCGTTTCACATTAACAAAGTTCTTTAAATCTGTCTTAATCAGAGACAGCTTGATTTGTATTTCCTTCTCTGCATCTCTTGATACAGTTTAGGATGAAGCATATGAAGAATGTTTTGCTTTACAGAAAAAGGTATCAGGAAAGAAAGGACTATTTTAATAGCCTTTTTCAGATAAATGGATATTTTTGTAGATGCTAAAAGAACAATTAGTGGTAGTGGTATTCTTCAAAGTGAGCTGCAGTATGGAATCAAACCATATCGATAAAATTTTTTGTACTCAATTACATTAAAATCTACTGGCAACCAGTCCATTCTGAAGGAGATCAACCCTGGGATTTCTTTGGAAGGAATGATGCTAACGCTGAAACTCCAGCACTTTGGCCACCTCATGCGAAGACTTTGACTCATTGGAAAAGGCTCTGATGCTGGGAGGGATTGGGGGCAGGAGGAGAAGGGGACGACAGAGGATGAGATGGCTGGATGGCATCACGGACTCGATGGACGTGAGTCTGAGTGAACTCCGGGAGATGGTGATGGACAGGGAGGCCTGGCATGCTGCGATTCATGGGGTCACAAAGAGTCAGACATGACTGAGTGACTGAACTGGCCCATCTTACACTAGCAATTGAACTTTACCCCTGCATGATTTTCATCACCAGAAAATGACCATTTGGAAAACACTGGTTCTCTGAGTTGTGTAGATCTTCCAAACATTTGACTCATTTTATTATACAATCTTTTGATATCACATTTGGCAGTATCACTACCAATGTCATTAGAAACACTGCAAAGCTATTAAGCTCATGGTAGCAAATACATGTTTTCTAAAATTCTAAAGTTTGCTGCAAAGTTAAAATTTTATCATTGACAACAAATATGGTTAGCTATTGTCCTTGAAGTGACAAGTTTACTTTGTTTACTAGAAAGTATCTGTCAAATACACAGATCTAAATAATCAGTTTGTCAATTAAAAAAACAAAAAAAACAGCACTCCTTGAAAAGAAGTAGCTAGTTCAGCTTGTAACTCAAAACAACTGCACAAGTGCTGTTCCATAAGAGAGCTATTACACTTTCAATGTGTAGCAAAGTCCTTGTAGCAGGCAATTGAAAAGATGAGTATTCAGGAGACAGTTTTAACATAATGAATTTATTGAGTCATCAAGGATGTTCTTAATTGAAACCAGTGTACTGAAGATATGTGTTGAAGAGTAAACAGTCATACCACAGCTACTTGTAAGGCTTCATTCATTTTATACCTAATGATACTTTTGCATCATTACTGTAAATGTCAACTCAGTGAAAAAGGCAAATGTCTGGTTAGTACTGCCACAGAAATGATTTTGACCTTTAGAAACTTCTGCAATGGTCTTTAGGTGCCCAGAGATCCAAAGACCATATTCTGAGAATAATTGTTTAAAAGTTAAGCATATATCTCGCTACAACCCAGAAATTACATTCTAACATGATTATACAAGATGAATGAAAGCGTATGTCAGTCAAAACACTGTAAAGGAAGCTTATACCAATCTCATTAAAAATCACTTCGACCTAGGGGAAATGAAAACAAATATCTATCTACAGACTGGAATGACTGAAATATAAAGAAAATTAAACACATGGTAGATGCAACAGCTGTATGTTTTTGTTCAAAACATTATGTTAGAGAAGTAATACGTACTTGAGTATGTGCAGTTCCATTTACATGAAATTTAAATACAGGAAAGATTGATCTATGATGATAGAAACCACAGTTCCCAAGGAGATGAGACTGAAATGTGGCTAAAGGGAAATTTCTTGGGGTGGGGAGATTAATGTTTTGTACTTCTTTGTTCTTATTTGTTGGAGTAGGAAATGGTAACCTAGTTCAGTATTCTTGGCTGGAAAATTCCACTGACAGAGGAGCCTGTCGGGCTATAGTCCATGGGGTCACAGTCAGACAAGACTGAGCGACAGACCACACACATTCTTGTTTGTACTTGTAACTGTTTGGAGTAAATACAATTTTTAAAACAATGAATAAAATGCTTAATATTTGTACATTTGATGATTCTATCTCAACAAAATATAAATCATAATTTTATATTTAAACGAAAAAAAAAGAGTATAAGTCCTTGAGTGTTTTAGGTTATGCCTTGTTCACTTGGAAAACACAGACCAGAGAAACCATGAGCAGTCCAAATAAAATACCTAGAAAAATAAGTTACCAAACTGACCTAAGAATCTAGCCCTTCAGTGGAAACTAGACAGTGATTTCACATTTGAATGCTACAAAAATTTCAAGGAACACAGTCAAATGTCACACAACTTTCCCTACTTAACAGAAAAGGAGACTCAGGTGAATTTTAGCCTAACACCATATCAGTTTTAGCCTGACACCAAAACTACATGTGAAAGAGAAATAAGTCTACCACACTAGTTAATATACAGTTTTAAATTGCTTTAAAAAACTTACCAACATGAATCCAACATATTACTACAATATATTATGATAACCATGATAAAATTGGATTTATCTCAACTATGTGAGAATGGTTTATTACTAGAAAATAAAGAACTGCTTTTCATAGTAATACCAGATTTAAAGAGAAAAATCAATATGATTATTCTAGTTGATACTTAAAAAGTGATAGAATTTAGCAAATATTTAGGGAAAAGAGAGCTTCCATGGTGGCTCGGAGGGTAAAGAGTCTGCCTGCAATGTGGGAGACCCAGGCTTGATCCCTGGGTCAGGAAGATCCTCGGGAGAAATGCAACCTACTCTGCCGCAAGGGGGGCCCCGGGGCCCTGCGGGGGGCCGCGAGAAGGAAATGGCAACCTACTCTAGTATTCTTGCCTGGAGAATCCCCATGGACAGAGGAGCCTGGTAGGCTACAGTCCACAGGGTTGCAAAGAGTTGGACATGACGGAGTGACCTCAGTTTCATTTTCTTAGGGAAAAGAGTACAATTTCTTATTTCATTAGGAACAGAATGTTGCTTAGCCTGATAAATAGTACCTCCTAAAAGACAAATAAACAAAAAAACTTGGGCTTCCTGGCGCTCCAGGGGTTAGAAATCTGCCTGCCAATGCAGGGGACGCAAGTTCCGACTGCTGGTCCTGAAAGATCCAACATTCCACGTGGCAAATAAGCCTGTGTGCCACAGGTATTGGGCCCATGTGCCCTGGAAGCCTGTCCTCTGCAACAGGAGAAGCCACCACAATTAGCAGCCTGTGCACTGCAACTAGAGAAAACCTGTGCACAGCAAGGAAGACCCACCACAGCCAAACTAAAATAAATAAATGAGTACTTTAAAAAATAACCATAGCAAACACAGTTAAAATGGTTAAATTTCTGAAGCATTCTCTTTAAAGTGGGAATGAGTCATGCATGCCAACCATCACTGTTAGATTTAACAAAATTACAAAGACCTCTAGCATCACTGATGCTGAAGCTAAAACTCCAATACTTGGCCATCTGATGTGAAGAGCTGACTCACTGAAAAGACCCTGATGCTGAAGGCAGGAGGAGAAGGGGATGACAGAGGTTGAGATGACTGGATGGCATCACCAACTCAATGGACATGAGTTTAAGCAAGCTATAGGAGATGGTGAAGGAAAGGGAAGCCTGGCGTGCTGCAGTCCAAGGGGTCACAAAGATTCAGACATGACTGAGCTACTGAAAAACAATAACAGCCATTACAATACAACTAGAGATGTAAGAAATGAAAAGAAGGAAATAAAACTGACATTATTTGCATATTATACTATAGTTTACATAGACATCTCCTTCCTCAAATATATAGACAATTCATTAAAAATGATGGAAGAGAAGGTTGTTTTTAGTATTTACTCTGTAACTGTGACTTCATGGATCTTGCTATATTCAGTTTAACCATTAGTAGAAAGTTTAGATCCTCTTGGAATTTAGGGCCAATATCATTTTTAACCTTGAGTAAGCTGAGTACAAGTGATAATTATTTTCAGAATTGTCCTGAACCTGTCTTTCAGCTGGAGGGCAGTTAAATATTTTTCCCCTTGTTTAACTGAGGTTAACTGACTTTAGTTTCTGTTATCTGCGATACCTGAATATGAGTCAGTCAATTTTTTTAAACAATAGGTCTAGACATGTTTCTGATGAATTAATTTACTAGGTGTATACTTTACATGTGTTCAGAGCAGTATTTCAGATGATGGAACGTTCTACGGCAATGGGAAGGCCCCTCTGGAGAGCTAAAAGGCAAGGGGCCAATTACAAGAGAATGGAGATTTGTTCATAATATGTTTCTCATCCCTGAGTTTTTTTCTTAGTCTTGAATTCTCATCCCAATACAAGGATACCCGTGTTTGGGGACGGATTTTAGCAAACAGTCTCTTTCTTTAGAATATAATGTTGGAATGGAAAATTAATAGTTTATTTTCCCTGTCCTTTGAATAGAGGACTCATTATTACAGGAGATGTGGAGGCCCTACATACGGGGCCATGGTCTGCAAAAGATGGAGAAGCATGGACCACACACACACTCAAAAGGACAGTCAAAAGAAGAAAGGAGTCAGCCCAGAGAGGCACAGAGCCCAAGTCACCTGCAGAACTCTGTCCCCTTTCCTGATCACAACTTCAGCCCAACTCTACTTTCTGATACCAGTTCTGTGAGAGACCCTTGTCTCTTTTTAATCAACACTCCCACTTCAACACATATATTGTTAACAATTAAAGTTAGTCCTGTGACATATAATTTATAGGCAGAGTCTGAAAAAAAAATGGTACAAATGAACCTATTTACAAAACAGCAATAGAGTCACAGATGTAGAAAATAAAATTATGGTTACCAAGGGGGAAAAGCAGGAGAAGGATAAATTAGAAGGTTGGGATTGACATATAAGCAGTAAATATAAAACATGTAAAGGAGGACAGGGAATTCCACTCAATACTCTGTACTGATCTATGTGGGAATAGAATAAAAAAAAAAAAAGAGTGGATATATACACAAAAGATTTACTATGTTGGACAGCAAAAACTTAACACAACATTGTAAATCAGTTATACTCCAATAAAAGTTAATTTTAAAATTTTAATTTAAAATTTTAATTTTAATTAAAAAAACCAAACTAGTATTGTGAACTTCTGCTACTTTTAAGCACAGACATATGTAGAAAAATAAGGTCTTAGTGCATTGCAAGGATATTTTATTTTAGCAGAGCAGATGTGAGTGGTTTTGCCAGATACTTCTAAATAGGAGAATCTTATAAACAGCTTTTGTGCATTTTTCTAACTAGGGCCCATGGACTCCGAGGGCATCCAGCAGCACATAAGTGGGCATTCAAAGGCACAGGATGAATATGCGGCGCTTCCTGCAGTGTCAAGCTTACTAGATCGTATGTAATTTAAAATACTTTTTTATTACACTAAGACTTTGCATGAATATTTAAGATAAAATACCAGACTTCAGAGAAATTTCTTACTTGTTGGCAGACTGCTTGAAGCTACGTGTGAGCCTCATGGGGTCCCCATTGCTCTCCTTTGCCATTAGGGTTTTTTCAGATGAAAAGTTTGAAAACTACTCATGCATTATAATACCAACAGTCAGAACAGTCCAGAAAGTAATTCCATTTGCCAGAATGTATAATTTAGTCTCAGATCTTCTTCACAATTTCTCATTTAATCATTATTATTTTTTAAAAGGACAAACGTGGAGGTCTACAACAGCTTATGCAAAATCCTACATTATTTAGTCACTCTCATTCCACATATTCACATTACTGGATCCAAAATATCAATATAGAAAATGAATTAAGACTTCTCTGATGGTCCAGTGGTCGAGAATCTGCCTTCCAATGCAAGGAACCTGGGTTCTATTCTTGGTCCAGAAAGATCCCACATGCCACAGTCCAACAAAGCCCATGTGCCACAACCACTGAACCCACATGCCCTAGAGCCCATCCCCTGCAACAACAGAAGCCATTACAATGAGACACTCATTGACAACTAGAGAGCAGCCCATGCTCGCTGCAGCTAGAGTAAGCCTACACTCAGCAATGGAGACTCAGTGCAGCCAAAATTGATTCATTAATATTAATAGATGTAAACATATTCAACTAGAGTTATGAAAAGGTCACTGACTTCACATATAAACTTAAGGGACTCTTCAAATGAAGGTTTTACTTATAGGAGATGTTGGCTAAACTATAGCTTCAGGGTAACGGGGGACTAAATACAGTGTTAATGAGGTAAATCTTAATGGCATGTATCCAATAATAGTATTGACTTTTAAAAATGAGAAATAAAAGTTACAAGATAAGTCATGTAAAATCAGTTTCTTTTCTGAAAATATAAAACACTCAATGATTCTCTATATTTTCCATGATCATTTATTTATGAGTATAAAATCTATAGCAAGAGGTCTGAAAAAACTTACTCCAAATGACTAATAGTAGTTGCCTTTGAGAGAACAGGTCTAGGTCTAGACAGCCTATTAACATCTCATTCATATCCTCTGCATGCAAACATGGTCTTCAACTCTTTATAAAAGCAATTACTTTGCAGCCACAATATTTCCAGATCTGCTTTGGGCACTAAGAGATAGAGGGAAAAAATCTATAATGCTGCCTACAATGAACAAGTAAAACTATCTAGAAAATAGAAAGAAAGAAAAAGAACGGTGATATTTGGCCGTTTGTTAAAAACATGAAAAGACCCGTTAATGATTTGCATTTCTAATTTCTACTAAAAGATTTCTATACTTATTAATGTAAAATGTGTTTATATTTTAATAACATCTTAAGTTTCCTAAGATAAGTGTAATTTGGTAAATCATAAAATTGAGCTAAATTCAATAAACTAAAGAAAAAAAAATCATTAAACTCTCTCCAGAGCAATGATTGTTTTCAAGCTCTTGGTTAAGTGTCTATAAAAAGAGCAACAAGATACTTAGCTGTCTCTTTATTACCACTTCCCTCATTGACTTACTAGGTAATTTCAGATACGCTTTATTTTCGGTCTGGATTCACTTTCTATTGGCACTGACTCCAAACAAAAGAGTTTTAATTTTCTCTGATCACTAACTCCCAACTTCTAGTTCTGTGTCGAACAGTTATTAGTAATAATTTGTAAAAACATTAGAATACACTAGCTGAGTCTTTCTTAAAGGGATTTCTGGATTTTGTTACAGAATCCTAGGGTTGGTGTATATTATAGACAAATATGAATACTGATTATACTTTTTCATTTATCTTATTTATCTTTTTATTCCCAGAAAAAAATGGAAATGAAGAAGGAGAGCCTTATTCAGGGACTCACAGCTCATTACAAGGAGGGCAGGATGTGGACGCTAATTCTCAGTCCAGGATATCCTTTCTATGCTCCCCTGACTCTGGGTAAAGCAAATTTTTGGAGTTTCATACACTGGATTTTGACATCTTTAAATTGAAGCCTCATTAAATTTCTCAGTGGTCCTTGTGGATTTCACACGTTTTCCATATAGATCATAAGAAGCTACCACTTCTCCATTGTATAAACATCAGATTTCATTTTGTAAAGGCACCTCACTATCTGGGAAATTATCAGTGGTGACAAAGGTAGTCTTCAGTGTTTCTTTATAAATTATGTCTGGCTTCACAGTAAATGCCAAAAAGAGGAAATCAAAATTGACACTGCTGGTTTTCAAGAGCATAGAATATCCAAGCAGGAGAATGAATCAAAGTTTCAATGTTCATTACAGTTATAAAATTCTATGGGAGGCCAGAGACAGTCACATCACACAGGTCTTTATCTTATCATTTTGTAATGTGTAAAATATGCAGGCCCATAATTTAAAACCTATATAAGCACTTGGCCAGGGAATTTTTCTTACCAATTTGATAGCCACATTTTTTTCAAGGGTGTATTCTTTTATATATATCCTTCGTAAAAATAAAGTTTATGATTCTGATTTTCTGAGTAATAGTAGGCATTTTAGAGAATTTTGAAAATGCAGAACACTTACATGTATCTTCATTTGATTGTGTTCGATTTATGTGCCAGGCACTGAGATAATGCACATGCCATATTTTATTCTTCATAATAAACTTATGAAGTAATTTTTACTCCAATTCCTAAAGAATTGCATAACTGAACTGGAGGAAGAGAAAGAGAAGGCTTGTATAAGGTCATGCAGCTAATACGCAGAAATACCAGGACTCCAAGACTTGCATTAATGTCTTCTCATATCAGATCCTAAGCTTTTTACCTTATATCATCTATTTGTCTTAGAACTTCTAAGCCTCAAATCATAAAGGAAACCAAAGGGCCTAAGCATTTGCTTAATGCCAACTACAGAAGTAGGACTGTTACTATATTCTTCAGTCTGGCACCCATTTTCATGAACACTGTGATTTACTTTTGCTAATCTATTTTCAGTCCTCATCTTACATGACTTCCTCTCAGTAGCATTTGACACTGTTACACCTACCTCTCAACTGAAACACACTCTTCTCCTTATTTCCATGACAGCTCACTCTGCTGTTCACTTTCTATTTCTCTGCCCATCCATCTTTCACACCATCACAAGTTTTCCTTCCTCCATCCAGCCGTGAATGCTAAAGTTCCTCAAGGCTCAGTCCCAGTATCTCCCTCCTGTCACCCTGTACATTACCATTCATACTCAGAGCTTTCATTTCTAACTCATCCACATGAGACAATCAAGGAGCTCTGATTGGTCCTACAAATACATATACTCCAAGGCATCTTTAAATCTACAATCCAGCCTTTCAAAGTTACCTTAGAACGCAGTTAAACCTCAAAAGAAAAAAAAAAAAAAAGGATGTTTCTCTCTCCAAACTCAGTGTCCTTTCAGGGTTAAATAATTTGGTGAGCAACAACTTTATCCCCTTCTGTTAGACAAGATGCCTGGAATCACTGTGAACACCAGCTTGCCAAACACCAGCCATAAAACCCCATCCATACCAATGCCAATCACAAATGGTTTCTCTCTTTCTCAACTGTTAATATCCTTGTCTAATCCATCTTCACCTCATGCTCAGAGACTTCCACTACGTCATAACTCATCTCCCACAAAACCCTAGCCCCTTTCCTCAGTGGCTGGAGTCATCTTTTAAACTTCAGTGGATTTATCTTAGGTTAAAGTCTTCAATCTTTATAATTGCCTTACAATGCCCAGGAAGAACTAACTCCTCCTTGCCTTTTGAGGTTTCTCTTCTAGTTCTCTCCTCTCACTCTCTATATATCACTGAACTTTGTTTTAAAATCAAGAAGCCAGGCGATTTCCCAGTGGTTAAGACTTCACCTTTCAATGCAGTGAGTGTGGGTTGGATCCCTGGTCAGGGAGCTAAGATCTCACATGCCTCTTGGCCAAAAATAAAACGTAACATAAAATAGAAGGAACAAATTCATTGTAACAAATTCAATAAACACTGTTTTTAAAAGTCTGCATAAAAAAATCTTTTAAAAAATGTAAAATTTAGACTCCTTCCTCTACCTGGAGTATCCCATTCCTCTCCATCACACTCACTAAAATTTCCTCTTTTCTGTGCATCTCACACACAAGTATACACTGTTTGGCATCCTTTATTCTCTTTTTCTCTTACCCTCCGGAATGGAGTTCAAGATGTCTTCTCAACGTAAGCTTTTCTACCCCATCCCAGATTCTGGAAGACCAGAAAACTACGTGCTGTTCCTTCAGGATATTTATTTCAGTTTATAATTTGTTTCATTATAGTTTGACTGCTTGTTTAATGTCCATGAAGCAGGGACTGGATCCCTAGGCCTACTGAAGCACCAGGCATTGTATGTACTCAATAAACATGAATGAATCAATTTTTGCTTTAAAAAAGGATCCAATATGTAAACCAGAGAGAATGAATAACACTAAAACTGAAAAGGTTAATTGTTTTCAAAACTATTACTTTAAACAACTAAATACCTCCCTTGGGGTATTCTGACTGCACCAAGAGTACTGTAGTCTACCAAGCTGTCCATGTGAGAATGCTAAACATCATTTTGGTTTCTTCCTTTCTTTCTATCAGTTCAGCCTGTTGCATTTATCTGCAGTATACACCAAGATCCCTTCATGTCTCTCCTCTCAAGCATCACTGAAGTTTGTGGTCATAGGCACTACATCGCTTGATGGGATTGCAATTACCTCTTAACTATTCTTCCTACTTTCTCCCTCATTCTCCTAATCATTTCTCTACTCAGAAACTAGAATTATTACTGAAATTAAATAAATTAGATCACTTCAAATCCCTATTTAAAAACCTTTATATTAAAAGTATACTCTCTATCATGTCACCATTTTGCTGTTCAGTCACACAGTCATGTCTGACTCTTTGTGACCCCATGGACTGCAGCACGCCAGGCTTCCCTGTCCTTCACCATCTGTCAGCGCTTGCTAAAATTCAAGTCCTTTGAATTGGTGATGCCATCCAGTCATCTCAACCTCTGTCATCCCCTTCTCCTCCTGCCTTCAATCTTTCCCAGGAGCAGAGTCTTGCACAGTGAGCTGGTTCTTCATATCAGCTGCCCAAAGAACTGAAGCTTCAGCATGTCACCATTACTCTCTATCACATCATCTCTTCCTTCCTCTTATCATTACCTTAAATTGTTTCTTTTCTGTAAAGTTTTGACGAGGATATAAACTTCATGAGGGTAAGCATGTACCTACCATTCCAAGAACATAGTAGGTGCTAAAAACTACTGTTAAGTTACTGAACACATAGTGACTGTAATCTATTTTACCAAAATTCTTTTATAGGAAATTTTGGAAGAGCTCACTTACTGAATAAAGTCAAGGACTCATTTTACACTGAGTCTCACTGTGAGCTTCAAAAACCAGAGGAAGCTCAAGAAGGGACCAAGAAATGACTTCTAGTGATTAGGCCTCCAAAGAATGCTTATTATGTCTTGAATAAAATGTACTTAACAATTCATGACTTTCAAAATTCATATGAAAGGGCCTAATGTGAACCTCTAATTTCCTATTCTTTCCAGTCCTAACACTAAGTGTGGCTAACAGGGCAATGGGGTAATAATCTTCATTATTTCTTCCTCTTTTCAAAATTACTTTTGAAGTGCTTCAGATGAAAAGGGGCCCACTGGTGCCCCAGGATAGAGAGTCTAAGCGGTACTGCTTTTTTTGTTTATGCTAATTAAGTAGTCTGCAGACTGGTTACTTAGCAATATCCCTCATTGAGATGCACAGTGCTGGGAAGCTAATTATATGTTTGAGGCCTAAAGTGGTCATTATTAAGATGTGAGCAGGCAACATCCACGGACTGTATGCTATTTCTGGGGTCTGGCATGATGAAACTCATGGCACGTACAAAGCCATTTATGGAAAGATGTGCTGAATGACGCTGTGCTATTTTATTACTGATTGGGTCACAATGAACACAAAAAAGAAAATTATCTTTTAAACAGAATTTTTAAAGTATATTTGCACATATTTAAATATAGTAGAATATACTGATATCACATCCTTTGCTTGTGGGTTTGAAAAATTTCCCTTAGCTTTAGCATACTTCTTGTTCATGTGAAGCAGTTTCTACCTGCCTTCAACTGGTGTGAATATCAACTTCCTCAATCAATCAGCTCAGTACAAGTGGAAGAACAACTCCCTTGAAAATCAAATTTCTTGTGGGCTTTAATGAAACTCATCAATATTATGTGTTAGGGGGAAAATCTATAACCCTCTTTTTTTCCAAACAGAAAACAAACTATTGATTTTTTTCAACAGAATTTTACTGTTTTAAGTGCTCTTTTCCCACTCAAACATCAGTCTCCTGCCATTATCTGTACAGCAAAGATGAAAACGTGCTGTTTTTATGCAAGTACAGCTGACTAGAGATCGCTCCACAGAAGCAAAGCAAACACATGTAAACAACCTAAAATATTTAGATCGCAGAAACATTATGGGCTATTTTGGTGATGGGCATGAATTATGGTTAGTGGACAGATCATCTACATAACAGCACAGTGCCCATAATCCTCCAATGTTCTTACAGACACAGAGAAAAATCATAGTTGGGAATAAAAGACTAGAAACCTGGCCCAAAGGCAGTCACCATTTAAATGTATCAGATATAAACATGAACTTAATTCTGTTACTGTGGTTGCATATGTAGTTTGCATATTTTCCTCAAGCTTAATCAATATCCATTTTGTCTCACATTAACAAAGCCTTTAAATATTTAACTTGGAGAATACGTGTAGCAGTTGTTTTCTGGAAAGCTGATGGAAGACACACATTTGTTTTACAACTGTATCCCTAATGAAGGTAAAAGCCAGTTGCTACTACCAGGGGTATTAGCTAATACCAGGGGCATAATACAGGGGGAAACAGTGAGATGTTAAGTGTATAAAAAGACATTCAGTATCTTTTCATAGTTGTCTCTCTGGCATTTACTTAACACTGCTTCCTCTAATGTACTTTCATCAATTTAAACAATTTTCCTATCATATTACTTTTACAATTTTTGATGATGATCAGACACATTCCTTTTTGTATGAATGACACCTCAGGGTAATCAAATAGTTATTCAGAGAGAGTTATTCTTTAGAGACATATGCCAATAATAAATGTGTGAGAAATGACAGAATTTGAATGTCATCATTTTCCATTCCTTATTGAAACAAAAGAGCCAGGCAATAATAATCAACGGTTTATAAACCCAAAAGGCAAACACCTCACAGGACGTTTCATAATGGATGGACTGCACTGATAATACAAAAAGCTGACGAGCGATCTTAACAAAAAGACAGACAAACTGACACTAGATATCTTCTAAAAGAGAGCAATAAGAAATATGTGGACCACCTTCAAAATAAGCCTCCAATTTGAACCTGAACTGAGACAGCCTCCAGTTCCAAGGGTAGTTTACATGAAATGCAGGGGATAAATGAACACATGAAATAACTCCCTGTGATGTAATCCACAAAAATATGGAAGGGAGGGAGGGATAAATTGGGAGACTGGGACTGACATGCACACAGTACTGTTCATAAAATAGATAACTAGTAATAACCTACTGTATGGCACAAGGAACTCTATTCAATATTCTGTAATGGTGTATATGGGAAAACAACCTAGAAAAAGATTGGTATATGTGAATGTGCAACTGGTTCACTTTGCTGTACAACTGAAACAAACACAACACTGTAGATCAACTATATTCCAAGAATTTGTTTTTAAATCCAGAAGGCAAGAAATTCTAGAACACAGCAAATATTTTTTAAAAAAATAGAAAAAGAAAAAGAGAAAGCTTACAGATTACTGAGACATGAGTTAGACAAATGCAATGGGTTCAGTTCCGTTCAGTCGCTCAGTCGTATCCGACTCTTTGCGAACAAGGCAACTGTAAAAATAATTTATGTGATAAATGAAGAAACTTTAACACTGAATGTTTATTTGAAGAAACTGAGAAATCTTCCTCACATTTATGGTGTAATAGAAATATTGTGGTTAAGTCTGAAAAATACACAAGAGAGATTATCATACAGAGGTGTGTACCAGGCACGGTGTTTACTGATGGTTATGATGTTTGAATTTAAGTAACCCTTTTAGGGGAGAATGCAAGTTTAGATGAAATGATATTGGCTATGTTTTGAAAATTGTTGAAGCTGCATCATGGGTACATGGAGGTTCATTCTATTACTACTTGTACTTATAATTTAAATTCTCCATTATAGTTTGAAATGTGAGATTCTGTGGCAGGTTCACAATAACAGCACAGAAAATTTGTTTCATGCTAGCATTTATAACTCTCAGTACTTAAGAAATGAGCTGTTAAAATCTCTCTAGGTTATTCTGCTTTTAAAATTTTTCTTCATTTTTATTAATATTTACAATTCAAACAATCCCAAATGTACAGAAAAATCCCAACAGAAAAAAAATACCTTAAAAAATCCACTAAACCAGTTGGCAGCAAGAGTTGCCAACCCAACTATTACTACAGAGTACTTTGATATGTTTTTCCTACATCGTATTATACTACTTAAGGATATTCTATAACAAAGCACAGATCCATCAAAGGCAGAAAACTGACACTGATGCATTACTAACACTTAATCCTGAGACTTCACTCTAGTTCCTCCAACTGTTTCAAAATATCTGTTATAGCAATAGAACCATGATATCTTGTGTCTTTAGTATTCTTGAAACTGAAAAAGTGTCTCATTTTTTCCCTTGACTTTCAGGATTATTTGAAGACTACATTCTTAAGGTTAGGTTTGTTTAGGTTTGTTTGATATCTCCTCTTGATTAGACTGAGGTCTTCACATTTGGCAGTAAACATCACAAATAATGCCATTCTTATTATTGCATCCCCATCAGATGACTCACAATTTGATTAGTCCCAATGTTTTGTCACTTGACTGACTTAAGTAGGATAGTTTATGCCACTAGAAAGTAACTCTTTAAAAATCAGTAAGTACTTTAGAAGGAAACAGTCTGAAACAATGTAAATATTCTGTTCTTCATTAATCTTCATATTTGATCATTTACTCATTTATATCAGTCGGGGTGCTGATATAAATGTGTGTGCTTTTCTTTTAATACACTGTATTTAACCCATTCCTGTCATTTATTTTGTTGCTATTATTATGCCAGGTTTATTCAATATAAGGTCTTTGAGCTGGCCTCTGTGTCTTTTTGGCATTTCTCTACCCTGAGCAGTTGCTTGCTTTATTTCAAAATAAGATGTTTCAGGTTCATCTTACATTTTCCTTGCTCTATCCTTACAATTAGCCATTTCTTCAAAGACCCTTAATTATTTTAGGAAAAAAAAAAAGTGGTCTGCAGAAGTCTAAAACTGGGTGATATGTTTGTCTGGTGCTACTGGGGTGTCACCGTTTCAAGGGCATTTCTGTAGGCAGAGATTGAAAACACATGAATATTTATGAGTTCTTTGATATATTTATATATATATATAACATTGCATAAATTATAACTTTACTTTGAATTCTAATCCAGCACCAATAGGTTTATTTTAGTTTACTCTTTCCATATTCTGGACTCCTGTCTCCACCAGTAAAAACAAAGATACCACACTCTTATTATTGTTAGCACATTCACTTCTTTGATAATTTCCTTAATGTAACCAAACTCCCATCACTTTCACAACTGTCTCCCTCATGTAGATCGCCCGCTCATCCCACACCTGGCTGCTACTTTCCTCACTGTCCGCCTCACCAGGCACGTGCCACCGCACCACACAGAAGTCCTCTCTCCTCGTGTAATCTCTGACACCCTGTGCATGGATAACTTTCTCAGCCTTTCTAAGCCCATTGCCTATTCCAAGCTACCTTCCCACAGAGACACACCCTTCCTCTTGTTTGGGCTCCATATTTCCATGCCAGGCTGTCCTTTGGCATGGACATAGCCACCAACCTGTTTAAGTTCTGACATCTCATGATCGGTCACTCTCTCCACCCTCCCCACGTGGGAGGTGGCCGGTGTGAACACCCTCCTTACCTTGCTCACCACATCAGGATATCTCTTTACGTGGAAAACTTCCTCACACTGCTTCCAGTCTGACCTTGATATCCTGGCCACCCTGTGGGCACATCCTCCTCCTGCCTCTTAGACTCCTACATCTTGTTCAGAATCACCCTCAACCAGCCCAACATAGCCATCTCTCACATTTCCTCAGGCTCCAAGATCACATGCTAGGTGCCCTTATGAATGCCTACATGAATGCCCTCTGCTTGGCTTGCCTTTTAAAAAATTAAATGTTTTATTTTGTGGCTCTTATCAAGAAGACAAGAGACAACAGCTTGTTGGCAAGGATGTAGGGAAGAGGGAACCCCAGTGCATTATTAAATGGGGATGTAGAATGCTGCAGCCACTATGGAAAACGGTGTGGAAGTTCTTCAGAAAAATAAAACAGAACTACTTTATGATTCAGCAAGTCTCACTGTGGGATGATACCCAAAGAAATGAAATAATTATCTCAAAGGGATATCTGCACCGCATGTGCAATACGGCATTACTCATAATGCGCAAGGCACAGAAACAACCCAAGTGGCCACTGACAGATGAATGGAGTATTACTCAGCCCTTAAAAGAATAAATTTGACTCAGTTCTAATGAGATGGATGAAACTGGAGCCAATTATACAGAGTGAAGTAAGCCAGAAAGAAAAACACCAATACCGTATACTGACACATATATATGGAATTGAGAAAGATAGTAATGATGACCCTGTATGTGAGGCAACAAAAGAGACACAGAGGTATAGAACGGACTTTTGGACTCTGAGGGAGAGGGAGAGGGTGGGATGATTTGGGAGAATGGCATTGAAATAGGTATACTATCATATAAGAAATGAAGTGCCAGTCTATGTTCAATACAGGATACAGGATGCTTGGGGCTGGTGCACAGGATGATCCAGGGAGATGATATGGGGTGGGAAGGGGCTTGACATTGGGAGATCATGTACACCTGTGGCTGATTCATGTCAATGTATGGCAAAACAAATATAGTATTGTAACGTAGAATAAAGTATTAAAAAAATAAAAATAAAAAATAAAAAAGAATTCAAAAACTGAAAAAAAAATAGCAAATGCACAGAGGTGTCAAATAACGATAGTGATAATCGTTTCACTATATTTGTGTATCAAATTATTCCATTGTATACCTTAAACTTACATGTTACATATTGGGGTGAAAAATCAGAGATTTATTGATGTGTGTTTGCTTTTGTTTTTTCAGTCAACCTGCCACAAACACTTCTGCAAGATACACTAAATATAAATTATAAGTAAAAGAAAATTAGAAAATAAGACAAAGAGCAACGAAATGTAAGCCTCAGTTTTTAAAATTATACAAACAGTTTTCCCAGCACCACCTGTTAAAGAGACTGTCTTTACTCCATTGTATATTCTTGCCTCCTTTGTCGAAGATAAGGTGTCCATAGGTATGTGGGTTAATCTCAGGGCTTTCTATTTTGTTCCATTGATCTATATTTCTGTCTTTGTGCCAGTACCATACTGTCTTAATGACTGTGGCTTTGTAGTAGAGCCTGAAGTCAGGCAAGTTGATTCCTCCAGTTCCATTCTTCTTTCTCAAGATTGCTTTTGCTATTCGAGGTTTTTTGTATTTCCATACAAATCTTGAGATTATTTGATCTAGTTCTGTGAAAAATACTGCTGGTAGCTTGATGGGAATTGCATTGAATCTGTAGATTGCTTTAGGTAGTATACTCATTTTCACTATATTGACTCTTCCGACCCATGAGCATGGTATATTTCTCCATCTATTAGTGTCCTCTTTGATTTCTTTCATCAGTGTTTTATAGTTTTCGATATATAAGTCTTTAGTTTCTTTAGGTAGGAATATTCCTAAGTATTTTATTCTTCTCGTTGCAATGGTGAATGGAATTGTTTCCTTAACTTCTTTTTCTACTTTCTCATTGTTAGTGTATAGGAATGCAAGGGATTTCTGAGTGTTGATTTTATATCCTGCAACTTTACTATATTCATTGATTAGCTCTAGTAGTTTTCTGGTCAAGTCTTTAGGATTTTCTATGTAGAGGATCATGTCATCTGCAAACAGTGAGAGTTTTACTTCTTCTTTTCCAATTTGGATTCCTTGTATTTCTTTTTCTGCTCTGATTGCTGTGGCCAGAACTTCCAGTACGATGTTGAAGAGTAGTGGTGAAGGTGGACACCTTTGTCTTGTTCCTGACTTTAGGGGAAATGGTTTCAATTTTTCGCCATTGAGGATAATGTTAGCTGTGGGTTTGTCATATATAGCTTTTATTATGTTGAGGTATGTTCCTTCTATTCCTGCTTTCTGGAGAGTTTTTATCATAGATGGATGTTGAATTTTGTCAAAGGCTTTTTCTGCATCTATTGAGATAATCATATGATTTTTATTTCTCAGTTTGTTAATGTGATTAATTACATTGATTGACTTGCAGATAGTGAAGAATCCTTGCATCCCTGGGATAAAGCCCATTTGGTCATGGTGTATGATCTTTTTAATGTGTTGCTGGATTCTGATTGCTAGGATTTTGAAAACTGGTCAACCACTTGTAAAAGAATGAAATTAGACCCCTTTCTAACACCATACACAAAAATAAACTCAAAATGGATTAAAGATCTAAATGTAAGACCAGAAACTATAAAACTCCTAGAGGAGAACATAGGCAAAACACTCTCCGACATAAATCACAGCAGGATCCTCTATGATCCAACTCCCAGTATACTGGAAATAAAAGCAAAGATAAACAAATGGGATCTAATTAAAATTAAAAGCTTCTGCACAACAAAGGAAACTATAAGCAAGATGAAAAGACAGCCTTCTGAATGGGAGAAAACAACAGCAAATGAAACAACTGACAAACAACTAATCTCAAAGATATATAAGCAACTTATGCAGCTCAACTCCAGAAAAATAAATGATCCAATCAAAAAATGGGCCAAAGAACTAAATAGGCATTTCTCCAAAGAAGACATACGGATGGCTAACAAACACATGAAAAGATGCTCAACATCACTCATTGTCAGAGAAATGCAAATCAAGACCACAATGAGGTACCATTTCACACCAGTCAGAATGGCTGCGATCCAAAAGTCTACAAGCAATAAATGCTGGAGAGGATGTGGAGAAAAGGGAATCCTCTTACACTGCTGGTGGGAATGCAAACTAGTACAGCCACTATGGAAAATAGTGTGGAGATTCCTTAAAAATTGCAAATAGAACTGCCTTATGACCCAGCAATCCCACTGTTGGGCATACACACTGAGGAAACCAGAATTGAAAGAGACACATGTACCCCAATGTTCATTGCAGCGCTGTTTATAATAGCCAGGACATGGAAGCAACCTAGATGTCCATCAGCAGATGATTGGATAAGAAAGCTGTGGTACATATACACAATGGAGTATTACTCAGCCCTTAAAAAGAATAAATTTGACTCAGTTCTAATGAGATGGATGAAATTGGAACCGATTATACAGAGTGACGTAAGCCAGAAAGAAAAACACCAATACAGTATACTGACACATATATATGGAATTTAGAAGACAGTAATGATGACCCTATATGTGAGACAACAAAGAGACACAGAGGTATAGAGTGGACTTTTGGACTCTGAGGGAGAGGGAAAGGGTGGGATGGTTTGGGAGAATGGCAATGAAACATGTATACTTTCTTGTAAGAAACGAAGCACCAATCTATGTCCAATGTAGGATGCAGGATGCATGGGGCTGATGCACAGGATGATTCAAGTAGAGGATGTGGGGTGGGAGGTGGGAGGGGGCTTCGGCATTGGGAGATTGTGTTCACCTATGGCTGATTCGTGTCAATGTATGGCAAAACAAATACAGTATTGTAATTAAAAAAATAATAAAAATAAAAAATAAAAGTTACACAAACACAAAAGCACTCTTCCAAACCAGTCTGGGCTTTTCTAAGTACTCGTTCTTGGTGTAGGGCGTCATATCATGGATGAGTAACAGTGCACTGCGGAGCCAGGCTGCAGCCCACACTTGGAGCAGCCCTGGCTGTACTAACCCAGATCACAGCTAATTGGAGCTTGGCTTCTGCTCATTCTCTAAGGCCTCATGCACTTGCATATCTTCATAGGGACTCTCCATGCTCTTTGAGGTCAAAGACAGTGTTTTCTATTTTGTTAGCATCTCCCAAAGCATTCAGTCTGATAGAGCTTAATAAATTCTTATCAATCAACAGAAAACAGTTTATTCAATTCCTTTGATTCTCTTAGCTTTTCTCCCCTACTGCATTCTATGTTTAAACATAACACATTTTAAATCCTTTTCACAAGTTGCAAACTGGTGACCTACCAGCTAGATATGGACAATAAAGAACTCTGTCCCACTCAATCTACCGTAAGTCAGCCTTTAACTTACTTAAAAACATAGGCAACCCTGGGCCCATGGCAGCAGCATGAGGTGTTTGTGAATAGGGTGAGGCCCTCAACACCCCACAGGCCTTGGTTAATACACTTATTTAAATTACCTGTTTGGAAACTCTAGCTTTTGAAGTGACAACCACTAATTGAGACAAATAAAGTTGAGGTCAGTGGACTCCACACACACAATAAAAAGCGCAAAAAGAACCCCAAGGAACTATTGCAGGAGTGTATCTTTTCCTAAAAGTTTATAGGTTCAAAACACTTGGTTTTCCCATTTTGAAATCCCACAAAACCACATGAGAGGGGCTGGATATAATGTTCTCATTTATAGGCAAGTAAACTGAAGTTCAGAAGCTAAGCAAGCTTTTCAGACACCACAGCAAGTAGATAAAAGACTTGGCCTCTGAGTCAATGTTCCTATGTAGCAGGGCAGGTCTATATAGCATGTACTGTACACACACAAACTAGACATAACAGTTTCATACCCAAACTGTTTACCATGCAGACTCCAATGAAAAGTGAAATGATTTTTCCTCTAATATACAAAATTATTTTCATTTTTATCTCTTCAAACTTCACAGTGAATCTGTGATATGAACAATATTTTTAGCTTGCTTTTGCCATACATTGACATGAATTCACCATGGATGTACATGTATACCACTACAATATTGTAAAGTAAAATAAATAAATAAAACTTAGATTTAAAAATATATTTTTAGCTTGAAACTAACCATTTTTTAAAAAGTTTTGTTTTTCTAATCTACTACTTTGTGGGCTACCCTTGTGGCTCAGCTGATAAAGAATCTATCTGCCTGCAATGCTGGAGACCTGGGTTTGATCCCTGGGTTGGGAAGAGCCCCTGGAGATGGGAAAGGCTACCCACACCAGTATTCTGGCCTGGAGAATTCCATGGACTATATAGTCCACGGTCACAAAGAGTCGGACACGACTGAGCAACTTTCACTACTTTGTACTGTACTCTTCCTCCTTGAACCAACCAAACCTGACACTATTTCTGAATCAAAGATGCTCTACTGGGCTCCAGACCAATTTGGAATGGTCCAAGAATGGATCAGGTTGTCACAGGAGACTTTGCAGTCTCACTTTTTGTTGAAAAAAGTTCCAGACTATTGTTTGGAATCCCAGCGACAAAACATCAATTTTCATCCAGGTCAAACTCCAGCATCTCACTCAGAAGCTCCAGGAGAACACTACTGAGAAATTCTTCTGTAAGTCTTATATCACAGCAAAAAAAAAAGCAAGACCAAACTTCCATTAATAGCCTTCTGGAACAGACTAAGGCATCAGTGCTCTGGGCTCACAATACATTCACAAGCCACAGTTGAGTACCAGCTTAAATAAGGGCCCTTGGCTTTCTGTGGTCCTGGGAGTTGTTTCAGCCTGTGAAAAACCTGGCTCCACACATTTTACCATGAAAGTGTGCTTGGTCAACAGTGTAGCCACAAGACACATACAGCTATTTAAACTGATTAAAATTTGGTAAGATTAACAATTCAGTTACTAGACACAGTGCAAATACTTAGTGGACATAAGGGCTGATAGAACACCAAATCCATCTTGTGCCTAAGCCACAGGGAGAGGGCTTGAGCCACAAGGACCAGGCTTCTGCATCCTTAGGGATAGTGAAGTGCAATCCCAAGAGACTGAGACAGTGATCGAGAGGCTTGGGCAGCTGTGAGGCATGAGCTACTGAAACAGCTGGGAGATGGATACCCCATCCAGTGAGAAGGATCTGGACTCCAGTAGCATCTACAGCAAAAGGCAGGGAGTTGTAGTACTCCACTGAATACAGTCTAACCAAATACAAAATCAAACAGTTAACATCATTCATTTTACTCTCTATCTGCCTTTCCTTCTATCCTTAGGAGCTATAAGTGATTCTTCACTTCTCCATCTGACTACAGTCTCCTTGGGTGTGGGTGCTATGACTCTCTTTGTACACTGTAGCTCCAGTACCTGGCACATCTTAGGTGTTCATAAATATTTAAAGAATAACTGTTGACTTGAATAATTATCTTTAGAGCACTACAATTAGCGTGAATACAGAGCCTGCTTTATCAGATCTATCTCAGTTTATACCAGTTGTTCTAATATATTTATTAATAGAATCCTCTTTTCCTCTCAAAAGTGACCCAGGTTGTTCCATAAATCATAGTCACTCCAGCTGAAAGGACCTTAGCCAAGGTGCCTGGAGAACAGTGAGAACAGAAAGAGTGACTATAATAGAATCTTCAGCTAACTTCTTCAGTGCATCTGCAAGCCTGGCATTTAATCTAACAGTACAGGTGATCCCCTTAGAGACAACACATTCAAATTTCACTTATTTTTTTCTTTAAATCCTAGCTCAGATATGTATTACCCTACTGGTTATAATCTGGCTTCTTTGGTGTCAGGAGGCAAGAGAACATTTAAATGTATATAAAATTAGCAGCATGTGCTGGTAACTAAGTTGTATGTATAAAATGATCTGTTGATATTCTAATCTCCAGATGTAGCAAAGTTAACTTCTGCAGACTGATAACTTACGACAGCTGAAATTAATGTCTTTTGGCTAAACCCAAAAAGATAATATGACAAACTAAATGAGGCTGGCCTTGAGTGTATAATAAGGCACACACTGTATTCCTGTCTCATTCCTGAGTATGGTACAATCTTAGGGAAAAAAAAAAAAAAAATTTTGGTTAATTCATGATCTGTTCATCTCTGTGTATGCTGGACAGAGAACTTATTTCTAAAGACAGTATCAATCAGACTTTTCTCCTTTAATCATTTTCTAAAATAATTTTTCTATAAAGGTTGTTTGGTACGTTACAATAAATATATACATTTTTTTCATGAAACAGAAAAATATTACAATATACCTCTGTCCTATCCACTAAACTATGTTTGTTTACTTCAAGAATCATTTGATGAAGTGGTGAGGAAGAATATACTGATTTCATGAAAAATATCTCTTTCTCTAGATTTTCCTATTTCCATAATAATAGAGACGGGATAGACCTTTGAATTCTCAGATTTGCAGAGCATTTTGAAAAATAAATTCCTCAAAAAAATATTCAATTACAATGTTATTTGAAGTACATCTAGTTTTTCAATGAACTTTTACATAATAGATTCAGATTAATCAAAATCCTTAAGACTCTGGATAATTTAATTATAATGGTTTCAATTGGAGGATAGACCATGTTGTATTTCAACCTAAATTATTGGTAATGGAGAAAAGAAGAAAAGAGCTGCCTCTTTCATTAAGAAATGAAGTTAATTCATAATCAATAGAAGAAGGACTCTATCTCCGACAAAGCTCTGAGCTATATTTGTACTCACCAAACACATATATGTACACTTGGCTTTTAGAAACCTATCCAAGCTAGCATATTTCTCTAGTTCCATTTTCTTCATACCCCTATAGACAAGTAGCTTATAGAAGATAAGAGTCAAATCAAAGGGGAAAATACATCTTTAAAACATTAATAATTATGTCCCCATGTATAATCATTTCCTTTTTCTGTTTTTGTTTTTGCACTGATACAAATGATCAAAGGCTCACACGTTGCAATATGATTGACCTTTTGCCTCAGAACAAAGCTGTACACCAAATGGAATTATGAAGTCCAGGTCAACCAGGTCACATGCACAATTATGCAAATCTGATTTGTAATAATGAATTCATGCTATTTAACCAAACTTTATACTTTATTCACTCTGTTGAGAATTCCTCCTCTTCTTTTAAAAAAAGTCCTCTCTTCTCTCTGTAAATCTCACTAGATAGGGTTAGGATGGGAAGGACTATATGATCAGGTCACAGATTTTGATTGATGACCAAGTCAGAGTGGTATTACAGGAAACACTCTTCAGCTCTGTAAATCTACTCTATCAGAGATGAATTATACACTGGTAGATTACACCCACTTACTCTTCCATCAGGACTCTTTTGGTTCCAAGTGACACAAAACCCAGGTACAGATGTAGACCCATGGGATATGATGATAAATAACCCTATGTGGTTCCTCCATCTCTTGGATTTGTCCCTCTCCTAGTGGCATTATACTCAGATTCTGCGTGGTAGCATTTGGCTTCCAGAAGCACAATGATGTTTGCCCATATCTAAATCCAGCACAAATGATCAGTTCTTGTAAGTTCTCTAGACTCTTACTCTTGACTATGAGCTTATCTATTAGTCGACCATTGAAGCTGTGATGGTGACTGATGGACATAAGTGTCATGTTCATACTAACCTCATGGACTAGGAGCAGAAACAGGAGGGCCTTACTGGTACAAAAACTGAGAAATGACTGAGGACACATTTTATAAATGTACCACACTACACATGTGAGAAAGGTTCCTCTTTCTCTAAATTGCCATGCCTGCCTCAGAGCCATCATCCTTGATAATGCCAAATATCAGAAATTATTGCTTGAAAATCCCCTGTTAATTAAGATGCTGCTGACTTCTGTATTAAATGAAGATGCTCACTGGTAGGACATGTTAACTATGACTGTTTCCTTGAGTCCATTTATTAGGTCCCTGAGATCCTTCAAGAGAAACTGAGGATGTGAGAATAGAAGGAAAACACTTTAAAATAACTTTTCCTGTACTACAAAACCCCGCCCCTCTCATTTCTTAGCAATCTATAATCATAGAGCCTCTAATTTGGAAGATGTGTGAAAGCACCTTTTTCAACTTGAACTCCTCAAAAGATTTCTAACAAATGGACTCCCAACTTTGGCCATTTCTAGGACTCAGAATCATCTAGTACTAGGATTATCAGATAAAACATACTGCCTAGTTAAATTGAAATTTAAAATAAATAATGAAAAAAATTAATATATTCCAAGTATTACATGGGACATATTTATCCAAATATCCAAACAAAAATTATCATCTGTTGAATATTTGAAATCCCAGTGTAATTGGGTGGCGTGTATTTTAGTTGCTAAGTTGGTTACTCTATCTGCCACCCATAACCACTATTTCCTCTTTGAAGTATTCTGACAGTTGAAAAGTTCTCCCTTATCCAAAGTCTTAAACTTCCAGAGAGCAGTTAGGACTATGAAACTGAATTCCCTTCAAATATTTGATCAATCAACTGCTTAGAGCAGTATAGTTATTTGTTTTCAAACTGTGTGGCACAGCCCAGTGTCCTAATGGCCTCTCTATAGGGTGGGGAAGGGTATTACTGTACTAGGCTCCTGCCTTCTATCCACGCTTCTGCTTTCCTCTAGGGTATTAATTTAAACTTCAAGGTTAGAATTTACATTTTTTAATGACTGGAAAATATTAAGAGAATGAAAAGAGAAGTCACAGTCTTTAAGAAACTATTTGCCAACCATCTATTTTATAAAAGACTGGAATTCAACAACAAAACAGAACTCTTAAAAGTCAACAAAGACAAAACCAGTTATTATGATGATAATACTGTATTAGATATTTCAAAGTTGAAAAGAGAGTAGCTCTTTAAAGTTCTCACCACAAGAAAAATAACTGCAACTATATATGATGACAGATGCTAACTAGATTTATTGTAGTGATCATTTTGTAATACATACAAATAACAAATCATTACATTTTATACCTGCAACTAAGATAATGTTATATGTCAAAGAAAACATAGAAAAGAAAATAGACAAACCAATTAAAAATGGGGGAAAAGATGTGAACAGACATCAAAGAAGACATGCAGATAGCAAACAATGACATAAAAGATACTCAGTCTCACATATCTTTAAGGAATTACAGACTGAAATGGCAACGATATATCACTGCACATTCATCAGAAAGGCTAAAATCCAAAATACTGACAACACCAAACACTAGCAAAGATGCAGAGCAGTAGGAGCTCTCATTCATTGCTGGTGGGAGTGCAAAATGGCAAAGTCATTTCGGAAGACAGTTTCATAATTTCTTAAAACACTTTTGGAGGCAACAGACTTGTGTTTTGAAAGCTTGAGCATTTGCTTTTAAACTCCTTTGAAACAGGGCATCAGTGCTTTCATTTGACTGAATCAAACCATGGCCACATGATCCCTTTCGATAGCATGCTGACATTCTAAGATTGCACCACCTGCTCCTCTCAATGTCCTGCATGTGTCAATGCTCCAATTAGCTCTAAGTTAAGGTACCCTGGAACACCCTCAATTCAGTTCAGTCGCTCAGTCATGTCCAACTCTTTGTGACCCCATGAATCGCAGCATGCCAGGCCTCCCTGTCCATCACCAACTCCTGGAGTTTACTCAAACTCACGTCCATTGAGTCGGTGATGCCATCCAGCCATCTCATTCCCTGTCGTCCCCTTCTCCTCCTGCCCCCAATCCCTCCCAGCATCGGGGTCTTTTCCAATGAGTCAGCTCTTCGCATGAGGTGGCCAAAGTATTGGAGTTTCAGCTTCAGGATCAGTCCTTCCAATGAACACCCAGGACTGATCTCTTTTAGGATGGATTGGTTGGATCTCCTTGCAGTCCAAGGGACTCTCAAGAGTCTTCTCCAACACCACAGTTTAAAAGCATCAATTCTTCGGCGCTCAGCTTTCTTCACGGTCCTACCAACCTTTTATTTCTCTTCACTAATATTAATATTAATTAGTCTTTAAAAGCTTGCCTCTTGAACACATTCTTATTCACTAACAGATTTGGCA
Source organism: Nanger dama (assembly GCA_917880005.1). Lineage (NCBI taxonomy): Eukaryota > Metazoa > Chordata > Mammalia > Artiodactyla > Bovidae > Nanger > Nanger dama. Next base: position 38,496,155 of record CAKJTW010000008.1, read on the forward strand.
GAAATAAGTGGAAATCCATATGCAGGATAACTGACAGGTAAGCTGTGCTGAGAATATTCCAGTTATTATGTTTAATTACTGGAAGGTATAGGAGCTTTCAAACATAACATGTGTTACTCCATTTTATTATGTTTTATTGCAAACATATTGTACAAATAATTGTCTTTCTCTGGATAAAATATGAAGCAATCTTGGCATTTTGTATAGGCAACAGACGTAGCCTACATTCATTTGTCTTATGTAATATTTTTCAGTTCGGATACAAATTTCATTGTGGTTCCATTAGGATAGACAAAATCAATTGCAATATAGCAATCTTTCTTTGAGTTCCTGCTGTCAAGAAAATACATACATTATCCTCCAAGGAGGGAAAACTAGGCATCAAAAATTTATTTTAGCCAATCCCAGAACAGCTCTCCATCTCCAGCTACTATACATCAGAGAGCAGTTAAAAGGCATTTGTTTTTGTATATACAAAGAAAATTCCTGTATTTTTGTTTCACTTCTTTTCTGATGGGATAAATGGTCCCTTTAATGAAAGGGAAAACACCGGGGAGCTAAAGGATTGTACTGGAAGAATTCCAGAATATATTACTCAATAAATATACATAGAGTACATTCTGAATAATGGCAATGCAAAGCCTCAGAACTGCCTAGAATAAAATGATATGTTTATTACAGGAGATACTAATAGGCATGTTAATATTCTCAGAAGGGGCTACAATTCCATTAAGAAATCACAGTCTGACAAATCACTTCAAGTTTGGAGTGAGGAGAGTCCCTCTTAATGATACATATTGTATTTGTCAGTCATAATACAGCTTTTATAAATTAAAGAAACAATTTGTTGCCATTAGTTTCTCAGAGAAGCTGAGTTAAAAGCATTAAATCACCAGATGAAACATGAAAGGCTGACCAGTATAAGATGGGTCATTAGACTGTTTGTAGCCTCAAGAAAGGCAGAACAGCAATCCATGGGTAAGTACATAGAGAGATGGATTTTTGCCTCAATATTAGGCAGTTGTCCAATAATTGTAACTGTTGGTTAAATAGCTCTTAGAAGTGAATATTGGAAAAGGCCAATCAGAGACATTTAAGAATAGATTCTAAAGGATTTCATTCATTGCACAGGTCGTTTATTCAAGAGAGTTCTAACCCATGTCATCATTGATTTTTTCAAAAGCATAAACACTTAGGCTAATTGTAGCAAAACATGAGGGTGTTAAATTGAGGCTTATGGAAGTTTTAAATTTCTGAGTGCATTTCACTACTTTAGATGTAAACAGTGTTGGGTCTACTTTTGGTTTTCATTTTCCTTTACAGAATCTCTCAATTTTCTCAGCCTGTTCTTTTACTTAAAAAAAAAAAAAATGAATTGGAGGATAATTGCTTCACAATGTTCTCAGCCTGTTCTTATTAGCAAAGATTAGGAACCTTATTTTTTGTTTGTTTTATTTTTTTGTTGTTGCCCAAACTAATGCCCTAATGCCTACTGATATTCTGCCTCAGAGGAACATTCCTAATGCTGACAGTATCAGAGAAGCTATATCTCAATCTCTCTTAGTTAATCATTCTATGTCAAGAGAAGATTGGGGTATTTCAGAGACTCCCTGAGTAGGAAAACCATGGTATGTATGTGATCCATAAGAACTGGAATTGGGAAGAGGAAATACATCAAGTTCCAGAGCAATTTTCCCATCTTCCTGACTAGACAGGTCTATATGGTACATGATTTCTGCTCACACCAAACAAAAGTAATTTTATAGTTTGGATGACCTTGATACCAACTTTCTTCCCAGCTCCATAATAATCTATAGCTCTAGTAGTGTATACTGTGTTTTTAAGTTTCTAATTCTTAGTCTATATTATTAAAATAATCTGAGCAACTTGTCCTGAGTCAGTTAATTCTCTGGTTCAATAAACTTTTCCCAGGTTTTTCAGTTCTACATATAAATGATACCATATGATACTTGTCTTTCTCAGTCTGATTTACTTCACTCACTGACAACAAAAACCAAATAATCCAATCAATAAAATGAGCAGGAGACCTAAACAGACATTTCACCAAAGAAGATATACAGATGGCCTATTTAGACATGAAAAGATATTCAGCATTGCTTATCAGATAAATGCAAACCAAAACTACAGTGAGGTACCACCCACATCCGACAGAATGACCATCATTAAAAATCTACAAATAATGAATGCTAACTGTTCTGCACTGTTGGAGGTAATATAAACTGGACCAGCCACTAGGGAAAAAAGTATGAAGGCTCCTTAAAAAAAAAAAAAACAAAAAAAAAACTAAAAATAGAGTTACCATATGTCCCAGCAATCCCTTTCTTGGTCATATATTCAGAGAAAATTTTAATCGATAAAGATGCACACACCCCAGTGCTCACAGCAACACTAGGTACAATATCTAAGACATTGACAGATAAATGGATAAAGAAGATGTGGTACATATATACAATGGAATACCATTCAACAACAAAAGAGGATGAACTAAAGCCATTTGCAACAACATGGATAGACTAGCAAGTATGCCAGCTGTTTTAAAATAGCCCTTCTTCTGGCCCCTATTTGTTTCATCTATCCTCAATCATTTCTCTCAAAAATCCCTATTCAGTTTACTTTCTGTTTTTCTCAGCCTGTTTCAGTGTACAAAACTGATTATTTTTGTGTGATGGATACTGAGGAGCTGATTCTTACGTGTTATGGTGTGCTTGTGTATCCAAATAGCCTGAATGATCATTAGCAATACTGATAACAGTCAATAACTGTCCTGGACTTATGGAACTCACTTATTACATCACTAAGCATTTACTAATTACATACTACATGCAATGGGTAAGGCACTCGAGATAAAACAAGGGATTATTGCTGTGTATATCTTGATTCTATCACTTGTATACAAAATGATTTCAAATAAATATCTTCTATGTCCAACAGTTTCTCATTTTTTTTGCTTATAAAAGTAGAAATTATGCAGCTGTGTAAATCATCATGTGGTATAAAATAGTGTTTTTCTTCTGTAAAACTAATTAAACTCTTGAGTCAAAAGATGAGGGAGTATCTCCTAGATTTCTAGTTTTCGTTTATCATTTGTGCTTTTTGTCTATATTTTTAATGTAAATCAAAAATCTCTTCTGCCAGTCCCAATACCTACTTCAGTAAACACTGATTCTCCATTCCTTTATTCAATACAGATTTTAAAGATACTCTTTAAAGAGTCAAAAATCAAATTGGAGTTTTACAATGACAGGCAAACTTGGCATCATTCTCTGAACAAACTATTTCTGAGCCAGCAGCAGCAGCTAGCACTTAGGATGGGTCCTGGAGACAAAACTGAGAGTGGCAAGAATGGCATCCTCTGGTACTATATATTTTCCACATCAGTTTCGCAAATGGCTCTGTGAATTTTTTACCATCTTATTCGGGTAAGTGATTATAAGTCTAATAATAAAAACAATAATCAGTCTTTTAAAGAGATTGTGCTTATAAGTTTTCTGTAAGTAGCCTCGTGTATTTGGCAAGTCCCCATTAACCTTCACAGTGTGCCAATTATTTTTTTGTGTCTTAAGAAATGAATATTTCAAGGTAGCTTGATATCTAGATTTTTTTTTTTTTTATCACTAAGGGGTATTTTCAATCAAGAAGCAGATCCTGTATTGGATACTAAAGTTCAACTAACACTGAAGTGTAAAACATCAAAGGGAAAAGGAAAATATTCAAACTAAGGACCCTTTTGACACTGGCGGAATGTTGAATTAGTTTTTAGTGGCTTTAAAATAATTGGGAAGTTGGGATTGATATATGCATACTGATAAATATATATCATATGTGTGTGTGTGTGTATATATCATATATATATAAATATATATATATATATAAAATAGATAACTAATGGGGACCTAGAGTATAGCACAGAGAATTCTACTCAATACTCAGTAATGACCTATATGGGAAAAGAATCTTAAAACAGAATGCTTGTGTGTGTGTGTGTGTGTGTGTGTGTAATAAATAAATAAATAAGTAAATATAAATATAAATAAATATATATATATATATATAAAATTAGTTCCCCTTGTTGTACAACAGAAACTAATGTTGTTGTTTAGTCACTAAGTCATGTCTCTTTGTGACACCAGTGGACTGTAGCCCACCAGGCTCCTCTGTCCATGGAATTCTCCAGGCAAGAATACTAGAGTGGGTTGCCCTTTCCTAATCCAGAAGAACTTTCCTACCCAAGGACTGAACCTGTATCTCCTACATTGGCAGGCAGATTCTTTACCACTGAGCCACTTGGGAAGCCCAGACAACTTCACCAGCACTGCCCTAAAGAAGACCTGCAAAAAGGGTCTGGAATAATTTACCCAGCTCCAGGGATCGAACCTGTGTCTCCTGCCTGGGCAAGGGGGATTCTTTACCACTGACACCTGAGAAGCCTGCAGAAACTAATACAACAATCAAAAAAATATTTTTGAGATTTTATTTATTTTTTTAATACTTTATTCTACTTTACAATACTGTATTGGTTTTGCCATACATTGACATGAATCAGCCACATGTGTCCATGATCTCCCAATGCCGAAGCCCCCTCCCACCTCCCACCCCACAGTCTCCCCAGATCATCCATTACACCAGCCCCAAGCATCCTGTATCCTGTATTGAACATAGACTGGTGCTTTGTTTCTTATATGATAGTATACATGCTTCAGTGTCATTCTCCCAAATCATCCCACCCTCTCCCTCTCCCTCAGAGGCCAAAAGTCCGTTTTATACCTCTGTGTCTCTTTTGTTGTCTCACATACAGGGTCATCATTACTATCTTTCTAAATTCCATATATATGTGTTAGTATACTGTATTGGTGTTTTTCTTTCTGGCTTATTTCACTCTGTATAATCGGCTCCAGTTTCATCCATCTCACTAGAACTGAGTCAAATTTATTCTTTTTAAGGGCTGAGTAATACTCCATTGTGTATATGTACCACAGCTTTCTTATCCATTCATCTGCTGATGGACATCTAGGTTGTTTCCATGTCCTGGCTATTATAAACAGTGCTGCCATGAACATTGGGGTACATGTGTCTCTTTTAGTTCTGGTTTCCTCGGTGTGTATGCCCAGCAGTGGGATTGCTGGGTCATAAGGCAGTTCTATTTGCGATTTTTAAGGAATCTCCACACTGTGGAAATACCCACATTTTCCATAGTGGCTATACTAGTTTGCATTCCCACCAACAGTGTAAGAAGGTTCCCTTTTCTCCACATCCTCTCCAGCATTTATTGCTTGTAGACTTTTGGATCGCAGCCATTCTGACTGGTGTGAAATGGTACCTCATTGTGGTCTTGATTTGCATTTCTCTGATAATGAGTGATGTTGAGCATCTTTTCATGTGTTTGTTAGCCATCCGTATGTCTTCTTTGGAGAAATGCCTATTTAGTTCTTTGGCCCATTTTTTGATTGGTTCGTTTATTTTTCTGGAGTTGAGCTGCATAAGTTGCTTGTATAGCTTTCAGATTAGTTGTTTGTCAGTTGCTTCATTTGCTATTGTTTTCTCCCATTCAGAAGGCTACCTTTTCACCTTGCTTATAGTTTCCTTTGTTGTGCAGAAGCTTTTAATTTTAATTAGATCCCACTTGTTTATTTTTGCTTTTATTTCCAGTATACTGGGAGGTGGATCATAGAGGATCCTGCTGTGATTTATGTCGGAGAGTGTTTTGCCTATGTTCTCCTCTAGGAGTTTTAGTGTTTCCGGTTTTACGTTTAGATCTTTAATCCATTTTGAGTTTATTTTTGTGTGTGGTGTTAGAACTGGTCAACCACTTGTAAAAGAATGAAACAACAATCAAAATTAACTATACTCCACTAATTAATTTAAAAAATTAAAGAAATGCTGATAACAACAACAAAAAAGATTTATATTGGAGATTCATAATAAGGCAGTCTGTAAGGAAGCTATTCTATTTCAGAGATGATAAAACAGATGCAAAGAGGTTAAGCGACTTACAGTAAAATCAAAGAGACTTGTATAAAATACACTTTTATCCTTATTTTCTGGTTTGATGCAAGACTCAATAAGAGATATCAAAGCCACAGTTAATTTCTACAAAGAGGTGAAGTCACAGGTTTTTCTTTTATCTTGGTAAAAATGCTTTCCCCATAGCTCCTCCTTCAGTTCATTTGAGATGGTCTAGTTACATCAAGACCTATTGGTTCTTATAAAATGGCCAGTTTACAAAATGAAAATATATCAATTAGGGCTTAAGCACAATCTGGAAATTAATCCCCCTGTCGTGTGGTTGTTGTCAATAATGATGACAACAGTAGTTGGTTGGGTTACTAAAAGCCTGTTTGTTTCCTTTTGACTCAAAAATATTCCTTTCTTCCCTGGGCCACTCCCTTTCATGCTTTGTCCACTTCAAATGCTAATTGAAGAATAATGGTTTTTCCTCCAGGGTAGGTCATGATCTGAAACTTAATCGTGAAGAAGGCTGCCAAATTCTTAAGAGAATGGGTCTGGGTCTGAGAGGGGGAGATTGAATCCTGGCTCTACTATTTACTGGCTGTATAACTTTGGACAAGAGTCTCTACCTTTCTAAACATCAATGTTTATATATAAACACCCTCTAAATACAGGGGGTGAAAGCTGCACATATACAGACTAATTAAAATGATGCATATAAAGCACTTAACACAATGCATGTTATACAGTAAGCCAGCAATGAACAAATGAGAATTGCTGTTATGTTTACACAAATTCATAGCTACTCTATGTTGACATTTATTATAAAAGTCAAGCAAAAGTCAAAGAAGATATAGATTATAATTGGATTCATTAACTTATGAATCATTTTTAATTTTACCTTCAATGGATACATACCTTGTCACATATGTTGATTTATCTAGAAACACATCCCCTGTTGTGATTACTGTTCCATCTGTAGTTGTCCTTGGACAAAAAGCAATTGTTACACAGTCTATCCTGCTGTTTTGCTGTCACCGTGGTCACAAGCCAGAAATGTCATTTAGGTCCCCCTCTGCATTCAATTGTCACTATATCTTGTTGAATCTTCCATGGCATCATTAATGTCAGCCCTATACACTCTGTTCTTATCAACATAGCATTCAAGCCCCTGTAGTCACAAATTTAAGCCAAGTCCAACCTATTTCCCATGAAATTTGTATGAAGTGTTTCCTTAAGAAATCAATGGGACCAATGTCTTCCCCAATTTTTTAAGTCCTGCCCTAAGAACTACCAACACAAACCACAAGCAATAAAACATATGTGCTCATTTCCCCTATAGGTCTCATTTTGGAATTCTGCATTGTTCTCCCTTGTTATAGCACATCAATGTAACTCAGTTTGCTTACATCTTAGCAGGCTTCTTTATTTGAAGGGGGAAATTTACACACTATATGATTAATCTCTCATAGCATCTGATTTCTAGACACACCTATTACAGACTCAGCTGTCTCAACTAATCACTTAAGAGAATTTCTTCAGTCCATCTGTGCAAGTGGCCCTGAGTTTTTATAATCCTATATCATGAATTGTTATTTTTAATTTAAAGAGTCAAAATTCCTTTTACCTTTATCAAATTTTTCTCCTTCAGCTGACAAACTACTACATTCAGGCTAGGAAGAAACTGCTCACTGCCAACTACTCCCCTTTATATTCATCTAAATGTAGGCCTCTCAATTTAGTGACTCACTCTTGTCTGGACTCCGCGACCCCATGGACTGCAACATGCCAGGCCTCCCTGTCCATCACCAGCTCCTGGAGCTTGCTCAAACTCATGTCCATTGAGTCAGTGAGGCAAACCATCTCATCCTCTGCTGTCCTCTTCTCCTTCTGCTTTTAATCTTGCCCAGCATCAGTCTTTTCAAATGAGTCACTTTGTTGCAACAGGTGGCCAAAGTACTGGAGCTTCTGCATCAGTCCTTCCAATGAATATTCAGGACTGATTTCCTTTAGGATGGAATGGTTTGATCTTCTTGCAGTCCAAGGGACTCTCAACAGTCTTCTCCAACACCACAGTTCAAAAGCATCAATTCTTCAGCGCTCAGCTTTCTTTATAGTCCAACACTGACATCCATACATGACCACTGGAAAAACCATAGCTTTGACCAGATGGACTTTTGTCAACAAAGTAATGTCTCTCCTTTTACTATGCTTCTAAGTTGGCCATAGCTTTTCTTCCAAGGACCAAGGGTCTTTTAATTTTATGGCTGCAGTCACCATCTGCAGTGATTCTGGAGCACAAGAAAATAAAGTCTGACACTGTTTCCATTGTTTCCCCATCTATTTGCCATGAAGTGATGGACCAGATGCCATGATCTTAGTTTTCTGAATGTTGAGTTTTAAGCCAGCTTTTTCACTCTCCTCTTTCACTTTCATCAAGAGACTCTGCAGTTCCTTTTCACTTTCTGCCAGAAGGGTGGTATCATCTGCATAACTGAGGTTATTGATATTTCTCCTGGCAAACTTGATTCCAGCTTGTGCTTCATGCAGCCTGGCATTTCGCATGATGTACTCTGCATAGACGTTAAATAAGTAGGGTGACAATATACAGCCTTGACATACTCCTTTTCCAATTTGGAACCAGTCTGTTGTTCCATGTCCAGTTCTAACTGTTGCTTCTTGACCTGCATTCAGATTTCTCAGGAGGCAGGTAAGGTGGTTTGCTATTATTGTCTCTAAGAATTTTCCACAGGTTGCTGTGATCCACAAAGTCAAAGGCTTTGGCATAGTCAATAAAGCAGAAATAGATGTTTTTCTGGAACTCTCTTGCTTTTTTGATGACCCAACGGATGTTAGCAATTTGATCTCTGGTTCTTCTGCCTTTTCTAAGTCCAGCTTGAATATCTGGAAGTTCACAGTTCACTTCTGGTGAAGCCTGGCTTAGAGAAATTTGAGCATTACTTTGCTAGTGTTTGAGATGAGTGCAATTGTGTGGTAGTTTTGAAAATTCTTTGGCATTACTTTTCTATAGGATTGGAATGAAAACACCTTTTCCAGTCCTGTGACCACTGCTGAGTTTTCCAAATTTGCTGGCATATTGAGTGCAGCACTTTCACAGCACCATCTTTTAGGACTTGAAATAGCTCAGGTGGAACTCCATGACCTCCACTAGCTTTGTTCATAGTGATGCTTTCTAAGGCCCAGTTGACTTCTGTCTCAGGATGTCTGGCTTTAGATGAGTGATCACACCATTGTGGTTATCTGGGTCATTAAGATCTTTTTGTACAGTTCTGTGTATTTCTTGTCATCTTTTCTTAATATCTTCTGTTAGGTCCATATGATTTCTGCCCTTTATTGTACCCATCTTTGCATTAAATGTCCCCTTGATATCTCTAATTTTCTTGAAGAGATCTCTTGTCTTTCTCATTCTATTGTTTTCCTCTATTTCTTTGCAATTGATCATTGAGGAAGGCTTTCTTATCTCTTCTTGCTATTCTTTGGAACTCTGCATTCAGATCTGAGGGTATATCCTTCCTTTTCTCCTTTGCCTTTCATCTCTCTTCTTTTCTCAGCTATTGGTAGGGCCTACTTTCATATTTTCATATATATATATATAAAATAATTATTTGTTCATATAAAGAGCAGTGAATCTCAGTACAAGTACATGGGGGACACGAGAATAGAGGAGGTGACTATGGCGGCATATTAGAAGTATCAAGATGGAGGAAATTCACTTAAAAACAAGTAAATAAAACATGATTGACAGCAAAGGTAGCCTGAGTGGTGCTTCACCTCTCACACTGTATTTTCAGCAAGCAGATACCAACAACTGCCCGTGAAATAATTAAAATTATTTTAAACCACTTTTCTTTAAAAATTCAAAGAACTGTATCTCCTTCTTGCTTTTAGCATGTATTTTAAGATGTATTATTTAGTTTGAGATTCCAAATAATATTAAAAACACTGCATCCTTATGCACGTCTAGTACACATAGAATTTTTAAGTTCACCATGAATCTGAGAAAGTAGCATTGAAACATATACATACATTCAGTTCAATTCAGTCACTTAGTCATGTCCAACTCTGCAACCCCATGGACTGCAGAACACTAGGGTTCCCTGTCCAATACCAACTCCCAGAGCTTGCTCAAACTCATGTCCATCGAGTCAGTGATGCCATCCAACCATCTCATCCTATGTCATCCCGTTCTCCTCCTGCCTTCAACCTTTCCAAGCATCAGGGTCTTTTCCAATGAGTCAGTTCTTCGCATCAGGTGGCCAAAGTATTGGAGTTTCAGCTTCAGCATCCATCCTTCCAGTGAATATTCAGGACTGATTTCCTTTAGGATTGACTGGTTTGATCTCTTAGCAGTCCAAAGGACTCTCAAGAGTCTTCTCCAACACACCACCTGCATTGCTTAGGTTTCTTTATAGTCCAACTCTCACATCCCTACATGACTACTGGAAAAACCATAGCTTTAAATATATGGACATTTGCTGGCAAGGTAATGTCTCTGTTTTATTATTACCATATGTAAAATATATAGTTATCCAGTGAGAATTTGCTGTATGGGACAGGGAGCTCAACTTGGTGCTCTGTGTCAACCTAGAAGTGGGATGGGGTGGGTGTGGGAGAGAGTCCAAAAGGGAAGGGACGTTATGTATACCTATGGTTGATTCATGTTGATGTATGGCAGAAACCAACAAAACATTGTAAAGCAATTTCCGTCCAATTAAAAATAATAATACAAAAAAAAAACTAGAAAAAATAACAATACCACTTTACTTGCTTCAAAAATTCTTTCAAGTAACAACTTCTACCTGAAATTTTCTTTCACCATGAATACAAATTTACCAAACTAACCACATTATAATCTCCAGTAAGAGCTCTTGAAAGAAGCTGAGTGTGATAATTTGTCAAAACATGTCAGTCCATTACCCTCCAAAAGAAATTAACACATTCAACAGAGTAACTAGCATAAAGTGAAATCTTGGTATGTAGTAACCTCAAAATGTAGTAATTATGGATGTTTTCTACTTTGCCTCCCCAGTTAACACTTGCTAAATAGTGAAAACCTAAAGTGTAGAATCTTTAGCAGTAGACAGAACGTTTGAAATAATCTAGTCCATTTTTTCTGTCCCCCATGAGATACTCTTCTACTTGAATTTTGTCTGAACCTTGAGGTCAATAATTTCCAAGAACTTTTATCCCAAATTTCCAAGAACTTTTAATTTCCAATAATTTCCAAGGGTATTATTTTCCTTTTTTAATAAAAAGAAAATAAATTTTCACATTGCAACAGGTACTCCTCGGTTCTAGTTATGCCATATGGAGCCACCCACAACAAGCTTAACCACTTCAACATGATAGATCCTCAAATATTGCCATTTCACACAAACTTCAAAGTCTTCCATTATCAAAGCCACCAGTTTCTCTAGTTATGCTTCTCAAAAAACTGAGGCCAATTACACCCATGAACTTGAGAATCGGACTGATCTTTTAATAGTTCTCAGGACTAGTTTTGCCCTGCATTAGTTGCAGGTCCTTGGACAAGTGATTTACTCTCTGAAATCTAGGTTTTTAATTGTGATTAACAGCATCCAGTTCACAATTTTGTTATGATAATTGGCACACACTGTATATAACTTGCTTAAAGTACACATAAAAACTTTCAAAAAAAGCTTTGCTGTTATCATCATAATGCTTTGGTTCTACCTCTATCACCAGTCATTGCCAATAATCTGACAAACCTCTAAATATAAGAATGAGAATATTAAACATGAGGAAATGACTATTATTATCAATGATTACAGTTACTATGTCATTGACTCTAACTGGTATATCCTGTCTACCATTCAAACCATTGCTTATTAATGCTTTCTTTAAAGATACAATTATGTTTTCTGATCATTTCAATAGCTATTTCATGTTTGTACCTGACATTTTATATTTATACTGATAAAGTTTTTGTAAAAAGCTGGTTTACTTAATAGACTTTGTTCAGATACATAGGTGAATTCTTCATAGCAACAGAACATGTTAAGATTTAGCGTGTGCACAAACATACAATAAAAATGGAACAAACTCCCATATCTTGCTAGTACTCTGAAGTATGAATTGAAAGCCCTAGGAACAGCAGTTCTATAGAGATAAAACTCCAGACATATGTACTCAAAAGGCTGAGTTTTGCAAAGTAAATAACAAATGAAACTGGAAGTGTTTCTTCCCCAAACCTTGAATCACTATGACAGTTCCAGTATGTATGAATTCTCAGATACTTATCAAAATGATACCTGATTTTTAACTGAAAGCAGCAATGTGTGGATATGTATTTTGCCCTATATCCTGCCTCTAGCATTCATCAAAATCTACAGAGGGTTGAACTAGTCTAAAACCTCAGTTATCGGAACTTTACCCCTGGGAATTTAAATGCAGAGATCATATTCTAAATTGGCACTGTTGCTACCATTGCAAAATATGCCTTAGCTGGCAGGGTGTTTTTGTGACTTGTATCTCTGCATGTTTTAATCTAAAATATTTCTATCACAGAGGGCTCAGACTCTGAAAGCTATAGAAACAGAGCAAGATTATCAACCATTTCCACCATAACTAAATCTAACAGCTGGCTTCAACTGTCATTGAATCAACTAAGTGTCTAGATGGCAGAAAAGCTATGTGTGGCTATGTCACTGAGAGTTATCAATATACTAAGGCTTTGGCTTCTATTTTTAGTCTACCTCAATAAAGTATTGTAAAATTTTAGCTACTTCTCAATGAAGATTGAGCTATTCAAATCACAAGGTCTCATTCAGCAGAGTCAGTGATCCTCAAGCATGTGAAATACTTTTTCTCAATGCAAGAATTATGTTAAAAAAATCAGATTTAAGATGCTCTCACAACACAGTAAGTCAGTATAATTTATGGTCAGACTACCAGAATGGAAATTGTTTCAAAGATATATCTACATGCAAACACAAAATATAGGAAAAGATTACACACACGTACACACATATGTATATGTGCATTTGTGCATAATGTACATGTTCAGTGTGTTTATTCTTTCAGTTTTACCCAATTAAACAAAACTTTTAAAATTTACTTTTCCACAACATTTTTAAAACTCTTTCCTCATTTTATTCATATACTTACTCTTCTTATAGGGAAGTTGATCAGATGTGTCCTTTTAAAGATGAAGAAACTGTAGTAGATAAGGTTCTAATATATTTAACAAGGACAAAAAAACAAGAATCGAGGGCTCTTGATCTACAGCTTTGGAAATCTCAACTAAATGATGTTATAAAAGAGAGTAAGAAAACTACCCAGAAACATTTATATGCTTAAAGTACATTTCTTGCTTATGAATATATCTTATCTTTTGATGAAATATCTATTATTAGGCTAAGTACAGGACAGAATAGTGAGTAAGAGTGTGGGTAAGTGGACGGGTAAGTTTGCTACATGGAAACACTCTGCTCGGTCCTGTGGAACAGGGATGGAAATGAGACAGGGTTAATTTCCTTCTCCAGGGGATCTTCCTGACCCATGGGTCAAATCAAGGTCTCCTGAACTGAAGTAGATTCTTTACTGTCTGAGCCACCAGTGGAGCCATAATTATAAAGAGGACATAGCATTTGTGGCAATAGAGATGGACCTTCAGAGTATTACGCTAAGTGAAATAAGTCAGAGAAAAACAAATAATATATCACATATTGTACAGAACCTTAAAAAGCTGTTTCTTACAGAAACAGAGAATAGAATGGTGGTTGCCAGGGTATGAGGTTTCAGGGAGAAATGGTGATATGATGGTCAAAGAATACAAACTTCAAGTTATAAGATAAAAAATGTGGGAGGACCTAATGGACAGCATGACAATTATAATTAATAATACTACATTATATATTTGAAAGAGAACAGATCTTAAATTTTCTTACCACAAATAAGAAACAGTAACTATGTGATGTGATGCATGCATTAGCTAATGCTATGATGGTAATCTTTTCTTATATATATATGTAACAAATCAACATTCTGTATGCCTTAAATGTATACAGTGCTAAAGGTCAATCAGATGTCAATAAAACTAAAATAAAACAGGCATGGTTCTCCCAGCCCCCCAGGAAATTTACTCTCTAACAGGGATAAGCATGAAAACTATAAAATATGCTTTTACATTCACTATTTATATTGCCCGTATAGATGTATAGAAAATTTATACACAGAGAATGGGGACTAAGGATTCTTTTACCCACTGGTAGACAGAGCTTTAGAGACTGCAAGAAATAACTGTGGTTAGTTATATTAACAGTGACCAAAACATAGAGCAAAAATTGCATCCAACTCATGACTCCGGCCTTTCCCAGAAGATTCAGGTCAGTCTCACCAAGACCTCAGAAGAGGGTTCTGGAGTCAACTGCCATTTTTGCAAAATCCCAACTTAGGAAACAGAGGTAGGTAAAATTAAGTTTTGTCGAATATAAACTTTTGGCCTTACCATTGTTCTATCCAGGCTCAAAATCTAATGTGAGTAAAATCTATTAAACCATTGCCACCTGAAAAAATAGATGCCAACAAATCTATGGCAATTTTTCTTTCAGCCAGCCTTAATGTGTGGCTTCCCTGGTGGCTCAGTGGTGAAAAAGTTAACTTGCCAATGCAGGAGATGTGGGTTCAATCCCTGGGTCAGGAAGAGCCCCTGAAAAGGAAATGGCAACCTTGCCTGGGAGATCCTATGGACAGAGAGACCATAGGGTCACAAAAGAGCTGGGTGAGACTTAGCAACTACAGGACAAAAGCAAAAGTAAGTGTCAGTCATCTTGTCTCTTGTCTTTTCTCCCCTAGTCAGTGATCTGTGTAGTGTCTTTCATGTTGCTTTAAATGACAATGTCAAAACATCATTTTAACAACTATAACATTGTTATTGATGTTAAAATTAAAAAACAGATTGTTTCATGATTAGGCTAATCATTATGATTTCAGCCATAATTTTCTGATGAACATATAAAATATATTTTACAAGTAAAGACATTAAAAACCTCTCTCATACACAGACTCACTTATTCTTACAATCTTAAGTTAGCTATTGCTCTATTACTCTCTCTCTGATTCAATATGGAAAGGTCTAAAGATTAACATCTGTTTTTAAATTTCTTTCTGTCCTGCCTCATTTAAAAAAAAATTGAGGTAGTTAGAATTTTTAACATAGTTCAAAACGTCAAGCAGCTCTAGGTTAAGCCTTTATTAGCTGTTACTAAGGAAAAAGAGATGAAGTAGAACTGATCTGTGTGCAAAAATAATACAAGTTAAAGTAAAAATTAACAGGATTTAAACCTGTTGTAAGATTACCCTACCTCAATTCCCTATACCAAGAATTCAATAGAAGGAAAACCAAAAGAAAAAGAAATTAATAATTTTATGGTTAGCTTTAAAAACCAATGGCTAATATTATTCCTTGCTGATGTGTGAAGGTATGATTACACTTTTTAAAAAGATTCAGTTCAGTCGCTCAGTCGTGTCCGACTCTTTGCGATCCCATGAATCGCAGCACAACAGGCCTCCTGTTCATCACCATCTCTCGGAGTTCACTCAGACTCAGGTCCATCGAGTCAGTGATGCCATCCAGCTATCTTATCCTCAGTCATCCCCTTCTCCTCCTGCCCCCAATCCCTCTCAGCATCAGAGTCTTTTCCAATGAGTCAACTCTTCTCATGAGGTGGCCAAAGTACTGGAGTTTCAGCTTTAGCATCATTCCTTCCAAAGAAATCCCAGGGTTGATCTCCTTCAGAATGGACTGGTTGGATCTCCTTGCAGTCCAAGGGACTCTCAAGAGTCTTCTCCAACACCACAGTTCAAAAGCATCAATTCTTCAGTGCTCAGCCTTCTTCACAGTCCAACTCTCACATCCATACATGACCACAGGAAAAACCATAGCCTTGACTAGACGGACCTTAGTCGGCAAAGTAATGTCTCTGCTTTTGAATATACTATCTAGGTTGGTCATAACTTTAGATAATCTTTAGAACTGAACTATGTTTCACTATTAAAAACCTAAAATTTTACATGATCTTACATAAATTACTATCTAGCATCAAGACGCTCAACAGAAAGATATTTATAATAACATGCCAGTTGCAGAGATACCATTGTTTAAAGAATCATGCCATGCATTCTCTTTTCAATGAAGCTTACATATTTTGGCCATAGAACCCTTAATATTAACATCTTACATTCATTTGCTTAAACTTTTTTTTTTTCAGAACACATGTCATTGAGGTATTCTTTTTCCTGGAATTCCTCAAAATAGTTTCACTTCATCCCCACAACAAAATGTTTTTGAAGGCCTGAAGATGATTATGATAGAATACACATTACAAAATTGCAACAAATGCATATCTCCATTTGCTTCTGTAAAAGTTGATATTTAACGATGCTAAGTATGCTGCAGAAGACTCCTCTGTGTTGGCATAAAAGGGAACTTAGAACAAAATAAGCATTTTCCTGGAATTATAAAAAATGCGTACATAAAGAAACCCATCTAGTATTACAAATTATGGTTTATCTTTACAGAAGTACAAGTACCAGGACAGAAGAATATATGTACAAAGATGCCTAATGAAGAAACACTTCTAATGGCAAAAGCAATGAGTGTGCTATTTATTAATAGAGAAACTGTTAAATATTTCCTGTGAAATAGGAGCTGTTTCTTCTTTATTTCAAGTGTAGCCTGTATTAGTATCTGTTGCTTCCAAGTGAAGAAACTTAACTTTCACTAGTCTAAAGGAATATGATAATAAAGTCTTAAAGTGGTTCTCAGAAACCAAGGCTTTTGAAGGAAAATGTTCAGGCACATCTATGGTTGTTGGGTGAAGAGGGCCAACTGCGACTATCCTTCAAGAAGCCCAGACAATTATTTTCAATGGAACTAGAAAACCCCAGATCCTCTGAATGGCTGATAGGTGCTTAACTCACAGTCAATGATAGCTCTCCAAGGTGCTGAAATTTAAGTGCCTAAACATTCTTAGGACTGGTCACAAAGGTGGCTATTGTGACTAGTGAAAATGAAAGTGAAGTCGCTCAGTCGTGTCTGACTCTTTGCGACCTGTGGACTGTAGCCCACCAAGCTCCTCCGTCCATGGGATTCCCCAGGCAAGAATACTGGAGTGGGTTGCCATAGAGGCTTAACTTGTCAAGAACTCACAGGAGTATCAGAGCCACCTAGTACAAATGACTTATTTTGAGTACTTTAATCCATTCTAATAGTTTATTTTACACAGTATCTAACTCATATACACTTTTGGTTAAGTGCAAAGATGTCTTCTATTTAGTTTAGCAAAAATTTAACTCTAAAATTCTGTAAAACACCCTTTAAGACGCTCATCTTACATTAATTAAAATATACTATATATTTTCACCTATAAAACTATATATATATATATATTATTTTTTTTTTACCTATAAAACTGAACACATTTAAGATTCTAACCAAAAATGTGTTACTGAGGCTACAGAGAAACCAATAGTCTCATCCACCATTAAGTGTAGATGGAAGATTCGAACCCTATAGAGAACTTTGTAATTACTAACAAAACTCTACATGCATTCACTCTCTGACCAAGCAATCTAGGTGTTGACCCATAAGAATTAAAAAAAAACATATATGTTCACAACTTTATAGCATATTTTTGGTGGCATTAAATATGACAGCAAAATATTGGGGAAAAATTGAAATGCCTAGGCATACAAGACTGTTTGACTACATAATAATATGACATTGTGGAGTATTATATAGCCATATAAAAATAAAATCTTTATGAACAAATATGGAGTGATTTGTAACATACACTTTCAGGTAAAAATATCAAGGTGTGAAAGAATATCTATCATGCCTACATTTTGAGTAAAAAATACAGGTAAATATGAGTAAAATATGTATACATATATATAAATTGCACATATATACATAAATCCATGTGTATGTATGCAAAGAAATATATATATGTGCATAGGCACATATGTTTCAACATAACCACTATGATAAAATAGAAAATAATAGAATGTTTACAAATGGGAATGCAGGAACAAGGTAATAAAGATAGAATTGAGACTTTTCTGAGGATACTTCTGCATACAGTTTAAATTCTAAACATATAAACATTTTATATTTTCAAAAACTAAATTAAAATGAATAAAATTCAAATCTAACATAAAAGACAAAGGGCAAATGAACTTAAAACTAAGCCATGTTGATTATATAAGCACATATAAAAGTAGGTAATCCAAGTATCTTTCTTGATCAGAAACATTAAAGATGAAAGGAACTGCAAAGAAACATGAAACTTCACTTAGTGTGTATCATAAAAAATAAAATCATAATACCCACCTCATAGTTCTGCTCTTAAAACTACATTAAAAATACACTCACAAAAATAATGAAAACTGTACATGGGGTATATGGTAATCCTATTTAATATCTTCACAATTTTCCTATAAATCTAAAATAATAAGTTTAAGGGGAAATATATATATACAATACTAAATATAATGCCTGACATAGAAGACTTAATTGATTTGAAAAAAAAATCAACAAGTGTCTCAGAAACAGTGAGCACTCACTGAACATTAGATGTTGGCATTGTTTTGTTGTTGTACACTGGTAGAAATTTTTATTGAAACTAAAATGTGAATAATATACCACATTCAACAATTTCTGATCAACAAGATAATTCAGCCACACTGAGGAAACTAAATTACCTTATAATTATACTATCTATATGGTATTATGTTTATACACATGCACATAAATATCTATACAGAGAAAAGTAACTCTTCATGGTTTTTAGGGAGTTTCACACACTACCTTACATAAGCCTCATAATGACTCATCAAGATAGAGCAAGGCAGCTTGAATAAGATAGAATAAACTCCCTTGAACAAATGAGAAAACATGTGTAGAGATGTTCAAAGACTTGTCCTTGTTCACACAGGTAAACAGCTTATCTGTGATGGAGCTAGAATTCCACTGACTCCTGGTCCATTGTTTTCCTTCACATATGGTACATCCTTATTAAAAATCGGGGGACTAGGATCCTTTGAAATTAATAAGGTACTGATATTTCGAAAATGTTGAAATTTGATGTGCTTCATTTAGGGTGGAGGTGACTATCCTGTCCCTTTACAGAAAAGCATATTCAAGTTACAGTCTCAGAAGGTATAATTTATTATATGAAATCTAGGACATCCTGTATGCTAGTCAGGAAACTCACAAACACTGGGGGTGGGGGTGTAAAATTTATAGACATTCACTCTCTCAGTAGGTTGCTGACATCACAGTACAGTACTGTTTTATACAATGGAGGCAGTGCGGTTATCTTCCAAAGTCTTAAGCAGTCTGTCTCTATCCAACCTTTTAAAAGTTGCCTTCCAATGTTCTTCAGCATAAACTCTAAACTTTACTAGCCCAGTTTACTCAAGGTAACATTTCATTTCTTTGCTTTTAAGCTATTTCCTCTTTATTTCAAGTGTAACCTGTATTCGTTTCTGTTGCTTCCAAGTGAAGAACCTTAACTCTCGCTAGTATAAAGGAATATGATAATAAGTCATAAAGTAGCTCTCAGAAACCAAAGCTTTTGAGAGAAAATAACCAGGGTGTCTGGGGAGTCTGGTTTTCTGGAAGTTCTGAATCATCTATTCTGATTATACACCCTGAGTCTTTGCTTTATGTCCTGCTATGATTGGGGATGAACAGTTGACCACAGTAAAAAAAAAAAATCTATGTATAATTACCGGAAGACAGGAAATGGAGGATACTCAGGGGAAAGTGACATGTGTGGAGCCATTATCTTAAGCTAAATCATCCCTGTACATTTTAGGAATTTTTCTCTGGTCTTTTGAGAACACGGTGCTAAAATGCTTATTTCCACATCTACTGCATTCATTGTCAAATGACACATCTGACACGTTTGCAATTTAGTTATAAATCTCTTCCACTGACTTCAAGTGGCACTTAAACCATATCTTGCCATCTCACTGAGATCCTGCATAACTGTAAGCCTCTTTGGAGAGAAAGGAAAAGCACACCACTGTTTGACACCAGTTCCCTAAAGAGTCATGCACGACCGCTTGTGTAACTGCACTTACTCCTTCAACGATTCCATGGGGCAGTTACTGTTATCATTCAGTTTTCTCAGATGAAGAAACTGAGCTTCAGGGAGTAAACTTGCTAAGATAACATGTGCGGGTATGCACACAGGAGGCTTTAATAATTGAAGACACTAACTCATTTACTGTCCACATGATCCACTTGGCATGTAATCACGGTTTATCAATCCAAACAACAGTCTAAATCTAGTTCATGTCGTATTGTGAAAGCGTGTTACCTCCTTGGTTAAATTCTAACCTCATATACATAATACTTTATATTATGAACATATTTATGTCACCCACTTGCTTGGCACACTGTCATAACACTATAAGCCCTTAAGAAGTGATTCAGACTGGCTAATACATAATTCTCAAGAGCCATAAAGTCATCATCATAAGCACATTTTGTGGATGGTATTTTTACTCTGACAACAAATCTACCCTCCCACACTGCAGTGCATTTATCTCCTTGAAATGTAGACCTAGTCACAACTGTTAAGAAGTGATAATCCACCTCATTGTCCAGGACCCAGAACCAAAAGACACAATGGGATGACAACTTTCCCCAAATCACACTTTTTGCTTTTATTGGTAATTCCAATTAGCCATCAGTGCAGTCATGAGATTAAATGAAGTCTACTTTTAAGCAATATGGACACATTTAGAATGTAAGCTCAATAGGGACATAGTCTTCAGAGTCAAGGCTATGGTTTTTCCTGCGGTCATGTATGGATGTGAGAGTTGGACTGTGAAGAAGGCTGAGCATCGAAGAATTGGTGCTTTTGAACTGTGGTGTTGGAGAAGACTCTTGAGAGTCCCTTGGACTGCAAGGAGATCCAACCAGTCCATTCTGAAGGAGATCAGCCCTGGGTGTTCTTTGGAAGGAATGATGCTAAAGCTGAAACTTCAGTACTTTGGCCACCTCATGCGCAGAGATGACTCATTGGAAAAGACTCTGATGCTGGGAGGGATTGGGGGCAGGAGGAGAAGGGGACAACTGAGGATGAGATGGCTGGATGGCATCACGGACTCGATGGACGTGAGTCTGAGTGAACTCCGAGAGATGGTGATGAAGAGGGAGGCCTGGCGTGCTGTGATTCATGGGGTCGCAAAGAGTCAGACACAACTGAGTGACTGAACTGACTGACTGAACTAAAGCAAGCAATAAATATTCACTGGATTAATAAAATCATATATGGGGATCTTTTTCAGTATTTTTTTAACTTGGAAGAAATTTCTGACTTTAGTCATACAAAGTTAATCATTAATTTGAAAATACCTCATGCCTGGATGGCATCACCGACTCGATGGACATGAGTTTGAATGAACTCTGGGAGTTGGTGGTGGACAGGGAGGCCTGGCGTGCTGCACTTCATGGGTTCACAAAGACTCAGACACGACTGAGCGACTAAACTGAACTGATATTACAATATTAGACCACTAGATGGAGCACTGAATTCCACCCAAATATTTGGGTACCATTTTTACACTGCCCTTTGTTAACTGTGATATCAAGCAAGTTATTTCATTACTTGGACTTTTGGTATTCTAATGGACAAAACTGACATTTGCACAAAAAAACTGGAAAGTTGACTTCTGGGTGGAAGTATTCCTGAAACTCTATATTTTATATAGTTTAAGAATCAGATGGGATCAGAGATTATTTTTTATTCATCTTCATTCCCTAATATAAAGCATAATGCCTGGAACATAAAATATATCCAATACATGTAGGATGACAAAAGAAGTTAATATTAATAATAGTTGGGATATATAACCATTAAAGACCTTTACTATTCAATGAATTTAAACCTGTATAGTCAGCTTCCCTGGTGGCTCAGATGGTAAAGTGTCTGCCTGCAACGAGGGAGGCCCAGGTTCAATCCTTGGGTTGGGAAGCTCTCCTGGAGAAGGAAATGGCACTCCACTGCAGCACTCTTGCCTGGAAAATCCCATGGACAGAGGAGCCTGGGAGGCTACAGTCCATGGGGTCACAAAGAGTCAGACACGACTAAGCGATTTCATTTTCACTTTTCACTTTCAGTCTCACAAATAAGCAAATCTCAAAAATCTTTCCTTTTGAATCTACCCTTTATTAGTGTTAAATGTCAAGCTACTTCCTTATTTATGTAGTCAGAAGAAGGAGATGGTTACACTGTGGTCCAAATTATCTTAGTGATAGAAAATAATTTAAATTCTAAGTATCAACAATCTACATGTGACCTCCAAACAGAAATTTTTATTGGCTAGACATAATGTAATAGAACAAAATGGAAAGAGAGAATGACATAGAAAATACAGAAACTAATAAAAAGTATATGTTAATTGACATTCAAAATTAGAATATTATTTCCCCAAGTTCCTTCTATAAAACACTAATACTGAAAAATCCTCATAAAAATTTCCTTGATCAAAATCTTTGGGCTAGGATATATTCTTTGATCCCTTACTAGAGCTTCCAAAGTATGCAAGTGTATCAAAACTTTGAGATATCTAAATTTGCTAAATACATTTCTCAAACTTGCTTGACCACAGAATCCACTTTTTATGGAAGACATCAGTTAAGACACTTATCACCAGTGCTTAATAAAACATACTGTGGAAACACTATTACTGAGCATGGTACCTAGAAAAAGCAAGCAGAGTACATTCTTGCCCATGCCCAGTGGCATTAAAGTCAATCACTTTCAAACTATGGTCTTTTAAAATTAAAAACAAGCCAACAAAATGAACCTCTATCATTCCACTGTGTTATCCATGAATTTATCTAGTATCTTCGTTGTATCTGGATTCTGATTCTCCTGGGAGACCTTACAGGAAGCAGAAAGCTCATCAGCATTTCGAAACCTGGGAGCCATAACCTTACTATTTGGAACCACAAACATCTTTAGAAGAGACTTTGAAGGGTTCTTCCAATATTAATGTTGCTCTGTGGCCTTAGTTTGATCAATGAGGGTCAAGGAATTTCAGTGCTAAAAGCAACTGCAGCAGTTTATCGTTAGCCTCGTACATTCAATTGGCATTCACATGCTCCTCTTAGAAAAGCTATGACCAACCTAGACAGCATATTAAAAAGAGACATTAATTTGCCAACAAAGGTCCGCCTAGTCAAAGTTATGATTTTTCCAGTAGTCATGTGAGAATTGGACCATAAAGAAGGCTAAGTGCCGAAAAATTGATGCTTTTGAATTGCAGTATTGGAGAAGACTCTTGAGAGTCCTTTGGACTGCAAGGAGATCCAACCACTCCATCCTAAAGGAAATCAGTCCTGAGTGTTCATTGGATACTTTGGCCACCTGATGTGAAGAACTGACTCATTGGAAAAGAGCCTGATGCTGGGCAACATTGAAAGCAGGAGGAGAAGGGGATGACAGAGGATGAGATGGTTGGATGGCATCACTGACTCACTCACTGGCATGAGTTTGAGCAAACTCACAGAGTTGGTGATGGACAGGGAAGCCTGGCGTGATGCAGTCCATGGGGTCATAAAGAGTTGGATACTACTGGGCTGAATTTAACTGATTCAATTGACTCAAGGGCTATAATATAGCTGAGCCTCATTTAAAAATCAAAGGTCAATTTACCAACAGCAGAATCATACTGTAAATTCACAACTCTAAGCCAGTTTGGTTTCCATTTGTTCACTGAACAAGACTTTATTTTAAGCCTACTATGGAATTGTACTGGGAGAAGTACCAAGTTCGGGGAGTCCAAAACACCAATCCAGTAAAAGGAAACTTATCCAAGAGGTATTCAATACTGAGTCTTGATGGGGTCACATCCCATTAAGAGATCATTTTAACATTAAGGGTTCAGCAAGAAACCCCTAGGTGATGCCTTCCCTCAAAGAAGGAAGCAGCTTTGTATAAGCTATGCTTTTAAGGTTATAAATGAATGATGATTAGAATGAATTACTCTAAACTTGGATACTTTTTTGCAGTTATCATCACCAACATTGTGAATGCCTTTCATTGAGAAGACCCAGAGAGTTGTTTTCCAAGTCAGGGCCACTTCAGTAGTCACTCAGACGGCTGCTCTCCTGCGGCCTCTATAGCTGACTCTCACAAGGTACACACTGGAATAGTGTCCTAGATTCCAACACACCAACTCTGACATTTAAAAAGCACCTTCAGTCCTGAAAGATAAAAAAAAAACCTAGGCATTCTTTCAAATTTCGTAACTTCCAAACATCCCTGGCTCAGGATGAGAACACTAAAAGTGATAAAGCATTTATTACATTAAAAAAATATGTTGGGAACTATAGGTTTGTCCTCTTGCCTAAAGCAATTATTTGATTTTAATAACACATTTTCCCCTTAGAAAACACTCATTGCATTAACTCCCAAACTGGACTCATTTGCAGTTGCAAATGTTATGAGTTAATATCTGTATATGGTATAAGGTAAGGGACAATTTCATTTTTCTGCATATAGCTATCTAATTTGTTAAAGAGATGGTCCATCCCCATTGTATATCTTGAAACCTTTGCTGAAAGTCATCTGCCACTTCCATGATGGTTTATCTTTGTGCTCTACTATTTTCCACTGGACTATGTACCTGTCTTTATGTCAGTATCACAGGTTCTTGATTACTGTTTGAAATATTAAGTATGAGGCCTTCAACGTTGTTCTTCTCTTTCAAGTCTATTTTAACTATTTGATATTTTTTTGAGATTACGTATGAATTTTAGGGTGTTTTTCTCTATTTTTGCAGAAATTATCATTGGGACCTTGATAGACCTGCATTGAATCTATGGATCACTTTCCATAGCATGGACATTTTAACACTGTTAAGTCTTCCAATCCACGGGTTTACTTTCCCATTTATATTTTCTTTGATTCCTTTTACATCACATCACTTTAATAGGGCCTTTATTAGATTCTTAGAACATTAAAAGCCAACAAAATTGTGTAGGCAATATTTGTTTTTAATCTGAGTCCCAGTTATCTGAAGTTCATGAAGTTTTGAAAATGGACAGAACTTTTTGAGTGTGTATATTCTGTGGAGTGGGATGGAAAGATCAATGACACCCATTAATTAAGGAACCTGTATTTACTCAGCACTAAAGCAACTCCTATGAGTCTGACAGTGGGTATACTTTAGCTGAATTGAGATAGAGCCCTGCCTTAATGAAGTTTGTAGACTTCTGTTGAGTGAATGATCTATAAAAGCTCAAGATTATTAATTCAATGTCATTTTTATTACTTCAAAGTAATTATTATTCACATAATTATTATTACTTCAATGTCATTTTTTAAAAAGGAAGATATCTCAGCAGAGAGAGGTACAGTACTTTGCCAAAGGTTAAAAAAAAAAGCCAAAAGATGGCAGTCAGACTTGCCACTGTGGAGCCCCCAGACCCCAGTTCAATGCTCTTTTTCTTTTACTGCTCCTCTCCCGATACCATTACTAAAGACGGGTGTTGAGGTAGGTGGCACGCAAGTTGCCTCACAGTTGCCAGTTCCTAAAAGTCAAGCTAATGTGGCATATTCACAATGTGCCCACCTCATTTAATTTATCCCTTCTGAAATCTTTAAGGCAAATATTTTGTCCTAGACTCAAGGACTGACAGAAGGCTGGTTCTGAGTTGATAGCCAAAGTAACCAAGTCAAAAATCTCATGGAGCCTCAACTTGCTCTTTTTCTGTGACAGTGATCAGACCAGATAAGGAAAGGCAAGTCACCATTCTCTCAAGCTATTGATCCACTCAGATAGCAGTGTTCTCTAACACTACATATTGAAAAGCCTTCAAAGGCTTTTCTAGTCCTATATGCAGAATGTCCTAGATTTTTTTTTTTCCCCCACTAAGGCAAAACAGTGTGTCTGTGTTGTGGAAATGGGATTACTGCATACACATCACCTTTTCCTCAGGCCAAGTAGATCATTATTAAAACACTCATACACTAAAAGTCCTGATTCTAAGCACATTTGACCTATTCAGTGTATCTCAAGTCCATAACTTTCTCAAAATTGAAGCACAAAAGATGATTGCCACACCTCAAATTTAAGAAAAAAAAAGGATATTGAGAGATTTCCTACTGACGTCCATTAAAATCCCAGTAAGAATCCTTTGTGTCATTTAAATCCTCAATAAAGTACCAAGAGGAAATCATTAGTTCTTTCACATCTAAAGGGTGAGAGTCCAGAGACAGCCATTTCTTGAAGGCAGTAAAAGGCGAAAAGAGGCAGAATCTCGGTGCCACCGCCACACACAGCCACCAACCACCAGCCTCAGGTCCATTGTCAACACAGTGGGGAACATAATAGTAACTATTCCATAAGACTGCTGGGAAAAACAAATGAAGTACTTAGTGCAAGGTCACTAGCATAGTGTCTCACAATCTAAGGACTTGAAATTATTATTATTGAATGAAGAAGAAAACATTCAGCTTATTTCTAATAAGATACAAAAAAGAGCCACCCATACACAATTACCACTAGGCCAGGTTTCTACCTGGATGTGCTCCAAGTAGTCTAGTGGCTCCTAGACCATTCATCTACCATCTGCATCTGTCCTTACCAGTAAAGATCATCATTTATGCTTCCTTTGTTTCTCTCACACATTTACAGTGTCTCTAAAGTTAACAAAAGGATGAACACGGTTCTGAGCAGAAAAGAACAGATGTTGGTGTTCTTAACATAGAAAGTACCTCCTTGAATTTTAATATTTCTATTATATTTACACAGAGCTTTTAAGAGGGAATGAAGTTAGGGGCTGAATAGAGAGGTAAGGAGGGAAGAAGTGAGAGCCAGCATGTTTGGAGTCAAAAAAGAGGATAGGGTTTTCTTTGCTTCCTCCCTAACTCTCTCCATCCCTTTCCTAACTCTCTCCCTCCCTCCCCTAACTCTCTCCCTCCCTCCCTTCTCTGATCTGAACCCCTTCCAAATTCACACATTGAAATTCTGAAATTCGAGCCCAAAAGGATGATAGTACTAGGAAGTAGAGCCTTTTAGAGATGGCTTAAGTAATGAGGGTGGAGCCCTAATGAATAGGATTAATGTTCTGATGAAGATCCTTCACAGAGTTCCCCAGCCTTATCCACCATGTGGGACATGGCAGTAAGGCACCAGCTATGAACCAGGGAATGATGCTAAAGCTGAAGCTCCAGTACTCTGGCCACCTCATGCCAAGAGCTGACTCATTGGAAAAGACTCTGATGCTGGGAGGGTTTGGGGGCAGGAGGAGAAGGGGATGACCAAGGATGAGATGGCTGGATGGCATCACTGACTCGATGGACGTGAGTTTGAGTGAACCCCGGGAGTTGGTGATGGACAGGGAGGCCTGGCGTGCTGCGATTCATAGGGTTGCAAAGAGTCGGACACGACTGAGCGACTGAACTGACTGACTGGCTGATGAACCAGGAAGAGGTATCTCACCCAGTAACCAAACCATGCTGGTGCCTTGATCTTGGACTTCTAGACTCTACATATAAACTGTACCATGTAAATGTTGTTTATAAGCTATCCACTCTGTGGTATTCTGCTGGAGCAGCCCACTCAATAGACTATGGTGCTCCCCCACTTCCTACTCCCCTCTTTTTGGCTGGGGCTTGAGAGTAATCTAGAATGATTATTTAAGAGAAAAACAAACAGAAAGAGAAGCTAGGAGAGATGGAGAGATCAGAACCAACATGTCCCAAAAGGCATGCAAATATATATATATATATATATATAAATGCGTATATATATAAGATATATAAGATTTACAAGAAAGAGAAAAATATAAAATATAATCTCTTACACTTTGTCTTAACATTCATAGAACAATATGCTGTTTCATCCTTTGACCTAGCCTTTATTTTGTACTCTCCCTTTCTTATTAATCACTTTTACTCTTTTGGCTCTTTTTCAACCCTACTTCAGTTATAAAAGTCAAGCAATGTATAGAAAAAGGAAGGAAGGAAGGAAGAAAGAAAGAAATGAAATCGATTCAATTTTTAAAAATTAATGAGATTTTACCATGTGGGAAAAAATGGTAATTCAATGCTGCTACTGCTGCTAAGTCGCTTCAGTCATGTCCAACTCTGTGTGACCCCAGAGATGGCAGCCCACCTGGCTCCCCCGTCCCTGGGATTCTCTAGGCAAGAACACTGGAGTGGGTTGGCACTTCCTTCTCCAATGCATGAAAGTGAAAAGTCAAATTGAAGTCGCTCAGTTTTGTCTGACTCCTAGCAACCCCATGGACTGCAGCCCATCAGGCTCCTCCATCCATGGGATTTTCCAGGCAAGAGTACTGGAGTGGGATGCCGTTGCCTTCTCCCACGGAGGGGCCTGGCGGGCTACAATTCCTGGGGTCACAAAGAGTCAGTCTAAATTGTTAGACTGAGCACCTAAGAATTCAATAGATGATTTAAAAAAAAATATTAACAAGTCATTGTTATGAATTGGGTAAGAAAAAGATTTTAAACTTTATGTGGTGTTGTTTCAAATTAAATAGTGACAGTTGGAAATGCATGCCATCATTCATTATTAGTGGAAATGTCATGGAAACACCATTTCTGTTGGGAATTTGGCAGTGTACATCAGAAGGCTACAAAAGGTCTATATAGTTTGACCTCTCAACTGCACTTTTAGGGAAAATTTTCTAAAGAAATCATTAAGAATTTATGCAAAAACTTATCTACAGGACAGTTTAAAAGGCTTTACTTTTATATTGAAAAATTATAAACTATAAATAACTGACAATGAGGGATTATTTAAATAAATGGTTATCAAAAATAATTTATTGAGAGTGATTAATGACGTGAAAATGTTCATAATAGATTAAGTGAAAACAAAGATTATAAAGCATTGCATAGTCCATATGTCGGTCTAAAAATAATATTTGTGTAAAGTTACTTGTTTGATAAATAGTGAATGTATGTATTAGAAACTATTTTGCCATAGTTAGGCATACTATGGCTGGTTTTAGTCCCATAGAAGCAAAATAGTCTTTCAGACATCATCCATTACAATATATTTCTAGCTTTTAAGATACATTACTAACTTTTGTTCTTTTCCCTCATAATACAACACAAGTGTTGACTGGCTTAAGGCCAAGTATCCAATTTTCCCCCAAATTATATTCAATTCATGTCCAACAGTGTATATGTTCAGTATCAACACTCATTTTTCTTTCCTTCATTTATATAGAATGAAAACTTAATGCCTATAATATTAAACAGCTGTAGAAATTATGATGTGCAAAGATTGTGATACTGAAAAGACTCACCAGTCAGCTGATAGGCAGAATCATAATATTACTGTTCAAAATATCTGTACTGGCAGATGCATAAAGTCTGCATTTGGGAAAGATAGTCTTACGAATAATTTTCAAGAAGAGGATGTAAACCAGATGAAAAGGTGAGAATGAACTCTATACTGAACACACCAATCAGGATCCATTCATTCTTTTAACGCACAGAATTTAACATATAGTAATAGTTCAAGAGATATAGGAGCATTAGAAAGGCAAAGGAAGCATCTAGGCATTAAAATGATAATAACCACGCTAAACAGCAACAGCCCCTGGAGCTGGGGTAACAAAGAAATGAAATGACAATGATCAGAAGTGAGAAGCTCCAAGGGATCCAGGACCTAGAATTCTGAGAAAGGGCCCTCCTTGTCTATTGCTGGTGCTTTCAGAGCTTAGAGGAAGGCTCCAAAAACCTGAAACCTGTTGCATGCAAGAAAGAGTGCATAGATTTCACTCTGGGAGTATGGGAATAATGTGGAGTTTAACACCAATTGATAAAGAGTTCAACTGCTGCCTTAGCAGAGCTCTGAGTAAAATATAGTTGGTAGAACAATGAGGAAAGAGAAGCAATTCCTTTTACCAGCCTACCATCTTCCAACTTTTTCTTATTCCAGTTGGCAGGACCTGCCAGGGAATCAACAGCAAAGAAGGTTTATGGTTTGCCCAGTTTGTCACAGCATCAAAAAGCAATGCTGAAGAGTAGGTTCGGTGTGAGTGACAAGACCTTAATAAAAAATATATGTATATATACTAAAGGAAAAACAACAACAACACTGAATGCATCGACACGTTAACAGTGGTTATTACTGAATGATGTGAGAAGATGATGAATGATTTAATTCTACTGACACTTTCCTTCATTTTCTAATTCTTCTACAAAAAAAAGTCCTAACAGTTTTCTAACATTATACAAAAAAGCTGACTTCTGATTAAAAGGATGTTAAATGATATCACATCACATTTGGATGTAAAAGTCTTTGGTATATTTGAGAGCTTTTTAGAAGAAAATTTCTCATTTACACTAATTTCCCTAATGACATCAAGAATAAAATGCAAACTGGTGTTTACCCAGCTAAACAATGATTAATGTTAAGCATCTGGAAGCATACGGCAAGACTAATGAATAGTTTTCTGTTTGAATATGGTAATGCTTTTGTGAAATTGCTAGCCTGGGGTTTAAATGAAATTACTAGATCAAAACCAAATATTAATAATCGAGTTAATAATTTTGGAAACACCATTTACAATGAAAATGGGGTAAATTATTATTAGAGAAATAAACATTCCCTAAAGAACATTAAAATTTGGCAATAATGGACGTTATCTTAATTTGTTGCCGCAGCTTGTTTCAATTTTCCCTGCAGTTTGACTGGAGTCTCCATCATTACCAAAACCACTTTTACCACCACCACTGTGATTATGCAATTATCAATATGTGTTATACAATTATCTGCTTTTACTCCTCACAATAAGTTTATGGAATTAGTGCTATCACTTCCACTTTGGGGTTCAGGAAATTGAGCTACAAATGGTCTAACTGTCTGACCCAAGATCATACAGCAAACATTAAATCAAGAAACAGGACTCCAAAGGAGCTTAACTTCTTTAGGGTATTAACACACTATTATAATATTATCAATTAAAGGATATTTTAATACATTTAAGTTCTATTATATATTAATCACACAAATTTATTATATTAACCAATTCAAATGCTAGTTATTTGTCACTGTGTTACTTCTGTAGTTCATATATGTAGACTAGTTTAAAATTCTACAATAGAATGTGATCACTCACTGTTCCCCTCACCAATGTATATATTACTTAAATTAAAAAACGATTGTTTTTTGCCAACAATAACAAAAATAAAGAGTTTCACATGTTAAATACCTATGTTTCTACGGAGAGTATTAAATGTCCAAATAATACACTTCAATAATTATTTACTTTAAAAATCTTAATGTGTTCAAGGAATATGTATTAGTAAATTTAAGAAGACTGAAATCATATCAAGTACCTTTTTTCCATCACAATGGTATACCAGAAATCAATAACAGGTACAAAATTGAAAAATCTACAAAAACATAGAGATTACACAATGCATGCCTGAACTATCAATAAGTCAAAGAAGAAATCAAGTGAGAAATCAAAATAATATCCTGAAATAAAAATGAATATACAATTTACAAAATGTGTGAATATGTAATATGCCAAAGTTGCAGCAAAAGTAATTTTAAGCGGGTATTTCAGAGGGATAAATGACTAATGAAAAAATGATCTCAAACTCACTTTATACCTTGAAGACTAGAAAAAGAGCAATAGAGAAATATAAAAGACCAAAAAGACTATTATGTACAATTATACACAAAAACTAGTCAAATCTAGTCCAGATGATTTTCAACGTCTAAGAAATGGATAAATTCCTAGAAACATACAACCTAGCAGGATTGAATATGAATAAAAAAATATGAAAAGGTCTACTACTAGTAAGAAGAACATTGAGTAAGTTGATGAGGTCCTTTAATGGACCAGAACCTGGTGGTCCAGGGTCTACGATAAGAAAGTAAAGGCAAGAAAGAGGCTGGTACACAGAAAGCCAATAAAGCCCCTGCATGGGGCTTGCTCTGTTCACAGAGGCCTCAGGCGCCCTCTCCATGGGGTGAAGGTGCAAAGTGCCTCCTGAGAGGGTCTTAGAAGCCTGGACTGGAAAGTGAACTCAGAGGGCCTCTGCATTCCAAAGAAATAGCCTGAGAGGGGGAGGGGGAGGGGGAGGGGGAAGGGGGAGAGGGGGGGGGGAGGGGGAGGGAGAGGGACCAGAGCTCTGATGGAGCAAAGGTGTTTTAATCAACATGGTGTGGGCATATATACTGTCTTACAAGGTAGTTATTCTCAGCAAAGATAAAGATTAAAATTCCAGACTTACAAAACATAGGCGATCCATATTAAAGAGAGTGTTGTAAACAGTCACTTTTACTGTATGGTTCACAGGAAGGAAGAGGGTACTTATCACTGTATAGAAAAACTAATAGAGGAAATGCCTGGATTCTTCAGCCCCGGAGAGAGGCTTGCCTCTCCTCTTAATTCCTGAGCATTCAGGAATTAATAAGGAGCAGAGAATTCCGTCTATGGGCTCGCACAGAGTCGGACACAACTGAAGTGACCTAGCAGCAGCAGCAGAGAATTCCTGTCAGATCCAGAACAGCACACAGGAAGCCTCCTGTTAAATGTTTCCCTACAGTAAGTATGCAAAATCTCTCCTAAAAATTAAAGTTCAGGTTTCACTGATGAATTCTGCCAAACATTGAAAGATGAATTAACTCTGAAAAAAGAAAAGGAAGAAACACTTCCACTTCCCATGAAACCAGCATTACACTGAAACCAAAATCAAACTACTTTAAAAACAAAAAAAAGAAAGAAAGAAAATTACAGGTTATTATTCCTGAAGAACACAAATGCCAAAATCCTTAATAAAATTAACAAATGAAATTTAACAGTAAAAAGCTCATATATCATGATCAATTGGGATTAATTCTGAGGATGCAAGAATGCTTCAACATCTGCAAATCACTCAGTATAATACAACACATTAATAAAATGAAGGGTAAAAATTATATGATCATCTCATTAAGTGCAGAAAAAGAATGAGAAAATTCAATAGTCACTTATGATAAAAAATACTCAACAAAGTAGATATAGAGGGGAACGTTTGTCAACACAATAAAGGTCATGTATGACTAGCACACAATTAATATTACACTTACAGTGAAAAGTTAAAAGCTTTACCTCTATAATCAGGAGTAAGACAGGGATGTCTATTCTTATCACTTTTATTTAACACTGTACTGGAAGTCCTAGCCAGAGAAATTAGGTTAAAAAAGGAAGTAAAATGCATCCAAATCAGGATGGAAGAAGTAAAACTGTCATTGGCAGATGACATAATATTATATGTAGAGAACCCTAAAGACTCCTTCAAACCATTGTTAGAACTAATAAATGATGAATGGTGGTAAGGCTGCAAGACACAAAATCAATATACAAAAATTATTTGCATTTCTAACACTAGTAATTACTATCAGAGAGAGAAATCAAGAAAAAAATCATGTTTATAATTACATAAAGTAATATAGTACTTAGAAATACTGATAAACACCAAGAGGGTAAAAGACTTATACACTAAAAACTATAAGCATTAATAAAAAAAATCAAAGATAACACATATAAATGGAAAAATATTCTGTGCTCAATGATTAGAAAAAAAATTGTTAAAATGTACATACTACTCAAAGAAATCTGAAAATTCAATGCAATATCTAGCACAGTTTCAATGGTATTTATTGTATTATTGGAACAAACAATTTTAAAATTCCTGTGAAACCACAAAAGACCCCAAATAGCTAAAGCAACCTTAATAAAGAATAATAAAGCTGGAAGCACATACTTTCGATTTTAAATGACATTATGAAGCCATATTAATCAAAACAGTTTTATATTGGTATAAAAACAGACACACACATGAATGTAAGAAACAGAGAAGCCCCAAACAAACCAATGCACATATGGTCAATGGATTTAAAAATAAACAATCCAAGAGTATGCTCTGGGTAAAGGATAGTCTTTTCTATCAGTTGTGCTGGGAAAACTGGACAGCCATGTGCAGAAGGATGCAACTTGACCACTACCATACAGCCTACTCAAAAATCAACTAAAATGCATTAAATACTTGAATCTAACATCCAAAATCATAAAATTTCCAGAGGAAAAAAAACAACAACAACATACAGGTGAATTACTTGACATCAGCCTTGGTGATGACTTTTTGATCTGACACCAAACATAAAGAACAACAAAAGCAAACATAAATAAGGGCAACTATATCAAACTAAGAAACATTTCCACAGTAAAGAAAACTACCAACAAAATAAAAAACCGCTTATGGAATGGGAAAAAGTATTTGCAAACCACGTATCTCATAAGAGGTTAATATCTAAAATGTGCAAGAATTCATACAACTCAATAGCACAAAGCCAAATAACCCAGTTTTAAAACATGCATAAACTCTGAACAGACATTTTTGAAAAGATAACAGAAATGATCAAAATGTACATGAAGAGGTGTTCAACATCACTGTCACCAGGGAAATGCAAATCCAAACAAAAATGAGATAGCACCTCGTAACTGTTAAGGTACCTTGTATCAAAGAGACAAGAGGTAAAAATGCTTGGTAGAATGTGGAAAAAAGGAAACATTTGTATACTGTTGGTGGAAATGTAAATTGGTACATCACTAGGGAAAACAGTATGGATGTTCCTCAATAAATTAAAATTAGAACTACCGTATGTTCCAGCAGTCCCACTTCTGGATATATACCCTAAGGAAACAAAATCACTACCTCCAAGAAAGAACTGTTTTCTCACATTCATTTCAATATCATTCACAATAGCCAACTTATGGAGATAAACTTAGTGTCTATTGATTATTGGAAAAGAAATGTGACATATATGTACATGCATATGTATATGTCATATGTATATGATATATGTATCATATATACACACAATAGAGTATTATTTAATCTTAAAGAAGAAAACCCTGACATTTGCCATTGTGACAATATGGATAGGCCTGGAAGCCATTACACTAAGTGAAATAAGCCAGAGAAAGATAAATAGAACATACCACTAAAATGTGGAACCTAAAAAAATAAAACATTAAATGCATAGAATCAGAGTAGAATGCTGGTTGCCTAGGGTTGGTGGGTGAAGGAAAGAGGGACAGGCTAGGGAACAGTGCAGACTTTCAGTTATAAGTTGAATAAGGCCTGAGCATCTAATACAAAGCACAGTACACTATACTGTAGAAAAATGAAACTAAGAATGTAGAACTTAAATACTGTCACTAAAAATGTTTTAGTTAATTTGATGTTGGGAATCCTTTCACAACGTATACATGTATCAACTCATTACATGTACTCTAAATATATTACAATTGCATTTGTCAATTAAAACTCAATAAAGATGAAAAAAATCATAAAATCAATATGCAATACATAGTTCTAGAAAAGCACTCTTGATTAAGTACAAAAGATGAAATTTGTTAAAATCAAATAAGAACAAGGTCCCTTTTCTGTGGGCAAATTGGTCTCCTCTTAAGGGAGTGGATATTCTGGCATATCTTCAGTTAAAAAAGGGGGTCCTGTGACAAGGGGAGGAAATTCAGCCTTATACTGATGGTCAAAGGAAGGCACCTTCCTCTATCTCTGAGCCATCCTCTATTATTTCTGGCCTCCAAGGTGGCTAGACATCCTGGGACATACTGGGTGAGCAGGAGGACTGTGACTTTTTGCCATACTGAGCATGAAGGGAGCTAACTATGCAGTATGTGGACGTCACTAAATGGAAGACACATATACTAGCTTGTGAGTCAGAGTATTCATTTTTACAAAATAACCTACAAAACTGGAGAAGAGAATCAAGTGTAGCTTAATTGTTCAAATGTGGACTAAGCTATGTCACAGGGCAAGCATGGAAAAGCTACATGTTCTTGAATGATTAGGGTAATGAGATATTCGTGATAATGGTGACCTGAGAAAGTCCTTAGAAAAATAATCCTGAAGCACAAAACTCCAGCTGTCCTTCTCTATGAACACACTCAAAGAACTCGGGTTTGAGAACATTAAGAAAACAAGTTCACTGTGTTGATTAGATTGTGTGAGACAAGGATCAGCAAACTATTGCCTAAGAGCTAAGAATAGATTTATTTTTAAATTGGTTAAAATATCCAAATGATGGAGAATATTTCATGTCATGGTGATTAGATGAAAATAAGATTTCAGTATCCATTAATCACATTTTACTGGAATACAATCACTGTATTTTTCATGTAGTCTATAGTCATTTTTACAATGACAATATAGTTGTAATGGAGACCACATGGCCACAGAGTCTAAAGTATGTTCTATTGGGTCTATTACAGAAGAAATTTGTCAATTCCTATTAAGAAAGATAAAATAAATAAATAAAACAACCAGATAACCAAAAGAGCGCCTTAAGGGTGTGTGCTCACTATTAGAATTTTCTGATTGAGTGTGCTAAAATCTCACAGGCTTCCAGGGGGTGCAGTGGTAAAGAATCATCCTGCCAATTTAGGAGACACAAGAGATGCGGATTCAATCCCTGGTTCTAGAAGATGCCCTAGAGGAAAAAATGGCAACCCAGTATTCTTGCCTGGAATACTCCATGGACAGAGGAGCCTGGCGGACCACAGTCTATGGGTCTATGGGGTCACAAGGAGCGGACACTACTGAGCACAGACACTGGCAAAATCTCAGAAATGTATCACTTATAGGATATCTGTTAAGTATCTGAATATATCACCACCAGATTTTAAGATCATTCCATTATGGAGAAACTGCCCCAAAATGATAAAATGTGGGTGGGCCCTTGCCATCTCTTAAATTCCCTCTTTATTACAGAACAGGAACCAAATTCTGAAAAAGGAAGAAAAGGGAAGATGGCTACCATTTTTTCATCCCCAGATCATTAAAAATAACTTTCTATAATGTATATAATCTGACAACTACCTCAGTCATTACAATTCATCTTTGGAATTGTACCGAAGCATATAATTTTGCTTACTTTAACAGTTTTCTGAAGGAGAGAAGATGGAACTTAACCAGGGAATCCCAAAACCCCTAGGCTGGGTACTGACTGCCAGTCAGGCTCTCTGCAGCTGAGCTGTGAAAGTGACTGGCTGGTTCCCACTGAGGCCCAAGACCCATTGGTTCCTTCCTACTGAGCTGTGACCCTGACTGACAGCTTCACTGCCTCTCCTGTGAGAGAGCTTTGCCTGTGATTTCTTGCTGTTAGCAGTGCACTTGTACAGCCACCAAGAGTGAAAATGAAAGGGCCATGATCTGTAACTCAAAGTTTTGTTTTCTTCGTGTTCTCTTAACAAAAAAGGTAGAAGAAAGGAGGGAACTCTAGCAATAAGGAAAGGAGAGAACTAGACATGTAAATCAACTTACTGGTCTTATAAAATTGATGTCCTAGAAACCATGGGTTTTAGATCCAACTCAATAATATAACTCGTTTAAATCATAACTTAGAGTCTCAGAAAGTGGATGTCCCTGACTCTAGATATGTGTATTTTAGAAACTGAAAATATGCATTTATATGACTGACGAATTAATAAAATATAAATCCTATTAATTCACATTTTGTGACTTTGATATGGGTAGATGCATCTCTCAGTGCTCAGTCAGTCACTGGACTAAATGATGGAAATCTAGAATCTAGTCTCAGGGAACTGGAATTATACCTGGGTGTCATTAAGATCCTAGCTGTGGGATCATCATTTCACACCCTGATCTTTCCTTTTGTCATCTCTATAAGATAAAACTTTATAAAAATGACAAAAATCTCTTTATAGAGATTGGACTATGAATCAGGTGATGCTAAGTTATTGCCTTGAACATCATTTACTCAATAAAAACAAGATCTCTCCCCTTAGCGCCCATCTATTAAATAAAAATGAATTCACCTTATTTAACCAAAGTGGTAAAATAATTGTACAATGAAAACTACAAACCACAGAAAGAAGTTAAAGAAAACTTAAATAAATGGAAATAAACTCATGTTAACAGAGTTGATGACTTAATAATATAAAGATATCAATACTACTTACAAGTTTATTGTATTTCCTTTCAAAATCCTGTTGACATTTTCTACAGAAATATAAAAAAAAATCTCGAAATTCGTATGAAATCTCAAATGACTCCAAATAGCCAAAAAAATTTTGACAAGAAAGAGCAAAGCAGAAAACTCACATTTCCTGATTTCAAAACTACTACAAAGTTACAGTAATTAAAACACTGTGGCACTAGAATAAAAACAGACATTTAGTCCAATGGAATATAATAAAGAGCCCAGAAATAAACCCTCTCACTTAAAGTCAAATGATTTTTGACAAGGGTGCCATGAACATTCAATGGAGACAGGACAGTCTTTTTAGCAAATGGTGCTGGCAAAAAAACCTAGAAATTCACATACAAAAAAAAAAAGTTGGATTAATAATTTACACCATATACAATGATTAACTCAAAATGGATCAAAGACACAAGATTTAAGATCATAAATTGTAAAATTCTTAGATGGGAAAAAATAAAGGCTTCACAACATTAGACTTGGCAATGATTTCTTAGATATGACCTCTAGACCACAGATAGGAAAAAAATTTTTAAATGGTCTTTATGAAAATTAAAAATTTTGTGCAGAAACACTAGCAACAGAATAAAAATAAACCATGGAGTGGAAGAAATATTTGCAAGTGATATTTCTGTTAAGGGATTAGTATCTAGAATATATAGATGACTTCTAAAACTCAGCAATGAAAACACTCAAGCAAACACGAGTTCAAAAATGGGCAAGGGATTTCAATAGACTTTTTCCCAAAGAAGTTATACAAATGGCCAGTGTGCACATGAAAAGATACCTAACATCACTATTCATTAGGGAAATACAAAGCAAAACTACAGTGAGATATGACATCATACAATTGGGAGAGCTATGCACCAAAAAGGAAAACAAAAAAACAGAAGTGTGGGAGATGAGGTGGAGAAATTAAAAAAACATATGCACTGTTTGGAATGTAAAATGGTATGCACACTGAGGACAATAGTATGATGTATCCCTCAAAAAGATAAAAATAGAATTACCATGTGATCCAGAAATTCTACCTCTGGGTGTACACCTAAAATTATTGAAAGTGGGGCTGCAAAGAAATCTTCGTACATCCAAGCTGACAGCAGTATTATTCACAATAATGAAACATGGAGGTGACCCAAGTGTCCATTCATAGGTGAATGGATAATCAATGTAATATATATGTATGAAGGAGGATTATTCAGCTTTAAAAAGAAACAGATTCTAAGATATACTACAACATAGATGAATCTGTGGACATTTTGCTAAGTGAAATAAACCAGTAACAAACAAATACAATATTATTCCAGTTATTTGAGGTATTTAGAATAGTCAAAATGACAGAGACAGAAAGTAGAATGGTGGTTGCTAGGAAGTCGGGGAGAAAGGAGAATGGAAAGTTATGACTTAATGAGTACAGAGTTCAGTTTTACAAGGTGAAAGAGTTCTGGAGATGGAAGGTACTGATGGGTGCACACCACTGGGAATGTATTTAATACCACTTAGAAGCAATTAAGATGGTAAATTTTATGTTATGTACATTTTGCCATGATTTTAAAAATGAATTCACCTTTGGACATGCCCTCTAATTCACAGAACTATTTCAAAAATGGCAATCCCTTATTTTGTACTTCTGAAAAGAATAAAAGTCATATATATCCAAAGTGGTTTTTTTCGTGTATGTGAAGGAACATTTTTCAGAAGCTAATTATATTAGGTTTCAAATTTTAAAGAAGGTATTATTAGATAACCACTCCTGATGGATTTGAGTTGATACGACGAACACTTAGAGCTGGCCTGGGCAGTTACTCCTTTAAAACAGGGCATCTAGGTGTGTGAACTACTACTTTTATCCTGTTTTACCTTTTTTTCCCCTCATAGTACATATCACCTTCTAACATAATATATACTGTACTTAGCAATTACATTCGTTATTTTTGTTCTCCTGTCAAGCTCCACAAGAGTAGCTCTTTGTGTACTTTGTTCACTGATACACGCCGTGTGCCTGGAATAATGCAGTCACATAGTGAGTACAACAGCAGATATTGATTTGGGCAATTTTTATCCACCCCAAGTATATACCAGTAAGTTTCAGAAGGCAAAACATAAACGTTTCCCTTCATGCAAAACCCCAGAATCCTATTTCCTTCCAAAGGAGTTATCTTCAGGCAGATGCTTTGCATGGATCTGTCTGAAATATATGGTAGATTGGTCACCAGTTCTTGAATTATTTAACATATACTTATTAAACACCTACTATGTCTTAAGCCCTCTTCTAGGTATTTCTTTTATATCATTTCGGTAATGTCATTTACTGTGGCTGAGTCTGAGTGTGGACTCAAAGGTTCCCACAACTACTGGAGCAGATTTACAGCCCCAGGTTCCTGTTACCCTTTGGAAAAGATGGCCTGAACTGCCTAAGCCCCAATCCACTCCAGATAACAGAATGTAGCAAAAAGTCTGAATGCAGGTCATAAATAAAAGAGAAAACCAACCATTCTGAGGCTTACCTATTGTGACTATTTTTCAAAAGAAACCTAGTTGCTCCTTAATGAATAACCACTGACTAAATGAAAAAAGTCTATCCTCTAATGTTTTTCCGCAATGCTCTCTACCACAAAATCAATGGCCTTTCATGGTATCTCATTTGCTTAATACAGCATTCAAAGAAATTGCTCTCAAAATAAGTTTCAACATACTCTGTCCTCAATAGCATGCTCTTCTGTTGGTATGTTAGCAATGACATAAAACTGACCCTAACAAACTTCAAAACTCTAGTGCTTTCTGTCTCCTTTTTGTTTGTTTTTTTGGGCCTCATTTATTTTCCTGATTTATTCTTGTCCTTTGCTGCCCTTAGTCCCCTCCACTTTCTGTCTTCAAATGTCTAATTGCCATGTGTTCTGATGGATAAGCTCTTGGCCCTAGTTTCCTGTTTTTCACAATCAAAGCTCTTTCTCTCTTTATCACTCTTCTTACAAAGGAGATTTTCCTAATGAAATGATCTTTGCATTCATCACTTCTAACTCTCATTTCATATCTGCTTTGCTAGATGCTCAGCAAGGTCCCCTTCCATTCAAAAATTCTATGACATTTGTGCATAATAAATACTAAGGAGATCATAGAATTCATCACTCCTGTCTAAATTTTTAGCATTACAGCCTGCTTTTTCATTTCAATGATATTTTACAGTCAATTTGCCTTTAGACTTTCCTCAGAGAATCACTTCCAGTGACTGGAGGTTTCTGAGCGACCAAAAAACAGAACATCTGTGTCACTGGCGAGCACAGTCCATAACCATCTTAATGGTAGGTGCTGAAAGAGCTAAAACTTTTGGTATATCATATGCTAGAAAAGGGAAATTGATGGAAATGATAGCCCTCTTCTTCCTGGCTGAACCCATGGCAGATGGGACCAGTGGCTCCTGGAATGCCTTTCTGCTGAGGGAAGGAGTCGTTTCCAAATACTTTTTAATCTAGCAGGCTTTCGATGGATCTGCGTATGTTCTGCAAACTGAATCTTAGAACTGGCCTCAGTCTGCCTTTAAAAAAAAGGAAGAGTATTTCCAGATACGAGTTACCACCTTTACTATACTTCACCTACATCTTATTTCATAGAACATACCACATTCTAACATAATAAACAACTTACTTAGTAGGTCTATTGTTTTTGTCTCTCCTGCTAAAATATGAGCTTCATAAGAGCAGAGATCTCTGTTTACTGTGCTTACCTCGTGAGTGCCAAGCAATTGGAAATAATGCCGTGCATGCACATGTGCTAAGGCACTTCAGTTCAGTTCAGTTCAGTAACTCAGTCGTGTCCGACTCTGCGACCCCATGAATCGCAGCACACCAGTCCACCCTGTTCATCACGATCTCTCGGAGTTCACTCAGACTCACATCCACCGGGTCCATGATGTCATCCACCCATCTCATCCTTGGTCGTCCCCTTCTCCTCCTGCCCCCAATCCCTCCCAGCATCAGAGTCTTTTCCAATGAGTCAACTCTTCACATGAGGTGGCCAAAGTATTGCAGTTTCAGCTTTAGCATCATTCCTTCTGAAGAAATCCCAGGGCTAATCTCCTTCAGAATGGACTGTCTGGATCTCCTTGCAGTCCAAGGGACTCTCAAGAGTCTTCTCCAACACCACAGTTCAAAAGCATCAATTCTTCAGTGCTCAGCCTTCTTCACAGTCCAACTCTCACATCTATACATGACCACAGGAAAAATCATAGCCTTGACTAGACGGACCTTAGTCGGCAAAGTAATGTCTCTGCTTTTGAATATGCTATCTAGGATGCTCATAACTTTTTTCCAAGGACTAAGCGTCTTTTAATTTCATGGCTGCAATCACCATCTGCAGTGATTTTGGAGCCCCCCAAAAAACAATCTGACACTGTTTCCACTGTTTCCCCATCTATTTCCCATGAAGTAATGGGACCAGATGCCATGATCTTAGTTTTCTGAATGTTGAGCGTTAAGCCAACTTTTTCACTTTCCTCTTTCACCTTCATCAAGAGGCCCTTTAGCTCCTCTTCACTTTCTGCCATAAGGGTGGTGTCATCTGCATATCTGAGGTTATTGATATTTCTCCCGGCAATCTTGATTCCAGCTTTTGCTTATTCCAGCCCAGCGTTTCTCATGATGTACTCTGCATATAAGTTAAATAAGCAGGGTGACAATATACAGCCTTGATGTTCTCCTTTTCCTATTTGGAACCAGTCTGTTGTTCCATGTCCAGTTCTAACTGTGGCTTCCTGACCTGCATACAGATTTTTCAAGAGGCAGGTCAGGTGGTCTGGTTTTCCCATCTCTTTCAGAATTTTCCACAATTTATTGTGGTCCACACAGTCAAAGGCTTTGGCATAGTCAATAAAGCAGGAACAGATGTTTTTCTGGAACTCTCTTGCTTTTTCCATGATCCAGTGGATGTTGGCAATTTGATAGCTGGTTCCTCTGCCTTTTCTAAAACCAGCTTGAACATCAGGAAGTTCACAGTTCGCGTATTGCTGAAGCCTGGCTTGGAGAAATTTGAGCATTGCTTTACCAGTGTGTGAGATGAGTGCCATTGTGTGGTAGTTTAAGCATTCTTTGGCATTGCCTTTCTTTGTAATTGGAATGAAAACTGACCTTTTCCAGTCCTGTGGCCACTGCTGAGTTTTCCAAATT
Source organism: Nanger dama (assembly GCA_917880005.1). Classification (NCBI taxonomy): domain Eukaryota; kingdom Metazoa; phylum Chordata; class Mammalia; order Artiodactyla; family Bovidae; genus Nanger; species Nanger dama. Next base: position 38,539,357 of record CAKJTW010000008.1, read on the forward strand.
TGCTGGCATTTTGAGTGCAGCACTTTCACAGCATCATCTTTCAGGACTTGAAACAGCTCAAGTGGAATTCTATCACCTGCACTAGCTTTGTTCGTAGTGATGCTTTCTAAGGCCCACTTGACCTCACATTCCAAGATGTCTGGCTCTAGATGAGTGATCACATCATCATGATTATCTGGGTCATGAAGATCTTTTTGTACAGTTCTTCCATGTATTCTCGCCACCTCTTCTTAATATCTTCTGCTTCTGTTAGATCCATACCATTTCTGTCTTTTATTGAGCCCATCTTTGCATGAAATATTCCCTTGGTATCTCTAATTTTCGTGAAGCAATCTCTAGTCTTTCCCATTCTGTTCTTTTCCTCTATTTCTTTGCATTGATTGCTGAAGAAGGCTTTCTTATCTCTTCTTGCTATTCTTTGGAACTCTGCATTCAGATGCTTATATCTTTCCTTTTCTCCTTTGCTTTTTGCTTCTCTTCTTTTCACAACTGTTTGTAAGGCCTCCCCAGACAGCCATTTTGCTTTTTGCATGTCTTTTCCTTAGGGATGGTCTTGATCCCTGTCTCCTGCACAATGTCACAAACCTCATTCCGTAGTTCATCAGGCACTCTATCTATCAGATCTAGGCCCTTAAATCTATTTCTCACTTCCACTGTATAATCATAAAGGATTTGATTTAGGTCATACCTGAATGGTCTAGCGGTTTTCCCTACTTTCTTCAATTTCAGTCTGAATTTGGCAATAAGGAGTTCATGATCTGAACCACAGTCAGCTTCTGGTCTTGTTTTTGTTGACTGTATAGAGCTTCTCCATCTTTGGCTGCATAGATGGTCTTGTTTTGGCTGCAATCTGATTTCGGTATTGACCATCTGGTGATGTCCGTGTGTAGAGTCTTCTCTTGTGTTGTTGGAAGAGGGTGTTTGCTATGAGCAGTGCATTTTCTTGGCAAAACTCTATTAGTCTTTGCCCTGCTTCATTCCGCATTCCAAGGCCAAATTTGCCTGTTACTCCAGGTGTTTCTTGACTTCCTACTTTAGCATTCCAGTCCCCTATAATGAAAAGGACATCTTTTTTGGGTGTTAATTCTAAAAGGTCTTGTAGGTCTTCATAAAACCATTCAAATTCAGCTTCTTCAGTGTTAATGGTTGTGGCATAGACTTGGATAAATGTGATATTGAATGGTTTGCCTTGGAAACGAACAGAGATCATTCTGTAGTTTTTGAGATTGCATCCAAGTACTGCATTTCAGAGTCTTTTGTTGACCATGATGGCTTCTCCATTTCTTCTGAGGGATTCTTGCCCGCAGTAGTAGATATAATGGTCATCTGAGTTAAATTCACCCATTCCAGTCCATCTTAGTTCTCTGATTCCTAGAATGTCGACGTTCACCCTTGCCATCTCTTGTTTGACCACTTCCAATTTGCCTTGATTCATGCACTTGACATTCCAGGTTCCTATGCAATATTTCTCTTTACAGCATCGGATCTTGCCTCTATCACCAGTCACATGCACAACTGGGTTTTGTTTTTGCTTTGGCTCCATCCCTTCATTCTTTCTGGAGTTATTTCTCCACTGATCTCCAGTAGCATATTGGGCACCTACTGACCTGGAGAGTTCCTCTTTCAGTATCCTATCATTTTGCCTTTTCATGCTGTTCATGGGATTCTCAAGGCAAGAATACTGAAGTGGATTGCCATTCTGTTCTCCAATTCTGTGTGCCCCTATGGGCTGCATCCCACCAGACTCCTATGTCCATGGGATTCTCTAGGCAAGAATACTGGAATGGGATGCCATGCCCTCCTCCAGGGGATCATCTAAACCCACAGACTGAACCTGCATCTCTTACATCTCCTGCTTTCACAGGTGGTTTCCTTACCACTAGTGCCACCAGGGAAGCAAATACTTCAGAAAGAAGCCTCATTACAGAAATAATCATTTCTTCCTCCATCAGCATCAGAATCTCAGGGCCCAAGCCAGAGTACCTTTAGTGAAGCCTCAACAATGTACTAACACAACCATAAGAAGGCAAGCGTTTGCATGCGTGTGTGTGTGTGTGTGTGTGTGGCCTATCTTCCAGATAAGAATACAGGAGTGCAGTGCCACTTCATGCTCCAGGAGACCTTCCCAATGCAGGGCTCGCACCTGTGTCTCTTCCATATTCTGCATTGGCAGGTAAACTCTTTAGTGCCACCCGGGAAGCTCAAGGAGGCAAGAGCACTCCTTAAATTTTGCACCCTAGGTATCTCACTTGCCTCATTCAAAAACCTGCTCTGAGACTCAGCATTGTTCAAACAGCAGATGTCTCATTGCACCCTGTCTCCACTGAATCAAGATCACTACGGGGAGATGGCAGCCTGGGAATTTAATTTCTAATGAGCTACTTCCTCATTCTTACATACAGTTTTACTTGAAAATCATTTTTAAATTAAGCAGCGTTGCCAAGATGGATTATTCACTAAGCCGTCTCTGGCCAGTTCCTTCATCTCATTCAAGGCCCTTCATGACCTTTCTGCAGCTTAGCTTTCCCTGACAAAATTCTAATAGTAGCCAACCCACAGTGTTATCTAACCCCTAGGCACTGTTCTAAGAGCTTCACTGTATATGACACACCTAACGGTCATTTAACACCATGTGAGAGGTACTATCCTTATTTTCATTTACATGTGAGGAATGAAATGGCACAGAAAGTTAAATAACTCACCTGCAGGCACACAGTGATAGGGGCAGACTTAGGATCCAAACTCACATAGACTTGTTCTGGAAACTATGTTCTAGACAGAATGCTTTCAACATTCTACCTCAAAGGAAACTGCTGTCGAGCAAGTCCTAGATCCTCTCAAACTTCATCCCTTTATTTAGCTACTGTCTTTACTAAGCAAGCTTTTCCAGTCACTCCTCTCCCAAAATCCTTCCTGCTGGAATCATACCCATGATCCAAGGAAAGTTCCATTTACTCCATGAAGCCATCTTCAAACACCCATGTGTGAACTATCCTCCCCTCCACTGTGGCCACTCATCTTGGTTTCCTACTGTTCTGTCTACATCAGGCTTGGGTGCAGAACTAACCAGACAGAACTAAATATTTTGAATTACTAATTCTTATTAAGTCATACCTCCCTTTACCCACTGACCCCTTCCCTCATTAAAGCACTGGCCAAATCATTCTGTGACTTAGGCTTCTGGAGAAAGATAAAATGTCAAGAAGAGAAAAAAAGAAATCATTGGCTTTTGAGTTTCAAAAGCCTAGCACATTCTCAGCAGAGAAGAGAGCTTACTCTTAAGCCAAGGCCATCGATTTGGAAAAATTTTTGATAGGAAAAGGCCAGAGGTATCTGACTGACTTTCATTTCCACACACCAATTTAGACAAAAGTTCCCAGCTGGGATGAGGAGGAGATGGAAGAAGGGAACAGAGATTTTAAGTCATGAAAAAGAAGAGTTCTTCAAGCGCAGATGTGACAAAATCCGTGTAGGGAAGACAAGAGAATGCCGGTATATCAACTGCAGGGTAGAGCCCAATAAGGCAGAACTCCAGAGAAAACCCAGTTTCTCTCTACATAGGCCGAGAGGGCATTACGCAGCCAAAATATGACTTCAGAGCAACAGAACAACTGATCTGCCTAAAGCAGCCCAAACCCTGACGTAGTCTTAGCACCATAGAGACTTACTTAGCCTATGGCTACATTTAAGCAGCAGGATGCTCACGGGTCCCAAAGCAGGGAGGGGAGATCTGAGAGAAAGCTGTACTTGAACTGAGTATAAAGAGTGATTCCACAGTTTCTTGAATGGGCAGTAGAATGTTTAGCACAAGAGTATCATGCATATATTATCATAGACGGACACTTTCCAGTCCATTTTCTTCACCTGCCCTCCACCAATTGTGATTCCAGTATGTCAGGATTCTGACAGTCATCACCTATTTCTGTTTTACCTTCACTTTGCATGAAAATATTTCTCTTCATTATGATCAACCCCTCAAGTCCTGGCAAATAAGGGGCTTAGTCCATATTTGTAAATGAATAAATGAAGTTGAATAAATCTCACAAATTTGGAACCTGGTATGTCTGCCAGAGAAGTGTTCCAGTGGCACCAGTAGTCATCAGAGCGGCCACTTAGAAGAATTTAGAAGCTGATGTTTCTATCATAGCTTGTTATCCCCTGTCTAATCACAGATGTTTGGTGCAAATGAAAAACATTGCCAAGTCCTGAGTGAGTGCTAAACACAGCAGTCATGAACACAGAGAAGACGCGCATGGGAGATACGGCTATTTTATCTTAGTTCACAAAATCACAGTCCACTGGATTCTTAAAGACTCACAAAAGAGGTGACATTTGCTGAGGTCCCGCCTGAGAGGGCCTTTATGAAATTTGTTAAAAATGAATCACATTGTTTCTAGCAAGTTTTCCTTGGGGAAAAGTTAGATGCTGGATTATCCCTAACGTCAAGTTAAATTGTACGTATCAGACAACTATAGGCCCTTATTTTTGATCAAGGGAAAAAAAGGATATCAATGCATACATTTCTTTTTAATGGGAATACACAGCTCAAGAGAGAGGACAGGAAAAAATGAAACACACACAACAATAAAGCAAGTCATTTTACAGTCTGACCACTACCACTAGGGGAGCTTTTGAGGCAACAAATTTCTATTTCAATTATTTTCCATGTAATAAAATTTAGAGACTAAGTTAAAAGGAAAGAAATGTGAAAAGTGAGCATCCAGAGGAATAATTACTCATTGAATGAGTGTTTGAAGGCTTATAATAAGATATAAGAATACTGAATATTATAGAATCATCTTAAATCTAGTTACCTTTGTGAGTTTATTGTTTTTATGATCAGTCCTTCAAAAAAATAAGATTAAGAGTACTTTTGACAAAACTGGTTTCATTATAGGCTGGTGGTCCTCATATCACCTCTGTCCTTATTCTGATGGTCTTGTCTTTGGTTTAGAGACATAACTAACGGCTGTAGCAAACCAGCAGGGATAGATGGACTCAAGTGATGGGAAGAACACAGTCTTCAGAACCAGTCATGTCTTTTTCACGTGTACTGAACCAAGTTAAGCCTGAGGCATGTCAAGTAAAAACACGCTACACTTCTGTTTTAGCATATCCCTTGAATTTTAGATAGGGAAGGAAAATGGAAAGCAATAAAAATGTGAGAATGCATTACAATATCAGGGGTTAAATGAAGGTTAGACTGGGATAGCTTCTAAGTCAAACAACTTAAAATGTTTTACTAAAGTACTCCTAGTACATCAGCTTCCCAGGTGGCGCCAGTGGTAAAGAACTCGCCTGAAAATGCAGGAGACTTAAGAGATGTGGGTTTGATCCTGGATTGGGAAGATCCCCTAGATGTGGGTATGAGAATCCACTCCAATATTCTTGCCTGGAGAATCCCATGGACATAGGAGCTGGCGGGCTAAAGTCCATACGGAGGCACATGCCAAAGGATGCTCAAGCTACCGCACAGTTGCACTCATTTCACACGCTAGGAAAGTGATGCTCAAAATTCTCCAAGCCAGGCTTCAGCAATACATGAACCGTGAACTTCCTGATGTCCAAGCTGGTTTTAGAAAAGGCAGACGAACCAGAGATCAAATTGTCAACATCTGCTGGATCATCAAAAAGCAAGGGAGTTCCAGAAAAACATCTATTTCTGCTTTACTGATTATGCCAAAGCCTTTGACTGTGTGGGTCACAATAAACTGTGGAAAATTCTGAAAGAGATGGGAATACCAGACCACCTGACCTGCCTCTTGAGAAATCTGTATGCAGGTCAAGAAGCAGCAGTTAGAACTGGACATGGAACAACAGACTGGTTCCAAATAGGAAAAAGAGTACATCAAGGCTCTATATTGTCACCCTGCCTATTTAACTTATATACAGAATCATGAGAAATGCTGGGCTGGAATAAGCAAAAGCTGGAATCAAGATTGCCGGGAGAAATATCAATAACCTCAGATATGCAGATGACACCACCCTTATGGCAGAAAGTGAACAGGGCCTAAAAAGTCTCTTGATGAAAGTAAAGGAGGAGAGTGAAAAAGTTGGCTTAAAGCTCAACATTCAGAAAACGAAGATCATGGCATCTGGTCCCATCACTTCATGGGAAATACATGGGGAAACAGTGGAAACAGTGTCAGACTTTATTTTGGGGGGCTCCAAAATCACTGCAGATGGTGATTGCAGCCATGAAATTAAAAGACGCTTACTCCTTGGAAGAAAAGTTATGACCAACCTAGATAGCATATTCAAAAACAGAGACATTACTTTGCCGACTAAGGTCCGTCTAGTCAAGGCTATGGCTTTTCCTGTGGTCATGTATGGATGTGAGAGTTGGACTGTGAAGAAGGCTGAGTGCTGAAGAATTGATGCTTTTGAACTGTGGTGTTGGAGAAGACTCTTGAGAGTCCCTTGGACTGCAAGGAGATCCAACCAGTCCATTCTGAAGGAGATCAGCCCTGGGTGTTCTTTGGGAGGAATGATGCTAAAGCTGAAACTCCAGTACTTTGGCCCCCTCATGTGAATAGTTGACTCATTGGAAAAGACTCTGATGCTGGGCGGGATTGGGGGCAGGAGGAGAAGGGGACGACAGAGGATGAGATGGCTGGATGGCATCACGGACTCGATGGACATAAGTCTGAGTGAACTCCAGGAGTTGGTTATGGACAGGGAGGCCTGGCGTGCTGCAATTCATGGGGTCGCAAAGAGTCTGACATGGCTGAGCAACTGAACTGAACTGAACTGAGGCAACTCAGCAGAATGATGTTAATACGTGATTTAACAATCAACTAACAAGATGACTTAAAATGCAAAACTTCTGTCCCCTCAATCTCCTTTCCCAGCCTTCCACATCCAAGAGATAACATCTTCAACCCTTTTCATTGTTCCTTCTAGTATTAGCTTTCATGTTTCCAATTAAAGCACTTATATATTCCAAAACTATTGATTTTCCTTATTTAGCTATAACTGATTAGCTACTAAGATGATGAGATAACTCCTATGTCAACAGTCACCCCACTACCTCCACCCCCACTAACTTCCCCTACTTCTTCCACTTGATATTAGCTTCATCAGTTTTAATTAAATCCATATGTGGTTTTAAAAATCATTATTATGACTATGTAAATACAGTTCATTACTAAGCTAAGCCAAGTACTATTTCAATTTCATTCTATTTCAACTTTTAATTTTCCTGGAATTAATTGCTTCTTTTATTCTTTAAATATTTGCCTTTCTTTGAAATTTGGCTCTTTCCAGACACTCTAGTGTTCGTTCCAGCTCTAGGATGATGACCTCAGCTGGGACACTGCAGTAACATGGCTCTGCTCCACTGTGGCTTCCTCCAGGATGCTAGCTGGTTGAATGATGGCCATCATGATGGCCAAGAAAGGAAAGAAGCAGAAATGTGCAGGTATCTTTTCTAGCTTCTTCATATGTTACATTTGCTAAATCTCACTGGCCAAGCAAAGGTGACATGATCAAACTCAGAATCAAGGGGCAAGGAAATAGACTCTGATACTCAGATCCTTTGGTAGGAGAAACTGCAAATATGTAAAGATAAAGGAAGGGATGAAGAATCAAGAGCACCCATTTAATCAGTCTATCACAGTCATCAATTAGGTGACCACAGTTCTGTTTCTAGATTCTTTAGCTTGATCTCTTTACTTATTTGTTCTACTCATGGGCCAGTATAACAATCTCTTTGTTGCTATAGCTTTATAATAGGTTTTGAAATCTCCTAATGCTAAGTCTTCAGATTTATTGTTGCTCACAAATGTCTATTTTTGGTTCTTTGTATTTCCATGTAAATTTTAGAATCTGCTTGTCCATTTCCACAAAAGATCTGAAGAGATTTTGATTGGGACTGCAATGAATGATAATATTGATCTTTACCTAAGCCATGCTGCTGCTGCTTCTGCTAAGTCACTTTAGTCGTGTCTGACTCTGTGCCACCCCATAGACGGCAGCCCACCAGGCTCCCCTATCCCTGGGATTCTCCAGGCAAGAACACTGGAGTGGGTTGCCATTTCCTTCTCCAATGCATGAAAGTGAAAGGTGAAAGTGAAGTCACTGAGTTGTGTCCAACTCTCAGTGACCCCATGGATTGCAGCCTACCAGGCTTCTCCATTCATGGGATTTTCCAGGCAAGACTACTGGAGTGGGATGCCATTGCCTTCTCCGACCTAAGCCATAGGCTCTTGTAAAATGAGAAAAGTCAAGAAATCTCCTCCAACCTTGTATGTTCCAGGAAAGAGCTTCCTGCAAAGAACTGCCCTTCATTACATGACTTAATAATTCACAGGTGGCCATATTTATCTATGGCAAACCCAGATATAGATCCCACAAATTGCCATTAGTTGCTTCAGAAATGATTTGCTGATCTCTTTGTGTTAGTTGCTCAGTCATATCTGACTCTTTGTGACCCCATGGACTATAGCCCAACAGGCTCCTCTGTCCTGGAATTCTACAGGCAAGAAAGCTAGAGTGGATAAGCCATTTGTCCAGGGGATCTTTCCAACCCTGGGATCAAACCCAGGTATCCTGCATTACAGGCAGATTCTATACCCTCTGCCACCAGGGAAGCTCTAGTATCTTTACACTCATTGACTAATCTAGACAAAATGCCTGCATGCTAATTTGACTGAACTAAACTTTAGTCAAGCTTCTCTCCTTCCCATAGACTCCTGAATTTTGACTTGTCCCTTGGCTAAGCAAACATTTGAGTACAGAACAAAGGGTCCCTTTTCCAAGAATCAACTGTTTACACAGAAAATCCTTCCCTGAACAACTATCTGAGGATGCTAGTTTGCTTACCTTATCTGCCTGCCCCACTCCCCCACACCAACTCCTTTCTAGTCTTGCCTACAAAAAAAATAAAAAAGAAGAAGAAAAGAAAAGAAAAGCATTTTCCTGCTGACTTTTCAGACACATGTAGATATTGTGGCCAAGGTGATGTCCTGCTTGCAACAGCACCCCTTTCCTTACTACAAAAGTTTTCCATTCATTTTAATGACCCCTTTGAATAAAATATCTCTTTACCCAAATCTGGATTATTTTAACTCTGGGGCAACTTGGGAATTAATATCTTTACAATATCAAGTTTTCCAGTCCATGAACAAGGTATAGTCTTCGAGTTACGGCTTCCTTAATGTTTCCAAGTAACATTTCATACTTTTAGCAGTGAGATCACATATTTCTTTCCTTAGCTTTATTCCTAATTACATTTTTTTTTTCCTGGTATCATCATATTGGTATTTTTAAAATTATTTTTCTAAATGTTTGTTATGGGTATAAATATTGATCACATACCTAGTAATCTCACTAGATCACTTACTAATTATAAGAGTTTGTCTGTGGATTCTTTTTGATTTTCAATTCCACAATCATGCTGTGAATGGAGAAAAGTTTATCTTTTGTTTTCCAGTCCTTATGTTTTCTATTTTGAAACACTGTTTCATTGTTCTGGCTAGGACCAACAGCACAATATTTAAACATAACAGTGATAGCTAGCATGCTTATCTCATTCCCTATCTTAAGTAAAACCTTTCAATAGTTCACCATTAAGTATTACATTTGTGGCAGTTTGTTTATAGCTTTTCTATATATTTTTAATAATATTAAGGAAAATCTCTTTGTAGTTTAAGAGTTTGTATCCATCACTAGCAAATACTTTTTTAGAAGAGGAGTTGGAATATAACTTTTTAGGAGAGGAGCTGAAATATATTCATAGAGGTGAAAACTGAGGAACATCTTTAAAGATCATATGGCAAGAAAATTGCTTCACTTCCAATCCAAATATCTGGATATCTCTTTTACTATCCACTCAAAAAGAATATAATGACACAAAGTGTATACGCTCTCATTTTTTTTTTACTGTGTTTGCATATAGCAACTGAAAACTCAAGTGAAAAAGCTGGAAAATCAGTAACTTACTAATACACATCCACTGGGGTAGAGAGGAGAGAAAAACTTTCACAGTCATTATGGAGGGCAATTTCTGAACACTCTCTAAAACTCTTATCAAGCACACATCATTTGACTGCAAGATAATTTTTAGAAATGATGTTTTTAGGCATCAGATTTAATAAGCAAACAATGGTGTATATACAATAAGATTTATTGAAGCACTGCTGTTAACAGTTAAAAGGAGAGATAATATAATACCTAGCAATAAGTCAATGGCACCCCATCCAGTATTCTTGCCTGGCAAATCCCATGGATGGAGGAGCCTGGTGGGCTGCAGTCCATGGGGTCACTAACAGTCGGATACAACTGAGCAACTTCCCTTTCACTTTCCACTTTCATGCACTGGAGAAGGAAATGGCAACCCACTCCAGTGTTCTTGCCTGGAGAATTCCAGGGACGGGGGAGCCTGGTGGGCTGCCGTCTATGGGGTCACACAGACTCAGACATGACTGAAGTGACTTAGCAGTAGTAGCAAAAATAGAGGAATGGATAAATACAACTATTTTAATTGCCAACTATGGTAAGAGTACATTAAGTTTAAAATAAAGAAAAAAAAAAAAGATGGCCCAAATGGGAAAATATCCTTTTGTTCAAAAACCTATATGTATATACATGCATATTTAAAGTGGAAAATTAAATATTAAAACAGTAGTTAACATTTTATAAACCACACAAAGTGTATATAGTACATATGCTTCTGCCTGTGCTAAAAATAATATCAGAAGGATGATGGCAGTGGGAAATGATATTGTTATTCACATAAAAACAAATTTTTTGATGTTTTGATTCTGAAATTTTGTTATTTGTCAGCCTTAGACTGAGCTTTGTCCTTATTCATTTCTGAAAATAGTGATTGATCATTGGACCTTTTGGGAAACAGTATGAAGTTTTAGACACTGCTAGAAACTCAAACAGCATATGGATATTGATAATCGCTAATAAGTTCAATTATGTGTGGGTTCTGATCTCTGCTAATACCACCAAGCAGCCATAAAAATGATTACCGTTTATTAAACATGTATATGACTTGTCATTTGCTAAGTATTTTGCATATATTAGCTGTCCCCAGCATGCTGTAGAAGAGGAAAACTAAGGCTCCAATGGGCAATTTACCTATATAAATAATAAACTATGGCTATAAAAGCATTTCCATTGTTTCAGTACACATGCTAAGCCTTCCCCACCCTTAATGCCATTCCTTTTCTCTACATCTTGTCAAATTAGTCAACATCCTTCATTGAGTATGTCTTTTAAGCATACTTAAGACTACACCTTTTGTTATTTCATAGATATTATATACAGAGAATCATAAAGAATGTTTGAAGAATGGCTTTTTTTTCTCTCAGCATAATTCTTTGAAAATTCATCCAAGATGTTGCATGTATATGAGTTATTCCTTTTCATTCCTTTTGTAAAACTTTTTATGTTGGAGTATGCTAAGTTGCTTCAGTCATCTCTGACTCTTTATGATAGCCCACCAGGCTCCTCTGTCCATGGGTTTCTCCAGGTAAGAATACTGGAGTGGGTTGCCATGCCCTCCTCCAGGGGATCTTCTGGACCCATGAATCAAACTCCCATCTCTTACATCAACTTCATTCGCAGGTGTGTTCTTTACCACTAGCATCCTTGCCTTGAGAATCCCAAGTAACAGATTGAAAAGGCAAAAGATATGATACTGAAAGATGAACCCTTCAGGTCAGTAAGTGTCCAGTATGCTAATAGAGCAATAGCTCCAGAAGGAATGAAGAGGCTGAGCCAAAGAGTAAATGACACCCAGTCGTGGATGTGTCTAGTGGCAAAAGGAAAGTCTGATGCTGTGAAGAACAATATTGCATAGGAACTTGGAATGTTAGGTTCAGGAACTAAGGCAAATTGAAAGTGGTCAAATAGGAGATGGCAATAGTGAACACTGACATATTGGAAATCAGAGAACTAAAATGGACCGTACTGGGCAAATTTAATTCAGATAACCATTATATCTACTACTGTGGGCAAAAATCCCTTAGAAGGAATGGAGTAGCCCTCAAAGCCCAAGTCTATGCCTCAACCAGTAATGCTGAAGAAGCTGAAGTTCAACAGTTCTATGACAACCTACAAGACCTTCTAAAACTAACACCCTCTTTTAACTAAAGAGGACTGGAATGTAAAAGTAGGAAGTCAAGAGATACCTAGAGTAACAGGCCAGTTTGTCCTTGGTGTACAAAATCAAACACGGTAAAGGCTAACAGAGTTTTGCCAACAGAACACACTGATCATAGCAAACACCTTCTTCCCACAACACAAGAGAAGACTCTGCACATGGACATCACCAGATGGTCAATACTGAAATCAGATTGATTACATTCTTTGCAGCCAAAGATGGAGAAGTGCTATACAGTCAGCAAAAACAAGACTAGGAGCTGACTGTGGCTCAGATTGTGAACTCCTTATTACAAAATTCAAATTTAAATTGAAAAAAGTAGAAAAATCCATGAACATTCAGGTATGACCTAAATCAAATCCCTTAAAATTATACACTGGGAGTGACAAATAGATTCAAGGAATTAGATCTGATAGACAGAGTGCCTGAAGAACTATGGGTGGAAGTTTATGACATTGTATAGGAAGCAGTAATCAAAATCATAGCCAAGAAAAAGAAATGCAAAAGGCAAAATGTTGTCTGAGGAGACCTTACAAATAGTTGAGAAGAAAAGTGAAAGGCAAAAGGAAAAAGAAAAGATAAACTCACCTGAATGCCAAAGCCTTCCTCAGTGATCAATGCAAAGAAATAGAGGAAAACAACAGAATGGGAAGACTAGAGATCTCTTCAAGAAAATCAGAGATACCAAAAGGATATTTCATGCAAAGATGAGCACAATAAAGGACAGAAATGGTATGGACCTAACAGAAGCAGAAGAGATAAAGAAGATGTGGCAAGAATAAACAGAAGAACTATACAAAAATATTTTAATATCCTGGATGACTGCAGTGGCGTGATCACTCACCACAAATGAGATATCAAGTCTGGGGTGTGAAGCCAAGTGGGTCTTAGGGAAGCATCACTATGAACAAAGCTAGTGGAGGTGATGGAATTCCAGTTGAGCTATTTCAAATCCTGAAAGATGATGCCGTGAAAGTGCTGCACTCAATATGCCAGCAAATTTGGAAGACTAAGCAGTGGCCACAGGACTGGAAAAAGTCAGTTTTCATTCCAATACCAAAGAAAGGCAATGCCAAAGAATGCTCAAACTCCCACACAATTGCACTTACTTCACATGCTAGCAAAGTAATGCTCAATATCCTCCAAGCTAGGCTTCAACAGTATGGGAACCGAGATGTACAAACCAGATTTAGATAAGCCAGAGGAATGAGAGATCAAATTGCCAACACACACTGCATCTTAGAAAAAGCAAGAGAATTAAAAAAAAAATCTATTTCTGCTTCATTGACTATACTTAAGCCTTTGACTCTGTGGATCACAACAAACTTTTGAAAATTCTTAAAAGATAGGATACCAGATCACCTTACCGGTCTCCTGAGAAACATGTATGCAGGTAAAGAAGCAACAGTGAGGAATCAGACACAGAACAACAGACTGGTTCAAAATTGGGAAAGGAGTGAATATTGTCAAGGCTGAATATTGTCACCCTGATTCTTTAACTTATACACAGAGCACATCATGTGAAAAGCTGGACTGGATGAAGCACAGGCTGAAATCAAGATTACTGGGAGAAACATCAAAAATCTCAGACATGTAGGTGACACCATCATTGTGGCAGAAAGTGAAGATGAGCTAAAGAGCCTCTTCATGAAAGTGAATGAGGAGAGTGTAAAAGTTGCTTAAAACTCAAGATTCAAAAAACAAAGATCTTAGCATCCAGTCCCATCAATTCATGGAAAATAGATGGGAAAACAATTGATGCAGTGACAGACTTTATTTATTTGGGCTCCAAAATCACTGCAGAAGGTGACTGCAGCCATGAAATTAAAAGACGCTGCTCCTTCAAAGAAAAGCAATGACTAACCTAAACAGCATATTAAAAGGAGAGACATTACTTTGCCAACAAATATCCATGTAGTCAAAGCTATGGTTTTGCTAGTAGTCATGTACAGATGTGAGAGTTGGACCATAAAGAAGGCTAAGAGTCAAATAATTGATCCTTTTAAATGTGGTGTTGGAGAAGACTCCCGAGAGTTCCTTGGATTGTGAGGAGATCAAATCAGTCAGTCCTAAAGGAAATCAATCCTGAATATTCATTGGAAGGCCAGCAGCTGAAACTGAAACTCCAATACTTTGGCCACTTGATGCAAAGTGCTAACTCAGTGGAAAAGACCCTGATAATGGGGAAGACTGAAGTTGGGAGGGGAAGGTGATGACAAAGGATAAGATAGTTTAATGACATCACCAACTCAATGGGACATGAGTTTTTGCAAACTCCAGGAGATGGTGAAGGACAGCAAAGCCTGCCTGGCCTGCTGCAGTCCAAGAGGTTGTAAAGAGTTGGACATGATTGAAGGACTGAACAACAAATTGGAGTATAGTTGATTAACAATATTGTGTTAGTTTCAGTGGTATAGCAAAGTGATTCAGTTATGCATATACATATATCTTTTTCTAATCCTTTTTCCATTTAGGTTGTTATATAACATGAAGCAGGACTGTGGTTTTCAGAGTTAAGTAGAGAACAGGGGCAGGAGTGAAGTGACCATGGCTATGGAAGGGCAACAGGAAGGATCCTTGTCATTTCAGTGCTCTGTATTCTTACTCTTTCAACGTTGCTGTTGTTCAGTTGCTAAGTTGGTTTGACTCTTTGCGACCCCATGAATGGCAGCAGGCCAGACTGCTGGGGTCTAGCCTCAGCAGAGTCCAGGGATATCCTCAGGATGAATGGTGTTGGCGAATGAATGAATGACACAGGGAGACCAAGCTTCAGTGAGCAAGGCCCGTAACTTTATTTTCAAAAAGACCTTTTATACCCTGACTTGTACATAGAGGAAAATGAAAGATGCAAAGTCATGCAGAGTCAGCTCAAACATTCCAGCAGTTTTGCTCTTATCGAAACCAAGATTTTTTTGGCATACCTTTCCCATAAACAAGGGTCTTATGTTGTGTACATTATCTTCTTGTCTTGGAGGCCTGTTGACATTTTATGACCCTTTTTGATAAAGGTTGATCAACCAGAAAACTTGTTTTCCCTCGAAGTGTTTTTTTTTCTTTATACCTCTAATCTGTGTCAGCCTCAGAAAGTACTAAACATTCTCATGGAGCCAAGGTGCAGTGGGTTACAAACAAGAACTTATTAGCTCAAAGGTCTGATGTGGTTAATACCAAGGCTACTACTTGTTTTTCTTACATTCCAACTATATTAACTAATGTACTCCCAGGCACACAGTGGATAAGGGATATGGGAACTTGGCAGCAAGCACTGGCTCAACAATGAAACCCTTCACCAGTATTGTTTTAATAAAACTTTTTCACCCCTTGAAGGGCTCTATATTTTTAGAATGCTTAGGCTTCCCGTGTCATGGTTTGTGAACAATCATATGCATAGTTGTAAGAGTCTGGATAAACCTGTCAAGCAAGCTAGAATGCTAACAGGGGGATTTGAATTGAAATGCTCCTTTCATGCCCAGGAGACTTATCAACTAGAGCCCTAAGTTGATTTCCTCCAGAGAAAGGTGGTTGGGGATAGCCCCCTGTTAATGTCAGAAGAGTTGGTGAAAGGCATAATATAATAGACAGACAGATTTTGGTTTGGGGTAGATGCTCGAGCAGGTCCAGGGAGTCCCTCGAGTCCTGATCCGCCTTGCCTGTCAGGTCTCCTCCTGATGACCTTGTCATGGATGGGATCTCCCGTGCCGGCTCCTAGCACCAGACTTTCCTATGTTTCATGATCTCCCAGAGTTTGCTCAAACTCTTGTCCATTGAGTCAGTGGTGCTATCTAACCATCTCATTCTCTGCCACCCTCTGCTTCTATTGCTCTAAATCTTTCTCAACATCAAGGTCTTTTCCAGTGAGTTGGCTCTTCACATCAGGTGGCCAAAATATTGGAGCTTGTGATGTTGTATTACAGTCTGGCAAGATATTACCATCTTGGGAAATGGGTTTAAAGGTATGTGGACTGTCTCAGTATTATTTCTTATAATTGCATGTATATCTACAATTACTTCAAAATGAAGAGTTTAATTTAAAAAGATTACTCTATCAAACTAAGCTATTATATACAAAGAGGAAAAGCAGATCACTGGTGCCTATGACTTGAAGGGACCTTTGGGGGAGAGGAATAGCCTACAAAAATAGCTTGAGAAAATTTGCTGGGAGGGAAATTTTGTTGATGTTGATAGTGGTCATTTCACTGATAGTGGTCATTTCATTTACATATACATCTGTCAAAATTTAACTATACACTTAAAATGGAAGCAGTGCATTGTACATAAATTATACCTTAATAAATTTGATTCAAGAAACTCCCTGGATAACTGGTATATCATTACCCTTAGGAAAACTTAATGATCGAGCAGCAATTCTCTTTCTGTGTTTTCTGAAGTTTACACTGGCAATTTCTCTACCTCAATTAGATCACAAGGCTACCTTCCAGACAATCAAGGTATATTTCATTAAAAATATTTCCACAAGTTAAAAGATTTTTAGGATCCATTCCTTTGTGTTTGTTTCAGAGTTGACATTCAAACATTTATTTGTAGCATGTATCATTGTTTATAGGAAGAAATTAGAGGTCCCACTATCTTTTTTTTTTTTTTTAGCCTCATCCCTGATAATATGTCACCTTGTAATTATCTCAAGCTGAGAGCAAACAAAGAGAAAAGGAAATTGAAGGAGAAATAATGCTTTTTTTTGAAGATAGACATATTTAGACTAGAAAACACCACAATCAACATTTTTCACATATAATTATAAAATATATTGCTAGCATCTCTTGCAGCCTAAAATATAGAATAAAGAAAGCCCCCAGATTTTTCAAACCTTTATGAAATAAGTCACAATAATCATGACTTTTATGGCATGTAAGGTATTTCTGAGTCTTGAAGGATAAACACATGCAGCTACCCAGCCCCACCAAAGTTAACAAAAATAACACACATCATTTTCTAAACACACACACACACATACAAACAACTAAAACTTCAGAAGTAGTTTGAAACTAGGATTTCAAAAATGGAACACAGCTTGCTGTAGTATAGAAAGAAATTGTCTTTTTATGTCTGAAACATTCTTTATCTCTTGGCACTTAAAAAAACAGCATAAGATTTTCATTGGATATGTTCCTAACCTATTTTTCTTTCCATTCTTCATATCCACAGTACATTGCTATTTGAACAAAGGCTACATAAGTAAATAACTCTATGCCCTTTGTCCACAGAAATAATTTAAGCATATTAAAATATTAAAACTAGACAGTTTTGCCTGGTTGGAGTTGATAAAATAGGAGAGTGCACAATGAAATCCCCAGTCTGTAAATTCAGTAGATTCAGCCATGCTACTATCAAATGCTGGCGGAGCTGACAGCCACCACCCACCCAATGCAAGATTATTAAGTGAAATGCCTCCTCCAGCACACTAAGCTAAAACCAACACAAACTGAAAAGACCGGGATCAGCTTTGGAAAGTGGTTCATTTCAAACCCAACAGCAACTTTGTTTATACTATGCCAGTAAGTAACTTTTTTTTTTTACTTATTTAAAAAATAACACAAATGATTCACTAAAAAATAGCTACCATAAATGTTTGTTTAGGTAAAGATATGTCTATCTGAAATGAACACAAATCTTTGCTCTTCAAAGTGAGAGCACAGTCATTTTGTATCCTTAACATATAATGTAATTTACTTTCCTCATTATTGATTGCCATCATCAAAATTATATTAATTGAAATTCATAGGGAGTCTAAATAACAGCCTATCTTTCTGAACCCATGATTTCCAAGTAAATTTACTTGGAGCATATTTCCATTTTTCTTTTCTGCACAAGTAGTTACTGACTCCCTATCTATTTTTCAAAAGATAAATTAAAACCAGAAACTCCTTGCTGTTCTTTACTTTCCACCAAGTCACAGCCTTTCAGAGTGGTACATTTTCCTATGTTAATTATTGTATCTTTGGATAATATCCTTTGCAGGAGGACAGGGAGATGATTGATCAAGACTGGCTTTGTGTGAAGAGAAAGAAAACTACATTGGTAGTAAAAAACTAGTATAGTTGCTGATATTAAAATATACAAAATCTTTTTTTCTGAAGAGAATACCCTCAAAAATAAGAGCCACCATAGGGAACTATATTCAATACCATGTAATAACCTATAATGGAAACAAATATAAATATATATGTGTGTATGTATATATGTGTATATGCATACACATCTATATGCATACATACATATATATAAATATGTATTTTTATACATACATATAAATGTGTGCGTGTGTGTGTGTAAATATGTATGTATGTATTTTGATATTGTTGTGTTGCTCAGTTTTGATCAGTTCTTTGTGACCCCATGGACTATAGCCCTGCCAGGTTTCTCTGTCCATGGGGTTTCCCAGGCAGGAATACTGGTGGGTTTCCTTCTCCAGAGGATCTTCCCATCCAGGGTTCAAACTTGAGTCTCCTGCAAGTCTCTTGCATTACAGGCAGATTTTTTTAGCACTGAGCCACCAGGAAATACCATATATATAAAAGTATATACAGATATATATCTGAATCACTTTTCTGTATAGCTAAAACTAACACAGCATTGTAGTTTTTGTTAGAATAACTATTTTCATTTACATATTTATATTTTAAGGATAAAAAAGTCATCTTTATCTCTGTTACAGTAATTCTCAGCTTTTGCTAGAAGTGATAAATAAGCAAAAAAAAAAAAATCCTAAATCAATTACTTTCAAAAAAAAAAAGAGCCAGATGCACTTGTTTTTTCCTCTATTTCTTCAGTTGATTTTTTACTATTTAATTTACTATTATTTTTCTGTACAATCAGAACTGGCATGAATAGCAATCCCTTAAAAGAGTAACTACTTACTAGAAAAAAATTTAGGATTTTATACTTAATCACTAAACCTAAATACAGTTTGTTTTCAATATTCTTAGCTCTTTTATAATGTCTCTCCTTTACTCACGCATCTTCTACTCTAGATGTCCAATTAATGTTGGTATCACTGAAAGGTACTGATCTCTCATCATCCACTTTTCTACTGTTACTTCATTTCATACATCTTCTCATCACTAAATCTTACTCTTTCCCTGGACTCACTTCTCTCTCTCAGTAGGTTTACTGTTCTTGCTCACCTAATCACTTTTGAATTTTTCCAACTCTTATTCTCAAATCTCTGACAACAGACATTTCATAAGAGTAGATAATCAGCTGTCACTTAATTTGTTGTCTACATTCTTTCTCCATGAAAGTTGTTCTATTCTTAACAACCTCAACAATTATCAATGCCCTTCTGGAACCTTCTGATGAAAAGCCATGAAGTTTTTGACTTCTTCATGCCACACACATATGCAACTGCCAATATTATGATGTCCTGGGTGATAATGTTTGACAGTCATGTTTTCATATTGCTTCACATTATCTCTTTGTTCAGACTGATTATGCTGCCAGCCCAGAATCGTTCTAACTCCTCTGCTATGCCCACCCTAGTCAGCTACTTTTATTCATTCCTCCATTCACAAGAAATGCCTTTTCTCACCACCTGATAAATCAAGTAGGACACAGCCCCTGACCTTGAGAGACATGGTTGTATGTAGCTGGCAAAATAAGTTAACTGAATTACAAGGATATTTTGATTGTTATGACATAAGATCTCAGAAACATAGAGAAACAGAGTTTTGAGAGAAGAGAGAACATTCACAAACCATTCTAGGTGGAGGAAAGAATGTATGCAGAAGTGTCGGGGAAGGTGGGATGGACAGAGTATGCAACTTACAGAAGAGCATGAAGATCCCACACAGAACATTTAGCGGTCTGTGGCAATGAATCTGAAGGCAAATGAAGGAAAAAGGAATTGCCTTGTGTTTTACACAAAAACATTCAGACTTTCATTAGTAATAGGAAAATACAGAAGGATTTTCAGTAACTGGAGGGGGGGGGGGCGGTGAGCATGGATGAAAGGAGAAAGCAATGGAATGACATGATCTGATTCTAGTAGACACATGGTAAAATGCAACTCCAGAGTCTGTTTCATTACCCAGGAAAGAAATGATGACAGCTTGGAGCAAAAATACCGGCAGTGCAAAGGAAGGCAGTAGGATAGATCAAAGAGATGTTTGGGAGTTACAAATAGCAATTGGGATCACCCATTAACAATGAATTATGAGAAGAATCAGAAAGACATCACATGTCTGTCTTTCAATATTTCTACTTTCATCTACAGATCCTACCTCTAACCTTGTGGCCACTGTGAAAGAAAATGCTAACAAAGTAATTCTTAAGCAATCCAAGAGAGCCAGTTGCCTCAGAGGAATAATCTTTCTGTACTTTGCTTTTGGGACCTTTTATGGAATAACTGCAATTCTTAATCATAAAGCTCATCTAATATTCCAGAACAGTATGGTATAGATGGCCCCATACGATCTGCCCCCTGTGTCTCTCTCACTCCGTCTTTTATCTCTCTTCCTCAAAGTTCATCATGCTCTACATACAGGGACCCTCCAGCTGGTTGTTCCTTCAGTGTACCTTGTTCCTCCATTGGAATGTTCCTCCCTTAGATCCCCTTTGCTGTGGCTCTTAACTCACAAGCTACTTTCTCAAAGAGTCTTTCTGCAATCAAAGTCAAATCATCTTGTTTGACTTTTCATTGGTTACCTTATCCAATCAAAATTTCCACCACTTGAGTACAGATTTTTTTTTTTGGTCTGCCTTGCTCATGAAGGCACCATGAACCCAGCACCTAGCACACTGTCTAAGCACTCAATAAAAATGAATTACTGAACTATTTCAACTACCAAAATGCAGCTCTGTACACTTCTCAATGGGCATTCTAATCCATTAAGCCTGTGACATAAACCAAGAAAAAATAATCAGGCTTCTTGTATGCACAAAAAGTGCAACTCAACGAGGTTTCCTGACTTAGCAAAGTCACAGAACTAGTAATTGCAGGTGCAATACAGAGAACTTGATTTTCCATGTGATTGATCATCATTAAAAAATTATAGACAGTGTTTTCATAGAACTCACTATGAAAAGAATAATAACTAAAGGTCA
The DNA here is from genome assembly GCA_917880005.1 of Nanger dama. NCBI lineage: Eukaryota > Metazoa > Chordata > Mammalia > Artiodactyla > Bovidae > Nanger > Nanger dama. The sequence goes on from CAKJTW010000008.1 coordinate 38,560,532, forward strand.
AGTTAACTATAAAAGAAGGTATTATTTCATTATTCTAAAGTAAAGGAAATTTATTTACATATTTAACATGGTATGGGAGATTTTAGGACTTCACTAAGATTTTTCTGCATCAAGACTAGTTAAAGGGTACCAGAATGAGAGGAATCAAAATGATTTTATTCATGAAAGCAATAACATAGAAAGACATCAATTTAATCTTGTGTACTGAAACAAATGAAATGCTTATATACTTAAAGAGTTTATCCACTTTCTTTTTCCTATAACAGCATTTAGCAAAAGGATAATTATTTTCCCTTTGAAGTTTATTCGTTTCAGTTGAATAACTGCTTATTTGCTTCTTTTGTTTTATTTTTGTCAAGAAAAGAACTTAATTTGTGTATTTGTGTGTGCACCAATACATTGAAGCACTATAGCTGTCATCAATATCTTGCAAAGAAGCTTAGTAAAAGCCATTTAAAAATAAATTTTTACACTACATACCAGGAAATGATATTTTAGCCAAGTACACATGATTCTTTTTGTCATTTTATTTTGGTTATATATTATAGAGTGAGTTATAATGAAGCAATATATGTTGCTTCAAAATGTTGAATTTTTAAACATCTATTCACATTGGCTAAATTTCTTCTGAGGTTCAGAAACTTACATTTTTATTTCTAACTTTTGGCTTAATGTTGATTTACCTATGTCAGATTTTTAAAAAACAGCTAATTTTATTTAAGTGATGTTTAAAATTAAATAATATTAAATTCATATTAATCCATGAATTAGAAATTATTTTATTAATCATACAATATTTGGTAATAGTGGTTTTACTCTTATAGACCAGCCTATGATAGGAAACAAATTTCAGAATAGCTTACCACTCTCTTCATTCCTGTACTGTTAATAATATGTATTAAGATAAAAATAAATATATACATGGGGTCAGAGCCAGACAATTAGTGTATGAACAACAACAAAACATATACAAATCTCTGTTAAAAGACACTATTATTTATGGTAAGATTTCTCTTACAAGTGTTCATACTGAATTTTTCATACTGAGAAATCTGTATGCAGGTCAAAAAGCAACAGTATGAACTGGACATGGAACAACAGACTGATTCCAAATTGGGAAAAGAGTCCATCAAGGCTATATATTGTCTCCCTACTTATTTAACTTATATGCAGAGTACATCATGTGAAATGCTAGGCTGGATGAAGCACAAGCTGGAATCAAGGTTGCCAGGAGAAATATCAATAACCTCAGATACGCAGATGACATCACCCTTATGGCAGAAAGTGGAAGAACTAAACAGCCTCTTGATGAAAGTTAAAGAAGAGAATGAAAATGTTGGCTTAAAACTCAGCATTCAAAAAACAAGTATCATGGCATCTGGTCCTGTAGTGACAGGCAAATAGATGGGGAAACAATGAAAACAGTGAGAGAATTTATTTTCTTTGTTTCCAAAATCACTGCAGATGGTGATTGCAGCCATGCAATTAAAAGACACTTGCTTCTTGGAAGAAAAGCTATGACAAACCTAATCAGCATATTAAAAAACAGAGACATTACTTTGTCGACAGAAGTCCATCTAGTCAAAGCTATGGTTTTTTCCAGGAGTCATGTATGGATGTGAGAACTGGACTACAAAGAAAGCTGAGTGCCGAAAAATTGATGCTTTTGAACCTTGCTGTTGGAGAAGACTCTTGAGAGTCCCTTGGACTGCAAGAAGATCCAACCAGTCCATTCTAAAGGAAATCAGTCCTGGATGTTCATTGGAAGGACTGATGCTAAAGCTGAAACTCCAATACTTTGGCCACCTGATGCAAAGAGCTGACTCATTTGAAAAGACCCTGATGCTGGGAAAGATTGAAGGCAGGAGGAGAAGGGAATGACAGAGGATGAGATGTTTGAACGGCATCACCAACTTGATGGACAGGAGTTTGAGCAAGCTCCAAAAGTTGGTGATGCACAAGGAAGTCTGGCTTGCTGCAGTCCATGGGATCACAAAGAGGCAGATACAACTGAACAACTGAACTGAACTGAAGGAGGAGTACTCAGAGTAAGAAAGGAATGTGGATGAGAACGTAAATGTCACATAAGCACCCTTTCAGACCAAAAGACAGTTTTCCATAAATCGTGAAAAGATCCCACTGGATAGAAAAGTTGAATGGTAAGATTTCAATTAAAACTAACTTTAAGTTTAGGTCACCAAGTCAGAGTATTTCAGAGCTAATAGAAGCCTTAAGCATAATCACACCAATCTCTTTATGAAGAATCAGAGAACCAGAGGACATTAGGAATTTGCTAGGATCACAGTTAATAAATGGTAAGGCCACAATTGACACCAAGGCCTCCCACTACTTGTTTGAGAGCAGGTTGTATATCAAGGAGTAGAGGTGACAATTGAATCCACCATCACCAAAACTTTTGATTTAGAGGAGTTATGTTTTACTCTAAGGCTTAGTTTCCTTACCTATTCAGTGCAGGTCAAATTAGACCCACCACACAGGGTTATCAACAGCTTACAAAAGGGCTTAATAACTTCATTATCATCACTACTGCCCCACAGTTGCTGTTCATTAGGTTGTATGTATACTGGGACATTGCCTCTAGGACTGGATTTGAAAGGCACAGCAACAATCTCCAAACCATCTCCCACTATATTATATTCATCTTTAATTTGAATTTTTATTTCTAAATAATTTTAGATTTATAATAGAACTGTAGAGATAATACAGTGTGCTACTGTATATCTATCACTCACCTTGCTACAATGTTGACATCTTATATAAATATGTTACCTTCAACAAACCTAAGATGTTAATATTGGTACAATAGTTTTGAATTAAAACGTTTCCACATTAACTATAGAATTTATTTGAATTTCCCCAATTTGTATATTATTGTCCTTCTTCTGTTCCAGGATTCAATCCAGGATACCATATTGCATTTAGCAATAATATAACCTAGGCCTTAAATTCAATTTTTTGTGAATCATATTCAGAAAGTATCTGTTGCAATTACTCAAACTACCAATCACATGTTTCACAGAACTGGAATAAAAATTTTGCAATCTGTATAGCAACAACAACAAAAAAGACCCCAAATAGGCAAAACAATCCTGAGAAAATTGAGCCAGAGGAACCAGGTTCCCCAACTTCAGACTATACTACAAGGCTACAGTAATCAAAACAGTATGGTACTGGAACACAAGCAGAAATATAGATCAGTGGAACAGCACAGAAAGTCCAGAGATAAGCCCATGCACCTAGGGACTCTCATCTATGAAAAAGGAGTCAATAACACACAATGGAGAAAAGACAGTCTCTTAGATAAGTGGTACTAGGAAAACTGGATAGCTACATGTAAAAGAATGAAATTAGAACACTCTAAACATATACAAAAGTAAACTCAAAATGGATTAAAGACCTAAAGGTAAGGCCAAATACTATAAAACTCTTAGAGGAAAACATACAGAACACTTTCTGACATAAATTGCAGGAAAATGTTTTCGGATCCACCTCCTAAGGTGAAGAAAATTAAAAATAAAAATAAACAAACGGAACCTAACTCAACTGAAAAGCCTTTGTACAGCAAAGGAAACCATAAACAAAACAAAAGCCCACAGAATGGGAGAATATTTGAAAACAATGCAAGCCACAAGGGACTAATCTCCAAAATATACTAACAGCTTATGCAGCTGTATGTGTGTGTGTGTAAAACAATCCAATCAAAAATGGGTGGAAGACCTAAATAGACATTTTTCCAAAGAGGACATATAGATGGCCAAGAAGCACATGAAAAGATGCTCAACATCACTAATTATTAGAGGAAATGCTAATAAAAACTACAATATGGTATTACTTCACACCAGTCAGAATAGCCATCATCAAAAAAACCTACAAACAACAAACCCTGGAGAGGATATGGACAAAAGGGAACCCTCCTACACTGTTGGTGAGAATGTAAATTGGTACAACCATTATGGAGAACAGTATGGAGGTTCCTTAAAGAACTAAAAATAGAGCTATCATATGATCCAGCATCTCCATTCCTGGACATATATCCAGAGAAAGTGTTAGTTGCTCAGTGGTTCCCAACTCTTTGAGACCCCATGAACTGTGGTCCACTAGGCTCCTCTGTCCATGTGATTTCCCAGGCAAGAATACAGGAATCGACAGTCATTCCTTCTCCAGGAGATCTTCCCAACCCAGGGATCAAACCCAGATCTCCTGCATTACAGATGGATTCTTTACATTCTGAGTCACCAGGGAAGCCCATATTAGGATATTAGGATAAAACCATAATTCAAAAAGATATTATACCTCAATGTTCATTACAGCACTTTCTACAATAGCCAGCCAGGACATGGAAGCATATGTGCATGTATGTATGTATGTATAGTGTGTGTGTGTGTGTGTGTGTGTGTGTGTGTGTGTGTGTGTATACACACATAACTTATCCATTCCTCTGTCAGTGGACATTTAGATTGCTTCCACGTCCTGGCTACATACCAGAGAAGGCAATGGCACCCCATACCAGTACTCTTGCCTGGAAAACCCCATGGACAGAGGAGCCTGGAGGGCTGCAGTCCATGGGGTTGCCAAGAGTCGGACATGACTGAGCGACTTCACTTTCATTTTCACTTTCATGCATTGGAGAAGGAAATGGCAACCCACTCCAGTGTTCTTGCCTGGAGAATCCCAGGGATGGGGGAGCCTGGTGGACTGCCGTCTATGGGGTCACACAGACTCAGACACGACTGAAATGACTTAGTAGTAGCACAAACATACATACACACACACAATGGAATATTACTCTGTCATAAAAAATGACAAATTTATGTCATTTGCAGCAGCGTGGATGGACCAAGATATTGTCATATCATGTGAAGTACATGAAACAGAAAACATGTGATATTACTTATATGTGAAATCTAAAAAAAAATGGTACAAATGATCTTATTTATAAAACAGAAAGAGTCATAAATGTAGAAAACAAACTCACAGCTACCAGGCCTGATAAGGGAAGGATAGATTAGGAGATTGAGATTGACAAATAGAAACTAGTATATATAAATAGACCACTAACAAGGACCTCCTATATAGCACAGGGGACTCATTATTCTGTAGTGATCTATATGGGAAAAGAATCTAAAAAGAATATATGTATGTATATGTATAACTAACTCACCTTACTGCACAGCAGAAACTAATACAACAATATAAATCAGCTAGCCTCCAATAAAATTTTTAAAAACCACTATATAAAAAAGAAAGTACCTGTTTAGATCTATTGATCAAAATCAAGGGACTTGTGTGTAAGCAAATAACACTGTGGATGAACTCATTTCATCCATTACAGTAAGTGCTGCAAGCTTACATTAACCAACCCACCAGCAATTAAAAATGAAATGTCTTTAGATCTTTGAAGACTCAACAACACAGCATAGGTGTTCTGTCTTTTGCTTATAAAACAAGTTCTTGAAATACCAAGAGGAAAGCGGCAGATATGGACATCTTTGATTTACATGCTTTGGTATCCTATTTTTGTCCTTCAGAAATTACATATTTATGTTTCTAATGCCCAAGCCACAGATACAATCTTTAAGGAAAAAAAAAATCATGTCCTCAGAAATCAGACAGATTCTAAGACAGGTCACTCATTCACCAAGGAAGTAGAAGGTTATTTCACAACTTGGAAATGAACTAACAGTGTATCTAATGGCAGGTGTCTGGCAACATGTTACAAACACCCATATTCTTCCAAGTACTAATTCCAACACTGCAAAAGAAAGCACTTGTGGAGAACTATGGGAAAGCAGCAATTTCTTCTCCTGCAAAAGCCACATGGGGATTTATGCGGCAATGGAATGTGATTACAGCCTGGAGTGTAGCCAGGGCAGGAGGGTAACAGGATGATACTCTCTGCCCATGTTAACAAATGACTTTCATGATGTGACTGATATTTCACTGTTCCTCCTCCTAATTTGTTTTACCTGGCATCCCATCGTAGCTTCAGAGGAGCAAGAGGAACTATAAAAAGGCCTTATGGCACTGCCTGGTTATCCGAAGTTAGACAGGGAAGAAAGACACTGAGAAGACTTAATTCAGAAAGTTATGATGTCGCAAAAGCACTGGCTCCCTGGGAAGTGCTGGGAAGTGGTGCTGTTCCCCTGCCATTCCATTCTTGCACTACTGCTCAGGAACCAAGGTAAGATCGCTTACTGAGCTCTCACTATGCCCAGACACCCTGCCAAATAGATCAGAGTCAAAGTTTTCCTGCTACAATTCCGGTAAACAAAAGAAAACTCTACTCTGCATTTTCTATAATTGATGTCATCCCATTTCCAGTTTCCCTCCCCCAAAATAGTAGAAAATCTTAGTGATACAAGAAACATCCATTTTTCTTCTGACTTCTTAAAGCGTTATACTGTATTTCAGAGATTTCCCATACTTGTGTGTATTGGCTCCAAAATAACTCTTACTTGACATCATGGCAGAGAGGGTGCTGCCTCTTAGGGTCGTGCAGGATCCTTGGTGACTATAATAGTGTCATGCCTGGACTGTTCACTCACTGGTTTAAGGCCCAGTGGCTTTGTGACTCCACTTTCCTTCAGTCCTTGCCTGTGCTAATCCTTCAGGTCCTAGCGGCAAAGCCCCTGGTCATCCCCCTGTGGGGAGGTTACCACCAATACATGTATCCCTCTTCAGCTAAGACCCTTAGAAATTCTTCATTCCCATCAGACTACAGAGATTACTATCTCATCAACAGAATCGCCATCACACAATTAAGTCGCTCTCCCTGATTCCATTCGGCCTCCTCACCACATGCAGCAGGCAGAGTGATGCTTCTCAAAGGTCAAACAGATCAAGTCCTACCACTGCCCCAAACCCTCCGTGGCTCTCCACTGAACCTAAATCTCCACTGAGATTAAAAAGCCCACAATTCTTGCCAAGGTATATATGGCTCTGTGTCATCTGGAAACAGCCCTCCACTGCCTCCCTTGATGAGTAATCTACCAATCTCCTTTGCTCACTCATCTCTAGCTACACTGGCTTTCTTCTTAATCTAACAAACTGAATATACTTCCACCAGAGGGCCTTTGCATAGGCTCTTAGCTATTCAGTCTACTTTGTACATTTCCCTTAAGAACTCACATGTTGATCCCTACTGTGTGGGGTGACCTTCTCTCTGCCCCAACTGAAATAGCAGCACCCTCTGTCTTTTGCATCCTTGGCTTCATTTTTCTTTACAGAACTTCTAGCCACCTGGCATCTAATACAGCAATATACTTGATTAGTTTGTCCCACTCCCACCAGAATATAAATCAAAAGAAAAAAAAACCTAATTTTTTTTTATTAATTATCAACAACCCTTTGTGGTTGATTTCAATTGATTTTAATAGATAGCTATTATTTCTATGGTACAGGAGACAAAAGGAAGTTCAGTGAATTTAAATGATTTGCAGAAGTAAATGATGAAAATGAATCCTTCTACCCCAAGGAAGAACCAAAGTATACACAATATGCAGTTAGGTAAAGGAGCAACATGAAAAGAAGACGCTAGCAACTTCCGCAGTGTCCCAGAGCACCGGACCAGAGCTGAGACCTGACCAAGTGCAGTAAGTAGGTCATTAACTACTCAGAGGTAATTCCATCCTTCCAGATAAACACACCTCCTTAGAGAGGCCTGTTCATTATTCAAGTGGTCAAAGGAGCAGCTGGGTTGCAGATAATCAAGGAGCCTGGGGGCAGTTAGTTCGAATGTTTTGACACTGAAAAAACTGGGAAAGCCTCAGCATTTTAGGAACTGTTGTCATGCTTGGGAAGTTCTTTAATAGGTCTTGAGATCAGATGTTTCTCACATCAGCTGTTTTGACTCCTCCGTACAAGGGCTTACTCCTTAGCCTCACTTCCTCCATAAATACACTGATTACCTCCAGGACACATAGAGGGTGGGTGGGGAGGCTCCTGGTCAGCAGTCCACTGACCACTGATGACTCATGTCTAATTCTTTTTGCTGAGCTTCCAGTCCTTGAGAGCCCAGCTCAAGGCTGACTCCTCTATCTCCCCAAGCACCTGGCAGAAAACAGGTGTTCAATACATCTCTGTTATCCCAAATTGGCAGTTCACTTAATCAGGGCAGTCCTCTTTTTCTAATCCGCCAAATGGGGAGAGTGAAGCTCTCTCATAAGGATTACTGGGATCAACAAATGAAATCAAATGGATTTTTCAAAATAACATATAAGATACATTGGTTTTCTTTAACTTTAAAAGGTAAAACAAATATGTTGTGATCATTTTAGGGTGCACGGCCTTATGGCATTTGTCAGGGAACATGGTTTTGGAGACGGCAAAGTTCCAGTTATTGTTAGAGCTACTCATTCCTTCAGAGAGATGACACTTAAGAAATGAAGAAAATTAAATCTACATTCACCCAAGGAGTAAGTATTCTAATATGTTCTATCTGATTACCAAAAATAAAAAGCCATATTGTAAATTAAATTAATAATATTGCCTTACATTGGGCTTTCCAGGTGGTGCTAGTGGTAAAGAACCCACCTACAAATACAGGAGACATTAAGAGACATGGGTTCAATCCCTGGGTTGGGAAGATTCCCTTGGAGGACGGCCTGGCAACCCACTCCATTATTCTTGCCTGAAGAATCCCATGGACAGAGCAGTCTGGCAGGCAACAGTCCATACGTTCTCAAAGAGTTGGACACAACTGAAGCAATTCAGCATGCAAGCAGTACACTTTACATTAGTTTAATATCAACACTTGAGAGTTTTTGCTTGTTCTAACCAGACAGTCCTGAAAAGATAGTTTTATTTTCTCTTAGTTACTATTAGATAATTTGCTTTATTTGAATGATTTCATTTGTTCCTCAAAATAATTCTATCATTTTCTTTTTCATTTTCAAGCTTAACCCACTTACTCAAGATCATACAGCTAAGAGATGAAGGTGGTAATCAAGCCCATGTATTATAGACATACACATTACCATACTTCCTCCTTGAAATCAACCAAGATGAACCATGCATGCATGCATGTATCCATCCAACATCCATCTATCCAACATCCATCCATCTGCAAGCCCCAGCCATGTAGAAAGCCCTGTAGTAGCTGCTGGGGAATACAAGGAGAAAATAGACACAGTTTAGATTTCAAGCTCTGTGAGGATGGAACTGTGTCTATTTTCTCATTGTTGTACTCCCCAGCAGCTACTACAGGGCTTTCTACATGGTTGGCGCTTGCAAAATCTAAAATAGGATAAATGACGTTAAACAAGTAATCAAACATGCACATAATAACAAACTGCAATTAATGCTAGGCAAGAAAATTACAGAGTACAGTAAGAATATACAACACCTTAAGGCAGAGTAACTGGGGAACAAATGTGGATGGCCAGCCGAGGAAGAGCAGTCAGGGAAGGATCCTTGCAATGAACCTGGGCTGAGAGGGGATGAGGCAGCAAGGTTCACGTGAGCTGAGACGAGGAGTGTGTATTTGATTAGAGCCACTGGAGAAGGAAATGACAATCCACTCCAGTATTCTTGCCTGGAGAATCCCATGGATAGAGAAGCCTAGTAGGTTACAGTCCACGGGGTTGCAAAGAGTCGGACACAACTGAGCGACTTCACCTCACCTCATCTCACATGTCTATGGAGATGCTGAGTTGGGGGACCTGAGAATGAGGGAAGCAAAACCGGAAACCAAAGGAGACTGGGGAAGGGAGTGAAAAGAAAGTCAGGGTGGAGAATTGAAGAGAACAAGAGAAGCTACTAAAGAAAAACTTGAAACTGCTGTAGCATGGTGGGGTGTAACTGCCTTCATGGTGCAGGTTTGGGAACTGTTGAACAGTTTGAAAAGTGGAGACAATGGCAGTGAAGAACACTTTCAAGGGTGCAACTGAGCTCACTTTTCAGCACAAAGGATTTGAGTAATGTATGAATAGCACTAAGCAGAGAGAAAAAGCCCAAGGGTGTCTAAATATTCTTCCTAAAAACTTCAGACACGCTTTATTTCCTAACTCAGTAGACATTCTGGGCAGAAGTCTTTGTTCATCCTGAAAGATGGTACCATGGAGCTCTGCCCCATTGTGCCAGTGGACAGACTCATCCACACACCCAGAAAATTGTAGGCACAGCAGCCTCTCTGAAGCAGTTGACTTTACATCCTTTTTAAAGCAACAATTAGTAATATTTTCTTAAGAGAAACATTTAAGTGATGTACTTAACAAATTAATGGAAATGAGGTACATAAAATAAGAAAACATCCATTAAATTTTGGAGCCCTTTGAGAATTCCAAAAGGCAATACAAGTAACAGATCCAGGAAGCAAACAGAAGCTATGATCTAAGAAGTTAAGAACCTGCCAAGGGTAGCTGACTGAAGGAACATTTATTTTTTTATTCCAAGGTAAGTTACGGAGCAAGAAAAATACTACCTTGTCATACTTCAAACATCTCTCTCAAAAATGTTATTTCCTAAAACCTACAAGAAAATCTTTGCAAGATGCACTAGTCTAAAATTCTTCAGGCACAAGAAAGATCTTCCTCCTTTGAAAATATCTATTACTAAGTTTTCACAATCAGGGGATACTCGAGACAGAAAAATCAGAAGTAAACCAGTAAAGATACTGCATCCTAAAATAGCCTAGCTGCAACTTTCAAGCAGGCTGAAACATTTATCCTTAGAGACCAATATTTGAAAGATATCTAAAACTTGTATAAAAATCTGAAGGCAACTGTCAATATCCTCCAGGTTCAGGGCACTCTCACAAGCTCATACACCTGCAGGCTTGGTTATTCAACTGGAAAAATCAACAGATTTCCAGACAGTGTGTTGTATAGATTGGAGCATCTGGGCTCCATCACCTTGCATTTTTGGCAACACAAAAATAAAGTCCTAAAGTCAAGTAAAAATCTGTTACAATGTGATTCTGCTACCTTTCTCAGAGGATATAGGCTGAACATTTCATTTGCTAAGGTTATCTCTGAAATAGATTTGATCTTAGTCTTTTTTTCTTAAAGAGTTTTTATTTCACACAATGCTGAGTATCAAGATTGTGTAACAGATAACATCAAGTAACAGATGACACAGAAAGAAACGATGTACTATCACCTAGAATGTCCACTGACAAGTCTTTTGCTGCCCCTCCTTATTGGAAACCATTCCTAATGTACCAATTAAATTCCTATTACCTCCAAGAAACTTGCAAAACTCCAGCCTCAAAGACTACTGCCTCCTTCCCTTCTGAAGTCCTGGTTATCAATACAAATTGACTCAAGTGTATATAATCTGGTAAGATATCTTTAATTAAAAATATATGTGTCTAATACATAGTAAACAAACTGTGCTTACCAAAAGGGAATGGAGGAAGGATAAAAGAGGAGTTGGAATGAACAAATACACACTACTATATATAAAATAAACAACAAGGTCATATGATATAGCACAGGGACTGTATTCAATATGAAAGTGAAAGTTGCTCAGTCACATCTGACTCTTTATGACACCATGGACTATATAGTCCATGGACTTCCCAGGCCAGAATCCTGGAGTGGGTAGCCTTTCACTTCTCCAGTGGATCTTCCTGACCCAGGAATCCTGTAATGGAAAAGAAGCTGAAAAATAATATAAATAGATATATAAAGACATAGCTTTGAATCACCTTGCTATACACTAGAAACTATCACATAATTGTCAATGAAATATAATAAACATCTTTTAATATGTACACACACATACTAGTTATACAGAATATAAAAATTACATTTTACAATTTTGAAAATACATTAGACATGTGTGTATATGTATGTATACACATGCACACACACATATATACATACACACATAAAATTACTCAGCAATTACATTATTTTAGGTCCTGATCAAATATTTGATTCATTTCATTGGCACAACAACTCTTAGAAACCATTACAGTGTTGGTTTTCCAGAGGAGGAAACCAAGGGAATTAATTTCTTCATCAGTTTTTTTAATCTTTGAGTTATTTACGAATTGAGGGGGGCAGCTGTCTTGCCTCATCAAATAAGTTCATGAGACCTTGGAGGGCTGAGATCTGCATTGTCTATTCCATGTCCTTCAGAAAGTCTTGCACACGGTTTCATTTACAGCATGCACTTGCATATGCCAACGTGTTTGGATTTAATGTTGAAAAGACAAAAAGGTAATGCTTACTTAAAATGTCCCCTCTAAAATGACTGACATTTGAGTTCACTATTGACTTGGAAATAAAATCCAAGACCCACTCACATTCAGCACTTGAATCAAATACCAAATGAATATAAATGGGAGGCATTTCCATGTCTGCCATTCTTTGGTATTTCTAGCATGGGCATGAGCAGCGTGGAAACAGTCAGAGATGTGGGCTCCCTTATTGTAGAACAACGATGCTGACACCGGAGTTCAGTGCCATTTCATGAAGGGAGCTGCAAAGGCAGGATAGGGAACAATGCTGAAAAGGCTGAGGAAAAAGAAAGGGAATGAAAAAAAAACAGACATTCACATCCTTTGGATTAAAAATCCAGCAAAGGAAAAAAAAATGAAGCCAGTCCAACAATTGATAGAATTTTAAATGCAGTCAACCTAAGCTTCAATATTTATTCCAACAGGAAATTTGAACCTCAAGTCTAAAAATGACTCTCAGCTCCCATTCTCTACCCAAATACACATACATTTACATTTATGGGTGACTATGTGGCTATATTTAAATTCTCAGCTCTAAAAGCTGCAAGACTGTAAATAGACTCATTTTAGCCATTTTATCAAATTGTATTAGCTTTCCTTCCCTGCCATTCTCCAAGGTAGGCAAAGTTCAGACGTGCAGAAAATGTAAATGATTTCTTTTGATAACAGTGCTGGTAGATTCCAAACCCAGAAATCAGCTCATGCTTATTTCTGAGAGTTTGTTGAGTGATGCCTGGTCATGGCTTTTTGCTAAGGGAATGAATTTCAGTATAAGGAGCCAAAGGAGTGTAGTACCTCAAGGCAGAAATGAAAGAATGCCACTATTCTAGCACTATAGAGTACCTCGATCCAGGAGGCCTTGCATGCTGGATGGAAGCAAGGATCAAGACTGAACACATCTCCCTATGGAGGGACTTATATGTGGTTTAATGAGAGTGTCTTTTATGAACTTTAAGACAGGGGAAGTCAAGGTCATTGCCAGTGGGTAGATTCTTCCAGGAACACTAATGCGTTCTTATAAAGACATTAGCCCTAACCTGGCTCCTCAGGGCTTGATTTTCGGAGAAGTGGACTCCACTCCCATGTACCTTACTCCTCAATTCACATTCACAAGTGGTGAGATGATATGCATAACTCAACTATTAATTATCTCCCTAAACTTTCATTACCTTAGTATTTCCTCTTGATCTCTCATTCCAGAAAGTGGAATACAGAATTGTCCGAATGGAAGAAAGCATATTATAGTTCATTGAGGGAAAAAAAGGTAATTTAAAATATTTGGCTGTTAAGTCTCTGCAATCCACCTCATGACAGGAAAAAATTAGAGGGAAGTCTGGCTATATCCCCACCGCAAACCCCACAAGCCAAATCTAGTAAAGTGATTCTCTTAACTGAGAAGGGAAGTTTGATATTAAAAATGAAAGATAGTTAGATGTTCAGTTCAGTTGCTCAGTCGTGTCCGACTCTTCGCGACCCCATGAATTGCAGCACACCAGGCCTCCCTGTCCATCACCATCTCCCAGAGTTCACTCAGACCCACGTCCATCGAGTCCGTGATGCCATCCAGCCATCTCATCCTCTGTCGTCCCCTTCTCCTCCTACCCCCAACCCCTCCCAGCATCAGAGTCTTTTCCAGTGAGTCAACTCTTCTCATGAGGTGGCCAAAGTACTGGAGTTTCAGCTTTACCATCATTCCTTCCAAAGAAATCTCAGGGCCGATCTCCTTCAGAATGGACTGGCTGGATCTCCTTGCAGTCCAAGGGACTCTCAAGAGTCTTCTCCAACACCACAGTTCAAAAGCATCAATTCTTCAGCACTCAGCCTTCTTCACAGTCCAACTCTCACATCCATACATGACCACAGGAAAAACCATAGCCTTGACTTGGCGGACCTTAGTCGGCAAAGTAATGTCTCTGCTTTTGAATATACTATCTAGGTTGCTCATAACTTTTCTTCCAAGGACTAAGCGTCTTTTAATTTCATGGCTGCAATCACCATCTGCAGGGATTTTGGAGCCCCCAAAAATAAAGTCTGACACTGTTTCCACTCTTTCCCCATCTATTTCCCATGAAGTGATGGGACTAGATGCCATGATCTTCGTTTTCTGAATGTTGAGCTTTAAATCAACTTTTTCACTCTCCTCTTTCACTTTCATCAAGAGGCTTTTTAGCTCCTCTTCACTTTCTGCCATAAGGGTGGTATCATCTGCATATCTGAAGTTATAGATATTTCTCCTGGCAATCTTGAGTCCAGCTTGTGTTTCTTCCAGTCCAGCGTTTCTCATGATGTACTCTGCATATAAGTTAAATAAGCAGGGTGACAATATACAGCCTTGACGTAGTCCTTTTCCTATTTGGAACCAGTCTGTTGTTTCATGTTCAGTTCTAACTGTTGCTTCCTGACCTGCATACAGGTCTCTCAAGAGGCAGGTCAGGTGGTCTGGTATTCCCATCTCTTTGAGAATTTTCCACACAGTGATCCACACAGTCAAAGGCTTTGGCATAGTCAATAAAGCAGAAATAGATGTTTTTCTGGAACTCTCTTACTTTTTTGATGATCCAGTGGATGTTGGCAATTTGATCTCTGGTTCCTCTGCCTTTTCTAGAACCAGCTTGAATATCTGGAAGTTCACGGTTCATGTATTGGTGAAGCCTTGCTTAGAGAATCTTGAGCATTACTTTACTAGCATGTGAGATGAGTGCAGGATATCCAGGTTCAATTCCTGGGTCAGGAAGATCCACTGCAGAAGTGAATGGCAACCCACTCCAGTATTCTTGCCTGGAGAATTCCATGGACAGAGGAGCCTGGTGGGCTACAGTCCATGGGGTTACAAAAGTTGCCAATGACTGAGCAACAAACACTTTCTACAGCTTTTGTTAACTTACATGACAGGCACTCTGAGCCTCATGTCCACCATTATAGGAATGGTGTCCTATAATGGAATATAGGAATATCTGTCCTGCCTGTTTCACAAGATTATTTGAAGATCAGTAACCAAATGGCCTCACAAAATGTCATGTACTATCTATACAAAAATTTATGGTTGTTAGTCATAATAATACAATCATAAATAGAAGTTATGAATTTTTGCTGGGGTAAAAATATAAATTTTACTTATTTTTAATGCTTTGAATATCTATTGAGTAGTTTATTATAATTTAAGTTTTATTTTAAAAAGTTGACCAATTTTTAATGATCAGTTTCTTGAGATTATGTTTCAGGCAAAGAATATCTAGCCACAAAATCTTAGAATCCTAACCACTGTGTACATCATATGCTTTCTCTCCCAACTATCCATTAAAAATAAAAACTATCACACTTTTTGCTTCAGAAAGCATTATATTTCAGTTGTAGTAACTTTTTTCTGGTATATTGACTATTTATGAAATATTTAATATACTTTATTGCTTCTGCTAACCACAGATGGAATAAACATTGAAAAAAGTAAAATTTATAAAATGTAGTGTCTAAGGGAGAATGAAAGTCACTAATAATCTCTTGATTATAGGAAGCAGCATTGTGTGTTTTTAAATATATACATGGATGTTTTTCTTATAAAAGGGGAATTCATTGTTGTAACATTTTCATTTAATGTTTTTACCATATGTCTCATGTCATTAACTATTTTAGGATAATTTTAATGGCTTTATAAGAATACCTTAATTTCTTTAACCAATCTCATATTGTTAAATAAAGTGTTTTTCATTATCCAGAAAACGTGATGTTTTCAAAGACTGAATTTATAGAGACAATAGCAAATTGTAGCCTTTTAGCAAAGAAATGAGTTTGTCAGCAGATTAGTTTTCAGTAAATATTTGAGTCAGTATGACTTATTGTATTAAATAAGCTGAGACATATTTAAGTCTTTAAGTCAAATTTTTCACAAGTACTTCACAACAAGATACAACAATTACATAATGACTAAAACTATCTCAGAAAAGGAAATATATCATCATCTTAATTAAGTTAAAATTTTAAACAGTTACAACATGAAAATGGAAGGAAATCTGTTCCTTTAAGAGGTATGTATCAATATGCAGATAAAGATCTAGCCCAACATCAGTCTTATCTATACTAACTTGAGATTCTTGAATAATTGATTTCTTTAGTTTTTCTATTAAAAAAGGCTCTACTTCCTATATTTCATTCCTTCAATTCATTTATTGAAGTAATAAAGTAAAAGTGTTACATAATTAAATTTATTTGAAAATATTCTTTATATTCACAAGATGTTTCTTTAATAATATAAATCAACAACCATAACACATCCAATTTTTATTGACTGTTAACAATAGGTGTTTTTCTTTAACTGTATTTTCTAATATGAAGCAGTTTCACTTTGCAACCTTGGGGGAGAAATACATTACCATTCTTGGTTTTAATATTTAGCCTTAAGCAGCATTTATGCCCTTAGACTTCTACTAATGTTGAGCTTGACTTAACTTCACAGTTTCTGTGCCTGTGGTATGTTTGGACCTATCCTCACCAAACAGATACTATCTTACCATTTAAGCTTACCTCATTTAACATTTTCTGACTCTGCTACCAGCTTGTCTCCTATTCTTGCCTCTACCCTAAATTTATTCACAGAGATCAGCAAACCTTTTTCTTTAAAGAACCAAATAGTAAATATGTTAGCCTTTGTGGACCATAAACCTTCTCTTTATTTATGGGAATAGCCATAGATAATGGGCAAATGAATGTGACTGGCGTGTCCAATAATATTTCTTGGCAAAGACAGTACACTTGATTTACTTCAGGGACCTTGCCTTGGATATTGGCATGAAACATTTCTTTGTGTATTTTCATTTATGAATATTTCTATATTTCTTTCTGAATCTCTATTACGAATTTTTTTTAACTAAGGTAATCATTGCCCAAATATATCAAATATAAGAGTTTCCATTTTATCTTGAAGATACTCAGTTGTCTATTTTACGTCAGGGTTAGTCACTGAGTGGTGTCTGACTCCTTGCAATCCCACAGACTGCAGCCCACCAGGCTTCTCTGTCTGTGGAATTCTCCAGGCAAGAATACAAGAGTGGGTAGCCATTGCCTTCTATAGGGGACCTTCCTGATACAGGGATCAAACCTAAGGTCTGCATTGCAGGCAGATTCTTTACCATCTGAGCCACCAGGGAAGCCCTATTTTACCAGAGGGAAGAGTGAAAAAAAGCTTGTAAGGTTGAGGGAGAATGATAACTATTGGGTTGGCCAAAAGTTCTTTCCGGTTTTTCCATAACAAACTTTTTGGCCAGTTCAATACTTTGTCCCTAATTCTATAGTGAATATCCGCCTTTGTGTCAACCGAGGTGCATTCTCTTTGTTAACTGAAGAATTCTTCGAATTGCATGTAAACCACACTGCGATGCTGATGACACCACATGTTTATTAAGTTTATACCCTTCTCCAGCCACAGTCCTAGAAACTGTATGTTTATTCTCACAGCAGATCTCTGCGGTCTGTACTCTTGGGTCTGTTACATGAATTGGAAGACTTAGAGCTTTGGTCAGTTACTCAAGGACACAAAGCTGGGGAATTGCAGAAATAATACTAAGACTGGCTGTCTTTGACACCAAAACCCATGCTCATCTATGTTAACTTTTAGCCACTGATTGTGTTTCCCCTTTCTACTGTAAAACCAAGAATGTGTGATATAGAAAAGCTGGAGAACTCTGTCTTTGTAGTATAGACATTAAATTTTTCCTTTATTTCCCTCTTCTCCATCCAGAATGGCCCTTAATTTGAATCACAATTGTGTGTTTCAAAGCTATAGGCAAAAAGTTTTAAATTTTGGTGTTTTCTTAACACCAAATTCATAAGCCACAAATTTGGAAATATAAAGATTTAATAGTTGATAATACCTGCATAGCCTCCCAAACTAGTCCAGTCTTTAAAATTAAATCAGATTTAGCCATTTGTTATTAATTTAAGGTCAAATTAAGGATTTTTTTCCCCTCTTCTGTTCCACCTTAAGTAAAGTACCAGAGTGCCTTAGTCCAGAATTCCTCAGAAATGAGTGTGTGAACAAAACAAATTAATGATTAGCCTAGTGTTTAATCTCAGGATGGTGCAAATGAAGGGAAAAAGTAAAAGTGAGACATTCAAGGAAAATAAGCAAAAAAAAAAAAGTTGGTAGATTACAGAACTGGCTGCAGTTTGACAAATAAACACAGATGCACACGCATGGTCAGTCACTCAGTTGTGTCTAACTCTTTTCGATTCCATGGACTGTAGCCTGCCAGGTTCCTCTCTGTTCGTGGGGTTATCCAGACAAGAATACTGGAGTGGGTCCTGCACTGGCAGGCAGATTCTTTACCACTGAGCCACGTGGGAGGTCGAAACACAGATGACTCCCTCCTATTGGTCAACTTTCTGCCTACCCTTCTGGGTTTTATTAAATAGGATCTCCAGGCAACCTTTGGGAAATCTTCATTCTATACCCAGTGAACAGTATTCCACTGAGTCTTGAAGGCAAGAGGTAGACTGTCTGTGATCTGATGGTGTTAGGCTTGGAGGCCAGAGATGCTGGAATTCCTTTTGATGTGGCTATGATGGTGGCTGTGCTGTAATCAGCCCTCCTGTGGAGTGAGCAGAGGTGTGATGTTGATGAATGATGCCTCGATGGTTGTGCACACAGCTCTGCATTTTAGTAAATGGCTGAAGACCAAGGAGCCATGTAGGGCTCAGTCAATCTCATGGGGAACATAAGCCAAATCCAATAAACAGGGCTTTCCATCTGCCATGTTACCATTTGCAGGCAAGTGGCCAAACTCCTTTTTAGACTTGACTCATCCTTTTTTTTTTTTTTCTGATTCATTTTCCTGAGAGTACAATCATCTGCTCACGTTCTACCATGGTCTCTGAGGAAATGGTGTGTGTTGTCATTTTCATTTCGACAGTGAGGAATATTTGGATTTCTAACTTATTCTCTCAACAGATGTTTCTCACCTGCTCAGAGGAGGAAAAGTCTTTATGGTCTCCCCAGGTTGTTCTGGATCCCTGGGAGATGATTCATATGTACATCAAAACACTGGTGGAAGGTGGATCTGAAACACTCTGCCTCTGTAATTCTGATAATAATATGAACCACAATTGTCCTCTACCCTTAAAATTACATTGGATTCTATACTCTCCATACTCAGGACCTGAGGAGTAGGCAAGGCAGGAGTTTATTATCATAGTAACCTGCCTCTTGAAAAATCTGTATGCAGGTCAGAAAGCAACAGTTAGAACAAACCTTTGTCAACAAAGGTCTGTCTAGTCAAGGCTATGGTTTTTCCAGTAGTCATGTATGGATGTGGGAGATGGACTATAAAGCTGAGCACAGAAGACTTGATGCTTTTGAACTGTGGTGTTGGAGAACACTCTTGAGAGTCCCTTGGACTGCAAGAAGATCCAACTGATCCATCCTAAAGGAGATCAGTCCTGGGTGTTCATTGGAAGAACTGATGTTGAAGCTGAAACTCCAATACTTTGGCCACCTGATGCGAAGAGCTGACTCATTTGAAAGACCCTGATGCTGGGAAAGATTGAGGGCAGGAAGAGAAAGGGATAACAGCAGATGAGACAGTTGGATGGCATCACCAACTCAATGGACATGTGTTTGGGTAAACTCCAGGAGTTGGTGATGGACAGGGAGGTCTGGCATGCTGCAGTTCATGGGGTCACAAAGAGTCGGCCACAACTGAGTGACTGAACTGAACTGAACTTATCCTGCCTTGCAGGTTGACTTTTTACTGTCTGAGCCACCAGGGAAGCCCAAAGTTGTAGTACTGGGATGGAAACTCCAAATCCCATTCTCTTCCAAACACAGCATTCTGCTTCTTGAAAGCATGATGAGAACTGTTCCACCATGAACAATGGTTAAAGGAAAAACCACATTGCTCACATCCAGGTATTTAATACAGATGATGTTAAATTCAATGATAGCTGTTAAACAGCAGAAATTGACATTTGCAGTCAGAGCTAGAAGATCTCAATTCTAGTCCTTTCCATTACTCTAGTATGCTGTGTGATTTTTGGAAGATCCCAAGTCTAGGTTTGTGAGGTCCCTTCCAGCTTCTTGATTCTGTCTGCTGAACAGATTCATTTGAGCAAATAGATGATAATGAAGTCCTTCAATCTGCCCTTTCAGAATGATTCTTGCCTTATCTATGATTCCTAGTGCCCTGGAAACTGATCTGAATGCATTTTACCAATGGGCTCCTTGGTCTTCAACACTTTTGGTTGGGTTTGGTCAATATGGGGCATTAGCAGGCGATTATGGAGCAGAAGGAGAGTGGGGTTAGGTTACCTCTGGCTCCTGCAAAATTTGCCACCCCCAAATGTATCTTTGGCAAGTAGACTATTCCAAGCTGAAAACCAACTATTCCAAGCTCAAAAGACAAAGGAGGATATTCTGACATTACCCCTAATTGCATAAAAGAATTTGGAGAACCCATTCCAAAATACAGCTATCACTAGGTATATCTGCAAAAAATCTGGGATAGGCGTGCTAGGGGAAACTCTACAGAGCCTAGAGATCAGAGTCTACTCTGTGTCCCATTTTCTCTGTGTGGCTCAGCAAACCATTTGTTTACCAAGCTGTTGGGGGCCAGTGTGAGGAACTCCGCCCATGGCAAAGGTCATGAGGAAAAGAAGCTTGGCATATGCAAAGGCGTGATCAAGCCTCAGGAGATCCCCTGTTCCCGAGCATCTACCCCCAAACCAGAGTACTTTACAGGGAGCTCTCTCCCATAACCATTTCTCTCAGAGAAGGAAGGAGTTAACTTGCAGCTCCAGTTAATAAAAATTCCTGGGCGTGATAAGTGTTTCAGCTTACAAACTCTGAAGGTTCTCTAGCCTGCCTGATCAGGTTGTCCAGCCACATGTGATTGTTTACAGCCTCCCAGCTGTGAGAGGCATGGGATGCTTTAAAACTTTCTAAATACAGACTCTTTTGAGAAGTTAGAAGATTATTAGTATAATATTAGTGGGTTGATTAGGAATTATATTGGTGAAGGGTTTTTTCATTTGTCATGCCAATAATTACTGCTAATTCCCTGCCTTAGGTGTGACAAGGGTGGCTCAGGTCAAACCTCTCTGCTGACAGACTAGCTTGTGTGACAACCTCTCAACCATAAACAGCACAGAGAGATTGGAGTATTAACATAGGGCTTTTCTCATTTGATTGCCTCCAGGCCTTCATATCCTTAGGCACCTGAGAATATATTAATCAATGTAGTTGGAATATAGAAAAGGAAATATAGTAGTTTTTGATGTTAGCAATATTAGACTTTTTGAGTTAATGAATTTTCTCTTTTGTTATAAACTACTGTACTCTGTTATAAATCACTGTGTTCTTGCTATGCAAAACTGTAAACTTATCACTATCTTAAGACTAAATAGATTATAAAGGGAACATTGGTGAAGGGTTTTCATTTGTTGGACTGATGTTTGCTGCTAAATCTCCATATTCCCTGCCCTTATAATATATATAACTAGCATATAGGAGAAATAAGTATTAACCTCTAAGCATATAAGAGAAATAGGTATTAACCTTTAAGATTAATCATGTTAAACCTTAGGTTAAGTAAATTCCTTTCTTGATTATAACTCACTACACCCTCACCCTATAGGAATGCAACTTTATTTGGAGGGTGGTGCCTTGGAAAAATAAGCTTTCTGGTTAACTGACCAGTATCAGAAAGGGCCATAAAATGTCAGCGGACCTCATGGTCAGAAGATGATGTAAAAACTCATAAGACCTTTGTATAATTTTATATGAAACACCTGATTGTGACAGGGTCAGGTCTGCTGACCCCCGCGTGACTCTGTATTCATCCCTATGTGTAACAAAAGGTATATAAACAAACCTGAAAAATAAAGAAATCGGATCAGTTCCGGGAAAGACTGATTCCTTCATGTCGTTCCTTTCTGCTCCCCAATTTTCTGGCTGAATTCCCATCTGGAGCGTGGGTGCCTGCCATTCAGATGGTGCAAATTCCTTGTCCGGAATTTTATTGGTACCCCACGTAAGCCAAGTTATTCAGCCCCTTTCTCTCTCTCTATCTTCTGGCCGAATTCCATCTGGTGCATAGGACCCACCAAGCCTACTAACTTTGCCTGGGCTTCTAAGATCGGACTGGGGGGCCTCAGTGCCTCGTCTTCTTTGGGAGAACGGGAAGACACCTGCGGCCTACATAGGTGGTGATTGGTACCGTGTGTTAACCAAGTTATTTGGCCTCTTTTTCTCTGCTAAAATCTTAGTCCCTCTCTATCTGTAATTAAGTTTTTTCTAGGACGCCTACTCCGTCCCCACCTTCGAATCACCCTGGATCCACTGGGGCTGGACCCCGGCACCAAGCCTTTGCTTTCCATCTTCCTGTGAATGCCCTCTTGCCTTTGAAGTCCCAAACCACTACCCCACAACATCCTCTTCTGTCTTTAGTTGAAGATGATAGTTAAGGTGAGGGCTCTAGTCATGTTGGCAAATCACTCTTGTTTTCTGGGTTTCTACCATGTATGCTGCTGCTGCTGCTGCTGCTGCTAAGTCGCTTCAGTTGTGTCCGACTCTGTGCGACTCCATAGATGGAAGCCTACCAGATTCCCCCGTCCCTGGGAATCTCCAGGCAAGAACATTGGAGTGGGTTGCCATTTCCTTCTCCAACACATGAAAGTGAAAATTGAAAGTGACTTCGCTCAGTCGTGTCCGACTCTTCCCGACTCCATGGACTGCAGCCTACCAGGCTCCTCCATCCATGGAATTTTCCAGGCAAGAGTACTGGAGTGGGGTGCTACTGCCTTCACGTTATTAAACTCTGGTTTGATTTTCTTCTGTTAATCTGTCTCATGTCTAGTTAATTTTTAAGATAGCAAGAAGAATCTAAAAGTGGAGAGGAGAGGTTCTACCTCCCTGACACACTCCCTCTGACTCCTTTAAGAGTAGAAGTGGTTATAGCTCCCTACTGTGGCTGGGGCCAGAGCACAGTGCTATTCAGTTTCTCTAACCTCTGCTGCAATCTCAGTTTAAGTATGCCATCTGTGTCCTAATTCATTAGATGGAAAAATAAGGGAAACTTATTTATCTGGCCAATTTAACTTCATGGAAAAAAGTCACTTTCCCATATGGTGGATGCCAAACAGGTCTAAGATTGGTGGGAACTCATAGGTTAACTTCAAAGGCAGCTTCTCAGACCATCCAATGAAATTCAATACCTTTGTTCTACAGATATAGACATGGTTGACCAGAGCTTGACTCAGCAAAGATCACTGGCTTCGGTTTTCCTGGTTGTCTAATGGTTAATAATTTGTCTTGCAATGGAAGGATACCAGTTTGATCCCTGGTCCAGGAAGATCCCACATGCCATGGAACAACTAATCCCATGCTTCACAGCTACTGAGCCTGAGCACCCTAGAACCAATGCTCCACAAGAAGAGAAGACATCAAAATGAGAAGCCCAAGCATCGCAACTAGAGAGTAGCCCCAGCTCAGTGCAACTAGAGAAAGCTCACATGCACCAACAAAGACTCAATGCAGTCAAAAAAAAAAAAATTAAAATCAAAAAGAAGATCACTGGCTTTAGTGTCTAAACTGCTAGCACTCAATTGTCCTTTTCCATCAATAGAAACTTAAGGCTAAAATGGGAGAACCCTCAGAAATTCCATAAATAATGAAGAGAAATGCCTACCTGCAACATTCATGAAATTCAAGAACTCATGAATCTTCACAATAATAAGTTAATCTTCACAATAATGGCAAGATGTTTTGCTTGCTGGTAAAACTAATATCCTAATATAGAAATACTAAACATACAGGTTCCTTTCTTTCGCGTCAAAAACTAATACAATATTGTAAAGTAATTAACCACCAATTAAAATAAATAAATTTATATTTTTAAAAAATTAAAAATTAAAAAAATTATGTACTTCTTGATGACTGTTTCCAGATGATTCACATTATTCCCAAATTTGAATGTAACTGCAGAATTTAACATTTTGATATCATATTATTTCAAAATCCTCCAATTCCAGGGCTCAAAAACTATATTGTACCCCATTTCCTATCAAATAATAGGTTATATAACCAAAGGACCAAAAGCACTTAACTATTATAATGCTGCTTCTGCTAAGTCACTTCAGTCGTGTCCGACTTTGTGCAACCCCTATGAACTGTAGCCTGCCAGGCTTTTCTGTCCATAGGATTCTCCAGGCAAGAATACTGGAGTGGGTTGCCATTTCCTATTATACTAGAGTTCCTTTAACTCACCTTAAGAAAACATTCCATTTTCAAAACCCTTTGTGTGGCAGCACACATGATCAAAGTAATAAATATGTGGGTGAAACAAAGCAAAAGAACAATGCTTCCCTCACATAATGAAGAAAAGCTGTGCAGAATGAAGAAATCTCTTGTTTACGTAATGTAGGAGACAGTTTGCATTTCTGACCGTATACTTGGTGGCACGATGTTTGCCCCCTTACTAAACTTCATCCCAGTTTTTGTAGTGTCCACGGCCAAATTTAAGTGAGGGAATACTGATGGATAGAGGTTCTGAGCAAGTAAGATTAAAGATCTTTTTAAAGGATGTTGATGGAGAGTCATTCATGAGACCCATGTAAAAAGCTGAGGGGTCAGCTATGGAGCTCAACACCTGGCTTTGCTTATTCTTAACTACACCTTCCAGGGAAGATTTTCTAATCCAAGTCATGGTTTTCTCAAGTGTAAAATGTTGAAAAGAATACCCATACCTCATTGCATATGATCATTAAATGAGATATAATATGTAAGAACATTTAGTGTAGTTTTAGCACACAAAAGGGATGCTTTAAATCCAATTTACTATTTAATTACTTTTATTATGTTGACAGCTATTCATTCTCAACCAGAGAAGACATTAAAGATCTCAGTGACTTGAGTGAAACATCTTATCAAAAGACTGCTTTTCAATAAGCTTGGTATATTTCATTATTCTAGCCTTAGAGAGGAATCCTGGGAATGACGCTCACATAATAACTTAGAATCTCAAACACAATAAATCTTTGAACATGCTGTAACTAAAGTTTGGCAAGCATCAGGGATCCATGACAATGAAACATTTCTATACAATGAATAATAATTTCTACTCTGAATTTGTCTTAGAAGGCAAAAGTAAACCATCCTGCCTTACAATCAATTACAGAGAACTGTGAATATCCAGAGTCCCAGGTCTCTCACATTGCAGGTGGATTCTTTACCAGCCGAGCCACAAGGGAAGCACAAAAATACTGGAGTGGGAAGCCTATCCCTTATCCAGTGGATCTTGCTGACCCAGGAATCAAACTGGGGTCTCCTGCATTGCAGGCATATTCTTTACCAACTGAGATATCAGGGAAGCCCAGGGTTCTACTAAGAATGTCTATATTAGAATTCATTTGTGACTCAGGTAAACTGAAAAATAAAAATTCAACCTAAAAGTTGACAGGTTTTACACAGTGGACAAAACTGAGGACTTAAATCTGAGACCCAGCATCTCAGATAATACTGAGAGACTGAAAGAGGCATGTAGGGAAGCCAGGGTATATAGGAGTTTTTGCAACAAAGACCAGATAGTCAGAACATCAAAATATTACTGTTAATTAAAGAAAATCAGACATCTGAAGTTAAGGAATTTAGTGCTTTTCTATGTTGGGAAAAACTGAAGGCAGGAGGAGAAGGGGGCGACAGAGGATGAGATAGTTGGATGGCATCACTAACTCAAGGACATGAGTCTGAGCAAATTCTGGGGGATAGAAAAAACAGGGAAGCCTGGCATGATACAGTCCATAGGGTCGCAAAGAGTTGGACATGACTGAGAGACTAACAATAAATAAATGTATTGGAAGATGCAAGAGCCTTTCAGGACTCACTGGACTCATTCCTTTGATGTGTGCCTCTGTTATCTGGGGCCAGTATCCTGGGCTTCTCACCCTGAATCTCCTCAGGGTGCACCATTAAGGTGGCTGCAGTGTCTGATGATTCAAGGGTGGGCATGAAGTTTCCATCCCGAGTTCCCTCAGGGTTCACCAAGCGGTGGGGGAGGTGGGGTGGTTGGTAAAGGTGGCTGTAGTGGCTGATGGCTGCAACAACCTTTATTTATTCATATGGCGGGCAGCATTTTTAGTTCACACCCAGTAGGGTGTGAAGTCACAGACAGAAGTCAGTGATTGACAACTACATCTCTGCAGAGAAACTGTCTTGGAGTAATCCAGGGATATGAAAAATGCACATGTCTAGTCCTCACCCCTGGAATTTAATTCAGTAGGCCTGGGGTAAACTGCACAGCTGGGTTTTAATGCCCTTTATGGTATTCTGCACAGTCAGACTTTGGAATTACTGGAAAGTGAACTAGGATTCAGAAAGACTTGTTTCTACTCTGGCTAACTTTACAGAGCACCCTTTGCAACTTCTCTTTCCTCTCCAGGCCCCGTCTCACACATTTTCAATACAAAGGACTTGCATTACTAGTACCTTTAAGATCTCTTCTGGAATGTTGCATTTTACTTGGATGCTAAAAGTAGGTGTGATAGGGACAGAGTAAAGGGACAAAAATAGGACTTCCCAGGTGGCTCAGTGATAAAGAATATGCCTGCCAATACAGGAGATGCAGGTTTAATCCCCGGGTCAGGAGATGCCCTGGAGGAAGAAATGGCAACTCACCCTAGTATTCTTGCCTGGAGAATCCCATGGACAGAGGACCTGATGGGCTACAGCCCATAGGGTCACAGGGAGTTGGACATGATGATTGAGCACACACAACAAGGAACAGAATAGGTGATTAGAAGTTATTTCCACTAGGGGATTATACACAGAAAAAGTATGAGACACCGCTGTGAATTACTAAAGAAAGCAGGTTTGCTTAACCACAAGACTTGCTTAGCAACAAAACCATGCAACAGAAGCAAAAGACATGCCCCCAAACGATGAAACAATGGTGGCATGGGACATGTATTTTGCCCAGTGAGCTCAGTATGTTAATGATCTCTAGGACACAGAAAAACAATAATTTGTGTACCTAGCTTGGCCATGCAGGGACAAAACTGCCCTGCTCACCCTGGTGGAGGAGCTGATGATGGAAGCATGTCTGCTCAAGAAAAAGCAGTTATTCTCCCCCTCCCACTTTTCCTTTGACTCTAAAACTTTAGCCCAGAAAGTTCTTGAGCTGTGGTACCCCCTTGCCAGCATAGTTGTAAGGCTCATAAGCATCGTATTCTAATAAATCACTTATCTACCACTGTTTTTTGTTGAATTCTTTCTGTGCTGATACATAAAGGACTATGGTACCAGAGTTCCTTGGAACCCCTGAAACAACATTAATCAGTTTCACATAGAAACAGCTAGAAAGTAGAAATACCCTGGTAGATGCAAAAAAGGTCAAAACACTTGGTAGAATTTTGGCAGGTCAACTGAATTTTTGATAACTCCTTGGAAGGCTTTCCCATGCATAAAGCAAAAAGCATTTATCCACAACCTTCTGTTTCCTCTTAGAGAAGGGCTGTCTCTGCAGCAAGGCTGCCACTCTCCTCATGCTGAAGTGTTCATCAAGTAAACATTAATGAGAAACTGAGCCTCAGCAGGAAGCCTGCTGCCACCTCAATTTTCCTGGTGACTGGCAAGACAGTGTGAGTCAGTCTACATAGAGGGAGGAGAGCCACTTAGCTGCCTGTTGACAGTGACACAGAGCAGCCAGGAAGCTGATGGATCAGAAGTTGAGGAAATTATGCAGGAGCAAAACCCCTGTGCTTTTGGTTCTAGGCCTTGCTCACAAAACTTCCCAGTTTATCCTGCTTTTCACTTTTCAGGTTTTGTTTGTTTCTTCCCCATTGAAAATAAACATTGTGACCTGGAGGCCCAAAGCTGGAACTAGATTAAAAATATCATTTGTTTGGCCTCTGCAGAGTTTTTATATCACTTAAGTCAACACTGGAAAACTGAATTATTTTACATAAAAATCCAATTTTCCAGATTCTCCAGAGCAAAGAAAAAGGGGCCACACACAATCTTTTAGAGCTGAATTATTAGCTGCCTATTTTGAGGGAACATGTGTACTCCAGGCCACTCTGAGGTTTAATGTGTATGGTCATTTGCTACTTTGCTCCTGATATGGTAATGTGTTTTTAAATAGTAAAGAAATACTTTGATAGTTACATTTCTAACCAAAGCAGAAGCATGGTGTGAGGGGTGGCTGGCCTCAGAGCAGTGTGCTTCACAAAAATCAGACTATATAGATTTTCCTACATGCTTAAAATGCAAACGTGACCTCTGGTTCTCTTAGTAGCACTCACTACCTCGTCCCAGTGGACAGTTGCTGTGCAGTCCCTGAGCTATATCCAGAGATTGTGGAGAAATGAGGAAGCAATGTAAGAAGGGGCACATTAGAGCACAGTGCTATTCAGCCCTCTTGATACTAAGATCCCTTTA
Organism: Nanger dama; assembly: GCA_917880005.1. NCBI lineage: Eukaryota > Metazoa > Chordata > Mammalia > Artiodactyla > Bovidae > Nanger > Nanger dama. Next base: position 38,589,154 of record CAKJTW010000008.1, read on the forward strand.
AAAAGAAAGAGAGATTGCTGAAAAAATACTTCTCCGATTATCTCCAGAGAAGTAGCTGTGTTGAATGCTTAAGTGTAAAGTTTTAGAGTCAGGTGGCTTTAGTTATGTAAAAATGATGGTTAGTTCACCCTTCTGCCTCTTTGTTTCACAATGGAGATAATTAGCAATTCTTACCTCTGAGGGTTCTTATCATGCTTGAATAAAATACCTACTCACATAAAGCACTAAATGCAGCATCTGGCACACAGTAAATGTTCAGTAAGGGTTATTAATATTGCAATTATTGATTGATAAAATGCATAATGACACAAAGCTAGTAGGCACACATTATCACTTTGAATGAATTTATTTTCCATTAATCACAGTGGCATCTGCATGCATATGAAAAATAAGAGTATATATTTGTCAGACATTATTTATTTAGTCCACCAACAATACTTGGTGCTTAGGGAGTTCTAAGGTGCTTCCTCACTGCCTCCAAGGGCTCTGAGGTCTAAGGTGAAGAGGGAGAGATGTGAGAGGTATGGTCACTGTCACAATCCAAGACAGAGTTATTTCAGCTCCTTAGCTAGCTGCAATCATCCCTGGGAGGAAATAAATTGAGGGTGAGGTGGGAGAGGGACAATGAAGAGAGGGAAAGAAAAAACAAATCTTTGGACAGGTCACAGAACAAGTTTGAGTCTGTTAGGTGAGGATCTCAGATTAGATCAGTGGTTTTCGATCAGTTCTTCCAAGGAGCCCTGTAGTTTTAGGGAAGTCCCCAGAGACCACTCAGTGACCGGGACCAAGAAGCAGACTGAGTAGGGGGCTTCAGAACCAGCCTTGTTTTAGAGAACAGCACAGCTTTTATGGAATCTTCTCATAATATTTCATGTGTAAAACGTATTTCCCAGCTTTCAAAGTGGTTTCAAGAACCAGCTGTGCTAGGTCATCTTAAACGCGGTGGTTTTCAAACTTGGCCACACACTGGAATTGCTCCAAGGAACTATAAAGATATTGCTGCAGGGGACTTAGCCCAGATTTAAATGGCCTTGGGTGCAGCCTGGACACCCTTTGGATGTACAAATGCCTCTCCTTTGGATGTACAAATGCCTCTCCTTTGATTTGGCCTTGAATATGTTAGCCAAGACAAAGTCAAGGTCACCCGCAGCTCTATCAACGAAAGAGCCTATGAAGTATAAGCAAGTAAAAATACAGTCCCACAAGAAGCAGAATTTCAGAGTCTTAAAGAATGCCAGTGATGTTTACTTATTTTCTTAAAGCTTTGATTTCTAATTACTTCCCTTCATGAAGATAGCAATAGAAATGTAAATACGGTTTGAAAAGAGTTATATATACCAACGTCCACATTAAAAAAAAAAAATTCCATTACATTCTAGGTTTTTAGGAAGAGTCAATAAGGGAACTGAATGAAGTTCTGCTTTTGGCAGAAAGAAAAAAATTAATTTTTGATTCACTTCACCATAACAGTTCCTTTCAAGGTTATTTACATAAGACTTTGTGGCAAGTGTGAGACATTTTGGTTCACAGAATGAATAGAAAGTTGTGCTCCAGCTGGGCTTCCAAACAATGTTGGAAACATTTGAAGAGGACAATCTAGCAGATTCTCTGAGGAAAATGAACTGATATGAACACATGTTGAGTTATGTTTACCCCAAGTGAGGCTTAACATATTTGAAAAGTGGAGATTTTACCTATTTCCTTCCTCTACATTTGCTAATGAAACCCCACCTAGATCATTTTCTAACGATCTCAGAGAGAAAGATAGCTTCTCATATACTTTTGGTGAATAGTAAAAGAGGAGAAGGAGGCCCATAACATTTCTAATTTTGAAAGCACAGGTATTAACTGAGCAAAAGTTATTTTGACTGTGTATCCACACAAGCCACAATCTAAGGCCGTGCCTTTCAACAGAAATACTATAGTCAAAGACACCCATTTATAATTTTCAAGCAGTCACATGAAAAATGTGAAAGTCACATAATAACATATTTGAACCTCCAAATTATTACGATTTCAACATGTAATCAATATTTCATGTATTAGAAATAGGTGAATTGCACAGTGTGTGAATTATCTCAATAAATTTATTCAAATTATTAGAGATATTTTACATTCCTTTTTTTTTAACAAAGTCTTAAAAATCTTATATGTATTTTCCACTCACAGTTCATCTCAGTTTGGACTTCTCACATATACTTCAAGTGCTGGATGGCTACACGTGGGCAATGGCTCTTGTTCTGATATGTGACTGAAATGATTCACAAACACAGTGACTTATGCAAAGGAACTAGCACATGCAATAAGGCTAGTCCTCCTTAGCTCACCTCTCCATCCCTTGATGTTCTCAGCAAACTATATCTGAAACTGTCAGGGCTTTAGCCCTTCATCTTCTGAGTCACTCAATGGCGGGAAGAGAAAACAGAAAGCAAGAATTTCTTCTATCTATTCCTCAACCTCCCTCTGTCTCTCCTTCTTTGTCCCCATTGGCTGCCCTTTATGTACTCAGATTTATATTACTGTATAACTAAACTGTTTATTTTCTTCTCTGTTCTTAGTTTAAATGCAGAGTAATGACATGTTCGATATTTTTTTTTCCACAATATGTTTACCTATTGAAACCAACATATTTTTCTATTCCAGTTATGCTAAGAGCCCTTGAAATACTAAAGATTTCAACCACTAGGGCTACATGAAATTAGACTATGTATTAGAGTTTATGAGAGTCCTTCCATCTCTTCATTGTCATGAAGGAAATTTCAAGATCAGTCAGAGTCTTTCAGGACAATAGAGGACAATTAATGACCCATCATTGAAAAAGCAAAACAAGTTCATAATGAAAATAAGCAAAATTTCTGCATTCAAATGCCTTCTCTTTCAAAATCAGAGATTTTAACAGACAGACTCAAAACAAAGAAAACACCAGTCCAAAGACCACTGTGAGGAAGCCACAGTCTCCCCTTATGAAATCTAATATCCTCCCAATATTTCATGTTTGCCACAAGCAGTGTTAATTCAATGCCAAATCAATGTCTATTTATTAAGGTCTGAACTACGTACGTGCATGACACTGTATTAGGTACTGTTGAGAAACTATCAAACAAGACAAAAATTATCCTATCAATTAAGGGAAATTATAGTCCAGTGAGATATTATGAGCATAATCTAGTGTTTGATGATTATGACATAGAGGGTCAGGGCACATTGTCTACATATGAAAAGGATGAATCAGCCCAGCAGAAGAGGTTAACAAAGGTTTCTTTTTGCAAAGTTGGGCCTTGAAAGGTGTTTGAAAGCTCCCCAAATGAAGACCAAGGACATGGGCAGCAGGGTAGAGAAGCATCTGTAGGGTGGGCTGGCACTGGCAAAGTCTAGAGTTGCTGGTGTACAGGTTTAGAGAAAACAAAAAGAGTCACAGAAAGAGGGAACAGAAAGAATGAGGTAAGTGTGGTGAGAGGGGAGCAGACCTAAAGACTAGAAAGAGCCTCATAAACTAAAGCCTTGGCCTTTTTAAATCTAACAGGAAGTGCAGGGGTTGGAAACAGAGGAAAGATTCGATTTGGTATGCATTTTTAAAAAGATTCATCTAGCTGCAGAATGGAGAACAGACAAGAAAACAAGGATAATTAGTTGAAGGGCAGTTAGGAAGCTAAAGAGGTCCTTGTTCTCAAGGCCTAGTCTTGGGTGGTCAGCTGGCTCCCAAGTGAATGGCATCTGCCAATACATATCGTTTAGTCCACAGGCCATGCTGATAACTAAGCAACTGCAAATACAAATCTGCATTTCCAACATCTCATGAAAGACAGCTTGGACACTACAGGCTCACTTAAGTATCCAAACAACCAGCTGGAGCTGAGTAGTGCTAACCTCCTTCGGGAGAGCCTGGGCCCTCCCACTCCTCAAGAGCTCCAACTAGCACGTCACCTTATTTCTGGCCCCTTCTCTAAGCCCTTTTAGAATCTGTAGTATTTGACCTTCACTGGAGAGCCATCTAGTCATCAAACCCAACATGAGGAAGAGTTAAAGAGCCTGTGCTCCAAGATGAAACTGGTGAGTATGTCATCCCCTGGACTGCCCGAGACTGGGAAGGGAGAGTCAAGAAACCATGCCTACCTCTGACATCCCAAGATAAGCTGAAAAGCTCGATTCCAGGATGATGCAAAAAGCACCTGCCGAGTACCATCCAAAACATAATTCAGTGTGTTTATCAGAATATGTGATAAGTTTAACTCAAAAGACCATGGTCCAGTTATATCAACAGGAGTCAATTTAATCTACTTCAAATAAAGACCCGTAGTTGATGGGGGAAGGACGGTTGGGGGAGAGAGGACAATATATACCATTAAGACATATAAATATATAATGCTAAACAGCTGTTAGGAGTATTCAGCTTCTTCTCTTGATTGGACCGAAGTTTTTAGACTCTTGAGGCTGGCTAGAAGCTCTAAGTATTCTTTGAGACAAAACAAGTCAAAAGTCATTCCTGTGTCCAAGTACAATGTTTTCATAGGCTGTGTTTGGAGAGGGACCATTTGTAACAGTAGGGGAAAGAAATATGATTATGGGTTTTAAGAAAGTGAAAGTGGCCCTATTCCTTAGCCCCAAGTATGAAATAAACAGGAGAAGAATTTATCTGGTATTAAGACAAAAAGCTTTACAAAGATCTAAGAATGAGGTGGGGCTACAATAAGTCATTTAGCCTGGCAGTAGTTCTGTGTGAATTCTACTTCCTTTAACATCTGAATATAACTACAGTAAAGAGGAGAATTTCTCCTCGCTATTTACTGAGACAACTTACAAATTGCCACATCAACAGATTCTGTAGGAGATTTTCTAGCTAATCATTTACTGATCATTCTTCTTCTGTGCTCTTATTTCTGATTTCTTTTAATTGCATTATAAAGATCATTTCAGCTCAGTTGTGCAGTGGTGTCCGACTCTTTGCAACCCCATGACTGCAGCACGCCAGGCTTCCCTGTCCATCACCAACTCCCAGAGCTTTCTCTCACTCACGTCCATTGAGTCGGTGCTGCCATCCAACCACCTCATCCTCTGTCGTCCCCTTCTCCTCCTGCCTCAGTCTTTCCCAGCACCAGGGTCTTTTCCAGTGAGTCAGTTCTTCACATCAGGTGGCCAAAAGTGCTGGAGTTTCAGCTTCAGCATCAGACCTTCCAGTGTATATTCAGGACTGACTTACTTTATGGTTGACAAGTTGGATCTCCTTGCAATCCAAGGGTCTGTCAAGAGTCTTCTCCAACACCACAATTCAAAATCATCAATTCTTCAGCGCTCAGCTTTCTTTATAGTCAGACTTTCACATCCATACATGACTACTGGAAAAACCATAGTTCTGACTAGATGAGCCTTTGTTGCCAAAGTAATGCCTCTGCTTTTTAATATGCTGTCTAGTTTGGTCATAACTTTTCTTACAAGGGGCAAGCATCTTTCAATTTCATGGCTGCAGTCACTATCTGCAGTGATTTTCAAGTCAAAAGAATAGCCCACTGTTTCCATTGTTTCCTCATCTATTTCCCATGAAGTTTTGGGACCAGATGCTATGATCTTAGTTGGCTGAATGTTGAGTTTCAAGCCAACTTTTTCACTCGCTTCTTTCATTTACATCAAGATGCTCTTTAGTTCTTTGCTTTCTGCCATAAGGGTGGTGTCATGTGCATATCTGAAGTTATTGATTGATATTTCTCCTGGCAATCTTGATTCCAGCTTGTGCTGCATCCACCCCAGCATTTCTCATGATGTACTCTGCATATAAGTTAAATAAGCAGGTTGATGATATACAGCCTTGATGTACTCCTTTCCTGATATGGAACCAGTGTATTTTTCCATGTCCAGTTCTAACTGTTGCTTCTTGACCTGCATAGTGATTTCTCAGGAAGCAGGTGAGGTAGACTCTGGTATTTTCGTCCCTTTAAACATTTTCCACAGTTTGTTGTAACCCACATAGTCAAAGGCTTTTGCATAGTCTATCAAGCAGAAAGAGATGTATTTATGGAATTCTCTTGCTTTTCCATAATCCAGTGGATGTTGGCAATTTTTATCTCTGGTTCCTCTGCCTTTTCTAAATCCAGTTGGAACATCCTGAAGTTCATGGTTCATGTACTATTAAAGCGTGGCTTGAAGAATTTTGAGCATTACTTTGCTAGCATGTGAGATGAGTGCATTTGTGCAATAGTTTGAACATTCTTTGGCATTACCTTTCTTTGGGATTAGAAGCAAAACTGACCTTTTCCAGTCCTGTAGCCACTGCTGTGTTTTCCATATTTGCTGGAATACTGAGTGTAATACTTTCATAACATCATCTTTTAGGATTTGTAATAGCTCAATTGGAATTCTATCACCTCCACCAGCTTTGTTCATCGTCATGCTTCCTAAGGCCCACTTGACTTTGCATTCCAAGATGTCTGGCTCTAGGTAAGTGATCACACCATTGTGGTTATCTGGGTCATGGAGATCATTTTTATATAGTTCTTCTGTGTATTCTTGCCACCTCTTCTTAATATCTTCTGCTTTTGTTAGGTCTATGCCATTTCTGAAGCCAATAACGTTTCAAAGTTACATCATTAATTCAACAAATAGCTTGAAAATTTTCTATGAAAAAGGTCAGTGTAGAGAAAGCTTGCTTTCTGCTGGAGGATGGAAGAAATCAAGGAACCATAGACACAATGTTGGTATCACTATGACAGAGGTATGTTGTGGACACACAGACAAGGGGAGAGAAAAATCAGATGGTGAGAGGGTCAGGGAAACTTTCATGAGGTAATATTTGGGATTTTTAATAAAGAGAAGTTACCTAAAACTTTAAAATCTAGAGACTAAAAGGTACCCTTTCAAAAGTTAAACGTGGACCTTGTTGAACAAGCTCACCCAAGGATTATTTAACATTCTATGGGAATCTGCCAGTGTTTGCCTTCACTATTTTTATAGTTCACTAGAGCTCAGACTTTGAGAACCTACTTGTTAACATGCAGAGTTATAACCTGGAGGAAAGATACTTTGAAGATTACAATTCAATTTCTCTGTAGGATGAATCCCTTTGTCTCAAATTCAAATTCATTCCCAATACCTTTCATGGTGGACTACACAGACACTCTTTCTTTAAATACTTATTGACCTAGCTTTTCTAGCTTTTATTCTCATTCATTAATGAGCTGAATGAAACCTCTGACATATATTCATTAAGTATTTGAATAAGGATCATGCTTATAATTTTTGAAGAGTATTTTTGTCAATACTTACAGACAAAATGAGTCTGTAAGGATCAGAAGGGATCTCTCTGGAGGCCAGGGTGGATTCCTTTTTTTTTTTTTTTTTCCAGTTGAAATAGTTTTTTTTTCAGTTGATTTACAATATCATTAGTTTCAGGTGTATAATGCATGCACACATACATACACACACACAAACACATCTTTTCTTTTACAGATACTGAGTATAGTTCCCTATGCTTCTTTTAATCCCCCCCACCACCCTAGGAAAATACAAGTACAGAGCAAAAAACAAAATAATGCTAAAACACAGTAGTTCACTTTTCCACTCTCTCCATCTGGGCTTCTGAAGCCATCCACCATACTCCATGGCCTCTGTGGTTAATTCTCAGTAACTCTCCTCTTGAGGCTTGTATCTCTCTCATAATTTACCCTTTTAGAATACTACCTGTTAACTCTATGAAATGCAAGCATATTACTTACTTTTCTTTCTCCCAACTTTATTTTATTCTTCTATGGTCATATTCATAAATTTAAGTAAAATTTGGAGGGGTGGTCCCAAGATAGCAGAGGAATAGGACAGAGAGACCACTTTCTCCCCTAAAATCATTAAAAGATGACCTGAATGTTGAACAACTTTCACAAAACAACTTCTGAATGCTGACGGAAGACACCAGGCACCCAGAAAGGCAGCCCATTCTCTTCAAAAGGAGGTAGGACAAAATATAAAGGACAAAAAGAGAGACACAAGAGTTAGGGACTGAGACCGGTCCTATGGAGAGAGTTGTGAAGGAGGAGCAATTTCCACATAGTAAGAAACCTTCTCACAGGCGGGCCTGTGGGGGAGTTTTGGAATCTCGGAGGGCAACATAACCAGGAAAAACAAAAACAAAAAACACACAGACTACGCACCTAACTACAAGTGCCAGCAGAGAAGTAGCCCAGACGCTCATGTCCACCACCAGCAAGCGGGGACTGGACAGGGGAGGTGAAGGCTACACAATAGAGGCTTAGAGTAAGGAGCGAACCTGAATGCTGGAGGACAATCTGAGGGAGCTAAAGTGAGATAGCAACCCAAACTGTGGGATCGCTAGAGAGGGAAAAAGAAAATTTTTTTTTCCTTTGAAAGGCTCTAAGGCACAGCCAGCCTGCTCACAGAACAAAGAATTGAGCGAATACCAAAGGAGAGCTAGCCTGCTGCATGCAGGCCCCTCCCCATCCCAGAGGCAGAGAGGCAGGCGGGTGACAGCCAGAGCCGGAAGGCAAGGGGCTGCTGCAATCTCAGTCAAAGAGACTGGCATCCTCCACCAAACTCTGAACAGGCTCCAAGTTGCTAACCGATCTTCCTGGGATCCTGGGCAGTTGACATCTGCCAAGAGGGTTGCAGCCTGAGGTCATCCCCCAGAGCAGACACACAGCACACCTGAGATAGTGTTCTCGTGGTGTACCCAGGATACCAAGTGGCCAGGACCAGGGAGGTGATTAAGATACAGGGCCTGCCTGGGACAGTACACTCACCAAGCACCTGGCCGCTTAAGCTGCTTGGACCTCGGGAGGGCACAAAACACACGTCCAGCCAAGTCTGTGCCCTTGTGGAGTACCCAAGAACCTGAGTGGCTTAGGCCTTGGAAGTGTACAAAATGCAGGGCCCGCTTTGGACAGTGCCCCTGCAAAACACCCTGGAGCCTAAGCAGTGTAGACCCAGGAAGCACACACCACATTGAGCTGGGGCAAACCCAATGTGGTCCATACACGGCAAGCATTCCCCACACGTCAGCAATATTTGTTTGCAATGTCCCTCCCTCCCCACAACACAACTGAACAAGTGAGCCTAAATAAGTGACCACCTTTGCCCCTTGTGTTAGGGTGGAAATAAGACATTGAAGAGACTTGCAAACAGAGGAAGCCAAAATAAACAAAGAAGAGGAAACCACTCTGGAAGTGATGGGTGCTACAGATTAAAACCCTATCGTTAACACTGATTAAGCATTGGAGGGGGCCTATAGACTTTGAGAACAAGAACAAACAGTAACAAAAACTATCTGAAATTGAACTAACCCCATACTGCCCACAATAGTGCCAGAGAAATTCCTAGGTATACTATTTATTATTACTTTTTGATCTTTTTTTCAAATTGAAGTTATTACCCCTTTAATTTTCATTTTTATAATCTACTATTACTTTGCAAAAAAAGACTATATTTTTAAAGCAAATTTCATAGGTATATTTTTGTAATTTTTGTGATTGATTTTGCTTTGTATTTTTAATATTGTATTTTTGAGAATCTAACCTCTACTCTAGATTTTTAATCTTTGCTTTTTGGTATTTGTTATCAATTTTGCACCTTTAATAATCTAATCTTCAGTGTCCATTTTCACTTAGGGGTGTGATTACTGGCTTGATTGCTCTCTCCTTTTGACTCTCCCTTTTCTCCAGGTCACTTCTATCTCCACTCTCCCTCTTCTTTTCTGTATTTAACTCTGTGAATCTCTCTGGGTGTTCCAGGCTGTGGAGATCACTTAGGGAACTGATTTCTGGCTAGATTGGTCTCTCCCTTTGGACTCCCCCTTTTCTCCTCCTCATCACCTCTATCTCCCTCTTCCCTCTTCTCTTCTCCATGTAACTCTGAGAACCTCTTTGGGCATCCCTCAATGTGGAGAATTGTTTCACCATTAACCTAGATGCTTTATCATCTGTCTTGTATGGATGGAGAAGTCTTGAGGCTACTGTAAGAATAAGACTGAAAGGCAGAGGCAGGAGGCTTAAGTCCAAAACTTGATAGCATCAGAGAACTCCTGATTCCAGGGAACATTGATAGACAAGAGCTCACCCAAAGTCTCCACTCTTACACTGAAACCAAGCTCCACACAAGAGCCAACAAGTTCCAGAGCAAGACACACCATGATAGTTTTCCAGCCAAGCATAAACACAGCCCTGAAAATTAAAAGACAGACTTCCCAAATCCATGCCAAATCCATAAACACCCCAAAACTCACTGCTGGACACTGTTGCACTTCAGAGAAAAGAGATTCATTTCCACCCACCAGAACACAGACACAAGTTCTCCTGACCAGGAAACCTTGACAAACCAATATTCCAACCCCACCCATAGGAAGTAGGCTCCACAATAAAGAGGCAACCCAAACACAGAGAGGGCACCCCAAACACAGCAATCTAAACAAAATGAAAATGCAGAGAAATATTCAGCAGGTAAAGGAACATGACAAATTCCCACCAAACCAAAGAGGAGGAGATAGGGAGTATACCTGAAAAAAAGAATTCAGAATAATGATAGTAAAGATGATCCAAAATCTTGAAAACACAATGGAGTTACAGATAAATAGACTAGAGATAAAGATTTAGAAGATGAAAATGTTTCACAAGGACAAAGAAGAAATAAAGAAGAGTCAATCAATATTGAATAATGCAATAACTGAGATCCAAAGCACTCTGGAGGGAACCAACAGTAGAATAACTGAGGCAGAAGATAGGATAAGTGAGGTGGGAGACAGAATGGTGGAAATAAATGAAGCAGAAAGGAAAAAAGAAAAGAATTAAAAGAAATGAGGACAACCACAGAGACCTCTGAGACAATGTTAAACACCCCAACATTCAAAGCATAGAACTTTCAGTGGAAGAAGACAAAAAGAAAGGCCATGAGAAAATTCTTAAGTACATAACAGTTGAAAACTTCCCTAAAATGGAGAAGGAAGTAGTCACCCAAGTCCAAGAAACTCAGAGAGTCCCAACAGGATAAACCCAAGTCAAAACACCCTAGGACACATATTAATCAAACTAATGAAGATCAAACACAAAGAGCAAATATTAAACGCAGCAAGGGAAAAGCAACAAATAACACACAAGAGGATTCCCAGAAGGATATCAGCTGATCTTTCAATAGAAACTCTTCAGGCCAGAGGGAATGCCAAGACATACTTAAAGTGATGAAACAGAAAAACCTACAGCCCAGATTACTGTACCCAGCAAGGATCTCATTACTATGATGGAGAAATCAAAAACTTTACAGACAAGCAAAAGCTGAGAGAATTCAGCACCACCAAACCAGCTTTTCAACAAACGCTAAAGGATCTTCTCTAGACAGAAAACACAGAAAAGGTTTATAAACTTAAATCCAAAACAACAAAATAAATGGCAACAAGATCCTACTTGTCAATAATTACCTTAAATGTAAGTGGGTTGTATGACCCAATCAAAAGACAAAGACTGGTTAAATGGATACAAAAGCAAGACCTCTCTATATGGTATCTACAAGAGACCCACATCAAACTAAGGGACACATACAGACTGAAAGTGAAGGGCTGGAAAAAATATTTCATGCAAATGGAGACCAAAAGAAAGCAGGAGTAGCAATACTCATATAAAATAGACTTTGAAATAAAGGCCACGAAAAGAAACAAAGAATGACACTATATAATGATCAAAGGACAATCCAAGAAGAAGATATAACAATTATAAATATATATGTGCCCAATATAGGAGCACCTCAATATGTAAGGCAAATGCTAACAAGTATGAAAGGGGAAAATAACAGTAACACAATAATAGTGGGAAAATTTAATATCCCACTCACACCTATGGATAGATCAACCAAACAGAAAATAACAAGGAAACACAGGCTTTAAATGATACAATGGACCAGTTAGACTTAATTGATATCTATAGAACATTTCACACCAAAACAATGAATTTCACCTTTTTCTCAAGTGCACATGGAACATTCTCCAGGATAGATCACATCCTGAGCCATAAATCTAGCTTTGGTAAATTAAAAAAAAAAAAAAAGAAATCATTTAAAGCATCTTTTCTGATTACAATGCAGTAAGATTAGATGCCAACTACAGGAAGAAAAAAAAACAACAACTATTACAAATACAAATATATGGAGGCTAAACAGCATACTTCTGAATAACCAACAAATCACAAAAGAAATCAAAAAATGAATAAAAACAAAAGAAAATGAAAACACAATACCCCAAACCTATGGGATTCGGTAAAAGCAGTGCGAAGGGGGAGGTTCACAGCAATACAAGCTTACCTCAAGAAATAAGATAAAAATCCAAAAAATAACCTAACTTTACACCTAAATCTAATAGAAAAAAGAAATGAAGAACCGCAGGGTTAGCAGAAGAAAAAATATCATAAAAATTAGAGCAGAAATCAATGAAAAATAAACAAAAGAGACAACAACAAAAATCAACAAATCTAAAAGCTGGTTCTTTGAGATAAATAGACAAACCATTAACTAGACTCATCATGAAAAAAAGGGAGAAGAATCAAATCAACAAAATTAGAAATGAAAATGGGAAAATCACAATAGACAACACAGAAATACAAAGAATCATAAAAGACTACTATCAGCAACTATATGCCAATAAAATGGACAACTTGGAAGAAATGGACAAATTCTAGAAAAGTACAACTTTCCAAAACTGAACCAGGAAGAAATAGAAAATCTTAACAGACCCATCATAAACTGTAATCAAAAATCAACAGAAATCAAAACTGTAATCAAAAATCTTCCAACAAACAAAAGCCCAGGATCAGATGCCGTCACAGGTGAATTCTACCAAAAATTTAGAGAAGAGCAAACACCTATCCTACTCAGACTCTTTCAGAAAATTGCAGAGAAGGTAAACTCCTATACTCATTCTATGAGGCCAGCATCACCGTAACACCAAAATGAGACAAAGATGCCATCAATAAAGAAAACTACAGGCCAATATCACTGATGAACATAGATGCAAAAATCCTCAACAAAATTCTAGTAAACAGAATCCAACAACATATTAAAAAGATCATACATCATTACCAAGTGGGCTTTATTCCAGGGATGCAAGGGTTCTTCAGTATTCACAAATCAATCAATGTGATACACCACACTAACAAAATTAAAAGATAAAAACCATATGATTATCTCAATAGATGCAGAGAAAGCCTTTGACAAAATTCAACACACCAATTTATGGTAAAAACTCTCCCAAAAGCAGGCATAGAAGGAACATACATCAACTTAATAAAAGGCATATATAATAAACCCACAGTCAACATTATCGTCAATGGCAAAATATTAAAAGCATGTACCCTAAAGGCAAGAACAAGACAAGGATGCCCACTCTTACCACTACTATTCAAAATAGTTTTGGAAGTTTTAGCCACAGCAATCAGAGAAGAAAAAGAAATAAAGGAATCCTGATTGGAAAAGAAGCAAAACTCTGACTGTTTGCAGTTGACATGATCCTCTACACAGAAAAGCTCAAAGACTCCACCAGAAAATTACTAGGGCTAATCAATGAATATAGTAAAGTTGCAAGATGTAAAATTCACACACAGAAATCCCTTGTATCAATATGAGAAAACAGAAAAATTAAGGAAATAATACCATTCACCATTGTGACACAAAGAATAAAATACTTAGGAATAAATTTACGTCAAAAAACAAAAGACCTATATATAGAAAACTACAAAACACTGATGAAAGAAATCAAAGATGACACAAATAGATAAATAAGGCATGTTCACAGATAGGAAGACGCAATATAGTGAAAATGTGCATACTATCCAAAGCAATCTATATATTCAATGCAATCCCTATCAAGCCATCAATGATATTTTTCACAGAACTAGAACAAATAATTCCACAATTTGTACAGAAATAGAAAAAAAAGCTTGAATAGCCAAAGCAATCTTGAGAAAGAAGAATGGAACTGCAGGAATAGTCCTGCCTGACTTCAGACTATACTACAAAGCTACAGTCATCAAGACAGTATAGTGCTGGCACAAAGACAGAAATATAGATTAATGAAACAAAATAGAATGTCCAGAGATAAATCTACGTTACCTATGGATACCTTATCTTTGAAAAGGAGGCAGAAGTATACAATGGAGAAAAGACAATCTCTCTAACAAGTGGTGGTGGAAAAACTGGTCAACCATCTGTAAAAGAATGAAACTAGAACACTTTCTAACACCATATACAAAAATAAACTCAAAATGGATTAAAGATCTAAATGTAAGACCAAAAACTATATAACTCCTAGAGGAAAACATTGGCAGAACACTTTGACATAAATCACAGAACGATCCTCTATGACCCACCTCCCAGAGTAACGGAAATAAAACAAAATAAACAACTGCGACCTAAAGCAAAAGCTTTTGCATAATGAAGGAAACTATAAACAAGGTGAAAAGATGGCCTTCAGAATGGGATAAATTAATAGCAAACAAAGCAACTGATAAAGAATTAATTTCAACAATATACAAGAAGTTCATGCAGCTCAATACCAGAAAAAAAAAATGACCCAATCAAAAAATGGGCCAAAGAACTAAACAGATATTTCTCTGAAGAAGACATACAGATGGAGAACAGACACATGAAGAGATGCTCAACATCACTCATTATCAGAGAAATGCAAATTGAACCACAATGAGGTACCATCTCACACTGGTCAGAATGGCTGCTATCAAAAATTGTACAAACAATAAATGCTGGAGAGGGTTTGGAGAAAAGGGAACCCTCCTTACACTATTGGTGGGAATGCAAACTAGTACAGCCACTATGGAGAACGGTATGGAGATTCTTTTAAAAATTGGAAATAGAACTGCCATATGACCCAGTAATCCTACTGCTGAGCATACACAGTGAGGAAACCAGAATTGAAAGAGACACATGTACCCCAGTGTTAATCGCAGCACTGTTTACAGTAGCTAGGACATGGAAGCAACCTAGATGTCCATTGGCACACAAATGAATAAGTTGTGGTATGTATACACAATGGAGTATTGCTCAGATATTAAAAAGAATGCATCTGAGGTGGATGAAACTGGAGCCTATTAGACAGAGTGAACTAAGTCAGACAGAAAAACATCAATACATTATATAAACGCATATACATGGAATTTAGAAAGATGCTAACAACAATCCTATATGTGAGACAGCAAAAGAGACACAGATATAAAGAACAGACTTTTGGATCCTGTGGAGAAGAAGAGGGTGGGATAATTTGAGGGAACAGCACTGAAACATGTATATTACCAAATGTAAAATAGATGACCAGTCCAAGTCTGGTGCATAAAACAGGGCACTCAAAGCTGGTGCATTGCAACAACCCAGAGGGATGCAACAGGGAGGGAGGTGGGAGCGGGGTTCGGGATGCAGGACACATGTATACCTGTGGCTGATTCATGTCAACGTATGGCAAAAACCACCACAATATTGTAAAATAATTAGCCTCCAGGTAAAATAAATTGATTTTGAAAAATAAATAAATTTAAGTAAAAACATCTAAAACTTTGTCACGTTTCATTCATCTCATGTGGGAAAATCTTATCTTTCCATTTTGTTAAAGATATTCATGAAGTCACCTTTATTTCAGCTTTGACTTTAAACCTAATATCGGCTGTCAACCTTGCCCTTACTTTCACTGTCAAGGTTTCTAACATTTGGTTAACTTGCTGGTGTGCTTGCTTTATAGGCAGATCCTAAAGTTCGAAAAGAGATTATTCTGACTATATAAATTGTTCATTGGACAACCAGGTAGTATACTAAAATGGCATTTATTTCTCTTCAGATTTAATGCCATAACTCTTAAATCACAAAAAGTCAAAGAGATTATTTTTGTTGTTGTCCTTGTTATGCTTTTGATTTGGACTGTGATTTCCTGATATACTTTTTGTTATTGTTTCTGCTGAGTTTGTGGTTTGAATTTTCTCTCTTCTTTTCTTTGAAGACAAGAGACACGGTTTCTTCACATCCCATCCCTCAGCTCACTGGCAAATATTTTCTACTTGAAGATATCTTCCTAGAATTCCTGGACTGCTTCAATTTTGACCAAAAACTTTCTAAACCTGCACAAGTGTCATGTGTGACTTTTTGGCCTCACCATTTCTTGGAACCTTTACTAATTGTTTCTATAATTTCATTCTTAATTATCAGGAATACACTCAGAAAGGGTGCATGAAAGATTTCAATATCTTGATGTTTTAAAATATTGTTTTCACTTACCATTGGGCTTAGAACCGAATTCTAGGCTCAAAATAGTTTTTTTCCTGAGAAAACACAAGAAACTGTTCAATTAACTTAATGATTCCAATGTTGCTGATAAAATGTTTGATATCAGTTTAAAACAAAAATTTTGTAAGAGGATTTCTTTTCTCCCAGTTCTAGAAGCGTTTGAGACCACTTTATTGTTAGAATTCTGAAACTTGAAGCTGACACATCAGGAACATTTATTTACTTCCCATTTTGCCACTTGGCTTGTGAAATATAAATTCAACCAACTGTCTCTACGATATGACTTTTACATTTCTTTAATAATGAAATACTCCCAATGCCTCAAATTTATCTGTCATCTCTGGAGCTCTTTTTAATGAGATGAAGGATTCCTACACTGTTCTATATTTGACTTCTTATTACTACTAGATTTCTTTTTTCTGTCCTACTACATCTATACTTTATTTTCAAACTTTCATTAATGAAAAATACTGAATTTACAAGAGATATTTATTATCTAATTGTTCCTTCTGGTGGATTATTTTTTTAATTTTTTTATTTTTTAAATTATTCAGATTTAATCACATGTAACATACACAATAGTTTGATATCTAGTACAAATAGCCTCAAATTGTTTTCATCCCTTTCTTTCTTCTTTATTCAGTACACTTGGTGAAATGCTTTTTAATTTATTTTTTAAATTTTATTTTTACTTTATTCTATGTTACAATACTGTATTTGTTTTGCCATACATTGACATGAATCAGCCACAGGTGTACACGAGCTCCCAATCCCGAAACCCCCTCCCACCTCCTACCCCATATCATCTCTCTGGATCATCCCTGTGCACCAGCCCCAAGCATCCTGTACCCTGTATCAAACATAGACTGGCGCTTTGTTTTTACATGATAGTATACATGTTTCAATGCCATTCTCCCAAATCATCCCACTCTCTCCCTCTCCCTCAGAGGCCAAAAGTCCATTCTATACCTCTGTGTCTCTTTTGCTGTTTCACATAGAGGGTCATCATTACTATCTTTCTAAATTCCATATATATGTGTCAGTATACTGTATTGGTGTTTTTCTTTCTGGCTTACTTCACTCTGTATAATCGGCTCCAGTTTCATCCATCTCATTAGAACTGAGTCAAATTTATTCTTTTTAAGGGCTGAGTAATACTCCATTGTGTATATGTACCATGGCTTTCTTATCTATTCATCTGCTGATGGATATCTAGGTTGTTTCCATGTCCTGGCTATTATAAACAGCGCTGCAATGAACATTGGGGTACATGTGTCTCTTTCAATTCTGGTTTCCTCGGTGTGTATGCCCAGCAGTGGGATTGCTGGGTCATAAGGCAATTCTATTTGCAACTTTTAAGGAATCTCCACACTGTTTTCCATAGTGGCTGTACTAGTTTGCATTCCCACCAGCAGTGTAAGAAGGTTCCCTTTTCTCCACATCCTCTCCAGCATTTATTGCTTGTAGACTTTTGGATCGCAGCCATTCTGACTGGTATGAAATGGTACCTCATTGTGGTCTTGATTTGCATTTCTCTGATAATGAGTGATGTTGAGCATCTTTTCATGTGTTTGTTAGCCATCCGTATGTCTTATTTGGAGAAATGCCTATTTAGTTCTTTGGCCCATTTTTTATTGGATCGTTTAATTTTCTGGAGTTGAGCTGCATAAGTTGCTGGTATATTTTTGAGATTAGTTGTTTGTCAGTTGCTTCATTTGCTACTGTTTTCTCCCATTCAGAAGGCTGTCTTTTCACCTTACTTTTATTTCCAGATTCAAGGCAATCCCTATCAAGCTACCAGCAGTATTTTTCACAGAACTAGAACAACTAATTTCAAGGTTTGTATGGAAATACAAAAAACCTCGAATAGCAAAAGCAATCTTGAGAAAGAATGGAACTGGAGGAATCAACTTGCCTGACTTCAGGCTCTACTACAAAGCCACAGTCATTAAGACAGTATGGTACTGGCACAAAGACAGAAATACAGATCAATGGAACAAAATAGAAAGCCCAGAGATAAATCCACACACCTATGGACACCTTATCTTCGACAAAGGAGGCAAGACTATCCAATGGAGTAAAGATAATCTCTTTAACAAGTGGTGCTGGGAAAACTGGTCAGCCACTTGTAAAAGAATGAAACTAGATCACTTTCTAACACTACACAGAAAAATAAACTCAAAATGGATTAAAGATCTAAATGTAAGACCAGAAACTATGAAACTCCTAGAGGAGAACATAGGCAAAACACTCTTTGACATAAATCACAGCAGGATCCTCTATGATCTACCTCCCAGTATACTGGAAATAAAAGCAAAAATAAACAAATGGGATCTAATTAAAATTAAAAGCTTCTGCACAACAATGGATTATCTTTTTAATTAACAAGGATACTGATGAGAGAATTTTAAATATACTCTTCTGTCCTTCATATTATTTAGCTTGGTAGTGATTTCACATCATTATTAATATTTTATATTATTAATATTGATAATAAATAATATTAATATTAATAATTTTATATTAATATTTTATAACTATGTTTTTTCTCCTGTTCATCTGGTTTCTTTAATAAATCGGATGGTTATTTTTATTTAAAAATGGAGGACTGAAAGTTTCACTTATGGTTAGAGTGCAGAAGAATATAAACAAATGTCACTCCTGCTACAACTATAATGACTAGCCAGATAATCATAATGCACAAATTTCTTTAAAGACACTGAAATTGAAAGGAACACAACAGAATCTCACTCCAGAGGATAATTTCATCCTTGAGGGCAGTTGCTGACATTGGAGGTAGAGTGGACAGAGTAAAAAGCCTGCCAAAGAGGGATAGCCTTGGCTTACACTATGGGAAACTAGTCAAATCTCTGATGAACCTATAATCTATTGTGTTGAATTTAAAACTAGAAAAGACCAAAATGCAAAACTTAATTCCTCAGTCCTAAATGGGAAAGCAAGAGCTGTAAAACTTCTGGAAGAAAATCTAGGAAATATCTTTGTGATTTTGATTCAGGCAAAGACACTAAAAGCATAGATCATCAACTGAAACTGTGAATATATAAATGAAAAATCTTTGCCCTCCAGAACACACACATCAAGGAAATGAAAAGTCAAGTAACAGACTGGAAGAAACTATTTGCAATATGTGAAAGACACAGAACATTTAAACAGTTATCCAGAATATTTAAAGAGGTAGGTCCTATGATTCAATTATTAAAAAGACAACACAAAAAATACTGGATTAAAAAAATCGAACAGACTCTTTACAAAAGATCTACACATGACCAATAAGCAAAAGTTAATGGCTAACAGGGAAGTGCAAATTAAAACAAAAAGAGATACAATTTCACATGACTAGAATGGATAAAATTAACAAGGTTAACAATATAATGTTAGCAGACAGATGGAACAATTGGATCTCCCATCCATCTCTTGGGAGAGTATCAAATGGGAGTGAACTCCATTTAAGAACAATTTGGTAGTTCCCTATAAAAGTAATTGTACACCTACCACATGACTCACTGATACCCCGAAAGAAATTAAACTTTATTTTCACACAAAGATTTGTTCACAAATGCTTACAACAGCACGGTTTTTAATATTCCCAAACTGAAAACAGCAAAGATGTCCATCAAAAGGAGAATGAACAAAAAATTATGATAAATTCATATACTGATAGTTTAGGACAATAATGAGCAATCTGTTAATATACACAAGAACATGGATAAATCTCAAAACTATCATTATGCATGAAACAGTTAGTGACAATAGAATACATCCTGCAGGACCACTTATCAGAAATATTAAAAGAGGAAGGACACTACTTAAAATTAGGGTCATCAGGCTTTCTATATCACTATAGGAAGGGTTTCAAACTTTTAATCCAGAGATGGAGTTGCTGCTGCTAAGTCACTTCAGTTGTGTCCGACTCTGTGTGACCCCACAGACGGCAGCCTACCAGGCTCCCCGTCCCTGGGATTCTCCAGGCAAGAACACTGGAGTGGGTTGCCATTTCCTTCTCCAATGCATGAGAGTGAAAAGTCAAAGTGCAGTTGTTCAGTTGTGTCTAACTCTTAGCAACCCCATGGACTGTAGCCCACCAGGCCCCTCCATCCATGGGATTTTCCAGGCAAGAGTACTGGAGATGGAGTTATGTGAATCCAAATACTGATACATCTTCAAATTGTATCTAGACCATGTATATGTACTTGTGGAAATCCTTTTCTGGGAAGAAATTCTGTGCTTTCATTATAGAAACTGATAGAAGAAAGATGTCAGAAAATTAGTAACCACAACAAATGGATTATACTTGTTTCTGGGGAATAGAGCTTTTACCAACTGTATTATGGTTTTAAATCAATTTTCCATCAGACTTTTCTGTATAATTTGTTAGACCAAAAATAATTACATTAAAACATTGTTCAGAGGTAAGATATCACCTGTCAGACACGCAATCTAGATATCTTTCCCACTAAACCTAGTCTTCTTGGACTCTACTTTGAAAATTATCTGTTAAAAGTAGTGTTTTAAAACCTGGAAAACTTCCAGGCTTTAACATTAATAGTATTTTCAAACTATAGAAACAGCTCTTCAGTCATATTATATTTGGTAAACTGCTGCAGAAGTGCTTCTTGACTTCCTAAGTCTTAATGGATCAAGTCTGGTGGCTTGTTAAACTTTCCCAGAATTCTAATACTAGATCCATCATTTCTTAAGGAAGGACTCAAGCTTCAGAAATAAGGAAGGTAAGGAATATGTATCTGTTCTAAAAGCAATCAGGTCCTGACCTTGGAAAGAGTAACTGGAAGCTCTGGAAAAAAAATCTTCCAGTCCAGAAATGGCAAGTGAGTTTTATCTTCCATGCTAATGTCAATTAATGTCAATATTCAATTATTTTCAAATAACATAGAAAAGTCTAATAGAAAATTGATTTATACTCATAACACAGCTGGTAAAAGCAGACTTTATTTTGGGGCTCCAAAATCACTGCAGATGGTGACTGCAGCCATGAAATTAAAAGACACTTGCTCCTTGGAAAGACGGTTATGACCAACCTAGACAGCATATTAAAAAGCAGAGACATTACTGTGTCAACAAAGGTCCATCTGTCAAGGCTATGGTTTTCCAGTAGTCATGTATGGATATGAGAGTTGGACTGTGAAGAAGGCTGAGCACCGAAGAATTGATGCTTTTGAACTGTGGTGTTGGAGAAGACTCTTGAGAGTCCCTTGGACTGCAAGGAGATCCAACCAGTCCATTCTGAAGGATATCAGCCCTGGGGAATTCTTTGGAAGGAATGATGCTAAAGCTGAAACTCCAGTACTTTGGCCACCTGATGTGAAGAACTGACTCACTGGAAAAGACCTTGATGCTGGGAAAGACTGAGGGCAGGAAGAGAAGGGGATGACAGAGGATGAGATGGTTGGATGGAATCATTGACTCAACGGACATGAGTTTGGGTAATCTCTGGGAGTTGGTGATGGACAGGGAGGCCTGGAGTGCTGCAGTCCATGGGGTTGCAAAGAGTTGGACACAACTGAGTGACTGAACTGAAGAGCTCCCATTTCCAGAAAAAGAAATATAATCCATTATTATAGTCATTAATTTTCTGACATCTTTTGTCAATCACATGGCAGTGATGTGTTGGGAAGATTCTAAGATTCCTAAAGTGGGATTAACTAGTGGTGTCTGCCTGGAGAAGGAACTGGCAACCCACTCCAGTGTTCTTGCTTGGAGAACCCCAGGGACGGAGGAGCCTGATGGGCTGCTGTCTATGGGGTCGCACAGAGTCGGACACAACTGAAGTGACTTAGCAGCAGCAGTGTTGCCTGCCAAGGGCACAGGAAAGGTGGGAGGTAGCATACGTGCTAGATGAGTGCTAACCTTGCCTAATCAGGGTCAGGAGGACTTAAAAGAGGCTACAAATCACAGTGATACACAGGAGAAAAAAAGATAATAGGAACAGGAACTGTAGCCAGGAAGAAAATAAGGATATATCTCTAAAATAATTATATAAACATCAGGACAAGCAAATAAAATTCAAAATGAAAAATGACCACCAAAAATAAAAGAACTTAAAAATCCAAAATGAACTAATTAACTAGGGGAAAAATGAACTATTTCTAAATTAAATCCATTCTGTAATATATTTAAGCACAGTTTTGCCATTCCAGTGTCTGTTGAGGACCTACTGTGTTCCAGGAAGAACTGAGAAATAGAAGATATATTCAAGAAAAAAATGTATTTTTTTTTCTTTTTTTTGGTGACACCACAGCACATGTGGCATCTTAGTTTCTGACTTAGTTCCTTAGTTCCTTTCAGTGCACCCTGCATTGAAAGCATGGAATCATAAGCACTGGATGAATAGGGAAGTCCCCAAGAAACTCTGTCCTGAACATCTTGCTTTCCACTGATGGAGACTGACTTACAAACCCAGTCAGTTTAATATAATAATATATATAGAAACATATATATAAATGTTAATATATATTAGTAATATAATTATAATGTAATATATAATATATATATAATAATGCTAATCAATATATATAATATATATATTATAATAACCTCTCTTCACAGTAAGAGTTACAATCAGGTTTGAAAAAAAATGCAGTGAAGTCAAAAGAGAAGAAATGACATTGGCTCAAGAGAGTCTCAGAAGCTTTCAATGAATTGGATCTTAAAAGATGAAGGAGTTTTCATGAATGTGCAGAGGTCCAGTGGGTAGGAAATGGCAAAACCACCAGCAGGAGCAAATTAGTGGTGACTTAAGAAAACATGGCATATTTTTGGAAAAATGGAGAGGGTCACCACAGCCTGTGGAGAGGCTGAGGTTGGGGAGAGGGGAAGGATATTGGCAAAGAGACGATGTAAAAAAACCAGATGGAATAGGAAGGGGATGGATTGGGAACGTCTGGACAGTTTTTGAGGGTGGTACAATTTTCAAATTCCATGTGATCCTCACAATAAATATCATAGAAAAACTTGACAAAACTTTTTGGCCAACTCACTATATAGGATGGGAATGTACCAACTCTGCAATCCAGACTAAATCTGAGGAATTTGCTAGTGTGAACATCAGAAAGTGTCATGAAAAAAAAAATGGCAGAGTAGGGCAGTGAGGGGACAGGTTTAGCAGCAAAGCAAAGAGGAAGCAATGTGCAAGTTGAAGAGAAAACATTTCTGAGATCACTTGTTGATAGGAATTTGCAGAGGATAGACATTTAAATGCTGTTAGATTTGCATCATGAAAATGACATACATCAAATTGCAGGAAAAGTTGAAATAGCCATTTTGTCATCTCTGGTGGTAGTGGTAATGGGTTGAGGAGGAGGGTATTTTAACCTGGCTAATAAGACCTGCATCTGTACAAGATTGGAACACAGCAACAACTCAAATTCTGTAGTTTCAAAGGCCTTGGGTAAGATTCAACTCAAGTAAACAGACTGCAAAATGTCATACTCAAGGGGAGAAACACAAATCTTTTCAGTAACTGTCAAAGGAGCCTATTCTTAAAATGGTAGTTGTTTGAGTTAGAAAAAATAAGAGCAAAAGGGATGCTGCCATCTTCAGAAGCATTAAAATCATCAAGGAACATTAAAGCAGGTATCCTTCAGGGCAGGGTAAAAGTTTGGTGAGTAGAGTTAGGCTCATTACAGGCATTTTAAGAGTCCAACCCAAAGAAAGTTTCTTATCCTACCAGTGTGATTTTAAGAAAATTACTTGACTTCTCTGCTCCTCAATTTCCTCATCTGTAAATGAGATAGACTCTTAAGAGCCAGGATTGGAGGTAGAAATTTTAAAAAGAAATCTCTCGAATATATAGAGGGAACAATTAGATAATATCCCAAATAAGGCTTTCTGAATGGTATTCTGAAATCTCATGGTAATAAAGTGCTAAAAGTCAACAAGTAGACTTATACAGAATTTTTATAATTTCTTTAGCTCAACTCTTTGAATCTTCATGTTCTATGTTTCAGTTGATCCTTACAGGTAATTATCAAACATGTTCAGAAAATGTTGCTATGTCAACATTAATTATCAGCTTATTTGAAATGAAATACAGCACTATTTGCTGAAATCTAGGCTTATTTGACCCAAACTCCCATTTTGCATACAAGGAAATTGAAATACAAGAGAGGACAAGTATCAAGCAGATAATAAGTAGCGAACTTGGCACAGCCCCTAGCTCACAATAGATGCTCACCATACATTGGTTGAATAAAGAAATAAACAAAGCCGTCTGTGAGAAGAGACACACTGGATTCCCGAGCAAGAGTTCTGCTGATGCTTTTATGTTTGACACTAAGATATTTATTATCTGAGATGAAATTTCAATGCATGATGAATTTCAGGGTAAATTCAGTGAAGGCTGTGGAAAACCATAAGAAAAGAGCCATCCTAAGACTTGATAAGTCAGCCACTGTTCTGCTGATATGCTAGGAGGCCCAGAAAATACAAAAACATCATTTCCATATCCAAAGGAAATGGATGAATACAAAAGTAAACCATGACAAATACTAACACTTGCATAAAACCAGCCTAAGAAAGAATTTATTGACGAGAAAGATTCCAGAGGAGGAAATATACACACCCTACACATATCCCCACATATCCTGACAGTACTGGAAACGTTCTTACCCTCACTACCCAACTTATCACACTTAGTGGTGACAGAAACAGGGACAAACACTACCCTCAAAAGCAGCTTTCAATTTCCCTTTGATAACATTTTTGGAGGTGTTTATAGATTTTTCTAGGGGCTTCCCAGGTGGCTCCCAGTGATAAAGAACCAACCTGACAATGCAGGAGACACAGGTTTAATCCCTGGGTTGGAAAGATCCCCCAGAGAAAAGAATGGCAACCCACTCCAGTATTCTTGCCTGGAGAATCCCACGGACAAAGGAGCCTAGTGGACTACAGGCCATGTGGGTGCAAAGAGTTGGACATAACTTAGCAACTAAACAGCAACAGAGAGTTTTCTACCTTACAGCACATTGGTGATAGACTAATTTGTACTTTACAGGAAAAGCACTGTTAGTGAGCACATATTTGCAACATTTCTGATCTTAAATTTTTACTATGGAAACTGAGACTTTCAAAAGCACACTAAAATAAAGATATATACCCAAGTCTCATGAAAACTGTCATGACAGCAGCACAAATTGGAGAGGGGCATAAAGGAATTCAGCTCCTTACCATTCTTCAGATAATTAACCTTGCTGATACCCGTAAAAATGCTAAATAGTTTCAGGCTGGCTTTCAATCATTCTGGACAGATAAAATGTAACATCTACATTAAATGACAATTTTTTTCTCAATATAATTTCCTGCGTATTAATTATTATTATTACTTTTGGCAGTAGGGTCAACTTCTTTGACAGTTTCCAAATTCTTGTAATGAAACTGATACTGTCATTTTTAAAAAATGACAGTATTTTGCTTTCAGCTACAGTTAAGTGGGTGCATAGATATACATAAATGACTCAGAGGCCACATAAATGGGATATAATGTTACTCTCTTTGCTCTGGATTGTCATCCCTCATATAATCTCTACAACCAAAATGGCAGTTTACTATTTACCCGAGGATTGTAAGGAACCAGCAAGCACTTCACAAGCATAATTTCACTTGATCTTCACTCTGTATCAAGTGGGCATGAGAAACACCCCCATCCCACGAAACCAAGGCTGGCAGAAGTTCAGTGAATTACAACAAAGTGGAGGAGCCTACATTTGATCCCAGGCAGTTTCCCTTTAGTGCTTTTATTTAAATGGTATCACCTCTGTCAAGTCTGAGGAGGCCTTACAAATAGCTGTGAAAAGAAGAGAAGCAAACAGCAAAGGAGAAAATGAAAGAGATAAGCATCTGAATGCAGAGTTCCAAAGAATAGCAAGGAGAGATAAGAAAGCCTTCCTCAGAGATCAACGCAAAGAAATAGAGAAAAACAACAGAATGGGAAAGACTAGAGACCTCTTCAGGAAAATCAGAGATACCAAGAGACCATTTCATGCAAAGATGGGCCCCAATAAAGGACAGAAATGGTATGGATCTAACAGAAACAGAAGATATTAAGAAGAGGTGGCAAGAACACACAGAAGAACTGTACAAGAAGAGCTTCACAACCCAGATAATCATGATGGTGTGATCACTCACACTCACCTAGAGCCAGATATCTTGGAATGTGAAGTCAAGTGGGCCTTAGAAAGCATCACTACGAACAAAACTAGTGCAGGTGATGGATTCTAGTTGAGCTCTTTCAAATCCTGAAAGATGATGCTGTGAAAGTGCTGCACTCAGTATGCCAGCAAATTTAGAAAGCTCAGCAGTGGCCACAGGACTGAAAAAGTCAGTTTTCATTCCAATCCCAAAGAAAGGCAATGCCAAAGAATGCTCAAACTAACGCACAGTTGCACTCATCTCACATGCTAGTAAAGTAATGCTCAAAATTCTCCAAGCCAGGCTTCAGCAGTATCTGAACCATGAACTTAAGTATAATAGTAATTATACTTAATCTGCTTTAAAGATGCCCTTTGAATAAAGAAAGGAAAAACAACCTATTTCCCTTTCCAAAAAAAAAAAAAAAAAACCCTTGAATAAAGGGAAGAGAAGTGTTTGTTTGAAAATACTATCCTCACATTTTCATCAGTCTGTTAGCACACTTTCAAAGGTACTATGAGGAACATGAACATGAGCGCTTAAAGCATGGGCACTGGAGGTTTTTACAAAAACCAGATGGAAAGTATATCTACTTCATCCTGATAGGAAGGTCTATTCATGATCAACTAAAAGTGTGCACCACCCTTACTGCATCAGTGAGAAATTCAGAGAATCAGTAAAAGCAAGCTTGTGGCTACAAGTAATTTTTCATCAGCTCTGGGCCTCCATCTTGCACAAATGATGAGGCCTATGGTGCCACAAGTGGGAAGCCAGGCCAACACCTCAGCTACCTTGCTCTGCCAGTTCCCAGAAGCCTTTGGTTACAAGCACTTTTTTCCTTTGAGGCATATTAAATTGACAGCAAATGAGTTGTCAAGTTGAATTGTCTGAGATATTCTCCAGTTTCTCTTGGACATGCCCTGTGCTCCTAGGCTGATACAGACCCACTGTACTACACAATAGGTGAGCACAGACTTAAATTCTAGTTAGTGTAGGAAAGGGTCTGGATCCTGACCCCTCCTTGCTATGCAACCTTACAAAAATATTTTTACTTATCTCTTCTCTAGCTTCCCAGAACAGAAATCTCTATTCCAGATGGTTGTTATCAGTTGTATTTGTGACTTTTCGAACCTTACAGTACAATGCCTGAGGCACTCACAATAAGCATGCCATGAGTGGTGGTTTTGGAGGGCTCTCTTTCTCCTCTCTCCATCTGTCCCTCTCTCCCCACTGCCCTCCATATAGATAGATCATCCATATATATAGATCATTATATATATATATATTATCTGTATATACATATCTGTATACATATATAGAACACGTATACAACACTCAAATTGTATGTGTGTATATAGAGAGAAATACATATATAATACATACACATGTAAGTATGTGTATGTACATATATATAATACACACACACACACAAAGAATGATTATCATTGTAACTAGAAAAGAAGGTGGGATCACCTGACTCAGAAGATTCTAATACTAGCCTAGGTATGCATCTAAAAGATATATAGACACAATTATCCTCAAAAACTTAAGATATAATACAACATTTTGCCAAAAGTTTTCTGTGGACATAGAATATGGAAATACAGTTTGTCACATGTACTATGTCTTTACATGTCTCTTATCACATAAGGAACAATCTCAATTTCTTTTTTCTATCAAAGATGCCTGCACAAATTTCTCTCCATGCTTAGACTGCCTCCCCTCTGATCACCTCTGTTATTGAGACAAGGCAGCCCTCCATTTCTTCCATTATAATTTTATCCATCCCACCACATCCCATAAACTGATAACAAAAGACCAGATTATTGCTTAAAAGGAGGGAGGAAGAAAGGCAAGAGAAAAAGCAAAGAGCAGGCGAGGAGGAGAGAAGGCTGTGAAAACGATTAACTATCTTTAAATGTATTTGCCTTCAAAAAAGCTAAAAGTCACAAGTCCATACCTTAGCAGTCCTAATCTTCTCAAATCTTGAATGCAATGTTCAGGGCAACATTGGGGTTGAAATAATCTGCTCAGGTCACCACCAGAGGGATGGTTTTTGTAACCTCCACGCAGGCTCCAGGGCAGCCTTTTCCAAGACTTTGAGGATGGAGGTTTCTTCTAGGTCTGCAAGATCGCAAGTGAAAGACAATATTCAAAACAACACCAACAGCAGCAATACAACAACGACATTAGAGTCCAGATCGTTTGGTGTAAAGAAATTAAACAAAAGACACATTGTATTCTGACTGACGTAACACACATAGTTACTTGAATGGATTCAGTACTGATCATAAAGAATCATACCAAATCAGAAAAAGCCATAGTATATCAAGGTTAGACATTTTCTGAAGACACCGCCAGCCCAAATTGCTCACTCAACGTATAGGGAAACTAAAGATCAGAGAGGAAATGTGATTTTATCATGGTGACTCATTATCTGTGGCATATTTCAACCAGTGAAGCAAGGGAATCTTAGTAAACGCAAGCAAAGTAATTAATACTATGGTCAATGCTAAAATGAGACAAAGGAACGACAATACATCACTTCTTTATCTTACAATACTTGGCTTCTAAGACACCAAACTTGCTTGTTATCAAGAGGGCCACAGTCTGTTGGTTATATATATCTCCTGATCCCTAACATAAGAGCAACCTGGAACTCAGCCCTGAACCTTCTTTCCAAGTATACTTGTCCACCAGGGGGCGTTTTCAAGTTTCACAGCTTAAAATACTATTATAAACTGACAACTCTGAAATGTGTCTCCAGACCCAGGTATTTCAGGTAACTCCAGATTCCCCTATTAATGGCCTGTTCAAAATTTGGAATTCTAACAGATATGTCAGATAGTGCATGCCCAAACACCAAAATCCTTCCAAAGACAAGGAAGGCCCACACTCTTCCTAGTTTATGCCTTCTCAGTCAATGCCAATATAATTCACCCCACTAGTCAGTCCCAAATTTTCCAGTCAACCTTGACTCTTCTCTTTCATCCATGTCCTCTAAAACATCAACAAATTCTGGTTGCTCTATCTTCAGGATAAATCCAGTAGCTGGTCACTTCTCACCTCCTTTAAATTACCACACTGGTCCAGAGCATCATTATAGACCTATAGGGCTGTACAGCAGGTGAGCTCAAACCACAGCTGTCACTCTCAAATGACCCCTTGAGTAAGACAGGGACACTACGCTGCTCAAAAATCACACTGACATTCACAAAATCATCATTGTTACCACTGCCTTTCTCCCACTGGTCCCACTTATCCATCTCCAGCCATGCTGGTCCCCACCCCTCTTCCCTAAACATGCCTCTGACTACTGGAGATTGGAGCTCTCACCGTTCCCTTTACCTGGAGTCTTCTTTTTCCCGTCAGCACTTCATATTTTCGTCACAACGTTACCTTTTCAGCAAGGTCTCTTGTTACCATATTATTTAAAACTTTAAACCCTGATCATATCGCTTCATTCCCCCTTCTTGGTTTAAAACTTGCTGAAAACTCTGTGATAGTCTATATGGTTTCCTTGTTTATTATCCGCCTTCTCTAATAAAATATAAACTCCACATTTACAAGGGATTTAATCTCCAGTATCCTTCTATCTCTTCCAGCACTTTCCCACAAGCTAGCACAAAGAAAGACATCAGTATGTATTTTTGAATGAATGAACATAAAGGCTAAGTAAACCTTCTCAAGGTCACTCAGGTGACAAGTGGCTGAGCCAGATTTGAACCAAAAGCATTCTGTCCCAGTGAACTTGATTCTATGTAACTGTGACTACGTGAAAACCTTCCAGTACAGGTGTTAGAAATAGATTCAGTTGAACCTGGCATGTATTATTACAGGAATTTGTGGATTAAACAAATGAAATGCCCCAAATGATTTCTAGAAACACATAAAGAGTACATGTTGCATGCACTGGAATGGAGCTGCCTACCTACGAATTCAAATTTCACTGTTAACTTCCTCCACGTCTTCCTCAGTTTGCCCCGCCCTTCCCTCTATGGCTTTATTTCTTGTCCCTCCCTGAAGGTAGATGAAGACAAGGGATCCAAGATTAGACAAATAAAAGGAAAGAGATGTTTTGGGGAAAAGGTGTGGCACAGGAAGCAAAGGCCTTTGCATCCGGGTCTCATTCCTCACCAGTTCAACTTATGCTTCAGGGGCGTAGAGTCTCTTCATTGCTGGGCAAAAATACATGGCCTACAGAGATCTTCCAGCTTAAAAAATGATTATTTTCCTTTTTGATTATTAAAAGGCTCCCTTATTCTTAGCAGTCTAAGATTGGTTAGGAAAAAGAGGGCAACAGTTAAGAATGAGGCTTTGGGATAATTAGAGAACTCAACTTCTGGTTCCACAAGAGTAAAACCCTAACTAAGAAACTCAGTCTCCTGAAGGATCATATTTTTATCCAAAAGTGAGATGACAGAAATACCTATCCCTTAGAATGCTTATAAAAATGAAACAGGGTAACATAAATCATTCATTACTGAACATGACATAAGTACTCAATAAAAGTTTGTTGCTCCTAATGTTTTATTTTTATGGTTGCAGGCTTACATTCTGCATGACATTCCATGATTTTATCTACCTGCATCTCACTGCCCCTCCAGAGCTTGAGTCGTGCCTGTCCCATATCACATGAGATGGCTTCTGCCGCCCTTGATGTGACTTTGAGCAACTTTCTCTGGATGGTCCTCAGGCTCAGATGAATATCATTACCCCAACTGCCCCTACAGTCTGGGGCAGATGACAGAACTTTGTAACATGAGAAACTCATTTTCTGGTTCACTTCTTGTCCTCTTGCTGATGCCTGGCAATTTGAGGATGATCTTGGCCCTACTATTATAGCAGGCTGATAATTGTCAAGTCACAGTCTACAATTATCCCTGCATTCCAAGGCCAAGAAACACAAATTTGAAAGCAAACAATGCTATAATTCAGCACAATGATATATGGAGTTATTAAAGAAATTGTGCTGACTGCTTTGAGAATTCAAGTCTCCAGTCTATCCAAACACATTTTCTTTTCCTTTTTCCTAACTAATATTAAGAAACTGTTTTTATTTGGGTAGTAACAACATAAAAATATGTCACGTACCTTTCAGATTTCATTACACCACAACGTAGTAAAAAGTTAAGGTGCTTCAGGGAAAAGTTACTTATACTTTGTTCTGTCACTGAAGTATACTACTACTTGGTTGGAAATGCATTTACTAACAAATGTTTATTGAGTATATAATGTTTGCCAATAACAAGCACTGGAGATATGGTAAGAAATATTAAAGACTTCATCGCTACCCTGGTCCAGTTTTCATTCCAGGCAGCTTTTGTCTTTTGCAATTTCCTAACTTCTGTCCCAGATGTGGGAAGACATGGCAATCCCCCACAAAATCAATGGTTTACCAACATAGTGACAGAACTGTACTAATATAAGGAGCCTAATTTCTGCTTGATATGTAGAGAGAATTATGGAACTCTTGGTTTACTTGGGAGAAAATCTCATTTCCTTAGTATGCTCCCCACTCCTTACCCAATACACCCATCTTCTGAGATGATACTGGTTTATTTACCACCGTCAGCAAAAGAAAAACTATTCACCAAATCCACAAGTACATGATTC
Source organism: Nanger dama (assembly GCA_917880005.1). Classification (NCBI taxonomy): domain Eukaryota; kingdom Metazoa; phylum Chordata; class Mammalia; order Artiodactyla; family Bovidae; genus Nanger; species Nanger dama. The sequence continues at coordinate 38,621,185 of CAKJTW010000008.1, forward strand.
ATTAATAAGGTGCTACATGGGTGGTAGGGTGTACGGGAAACTGGTCTCAGACAACAACTTCAGAAATTAGCTTTCCTGAAATCTTTGGAAACAGTGATGGAATTAATGCTATTACATGGCAAAGTAAACTGAGAAAGCATATATACTACAAGTATTCTCAAAGGGATCACATCAAGATAGAACAACGTGCCTTTCAAAGCACCAGTGTCTGCATGGTGAGAATGCTCATCACAGAGGCGGTGGCCTCTTTGTCGGGCAGCCTGGAACGCTTCAGGGAATATGTCATTTTTCAAGAGGTATCAATTAGGGGCTGATAGGTGGCAGAATGTGAACCGCACCCAGTGGTTGAGTGTGCATTAACAATGACTCCTGTGAGTACAGCACAATCCCAAGAGAGGCAGGCAACTAGAAAAGGCAGGGCCAGGGAGAGGATGAGGGGTCCACGAGGGTACTGCAACTCTAAAATGGATCTTGATTAGGATTTCCGAGTTGAAGGGTTTGGGGGAAGGGATAAGTTGTGAATTTCAATCTACCTACACCAGCCGGGTTGGGTCCTGCTAGAAACTGGAGAAGCAGTGCTAGTATCTTTCCAAGGAAACTGTCATTATGCATACATCACATATATCTCCAAGGCTATGCCTCAAGGATAAGGAAGTTAGGGTTTGGATTAAGTGATTCACTTGAGAATCATTCAATGAGAAAAGGACGGGGTTCAGATTCAGTGCACAGTGCGTTGAACTCAGTTACTTAGTCATTTCTTATTCTGCATAGACTGTAGCCTGCCAGGCTCCTCTGTCCAAGGGATTCTCTAGCAAGAATACTAGAGTGGGCAGCCATTGCCTTCTCCAGGGGATCTTCCTGACCCAGAGAGCGAACCTTTGTCTCTTGTGTCTCCTGCATTAGGCGGATTTGTTACCTCTGGCGCCACTTGGGAAGCCCCCCCACCCCCACCCCGATGCTTAGTGGTGTTCCCCAAGCATGCTGACAATCACAATCGAGTCTTTCCTAGATTTTATTTCCAGTTAAACCTAGTTCTGACACTTGGAAATCCCTCATTGTGAACTCTGAGGGAAGAATGCTGTCTCGTCTCTAAGAATGTCAAAGTGAAAACTGGCCCTAGTCAGTCTCTGTGAGGATGGTGAAGGAATGCAAACAGGAGAGGGCACATTTCTTCCCAAGCCAGAGGAAGTCAGGTGACACACTGGAATAGTGGCTTCCTGAGCAGCAGAGATAGGGGACCAAATCAATCTGCAAAATATAAATCACATTTTCTACTAGTTGACATTACTAAAATAATGGCAGGCCCATGCAATGTAACAGACTTAGGGGATTGAGGTGCCCTTCCCTCCAGAATTGTAATCAACCCACTCTGGCTACATATTTGAAGGTCTTATTTGATATCCATCTATAGTTTGGCTACTATACAAGAGAAATGATAGGCGACAGCCAAAGAAAATCTATGTGGGCAGATTTTTAAGGAATATAGAACACATCTAGTGACTTTAGACACCTGATCTTCCAGTGCATTAGCACTTAACTTCCTCATCTGATCAGACTTCTAAATAGAACAGAGAAATAAAAGAGACTCTAGAAAAAAAGCCACGAAAGATTATCATGGAATTTTAGGGAATCTCTTAGCATTAGGGCTAACTTCTGGTCTGTATTCTTCTTTGTTAGTTAATAAAATATTTATCTCAAACTTTATAAAGTCGGTCAAACACTGATGGTTTGTAGGTAGTTAACCGCAGTAGCTCATAAGATATGCTTTTAATAGTATCCATAGAAGACACAACACCCACCCTCACCCTCTCCATGAGCACCTGCCCATAGGCCTCCAAGTCTGACACCTGCTCTTTCAGATATCTAGAAACACAAGTCCTCTTTTTGCATTAGGGAGCTGGTCTGTGTTGCCAGAAAAGCCATCCTTGTTAAGCATAAAAGCAAGTATACATGTGAATTCCCTAAATAGATCTGCTGTTTGCATGACTTGCCTGTTTTTAATCACCTAGTCATACATTTCCACATTTGCCTGTGGACCAACATCCCATGTAGATACAAACAAGATTCATAGTGGCAGCTCATGCTATACCCACATGAGCCCAGATGTAAATAGGGGTGTTCTGTGCTGCCTTAAACCTGAGTGTAGCTGAGTTCATCACACCCTCCTTATCTGTTAGCCTTAAAATGCCACTGGATCACATGCTCAGATGGTCAGTGATAAAGCTACCAGGGACCATTTTAAGTGGTAGCTTTCCATATATCTCCAGATAGTTAACACAATAAAGAAAAGTATTAAAAAGTATCACCTCAATCCTAGAACACTGGTCCCTGATCTCCTATTCTTGGTCAAATACATGTTAGATCTATTGTACTGCAGCACTGTGAACACCACAGAATGATGTTCAGCAAAACCTGTAACAGGAGGCTGTCAACCAGGATTCTGTTTTGTCATGATACAGCAACTCCAGAGGTTATACTGTTTTAGATTCCAGCCCATGTTTATTTCCTGACTCAGCTATCCACTATCTCTATCTCTGGGCATGCTATTTTAACATTTCAGTGCTTAATCTGCAAGACAAACCACAATATCTAATCAAAGGGTTCTTTGTGAGGAGTAATTTGAACACAGCAATGTTCAATCTGAATTAATTAGTATTAATTCATGATGCTATAAATTTTATCACATAAAACCTTACCATCATTCCTTACAAGGATTTTAGGAGAGTAAAACCAGTAGTATGTGTGACAATACATTCATGTCTTGCCTACTAGACCAAGGCATTGAGAACGTGAACTCTACTGTGTGTACTGCTCATTTTCAATTAGGCCCAGAGTAAGAACACAATAGAGTCAATCCAGACACATCTGTTTATGGATATAAATTATTCATTTATGACACTCTTTGGTGATTGATTTCCAAATGAAGCTACAGTATTCTTTGCTACTATTATGGTTCAGTTCAGTTGCTCATTTGTGTCCGACTCTTTGTGACCCCATAAATCACAGCACGCCAGGCCTCCCTGGCCATCACCAACTCGCAGTTCACTCACACTCACGTCCATCGAGTCAGTGATGCCATCCAGCCATCTCATCCTCTGTCGTCCCCTTCTCCTCCTGCCCCCAATCCCTCCCAGCATCAGAGTCTTTTCCAAATGAGTCAACTCTTCGCATGAGGTGGCCAAAGTACTGGAGTTTCAGCTTCAGCATCATTCCTTCCAAAGAAATCCCAGGGCCGATCTCCTTCAGAACGGACTGGTTAGATCTCCTTGCAGTCCAAGGGACTCTCAAGAGTCTTCTCCAATACCACAGTTCAAAAGCATCAGTTCTTCGGTGCTCAGCCTTCTTCACAGTCCAACTCTCACAGCCATACATGACCACCGGAAAAACCATAGCCTTGACTAGATGGACCTTAATCAGCAAAGGAACATCTCTGCTTTTGAATATGCTATCTAGGTTGGTCATAACTTTTCTTCCAAGGAGTAAGCGTCTTTTAATTTCATGGGTGCAATCACCATCTGCAGAGATTTTGGAGCCCCTCAAAATAAAGTCTGACACTGTTTTCACTGTTTCTCCATCTATTTCCCATGGAGTGGTGGGACTGGATGCCATGATCTTCATTCTCTGAATGTTGAGCTTTAAGCCAACTTTTTCACTCTCCTCTTTCACTTTCATCAAGAGGCTTTTTAGCTCCTCTTCACTTTCTGCCATAAGGGTGGTGTCATCTGCATATCTGAGGTTATTGATATTTCTCCCAGCAATCTTGATTCCAGCTTGTGCTTCTTCCAGTACAGTGTTTCTCATGATGTACTCTGCATATAAGTTAAATAAGCAGGAGCCTTGATGGACTCCTTTTCCTATTTGGAACCAGTCTGTTGTTCCATGTCTAGTTCTAACTGTTGCTTCCTGGCCTGCATACAGATTTCTTAAAAGGCAGGTTAGATGGTCTGGCATTCCCATCTCTTGCAGAATTTTCCACAGTTTATTGTGATCCACACAGTCAAAGGCTTTGGTATAGTCAATAAAGCAGAAATAGATGTTTTTCTGTAACTCTCTTGCTTTTTCTATGATCCAGCAGATATTGGCAATCTGATCTCTGGTTCCTCTGCCTTTTCTAAAACCAGCTTGAGCATCAGGAGGTTCACGGTTCACGTATTGCTGAAGCCTGGCTTGGAGAATTTTGAGTATTACTTTACTAGCGTGTATGGTAGTCAAAAGGAAAGACTGGCCTAGGGAGTGGACAGGTCTTCTCCCATGCTGATGTGTTGGGTAAACCCAAATAATCTGAGAATAACCTAAGAATAGAATAGATCCCAACACCTATCCTAATGAAAGCACAATTGATTACCATCACTATTGGTAATCAACAAGAAGAGTCTCAGATATTATTTTTTGAGCCTGTATGTTCCAGCACTGTGTTGAGCTTGTATTTGCTCATGAAATGTTTCCAATAAATGAAGGAGATAACGTTATTAGGATTCCCCCAAAGCCCTTGATACTTAAGATTGAAGGCAGGAGGAGAAGAGGACAACAGAGGATGAGATGGTTGGATGGCATCGCCGACTTGATGGACATGAGTTTAGGTAAGCTCTAGGAACTGGTGATGGACAGTGAAGTCTGGCGTGCTGCAGTCCGTGGAGTCACAAAGAGTCAGACATGACTGAGTGACTGAACTGAGCTATCTCATATGGGGAACGTAACGGCTCAGAGTATTAAAGTAAGACATGCAGCATCATAGAGTGTTGATGGGAGCCCTGGAGAGTCTTAGCCTGGGGTCTCAGTTTTCAGCGTCTGTGATATTCTTCCCTACAGAGGTGTGAATTCATCTTTGTCTGTGATAAAAACTGTAAATATGGTTTTCCAGTTTGTTACATATATTCTGACATCACTAATGTAATCTTATTAGGAATAATCTTTTCATAAGAGCAAAGAGGTAATATTCCTAATATATAGTGATTTTCTGAAGAGAGAAATGAAAACACTAGTAATTATCTAGAATAAGAGACAAGTAATAATAATAGGAAATTTAAAGAAAAATAAATGCAAATAACCTATAAATTCAGCAACATTCATAAAAAATGCCAATTATGGATGGGAAAATCAGAACATCAATGAGAATATTAATTGCAAAGGAGTAAAACACTACAGATACATTTAAATTTATGAATGTATAGTGATACTGAGGACAAAGGGCCCCATAGGTAACATTTGGAGGATGACAGAGACTCACATCAATATTTTTAAATGGTAAATAAAAGAAAATAAAGCATTTGTCATGCCTTTCCTTGTGTAAAATAAAATTTGAATGCCAACATTTTGTAAGCCCTACTGAAATTTTAGATATCGGTAGATTTTCAATGGCTGCTATGATCACAAAAGAAAGACGTTTTACATGCCTCCTGATGGAAGCACATGGCCCCATCTATGAAGCAGTCTAGCCAGAAACAGACAATCTGTATTTAATCTGCTATTAAATTGGAAATATGTGTGACTATGACATTTGCTATACACATCACAGTGACACAATCAAGACCATCCAAACTGTGGGACTGTCTACAGGACAAAGAGCCCTGTTGTCTTCAACAAGCAGAGTGTGAGAAAAAGAAAGGAGAGTCATGAGGAACCTATGGATTAAGAGATGTAGGAGACATGAAAGTTAATTCTATGGATGGAACTTATTTGGATCTTGATTTACAAATAAGATCAAAGAAAGTATATAATCCATAATTTTTAAAGTATCTAAATATTTGAACAGTATGAAAAGGCAAAATGATAGAATAATGAAAGAGGAATGCCCCAGGTCGATAGGTGCCCAATATGCTACTGGAGATCAGTGGAGAAATAACTCCAAAAAGAATGAAGGGATGGAACCGAAGCCTAAACAACACCCAGCTGTGGATGTGACTGGTGATAGAAGCAAGATCTGATGCTGTAAAGAGCAATATTGCATAGGAACCTGGAATGTTAGGTCCATAAATCAAGGCAAATTGGAAGTGGTCAAACAGGAGATGACAAGAGTGAAGGTTGACATTCTAGGAATTAGCGAACTAAAATGGAGTGGAGTGGGTGAATTTAACTCAGGTGACAATTATATCTACTACTGCAGGCAGGAATCCCTTAGAAGAAATGGAGTAGCCATCATGGTCAACAAGAGAGTCCAAATGCAGTACTCGGATGCAATCTCAAAAATGACAGAATGATCTCGGTTCATTTCCAAGGCAAACCATTCAATATCACAGTAATCCAAGTCTATGTCCGCACCAGTAATGCTAAAGAAACTGAAGTTGAACAGTTCTATGAAGACCTACAAGACCTTCTAGAACTAACACCCAAAAAAGATGTCCTTTTCATTATAGGGGACTGGAATGCAGAAGTAGGAAGTCAAGAAACACCTGGGGTAACAGGCAAATTTACCCTTGGAATATGGAATGAGGTAAGGCAAAGGCTAATAGTTTTACCAAGAGAACGCACTGGTCATAGCAAACACCCTCTTTCAACAACATAAGAGAAGACTCTACACATGGACATCACCAGATGGTCAACACTGATATCAGGTTGATTATATTCTTTGCAGCCAAAGATGCAGAAGCTCTATACAGTCAGCAAAAACAAGACCAGGATCTGACTGTGGCTCAGATCATGAACTCCTTATTGCCAAATTCACACTTAAATGGAAGAAAGTAGGAAAAACCCACTAGACTATTCAGGTATGACCCAAATCAAATCCCTTGTGATTATACAGGGAAGTGAGAAATAGATTTAATGGACTAGATCTGATAGATAGAGTGCCTGATGAACTATGGAATGATGTTCATGACATTGTACAAAGGCAGGGATCAAGACCATCCCCATGGAAAAGAAATGTATAGAGTGGACTTTTGGACTCTGAGGGAGAGGGAAAGGGTGGGATGGTTTGGGAGAATGGCAATGAAACATGTATATTTTCTTGTAAGAAACGAAGCGCCAATCTATGTTCAATGTAGGATGCAGGATGCATGGGGCTGATGCACAGGATGATTCAAGTAGAGGATGTGGGGTGGGAGGTGGGAGGGGGCTTCAGCATTGGGAGATTGTGTTCACTTATGGCTGATTCGTGTCAATGTAAGCAAAACAAATACAGTATTGTAATTAAAAAAAATAAATAAATTTAATAATTAAAAAAAAGAACAAAATGGCTGTCTGGGGAGGACTTACAAATAGCTGTGAAAAGAAGAGAAGTGAAAAGCAAAGGAAAAAGGAAAGAGATAAGCATCTGAATGCAGAGTTCCAAAGAATAGCAAGGAGAGAAAGAAAGCCTTCCTCAGAGATCAATGCAAAGAAATAGAGAAAAACAACAGAATGGGAAAGATGAGAGATCTCTTCAAGAAAATTAGAGATACCAAGGGAACATTTCATGCAAAGATGGGCTCAATAAAGGACAGAAATGGTATGGACCTAACAGAAGCAGAAGATATTAAGAAGAGGTGGCAAGAACACACAGAAGAACTGTACAAGAAGAGCTTCACAACCCAGAGAATCATGATGGTGTAATCACTCATCTAGAGCCAGACATTATGGAATGTGAGGTCAAGTAGGCCTTAGAAAGCATCATTATGAACAAAGCTAGTGGAGGTGATAGAATTTCAGTTGAGCTATTTCAAATCCTGAAAAATGATGCTGTGAAAGTGCGGCACTCAATATGCCAGCAAATTGGAAAACTCAGCAGTGGTCACAGGACTGGAAAAGGTCAGTTTTCATTCCATTCCCAAAGAATGCTCAAACGACCACACAATTGCACTCAATTCACACTAGTAAAGTAATGCTCAAAATTCTCCAAGCCAGGCTTCAGAAATATATGAACCATGAACTTGCTGATGTTCAAGCTGGTTTGAAAAAGGCAGAGGAACCAGAAATCAAATTGCCAACATCCACTGGATCATTGAAACAGCAAGAGAGTTACAGAAATACATCTTTTAATGCTTTATGGATGATGCCAAAGCCTTTGACTGTGTGGATCACAATAAACTGTGGAAAATTCTGAAAGAGACGGGAATGCCAGACCACCTGAGCTGCCTCCTGAGAAACCTATATCCAAGTCAGGAAGCAACAGTTAGAACTGGACATGGAACAACAGACTGGCTCCAAATAGGAAAAGGAGTGCATCAAGGCTGTATACTGTCACCCTGCCTATTTAACTTATATGCAGAGTACACCCTGAGAAACGCTGAGCTGGAAGAAGCACAAGCTGAAATCAAGATTGCTGGGAGAAATATCAATAACCTCAGATATGCAGATGACACCACCCTTATGGCAGAAAGTGAAGAGGACCTAAAAAGTCTCTTGATGAAGGTGAAAGAGGAGAGTGAAAAAGTTGGCTTAAAGCTCAACATTCAGAAAACGAAGATCATGGCATCTGGTCCCATCACTTCATGGGAAATACATGGGGAAACAGTGGAAACCATGGCTGACTTTATTTTTCTGGGCTCCAAAATCACTGCAGGTGGTGACTGCAGCCATGAAATTAAAAGATGCTTTCTCCTTGGAAGAAAAGTTATGACCAACCTGGATAGTATATTCAAAAGCAGAGACATTACTTTGCCGACTAAGGTCCGTCTAGTCAAGGCCATGGTTTTTCCTGTGGTCATGTATGGATGTGAGAGTTGGACTGTGAAGAAGGCTGAGCGCCGAAGAGCTGATGCTTTTGAAGTGTCGTATTGGAGAAGACTCTTGAGAGTCCCTTGGACTGCAAGGAGATCCAACCAGTACATTCTGAAGGAGAACAACCCTGGGATTTCTTTGGAAGGAATGATGCTAAAGCTGAAACTCCAGTACTTTGGCCACCTCATGCGAACAGTTGACTCATTGGAAAGACTCTGATGCTGGGAGGGATTGTGGGCAGGAGGAGAAGGGGACGACAGAGGATGAGATGGCTGGATGGCATCACCGAATCTATGGACATGAGTTTCAGTAAACTCCGGGAGTTGGATGGAGAAGGCAATGGCACCCCACTCCAGTACTCTTGCCTAGGCTGCAGTCCATGGGGTTGCTAGGAGTCGGACTCGACTGAGCGACTTCACTTTCACATTTCTCTTTCATGCACTGCAGAAGGAAATGGCAACCCACTCCAGTATTCTTGCCTGGAGAATCCCGGGAATGGCGGAGCCTGGTGGGCTGCCGCCTATGGGGTCACACAGAGTCAGACATGACTGAAGCGACTTAGCAGCAGCAGCAGCCAGGAGTTGTTGATGGACAGGGAGGCCTGGTGTGCTGCAATTTATGCCGTCGCAGAGTCGAAGACGACTGAGGGACTGAACTGAACTGAAATATTTGATAGTTATAAATAACTAACAATGTGTTTAGTGTAATAATGGCATTGTTATATTTACAAAAAGGATGTCACCTTTAATGATGAACACTGAAACATCTGGAAATGAATACAAAGAAACAATTGGATAGGGCAGTAGCAATCAGCCAATTAAAGTCTCTATTCTGTAGATGAGAGGAGTGACTTGTGACACGGAAGTAGTTGGGGTTAAGCGGATGATAAAAATCCAGGTCTCTAAAGCTCAGTTACTATAACTCAAGACCAAGCCAGTCCACATGGCATCTTAAATACTTTTATGATCCTATTAAGAGTACAACTCGTCTTAAATATATTATCAAAAACTGATCGGAATATGTAGTATACAGGAAGAGGTGTGCATTGTGGAAATGAACTTGAGTTGGGAAAGAGGGCTTTATTTTATGTAGACTTTATGATAGCAGTTTTTGGTTGACAGCAAAATTGAGCAGAGAGGTCTCATACATGCCTTGCCCTACACGTGTAGACCTTCCCTCACCATCAACACCCTGCACTAGAGTGGCACAACTGTTACACCTGTGAACCTACATGGATGCATCAAAATAACCAAAGTCTATAGTTCACCTCAGGGTTCACTCTTAATGTTGGACATTTTATGGACTTTGACAAATATATCCACTATAACAGTATCCTACAGAATGGTTTCCTGCCTGAGAAATTCCTTCCTCTCTATCCATCCTTCCCACCACCCCCTGGCAACCACTGATCTTTTTTACTTTTTCCACAACTTCTCCTTTTCTAGAATGTCATATAGTTTAACTCATACAGTATGTTACCTTTTCTAATTGGTTTCTTTCACTTAGTAAAATGCATTTAGGTTTCTTCCATGTTCTGTTATGGCTTGATAGCTCATATTTTTATTCAGTTCTGAGTAACAAACATTACATTGTATGTACCATATGTTATTGATCTGGTGCTGCTGCTAAGTCACTTCAGTCGTGTCCGACTCTGTGCGACCCCACAGACGGCAGCCCACTGGGCTCCCCTGTCCCTGGGATTCTCCAGGTAAGAACACTGGAGTGGGTTGCCATTTCCTTCTCCAGTGCATGCAAGTGAAAAGTGAAAGTGAAGTCGCTCAGTCGAGTCCGACTCCTAGTGACCCCATGGACCACAGCCTACCAGGCTCCTCTGTCCATGGGAGTTTCTAGGCAAGAGTACTGGAGTGGGATGCCACTGCCTTCTCTATCTAGTCACCTACTAAAGGGCATCTTGGCTGCTTCCAAGTTTGGGTAATTATGAATAAATGTGTGTGAAGATCCACATGTAGGCTTTCCTGCAAACTTAAGCTTTCATCTCCTTTGGGTAGGTACCAAGGAGGAGCACAATGGCAGGACTGTAAGAGTGTATTTAATAAGAAACTGCCTGATTGCCTACAAATGGATTTAATTTAACAAATCAGCACCTAAAATGAATATCATACATGTCCAATATGATTCTAAAAATGTCTTAGAAAGACAGAATGTTGATAATGAACTTATAGATCTCAATTTCTGTGAGAGAAGAGAATTTTTTATTCCCAATAGTATTTCTAGTACTTAGAACAGTGCTGGTACATAATAAGATCTCGTAAAATGTTTGTTAAATGAATAGATAAGCCCAAAAGAGAAAAAAAAAAAGATTCCATTTTAGAGCAGATAACTGTTTATTAGGTTGAACAAGTGAAGTGAAGACTCATCTTAGGGGGCTGGTAGTGTAAAAAGTAAGTATTTTTCATCAATGGATTGTCACTCAGTTAGATCAAAGTCTTCATCCTATAGATGAGAAAGCCTGGGACAGACAGAGAACAAAGCAAAATCCTGCATGTCTTACTCTGAGCATGTGCTCATTACATGAAATGGGGAACAGAATCTTCCGCACTGTTTAAGCAGTTCTCTCTTCATTTGCCATGCACGTACAGTTGAATTTACGTAAATTAATGCACATAAGCTGAGGCTCCACTATAATTACAAAACCACTGCATTGGAAATAAGCTTTCAATGAAGTTACATTAGAAACCAGAAAGATTAAATTAGATTTAGAAACATATTTGGCCCCATGAAGAGATAGATTATGGAAACTTCATAAAACAACACAGATACACATCACACACCAGCAGAATATCTGGCTAGGAAAAGAAACAGCCTTGTTACCTAGACCAGGAAAAGAAAGCTGTCGTCTAATTTCAAAACAGTAACTTTGGAGTCAATCAAACCTTTGAATGAAATCCTGTTCTTCAAATGTAAGCAATTCACCTACTCATCTGGCCTTTGCTTCCCATGATATAAAAGAGATAATAAAGTCTAGCACCTTGGTTTTCAATTTTTAAAACAAACATACAAAAAAATCATAGTAACAATTCCTAAATCAAAATATGAAGTTCTGGGAAATGCAGGTTTGCAGGAAATGGCAACCCACTCCAGTATTCTTGCCTGGAGAATCCCATGGACGGAGAAGCCTGGTGGGCTACAGTCCACGGGGTCACAAAGAGTCGGACACGACTGAGCGACTTCACTCACTCACTTCACTCAAGCCTTACCAAAGTATGTACTTTCAACCACTGCCCAAGCTAAGCTACTATTTAATATTTATTAAGAATCAACAGATCTCTATGAGTTATATAAATGTGCCTTAGATAGCTATTATTTTTTCCTCGCCTTTCTTCCCAGACAAATGGGAAGCTAAATTAGTCACTTATCATGAAGTTCTCTGAAAACATTAAAGTCTAAAGAAATAGCTGATAATTGTTCTCAGCCATCTGGCATCAAGTTATGTTCATGAACTGAACTGAACCATTTGGTAAAAATCCAAAAAAGTTTATCTTAATTTTACATCTCACTTACTAAAGGTTCTAAATTGAGAAATTTCTAAGAGGAAAAAACAGTATATTAAAAGGAAAACAAGAAGTAAATTCTTGAACTCATTCACAATCACATAGGAAAACTTTAAAAAAAATCCCTGCCTCTAACATCTAGTTTTAATATACACACTTTACCTATTCATACACATACTGATGTTTATACACACATAACACAAACTGCAAAAATTAAACTCTGATTGCTTTTCTAAGTCCTTTCACATGAATAGCAACACATCATCTTGCTAAGAAACAAGCAAAACTTCCATCAAGAGGCTTAACTACAGTGCCTCTCATGTGAAGGAGAGCTCTGCATCGTGCCATGAGCCACTCATCTCCTTGACAGTGAGCCACTAAATACAGTTCTCAGTTGCTGGATGATAATAGACCTCTCAGTTCAGTTCACTCAGTCGTGTCCAACTCTTTGTCACCCCATGGACTGCAGCACGCCAGGTTTCCCCACCCATTACCCACTCCTAGAGCTTGCTCAAACTCATGGCCACCGAGTCAGCGATGCCATCCAACCATCTCATCCTCTGTTGTCCCCTTCTCCTCCTGCCTTCACTCTTTCCCAGCATCAGGGTCTTTTCCAAGGAGTCAGTTCTTCACATCAGGTATCCAGAGCATAACAGACCTCTACCTGACCTCTAATCAATTCATCTCTAGCTGACTCCAATCCATTCTTTATAGTATGAATGAGCTTCTCATGATAAACTTTTTTATTCCTCAGCCTATAACTTTTCAAAGACTTATCACTGCCCTTAGGATAAAGACTCAAATCCTTAACATGGTTTAGAAGACCTTTGGAAACATGGCCCTTATTTCACCAGTCTCATCTTGGGTCATACACTTCCACCTACCCAGTGTGCATCAGCCACACGGCCCACCTTCCCACCACTGTGAGGCGCCATATTCCTTGTGGCCTCAGGGTCTCAAGCAAATTGGAGAATACAAATACCTTTACCTCATAAGCCCTCAAAAATATATGAAAACAGATTTGGCAATGATTTCTGGATAAGTTGGAGTCTCTATTTTCTCATTCATGTGGAAGTTGGGTTTACTGGTCCAGGAATGTTCCAGATATTTTCTAATATGTTTTTATTATCTGAATGTTTTCTCATTCTGCTTCCCCCCACTGCCTCCCCCACACCCTCACCATGTATACAAGCTGGCAACCTGGATGCTAAATTCACTTCTCACACAGGGTTGCAATCAACTGAGCCCCTCTTCTGAGGTAGTCAGAAGAACATGATTAATCTCTCAATCATTTTATGACAAGTTCCAGCTTCTGAAAATTACTGGACATTACTCTAAAAATAAAATATTATAGATAATTACCCCTTAGAATGGAACAAATCATTATAATAATTCAAAAAGTTATCTTGGATATGGAGAAGAATATACTTATTTTTTTAATTGCCAATGTACATGAAAAGGCTCATTTCCGAGAGGAAATAGGAGAACAAGAAATTTCTTCATTCTTCCTGAAATTCATTATTCTGATGCTAATAATCAACCCAATGGTGTACAGTCTCCTAGAGCCCTGGGAAAGAATTACACAAAGTATGCTATAAGCAGAGGAAGAAAAGAACATTATAGGTGAGTGAAAAGTATTTTTTTAATTTTTGTTGGAGATGTTATCTTGGAATTTTTTGGATAGGACCTCAGACATATAAGTTCAAGGAGAAATACAGCCATTATAATTTCAAGGAAAAAAATAAAATAAGGGTTGTGCAAAAAAGTAAGTATTAGTCAAAGTGATAATAAAATCTAAGTCCCATTCATATGTATTAACTCATTTATTCTTCTTATTTAGCTTATAAGGAAGATTCCTTTATAATCTCACTTCATAGGTGGGAAAACAAGCAACTTGACCCAAAATAGCAGTGCTGGGATTTCAGTCAAGGTGATTAGATCCCAAAGTCCACATGCATAACCATGGTACTGAACTGCTTTTTGTGTCTCAAAGTCAGACACAAAGGGGTATCTTTAGCATTACTCTGCCCACTGATGCCCAAAGCACAAGTGAGTTAGTAGTTCCAGAAAATGCAGGAATAGATATAAACACAATGCTTTGTAAATGAGAAAAACTACATCTTAGAGATCTGACTTACACCAAATGATATAAGATATCCTAGTTCCTAATCCACAAATGTACCCCCAAACCAAGGTTCTCCCTTCTTTGAAACGTGTCACTGTGCTGATGGTAAGTCAGACAGTGGGTGGCAAATGCTTTAGTATCATGAACATGGGCCCTGTGGGATCAGAGAGGGATGACCTTCAGTTGGTGTATTGAGAAAAAGATGTTGCCACGAGATCTGAGGGTGAAAGACTATATAATTGAATGAGTATGTGAGAAGACAGGAAGAGATGTCAAGACATTTCTAGGCAGAAAAAACTGCATGTAAAAGAGTCTGGAAGAGAGAATGCTATGTTTTTAAGGAACTTAAAAAGTCTCATTATAACCAATCACAATGGAAAAACAAACTGGGATGAGACCACACAGAGCTATCCAAGCCACACAGAAGAATTAAATGGATAAAGGTATCTCTGGATTTAAGGAGAAAGCAGGACTCCTAGCTGACATGCCTTTAGTACTCCCCTCTCACTTCTCTACTAGACCATACCCCCAATTCCCCCACTCCCCGCACACAGAAATCAGAAAAGAACAAAAATTGAATGACTGACATCCATACAGAGGCTAAAAGTAAGAAGATGAAGCCAGCAAGGTAAGACGTGAAGGGAGAACAGGGAAGAAAGCAGGTATCCAGAAAAAAAAAAAGAGAATTTTACTTCCTAAGAAGGCAAGAAACTGCAGGGGGACTCTGAGTGATGAGATCAAAGGATTTAGCAGCAGTATGTCAAAGCCAGCTAGCAAGAGCCACAGGCTAAATTTTCAGGAATTTTGTGAGCTGGTTGTTAAATCACTGGTAACTTGAAATCAGACATGTTGGGAATACTTCCTCCCTGAACATCAGCAGATGCTCTAAAATAAGGATTTTCCTTTTGGAGAGCTAGTTTACCAGTCCACTGTGGTCTACATTCACAGAGGATTTGGCGTTAGTTCCTATCGCAGTTGTTGGAAGGAAATAAGTAGAATATAGAGGAGCCATTTTTTATATTTTCCTTTTCTTCATGTGCTCTTTATGTACTGGAAAGGTAACAGAAACCCGAAATAATAAACTGTGGTGCATTTTAGGACCTATGTTGGCTTGCCTCATTCACAGTGAAGTGAAATACTGAATACAATCAGCCGTCATATTCATGAGTTTCTATTCATGTATGTAGACAGAAAGCTTTACAAAATGTATTGAATAAAAGCAACACATTTGCTTAAGAAAGGCAATAAGACTTGGTAGAAATGTCATCTATACATCTCGACCCTGCCAATGTCATCTATACATCTCGACCCTGCCAAGATCTGATCAATGGCCTCAATATCCTTAAAGTAAATAAAATAAGGAGTTTTACAAAGTTGCTCCAAATACATAAAAGAACATACCATGAAGATATATTCCAAACAGTATATGGAAAGTAAATACCTAATAACTTTTCCTATTATTATTTATTGCAGATCAGATTTATTGAAAGCTTGCTATATGTGTAAAGCATCCAAATGCATAAAAACTACACTTGGTTACAAGTATCCCATTTTATGGGTGAGAAAAATCAAGCTTAAAAGCCAGTGGACTTTCCTGGCAGTTCAGTGGTTAAGATTCTGTGCTTCCACTGCAAGGGGGGTGTGGGTTCCATACCTGGTAGGGACAGGAGATAAGATCCTGCATACTACACAACCAAAGGAAAAAAAAAAGTTAAAAAGCTTGACCAATATTGTATAATTATTAAAACACAAGGGTCCCCAGCCACTGACTCAATAGCAAAAGCTCTTAAAACGTACACATAAGTGCTTCACAAAGATATTTCAGTGTTATTAGATAATGCTTGAGTACAAAGTAATTAAGTTACCATATTGAAAATTAACATTATTAAAATGAAACATTAATAATGTTTCTAGAAGGGTGTATCTTTATATGACTCCTGTTTTTCTGTCACAATAATTAGTGGTTCCCAGGATGCAAATGGATTAGTTTTTTTTTTTTTATTGCAATAGAAACTCTCTTAAGTGGCCTACAATACACCGGCTTACCAAATTAGACAATATTCTTCATAGTTTTTATAAGATGTACAAGCAGTACCTATGTTAACTGAAACCACTGGACTACTTTTTTGCATCTTGTACATTTCTAGCCCAGCCTGTTAAATGGTACACATACCAAGAGGCAACTATGATTTGTTCCCAAACATGTTTAACTTAGTTTTCTTGCTTATAAAAATAAATATTTCTACACTATTATTAAAAAAACGTACATCAATAAAATATGTAGAAATCCTGGCATTGCTGTCTGTTTCCATACAGAATAAGTTGGGAAAAAAAAAAAAGTGGTACAGGGAATTCCCTGGCAGACCAGTGGCTAGGCCCCCACACTTTTACTGTCAAGCATGCAGGTTCAAACCCTAGTCAGGGAACTGAGATCATGCAAGCCATGTGGCACCGCTGAAAGAAAGAAAAAGAGTGGTGCACATTTCATTGTAAAATGGCAGAAGATATTAGCTCGTACAGAAAGACATATCCATAAAGCTGAACAGGAATTGTGAATGGGGATGACAAATGTTAACTACTTCTGGTTGCCAGGAGGGTACATGAAAGAGCAGTAATTGGCTTAATTTTCAAGAATGACTAGCATATTGGAAAGTAGATATTACACAAATTTAAATTAATATGACCACACAGGGACCAACGGTAGAGTCTAATTTGAAAGCATATTTTAACAGAGAACTACTGAATTGGAACGGAATAAACGGAGAACTGCCAGTCTTGGCAAGTAAATATTATTCAGTGGTTTCAAACTGAAACCAGAATGAGCTGCTAGGGGTTCCATGAACACCCTTCACTTTGCAAAAAAAAAAAAAAAAAGTGTTAATTTTCCCTAAGGAAAAAGGGCCTTTGGGTTCTGATCCAAAATGAGATTTAGAACCACTAGCCATAAGTCTTACTCCAAGGTAAACAGATGGGCTAATGAGGCAGCTACTGCCTGTCTCCTAGAATGGCAAGTTTTCTTGGGCTTCCCTTGTGGCTCAGAAGGAAGATTCTGCTTGCAATGCCAGAGACCTGGGTTAGTTGCAATTGCTGACTTTATTTGCTTTCGAGTATTCATAACAGACATCAGAAGTAAGGGGTAGTGTAAAGATGAGAAACAATTCTGGGCAGAAAAATGAAGTGGAGTGACCATGTATCTCATTTTAAAAACTGTTAATTCTATATGGGCTGACAAGAACTCCATATTTCCATATTCAGAGATCAAACATCAAGGAGAAGAAATGCATTCTATAATCATCATCCCCAAGAGAAAGCATAAACAACAGGACACACATCTTCCAAAATTACTACCAAGGAATTTAAGCCCCTTCAAGATATTGAATAGACTAAAATAATTTACCACTGAAGATTGAAACAATTAAAGAAAAATATAAAAATATTATGTTTTCATATATTCAGCATCACTAAAGTGGGAAGTCACATCACAGACATGTCTGTGGGTAAGAAAGAGAAGCCGCTATATTTGTTCCTATAAAGACATTTTTGTGAGACATATGTCCCTTCTAGTATGCTCCAGAATTGCATTTTTACTAGTGTGCTTCAAACTGGTGAGCATTCAGTATAGATCATTAGTCAGTGCATGTTTAATTACATACCAGTATTTCTCAAAGATCAAAAATGTCTGTAGCTCAATTATTTCCACATAGCAGGTCCCATTTTCTACTCATTCAGTTTGGAACAATGTAGTCACAAAATAAATTGTTTTAGATTAAAATCTGTTTGATAGTCCTCCACAGAGCTGATTTCAAGCGGAGAAAGACACATCTGTTTCACATCCAGGGAGAATACCAGCTACTGCTTTTTACATCAATTTTGATTCTAGAGAATAGCCATGCCCCTCACTTGGCTGTTTCTCTTCCCCACTATGTTCATATAATCTGTTTTCACACAGCTAGCCTTTAAAATCCAAGTCATGAAAAATAGCTAATCTTTTATTTAAATGATCTCAACTCTAGTTTTGAAGTTCTATACCTGTAACAGAAGCAGATCATTCTCAGAGATTGGGGTCAATGTATGTAGTTACCGGCGCAATAACATTCTGATGAAATCCGATGGGATTCTCTGCAAGGAGAACTCATTCCTCAGGCAGAGAAGAAAAACTGACAGTGTGTAGGGTCTGAATTAAAGGTATAAGACCCAGAAAAACAATTTAAACTATACAAGTGGTGCTTGGAATAATTTACTTGATTATACGTACTACAAGTATTTTCCTTCATCTTTTGTAATAAACTTGACCATGAAAAAACAAATTTACGTCTGTTGTCTGTGTCATTATGCGCTGAGCTCATTTGGTGTGGAAACCTACAGTTTAACTGCTTGATTTAAATCTGGCTAGTAGAATGCATACTGAAACACTACTGTTTTAATTATGTTAATTTGTAACTGAAAAGCTAAATTTACAAAGGCAATAGCATTAATTATTTACTTGCCCATTAACGCTGAATATATATTACAAAGCTAATTGGTTTCATAAGTCTGCCAAAAATTAAAAAGAAGTTTGTTCACTGATTTATATCAGAAAGGTACACATATTCTCAGCAGGTTTCTTGTTTTTTATTGTATTACAAGAAAATATGTGTAAAATACTTTATCTGTACAATATTCTGCATTTCCTCTTCCTTCCTGGGTTAAAATACATTTTACAAAAGAAAGAGTTAGAATTCACTAACATTTATTCAATGCTTTTTATGTATCTTATATACTTATTTATACTTATATACATTATCTCATTTAATCTCAGAACTGAATAAAAATAAACCATTGTCTCCTTTTCAAAGATGAGGAAACCAATGTTCAGAAAGATTAAAAAATGTGCCAAGGCACGGAGCAAAACAATCAAATCCAGGACATGCTCCAGAACAAGTCAAGACCATTATGCCTTACTATTTTAATACCTATTGCTCACAGCAAATTAGACACTTGATTCAATGCAATTTTCTAAAGAGAAGACTTGCATCAATGTCAAAACGAAATTCTTTAATGAAAAATTATTCATAACTTCATTTAGATACAGGCATAAAAAAACCATAGAACACAGTCAAAAGCACAGAAGTCACCAGAGTGAGTGCTTCAGGGACCTAAAACCAGAATACTACAAGGAAGAAGTCCAGGAAGTATATTCGAACCTTGTTTCTGAAGCAGGATTCAATATGGGGCAGATTCCTACTAGACTGCAACTTAGAACAACAGCGCTTACAAATTAAAGATTATAATACCTATATTACTACCCTCTTGAACATATTGTGAAGATCAGATGTGAAATTGAGATAAGAAAGAGCTATGAGAGTTATCAAGCATTATGCAAATTCAAGCTAGTACAATTAGTGTAAGACTGATTTGTACCTCAAGAATTCCCATGGAATTTACTCTGAGTCTTCATGCGGACTACAATTTAGCTGAATTCTCATGTAACATGAAAGGTTATGAAATTTCTCTAATACAGAGTAAGTTTAACCAGTGTCTTGTCCACAGAAAAACTGTATTAATATATGACCTAACGAGGGATGATTAGCAAACAGTCTTTAATTAATAGTCAATAAAATATAAAATAAGAATGCCTTCAAAAGAACTTGGGTCAGTGTATTAATATTTTAAGCATTTTATACCCAGGGGGAAAAAAAACCAAAGCATTAAGCATGTATTTATGCATGCACACTTTAAATAATACAACTAAATTGCTAATGGTAATAAAGCAATTAGGGCCATATTAATATGTAATGAAAAGCAAATTTGTTCATTTTCTAAAAGAGATTTAAATTATACTATGAATGTCTGCAAGTCTACTGGAAAGTAAAACAATACTCCACCTTAGCTGATTCCAAAAACTTCCAAATGTGACTTGATGATCTTAGAGATTTTCTATAGTAGTTTCAAACCTAACATATCATTGTAAATTTATTTTCCAAGTCTACTGTGGAATACTCTATATATCATTCATCATGATGGAGTTTTGCTGAGCTGGGGTCTAAAACTAATACTTAGGTTTACATTGCATTTTGATTCTTTTTTATTCAACATTTAAGCAATATCATATTATTTGTCTGTGAAAAGACAGAGGTTATTTCTAAGTACGGGGAAGAGATATAGATTTATATATTCCTTCCATAATTAAAACAGAACCATTAATTTTTAAATTAAAAATTGTTTAAGTGTTTAAGACATAAAGATATTCTCTATCTTGGGCTTCTTGGTAAAGAATCCACCCGCAATGTGGGAAACCTGGGTTCAATTCCTCGGTTGGGAAGATCACCTAGAGAAGAGAATGGCTACTGACTCCAGTATTTTTGCTTGGAGAATGCCATGGACAGAGGAACCAGGCAGGTCCATGGGGTTGAAAAGAGTCAGACATGACTGAGCAACTTTCACTTTGGTGAACTAATAAATAATCAACATTTTGATTTATAAAACATGTTGAACATTGCTGGGAAAATACCATTTAATTCAACACAGTTTTGCCTTTTCTGAACTATAAATGCTTATAAGAGAAAACTGTAAGAGAGAAGAAAGTAAACATATACAATAGTGGGCTCTCGCTGAGTTCCTGAAAGAAATGTTATGTACAAAAGTTTATGCATTACTCTGCATAAGCCATAATTGTTTTATGAAAAAGAAATGAAACAAAAGATCTGTTTTACTCAACAAAGTGCCAGCACTGCAGAGGACCACAGAATTGGATGTAATACTGCTGAGCTAACAAATACCAGTATTATTTAACATGTGAAAGTGAACGTGCAGTCACTCAGTTGTGTACGACAAGAAAAGATAAGAAAGCCTTCTTCAGTGATCAATGCAAAGAAACAGAGGAAAACAACAGAATGGGAAAGACTAGAGATCACTTCAAGAAAATTAGAGATACCAAGGGAACATTTCATGCAAAGATGGGCTCGATAAAGGACAGAAATGGCGTGGACCTAACAGAAGAAGAAGATTAAGAAGAGGTGGCAAGAATACACAGAAGAATTGTACAAAAAAATCTTCAAGACCCAGATAATCATGATGATGTGATCACTCATCTAGACCCAGACATCTTGGAATGTGAAGTCAAGTGGGCCTTAGAAAGCATCACTATGAACAAAGCTAGTGGAGGTGATGGAATTTCAGTTGAGCTGTTTCAAATCCTGAAAGATGATGCTGTGAAAGTGCTGCACTCAATATGCCAGCAAATTTGGAAAACTCAGCAGTGGCCACAGGACTGGAAAAGGTCAGTTTTCATTCCAATCCCAAAGAAAGGCAATGCCAAAGAATGCTCAAACTACCGCACAATTGCACTCATCTCACATGCTAGTAAAGTAATGTTCAAAATTCTCCAAGCCAGACTTCAGCAATACATGAACCGTGAACTCCCTGATGTTCAAGCTGGTTTTAGCAAAGGCAGAGGAACCAGAGGTCAAATTGCCAACATCCGCTGGATCATCAAAAAAGCAAGAGAGTTCCAGAAAAACATCTATTTCTGCTTTATTGACTATGCCAAAGCCTTTGACTGTGTGGATCACAATAAACTGTGGAAAATTCTCAAAGAGATGGGAATACCAGGCCACCTAACCTGCCTTTTGAGAAATCTGTATGCAGGTCAGGAAGCAACAGTTAGAACTGGACATGGAACAACAGACTGGTTCCAAATAGGAAAAGGAGTACGTCAAGGCTGTATACTGTCACCCTGTTTATTTAACTTATATGCAGAGTACATCATGAAAAACGCTAGACTAGAAGAAACACAAGCTGGAATCAAGACTGCTGGGAGAAATATCAATAACGTCAGATATATAGATGATACCACCCTTATGGCAGAAAGTGAAGAAGAACTAAAGAGCCTCTTGATGAAAATAAAAGAGGAAAGCAAAAAGTTGGCTTAAAGCTCAACATTCAGAAAACAAAGATCATGGCATCTGGCCCCATGAGAAATAGATGGGGAAACAGTGGAAACAGTGTCAGACTTTATTTTGGGGGCTCCAAAATCACTGCAGATGGTGACTGCAGCCATGAAATTAAAAGACACTTACTCCTTGGAAGAAAAGTTATGACCAACCTAGATAGCATATTCAAAAGCAGAGACATTACTTTGCCGACTAAGGTCCGTCTAGTCAAGGCTATGGTTTTTCCTGTGGTCATGTATGGATATGAGAGTTGGACTGTGAAGAAGGCTGAGCACCAAAGAATTGATGCTTTTGAACTGTGGTATTGGAGAAGACTCTTGAAAGTCCCTTGGACTGCAAGGAGATCCAATCAGTCCATTCTAAAGGAGATCAGCCCTGGGATTTCTTTGGAAGGAATGAGGCTAAAGCTGAAACTCCAGTACTTTGGCCACCTCATGTGAAGAGTTGACTCATTGGAAAAGACTCTGATGCTGGGAGGGATTGGGGGCAGGAGGAGAAGGGGACGACCAAGGAAGAGATGGCTGGATAGCATCACTGACTCGATGGACGTGAGTCTGAGTGAACTCCGGGAGATGGTGATGGACAGGGAGGCCTGGCGTGCTGCAATTCATGGGGTCGCGAAGAGTCGGACACGACTGAGCGACTGAACTGAACTGAACTGCGATCCTATGGACTGTATCCCTCCAGGCTCCTCTGTCCATGGGATTTTCCAGGCAAGAATACTGGAGTGGGTGGCCATTTTCCTTCTCCAGGAGATCTTCTGAACCCACGGATCAAACTCAGGCCTTCTGCACTGCGGGCAGTCTCTTTACTGTCTGAGCCACCAGGAAATCCCATGTATGACTTTTGAAAAAAATGTCTCAGGCTTTAAGGCCACACCATCCTAAATGTGCCTGATCTCATCTGAAAAACTGTCTCAGGAACGTTAGAACTTGTATATATACATCAGCTGGTCTGAATCACCAAACGTCACCATATGTAGAACAACCTCATGGAAAAAAAGACATTTGGCCAATAACCTCTTCAAGTATGGAAAAATCAAAACCATGAATGAAGCCTTCTAAAATAATAACAAATCCCAGGCTAAACCATGACCTTTCCAGCATATCACACACTCTCTATCATAAAAGAACAATTAAGAAATGTTAATTTGCATCTTGAGAGCAGATTCATCACTAGCTAGAGTTATTACAGTCCAGTCATTGGAAGTTGGAGTAAAACAGAAGGTGGGATAAACATTCTGATATATTGGCAACATTCTAATTTTCTTCTACATTGAAAGACTATATATATATATATATATATATTATGTATGTATGTATATATTTCATTTTGTCCACAGAAATTTCTTTTTAAAAGAAACAACCATATCTGTAACATTTATCCTACAAATAGTTACTGAGCATGGGCTAGGATTGTTCAAAGAGCTAGTATTATCAGAGCTATGACTTGAAGAGAAACACAAATTCTATGAGGTTATAAGCAGTCATTGTTTATACTACAGGTAACACCAACTCATACAGTTTTTTATACAGAAAAAGAGAATGTTGGTGATACCAGTGGACAGATCATCCTGTACATTTGTAGAAAGTGTAATTTAATCAAAAAATTTATGGTACTATTCTAAGATTATCTTTGAAGCTTTTTTATCTATTTTGTATCTGGTTTTCAAAATGTCTCTAGAATATAGGAATTTACAGTTTGAATTTCAACTAGAAGCTATAATGTCTTTTGGTAAATGTGTCAAAGGAGGAGAGAAACCAGTGAAAAATACTGCTATGTAATTTAGGTAATTAAAGTATATTTACTGAAATGGCACAATGGTAGATGTACTTTCATTTTCAAATATGAAAGATACATACATTTATAAGTAACTCAAACCAGAAACAAGGAGTCAACGAAGGAAAACCTCTAGTTTAGGCAAAGGTAAACTCCTATACTCTCAACATTACTTCTGTGCTACAACAAGATTCCCTCCATCAGATACAGTGTTCCCAAGTTTCCAGCATAGTCCTGTTCCACTCATGGAACACCTGTGAGGTAAGAGCCTAAACCAAATTAGAGACTTCACTATGAAGACATATATACATCTCATCATATGTGCCTTATATTGACGAGCTAGAAATGACCTGCACTGCATCATAGCAAAATGTCCAGGTGAAGCCTCAACAGGCCCATCTATGACCACATTTCCTAATGCAGTTAGATTTCTAGTGTTTTGCCTCTAAAATCAAGATAGATTGTGGCAGTCTTTTCCTAATTACTAGTGTACACATCAATTTGAAAGAAAAACAAAGGAATTTAAAAAAAAAACCTTTTAAAAAAAATCTCAGTTTTCAGCAGAGTCCATCCTCATATCACACCCTTCCTTGTAGGTTGAGAAAACAGTACTTTTGAAAAATGATTCTTTCCTATTTTTTAAAGTTGAGATTTGCTCCAATAAGCACAATTAAAGAAAACTACTACTGTTAATTGGAAAAATGAACAGGTCAAATAATTACATAAAAGAATAATAACTATTCTTGATTTCTAATGACAAAGAGATTCTATAAGAAAAACAGATGCCTAATGCTGCCTACTTATAGTAAAGAGACAGAATTTACACACATTCACATACACGCATACTGCAAAGAGCTGACTCCTTTGAAAAGACCCTGATGCTGGGAAAGATTGAAGGCAGGAGGAGAAGGGAATGACAGAGGATGAGATGGTTGTATGGTATCACTGACTCAATGGACGTGAGTTTGGGTAAACTCCAGGAGTTGGTAATTGACAGGGAGGCCTGGCATGTGCATGGGGTTGCAAAGAGTTGGACACGACTGAGTGACTGAACTGACTGACTGATACAGCTATTGTTGTTTTGTCACTAAGTCGACTCTTTAGCAACCCCATGCAGGGACTCTAGTCCACCAGGATTCTCTGTCCATGGGATTTCCCAGGCAAGAATACTAGAAAATGAAAGTGAAGTCACTCAGTCATGTCCAACTCTGCGACCACACGGACTATAGCCTACTAGGCTCCTCCATCCATGGGATTTTCCAGGCAAGAGTACTGGAGTGGGTTGCCATTTCCTTCTCTAGGGGATCTTCCCAATGCAGGGATTAAACTCGGATCTCCCACATTGTAAGCAGACGCTTTACCCTCTGAGCCACCAGGGAAGCCCGAGTGGGTTGCTATTTCCTTCTCCAGGGGATCTTCCTGACCCAAGAATCGAACCAGCGTCTCCTGCATTGCAGGTGGATTCTTTACCACTGAGCCACTAGGGAAGCACACACATATATTAGACATCTGATAATGATTAATGTTTTGACAATGCCAGGAGATAACACTATTATAAAGTATAAAAATGCCTTTTCTTGTTTTTCTGTTTTAAGCCAATCCTGTTTTTACTGCCTTCCTAAGGCATCAATGACAAAAATGTCTTTTCTTTGACTCTAGTGGCACTCTACCAGTCAGCACGCTCAGCTGTCCCGTTACTCAACCTAGGGAACACTCTCATGTGAACAACTTTGCAAAGAGAACTGCAAAGGAGGCAGAGTACTGCACAATAATGGCAAAGAAATGAGGGGGGAAATCAGAGTAGACAGGTCTACTGTGTCAGTAAATCATCTGTACATCATTTTGCTTCAATACAGGGGATGCAGGTTAGAGACAAGCAGAGTCAAATGCACACCTATAAGGAATAACCCATATGCAAATATATTGAGTTGCTCACAAAGTTCATTCAGGTTTTTCCATACTATGGAAAACACCAAACAAACTTTTTCCAACCCAATATGTGTGATACAAAAGTAATATTCTTATGAAAACCTTTACCACACAGAAAAGTATAAAGTGAAAATTGGCAACTTTTCCACTGTACATACTAATATTAAAAACGGGAGTGTATTAGTTATCTGTCATTAAATTAAAAATTACTACAAACAATGGTTTAAAAGAACATACCTTCATTATCTCACAATTGTTAATTAGATAGAGATTCTATGCACAAATTAATTAGGCTCCTCTATTTCATCATTTTATACAAGGTTGTAATGTAATCAAGCTGGATAAGGAAATGGATACTCACTTCAGTATTCTTGCGTAGAAAAACCCTTGGACAGAAGACCCTGGCTGGCTACAGACCATGGGTCACAAAGAGTGTACATGACTTAGAGACTAAATAACAATAACAATGAATGTAATTAAGATTTTGATCTGGGTTGGGTTCTCATTTGAAACTTAACTGAGGTAAGACTCCACTTTTAAAATCATGAGGTTATTGGCAGGATTCTGGTTTCTGCAGGTTATTTGGCTTCCTTTCCATGGAAATTTCTACAAAGAACAGTTTGCTTCATCAAAGCCGTCAAAGGACAGACCATAGAGAAAGTCTGCTAGGCAAAATAAAAGTTACAGTTTCTTGTATCTTAATCACAGTGGTGTTATCTCATCACCTTGCTGCTAAGTCGCTTCAGTCGTGTCCGACTCTGTGACCCCATAGACGGCAGCCCCCACCAGGCTCCCCCATCCCTGGGATTCTCCAGGCAAGAACACTGGAGTGGGTTGCCATTTCCTTCTCCAATGCATGAAAGTGAAAAGTCAAAGTGAAGTCACTCAGTTGTGTCTGACCCTCAGCGACCCCATGGGCTGCAGCCTACCCGGCTTCTCCATCCATGGGATTTTCCAGTCAAGAGTACTGGAGTGGGGTGCCATTGCCTTCTCCGATCTCATCACCTTAGATATATACTATTGGTTAGAATTAGGTCACTAAGCCAGTCCATACCTAAGAAACAACACTCACAGGTTGCAGGATCGTTAGGGTTATCTTAGATAGTAGACTTGGCAACAAGTATGGAAGTTTATTTTCTATACGCACTTTGGGAATCCTGTTTTATCTACTTATTAATACTATATCATAGTCTTCTGCTCATTCCAGTATAGACAGATTTACATTATTCTTTTAACAAGCACATAGCATTTACTTATATATTTAACTAGTTTCCTATGCCATATGTTTTCAGAAGTCTTTATTTTTTCCTTGGTTTTTCATCTATGGCATTATAAATAAAATTTCATCTGGACATCATAAATGAATTATGATTAAATTTGAAAAATGTGAGCCAACCTTTAGTAAGGTGAGGAAAAAATGGAAACATGGAAAACAAAGTAATAACATGGTATACTTAAGCATCAATGTACTGATTTTTAAAGTTTCCATATATTTTATTTTTTTAATTGAAGTATGCTTGATTATAGTGTCTTAATTTCTGCTCTATAGCAAAGCGAATCAGTTATATACACATATGCATACATTTTTATATTCTTTTTCCCTTACGGCTTATCCCAGGTTATTGTTCACTCTGCTATACAGTATGACCTTGCTGTTTGCACTCTATATGCAGTAGCTTGCATCCACTAACTAAAAAGTCTCAGTCCATCCCTTTCCCATCTGCCCTCCTCCTTGGCAACCACAAGGCTGTTCTCTATGTCTGAGAATCTGTTTTATAAATAGGATCACTTATGACATATTTTCCATTTCACATATTCAGCTTAGTTGCTCAGTTCTGTCTGACTCTTTGAGAACCCATGAATTTCAGCATGCCAGGCCTCCCTGCCCATCACCAACTCCCAGAGTTCACTGAAACTCATGTCATTCAAGTTGGTGATGCCATTAAACCATCTCATCCTCTGTCATCCCCTTCTCCTCCTGCTCTCAATCTTTCCCAGCATCAGGGTCTTTTCTATTGAGTCAGCTCTTCATATCAGGTGGCCAAAGTATTGGAGTTTCAGCTGCAACATCAGTTTTTCCAATGAACACCCAAGACTGATTTGCTTTAGGATGAACTGGTTGGATCTCCTTGCAGTCCAAGGGACTCTCAAGAGTCTTCTTCAACACCACAGTTCAAAAGCATCAACTCTTCAGCACTCAGCATTCTTTATAGTCCAACTCTCACATCCATACATGACCACTGGAAAAACCAGAGCCTTTATTAGATGGACCTTT
This sequence comes from Nanger dama, assembly GCA_917880005.1. Taxonomy (NCBI): domain Eukaryota; kingdom Metazoa; phylum Chordata; class Mammalia; order Artiodactyla; family Bovidae; genus Nanger; species Nanger dama. The sequence continues at coordinate 38,649,370 of CAKJTW010000008.1, forward strand.
GTTGGCAAAGTAATGTTTCCCCTTTTAATGTGTTGTCCAGCTTGGTTATAACTTTCCTTCCAAGGAGCAAATGTCTTTTCATTTCATGGCTGCAATCACCATCTGCAGTCATTCTGGAGTTCCCAAAAAATAAAGTCAGACACTGCTTCCTCTGTTTTGCATCTATTTGCCATGAAGTGATGGGACCCGATGCAATGATCTTCGTTTTTCTGAATGTTGAGTTTTAAGCCAACTTTTTCACTCTACTCTTTCACTTTCACCAAGAGGCTCTTTAGTTCCTCTTCACTTTCTGCCATAAGGGTGGTGTCATCTGCATATCTGAGGATATTGATATTTCTCCCGGCAATCTTGATTCCAGCTTGTGCTTCCTCCAGCCCAGCATTTCTCACGATGTACTTTGCAGAGTTAAATAGGCAGGGTGACAATATACTGGCTTGATGTACTACTTTTCGTATTTGGAACCAGCCTGTTGTTCCATGTCCAGTTCTAACTGTTGCTTCCTGACCTGTATACAAGCTTCTCAAGAAGCAGGTCAGATGGTCTGGTATTTCCATCTCTTTCAGATTTTTCCACAGTTTATTGTGATCCACACAGTCAAAGGCTTTCACCCCACTCTAGTACTCTTGCCTGGAAAATCCCATGGATGGAGGAGCCTGGTAGGTTACAGTCCATGAGACACAACTGAGCAACTTCACTTTCACTTTTCACTTTCATGCATTGGAGAAGGAAATGGCAACCCACTCCAGTCTTCTTGCCTGAAGAATCCCAGGGACGAGGGAGCCTGGCGGGCTGCCATCTCTGGGGTTGCACAGAGTCGGACACAACTGAAGCGACTAGCAGCATAGAGCAGAAATAGATGTTTTTCTGGAACTCTCTTGCTTTTTAATGATCCAGTGGACTTTGGCAATTTGATCTCTGGTTCCTCTACCTTTTCTAAATCCAGCTTGAACATCTGGAAGTTCACGGTTCACATATTTCTGAAACTTGGCTTGGAGAATTTTGAGCATTACTTCACTAGCATGTGAGATAAGTTCAACTGTGTGGTAGTTTGAGCATTTTTTGACATTGCCTTTCTTTGGGATGGGAATGAAAACTGACCTTTTCCAGTCCTGTGGACATTGCTAAATTTTCCAAATTTGCTGACATATTGTGTGCAGCACTTTCACAACATCATCTTTCGGGATTTGAAATAACTCAACTGGAATTCCTTCACCTCCACTAGCTTTGTTCATAGTGATGTTTTCTAAGGCCTACTTGACTTCACATTCCAGGATGTCTGGCTCTAGCTGAGTGTGAGTGATCACACCATCATGATTATCTGGGTGGTGATGATCTTTTTCCACAGTTCTTCTGTGTATTGTTGCCACCTTTTCTTAATATCTTCTACTTCTGTTGGGTCCATGCCATTCTGTCTTTTACTGAGCCCATCTTTGCATGAAATGTTCCCTTGGTATCTATAAGTTTCCTGAAGAGATCGCTCGTCTTGCCAATTCTACTGTTTTCCTCTATTTCTTTGCATTGATCACTGAGGAAGGTTTTCTCATCTCTCCTTACTATTCTTTGGAACTCTGCATTCAAATGGGTATATTTTTCCTTTTCTCCTTTGCTTTTCATGTCTATTCTTTTCCGGACTATTTGTAAGGTCTCCTCAGACAGCCATTTTGCTTTTCGCATTTCTTTTTCTTGGGGATGGTCTTGATCCCTGTCTCCTGTATAATTTCATGAACCTCCATCCATAGTTTATCAGGCACTCTATCAGATCTAATCCCTTAAGTCTATTTCACACTTTCATCCTATAGACATAAGGGATTTGATTAAGGTCATACCTGAATGGTCTAGAGGTTTCCCTCACTTTCTTTAAGTCTGAATTTGGCAATAAGGAGTTCATGATCTGAGCCACAGTCAACTCCCAGTCTTGTTTTTGCTGACTGTATAGAGCTTCTCCATCTTTGGCTGCAAAGAATAAAATCAAACTGATTTTGGTGTTGACCATCTGGTGATGTCCATGTGTAGAGTCTTCTCTTGTGTTGTTGGAAGAGGGTATTTGCTATGACCAGTACATTCTCTTGGCAGAATTCTATTAGGCTTTGCCCTGCTTAATTCCATAATCCAAGACAAATCTGTCTATTACTTCAGGTGTTTGACTTCCTACTTTTGCATTCCAGCCCCTATAATGAAAAGGGCATCTTTGTTGTGTGTTAGTTCTAGAAGGTCTTGTAGGACTTCATAGAACCATCCAACTTCAGCTTCTTCAGCATTACTGGTTGGGGCATAGACTTGGAATACCTTGATATTGAATAGTTTGCCTTGGAAATGAACAGAGATCATTCTATCATTTTTTAGATTGCATCAAAGTACTGCATTTTGGACTCTTTTGTTGACTATAATGGCTATTCCATTTCTGCTAAGGGATTCCTGCCCTCAGTAGCAGTTATAATGATCATCTGAGTTAAATTCACCCATTCCAGTCCATTTTAGTTCATTGATTCCTAGAATGTCGACATTCACTCTTGCCATCTCCTGTTTGACCACTTCCAATTTGCCTTGATTTATGTAACATTCCAGGTTCCTATGCAATATAGCTCTTCATAGCATTGGACCTTGCTTCCATCACCATTCCTATCCACAACTGGGTGTTGTTTTTGCTTTCGCTCCATCCCTTCATTCTTTCTGGAGTTATTTCTCCACTGATCTCCTGTAGCATATTGGGCACCTAAGCCCTGGGGAGTTTCTCTTTCATATCCTATCTTTTGCCTTTTCATACTGTTCATGGGGTTCTCAAGGCAAGAATACTGAAGTGGCTTGACATTTCCTTCTCCAGTGGACCACATTCTGTCAGACCTCTCCACCATGACCCGTCCTACTTGGGTGGCCCCACACGGCATGGCTTAGTTTCACTGAGTTAGACAAGGCTGTGGTCCATGTGATCAGATTGGCTAGTTGTCTGTGATTGTGGTTTCAGTCTGTTTGCCCTATGATACCCTCTCAGCGCCTACCGTCTTACTGGGTTTCTCTTACCTTGGATATGGTGTATCTCTTCACGGCTGCCCTAGGAAAGCATAGCTGCTGCTCCTTACCTTGGACCTGTGGTAGCTCCTCTTAGCTACGGCCCCTGACCTTGGATGTGGGGTAGCTCCTCTCGGCCACCACCGATTTTACATTTAATTGACACCATATGATATTTGTCTTTCTTTTTCTGACTTACTTCATTCAGCATGACAGTCTCTAGGTTCATCCATGTTGCTGCTAATGGCATTATTTCATTTTTTTTTAAAATGACTGAGTTGTATGCCAAGTTGTATGCCACTGTATATATGTATCACATCTTTATCCATTCATCTATAAATGGATATTTAGGTAATTTCCAAGTCTTTGCTATTGTGAATACTACTGCACGAACATAAAAGTGCATGCATCTCTTTGAATTATAGATTTTTGCTTCAAGTATATGCCCAGGAATTGGATTGCTGGATCATAAGACAATTATATATTTAGTTTTCTGAGGAGATTCCATATTCTTCTTTTCCATAATGGCCAAACCAATTTGCATTGCCACCAATAGTGTAGAAGAGCTCTCTCTTTTCTAAATCCTCTCCTGAAATTGTTATTTACAGACTTTTAAATGATGGCCATTCTGAAGAGTTTGAGGTGGTAGCTTATTGTAGCTTTGATTTGCATTTCTCTAACAATTGATGTTCTCTTGGCAAAACTCTATTAGCCTTTGCCCTGCTTCATTCCGTATTCCAAGGCCAAATTTGCCTGCTACTCCAGGTGTTTCTTGATTTCCTACTTTTGCATTCGAGACCCTTATAATGAAAAGGACATCTTTTTTCGGTGTTAGTTCTAAAAGGTCTTGTAGGTCTTCATAGAACGGTTCAATTTCAGCTTCTTCAGCATTACTGGTTGGGGCATAGACTTGGATTACTGAGATACTGAATGGTTTGCCTTAGAAATGAACAGAGATCATTATGTCATTTTTGAAATTGCATCCAAATACTACATTTCAGACTCTCTTGTTGACCACAATGGCTGCTCCATTTCTTCTAAGGGATTCCTGCCCTCAGTAGTAGTTATAATGATCATCTGAGTTAAATTCACCCATTCCAGTCCATTTTAGTTCACCGATTCTTAGAATGTTGACATTCACTCTTGCTATATCCTGTTTGACCACTTACAATTTGCCTTGATTCATGGACCTAACATTCCAGGGTCCTATGCAATATTGCTCTTTACAGCATCAGACCTTGCTTCTATCATTAGTCACATCCACAATTGGGTACTGTTTTTGCTTTGGCTCCATCCTTTCATTTTTTCTGGAGTTATTCCTCCACTGATCTCCAGTAGCATATTGGGTACCTACTGCCCTGGGGAGTTCCTCTTTCATATCCTATCATTTTGCCTTTTCATACAGTTCATGGAGTGCTCAAGGCAAGAATACTGAAGTGGTTTGCCATTCCCTTCTCCAGTAGACCACATTCTGTCACAGACTGGTTCCAAATAGGAAAAGGAGTACGTCAAGGCTGTATATTGTCACCTTGCCTATTTAACTTATATGCAGAGTACATCATGAGAAATGCTGGGCTGGAAGACTCACAAGCTGGAATCAAGATTGCCGGGAGAAATATCAATAACCTCAGATCTGCAGATGACACCACCCTTATGGCAGAAAGAGGAACTAAAAAGCCTCTTCATGAAGGTGAAAGAGGAGAGTGAAAAAGTTGACTTAAAGCTCAGCATTCAGGAAACTAAGATCATGTCATCTGGTCCCATCACTTCATGGGAAATAGATGGGGAAACAGTGGAAACAAGTGTCAGACTTTATTATTTTGCGCTCCAAAATCACTACAGATGGTGACTGCAGCCATGAAATTAAAAGACGCTTACTCCTTGGAAGGGAAGTTATGACCAACCTAGATAGCAGATTCAAAAGCAGAGACATCACTTTGCCAACAAGGGTCTGTCTAGTCAAGGATATGGTTTTTCCAGTGGTCATGTATGGGCATGAGAGTTGGACTGTGAAGAAAGCTGAGCACTGAAGAATTGATGCTTTTGAACTGTGGTGTAGGAGAAGACTTTTGAGAGTCCCTTGGACTGTAAGGAGATCCAACCAGTCCATTCTAAAGGAGATCAGCCCTGGGCGTTCTTTGGAAGGAATGATGCTAAAGCTGAAACTTCCGTACTTTGGCTACCTCGTGCAAAGAGCTGAGTCATTGGAAAAGACTCTGATGCTGGGAGGGATTGGGGGCAGCAGGAGAAGGGGACGACCGAGGATGAGATGGCTGGATGGCATCACCAACTTGTTGGATGTGAGTCTGAGGGAACTCCAGGAGTTGGTGATGGACAGGGAGGCCTGGCGTGCTGCAATTCATGGGGTCTCAAAGAGTCGGACAGGACTGAGTGACTGAACTGAACTGAACTGAAACATTAATGTTCAGAATCTTTTAAGAAAATTTTCAAGTGCCTATTGGCAATCTGTACCCCATTTTCTATGGAGAAATTTCTATTTAGATCTTCTGCCTACTTTCTGACCAGATTGCTTGTATTTTTGTTGCTATTGCTATTGAGTTGTACAACTGTATCTTTCGGAAATTAAGCTCTTATCAGTTGCGTCATTTGTAAATATTTTCTCCCATTTTGTAGGTTGTCTTTTAGTTTTGTTTATGATTTTATTTGCTGTGAAAATGCTTTTAAGTGTGATTAGGTCCCATTTGTTCATTTTTGTTTTCATTTCTATTTCCTTGAAGACTGACCTAAGAAAACATAGACACAATTTGTCAGGAATGTTTTGCCTACAATCTCTTTTAGTAGTTTTACGGTGTCATGTCTTACAACTAAGTTAACCCATTTTGAGTTTATTTTTGTGCACGGTGTGAGGGTAGTTTTCATACATTTTAAAACAGCCTTATTAAAATATAATTCACAAAAATTAATGTTATCATTTTTAATTATAAAATCAGTGACAACTAGTATATTCAAATGACAACTAGTATGTTCAAATGTTAATATCTATTAAACAATCAATTTTATAATACAGTCATTAACCTAAAATAAACCTCAGGCAACTTGCTCCCAATCCCTCAAAAGCTTGATCCTCCCAAGCTCTAAGAAACCACTACTTTTATTATGTCTATCCTGCTGATAAGTCACTTTAGTCGTATCTGACTCTGTTTGATTCCACAGACCGCAACCCACCAGGCTCCCCCATCCCTGGGATTCTCCAGGCAAGAACACTGGAGTGGGTTGCCATTTCCTTCTCCTATTATGTCTATAGATATACCTATCCTGAAAATTTCATAAAAAATTGAATAATTTAACAGCATAGAGAGTAGAACAAGCATTTCCCCCAGTCACTATGGTATGAAACTAGAAATCAACTACAGAAAGAGAAATGGGAAAAACACACAATCTGTAGACTATACAACAGTCTACTAAATATGTAACAATTCATCAAAGAACTTTAGGCAGGAACCAGATATTTTCATAAGACAAATGAAAATACAACTTCCCAAAAATCTATGTGATGCAGCACAAGAAATTCTGAGAGAATTTTATAGTGAGACAGGCCTACCTCAGGAAGAAAAAATCTCAAACAGTCTAACCTTACACCTAAGGGAACTAGAAAAATAAAAACAAAACCCAAAGTCAGCAGAATGAGTAAAATAATAAAGATTAGAAAGGAAATACATAAAACAAGATTAGAGAGGAAAATATTAAAAAATAAATATATTCAACTTATACACACAGTGAAGAAAGTGAAAAGTGAAAGTAGCTCAGTCATATTCCCTCTTTTTGACTCCATGGACTATAGTCCATGGGATTTTCCAGGCCAGAATACTGGTGTGGGTAGCCTTTCCATTCTCCAGGGGTTCTTCCCAACCCAGGGATTGAACCCAGGTCTCCTACATAGCAGGGGGATTCTTTACCAGCTGAGCCACAAGGGAAGCCCATATGCAGAATACATCATACAAAATGCAGGGCTGGATGAGGCACAAGCTGGAATCAAGATGGCGGGGAGAAATATCAATAACCTCAGATATGCAGATGACACCACCCTTATGGCAGAAAGTGAAGAGGAACTAGAAAGCCTCTTGATGAAAGTGAAAGAGGAGAGTGAAAAAGTTGGCTTAAAAATAAACTTTCAGAAAATGAAGATCATGGTATCTGGTCCCAACACTTCATGGTAAATAGATGGGGAAACAATGGAAACAGTGACAAACTTTATTTTCTTGGGCTCCCAAATCATTGTGGATGGTGACTGCAGCCAAGAAAAGAAATGGCAAACATAGACAACATAATAAAAGTAGAGCCATTACTTAGCCAACAAAGGTCCATATAGTCAAAGATACAGTTTTTCCAGTAGTCATGGATGTATATGAAGGCTAGACAATAAAAAAGGCTGAGGACTGAAGATGATGCCTTTGAACTGTGGTGCTAGAGAAGACTCTTAAAAGTGCCTTGGAAAGCAAGATCAAACTCGTCAACCCTAAAGGAAATCAACCCTGAATATTCACTGGAAGGACTGGTGCTGAAGCTAAAGTTCCAATACTTTGGCTATCTGATGTGAAGAGTTCACTTATTGGAAAAGGCCCTGATGCTAGGAAAGACTGAGGCAGGAGGAGTAGAGGATGACAGAGGATGAGACGGTTTCATGGCATCACTAAATCATCAGACAGGAGTTTGAGCAAGCTCTGGGAAACAGTGAAGACAAGGAAGCTTAGAGTGCTTCAGTCCATGGGGTCGCAAAGAGTTTTACATGGCTGAGTAACTGAACAACCACATATTATAAAAAGAGGCCAAAAAATATAGAAAAGATCAGTGATATCAAGAGCTGATTTTGTGAAAAGAAACAAAATTGATGAGTTTTTACCGGACTTATCAAGAAACAGACGCAAAGGACTCAAATGGATGAAATGAAATAAAAGAGGAAAAATTGCAACTGATATCACAGAGATACAAAAAAAAATCATAAGAGAACACTGCAAAGTTATATGACATCCAAATTGGAAGGAAAGAAGTAAAACTGTTACTATTTACAGATAATATAATAGTACATATAGAAAATCCTAAAGTCTGCACCAAAAGCTATTAGAACTAATCAGTTCAGTTCAGTCCCTCAGTCATGTCTGACTCTTTGCGACCCCATGAACTGCAGCAATCCAGGTCTCCCTGGCCATCACCAACTTCCGGAGTTCACTCAGACTCACCTCCATCGAGTCCGTGATGCCATCCAGCCATCTCATCCTCTGTTGTCCCCTTCTCCTCCTGCCCCTAATCCCTCCCAGCATCAGAGTCTTTCCCAATGAGTCAACTCTTCGCATGAGGTGGCCAAAGTACTGGAGTTTCAGCTTTAGCATCATTCCTTCCAAAGAAATCCCAGGGTTGATCTCCTTCAGAATGGACTGGTTGGATCTCCTTACAGTCCAAGGGACTCTCAAGAGTCTTTTCCAACACCACAGCTCAAAAGCATCAATTTTTCGGTGCTTAGCCTTCTTCGCAGTCCAACTCTCACGTCCATACATGACTACTGGAAAAACCATAGCCTTGACTAGACGGACCTTAGTCGGCAAAGTAATGTCTCTGCTTTTCAATATGCTACTTAGGTTGGTCATAACTTTTCTTCCAAGGAGTAAGCATCTTTTAATTTCATGGCTGCAGTCACCATCTGCAGTCATTTTGGAGCCCCCAAGATAAAGTCTGACACTGTTTCCACTGTTTCTCCATCTATTTCCCATGAAGTGATGGGACCAGATGCCATGATCTTCATTTTCTGAATGTTGAGCTTTAAGCCAACTTTTTCACTTTTTCTCTTTCACTTTCACCAAGAGACTTTTCAGTTCCTCTTCACTTTCTGCCATAAGGGTGGTGTCATCTGCATATCTGAGGTTATTGATATTTCTCCTGGCAATCTTGATTCCAGCTTGTGTTTCTTCTAGTCCAGCTTCTTTCTTCCAGTCCAGTGATTCATTACTAGAACTAATATATGAACTCAATAAAGTTTCAAGATACAAAGTAAATAGAAATCTGTTGGTTTTCTATATACTAATAATAAATATCAGAAAAAGAAAGCAAGAAAACAACCCTTAATTATATCAAAAAGTATGACATATCTAGGACTAACCGTAAGCAATAATGTGAAAGACCTACATCTTTTAAACTATGAAATACTGATGGAGGAAACTGAAGATACAAATAAGTAGAAAAATATCTCAGTTTTATAGGATAGAAGATTTATTATTAAAGTGCCCGCAATATCCAAAGCAATCTACAGATTTAATACAAAACACTATCAAAAAACCCATGATATTTTCACAGAACTAGAAAAATCATAAAAAGTGATATTGAGCCACAAACAACAGTGACTTTCCAAAGAAATCTTGAGAAAAATATATGATTCTGAGGCATCATATGCTCTGATTACAGACTAAACTACAAAGATACAGTAGTCAGAATAATTTGGCACTGGCACAAAAAAACCAATAGATTAATTTAACAGGACAGAGGGACCCTGAAATAAATCAACATACTTATTAATCAATGACAAAGGAGGCAAAAATATACAATGGAAAAGATACTCTCTTTAATAAGTGGTGCTGGTAAAACTTGGCAGCTACATGTAAAATGATGAAATCAGAACATTTCTTATACCATGTACCAAAAATAAACTCTAAATGCATTAAGCACCTAAATATATAACCAGAAACTAAAAAAATCCTAGAAGAAAACATAGGCAGCACATTCTTTGACATAAATTGCAGCAATATTTCTTTGGCTCTATCTCCTAAGGCAAATAAAACAAAAGCAAAAATAAACAAATGGAACCAAATTAAACTTAAAAGCTTTTGCACAGGAAAGGAAACTATTGGCAAAACAGAAAAGGCAACCTACTGAATTGAAGAAGATACTTGTATGTAATAAGACTGATAAGTTCAGTTCAATTGCTCAGTCACGTAGAGTTTGTGACCCCATGGACTACAGCAGGCCAAGCCTCCCTGTCCATCACAAACTCCCAGACTTACTCAAACTCACGTCCATTGAGTCAGTGCTGCCATCCAGCCATCTCATCCTCTGTCGTCCACTTCTCCTCCTGACTTCAATTTTTCCCAGCATCAGGGTCTTTTCAAATGAGTCAGCTCTTCACATCAGGTAGCCAAAGTACTGGAGTTTCAGCTTCAACATCAGTCCTTCCAATGAACATCCAGGACTGATCTCTTTTAGGATGGACTGGTTGGATCTCCTTGCAGTCCAAGGGACTTTCAAGAGTCTTCTCCAATACCACAGTTGAAAACCATCAAGTCTTCAACACTCAGCTTGCTTTATAGTCCAATTCTCACATTCATACATGATCACTGGAAAAACCATAGCCTTGATTAGTCGGACCTTGGATGGCAAAGTAATGTCTCTGCTTTTTAATATGCTGTCTAGGTTAGTCATAACTTTCCTTCCAAGGAGCCAGCATCTTTTAATTTCATGGCTGCAATCACCATCTGCAGTGATTTTGGAGCTCAACAAATAAAGTCTGCCACTGATTCCACCGTTTCCCCATCTATTTGCCATGAAGTAAGAGACCGGATGCTATGATCTTCATTTTCTGAATGTTGAGCTTTAAGCCAACTTTTTCACTCTCTTTCACTTTCATCAAGAGGCTTTTTAGTTCCTCTTCACTCTCTGTCATAAGGGTGGTGTCATCTGCATATCTCAGTTATTGATATTTCTCCCAGCAATCTTGATTCCAGCTTGTGTTTCTTCCAGCCCAGCATTTCTCATGATGTACTCTGCATATAAGTTAAATAAGCAGGGTGACAATATACAGCCTTGATGTACTCCTTTTCCTATTTGGAACCAGTCTGTTGTTCCATGTCCAGTTCTAACTGTTGCATCGTGACCTGGATATAGGTTTCTTAAGAGGTAGGTTAGGTGGTCTGTTATTCAGAATTTTCCAGTTTATTGTGATCCACACAGTCAAACAGTTTGGCATTGTCAATAAAGCAGAAAGAGATGTTTTTCTGGAACTCTCTTGCTTTTTTGATGATTCAGCAGATATTGGCAATTTGATCTCTGGTTCCCCTGCCTTTTCTAAAACCAGCTTGAACATCTGGAAGTTCACAGTTCACGTATTGCTTAAGCCTTGCTTGGAGAATTTGGAGCATTACTTTACTAGTGTGTGAGATGAGTGCAATTGTGTGGTAGTTTGAGCATTCTTTGGCATTGCCATTTTTAGCAATTGGAATGAAAACTGATCTTTTCCAGTCCTGTGGTCACTGCTGAGTTTCCCAAATTTGCTGGCATATTGAGTGCAGCACTTTCACAGCATCATTTTTCAGGATTTGAAATTCTCAACTGGAATTCCATCATCTCCACTAGCTTTGTTCATAGTGATGCTTTCTAAGGCCCACTTGACTTCACATTCCAGATGTCTGGCTTTAAGTGAGTGATCACACCATCGTAATTATCTGGATAGTGAAGATCTTTTTGTACAGTTCTGCTGTGTATTCTTACCACCTCTTCTTAACCTCTACTTCTGTTAGGTCTATACCATTTCTGTCTTTTATTGAGCCCATCTTTGCATGAAATGTTCCCTTGGTATCTCTAATTTTCTTGAAGAGATCGCTAGTCTTTCCCATTGTATTGTTTTCCTGCATTTCTTTGCCCTGATCACTGAGGAATTAACATGCAATATATATAAAGGGCTCATACAAATTAATGGTTTTCTAACCAATAACCTGATTTTAAAAAAATGGTAAGAAGATCTGAACATTTTTTAAGAGAAGACATACACAAAGCTATCAGGTGCATGAACATTTGCATAACATCTCCAATCATTACAGAAATACAAATCAAAATCACAAAGATATATTACCTCATGCACATCTTTTCATTTGCTTATTGATCGCATGCATAGTTTTGAAAAATGTATTTAAATAATTTCTCTTTATATAGTCTGGATACAAGTTCCTTTTCAGATACATGATATATATGAATATTCAATATATATTTTTGTCTATTCTCCTGCTACGACGCTTCAGTTGTGTCCAACTCTGTGTGACCCCATAGACAGCAGCTGACCAGGGGTCGGCTGAATATCATTCCTGATATTCTCCAGGCAAGAACACTGGAATGGGTTGCCTTTTCCTTCTCCAATGCATGAAAGTGAAAAGTCAAAGTGAAGTCACTCAGTCATGCCCGACTCTTAGCGACCCCATGGACTGCAGCCTACCAGGCTCCTCCATCTATGGGATTTTCCAGGCAAGAGTACTGGAGTGGGGTGCCATATGTCTATTCTAGTGTTATATTATTTTCTTGATAGTGTCTTCTGAAGCACAAAATTTTAATTCTGATTAAGTCCAGTTTATCTGTTGTTTTAATTGCTGTGTTCTTGGTGTTATGTCTCAGAAAATATTCCTAACTGAAACTCTTAAAGATTTATGCCACTGTTGTTTTGTAGCATGTTTAATTTTAGCTCTTATATGCAGTTTGCATTAATATTGTATATAGTGCAAGATTTGGTTCCAATTTCATTCTTCTCATGTAGCTATCCAGCTGTACCAGCATAACTTGTGGAAAAGACTATTCTCTCTCCACTCAACATCCTTGTGAAAAATCAGTTGACCATAAGTAAATGTGCAAGTTAATTTTGAGACTGTCAGTTCTTATTGATCTGAATGTTTATCCTTAGACCTGAATAATACTTTTTTGGCTCCGCAGCCCTGTACTAAATTTTTTTTTTAATACTTTAATCTACTTTACAATACTGTATTGGTTTTGCCATACATTGACATGAATCAGCCACAGGTGTACACGATCTCCCAATGTCGAAGCCCCTCCCACCTACCACCCCACACCATCTCCCTGGATCATCCCATGGAACAGCCCCAAGCATCCTGTATCTTGCATTGAATATAGACTGGTGCTTCATTTCTTATATGATAATATGTATACATGTTTCAGTACCATTCTCCCAAATCATCCCACCCTCTCCCTCTCCCTCAGGCCAAAAGTCCATTCTATACATCTGTGTCTCTTTTGTTGTCTCACCTACAGGGTCATCATTACTATCTTTCTAAATTCCATATATATGTGTCAGTATACTGTATTGGTGTTTTTCTTTCTGGCTTACTTCACTCTGTATAATCGGCTCCAGTTTCATCCATCTCATTAGAACTGAGTCAAATTTATTCTTTTAAGGGCTGAGTAATACTCCATTGTGTATATGTACCATGGCTTTCTTATCCATTCATCTGCTGATGGATATCTAGGTTGTTTCCATGTCCTGGCAATTATAAACAATGCTGCAATGAACATTGGGGTACATGTGTCTCTTTCAACTCTGGTTTCCTTGGTGTGTATGCCCAGCAGTGGGATTGCTGGGTCATAAGGCAGTTCTATTTGCAGTTTTTTAAGGAATCTCCACAGTTTTCCATAATGGCTGTACTAGTTTGCATTCCCACCAACAGTGTAAACTGGAGGAATCAACTTGCCTGACTTCAGGCTCTACTACAAAGCCACAGTCATTAAGACAGTATGGTACTGGCACAAAGACAGAAATATAGATCAATGGAACAAAATAGAAAGCCCTGAGATAAATCCACACACATATGGACACCTTATCTTCGACAAAGGAGGCAAGAACATACAATGGAGTAAAGACAGTCTCTTTAACAGGTGGTGCTGGGAAAACTGGTCAACCACTTGTAAAAGAATGAAACTAGATCACTTTCTAACACCACACACAAAAATAAACTCAAAATGGATTAAAGATCTAAATGTAAGACCAGAAACTATAAAACTCCTAGAGGAGAACATAGGCAAAATACTCTCCGACATAAACCACAGCAGGATCCTCTATGATCCACCTCCCAGTATACTGGAAATAAAAGCAAAGATAAACAAATGGGATCTAATTAAAATTAAAAGCTTCTGCACAACAAAGGAAACTATAAGTAAGGTGAAAAGACAGCCTTCTGAATGGGAGAAAACAATAGCAAATGTACTAAATTTTGAAACCAGAAAATTTATTTCTTCCAATTGTGTTATCCTTCATCAGTTTTTTTTTTTTGGTAACACAGATCATATGGCTATTTGGAAATATTTACCATAAACTTAAATGATATAAGTACATCATTCAAAACAGATTTGTAAGGTGGAATAAAATGTACACAAGACAATTATATCCTTTACATAAAAAATTCACTTCAAACCCCAATGACAAAGATAAACCAAAAGGATGGAAAAAATATGTGTCAATATTAATTCAAAAATAAAAGTGGCTATACCAAAATCTGATAAAGTAGATTTTAGAACAAAGAAAATTACTAAAAGCCAAAGGGGAAATACCTCTTGAATAAAGAATCAAACTACCAGGAAGAAATATCATAAATGTGTATGCATGAAACAACAGAGCCTCAAAATACATTATAAAAGTTTATAAGATAAAAGAGAAATTGATAAATCCACAATTATGGCATTTTACACCTCCGTCTCAATAATTTATAAAACTACTGTCAGGAAACCAGCAAGGATATAGACGATTTGAACAATGCAATCAAACTAAATTATCTAGAACATTCTACGCAACAGTATACTTTTTCAAGAGACTATGAGCAAACATGATGGACTATAGTCCATGGAGTTGCAGAAGAGTTGGAGGCAATTTAGGGATTAAATAACCACAAAAAAGAAACACTTATGTAACATTTAATGAATAATAAAACAAACTTCAAAATTCAAATAATTGATCATATATAGAAAATATTTTCAAAAATACTGGAATCAAACTAGTAATCAGTAACAGATGACAGAAATATTTCAAAAATGATGAAAATGAAATAATATGTCTGAAGAATCTATGAGTAAAAGAATTCAAAGGAATTTAAACAGAGCTAAATGAAAGCAAAACACACGGTATATTAAGGTATACGGTATAGTTGAAGCAGTGATAAGAAGAAAATTCATAGCAATTAATACAAGGAGATCAAATCAGTCAATCGTAAAGGAAATTAGTCCTGAATATTCATTGGAAGGACTGATGCTGAAGCTTCAATACTTTGGTCACTTGATATGAACAACTGACTCCTTGGAAAAGACCCTGATGCTGGGGAAGAGTGAAAGTAGAAGGAGATTACAGAGGATAAAATGGCTGGATGGCATCACCAACTTGATGGACATGAGTTTGAGCAAGCTCCAGGAGTTGGTGATAGACAGGGAAACCTGGTGTGCTGCAGTCCATGGGGTCGCAAAGATTGAGCTACTGAGCAACTGAACTAAACTCAAGGCTTACATTAAAAATTAGGGAAGGTTTCATGTCAATAACAACTTCCATTTCAAAAACCTGGAAAAAGAGCAAAAATCTTGAAGAAAGGTAAATGTAACAAAGGACCAGAGCAAAAATTCAATCAAATTGAAAATAGAAAAGCAATAGAAGAAATGAATGAAACAAAACGCTGGTTCCTCAAATAAGTTGGTATAATTAATAAACCTGAGTGAAGTTGCTCAGTTGTGTCCAACTCTTTGCGACCCCATGGACTGTAGCCCACCAGGCTCCTCTGTCCATGGGATTCTCCAGGCAGGAATACTGGAGTGGGTTGCTATTTCCTCCTCCAGGGGATCTTCCCAACCCAGGGATTGAACCCAGGTCTCTCACATTGGAGCCAGATGCTTTAACCTCTGAGTCACCAGGGAAGCCCTATCAAAAGTGATAAAAGTAAAAATAGAGAAGAAAACAAATCACCAATATAAAAATGAAATAATGGATATCATTACAGATCCTATGGCAATTAAAAAGAGTACTGCAAACAACTTTATACTAATAAATTTGACAACTTAGAAGAAATGGTTCAATATGTGGAAAATCACAAACTAGCTAGGGAAGGCAAAAAAAAAGGGCCCTCAAAATGTCAGTATCCAATCCTGGGAAACTATGAGTATGTTATGTTATAAGCCAAAAGGGACTTTGCACTGATGATTAAGTTGACCAGTCTTGAGATGGAGAAAGTAAAGTGTTAGTCCCTCAGTAGTCTCTAACTCTTTGCAACTCCATGGACTGTAGACAGCCAGGCTCCTCTGTCCATGGATTTCTCCAGGCAAGAATATTGCAGTGGGTTGCTAGGCCCTCCTCCAAGGGATCGTCCCCAGCCAGGAAATGACCCAGGTCTCCCATACTGCAGGCAAATTCTTTATCATTTGAACCTCCAGGGAAGCACCTGTAAGTCAGTGAAAGCTGGCATTCTCTAGGAGTTGGGAAATGCAAGGTAATACATTCTTCCTTTGTCTTCCAAAAAGAATGCAGCCCTGCTAGTACCTTGACCTGAGTTCAGTGAGACACACATCACACTTCTGACTATAAAAATATAAGACAATAAATTATTATTTGAAATCACTGTTTATTGTAATTTGAAAACTGATACACTACCAAAATACAATCAAGATTAAACAAATTATCTAGTAGCCCTGCTATGCTAAGTTGCTCAGTCGTGTCTCACTCTGTGACCTCAGGGACTGCAGCCTGCCAGGCTCCTCTGTCCATGGAATTCTCCAGGCAAGAATACTAGAGTGGGTTTCATTCCCTTATCCAGGGGATCTCCCCAACTCAGAGACTGAATTCAGGTCTCTCTCATTGCAGGCAGATTCTTTACTGCCTGAGCGACCAGGGAAGCCTTTAATAGCCCTAAACCACATAAACTGAATAATTTAAATGCTCCTGTAAAGTTATCTTCAGGCCCAGATGGTTTCACTTGAGAATTCTACCACACATTTAAAGGGAAATATTAATGTTACACAATCTCTTCCAGAAAACAGATGTGAGAACGCTTCCCAACTCATTTTATGAGGCCACTATCACTCTGATACCAAATTCAAAGACAGTCCAAAAAAGAATAATCAAAACTGTAGATCAGTATCTCTCATGAACTTATATATAAAAATTCTACATAAAATAATAACAAACCAACCCTAACAATATGTTAAAAGAATTAACATAAGATAACCAAGTGAGGTCAGAGGCGGCTCACAGTCAGGGGCTGAGACCAAGAGTTCCAGGCTGCGACGGCACAGGAGCGGCTGAGAGGAGCTACTCCACGTCTGAGGTCAGGGGTCGTGGCCAAGAGGAGCTACCCCACATCTGAGGTCGAGGCCATGGCCCAGAGGACATACCCCATAACTGAATGGCCGAGAGGAGCTACCCACCTCCAAGGAATGGCGGCTGCACGGGTGCAGGAGCGCCGAGAGGAGCTACTCCACGTTCAAGGTCAGGAAGGGCAACCTCATCCAAAGTAAGGAGCAGTGGCCGTGCTTTGTTGCAGCAGCTGTGAAGAGATACCCCACGTCCAAGGTAAGAGAAAACCAAGTAAGATGGTAAGTGCTGAGAGAGGGCATCAGAAGGCAGACACACTGAAAACATAATCACAGAAAACTATCCAATCTGACCACATGGAACACAGCCTAGTCTAACTCAGTGAAACTAAGCCATGCCGTGTGGGGCCACCCAACATGGACGGATCATGGTGGAGATGTCTGACAGAATGTGGTCCACTGGAGAAGGGAATGGCAAACCACTTCACTATTCTAGCCTTGAGAAACCCATGAACAGTATGAAAAGGCAAAATGATAGGCTACTCAAAGAGGAATGCCCCAGGTTGGTTAAGTGCCCAATATGCTGCTGGAGATCAGTGGAGAAATGATTCCAGAAAGAATGAAGGGATGGAGCCAAAGCAAAAACAATACCCAGTTATGGATGTGACTAGTGATAGAAGCAGGGTCCGATGCTATAAAGAGCAATATTGCATAAGACCCTGGAATGTTAGGTCCATGAATCAAGGCAAATTGGAAGTGGTCAAATAGGAGATGGCAAGAGTGAATGTCAACATTCTAGGAATCAGTGAACTAAAATGGACTGGAATGGGTGAATTTAACTCAGACTACCATTATATCTACTACTGTGGGCAGGAATCCCTCAGAAGAAATGGAGTAGTGATCATGGTCAACAAGAGAGTCTGAAATGCAGTACTTGGATGCGATCTCAAAAATGACAGAATGATCTCTGTCTGTTTCCAAGGCAAACCATTCAATATCACAGTTATCCAAGTCTATGAACCAAACAGTAACACTGAACAAGCTTACGTTGAATGGTTCTATGAAGACCTAAGACCTTTTAGAACTAATACCCAAAAAAGATGTCCTTTTCATTATAGGGGACTGGAATAAAAAGTACAAGTCAAGGAACACCTAAGAGTAATAGCAAATTTGGCCTTGGAATATGGAATGAAGCAGGGCAAAGGCTAATTGAGTTTTGCCAGGAGAACAACTAGTCATAGCAAATACCCTCTTCCAACAACACAAGAGAAGACTAGACACATGGTCATCACCAGATGGTCAACACCAAAATCAGATTGATTATATTCTTTGCAGCCAAAGATAGAGAAGCTCAATACAGTCAGCAAAAACAAGACCGGGAGCTGACTGTGGCTCAGATCATGAACTCCTTATTGCCAAATTCACACTTAAATGGAAGAAAGTAGGGAAAACCACTAGGCCGTTCAGGTATGACCTAAATCATATCTCTTATGATTATACAGTGGAAGTGAGAAATAGATTTAAGGGACTAGATCTGATAGAGTGCATGATGAACTATGGACAGAGGTTCATGACATTGGGAGAAAGGGATCAAGACCATCCCCATGGAAAAGAAATGCAAAAAAGCAAAATGGCTGTCTGGGGAGGCATTACAAATAGCTGGGAAAAGAAGAGAAGTAAAAAGCAGAAGAGAAAAGGAAAGATATAAGCATCTGAATGCAGAGTTCCAAAGAATAGCAAGGAGAGATAAGAAAGCCTTCCTCAGTGATCAGTCTAAAGAAACAGAGGGAAAGAACAGAATGGGAAAGACTAGAGATCTCTTCAAGAAAATTAGAGATATCAAGGGAATATTTCATGCAAAGATATGTTCAAAAAGGACAGAAATGTTATGAACCTAATGGAAGCAGAAGACATTAAGAAAAGGTGGCAACAATACACAGAAGAACTGTACAAAAAGATCTTCACAACCCAGATAATCACGATGGTGTGATCACTCATCTATAGCCAGACATCCTGGAATGTGAAGTCAAGTGGGCCTTAGAAAGCATCACTGTGAACAAAGCTAGTGGAGGTGATGGAATTCCAGTTGAGCTATTTCAAATCCTGAAAGATGATGCTGTGAAAGTGCTACACTCAATATGCCAGCAAATTTGGAAAACTCAGCAGTGGCCACAGGACTGGGAAAGGTCAGTTTTCATTCCAATCTCAAAGAAAGGCAATGCCAAAGAATGCTCAAACTACCGCTCAATTGCACTCATCTCATATGCTAGTGAAGTAATGCTCAAAATTCTCCAAGACAGGCTTCAGCAATACGTGAACTGTGAACTTCCAGATGTTCAACCTGGTTTTAGAAAAGGCAGAGGAACCAGAAATCAAATTGCCAACATCCACTGGAACATGGAAATAGCAAGAGAGTTCCAGAAAAACATCTATTTCTGCTTTATTGACAATGCCAAAGCCTTTGACTGTGTGGATCACATAAATTGTGGAAAATTCTGAAAGAGATGGGAATACCAGATCACCTGATCTGTCTCTTGAGAAACCTATATCCAGGTCAGGAAGGAACAGTTGCAACTGGACAATGAAGAACAGACTGGTTCCAAATAGGAAAAGGCATACGTCAAGGCTGTATATTGTAAGACTGCTTATTTAACTTATATGTAGAGTACATCATGAGAAGCACTGGACTGGAAGAAGCACAAGCTGGAATCAAGATTGCCGAGAGAAATATCAATAACCTGATATATGCAAATGACACCACCTTATGGCAGAAGTGAAAAGGAACTAAAAAGCCTCCTGATGAAAGTGAAAGAGGAGAGTGAAAAAGTTGGCTTAAAACTCAACATTCAGAAAACTAAGATCATGGCTATCAGTCCATCACTTCATGGCAAATAGATGGGAAACAGTGGAAACAGTGTCTGACTTTATTTTGGAGCGCTCCAAAATCACTGCAGATGGTGACTGCAGCCATGAAATTAAAAGACTCTGGCTCCTCAGAAGGAAAGTTATGACCAACCAAGACAGCTTATTCAAAAGCAGAGACATTACTTTGCCAACAAAGATCCGTCTAGTCAAGGCTATGGTTTTTCCAGTGGTCATGTATGGATATGAGAGTTCGACTGTGAAGAAAGCTAAGCACCAAAGAACTGATGCTTTTGAACTGTTGTGCTGGAGAAGACTCTTGAGAGTCCTTTGGACTGCAAGGAAATCCAACCAGTCCATCCTAAAGATCAGTCCGGGATGTTCATTGGAAGGACTGATGTTGAAGCTGAAACTCCAATACTTTGGCCACCTCATGCTAAGAGTTGACTCATTGGAAAAGACTCTGATGCTGGGAGGGATTGGGGGCAGGAGGAGAAGGGGATGACAGAGGATGAGATGGCTGGTTTGGATCACCAACTCGATGGACATGAGTTTGGGTAAACTCTGTGAGTTGGTGATGGACAGGGAGGGGGGCGTGGCGTGCTGCAATTCATGGTGTCACAATGTGTCGGACACAGCTGAGCAACTGAACTGAACTGAACCAAGTGAGATATATTTCAAAAATGTAAGACAGGTTCAACTTTACAAAAATAATATATGTATATAATCAAGTATATAAACAAGTTAAAGAACAAAAATCATATGATCATACTAAATGACAGATGAAAACATTTGATAAAATCTAATACCAAATTCTGATTTTAAAAACTCTTAAAAAAATCAGGAATTAAGGGAGATCACTTCAAATGGATAAAAACGATCTATCAAAAAAGCTATGTAACATCATACTAAATGGCTCAAAACAGTACCGGAAGTGTAGCTACTGCAACAACTCAAGAAGAAAAATAAAGAGCAGTCAGGTTGTAAACGAAGAGACAAAATTATCTCTGTTTACAGATGACAGCATTGTCAATACAGAAAATCTCAAAGATTCCAAAAAAAAAAAAATTGAAGTAATAAATAAGTTCAATAAGGTCACTGATAAGATATGCAAAAAAATCTATTTCATTTCTATGGACTTCCTTGGTGGTCCAATGGATAATTCAGGGGACACAGGTTTGATCCTTGATCCAAGAAGATTCCCCATGCTGCAGGGCAACTGAACTGGTGTGCTTCAACCTCTGAAGCCCTCACAACCTACAGCCTGTGTTCTGCAACAAGAGCAGCTTTCTCAATGAGAAGCCTGCACACCACAGCCCAGAGCACAGTCTCTGCTTGCCACAACTAGAGAAAGCCTGTGCACAGCAACCAAGCCCAGCACAGCCAAAAATAAGCAAATTTTTAAAAATCAATTACATTCCTATATATTCAAAATTTACATGCAGAAACTGAAACACACATAACCACCTATAATCACTTCAAAAAAGAAATATAGAAATATACAGGTAAAAC
This sequence comes from Nanger dama, assembly GCA_917880005.1. NCBI lineage: Eukaryota > Metazoa > Chordata > Mammalia > Artiodactyla > Bovidae > Nanger > Nanger dama. The sequence continues at coordinate 38,670,808 of CAKJTW010000008.1, forward strand.
TGCTATATACTATATTGGTATACAAAAAATCTCTATAAAGTTTTGATGAAGAAATAAAAGACATCCTAAACAAATGGAAAAACATACTATATTCATGAACTGAAATATTCAACATAGGAAAGATGTCATTTCTCCTCCAATGTATCTATAGGTTGAAAGCAATGCCTATCAAACATCAAGCAAAGTTGTTTTTGTTTTTTCCTAAAACTGAATTGAAAAGGCACAGGCTCTTGAGTATCTAAAGTCACCTTTACCAAAAACAAAAACAAATGAAGTAAGAGTTCAGTTCAGTCTCTCAGTCGTGTCCGACTCTTTGCGACCCCATGAATCGCAACATGCCTGGCCTCCCTGTCCATCACCAACTCCTGGAGTTCACTCAGACTTGCGTCCATTGAGTCAACGATGCCATCCAGCCATCTTATCCTCAGTTGTCCCCTTCTTCTCCTTTCCCCAATCCTTCCCAGCATCAGAATCTTTTCCAATGAATCAACTCTTCACATGAGGTGGCCAAAGTATTGGAGTTTCAGCTTTAGTATCATTCCTTCCAAAGAAATCCCAGGGTTGTTCTCCTTCAGAATGGAATGGTTGGATCTCCTTGCAGTCCAAGGGACTCTCAAGAGTCTTCTCCAACACCACACTTCAAAAGCATCAATTCTTCGGCACTCAGCCTTCTTCACATTCCAACTCTCACATCCATACATGACTACAGAAAAAAACTATAGCCTTGACTAGACGGACCTTAGTCGGCAAAGTAATGTCTCTGCTTTTGAATATACTATCCAGGTTGGTCATAACTTTGAGTAGGGGGAGTTATTCTATCAGAAATTAAGGTTTTTGAGAAAAATACAGTAATCATGACAATGTTGTATTGTTGGGGACATGGACACAGAATAGAAGAGACAGGAATAGATCCATAAAGATATCCTCAATTGATTTTTGACAAAGAAATCCAATTCAATGAAGGGAAGGAAAGTCTTTTCAACAAATTTTGCTGAAACAACTCAACATCTACAGGCAAAAATTGAATTATGACCTAAACCTCACACCTTATACCAATGTTATCTCATAAAGAGTGAAATGTAAAACAAACCTGTAAAACTTAGGGAAAAAAGGAGAAAAATCTGTAAATAGGACTAGGGCAGGAGTTCTTAACTTTTATACCACAACACACAAAAACGAGTCAAATGGGACTCATTAAAATAAACTGCTTTAGGTCTTTGGAATTCTATGCAAAGAGGACTAAAAGACAAACTACAGGCCGACTGGAAATATTTGCAGATCATATATTCAAGGAAAGACTAGTGTCTTGAATATATACAAAAGTCTTACAGCCCAACACTAAAAGAACAGTACCACTAGAAAAAGGACAAAACAGATAGTTTTCACTGAAGAGGATATACAGATGGCAAACAAGCAAATGAAAAGATGTTCAATATCATTATCCATTAGAGAAATACAAATAAAACCACAGTGAGATAACACTATCCACCTATCAGATTTGTAAAATTAAGAAAGAATTGTGACACCAACTGCTGGCAAGGATGTTGAAGATTTTCTGGGTGACTCACATATTGCTGGTGGCATTTTAAATTGTCACAGTTGCTTTGGAAAAAACAGTTCTGAATTGTTTTTAAATAAAAAATTAAACAGGCAACTATCATATGACCCAACAACAGTTCTCCTGGGCATTTACTCCATTTATGCATGCCTTGCATATTCCAAACAAGTGAAAACTTACGTTTATACAAACATTGGTGCATGAATATTCATAGTGGCTGTATCTGTAATAGCTAAAAACTGGAATCAGACCAGCTGTTCTTCAAAAGATGAACATTTAACAAACTTGCATACCATGGAGTAGGACTCAGTAATAAAAAGGAACAACTTGATACACACAACAATTTGGATGAATCTGCAAGAGATTATGCTGAATTAAGGCTAATTACAAAAGGTCATACTGGAATATTCATTTTACCGGACACTTCTGAAATAACAATATTTCTCAAAAATGGAGGGTAGTATGGTGGTTGCCAAACTGAGATACAGAGGTGTGGAGGAATGAGGTGGGTATGGTTACAAAAGGGAAACATGAGAGCATCTGTGAGACTGAAAATGTTAAGCGTCTTGCCTGTGAAAGTGATACATGAACCAGTTGATGAAAATGTATAGCACTTAGCACACATATACACACACAGGTGCACATGAGTACAAGTAAAACTGCAGAAATCTGAATAAGATTTCTAGAGTATATCATGGAGAGGGAAATGGCAACCCACTCCAGAGTTCTTGCCTGGAGAAGCCCAGGGCCAGAGGAGCCTGGTGGGCTGCCGTCTATGGGGTTGCACAGCATCGGACATGACTGAAGTGACTTAGCAGTAGCAGTGTGTATCTATGTCAATATCCTTCTTGTGAATTCTAAGACAGTTACACAAAATATTCTATTGAATGAAACTTGGAAAAGTATACAAGGGATCTTTCTGCATAATTTCTTACAACTGTATGTGAATTTATAGTTAATAAAATTTTCTAATAAAGAAAAACTGTGAATGATAATAGTACAGCAAGATACTCCAAGAGGAACAAGGCCAAAAATTGTTTCTATTCTATTGCCTTCCCTAAAGTTTGGCACTTTCCTAGAATAAGATAACAGAAAGGAGGGTTTTTTGGGTGGAGAGTTTGTCTTTTTGTTAATTCAACTCAAGGCTGGAAAACATAACCAGCTATTTATATGAGAAGGTTTAGTTAAAATGACAGTAAGAAGTTAATTTTCATAACTTCATAAATATTGGTTGTCTTTTAGATTCTTTACTCTGAGGCCAAACCACAGAATTCTTAGAAATCACATTAAAACACAAAACATCTGTCTTTGCGCTGCTCTGTCCAGGGACCGAACCTGACCAGGCTGAAAAGGCCTGTGAGCACACAGTGTGCCAAGATGCAGAGGGAGGCTGGATTAGAGGAGATGCCAATTCTTAGAAAGTAGAGGGAAAAAAAAGTATAAGACCCATCTTTGATGAAGACTGTAGGCAATTATATTTTTTAAAAATTAAGATATTTCAAAAAGCATTCTTCAGGGAAAGACTAGAAGTATAGTATCTGAGAGAGCTGTGGCCAATATACCAATAAAAATATGTTAAATATATCAACAATAATCATCACATTTGTATATTTAATGCTCAAATAATTCATATATTTTGGTAGGAGTTGTTTAATATGCACAGATTTTATTAATTTTTGAAAAGAATTTAAAAACAATATATAACTTTTTATAAGTTCACCAATATAATAAAACATTTTGTTGATTAATGGAAAAAGACAAGTAGAAGATGCTGAGGTGTAGGGTGGGGTTGAGGAGTCAGGAAAGCAAACGAAGATTAAAGACTGTATAGAGGAGGGTGAAAGGAAGACTCTCTGCTGATCTAGTACAGTGTGTGAAAGGGCAGGGAGTACTAGATGACAAACCCCAAGACTGGATGATGAGGGCTCCCCAGCAGTGACTGGCACTTGGGGACAAGCTGATAGGCCAGAGAAGACACTCCCATATTCCTACTGCTCTGATTCTGAGTTTGATAAGAAACTTTTATTCTAAAGAATAAATCGAATACTATCTGGGATTTATTTGGCCCTTACTGATGACCAGAGGAACACGTTATTGCTGAATTGTCCTCCTTCAATCCCCATAAGAGAACAGAAGGCTGGGGTTAGAGAGAGAAATTACTGGGAAAAGGTGGAAATGGGCAACTGAGTGTGGAGGGAAGGGGGCTTCACAGAGACCTGACATCTGAGATGGGTCTTAAAAACAGGAAGGAGTTTGCCAAATAGGTGACTTATTCTTACTATGTATTTTCTGTTCAGGAGAACGGAGCCAAATACCATTAGAGAGAAGTCACAAAAGACACATATCTTATTTGAAATATGCTTAATGGGTGTCGGTCCCCTCAAGATCTGTAAGAGGACAAAATGAGGGAGGGGGTAAGGAGGGCAGTTATCCAGGTGTTTTCAGAGACATTTTCCCCTTTCATACATAATCCTATCATGCAAATATTATTTATCTTCTTGGGCAAATAAATTCAGGCTCAGAAGATAGGAAATGCTTGGGTCAAGGCCACACCCTTTAAGGTAGAAGAATATTTAAAATACAGGTTTTATTAAAACTCCTGGCTTCTCCATTATCCTCCTATTCTGATTGCAACAGATATGCTCATGAAAGAAGGGATGGATTACAGGTGTGATGCCCATTACACAAGAGTGGACCAAATGGGTACTGAAATAGCAGGGCCCCAAGAGCAGCAAAGAGGGGAAAAAGAAGCAAAGATATTGAGAACGCTAAAAATGAACTTCACTTCTGCTACATTAGTCAAGGCATTCTTTTCCATCAAGAAAGATGATCAAATGCTAAAACAGACCCCAAATGAACACACCTAATGAGTCCAGTATTGCATTTGAAGATCGCAATGGATGGTGGTAAAGTCAGCATGTTTTAGAAACAGACTGGCTTGGGTTAAAAATTTGGCTCCTTTGGGATCCAGCTCTGGTTCCTCCTCTGAATCAGCACCCAACTTCTCATCTATCCCTGATTCTATCTTTTGCTGGCACAATCAGTTTCAAGCAGGCTCTATCCAGCTTCAGAATGGTACACACTGACAGCATCTTACTTTGGGCCGTAGACACATACCTAGCACAAGTACTTGTCCCAGGAATTCACTGACGATGTGATGGGAGACCTCAGTGGGAACCCACTGGTGCGCAGAAATGCATAATCTAGAAGTCAGAGTAGGACAACAGCCACTGAATAAATGTTTCCCTTTCATCCCCTAGGCTTTAAGTTTTTAAGATGCAGTTTCTAAAAAGCTCCTCAAACTATCCTTCTAGCAAATTTGAACAACAAACTTACTATTGGTGTACAACTCAGTAATAAGTCACATATTGGTTCTCTCCTTCACTCCTTGTTACTTTACTCCTGCTCCAGGTAGTCATTTCCCAGGAGATCGCTTACAGGAGAACCCAGGCCAAGAAACTAGTTGTATGACTTGATCAACTTACCTGCCTGAAACATAAATTTCCCCAAACATAAAATGGAATTAATAATTATATTTTCCCAATAGTCTTAGAATTATGAACAAACATATTACATGTAAAGCATTTGGCCTGGTGTTGAGCCCACGGTAAGCAGTGAATAGATGCTGCTGCTGCTAAGTCACTTCAGTCGTGTCCAACTCTGTGCGACCCCACAGATGGCAGCCCACCAGGCTCTGCCGTCCCTGGGATTCTCCAGGCAAGAACACTGGAGTGGGTTGCCATTTCCTTCTCCAATGCATGAAAGTGAAAAGTCAAAGTGAAGTCGCTCAGTCTTCTTGGACTCAGCGACCCCAGGGACTGCAGCCTAGCAGGCTCCTCTGTCCATGGGATTTTCCAGGCAAGAGTACTGGAGTGGGGTGCCATTGCCTTCTCCGAGTGAAGCGATGACAGCTATTTTATTCCCTGGTTCCTTTGTAAAGTCATTGCACATCTTATTTGGAAGCCCAGGATGTACAGCAAAGAAAGTCTCCAGCAAATGCAAATGTAAGCTGTTACATACCCTATTTAAAAAAAAAAAAAATGTTTGAAGCTTATTACCCAGATACATAGGGCCCAAGTTCAGAACTCCATCATTGCAAAACTGACAAGAGTTTGAATAAAAATTCAAATATCTGAAAGGTGAAATGGAATTGGGGGAAAATAGGATTATCTACTGCTGATGTAATACATATGCAAAACCATAAAGTAATGCCAAATAGACCAAACTTTATCACACAGCTAGCTAGCAATTCTAAGGAAGTCTGGGGGCTGGTTTTGGTCTTTGACCCTGCTTCAGTAGAATGCCTATTTTCCTCTCCTCCATCCTCACCAGGATTTCTTAGGATTACTTTTGAATCCCCCATTGTGTTAGGAGGTTTATTTTGAGCTGAAGAAGGTGGTAAAGTTTTATACTATACAGTACATAAAATTATGGTAAACGAAATAAACTTATTCGGAAGAGTAAAAATGAACATTATTTCCACAAGTTCTTAGGAAAAAGTAACAAAAATATCAGTGACAGAGGAGGCAAAACCCTGCTGTTGTGTCAGATTGAAGACATACAGAGGAAGGAGAAAAGAACACTAAGAGGAACCTGTGAGGTGAAGAGACCACCACAAAGCAGAACTGGCACAGAGTGACCTCATCAAGTTTCAGGGGGCCTAAATCTCTCCCTGTTTCAGCACAGTGACCACACCCAAAAAGTCGTGTTCCTTCCTGGAGTTTCTTTCATTTTAAACAAGCTTCTTTTGTTTCAAAACAAGCACCCAAAGCCAGAAGAAGTCCTACTGGTCTATGATATTTTGCCCATGAAAAAGACAAATCTGGAGAAGATTTCAGATTTGAGACAAGACCAATCAGTATAGAATTCTGTCAAGGCCCAAAGGCCCCAACAGCCTTTGAATTGCTATTCAGATTGTCATCGCAGAGATCAGTGTAAACTGGGAAATGAGTTGCACATTGAAAATGATGAAGAAGAAGATGATCCAGTGGAGTCTTCTAATTATTCTAGCCAGCCATGACACCTCATTAACTCTGCCTCTGTGAGATTTTCTCTATCAAACATTTTGTACTGTTCATAACCCTATCACCCAATACCCATGTTAATCACCTTATATTTGGAATAATATGAAGAGTTTCTAATAAGGCTCCCTTGAACACCATTTTCTTTCCACCCACCAAAATTCATCAGAAATTCCTGTGTCATACTATCCTTGCCCAATACCAGTAGAATAGAGTTCTTGGGTGATAAAGGGATGTAATGAAGGTAAGATCTGATGAAATACAGGAAACACACCATCTCATCCTAACTTTACACCCTGATGAAATTTTCTACAAGCCAGTCTCTTGAATTTCACTTATGAAATTAGTAAAAGGGAATGGGGGACATTACATCCATATATAATTTTACAGCTGAAGAGGCATTTCATACCACTGCAGGTGGATAGGAAGGTTGAAAAAGGAAGGGTGTTGGTTAGATAATCATTTCAATTTTTTTTTTAATTTAGGTATAATTTATATAAGATTTGATTAGTCTCAGGTGTTCAACATAATGATTTGATATTCACTGATCAATATTTTTAAAGAATTCTATCAGTTAATAAAAATTTAAACTCCCTAGGACAGATTATTACCAAATGTCCTTCAGCTGCAATTCTCTGTGATGGCATTACCCTGTAACGCAATTTGATGTAGATTGGAAGAGTGCCCCAACACATGTCCCCAAATCTGTCAGATCATCTATGGAATCTATTTGAAATGATCCAGATAACCCATTGGAGAGTTCTTGTTGTACTTCTCAGTGTTCCTTTACATTAAAAATAAATTTCTCCTGCTCCTAGCTATTTCTTACCAATTATTTAACAGCCATTTATGCATTGTTCTTCTACTACCACCTGGTAGAGCACAAATTTATACTCCAATCCCTACATTTTAACACTACCTCCTGAAAATAGCTTCATTTCAACTCAGGGGTCCAATTCATTAACATTCATGTCGTGGTTCATTTTTAGATCTTTCCCTCCCAGACTTAAGGCAGAAACTAAAGCTATGTGGATCCTTATTTCATGGGATGCCAGTTCTAATCTATGAATTTCAATACATCCTTTAGCTATTGCTTTCCTCTGGTCTACAATAGCAGGTATGCAGTGCAGGGGTGTAAGATACAGCTGTAAAGTACCTGTACTCTACTAAATATAACACGCGTGGTGCCAGCTTCCTTCAGCCTCCACTGATAGATAAGACAACTTTCCTGGCAAATAACGTGCTTTTCTTTTACTTCATCCATTATATACGCTGAAAATAACAAGTTCACATACTAGCAGATGTGAGAAAGCCATGTCTCTAGATTTGCTATTCTGGGGCAAGATTTAATTTAACCTTCCAGGGTCAAGCCTGAGAACAAGTAAATCCTGAAAGAAATCAGGAAGCAAGCAGGACATAACAGATTTCATTAACCCTAGTTACAGTTTCATTTTTTTTCCAGTTATGCTTTTTGTTAATTTTGGATTTAAAAAAAAATTCAGGATCTTCAGCTAAAGGTAATGCTTATACTCTCTTGGCATTGAAGAATAATTTAGGCATAACCTCTATAGTTTGTAATAACATGGATGAACTATTGGACAATTTTTGCAAAAAGGTGCTTTCTTTGCAGAAGTTACAATTCTTTTAGACACACTTTTATAGGATATTTTATTTTCTACTGACAATAATCACACAAATGTAAAATGTGTTTATAAGACTAGTATTTTGGTTTAGATGAGGATGAAGTTGTCAAATGAGGAGATTTTAAACCAATTCACCTGAGAGTCCAGGTGTAAAGCAAAGACACAGCAAGCCAGATGACCCAGTGGTAGGAAAGGGCCATGTTCAGGTAAGGGCCTATACAGAATAAACCCACATCTCAGTGACCCTATCTTATGGTTTTGTTTTGCTTCCAAAAAAAATGACATCAATTTTCTGTTACATCACTTAAATGCATTTCATCAAAATTCATATGCCCTGTTTTTATTTGGGGGCTTCCCTGGTGGCTCAGAGGGTAAAGCGTCTACCTGTAACGCAGGAGACCTGGGTTTGAATCCTTGGGTTGGGAAGATTCCCTGGAGAAGGAAATGGCAACCCATTCCAGTATTCTTGCCTGGAGAATCCCATGGATGGAGGAGCCTGTTAGGCTACAGTCCATGGGGGGTCACGAAGAGTCAGACATGACTGAGTGACTTCACTTGCACTATTCTTATTTTTTAGTACAAAAAGTATTTTTTCCAAGTCTATACTTACAACATCCAGGGCAATTATTCTCTAACGTGAGTTTCCATTTTACACAGGATTTTATCCACTAATTCAGGAGCATCGTGGGAGAATGCATGACCTGAGTAGTTTTGTGACAACCATATGCATAAAGATAACTGATAGTCTGAGAACATTTCAGCACTCCTTTGGGGAAATAGTCAAGCCTGAAGTCCATTAACAGCTAAAAAGGAGAAAGTAAAAGATAAAAAGGTAACAAAGTGGGAAACCCTTCAAAGATTGGCTTAAATGGCTGGCGTGAATATTTTATTTTCTACTGGCAATAACCACAAGAATAACTTCTATTTATTGCATATGTACTCTTTCTAGTCATTGCACTTTTAAGCCTCTGAAGTGGCCTTGTTGTTTCTTTGTTTTACAAATGGGGAAATACAGGCTTAAACTTTATCAGTGCTTCGGAGCAGCTAAGGGGAAGAGCTAGCATTTGCACCCAAACTTTGTTATGTCCAAAGCCTATGTGGCTTAAAATCATAAGTCTTTTACCTTGCACTTGTCACAGAGCCACTGGCAAACCACATGTAGGAATAAGGCCAAATTCGGGTGGCGCTCCAATCTCGCAGGATGGAGCTTGCTGTAAGCAGGGATTTCTAAGGCACTTTTTCTGACAAAAGTTTAACATAGCTTGACTCAAGATGTCCCAGACTTTTATCCCACACTTCTCAAGCCCTTAGTTCTAAGGCTTCATCCTTGCAAAAGACCACATAGCCTCTTCTCAGTGTAAGTTTCCTTCAGCAGAGGAAGAAGCTAAAGAAATGTGCTATCCCCTTCCTGGTTTCTCTCTTTACTGGAAAATTAGCTTAATTCATTTCACCTATGTGCCTCTAGGTGGGGCTTGGTTTTGCTTGTCAAGCCTAAACACTTTCAGCTGGGCCAGTAATGAGTGGCCTCTTCAGAAAATAACAATGGTATTGATTTTAAAAATAACACGGGGACTTGTAGAAATTTAGAAACTATGGGGCAGCACAGAGAAGAAAATAAAAATGACCAATAACTACCATTAAATTTTGTAGAATAGACTTCTAGTCATTTTTTCCTTTTTTTTTTCCTATGCATGGGCAATAGATAGTTACAAAATAATTTTTCTCATGGAAAATTTCAAAAAGATACAAAAGTAGGCAGACTAGTGTCAAAACTCCAGTGCACCCATCAGTTCAGTTCAGCCGCTCAGTCATGTCCAACTCTTTGCGACCCCATGAATCGCAGCCCGCCAGGCCTCCCTGTCCATCACTAACTCCCGAAGCTCACCCAGACTCACGTCCATCGAGTCCGTGATGCCATCCAGCCATCTCACCCTCGGTCGTCCCCTTCTCCTCCTGCCCCCAATCCCTCCCATAACCCCGTACAATTAATAATTCGTGACTAAACTTATTTTTCATCCATACTCGAACCCAGGTACTCTCTTACTCCAGGTTATTTTGAAGCCATCCTAGACACCAGAGCATTTCAGCTGGAAAAAGGTCATTATGTGCTTTTATAAAATAAGTGAGCTTTTCATTAGTCATGATCTAATACCGTTATTTCACCTGCAAGTTTAACAATAGTTCACATCATTTAACAATAGTTCATATCAAAGTGGAAATACGGACACTAAATATGGGCAGTTCATAATACACCCATATTCAGTGTTCATATTTCCACTTTCTTATGAATCTTTCCTTGGTTAAGTGTTTGAATCAGGATAAAATTTAGGTCTACATATTGCTATGAGTTGGCTTATCTCCTATATCTTACCTCCTCAAAGTGTAGTCAGGATGCAGCACCCTGGGCTCCCATGGGAGCTTGTTAGATATGCAGAACCTCAGCCAGTCCCCACCCTACCCAGACCATCTCAGGCAGAAACTGCACCATAATTCATATGCCTAGTAATTAAAGTCTGACGCTCAATGTTTTTAAGTCTCTTTTAATCTAAGTTTCTCTCTCTTCAGCTTTTTTTCTTCATATATCTTTTTAAAACATCTACATTGTCTACCCATATTTCTCACAGTGTGGCTAATGCTAATTGTAGCCTCATGGTAATGTATAACACTACTTTTAATATAAAATGGAATTATATCTAAAGGCCTGGTCAGAAGCAGGTTCATTTTCTGGGCGGGGCTTACATCACTCAGTCTTTCAAACCTAGAAGGTTGAGCACTGAAGAAACAATGCTTTCCAGCTGCAGTGCTGGAGAAGACTCTTTAGAGTCCCTTAAACAGCAAGAAGATCAAACCAGTCAATCATAAGGGAAATCAACCCTGAATATTCATTGAAAGGACTGATGCTGAAACAGAAGCTCTAATGCTCTGAACACCTGATGCAAAGAACTGACTTATTAGAAAAGACCCTGATGCTGGCCAAGATTGAAGGCAAGAGGAGGATGAAGCAGAGGATGAGATGGTTGGATGGCATCACTGACTCAAAGTACATGAATTTGAGCAAACTCCAGGAGGTAGTGGAGGACAGAGGAGCCTGACATGCTGCAATCCATGGTGTCAAAACAAAAGTCAGACATGATTAGTGACTGAACAACAACAATAACCTCCTTGCTTATAAGCTAGTTTCCTCCCTATTGATAAAACTGCTTTGACCACCTCTTACACTAAGTCGGCATCAATCATCGCATTCCATGGATACTGCAATAAGAACACTCTTAAAGCCACTTTCAGAGAAAGCCCAGTTGATAGAATTAAAATGAATACTTGCTGTGGAACATAGTCTAACCTCAACTTTGTTACTCATTTTGATGAGTTTAGTGCATGTTGTCATTTATAGAAGTAAAATGTTAGAGTAAGTGATTTATACATTTTATCTGATTTTGAAAAAGAATTTAATTTTAATGAATTTTGTATGCTTTAGTGTTCTTTAAATTCTTATGAGTCAGTGTTGATATTCTACCTATTATTTTTTTATGCCACTAAGCTTCTAATACCATGCTTTACTTATGGCAAGTTTTATTACCTGTATGCTCAATTAACTTTTCAGATTCCTTCTGGGTTGCTGAGCTAGAGTATATAGCTCTGACTCTTCAAATCATGCCCAGTTGAAGTCTTATGAGTATTTACTGAATGATTCTTATTTACAAGGCATCGTGCTTGTTTAAATCTGAAGTCAGATAAATTCGTTTTTTTTAGGGAGGTTCCCTGTAAAATATAAAGTCTAAACATGGTCCCCTGAAACATACTTTCTTTACCATCTAACAATTGTAAAGGTACGAGACAAATGTATTCCTTTAAACTGGGCCACTGTAACAGGTTGAATACAGGTGACAATCTTAACATCCATATTTATCTATAAGAAGAGATTTCTCTCTAACATAATTTCTAATTATGTCCTCGTTCTCAATGGAATGCCTGCAGCATTAACTGGAGGTGGAGACGGCATAAAATCCAGAGCTTCTGATAAATATGTTCCCAGTTTTCTCTGATGTCATCTTGAAGAGACCCAATTTAGAAGTGTCCTGCCTACAGGTCAAAGACAACAGTCACACCTTAACAAGGAACCACGGTTATAACACATCTCTGCAGGTTCTATCAGGCACTAACTTACTTTGTCCTTTAAAAGAAAAGAAATTTTAAAAAGAACTAGCCTAGGGGCTGAATCCATCTAGGGGAGGAAAACAGATACTTGGAGCCTGACACTGCTACAGGCAAAGCACTAGAGGAAGGTTTTTCTCACTTATCACCGGAAGGCAAACATCTTGTAACTCCTTTGAGCACAGAACTCTTGTACTCTTGACTCCTTTTCACATAAAACAGGGGAAGGGCGAGTGGTTGAAATAGCTTCATTTTGAAACATATTTATGGGAAACGCCCCAACACACACACACACACACACACACAAATAACAAGTGTGTTGCCCAGAGTTTTCAAGTTTAAACTATATTTGAGGCAAAAGGATCTAGCCCAGCTGCACATTTTGATTATATTTTAAGAGAAAGAAGATTCTAGTGTCCCTCGTTGTGCATTTATAACACAATATAGAATCACATACACTGAAGATCAGAATAATTTGAGAGTTATTTTTTGCTTGAGAAACAAAAATACTATTTGGAAATGGCAATAGTCAAAAGAAATGGAATTGTGAAAATATAGGCAAATATATGAAAAAGCAAGGCCTTTGGAAATTCATGAATGCCGTGGTCAAATGAATACAGAGGTTTACTAAAAGGTATGAGATATTCCACCACAAAAAAATCTTTGTTTACCTAGAATCCAAACATCCAGATGTCTGGAGCTGCACTTTACTTTTGTGAGAAAGAGTTAACAGGATGATTAGGTTATGACCCTGAACATTTCAAAGCCACCAGAACTTCTAAAAGCTCTAGACTTATATTTCCAATTGCTTCCTTGACATCTTTCCCCAGATACATCAAAGCCATCTGGAATTTAGCTTTGTCAAATTGAAGACCTGATTTCCTCTTGCAAACTGGATAGTTTTCATTCTTGCCTCATCACAGCAAAGGGCCCCCAAAGTTTACCAAGAAACTTGGTAAACAGGAGTCAGGCCAGCTTCACGGGCTTGTGTCCAGCAGAGTCACACAGAACATGCACTGAGAAAGGTCCTGCACTTACAGTTTAATGCTTTGTGGTTGCTGTCTTGAATTTCTTAATTGGTCTTCTAACAGTGAAGCACCCCAAAGGCTTGGAGCTTCGATTCACATGAGGAGTTGCCTCCTGCCACCTCCCTGCCTCCCAGGACAGGTTGTCAGTCTCTTGTTTCCTGTCCTGTGGCGTGCCGAGTCATCCCTAGATGCCCCTTTCCTGCTACTGCCATTTTGTCCTCTACCCTTGACAGTGATCAGATCATGTTGGTGGCCAGAAAAGGCACTGAGTTCTGCAATGAGGACCTGAGCACAGGTCCATGGACAGTCAAAGGTAAGCACATTTAGCCTGTGTTGTCTCAACAGGGAATAGTAGTGGCCCTCATAGTCTTGGGCTGGCAAGGCCATCATGTATGTAAGGGCTAATTGGTGAAGGAAGCCTCTTTCCCAGCTCCCATCCAGGTACCAAATACATCCTCGTGCAGAGGCCACAATACCTTGGGGGTTGCCTGTTTCTTATGGTTGAAGCAGCAGGCCTATGGAAGTGGGGGATAAACTTCCCAGTACAGGGCACAATACATCCACCTGTCCCATTGTTGGCAAGACAGTAAACCCAGCAGTTAGCATGACTATGCCCATACTGAATTATGGGACGGAAACCAGGGGTACCTGTGAGGGTCTGGACTGTCCTACAAGTATCCTGATTCCCAAGGGAGAACGGCATTAAAAAGCAAATAAAAACATCATGACAGTTGAAGAAAAAGACCATGGATGAGAATAAACAGTTTTATATTTTTAGTGACACTTTTTTCCTGTTCTTTGAACAAGGAAGCCACATTTTCATTTTTCACTGGGCCCTACATGTTACACACCCAGCCCTACCAGGAGACATCATTTGGACGTCCATATTTTCTGCCTACAAGCTCTGATATTTCCACTGCCAAAGTAGACTCTGTGTTCACATCTCTCCACCACACATCTTTTCCCTCCAATACTTTATTAACCTTCGATCAAGGCCTGGCCGCTATAGTCTCTTCACAACACCCAGAATCATTTGTTGAAAAATTGAAGTCACTTTAAAAACTTAAAGGCTCCCCATCATACTTAGAACAATGTTTGAAGTTTTGAAGGCAGAGCTGGCTGCTTCCATTCTACAGGCCCTTCTTTATACAGAGCTTTCCAGATATCCTTCCTAAGTCTTACTCCTATGCTATGCTGTTTCCTTCATGTGGCAAATGTTGATTTATGCATTTGTTTCTTTATTTTTCACCTGTTTTCTATTTGCCTCCTACTCTCATCTGCAGACTTCATGGGGACAAGTCTGTTTTCTCAGCCAATCTCTATCTGGAGCCTGGTACAGGGCTTGAGCACAGTACTTGACAGTTGTCTATTAATTTAATAAATATCCATTACAGTTATAGGATCTGATCTATTATACATCAATTTGGAAACTTTAGAAGTGGGAAACCTGGATATATTATGAATAGGTATCAAGTTTATCACAAAGCAGACAACTCTTGTATCTCCCCATGTGGTCACATACAAATTAGTATATTAATTTTTAAGTTTCAAACCAATCATTGAAATGTTGAATAGGGTATTTATGAGTCTTATTTTCCTGGAAGAATGGAAATTCTGTGTTACTTTGGAATTTT
Organism: Nanger dama; assembly: GCA_917880005.1. Taxonomy (NCBI): domain Eukaryota; kingdom Metazoa; phylum Chordata; class Mammalia; order Artiodactyla; family Bovidae; genus Nanger; species Nanger dama. Next base: position 38,685,844 of record CAKJTW010000008.1, read on the forward strand.
AAGTTGATGTAAAATTGATTAAATTTGTTGATTTAAAAATTATCTAGAGGTATACACTCAAAATTCAGCAAGTTTTCTCTCTCACTCCCTCCCTCCCTTCTTTCCATCTTTCCTTGCTTTTGGTAATAGTCCAGAAAACTCACCCTTCAAATTTCATTATAAAGTTTAATAAGGCAAATAAAATTGTCTTTTAGGTAAAATGTTGAGTATTTATTTCAGTTAGTATTTTAATTTCTGGTAAAGGTCTATGTGACAGGCTGAAAATGCAGAGTACATTGTGCTAAATGCCAGCTGTATAATTCACAAGCTAGAATCAAGATTGCCAGGAGAAATATCAACAACCACAGATATACAGATGATACCACTCCAATGGCAGAAACAGAAGAGGAACTAAAGAGCCTCTTGATGAGGGTGAAAGAGGAGAGTGAAATGCTGGATGAAAACTCAACATTCATAAAACTAAAATTATGGCATCCAGTCCCATTAATTCATGGCAAACAGAAAGGGAAAGAGTGGAAGCAGTGACAGATTCTATTTTTTTGACCACCAAAATCACTGTGGATGGTGACTGCAGCCATAAAATGATAAGATACTTGCTCCTTGGAAGGAAAGCTATCACAAACCTAGACAGCATATGTAAAATCGGAGACCTCACTTTGCCCAAAGAAGTCTGGATAGTCAAAGCTATGGTTTTTCCGGTAGTCGTGTATGGATGTGAGAATTGGACCATAAAGAAGGCTGAGTGCTGAAGAACTGAAGTTTTTAAATTGTGGTGCTGGAGAGGACAGAAGACTCTTGAGAGTCCCTTGGGCTGCAAGGGGATCAAACCAGTCAATCTTAAAGGAGATCAATCCTGAATTTTCATGGGAAGGACTGATGTTGAACCTGAAGCTCTAATACTTTGGCCACCTGATGTAAAGAGCTGACTCACTGGAAAAGAGCTGACTCTGGGAAAGACTGAAGGCAGGAGAAGGGGGCAGCAGAGGATGAGGTGGTTGGATGGCATCATCAAGTCAATAGTTATGGGTATGAGCAAGCTCCAGGAGATAGTGAAGGACAGGGTAGCCTGGCATGCTGCAGTCCATGGGGTCACAAAGAGTCACACACAACTTAGCAACTGAACAACAAAAGATGTCCACATCCCAATCCTTGGGACTATGAAGATTTCACCTCACATGACAACAGGTTCTTTGCAAAGTGACTAAGTGAAAGATCTTATGATGCTGAGATTCACCTGGATTAACCACTTTGGACCAGTGTAATCAAACTGATCCTTATAAGAGTGAAGCAAGAAGGTCAGAAACAGAGAGATCAGAAAATGCTACCTTGCTGTTTTTAAAAGACAGAGGATGGAGACATGAGACAAAGAAAGCAGGTAACCTCTGGAAGTTAGAGAACACAAGGAAATGGATTCTCCCCTAGAGTCTCCAGAAGGAATACAGCCCTGCTGATACTTAAGTTTAGGACATCTGCCCTGCAGAACCATAGGACAGTACATTTGTATCCTTCTAACCAGCAAATCTGTGGTCTTGCAGCAGCCACAGACATTAACACGGCTTATGATTAGAGACATTTGTTTAGTCTGTGTGTTTATATAGTGTACAGCAGAAGCATAGGTGAAAAAAAGCCTTAGTATATGATCTACCCTGCTATTTCCTAAACTTGTCTAGGGATCAGAGTCTTGTGGGGAATTTATTGTAAACACGATATCCAGTACTCCTTCCTTAGACACTGTGGTCAAGAATTCTGGTCCAATGCAGGAAATAAAGCTCATGAAAATGAAATGATGTTCCTAAGGCTGCAAAAATAGTCAATAGCCTGTCAAGAGCAAAACTCGAAACATCATCCTGCAGTACTGAGATTACTGTTCCACACTGAGGTTTTATACTGATCGTGAAAGGATCTTACAAACAACTTACAGAGATTAGAGCATAATTTTGTTTCATAAAAGATTAACATGTTTCAAATAATTGAATCATAAAAGTGAGAGGGGAATTTAAGCAACATTAGAGTCGTAAGGATCTATTATAGGAGTGAATGTCTGTGTCCCTCCAAATTCTTATATTGAAGCCCTAACCCCAGGGGGACAGTGTTTAGAGACGGGCCCTCTAAAGAAGTAATCAAGATTTAATCATATAGTAATGATGAGTTTAGGGTCTTTATAAAAAGAGACACAGCAAGTTTGTGCCTGAGCTCTCTCTTGGTACATGTACACAATGGAATGACCGTGTAAGCACACAGTGAAAAAAATGGCCATCTACAAGCCAGGAAGAAGTCTTAACCAGAAACTGATCCTGTTGGACCTTGATGTGGGACTTCCAGCTTCCAGGACTGTGAGAAAATAAATTCCTGTTGTTTAAGCCTTCCAGTCTGTGGTATTTTGTTATGTCAGCCTGAGCTGAATAACACAGGACCAAAAAACCAGGTGCATGTGTGGTCCTGAATTGAATACTGATTTAAGTAAACCAGCCTTAAAAGGCTTTATTTGATTCAACTGGGGAAATCTGAATGAAGTCTGGGTATTAAATTAGATGAAAACACATTGAAATGGAAAAGTGAAGCTTATGAACTGAAAATACACAGATTACAAAATAATATGTATAGCATTATGTCATGCTGTAAAAAATACAAAACTGTGTGTATGCATATGTGTTATATATATTTATAAATTAAAATTTTCTACTATATATATGTATTGAAAGTGAAAGTTAGTCACTCAGTCACGTCTGACTCTTTGCAAACTCATGGACTATATAGCCTGCCAGACTCCCCATCCATGGGATTCTCCAGGCAAGAAAAGAATACTGGAGTGGGTGTCTGTTCCCTTCTCCAGGTGATCTTCCCAACTCAGGGATCAAACCCGGATCTCCTGCATAGCAGGCAGATTCTTTACAATCTGAGCCACACGGAAGCCCCATGTATATGTATTACTTCCATATAAAATTAAATATTGTTTTAAAAAACTGATACCAAGTCCTTCTCTAGGAAAATCCTGTCAATTTATGGAAAGTTTTATTTTTTTCACACCTTACACTGAACCATTTGCATTATCCCATCTTTCTCCCAGTGAACCAGTCACAATTGTAATCAAATAGCTGTCAGTAAGGAAAGCTGCCAATAGATAAAAAAGGAAAAGCAACAAGGATCATCTCTCTACTGGGTCCAAGCCTCCATTAATTTCTAGTTGAGGTAACTCAAAATTCAATCTAATTCAAATAAGATTTGTTGAGTGAATTAATCCATTCCCCCAAGAAAGTATTCTCAAACATTAAAAAGTTATGTAAAGAGATCCAACCAGTCTGTTCTAAAAGAGATCAGCCCTGGGTGTTCTTTGGAAGGAATGATGCTGACGCTGAAACTCCAGTACTTTGGCCACCACATGCGACGAGTTGACTCACTGGAAAAGACTCTGATGCTGGGAAGGATTGGGGGCAGGAGGAGAAGGGGACGACAGGATGAGATGGCTGGATGGCATCACCGACTCGATGGATATGAGTTTGAGAAACTCCAGGAGTTGGTGATGAACAGGGAGGCCTGGCATGCTGCGATTCATTGGGTCACAAAGAGTCGGACACAACTGAGCGACTGAACTGAACTGAATACCATCTTCTGTTCTAGTGGAAAAGATTAGGAACCCATCAGACATAGCAGTAGAGGGATATAACTGAAATATAAAATTTTGATTCTATTCAATTCAACAGCCTTTACTGAGTATTGAATGTGTTCACAGTCCTAGGCTAGAATACTCTACTCCCTATTACTAGAAATGTTTTATTCTTTCTTCCTTACTTATCTGAATTTCACCTGTTTGTAAAGACCTGCTCCCAGTTTCTCCAAGAAGCCTGATCTGACTTCTCTAGGCTGGAGCAGCTATTCTCTTTGTCTGAAAATGCAGGATGCATAACAATGTCTCTTCAGTCCTCAGTTATTTAAATATACATATTTTAACTTTTCTCCCTAGAGAGACTGTAGGGCCCTATGGGGTAGAGTCCTTTTAAGAATCATCAATGTTCTCTACACTGTTCTGTTATCTGGTAGACACTGAATACATGTTTGTTGATTGACAAATCTGGGATTTGCCTTTCCCTTGGTCCAAAACTCTAGTACAAAACTGCTAGAGTACAGTTAATACTTGCTGAAACAGATGCCAATTCTTGGTCTTAAACATGATAATGATTCTTTTCTAAAGAGTCTTGGATTTTACCCTGTTCTCTAAGTGGCTCCACAGAGGGTAGCTCTGGTGTGTTAATTTACAATACAAAGAAGAAATCTCTTCCAGTCTGTGCCAAATGGGTTGAAAAACTGAATGAGAACTGGAAGTTTCCACAGTCATGCACCAGGTAACAAGAAAGAAGCTTTTTCACAGGAGTAAAACTGTTCTTTCTCTGCTAGGAGAGCAACTTAAGAAGAAAGAAACAGCCAGGCTGAAAGTTGTGTCTTTGACCCCACTTTTCCAGTGCTGAGCCAGGAAAATGAGATACTGAAGAGGTGAAATGTTGCCAAACCCCTGAGAAATGAGGCATGTGCTGCTGGGGATGCAAGAGGGTTGGTGACATTTAATTGAGGAATTGCCCAATTTTCCATCTGGTTGAGAAGAAAATCAAGGTGAAACAGTTGGGCTCCGATGTGTGTGACTGAGTTAGAGGCAGGTGCCATCCAATTTCATTTTCTTAAGGCAATGGATCTTAGCAATGAGATGGCTCTGTTCCACTGTCTGAGGACGCAATTAGAAACACAAGAAGCTTCATGTCTTGACTCTGGTTCTTCCAGAAAGACATTTAGAGTATGTTAACTTTTGACCTACCTACCATGCAGCAAATACTGATCACTTAACTGATCACAGTTAAGACATTGGCTGTGGAGTCATAAAGATTTGTCTTAAATTCCTGGATCATTTGCTAGCTGTGTGGCCTTGGACAAGCAGTTCTCTTTGTTGCTTAATTTTGTCCTCTCTGAAATAGACACTATCATATATATACACACACATATATACACATATCACAATGACTGGCTAGGCAAGTAATTTTCAGGACTTCTTTAAAAATGGAATTTTCTATTGTCATTCTATACTGTCACTCAGGGCACTCTGAAATCCTTATAAAATCAAAATTCTGAGTCTACTGAACTTCCCGTCTCGTTGGAAATGGTCTACCCCAGGCAGACTTACAAAAGACTAGACTAATTAGAATCATGGGCGGAGCTGCACCTCAGTGTCCTCTCACTTCAGTTTTCCAAGTCTCCAGATTGTTCTTATGCTAGTCCTCATTTGGATCAAGGGCTTTATACCTGTGCCTTGTCACCTATTTATTCCCTATGCCTAGCATGTCCTTGGCTGCCATTCTCAATAAACCGAGTCCAGTCTCTCCTCAAGGCTTAGTCTAAGTCACTGCCTCTGTGGAACTGTGCTCCACACTCAGAGGCTACCATTTTCCCCTGGAAGCTCCCCACACTGTAATTTGATATTATTTCCCTTTCATGTTTATTTCATTCTATTTTGCATTTGATTATTTTGACAGGCACACTTTTGGCATCCTCAGCAGCAAATGTCTCATTTCTCAAGGATTTATCTTTCTATAGGGAGTATAACTCTGCAAAACCTAGAAGGTGTGAAAACGATTCACTGATCTAGAGATTTTTTTACATAATTGGTGCTCAATAAATGGTTGATGAATAAATAGATGAAGCGCTTGAAACCTATTCTTGAATCAATTCAGGAATTTGACCAGTTCTGTAGGAGGAACATCCATCCTCCTCCCACCCCTAATTTCTACCATCCCCAATCTAGTATTTCTATTTTGCCTCAGAAAACAGCAACACCTGCTCTTTGGGAAATTATTGCTAAGAATATATCTCCCTGTTCTCCTACCCTGCCCCACTCATTCCTGCCCAAATGAGGAGGATGGAAAATTCTCACCAGTAAGATAAGAAAGGGGCCCAAAAACCAGGCAACCAGCCCACTCCAGAGGTTCAGCTTGCCACCACATGGGTAAGTCAGCCTGATTCAGAAGCACTATTGATCTAGACCATCACTGCAAATCCAGGTTGCCCATGTTTCCTGTGTGGCTTTTCACCTGGTTCACAACTTATAGTGGGGTGATGGGTGTCAACTGTCCCTATATACATATCTGATAATACTTTTACAAGTCCTGACACTGATTTAATGTTGAGAAGGATACCCCCAAAATATTTCAAAATATGGCATTTTCGAAGGAAAAACAGAATATTGTACAGTTTATACATCAGAGGGATGAGAGAAAAATCCCAAGAAGCTGTAATCCCTCTTTGAATTGAAATTCTAAATATGATGTTTTATTAATAGGCTACTATAAAATCAAAATGGGCTTCCAGCCAGTGCATTCCTAAATTAGAGGCTTACACATCATTAAAACAAGCTCTACCAGGATGGCACCAGATTCAGCAGAGGATGTTAAAAGCCCTAAAATAACTTGATGTAAAGGTTTACTAGGAGGTGCCTCATCATAAAAGGTTAAAAATATCATCTAAATGGAAATAAAGGCATGCATCTTCCTACACTCATGGGAGGTTCACAAACAGCAAGATGAGAGATCCTAACCACAACACCTCTTATCTTTGTATTCATTTACCGCAATAGCGAATGCAGAAGAGCGTAAAGTGGTGGCTTTTCACAGTCAACAGTTTTAATTCAACAAGGATCTAATGAGTTTCCATTTGGTATGCAGTATGCTAGTAGAGCAAGATCCCCCTAGGCATAAAAACACATGTCATCCAGCTTGTCATGTACTCCATACCGGTATTTTAGTTTGAATTCTTATCCTGGATAATTGTACTTGGGGCAGCTTCATATTTTATGGGGCCTGAATCTTATACAATTTGGGAGTATGCTCTTAAAGAAAAAGAAAACAAAATTATAAACACAAAATCAAATGGACATTCTTGGAAGGGGTTCTTGCAAGCCAGGGGACTGAAGCTTAAGACACATTAGCTTTTCAGTAAATCCTCCACTGTTATAGCACAGCAGTCTTTGCCCTAATAAAATCCTCTGATTAGCAGCATGGTCAATAAAAAGTCTCTGCAAGTGATGAAACACAAATGATGAAGATAATGAATATAATAATAATGAACAAGATGATGATCAGAAAGAGGAGGAGGAGGGAAAAAAGATTTATACACAGGGCACATCTCTCTATCACTTCATGCTCTTGCCACTGGCGAGCGGAAACCCACATCAGGAGCCTAGATGATAGTACTCTCCTAACTCAGTCATCTTCTGGCTCTTTGCTACTCTCTTGCACACACAAACCCTTTCCTGGAGCCTGCTGCTCCTATAAATGGTTTGACATTCAGTGTAACTTATCTTCAGAATGCACCATTCAGAAGAATCTGAAGAGAATGTACAACAATCTCTTTCATTTCTAAAGTAGTTTAGAGGAATTTTTTTTCTTTTATATAGAAGTCATGACAAGAGGCTACTAAAGCTTTTCTGCAAATGTATCTCCTGCAATATGTTACTTCTCTTTCCTTCATTGCTATGAAACAGAAAAGGAAGACAACTTTCTCTATGTAAAAAGAAGGTTCAGTGAACATCCTGTAAGGTGCAAAGTTTAAAATTAGGAGAAAATGTGCAATTATTTCAAACTAGTTAAGTTAGATTTCTGTTGTTTTTTTTCTAACTGCTCAGTTGGTTTTTAGAGAAATGCTTCAATTGTCTAGCTTTCGTTTCATGACCTATTTATTCAATAGGTAGTTTAAATGTTGACTCTCCCCCAAGAAACACCCATTCACCTTATCAGTGTGGGTATAATGCATCTACCTTGGGCACTAGGCTGCAGAGGGGTAGGTAGGGATCAGTGCATACAGTATTAAAAATAACAAATAGTATTTGAGAGGTTTTTTTAATGGGCAATAAATTTTATCAGTTACAAATGTATATATTAATAGTGTGTTGTGGAGGGAAACAATGAACAGGCGAGGCTAAGTGTGTGCTGGTTGTTTCCCTAGAGAGGAACAAAATACTACCAGCATTAAAAAAAAGGAAAAAAAAAGAAAAAAAGATGGACTAATTGGTTCATAGGTAGTGGTGTAGACCTAAATGGAAGGCTATCTATGATCTAAAGATGGACTTCCAGTACTGTGTGTGTATGGGGGCAAGGGTGCCACTCCCTGGGCAGATAAACAGTTCCTGTGGCAGAAAAGTGCATGATGTGTTTGTGGGAACAAGAAGATGAATGAACTGTAGAGAGAAGGTAAGCCTGGAGAGGGGGTCAGAGGCCAAGTCTTGCAGAATTATAACCCATACTAAGGTGCTGGAGAAGGAAATGGCAATCCACTCTAGTACTCTTGCCTGGAAAATTCCATGGACTGAGAGGCTCCTCAGAGCCTGGTAGGCTACAGTCCATGGGGTCGCAGAGTCGGACACGACTGAGCAACTTCTATATATATATAAGGTGCTGGAGAAGACTCTTGAGAGTCCCTTGGACTGCAAGGAGATCCAACCAGTCCATTCTGAAGGAGATCAGCCCTGGGATGTCTTTGGAAGGAATGATGCTGAAGCTGAAACTCCAGTACTTTGGCCACCTCATGCGAAGAGTTGACTCATTGGAAAAGACTCTGATGCTGGGAGGGATTGGGGGCAGGAGGAGAAGGCTGGATAGCATCACGGACTCGAGAGGCGTGAGTCTGAGTGAACTCCGGGAGATGGTGATGGACAGGGGAGGCCTGGCATGCTGCGATTCATGGGGTCGCAAAGAGTCGGACACAACTGAGCGAATGAACTGAACTGAACTGAAGGATTTAACTTTGAGCTCATATGTGCCATTTTACATATTTGTGAAAACAGAGAGAAAAAGACTAAAACAGTCTCCATATGGAGTATGGTGGACGGAAAGAGCTCTTTTTAGGAGTGTCCAAGCCTTTTGCACCAACACAGAGAAAAGACTCCCCAGGGTAGGAAATATTTCTTACCTCCCTGTTCTCCAAGCCTAACAAAGTAACAAAGCAGGACTCTGGGTGGTCATGTTGCCTTTCTCAATTTCAGTTTCCTTATCTGTGAAGTGAAACCGGAACCATATGGTATTTGTGTATATGTGGCCTCATTTTTTAACTTTTCATTTTGAAATGATTTTAGACATGCAGAAAAATTGTAAATACAGGATTCCTAGGTATACTTCACCCTGCTTCACTTAACATGAGCATCTTACAGAACCATGGTATATTTATAAAAACAGACAAATCACCATGGGTATAAAACTTTACACTGCAAACTTTAGATTTCATTGGTTTTTTTTTCATTAACACATTTTTCTGTACCAAGACTCAATTCAGGCCACCTCATTGAATTTAATTGTCATATACCCTTAGTCTTCCCCAATCTATGACAGTTTTTACACCTTCCTTTGCATTTCCTGACCTTGACACCTTTGAAACGCAGTGGCTAGGTAATTTTGTAGATCATCTCTCCCCCAGTTTTCCCATGGATAAACTGAGAGTGTCGACTTGGGAGAATACTCTCTCATTGGCCACATGATTTTGTCTTCTGCGCCAGCTTGGGGTTTTATAAAAGGAAGTAATTTTCCCCTGGTCTATAGCCTTTTTGTCATTCCTCCAGGTCCAGCATAATCTGCACATTAGACCTGAAAGAAACTTAAGATAAACAATCACAGAAAGTCCTGTGTCCTATCTAGTTTTATCTTTAGGAGCCTCATTAATCTTCAACCTTTCTTAAATATTATTTATTCTCTTCATTTCTTATATTTTTTTCCTTCTCTCTGTACCCTGAAGCTACCACAGATGCAATATGTCTACAATGACAAGATAACTATTATGTTCTGTAGACGAGTTTTCTTTCTGGTCTCTGAAACCTCACAGGGAACCTCTTTCAAGGTAGCCGAGTTTATCTACATTGGCAGGGAAATAGCACATGCAAGACCCGTGTCTGAAAATTTTCTAGACCTCACAGTTTACTCTTTAAAAGACAATGACTCATTCCTAATTATGTTTTCTCTTGAAGAAACAACTGTCTCCCTGGATTTAAATCACACCTATCAATGTTCTAGTTAATCTTTGGATGGAATCTGTAAAATTGGAACACAACAAAAGCGAGATTTCTTTGTGCCTTAAGATAAGTGTCTAAGTCAGTTTGTATAGATAACTTTCATTTTAGATAAATTTGATGGGTAGAATTGCCTGCTTTTGAGTTAAGAAATTAGGATCTGAGAACTCTGCAGCTGTCATAAGGTGAACTCAAAGGCCTGTAGAAATGCTGGGTTTTGGCTTCCCTGATGGCTCAGAGGGTAAAGTGTCTGCCTACAATGCAGGAGACCTGGGTTCGATCCCTGGGTCAGGAAGATCCCCTGGAGAAGAAAATGGCAACCCACTCCAGTACTCTTGCCTGGAAAATCCCATGTACTGAGAAGCCTGGTAGGCTACAGTCCATGGGGTCACAAAGAGTTGGATACAACTGAGCGACTTCACTATGAAAGATAAAATAACTGCATTTCTACTTCTTTAAAGGTTCCATCACACTTGCTCTTTTCTCCTTGAACACATGGTGCTCTGCTCTGGCTCAGGGCCATTGCACACAATGCTCCTTCGGTCTGCTTAACTCTCCTCTCCATCTCTCTATTGTTTTGCTTAGGAAGGTCATCATTCACCTTCCAGACTACACCAGGTCCTCCTTGAGATGCTTTCATGATTCCATGTGTTTTCCCTTCATAACACTTGAACAAAATTTATAATTATGTATCTGTGTTGTAATTTAATAACCATGTCAGCTAATAACAGGAAAGAATTATTTTACACTCTACTTTACCGGTTTCTAGAGAGGCAAACTGCATTACCATTCAACTCTTGCAGAACCACCGAAATAGGCACTCTATTCTACTCTTCTGGTATATAAACTCACCTGATTTAACCACTTTGTTAAAAGTTTTGGCAGCAGGTAGAAGTTGTACTGATAGATGGTAGAATAGAATCCTAAATTAAAAGACCCAAGAGACAAAAGAGACTCACGATATTAGCATTTCAAAGTTGGAAAGCAAACAAATATTCACAAAGGAAAAGTGTAAAAAACACCTTAGATAATCATCCTTTGAAATATCTCAATTCTCAAAATACAGAATGGTTATCTAGTGATATCCATTAAGTCCTCCTAATTACCTTATGAAATTTCTACTGCAAATATGTAAAAGACAGTTATGAAAAATAAAAATTGTCAACAAAATATGTGAGACTAAGGAGTATTGACAGAAAAAAATAACAAGACGTACTTACATTTACTAAGCAGTTATGATACGCTAGGCTCTGAGCTAGACACTTTAACAAATTTTATTTTCACTGCACCCTCATATATTTGGCATAGTCAATAAAGCAGAAGTAGGTGTTTTTCTGGAACTCTCTTGCTTTTCTGATGATCCAATGGATGCTGGCAATTTGATCTCTGGTTCCTCTGTCTTTTCTAAATCGAGCTTGAACATCTGGAAATTCTTGGTTTACATACTATTGAAGCCTGACTTGGAGAATTTTGAGCAGTACTTTACTAGCATGTGAGATGAGTGCAATTGTGCAGTAGTTTAAGCATTCTTTGGCATTGCCTTTCTTTGGGATTGGGATGAAAATTGACCTTTTCCAGTCCTGTGGCCACTGCTGAGTTTTCCAAATTTGCTGGCATATTGAGTACAGCACTTTACCACCATCATCTTTTAGGATTTGAAACAGCTCAGCTGGAATTCTATCACCTCCACTAGCTTTGATCCTAGTGATGCTTCCTAAGGCCCACTTGCATTCACACTCCAGGATGTCAGGCTTTAGGTGAGTGATCACACCATCATGATTATCTGGGCTGAGAAGATCTTTTTGTACAGTTTTTCTGTGTATCCTTGCCACTTCTTCTTGTGCTTTTGTTAGGTCCATAACATTTATGTCCTTTATTGTACCCATCTTTGCATGAAATGTTCCCTTGTTATCTCTAATTTTCTTTAAGAGACGTCTATTCTTTCCCTTTCTATTGTTTTCCTCTGTTTCTTTCTTTTAAAAAAAATTTAGTTATTTTAACTGGAGGCTAATTACTTTACAATATGGTGGTGGTTTTGCCATACATTGACATGAATCAGCCATGAGTGTACATGTGTTTCCCATCCTGAACCCCCTCCCACCTCCCTCCCCATACCATCCTCTGAGTCATCTCAGTGCACCAGCCCTGAGCACCTATCTCATGCATCGGACCTGCACTGGCAATCTGTTTCACATATGATAATATACATGTTTCAGTGCTATTCTCTCAGATCATCCCACCCTCGTCTTCTCCCACAGAGTCCTAAAGACTGTTCTATACATCTGTGTCTCTTTTGCTGTCTCGCATACAGGGTTATCGTTACCATCTTTCAAAATTCCATATATATGTGTTAGTATACTATTTGGTGTTTTTCTTTCTAACTTACTTCACTCTGTATAATCGGCTCTAGTTCCATCCACCTCATTAGAACTGATTCAAATATATCCTTTTTAATGGCTGAGTAATATTCCATTGTGTATATGTACCACAGCTTTCTTATCCTTTCGTCTGCTGACAGACATCCAGGTTGCTTCCATGTCCTGGCTATTATAAACAATGCTGCGATGAACATTGTGGTACATGTGTCTCTTTCAATTCTGGTTTCCTTGGTGTGTATGCCCAGCAGTGGGATTGCTAGGTCATATGGCAGTTCTATTTCCAGTTTTACAAGGAATCTCCACACAGTTCTCCATAGTGGCTGTACTAGTTTGCATTCCCACCAACAGTGTAAGAGTGTTCCCTTTCCTCCATACCCTCTCCAGCATTTATTGTTTGTAGATTTTTGGATAGCAGCCATTCTGACTAGTGTGAGATGGTACCTCATTGTGGTTTTGATTTGCATTTCTCTGATAATGAGTGACGTTGAGCATCTTTTCTTGTGTTTATTAGCCATCTGTATGTCTTCTTTGGAGAAATGTCTGTTTAGTTATTTGGCCCATTTTTTTGATTGGGTGGTTTATTTTTCTGGAATTGAGATGCATGAGCTGCTTGTATATTTTTGAGATTTATTCTTTGTCAGTTGCTTTGTTTGCTATTATTTTCTCCCATTCTGAAGGCTGTCTTTTCACTTTGCTTATAGTTTCCCTCATTGTGAAAAAGCTTTTAAGTTAAATTAGGTCCAATTTGTTTATTTTTGCTTTTATTTCCATTACTCTGGGACGTGGGTCATAGAGGATCCTGCTAATATTTATGTTGGAGAATGTTTTGCCTATGTTTTCCTCTTGGAGTTTTAGAGTTTCTCATCTTACATTTAGATCTTTAACCATTTTGAGTTTGTTTTTGTGTGTAGTGTTAGAAAGTGTTCTAGTTTCATTCTTTTACAAGTGGTTGACCAGTTTTTCCAGTACCACTTGTTAAAGAGATTGTCTTTTCTCCACTGTATATTCTTGCCTCCTTTGTCAAAGATAAGGTGTCCATAGGTGTGTAGATTTATCTCTGGGCTTTCTATTTTGTTCCATTGGTCTATATTTCTGTCTTGGTGCCAGTACCATACTGTCTTGATGACTGTAGCTTTGTAGTATAGCCTGAAGTCAGGTAGGTTGATTCCTTCAGTTCCATTGTTCTTTCTCTAGATTGCTTTGGCTATTTGAGGTTTTTCGTATTTCCACACAAATTGTGAAATTACTTGTTCTAGTTCTGTGAAAAATACCATTGGTAGCTTGATAGGGCTTACACTGAATCTATAGATTGCTTTGGGTAGTATACTCATTTTCACTATATCAAGTCTTCTAATCCATGAAAATGGTATGTTTCTCCATCTATTTCTGTCTTCTTTGATTTCTTTCATCAGTGTTTTATAGTTTTCTATATATAGGTCTTTTGTTTCTTTAGGTAGATATATTCCTAAGTATTTTATTCTTTTCCTTGTAATGGTGAATGGAATTGTTTCCTTAATTTCTCTGTTTTCTCATTGTTAGTGTATAGGAATGCAAGGTATTTCTGTGTGTGAATTTTATATCCTGCAAGTTTACTATATTCATTGCTCTAGTAATTTTCTGTTAGAGGCTTTATGGTTTTCTATGTAGAGAATCATATCATCTGCAAACAGTGAGAGTTTTACTTCTTTTCCAATCTGGATTCTTATTATTTCTTTTTCTGCTCTGATTGCTGGGGCCAAAACTTCCAAAACTATGTTGAATAGTAGTGGTAAGAGTGGGAACTCTTGCCTTGTTCCTAATTTTAGGGGAAATGCTTTCAATTTTTCACCATTGAGTTTAATGGTTGCTGTGGGTTTGTCATATATAGCTTTTATTATGTTGAGGTATGTTCCTTCTATGCCTGCTTTCTGGAGGGTTTTTATCATAAACAGTTGTTGAATTTTGTCAAAGGCTTTCTCTGCATTTATTGAGAGAATCATTTTTTTTTTTTTTATCTTTCAATTTGTTAATGTGGTGTATTACATTGCTTGACTTGTAGATGTTAAAGAATCCTTGCATTCCTGGGATAAAGCCCACTTGGTCATGATGTATGATCTTTTTAAATATACTGTTGGATTCTATTCACTAGAATTTTTAGGATTTTTGTATCTATGTTCATCAGTGATATTGGCCTGTAGTTTTCTCTTTTGTGGCATCTTTGTCAGGTTTTGATATTAGGGTGATGGTGGTTTCATAGAATGAGTTTGGAAGCTTGCATTCTTCTGCAATCTTTTGGAAGAGTTTGAGTAGGATAGGTATTAGCTCTTCTCTAAATTTTTGGTAGAATTCAGCTGTGAAGCTGTCTGGTCCTGGGCTTTTGTTTGCTGGTAGATCTCTGATTACAGTTTTGATTTACGTGCTTGTTATGGGTCTGTTAAGACTTTCTATTTGTTCCTGGTTCAGTTTTGGAAAGTTGTACTTTTCTAAGAATTTGTCCATTTCTTCCAAGTTGTCCATTTTATTGGCATATAGTTGCTAATAGTAGTCTCTTATGATCCTTTGTATTTCTGTGTTGTCTGTTGTGATTTCTCCATTTCCATTTCTAATTTTGTTGATTCGATTTTTCTCCGTTTGTTTCTTGATAAATCTGGCTAATGGCTTGTCAAATGGATTTATCAGAGAAGATAATTAAAATTGACAAGCCATTACCCAGCCTCTATTTCTTTCAATTGATCACTGAGGAAGGCTTTCTTATCTCTCCTTGCTATTCTTTGGAACTCTGCATTTAAATGGGTATATCATTCCTTTTCTCCTTTGCCTTTCGTTTCTCTTCTATTCACAGCTATTTATAAGGCCTCCTCAGACAACCATTTTGCCTTTTTGCATTTCTTTTCCTTGGGAATG
Organism: Nanger dama; assembly: GCA_917880005.1. Lineage (NCBI taxonomy): Eukaryota > Metazoa > Chordata > Mammalia > Artiodactyla > Bovidae > Nanger > Nanger dama. The sequence goes on from CAKJTW010000008.1 coordinate 38,701,135, forward strand.
GTCTTGATCCCCTGCCTCCTGTACAATGTCACAAACCTCTGTACATAGTTCTTCATGCAGTCTGTGTATCAGATCTTTGTGTGTGTGTGTTTGTGTGTGTATCAGATCTAATCCCTTGAATCTATTTGTCACTTCCACTGTATAATCATAAGGGATTTGATTTAGGTTACACCTGAATGGCTAGTCGTTTTCCCTACCTTTTTCAATTTAAGTCTGAATTCGGCAATAAGGAGCTCATGATCTGAGCCACAGTCAGCTCCCAGTCTTGTTTTTGCTGACTGCATAGAACTTCTTCATCTTTGGCTGCAAAGAATATAATCAATCTGATTTCATTATTAACCATCTGGTGATGTCCAAGTGTAGAGTCCTCTCTGTTGTTTTTGGAAGACAGTGTTTGCTATGACCAATGTGTTCTCTTGGCAAAATTCTATTAGTCTTTGCCCCTATAATGAAAAGGACATCTTCTTTGGGTATTATTAGTTCTAGAGGGTGTTGTAAGTCTTCATAGAATTGTTCAACTTTTTTAGCATTACTGGTTAGGGCATAGACTTGGATTACTGTGATATTGAATGGTTTGCCTTGGAAATGAACAGAGATCATTCTTTTGTTTTTGAGATTGTATCCAAGTACTGCATTTCAGACTACTTCTGCTTTATTGACTATGCCAAAGCCTTTGACTGTGTGGACCACAACCAACTCTGGAAAATTCTTAAAGAGATGGAAATATCAGACTACCTCACTTGCCTCTTGAGAAATCTGTATGCAGGTCAGGAAGCAACAGTTAGAACTGGACAGAGAACAACAGCCTAGTTCTAAATAGGGAAAGGAGTACGTCAAGGCTGTATATTGTCACCCAGCTTATTTAATTTATATGCAGAGTACACCATGAGAAACCCTGGGCTGGAAGAAGGACAAGCTGGAATCAAGATTGCAGGGAGAAATATTAATAACCTCAGATATGCAGATGACACCACCCTAGTGAAGAAGAACTAAAGAGCCTCTTGATGTAAGTGAAAGGAGAGTGAAAATGTTGGCTTAAAACTCCACATTCAGAAAATTAAGATCATGGCATCTTGTCCCATCACTTCATGGCAAATAGATGGAGAAACAGTGGAAACAGTAACAGACTGTATTTTTAGGGGCTCCAAAATCACTGCAGATGGTGATTGCAGCCATGAAGTTAAAAGACTTGGGACTTCCCAAGACTTACTGCTTGGGAAAAAAGCTATGACCAACCTAGACAACACATTAAAAAGCAGAAACATTACTTTGCCAACAAAAGTCTGTGTGACAGTCAAAGCTTTGGTGTTTCCAGTAGTCATATATGGAGGGAAAGTTGGACTATAGAAAAAGTTGGGTACTGAAAAATTGAACTGTGCTTTTGAACTGTGGTGTTAGAGAAGACTCTTGAGAGTCCGTTGGACTGCAAGGAGATCCAACCAGTCCATCCTAAAGGAAATCAGTCCTAAATATTCATTGGAAGGACTGATGGTGAAGCTAAAACTCCAATACTTTGGCCACCTGATGCAAGGAACTGACTCATTTGAAAAGATCCTGATGCTGGGAAAGACTGAAGGCAGGAGGAGAAGGGGAAAATAAGAAGAATGAGATGGTTGGATGGCATCACTGACACAATGGACATGAATCTGAGTAAACTCCATGAGGTGGCAATGGACAGGGAGGCCTGGCGTGCTACAGTCATGGGGTCACAAAAGTCAGACACAACTGAGTGAACTGGAATATATTTGAGGGCTTCCCTGGTGGCTCAGATGGTAAAGAATCTGCCTGTAATATATGAGACCTAGGTTTGATTCCTGGGTTGGGAAGATCCACTGGAGAAGGGCATGGCAACCATTCCAGTATTCTTGCCTGGAGAATTCCAAGAACAGAGGAGCCTGGTGGGCTACAGTCCATGGAGTCACAAAGAGTCAGACCCAACTGAGCAACTCACATTTTCACTTTCCACTATGACATATTTACTCAACAAATATTTATCAGTGCTTGCAATGCATCCATCCACTATGCTTAGAACAAGACAGACAAGATACCTACCTACATAAAGCATACAGTCTAGCAGGGAAAACATATGTTAAACAGTCTCTTAATGTTTATTGCATAACTGAGGGTAGCCAACTCATCCCAATTAGCCTGGAACATTCCTGGTTTTCAGACTGAAAGATCTGCCTCCTCTGATAACTCTCAGTTCTGGGCATATGGGGAGAGTTGGTCCCAAAGCAAAATGAGAAAAGACATACTCAAATATAATAAGCACTATTACAAAGAAGTGTAGGGTTATCTGAACAATGAGTGATTAGCCCTCTTTGACAGATGAAAAAAACTGAGCTTTACAAAAGTTAATATGCCCATGTCGGTAGGTGGTGAAGTAGGAATCTGCAGCCTAGTTGTTGTGACTCCCAGTTACAGGGCTTGATTCCATGTCTGAGTCAGTGGAATACCTTCTGAGACTTACATTTGAGAGTACAAATCTAAACTTGCACTAATTGATAAAATGCTTCCAAAGGTTTAGTGGAGGAATATTCATCATTATAAGAAACAAAAGATTTCAGAGCAAATCCTTTGGGTCTGATGAATGCAACTCTATTCCTATTGGAAATGCATGAAAAAGAAATAGCTGCCTATCCTCTGCTATCCCCACCTTTTAGCTGTGGGTGGCTCAGGAACAAACAAAGGAAAGCATTTTTCAGCTTGACTGCAGTCTTTTGTGGGAAACAAATTGTGTTTTTTCAAGTGTAAGGAGTAGGGTAGGAGAAGAGGACTGTTAAAAATTGACAGGGCATACCTAAATACCTCCGGACAGTGGAGCAAAATGCCCCTGCAGGGGGTTTAAGCAGACTACACCTGTTTGTTTTGCTTAGAAAGACACACTTTTCCCTTGGTGTAAACTCAGTGAGGGAGGGATTGTGTCTTGCATTGAGCAGTTCTGTTTGGCTGGCATCTTTGATAGGATGACACAAAACCAAGTGATCTAGAAAACTGTCAATGTGGGGCAGTTAAAGAGACTGGGTTATGAATTCCCTCATCATGTTAGCTCCAATGATGGAAGGGTCTTTGATTTGTTTTGGTCACTGCTGTACACAGTACAGTATCCTACACAAATAAGCACTCACTAATATTTGATGGACAGATGGATGGATGGAGGGAGGGATGAAGGGATAAATGAATAGATGGATGAGAAGATAATAGTCCTAGTTTATAATTGTGAATGTAGTACCTATACTTTACCTACCTGGACCTTGGCTTTCTCATCTATTAAATGGGAGATTTTAACTGCATGAATTTTATCCTTTCCAATAAAATTCAGAGTTCTGTGCTCCAAGGCCTATACTTCAGGTTAATAATACATCCACAGATAAGATAATTCTCAGACTATTTGTCTGTTTAGTTGCTAAGTCATGTCCAATTCTTTGCGACCCCATGGACTGTAGCCTGCCAGGCTCCTCTGTCCATGGGATTTCCCAGGCAAGAATACTGGAGTGGGTTGACATTTAAGATAATCCTCAGAATCCAGGCACATTTCTAAATGCCCAACTAAAGAAGAACAGTTCAATATATTATGGCATACTCAAAAAACAGAAAACAAATTACAACTAACGTTGATGTTATATGAGTATATTTATTGACAAAAAATCACTGATGATATTGTTAATTTTTAGAAGAGTTATAAAATCACATAGGCAGTATAGTGTAATCCAAATATGTATAAATGTACAGACTTAGAGAGAAACATGAAAAGATTCAAACATACATGCTAGCAGTGCTTATCTCTGTATAGTGGATTTATGAATGAGTTGATTTACTTTTTTACAGTTATTTCCTATCATCTAATTTTCCTTTATGAATATGTTGCTGTCATATAAGATAAACTGGTATAATGATCTAGCATCTATTAGATCCTAGATCTACACTAGTGAAGGGCTGTCATATAAGAGTTAGGACATGAGCTCTGAAATCAGACAGCCTGGTTCAAATCCTGGTTAACCCCTAGGTAATGTGTGACCTCAGGTAAGTTACTCAATCTCTCTTAGCTCCACTTTCCTCTTGTATAAAACGAAAAGTAATACCCATCTCAGAGACTGGCACTGAAGTTTAAAATAAGTAATCTATGCAAAGTGCCTGGCATATATTATACATTCAGTAAAAGTTATTACTATACTAAATACAAAGTTTTTTTTTTTTTTTTAAACAAACCTGCCAAATGGCAGTCATTATCCTCAGACAGTTCTCAATTTGGTGAAAATAGTACGACTAACACACAAGAAACAAAAAGCATGACAATAATCTCCCAGAGTCACAGATGTAGAATAACTAATGCCACTCTCTCCCTGAATCTTTACATGTGATGAGCTGCCAAGACCAACCTGGTGGGAATGACTTACCTCATCTTCATGCCCACCACCACTCCCTCAGCTCTGGTTTATCTTTTATCTTTTCATTACATTACACTCCAAAGTGTTTATTGGCTTCAGTTCAGTTCAGTTCAGTCACTCAGTTGTGTCTGACCTTTTGCGACTCCACGAATTGCAGCATGCCAGGCCTCCCTGTCCATCACCAACTCCCAGAGTTCACTCAAACTCACGTCCATCGAGTCGGTGATGCCATCCGGCCATCTCATCCTCTGTCGTCCCCTTTTCCTCCTGCCCCCAATCACTCCCAGTATCAGAGTCTTTTCCAATGAGTCAACTCTTCGCATGAAGTGGCCAAAATACACCCAGGGCTTTTTCTCCTTTAGAATGGACTGGTTGGATCTCCTTGCAATCCAAGGGCTTCATGTCTCTCCAAATTCCCATCTCTCTACATGAGGGGGCTCAATGGGGGTTCCCAGTTCAGTAGTGTTAGTACCACTTGAGAACTTTAGAAATGCAAATTCTTGGGCTCCACCAAAGAGTTACTGAATCTGATTCTGCAAGGATGGAACATAGTAACCGTGTTATGCTAGATATAATATTGTCAGATCAGTTTCCCAAAGGACATATACTTCTGTCTCTCTCTACTCCAAATCTCTGTACCTATTGAGTAAATGGTGACAGATTTTCTTCTCCTCTTGTTGAAGGTTTTCCCTCTATGATCTTGCCCCAGTCTACTTCTCCAATCTCATCTTCAGCGACTTTTTGTCCTCACAAAATGCTCTAGAAAACTAAAGCACGTAATTCTCCCTGGACACAATGCATGTTATGATTCTATTCATATGTGTCTACACCTTTACTCATGCTAATTCCTAAAAGTGTAATGTAATTTCTTCTTTCATCCCATCTTAGATGTTCAAACCCTGGTAAACCTTAAGACTTAGCACCCATCCATAAAACTTCCCCCAGTATACAACCAATCCCCTATAGAGATGATTGTTTTCTCCTCAGGACATCTGAACCATTCAACTGGCCCAATCATTCCTCATTTCCAATCTTTTCTCCTTCCTTCTTTGGACTCATGATATATTAGCTTGGAGTTGGTGATGGACAGAGAAGCCTGGTGTGCTGCAGTCCACGTGGTCACAAAGAGTCGGGCACAACTGAGCAACTGAACTGAACAGAGAGCTATCACAACAAAGTACCACAAACTGACAACAACAGAACTGTTTTCTCTCGCAGTTCTGGGGACTAGAAGTCTAAAATTAAGTTGTTATCTGGGCCATGCCTTTTCTCTCAATGTCTGGTGTTTCCAGCAATTAGAGTTCCTTGACTCACAGACACACCACTTCAAGCTCAGCCTCAGTAATCAAATGGCATTCCCCCTGGCATTCTGTGTCCATTCTCCTCTTCCTATAAGTCCACCACTCATATTGGATTAGGACCCACCTCATCTTAACTTGATTACACCTGCAAAAACCACATTTATAAATAAGGTCACATTCTTTGAAACTGATCGTTGTTAGGATTTATTTCAACATTCTTCCCAATATGTGGAGGAACACAACTCGACCTACAGTAGTGTGCATATATGACATAGTACTCCTAATCCATAGCAAGCTCCTTGAAAGGAGGTTCTTCAGCTCCTTGCTATTTTCTTTTCCCTATGCATCCTCCCCAAACCTTCGACCCAATCTCCCCACAGGACCTAGTTCCGAAAAAGAACTCCTTTAGCATATTATAGTTGAATGGATGAAAAACTAAAGACACAAGGTGTAAGGTAACTAAGTACTGGTTACATTAACTAGTAATTAAACACTAAATTGTGTGATGTGGTCTATTCAGTTGTGGGGAATTGGGAAGTCAGAGAAAGAGGTCTATGAGGGACGGAGTGCTTAACACAGGTTTCTTAGAGGCGGAGTGGCTTCTTAATGAATGGACAGAATTTGGAGAAAGAAAGAAAAGAAAGTATAACTTTCCACATAGGGAAACAGTATGAACCAAAGATTGTGGAAATGAGATTTTTTTTTTCTGTGTATGTAGAACCAGAGCCCTAGCAAGCAGATCTGGAATGAAAGGACACTGGGCAGAAAAGGGAAACAATCTACAGCTTGTCTTATTGTTAGCTCACTGATCATTGTTTGATTTTTCCTCTGTTTCTACTGCTTATTTATTATTCCTTAGCTGGTTTCTAAATTCCATTCTGAGAGAAGATAATTGAGTTGGCAGCCTTATATGCCTGTGGAACCCTGGACTTCATTCTCCTGACGGTAATCATCTTCCTGTGCTGGAGGGCAAATGAGAAAGTGAGCATAAAGACCAGGTCTGGTTAAGTTACTGTAGTATCTCCAATGCCATAGAAACAGGCTCAATACATATATCTTGAATGAATGACAAGATAACTATAAGAATGTCTGCATTTATCTATATACATGTGTGTGTGTGTGTGTGTGTGTGTACCTGTGTATATGTATTTATCAGTGGTTATCCCATTCCATTAACTATAGCTTCCTGATCACTGGAAAAGAATGATTCAGTTGTTGCCTTGGGTTCCGAGGCAATGGTAATTGCTTATTTGACTCCATACTTTGTTGCTTAATCCCCAAACTTGTTTATATTATTAATCCATTAGATGGGACTTACATTTATTTCTTTTTTATAATCAGTTGAATACAGCTTTGTTTGACCAATATTAAATATATCAAACAATACTAATGAAAAAATCTGCTTGTATTCAAATTCAAATCAGACAATGAGGTTGAAAATGGTGACCTTAATAAATTAATTCTTAAACTGTGGTGTAAAAAGATCAGAAAAGCCTAAAAGCTAAATGCAAAATGTATAATTTTTTTCATACTTTCCCTCTGAATTTCCTCCAGCATTCACACTTATAGTGCATTAAAAAGCAGTCTACATGGTTTGTGATTTTTGTGCTGAATTGTATGTCCTCCTATCGGGTAGCATTAACAATGATGATCTTTCTCTGACAAGCAACAGTAGGTTTGGGACAGCATCATGCTTTATTCTCTTCCTTGGGAAGGAGGATTATTAAATTTTTATCTAGTGATTCAGATGAAATATTAAATCTCTTTTAGGGAAAAAAATTATTCCTAACTTTCTCAGATCTCATCATATGTGATACATACATTTTAATGACTTATCTAGTATCACTGCCTTCTTAAGAAAATAAAAATGATATTCTGATTGTAGAGCTCACCATCATTATCATCATAGCAAGTGTTTGTTGAAGAATTCCTATATATTAGGCAGAATTTTCCATACTAATTAAGGCAGAACATTGTTTTTAATTTAACCATTGTGATAATGCTATGAGCTAAAAAGTGTGATTACTATTATTTTATACAGGAAAAAAACAGATATGAGAAGATAAAGAACTTGTCCTAGGTCATATAGCTAGTAATTCAAGGAGTCAGATTTTAATTCAGATCTCCATGACTAGAGAACATATGTGTTATTTGCTATATTATCTTATACTCATTTTTTAACAGAAAAAAAAAGTTAAGCTATAAGAAAATCAACTGATTTAATTTAAAAATTATAAACCACTGTTCAGGGGCTATTTCTGGGCTGAATGCACATTCAACCCAAATCACAGTTATCAACAATCATTTAACCTAGAAATTCCATAAGATTCAGAGGAAATTGAAACAAAAATTACTTGTGGTAGTCCTCAAGTTTTTTTACAAGTAGACAGTCAGCTGTACAACTTTTTTTTAACCAAATCTTGCATCTTGACTGATGTATTATATAAAAGAAAAGAGCAGTCTTAGCTTTATTTGCTCATCCATTCATTTATTCATTTTAAGCATACTTACTAAGCATACCAAGTACCTCTCATATATGAGGCTTTGTGAAGAACATATAACATTTAAAAATGTAACCCCTCACATTAAGGGAGAGAAGGAAATAACTATCATGATATCTGCTATTCAACTGTCATCATATCCCAGTGAAATTAGAATCAGTATCAGACACATAGCAGTCACAGGACAGGAGCCACGCTCTGACTGGCAGCATTCTATTTCATTTGCTCACCAGGTGGACAAGTCTTCAGAGAATCTTTCCATTCATTCAAAACTCATTTTTAAAGCCTTTCTTCATACTAAAGAGCTAAAGCTGAAATATATTAAAGCACTTCCCTTTCTAGAAAACTCGGCAACCAACTTGGATTTTAGTACTTAATAGAGATAATGTACCAGAAGGAGGGTTTAAAAAAATCACATGGGAATGAATAAGGTTTGCTTCTGATGGAAAGGGCAAATATGCTTTTCTTAAATTTCAAAAATTACACTGCATTTGCTGACCCTGCTTGAAATACCAAAGGATGTCACTAAAATGCCTTTTTTTCATTTGAGAAACTTTATGGGCTGTTTGATAGTAAATAAAACCAGGTATTCAAGAATTATGGGTTAAGCTAAGGGTCTGCAAACTATGCCCCATGGCTAAATATAGCCTGCCCCTTGATTTTACAAATAAACTTTTACTGGAACACAGCCAAATTAATTTCATTGCATACTGTCTCGTTCAAGGGCTTTTTCTGGGCCGAGTGCAGATTCAACTTCATCTTTAATATTCCCATCAGAGCCATCAACAGTCATTTAACCCAGAAATTATATAAGATTCAGAAAAAAACTGAAGTAAAAATATGTGTCTTTGTGAAAGACACAAACGGCTAGTAGGGACATCATTAAGTATTAGAAAAATGCAAATAAAAACTACAGTGAGGTACTTACTCACACCATCAGAATGGCCAGCATTAAAAAGTCTACAAATGACAAATGCTGGAGAGGATGTGGAGAAAGGGAACTCTCCTATACTGCTTGTGGGAATACAAGTTGGTACAGTCACTATAAAAAACAGTATGGAGATTCTTCAGAAAACTAAAAATAGCACTGCCATATGGTCCAGCAATCCCACTCCTGGGCATATATCTGAATAAAACTATAATTCAAGAAGATACATGCACCCTAATATTGATAGCACTATTCACAATAGCCAAAACATGGAAAAAAACTAAATGTCTATCAACAAATGAATCAATAAAGAAGATGTGGTACATATTACAATGGAATACTACTAAGCCATAAAAAATGAAATAATGCCATCGGCAGCAACATGGATGCAACTAGAGATTATCACACTAAGTAAGTTAGAAAGAGAACAAATACCATATGATGTCACTTATATGTAGAATCTAAAATATGGCACAAATGGACTTATTTATGAAACAGAGACAGAATTACTGACATAGAGAACAGACCTGTAATTGTCAAGGGGTCATGGGTGAAGGAAGGACTGGGAGTTTGGAGTTTGTAGATGCAAATGATTACACTTAGAATGGATAAACAACAGGGTCCTAATGGGTAACATATGGAACTGTATTCAATATCTAGTGATAAACCATAATGGAAAATAATATAGAAAAGAATGTATATGTGCACATAACTGAGTCACTTTGCTATACAGCAGAGATTGGCACAACATTTTAAATCAACTATACTTAATTTTTAAAAATTGAAGAAAAAATATTTGTCTTTGTGGCCAGCCCAAAATGAACAATTTTAAAAGTTTACGAGCAAATATTTATCTATCTATATTTTTATATTGGTCAGCAGTACAGTACTTTTTGCATGATAGCAGCAGAGCTTTGTCATGGCATAAACCATTTCAGGCAAAGTCTAAAGACTGATATTGACATATATTGACTATTGATACTATGTATAAAATAGGTAATTAATGAGAACCTACTTTATAGCACAGGAAACTCTACACAATGCTCTGTGGTGACCTAAATGGGAAGGAAATCCAGAAAGGAGGGCTTACATATGTAAACACAGAGCTAATTCACTTTGCTGTCCAGTAGAATTAACACAATACTGTGAAGCAAGTATACTCCAATAAAAATTAATAAAATCTTTTTAAAAATATTTACTATCCGGCCTTTTAGAAAGTTTGCTAATTGTTGCTGTAAACTATCAGACAAATTCTTCCCAAATAGTCATACTCTGCCTGGACTCTTTAGCAACTGCTCCTTCAGAACAACTTACTATGGGAATTCCAACAGAATCCATGTGGCTGGGAAAAATTAGGTAATGCTATTCTTGAAATCGGTTACATTTGCAGTTGATATCACTAGGAAGCTAATGATTAAACTCAACTAATTTCATTTAGGTCTTTCTAAGGACAGAGTCCTTCCATAGCTCGGGCTCAAAGAACTCTTTGATACAAAAATGAAGTTTGTATAATCAAAAATGTATAGATCCACAGAGTGATACACTTACTTTCGGTATCTTTCCTCTGCCATATCTGAGATTGCTCATTCCTTGTTAGTCTGGGAGCTCAGACTAAATAGTGTACCACTTATCTCCATCAAGCTCCTTGTTTTAGGATTTCATATATTCCTTTCACCTAGAACATGTATCTCAAGTCATTTTAATACACTTGTAAGTGTGATTATTAGATTAATATTTGTTCTTAAAAATCTATAATCTTTATGATCATTGTCACCATGTAAATTTCTTGTTCCTTAACGGATTCCTTGAAAGGACTGATGAAGCTCCAATATTTTGGCCCCTGACGCTAAGACAAGTCACTGGAAAAGACTCTGATGCTGGGGAAGAGTGAAGGCCAAAGGAGAAGAGAGTGGCAGAGGATGGGATGCTAGAATAGTATCACTGACTCAGGAGACATGAGCTTGAGCAAACTCCAGGACATGATGAAGGATGAGGAAGCCTGCCATGCTGCAGTCAATGGGATTGCAAAGAGTCAGACATGATTTGGCAACTGAACAACAACTACAACAACATACTCCTTCCTTAGGAATTCCCTGAAGCACTTATTACAGTGTGGGGCACAGAGGAAATCCTCAACAAACATCTTTTGAGTGATATTGTCACTCAACAAGTGTTTATTGCTGTTTACCCCACATAATACTAGGTTGCCAATTTCTTTTTGACTCTTCTCAGAGCCCATCAACGGGGACCACGTTGATCAGAAATTCAGTGACTCTTCTTTGATAGACTCAAAGTCCAATCAAGTTTGATTTAACAATGGCCAACTAGAGATACCATCTCTGCTACTCATTTTACAGACAATGTCACTCAGCAGTTCAAAGAAACTTGGTGGCAGCTGTTATTTCACATGAGTGATAATATTTTCATCTCCTAGTCTTCTAAAATAAAAGGCCAGTAGACTGTGAAAACAGCATGAACCATTCTACTACCAGAAGGCCACTGTTTCCTTGTCACCCAGCAATCACTTCTGCTAGATTCCAATGGTTCGCTTTGTCTTTTCTGAATGTGCTCTTGAGAGACACTGAAATGCAGTTAGGGATTGCAATGACAAGTCGCATTTTTTTTTTTAGCAATTTCCATGTTAATAAAAGGTTTACAAATAGGACCACCACAAGGGAGATGAGAATAAATGATGCTAATAGTAGCAGTGAGAAAGGAAATGTAGAAATTATCTCAGTTTTTATCAAAATATCTTCCATGGAGTAGTCATGCGGTAAGTAGCTCCATGAAGGAGGAGTTCTATGATCATGTGAGTTTGGGGAAAATCACAAAGAATGGGACCATCTTGAAGATGGGCAAAGTGTGTTACCATGTTCAAAACTTCAAGAAACTTTCTACAGTTACAGAAATGTGACACAATGCATCTCAAGAAGTAGAAATTGCTACTGCTCATTCACATCTGGGTTTTTTCTACCTTTCCTAAGCAAAAGAAGAGTCTCCACCCTTTGCCATATGGTGGAACCCTAAGGCTAGTTTCAATCAATGAAATGTGAGTGTGTGTGTGTGACTAATGTCACTCTCAAATTCAGGCAGAGAACAGCTTCTGTGTGGGCTTCCAGATCAGTAATATCCTACAAGGAAATCATGAGTGCCATGATGTTCCAAAGACAGAGCTATTTGATGGGAATACATCATGTCACGAAGTTACGCCATGCAAGCTGGATGCCCTGTTAAGTTCCCCAGGTACCACAGGACTTCAAATAAGCAAGAAAAAAAAATCCTTTTTAAAGTTAAACCACTGACTCTTCAGAATTCATTTGTTACCACAGCATAGCCTACTCTCATTTATCAAGTAGTTCTTAAATTGATTTACTACAGAATTATTTATTCTCACAAAAATATATATCACAAAGAAAAATTATTACAGGGAATTGGGCTGGGAATCACCATGATATCCAAAATAGTTTTTTTTCCTTCCAGAAACCATGGCTAAAAACATTTTGAGCAAATATAGACCAACTTGAGAGACAGAGGGAGAATTCAAGAGAGGAAATTCAAAAGTGGAAGAGAGGTATGAGAGCAGACAACTGGGTTGAAAATCCCAAAACCAGAGTTCTCCCTGCTTCTGCATCCCCTACAGACTTTCTCAGTGTTGTAGACCCAATGTTTCTTCCTTCAACAATCCATTTAATGAGTATTCATTGTATACATCCCAAGGGTATTGCATGATATAAGACACAATTTGGGATTGACACTTTACCCCTGTCTTCCTTGATTATTCACTCTGGTGGGCTATTTTCTCCAGCAAAGAGGTACTGTCTATCAGTCTCCTGACATTTGCCTCAAACTGCTCTGTTTTGATGGTGACTCCATGGTAAAGAACTGACAGCATATGAAATAACTGACAAACAATTAATTTCCAAAATTTACAAACAGCTCATACAGGTCAATACTAGAAAAAACAATCAACCCAATCAAAAAGTGGGCAAAGACATATACATGGCTTGTGTGTGTGTGTGTGTGTGTGTGTGTGTGTGTGTGTGTGCGCGCGTTAGTTGTTCAGGCATGTCTGACTCTTTGAGACAATGTGGACTGTACTTGCCAGGCTCCTCTGTCCCTGGGATTCTCCAGGCAAGAATACTGGAGTGGGTTGCCATTCCCTTCTCCAGAGGATCTTCCCAACCCAGGAATTAAACCCAGGTGATAAACACATGGAATGATGCTAAACATCACTCATTTTTAGAGAAATGCAAATCAAAATCATAATGAGGTATCACCTCACACCAGTCAGAATAGCCATTGTCAAAAAGTCCATAAACAATAAATGCCAGAGAAGATGTGGAGAAAAGGAAACCCTCTTACACTGTTGGTGGGTATAGCCACTATGGAGAACTGTACTATGGAGAACTCCAGTATGTGGAGATTCCTTAAAAAACTGGGAATAGAACTGCCATATGACCCGGAAATCCCACTGCTGTTCATATGCCCTAAGGAAGCCAGAACTGAAAGACATACATTTGCCCCAGTGTCCACTGGCCGACTGAGCAAGCATGTATGCATGCAGGCACACACTCATGCCCTATCTTGAGAGCCATCCATTCACTTCTACTGAGCAAAGGCTGGAAACATCATGGCCTCCTCCACCTCCCAGTACTTAGGCTGCTGTGTCTGGAACCCCAGAAAGCCTGGCAGTGGCTTTGACTATCACTGTGGAAGCCAATGACTGCAGCACCAAACCACAGGGGAACTAAGCCATGTGATCCCCTCTCTTTAAGAGGCTTCCCTGCAAGGATGTTAGACACTGTATTCCAACCAGAAACCCAGCTAGATCTTCTCTACTGCAAAGCTTTAAAGTCAGAAAGAGAGCCAGGCAAGCAGTAGCCACAGAAGAAACAAAGGCACTTCAAGTGGAAGTTGAGATGAAGAGAGGAGACATGCATAGGCAAAGACTCTTGAAGCGTCAAGCTTATCAGATATCTAAGGATGTACTGAGTCAATAACAAATGGTCATTCTGAATGGTGGTCCAGATCTCCATGGCTCCCTGCTGTGGCATCACTGAGAAGTTGCCTAAATGTTCTCGCATGTCTTCCAGGTAACCTGAGCCCATCCCCATCCCTTGGCACTGAAAGGAGCCTCACCAGCACTTATCAAACTTGTATGCCAACTTCCTTGAGAATGGTAACCAGGTGCTAGTCCTCTTACTAAGTCCTCCACAGTGCTAAAAAAACAGTAGACTCACAACTGTAGAAAATATTTAGAAATATTTACTGATCTATCTAGTCAATCTCATCTGCAGAAAGCTTTTAATGAGCTATAAGTGTTTCCGATCTTTTGGAGCTCATATAAACTAAGAATAATCAAATAATAATATAAATAAATAAAATATATGTTATTAATTTTATATAAATGTAAAGTCATAATAAAGTTTAAATAATAAACTTTAAAAATATAACTCTAATATTTGATTGGTTGGGTGAGAGGAATATGAAGCACGGCTCTTGACAACACTGGAAAGCAAAGCACAAAGAATCATGTGTGGCACATGTAGTCAAAACCTCCCTTCATTAATAACTGCCATTTAGTATGCCAGGCACATGAGTGGGGGCCTACACATGCTTTCTACTTCAGTCCTTCCAAGATTCCCAGGTCAGAGATGTCATCATTCCCAATTCACAAGTGAGGAGATGGAGGCTCAGAAGGTTCACATCATTAAGCCAAAGTATGTGAGTCCTAGAGTCCTAATTCAAATTCTGTTTTCCCCTAGCTCTTTGAATTCTAATTTTGCACGCTTTACACTGTGCTACACGTAGGGGGAAAAGATGAGCTCTTTTAGCCAGGGAACAAAGAAGCGACAGCTGGAGTAGAAAAGCACACTGTTGTACCATATTTTCCCTGTGCAATTCCGAGTAATCTGACAGCAGAAGATTATTTTCCAGAGTGAGTTTCTCATATAGTAGGGGGAAAGTAATTACTATCTGATTCCACCTCTGTCTTTATATTTTGTCATGACAAGAAAAGGAAGAAAGAGAAAAGGAAAATGCAAGATAGCACGGAGTTTTATGTTTTAAAACAATTAAAAATACTGACTAGAAACTAACTTTGTCCCATTAATTTTTTCAAAAGAAATAGGTTCATGTGTTTATACCACAAAACATTTCTACCTTACCTCCCATTCTGAAAACCAGTTTCTACCAATTACTAGGAAAAGTATAACAAATGTATGTAAACCTGTTTATTCTATAACTGATATTATAAAATGTGTCAAGTTTACACAGTCTGATAATGTTGCAAAAAATTAAAGACTGAGAACTGCTGAAGATAGTATTCTTTAAAGGAAAAAATACTTATTATATTATTTTAGAGTTCTCAGTTGGCTATTGGCAATAATTCTGTCGCATGATATTTAAATGTTTTAAGAATAACAATTAATAACCAGGATGTAATCTCACATTTCTACTATCTTAAAAGGTGAGCTTATTTTAGGATTTAATGTCTCTGAGGTATTTGTAGAAACTGCCGAATTCACTGTACAACAACAAAGATAAAATATAATCAGCATATAATTGGCAATAAAATTCAGTAATTATTCAGCAATAAAAAAGGAAAGAAATCCTGATACATGTTACAACATGGGTGAATCTTGAAAATATTCTGCTTTGTGAAAGAAGCCAGACACAAAAATCACATCTTCTATGATTCCATTTATATGAAATGTCTAATACAGGCAAAGTCATAGACATAGGAAGTATATTAGTAGCTTTGAGAGAATGGGGGAGTAAGCAGGCGAAAATGAGGAACGACATGTAATGTGTGATAGGTTTCCTTTTGGGGTGATGAAAATATCCTGCATTTTGATCAAGATGATATTTGCACAATTCTGTGAGTATACTCAAAACCACAGAATTGTACGCTTAAATGAGTGTATTGTATAGTATGTGAATTACATGCCTGAGTGGTAAAGAATCTACCTGATAAGGGGAGACATGAGTTCGACCCTGGGTCAGCAAGATCTGCTGGAGAAGGAAACAGTCCACTCCAGTGTTCTTGCCTGGGAAATCCCATGGACAGAGAAGACTGGCAGGCTTACAGTTCGTGGGGTTTCAAAAGAGTTGGACATGACTTGGCGACTAAACAGCAAGAACAATGCTATTCTAAGGGCTTCCCAGGTGGTGCAGTGGCAAAGAATCCACCTGCCAATGCAGGAGATCCAAGAGATGCGGGTCAGGATCCCTGGGTGGGGAAGACCCGGGGGTAGGAAATGGCAACCGACTCCAGTATTCCTGAAAAGTCCATGGGCAGAGGAGCCTGGTGGGCCAACAATCCATGGGGTCACAAAAGAGTTTGACACAGAGGAGCATAGCACAGTACAAAGTTATACCATATATTAACACATATATAAGAAGTCTAAAAAATAGTGCAGATGAACCTCCTTGCAGGGCATGTTTGGAGACAGAGAACAGACTTGTCCACACAGAGGGGGAGGGCGAGGGCAGGACTAATGAAGATATTAGCACTGACATATACACATCACCATGTGCAAAACAGACAGCTAGCAGGAAACTGCTGTATAGTATAGGGAGCTCACCGCCCCACAGCTGTGACAACCTAGAGGGCTGGGATGCAGGCAATGGGGATGGGAGACAGCCTCAAGAGGGAGGGTACAGATGTATGCTTATAGCTGATTCACATTGTTATTCAGTAGAAACCAACACAACATTGTAAAGCAATTCTCCTCCAATTAACAATAAATTAAAAAAAAAATTACCCACAGTGCCCAATGGCAGCCTCTCCCTGAACTACTTTTCTTGTCCTTGGTGTTGAGATCACACTCCTTCCTCTGGCTCATGAGGATCTCATCCATGCCAGGCCATTCCTGCCACTCCCACCACTCAGCCTGCACCCGTCTACCTCAGCTACTACCTCTAATCTCCCAGCTGACCCACACTGGGGTCAACACTCCTTGAACATCTGATAGCTTCTCTCATGTGACCACAGGAAGCTTTCCTTGATTCTCCAGAAGCATCCCTGTAAAGAGCACCCATGATCACTCTGTGCCCACATGTTTATCCTAGCTTCATTACTGTTCAAGGTGTTTCTACTCTTGCTGGTTCCTCCAGAAGGCAGCACCACACCTGGCATGAAATGCATGCTCAGTGAAAATTTCAGAAATGAATGACTTTTTAGTTAAACTTAAAAAAAAATGAAAACCATAAAAGCCTTTTCTCTCTCCTTGTCTGTTTTCCCATCAAAGAAATACAGTTAGAATTTTCCTTAAAATCTTGCAAATAAACTGTTTATTCATGGATGTACTAATGGATCTACGGGTATTAACTAAGCAGATCTTTGCTTTTCTTTTCCACTAATTTCTTTCAGAAGATAGTTATCCTCAAGGAAAGTAACCAACAGAACTGCTAAGACAATGTGTGGCTCAAGGAAGAAACATCTCTTCTTTACATGAACAATGCTTCATTTATTTTCTGTGAAAGTTTTCCCTTTGCTTTGTTTCAGGCATCATCACTCAGCAAATATCTCCAGAGAGCCAGATGGGTGCAGAGGAGAGCACAGCAGTGAGGAGTAAGTTCAAATCCAGCCTCATAAACTGAGTTCAAATATAACCGCCTCCTTTTGCAAGCTACTTGACCTCTTTAAGTGTCAGTTTTCTCATGTATATGGTGGTAGTGGTTTAGTCACTGTCATGTTGGACTCTCTGTGACCCCATGCACTGCAGCCCACCAGGCTTCTCTGTCCATGAAATTCTCCAGGCAACAATATTGGAGTAGGTTGCCATTCCCTACTCCAAGGCCCATGTATATGATGAAACTGGGCTTCCCTGGTGCCTCAGAGGTTAAAGCGTCTGCCTCCGGTGTAGGAGACCCGGGTTCGATCCCTGGGTCGGGAAGATACCCTGGAGAAGGAAATGGTAGTCCACTCCAGTATTCTTGCCTGGAGAATCCCATGGACAGAGGAGCCTGGCAGGCTATGATGAAACTAGTAATATGCAATTCCATGGAGCTGTTCTGATGACTAAATGAAATGCATCTACTATACAGGATGGATAAGCAAGATCCTACCATATAGCACAGGGAACTATATGTGATACTCTGCAATAAATTATAATGGAAAAGAACATGAAAAAGAAAATTTATACATATATTTGTGTGTATATATATGTATATAAAAACTGAGTCATTTTGCTATATAGCACAAATTAAACACAATGGTATAAATCAATAAATTTTAAAAATAAAATGAGACACATCTAT
This sequence comes from Nanger dama, assembly GCA_917880005.1. Taxonomy (NCBI): domain Eukaryota; kingdom Metazoa; phylum Chordata; class Mammalia; order Artiodactyla; family Bovidae; genus Nanger; species Nanger dama. The sequence continues at coordinate 38,719,517 of CAKJTW010000008.1, forward strand.
AAAGCAGTTAGCATAGAGGCCAGTGGATACATACTAATGATGATAATGACAATGACTCCTTGGCCAGCAAGAAACCTGCAGGCCTTTAGGGAAGGGGATGGCAATAAAGAGACACCATTAAAATAATTATCATTCAAGATAAAAAACAATCTTCTTGCCAGGATAAATTCTACTAATAAATCTCTGCATAAATTCTCCAATATAAATATTTAAGAGCATTTTCTACAACAAGCAGAATTGTTTATAATGGATTTTAAAAAGCAACAACCAAAGCCAACTAAAATATCCATTAATGTAGAATCGCTTTAATTAAATTATGCTATGCCCATATGATATGATAGAACATGGTTGTTAAAAATATGAAGAAAGCTGTTTAAAAGCTGAGAAACTGCAACCCTTTTCTTAGCTCTCTCAACTTTTTCTAATGCGTCTATTTCACCTTTAAGAAGAAAGAAGCAATGGCACTCCTGGTTTATTCTTCAAAATCATTCAACAAAGACGTTTATATTAACAATGAAGAGGAGATATACATGCTCAGTACTTAAAGATACCTCAGATCTGTTAAATGAAGAAAGGAAAGAATTAAATAATAGGGACAGCATAAACCCTCTCGTGCATATGAAAACATATAAAACCAAGCACAGAAGTAGGTCACACCTAGTGGGAAGAATCAAGAACCATTTTACAGTGGATTTGGGCAGCTGGAGATGGCAAACTTGAGAAAGGACTTCCAGGCTGAGCAAAGTGTGGGCATGAGGACTTGGAGGTAGACAGGCATAGGGAAAGAGAGGGGAAGGTGTGCAGATTCCAGAGGCAAACAATCAGGGAAGGTGCACAGGTAACATGGTTTGAGTTTTGAGGCAAGCATTAGGCTGAATGTGTAGGACTTTCAGTAGCAGACGGGGGCATCTAGACTTTGTCTAGTAGGCAGTAGGAAATTACAGAAGACTTGTAAAGAGGGAATAACATGATCAGAGTTGCATTAAGTCTGCCCACGTGGAGGGGTATGTAGGCAAGAGTGGAACAAAGAATGAAGTAATGCATTAGGATGCAACTACAAGTTGCCCAGTTTCTCCCTCAGCAGGTTACAACTGCTGTGTTGATAAACCTTCAGTCTGGCTTCCTAATGTAATGCATGTACTGCTTACATATGAAATATACCACACTGAACAGAGTCAGTGATTCCTTTAGAAAATTCCTGATAGATGTTCCACACAACCTAAAATTACTGATCTCCATTCAATAATCAATTCTCAGCAGATATCATTTTTCAAAGAAATGTTATATTGCCAGTTAAATGAAAGGAAATGAGATCATTAAAACTGTTCCCTAAGTAATGCATTTTAAATGAAAGGCTCTTTTGAGTCTTTGGGGGAAAAAAATCAAAAGTTAAACTGAAACATTCAGGGAAAGCTCAAATTAATATGTCAATTCTGTCAACATTCATATTTCTGAGTCCAAACCTAGAAGTAACAGAGCATATGGTGATTTACTTCTCCCTAGCTATTATTTGAACTTTTTATTGAAATCACAAAAGAAATGTTGTGACAGAAGTTTTCATCACTATTTCAGTGTAAAATATACAAATCTTATAATTTCTCTGTTTTGTTTTGGAGATCAATTTATTACACTAAGAGCCATCAGTGATTTTCATTAAATATGTTCAATGAGGTTGAACTGGAAATAAATGATGGGTCAATATGCACCAATTTTGTCCTCACAGTGACAAATGTAATGTCTCTCTGTGGACATTATGTATTTCCCTGTCTGGCAGACATTTTTCATAAAAAGACAATGAACCTTTGAATTATAGGTAAATGAAATTACTTGGTTAAAACTCAATAAAACTCTAAGAATGATTATGCAGCATTAACTGCTGAGATATACATTTCCTATTTATCTGTTGCCAGTGAGGAACTGCCATCAGTGCTTTGGTGAGGAAAAAAAAGGATATGCGTATGAATGCTGAACTAGGTCCACAGGGAATATAACAGAATCACACATACTCTATCCTTTTGTGGGTTAAAGACTTTTAAAATCTTTGTCGTCTAGAGCTTAGCTTTATGCTCTATACCACTAGGTGAATAGGAGATATTCATTGGAAGGATGGATAGACAGAGTTTGCAGAGACGGAGGATGTAGAAATGGATAGTGGATTGAAGACTGAATACCATTTCATGCTGTGGTCTTCATTCTATGAAGAAAAATTTATCAATACACATGTACAGAAACATATAAAAATATGATATGTTTAAAAGCATCTGTTTACTATCTGTTAAACTCATACGATACTTGTGTCTAACATTTATCTATCTATTCATCTATCCATCCATTATCTATCTTTAAAGATGCATATTAAGATACCTTAGATAGTTATTTCTACATTTCCTTTAAAAAGATTGAGCTAGGCATCATCTAAAAATGTTAATTATAGAGTATAGGTGGTCTAGGTATAAATTAAATTTTTATTTTTATGATGGAGTAATATAGGCATTTCCAAGAAAGTCACTGATAAGATGAAACTTTCCACTGTTATAACCAGCATCTTAAGTTGCAACATGAATCTTAAGATAGGACATTATTATTCTTTTTGTTTTATTCTATATAATAAATGCTATGTGATTATATTATGACTAATGCAACAAATCAAGAAAAGATATAGAGGGCGTTAAAATAAGGAAAACAATGTTTTCCTTATGCATTCAGTTTTTAACATATTACTCAAATAAAGACAATGTGAAAAGTTAGTCCCCAGTAAGTATAAAAATCATTTTCTTATATATCAAAAATAACCAAGAAGAAAAATTGAGAAAGTATTCAATTATAACAACAATAAAAAGTACAAAATCTTTAGTGAGGTCCTCAAAAGAACTAGGTAGAAACATTATGAAAAAAATAGAAAAAATGAATAAGTATAAAAAATGAAACTATAAAAATTATAGAAGAAAACATGGATGATTTCCTCTATAACTTAGGTATAGAGAATGACTTAGTCATGAGTCAAAAGCAGTTGCGGTAAAAAAAAAAAAAGCTTGGTGCATTTGAGTGCATAAAAATAATAAAATTTTAATGTGTGAATTATATTTTAAGCCAGAAAACAAAGTTTTTGCATGGAAAACAATACTACATACAATGTCAAAACACATAAAATTAAGAGAAGACATTTGCAATAATATCTGTGATATTATTTTTTAACATTTTTAAATTTTTAAATTCAGGAAATGAAAACACAAAAAAATAATGGAAAAAAGGCTAAAGATATGTCATAAAAAGTTTTCAGCATGGTTTTTAAATATATCAAAAGATGTTCATTTACATATTCAGTAAGATAAACCATAAAGGACAGAAATGGTATGGACCTAACAAGTAGAAGATATTAAGAAGAGGTGGCAAGAATACTCAGAACTGTACAAAAAAGATCTTCACAACCCAGATAATCATGATGGTGTGATCACTCACCTAGAGTGAGACATCCTGGAATGTGAAGTCAAGTGGGCCTTAGAAAGTATCACTACGAACAAAGCTAGTGGAGGTGATGGAATTCCAGTGGAGCTATTTCAAATCCTGGAAGATGATGCTGTGAAAGTGCTGCATTCAATATGCCGGCAAATTTGGAAGACTCAGCAGTGGCCACAGGACTGGAAAAGGTCAGTTTTCATTCCAATTGCTAAAAAGGCAATGCCAAAGAATGCTCAAACTACCACACAATTGCACTCATCTCACACTAGCAAAGTAATGCTCAAAATTCTCCAAGCCAGGCTTCAACAGTACATAAATTGTGAACTTCCAGATGTACAAGTGGGATTTAGCAAAGTGAGAAGAACCAGAGATCAAATTGCCAACATCTGTAGGATCATTAGAAAAGCAAGAGAGTTCCAGAAAAATATCTACTTCTGCTTTTTTGACTATGCCAAGTCATTTGACTGTGTGGATCACAACAAACTGTAGAATATTCTTAAAAGAGATGGGAATACCAGACCACCTGACCTGCCTCTTGAGAAACCTATATGCAGGTCACGAAGCAACATTTAGAACCAGACATGGAACAACAGACTGGTTACAAATAGGAAAAGGAGAACGTCAAGGCTGTATATTGTCACCCTGCTTATTTAACTTCTATGCAGAGTACATCATGAGAAATATTGGGCTCGATGAAGTACAAGCTGGAATCAAGATTGCCAGGAGAAATAATCAATAACCTCAGATATGCTGATGACACCACCCTTTGGCAGAAAGCGAAGAACTAAAGAGCCTTTTGATGAAGGTAAAAGAGGAGAGTGAAAAACGTGACTTAAGGCTCAACATTCAGAAAACTAAGATCATGGCATTTGATCCTATCACTTGTTGCAAATAGATGGATAAACAGTGGAAACAATGGTAGATTTTATTTTGGGGGGCTCCAAAATCACTGCAGATGGGGACTGGAGCTATGAAATAAAAAGATGCTTACTCCTTGGAAGAAAAGTTATGACCAACCCAGACAGCATATTAAAAAGCAGAGACATAACTTTTTCAACAAAGGTCCATCTAGTCAAGGCTATGTTTTTTCCAGTAGTCACGTATGGATGTGAGAGTTGGACTATAAAGAAAGCTGAGTGCTGAAGAACTGATGCTTTTGAACTGTGGTGTTGGAGAAGACTCTTGAGCGTCCCTTGGACTGCAAGGAGATCCAACCAGTTCATCCTAAAGAAAATCAGTCCTGAATGTTCATTGAAGGACTGATGCTGAAGCTGAAACTCCAATATTTTCGCTACATGATGGGAAGAGCTGACTCATTTGAAAAGACCCTGATGCTGGGAGGGATTGAGGGCAGGAGAAGAAGGGGATGACAGAGGATGAGATGGTTGGTTGGCATCACCGACTCAATGGACATGAGTTTGAGTCAACTCTGGGAGTTGGTGATGGACAAGGAGGCCTGGTGTGCTGCAGTCCATAGTGCGCAAAAAGTCAAACATGACAGTGACTGAACTGAACTGAAAAGAAACCATACGACTGGCAAAAATTCAAAGCCTGACTATATAGTTTATTGGTAAGGCCATGGGAAAACAGTCAGTCATATACTGATGGTGGAAATTAAAAAAAAAAATCTCCCCAGTGGAGGAGAATATGCACATGTATGATATACTTCATATGCTTTTATTATTTGAATCAGCAATCACATAACTGAGAATATACCTGAACATACACCTTCAACAGTACAAAAATATATTTAGGTGCATAAGGTCATGCATTACAGTACTCTGTGAAACTGCAAATACTGGTAACTATCTTAAATGTCCAAATAGGTCCTTAAGTAGGTCATTAGTCAAAACAACTATGGAACATGCAAAATGGGGAACCCAGCATCCATAAGGAAGACTAAGGGATATCTCTATGAACAGCACAGAAAGTGATTTTCAAGCTACATTTCAGTAAAAAGAGCAAAATAAGAGAGATTAAAAATAACATGCTACCTTTTCATAAGAAACAAAGGAAAATGAGAAAACATATGCAAATCTGCTTATTTTGCATAAAGAAATACAGAAAGAGTAGATCAGAAACCACTCAAGGGCTTACGAGGGGATATGGATTTTAAGGGTTACAGTGACCCTTCATAACTATACCTTTTTGATTGAGTTTTGATTTTTAGAATCATGCTAATATTCTATGCATGCAAAAACAAAATTAAATCAGCAAGAAAAAAAGGATAAAACCTAAAACTAAATATGAACAGAAGCAAATGAACTTAACTACATTTTAAGTGAATAACAACAATATTGAAGGGAACAAAGAAAACAAATCAGGGAACTGTGAAACACAGTACTTTGACATATACTGACTTTGTCAAAAACTTCAGACTTGAGGGGGAAAAAAGAATAGCAATAAAATCTTGAGCTCTTTATGGGAGGTCTGTTTTTCATAGGACTAAGGGTTTGAAAATATTTTATGTGTATAGTACGCAAAGTAAATGTGTTGATGTTGGGATCAAGGTCTCAGTATGAAAGGAGATTAATAATGTGAAGTTCAAACATGTTGTAAGTTCTCTGCATTGTTTCAAAAATCAGGTTATTGTACCAGAAGATATCAGGGAATTGCCAAAGTTAGAAACCTTTGTCAGTTAATGGTTTTTGGAATATATATACACATACATGCACACATGTATTTCCTTTATCCATCTGCTAAACAGACTTACAGCAATACTGCCTCAGCAGTAATGAATCTCTCAGATACCAGGTTCTGGCTACCCATTTCCCACTAAGTGAACCACGGCTCTTTGAAGAAATGTTTGTCTCTAGAGCTGAAACATCTTTGATAAGAAAGTAATCCTACTACTTGGCATAAACCCAGAGAAAACCATAATTCAAAAAGATACATGCACCCCAATGTTCCAAGCAGCACTATTTACAACAGCCAGGATACAGAAAGAAAGTATATGTCCATCAACAGGGAAATGGATAAAGAAAATGGGGTACATATATAAAATGGAATATTATTCAGGCATTTAAGGTACAAATTGGGTTATCTGTAGAGACGTGGATGGACCTAGACAAGTATCATATGGGGTGAAGTCAGAAAGAGAAAAATAAATGTCGTATATGTACATATTTATGTGGAATTTAGAAAAATGGCATAGATGATCTTATTTGCAAAGTAGAAAGAATCAGATGTAGATGACAAATATACGGATATCAAGGGGGTGGCATGGAAGGAAAAAAAAGATTGGGATTGACACATATACACTATTGATACTACACATAAAGTAGACACTGGAGAAGGGAATGACAAGCAACTTTGGTATTCTGGCCTTGAGAAACCCATGGACAGTATGAAAAGGCAAAAGATAGGACACTGAAAAATGAACTTCCCTGATCAGTAGCTGCCCAATATGTTACTGGTGAAGAATCAAGAAACAGATCCAGAAGAATAAAGAATCTGACCAAAGTGAAAACAAAGCCCAGTTGTGGATGTGACTGGTGATGGAAGTAAAGTCCAATGCTGTAAAGAACAATATTGCATAGGAACTTAAAATGATAGGCTCAAGAATCAAGATAAATTCAGTTCAGTTGCTAAGTTGTGTCTGACTCTTCGTGATCCCACGGACTTCAGCAAGTCAAGCTTCCCTGTCCATCACCAACTCCCAGAGATTACTCAGACTCAGGTCCATCTAGTTGGTGAACCATCTCATCCTCTGTCATACCCTTTTCCTCCCGCCTTCAATCTTTCCCAGCATCAGGGTCCTTTCCAAGGAGTCAGTTCTCGCATCAGGTGGCCAAACTATTGGAGCTTCAGCATCAGTCTTTCCAATGAACAGTCAGGACTGATTTCCTTTAGGACTGACTGATTGGATCTCCTTGCACTCCAAGGGGCTCTCAAGAGTCCTCTCCAACACCATAGTCCAAATGCATCAATTCTTCAGTGTTCAGCTTTCTTTATATTCCAACTCTCACATCCATACATGACTACTGGAAAAACCATAGCTTTGACTAAACAGACCTATGTTGGCAAAGTAATGTCTCTGTTTTTAATATGTTGTCGAGGTTGGTCATAACTTTCTCCCAAGGAGCAAGTGTCTTTTAATTTCATGACTGCAGTCACCATCTGCAGTGATTTTGGAGTCGAAGAAAATAAAATATCTCACTGTTACAATTTTTCCCCCTCTATTTGCTATGAAGTGATGGGACATGAAGTGATGGGAGTGGATACCATGATCTTAGTTTTCTGAATGTTGAGTTTTAAGCCAACTTTTTCACTCTCCTCTTTCACTTTCATGAAGAGGCTCTTTAGTTCCTCTTCACTTTCTGCCATAAGGGTGGTGTCATCTGCATATCTGAGGTTATCAGTTTTCTCCTGGAAATCATGATTCCAGCTTGTGCTTCATTCATCCTGGCATTTTGCATGATGTACTCTGCATATAAGTTAAATAAGCAGGGTAACAATATACAGCTTTGATGAACTCCTTGCCCAATTTGGAACTAGTCCGTTGTTTCATATACAACTCAGACTGTTGCTTTTGACCTGCATACAGATTTCTCAGGAGGCAGGTAAGGTGTCTGGTATTCCCATCTCTTGAAGAATTTTCCACAGTTTGTTGTGATCCACACAGTCAAAGGCTTTGGCATAGTCTGTAGAGTGAATGTTTTTCTGTAATTCTCTTGCTTTTCTGATGATCCTACAGATGTTGACAATTTGATCTCTTGTTGCTCTGCTCTGCCTTTTCTAAATCCATCTTGAAAATTTGGAAGTTCACAGTTCATATACTGTTGAAGCCTGGCTTGGAGAATTTTGAGCATTACTCTGCAGCATGTGAGATGAGTGCAATTGTGCAGTAGTTTGACATTCTTTGCCATCGCCTTTCTTTGGGATTGGAATGAAAACTGACCTTTTCCAGTCCTGTGGCCACTGCTGAGTTATCCAAATTTGCTGGATTATTGAGAGCAGCACTTTCACAGCATCATCTTTTAGGATTTATAATAGCTCAACTGGGATTCTATCACCTCCACTAGCTTTGTTCATAGTGATGCTTCCTAAGGCCCACTTGACTTCACATTCCAGGATGTCTGGCTCTAGGTGGGTGATCACACCATCATGGTATCTGGGTCATGAAGATCTTTTTGTATAGTTTGTCTGTGTATTCTTGTCACCTCTTCTTAATATCTTCTATTTCTGTTAGATCCTTACCATTTCTGTCCTTTATTATGCCCATCTTTGAATGAAATATCCAAGGCAAATTTGAAATGGTCAAACAGGAGATGGCAAGAGTGAATATAAGCACTTTAGGAATCAGTGAACTGAAATGGAAGAGAATGGCAAAATTTAATTCAGATGACCTTTATATCTACTACTGTGGGCAAGAATCCCTGAGAAGAAATGGAGTAGCCCTCTTAGTGAACAAAACAATCCAAAATGCAGTACTTGGGTACAATCTCAAAATGACAGAATGATCTCTGTTAGTTCTCAGTCAAACCATTCAATATCACAGTGACCCAAATCTATTCTCCAACCACTGATGCCAAAGAAGCTGAGGTTGAATGGTTCTATGAAGAGCTATAAGACCTTCAAGAACTAACACCAAAAATATATATATATATATATATATATATATATATATATATATATACACACACATATATGCTTTTCATCATAGAGGACTGGAATGCAAAAGTAGGAAGTCAAGAGATACCTGGAGTAACAGGCAAGCTTTACAAAATGAAGCAGCAGAAAAGCTAACAGAGTTTTGCCAAGAGAACACAATGGTCATACCAAACACCCTCTTCCAACAACACAAGAGAAGACTCTACACATGGAAATCATAAGATGGTCAATACTTAAATCAGATTGATTACTTACTTTGCAGCCGAAGATGGAGAACCTCTATACTGTTAGCAAACTGGGATCTGATTCTGGCTCAAATCAAGAGCGGCTTATTGTCAAATTCAGATTTAAATTGAAAAAGTAGGGAAAACCACTACACCATTCAGGTATGACATAAATCAAATCCCTTATGATTATTCAGTAGAAGCAACAAATAAAGGGATTAGACCTGATAGAGATAGTGCCTGAAGAAATATGGAAGGATATAACATTGAACTTGCATAACATTGTACAGGAGGCGGTGATCAATACCATCCCCAAGAAAAAGAAATGTAAAAAGGCAAAATGGTTGTCTAAGGAGGCCTTACAAATAGCTGAGAAAAGAGATGCTAAAAGGCAAAGGAGAAAAGGAAAGATATATCCATGTGAAGGAATAGTTCCCAATAAAAGCAAGGAGAGATAAGAAAGACTTCCTCAGAGATCAAAGCAAAGAAATAGAGGAAAACAACAGGATGGGAAAGACTAGAGATCTCTTCAAGAAAATTAGAGATACCTGGGGAGATTTCATGCAAAGATGGGCAGAATAAAGGACAGAAATGGTATGGACCTAACAGAAGCAGGAGATATTAAGAAGAGTTGGCAAGGATACACAGAAGAACTACACACACACAAAGAGTTTCCAGTCCCAGATAACCACAATGGTGTGATCATTCACCTACAGCCAGACATCCTGGAGTGCAAAGTCAAGTGGGTCTTAGGAAGCAGCACTATGAACAAACATTGTGGAAGTGAAGGACTTCCAGCTGAGCTGTTTCAAATCCTAAAAGATGATGTATCACCAACTCGATGGACATGAGTTTCAGTGAACTCTGGGAGATGGTGATGGACAGGGAGGCCTGACTTGCTGTGATTCATGGGGTCACAAAGAGTCAGACATGACTGAGTGACTGAACTGAACCGGAATGAAAAGATGATGCTGTAAAAGTGTTACACTCAATAAATCAAATTTCAAAAACTCAGCAGTGGGCACAGGACTGGAAAAAGGTCAGTTTTCATTCCAATCCAAAAGAAAGATAATGGCAAAGAATGTTCAAACTTCTGCATAATTGCACTCATTTCACATGCTAGCAAAGTAATGTTCAAAATTCTCCAAGTAGGGCTTCAACAGTACATAAAGTGAGAATTTCCAAATGTTCAAGTTGGATTTAGAAAAGGCATAGGAATCAGAGATCAAATTGCCAACATCTGTTGGATCATTGAAAAATCAAGAGAGTTCAAAAAAAAAAAAAATCTGCTTCATTCACTATGCTTAAGCCTTTGACTCTGTCGATCACAATAAACTGGAAAATTCTTCAAGAGATGGGAATACCAGACCACCTGACCTGCCTCCTGAGAAACCTGTATGGAGGTTAAGAAGCAACCGTTAGAACTAAACATAGAACAACAGACTGGTTCCAAATCAGAAAAGGAGTGCATCAAGGCTTTATATTGTCACCCTGCCTATTTAACTTATATGCAGAGTACATCATGCAAAATGCCAGGATGAATGAAGCACAAGCTGGAATCAAGATTGCTGGGAGAAATATCAATAACCTCAGATATGCGTGAACCGTGAACTCCCTGATATTCAAGCTGGTTTTAGAAAAGGCAGAGGAACCAGAGATCAAATTGCCAACATCCGCTGGATCATGGAAAAAGCAAGAGAGTTCCAGAAAAACATCTACTTCTGCTTTATTGACTATGCCAAACCCTTTGACTGTGTGGATCACAATAAATTATGGAAAATTCTGAAAGAGATGGGAATACCAAACCACCTGACCTGCCTCTTGAGAAACCTATATGCAGGTCATGAAGCAACACTTAGAACTGGACATGGAACAACAGACTGGTTCCAAATAGGAAAAGGAGTACGTCAAGGCTGTATACCACCACCCTGTTTATTTAACTTACATGCAGAGTACATCATGAGAAATGCTGGACTAGAAGAAACACAAGCTGGAATCAAGATTCCCGGGAGAAATATCAATAACCTCAGATATGCAGATGATACTACCCTATGGCAGAAAGTGAAGAAGAACTAAAGAGCCTCTTGATGAAAGTGAAAGAGGAAAGTGAAAAAGTTGGCTTAAAGCTCAACATTCAGAAAACAAAGATCATGGCATCCGGTCCCATCACTTTATGGGAAATAGATGGGGAAACAGTGGAAATAGTGTCAGACTTTATTTTTGGGGGCTCCAAAATCACTGCAGGTGGTGACTGCAGCCATGAAATTAAAAGACGCTTAGTCCTTGGAAGAAAAGTCATGACCAACCTAGATAGTATATTCAAAAGCAGAGACATTACTTTGCCGACTAAGGTCCGTCTAGTCAAGGCTATGGTTTTTCCTGTGGTCATGTATGGATGTGAGAGTTGGACTGTGAAGAAGGCAGAGCACTGAAGAATTGATGCTTTGAACTGTGGTGTTGGAGAAGACTCTTGAAAGTCCCTTAGACTGCAAGGAGATCCAACCAGTCCATTCTGAAGGAGATCAGCCCTGGGATTTCTTTGGAAGGAATGATGCTAAAGCTGAAACTCCAGTACTTTGGCAACCTCATGCGAAGAGTTGACTCATTGGAAAAGACTCTGATGCTGGGAGGGATTGGGGGCAGGAGGAGAAGGGGATGACAGAGGATGAGATGGCTGGATGGCATCACTGACTCGATGAACGTGAGTCTGAGTGAACTCTGGGAGATAGTGATGGACAGGGAGGCCTGGTGTGCTGTGATTCATGGGGTCGCGAAGAGTCAGACACGACTGAGCGAATGAACTGAACTGAACTGAACTGATGCAGATGACACCGCCCTTATGGTAGAAAGTGGAGAATTAAAAGCCTCTTGATGAAAGTGAAAGAGAATAGTGAAAAAGTTAGCTTAAAACTCAACATTCAAAAACTAAGACCATGGAATCCGTCCCATCACATCATGGCACATAGATCTGGAAACAATGGAAACAGTGAGATATTTTATTATTTTCTTGAGCTCTAAAATCACTGAGATGGTGATTTCCCCATGAAATTAAAAGATGCTTGCTCCTTGGAATAAAATTACAAACCTAGACAATGTATTAAAAAGCAGAGAGATTACTCTACCGATTAAGGTCCATCTAGTCAAAGCTATGGTTTTTCCAGTAGTCATGTATGGATATGAGAAAGAAAGCTGAGCGCCGAGGAATTGATGCATTTGTACTAGGGTGTTGGAGAAGACTCTTGAGAGTCTCTTGGACTGCAAGGAGATCAAAGCAGTCAATGTGAAAGGAAGTCAATCCTGAATATTCATTGGAAGAACTGATGCTAATGTTGAAGCACCAATAGTTTGGCCACCTGATGCAAAAAACTGACTCATTGGAAATGACCCTGATAATGGGAAAAATTGAAGGCAGTAGGAGAAGGGGATGACGGATGATGAGATGGTTGAATGGCATCACTGACTCAGTGGATACGAGTCTGAGCAAGCTATGGGAGTTGCTGATGGACAGCTAAGCCTAGCTTGCTGCAGTCCATGGGGTCACAAATGGGAGGAAAGTCCAGAAGGGAGGGGATAGATGTATATATATGCCTGATTCATTTTGCCATATATATATTATGGCAGTGCAGTAGAAGCTAACACAACAGTGTAAAGCAACTATACTGCAGTAAAAATTAATGAAAAAATGAGAAAATATATGCTCAAAGGCTGGTGGACATACCACTAGGACACAAAAATTACTTTCAGCTGGTGTCTACTAGCCAAGCCTGGGACAAATTTAACATTAAAATAATTAAGATCACTAAGGTATTTTAATCTATTGAATAAATCAAAATCCACAGATCCATCCTGAACATAAATGGATAAATTAATAAATAAGAGAAATGTCAGGGCTCTTCTTTATCTTAGAATACCAACTGATAAATGTGGAAGGAGTAGGTGAATTAAAAGTCAACATATTGGAACCAAGTTCAGACTACAATCATCAAAAATAATGACCTCCTCAAAGATTGTTTCTTAGCTGCAAGGGAAAAAAGTACTCAATATCCAGGAGAGAAACTGGATGACTTGCTGACCTGTGCCTCAACTAACATTATCCATGAAGGGGAGATAGACCTCATGTGCCCCCAGATCTGACATCCTGGGAAGGACACATTACTTACATAGTGTTCTGACTGGGAACACGTAACCTGAATCTTTTTTATGAGGAAGCATCTTCAATCCCCAAATGCAGAACACTATAGAAAATAAACAGCCTGTATTTGTCCAAAATACATCATCATGAAAGCCAAGAGAGGCTAAAGAACTGTGCTAGTCTAAAGGAGACTAAGTAGGACAAACACAATAATCTTAGACTAAACACTCTGCTGGGGCAGCGGCGGGGGAGTGGGGAGCAATAAATTTGTATTGGACAAATTGGGGACAGTATTGGACAAACAGGGACAAAATTGCAATATGGAATGTATCAGAGACAAAAATATTGTATAACTATAAATTTTCCTGGAATTGATCAACTACATAGTATATTATATAAGAGAATGTCCTTTTTCTTAGAAATTAAATACTGAAATATTAAGGGATATGATGTATACGATCCACTCATGTGAAAATAATAATAAATAATAATAATATCATGTTATTGAAATAAATAATAGAAGACACATAGGGATGATGAGGGACTTCCCAGGTGGTGCCCGTGGTAAAGAATTCGACTGCCAGTGCAGGAGACACAAGAAATGCAGGTTCAGCCCCTGTGTTGGGAAGATTCCCTGGAGGAGGAAACAACCCACTCCTGGATAACCCCATGGACAGTGGAGCCCTGGTGGGCTATGGTCCCTGGAGTCACAAAGAGCTGGACACGACTGAAGCGACCTATCACAGCACAGCACAGCCCCGTTTAGAGTGCCGCCCAGCGGCTCAGTAGCAAAGAATCTGCCTGCCAGTGCAGGAGATGCGGGTCCGAACCCTGGGTCAGAAAGATTCCCTGGAAGAGGAAATGGCAACTTAACCCAGTATTCATGTCTGGAAAATCCCATGGACAGAGGAGCCTGGTGGGCTGTGGTCCACGGGGTCACAAAGAGTCAGACACAACTGAGCACATCCGCAGCACAGCACAGGGATGATGACGCCAGTGTGGCAAATGGTAAAACTGAAACTAGGGGAAGGGTGTATCGAGGTTCATTGTGCTATCCTTCAACTTTCTGTGGAATTTTGCATTATTTCAGATAAAGGCACAAAAAGAAAGACTCTATATTTCACTGGAAAGAATGAATACAAAGACAAGCAAAGGAAATTTTTAAGTAACAAACTAAGAAGGCTAGTCATGCTCTTCCAGATATTAAAGCTCACAATAAAGTTTAAAAAAAAAAACAAAGCTGTACCACACTTCAAGAATTGATGAACAGATTAAAAAAAAAAAAAAAAGTAAACTCCCCCTATCCCTGGTGCTGCTGCTCAGTCGCTTCAGTTGTGTTTGACTCTTTGCAATCCTATAGACCACAAAGGCTCCTCGGTCCATGGGATTCTTCAGGCAACAATAATGGGATGGGTTACCATGCCTTCAAATTCTAAAAGATGATGCTGTGAAAGTGCTACACTCAATACGCGAGCAAATCTGGAAAACTCAGCAGTGGCCACAAGACCAGAAAAGGTCAGTTTTCATTTCAATCCCTAAAAAGGCAATGCCAAAGAATGCTCAAACTACTGCACAATTGCATTCATCTCACACGCTAGCAAAGTAATGCTCAAAATTTTCCAAGCCAGGCTTGAACAATATGTGAAGCGTGAGCTTTCAGATTTTCAAGCTGGATTTAGAAAAGGGAGAAGAACCAGAGATCAAATTGCCAGCATCCGCTGGATCATCAAAAATGCAAGAGAGTTCCAGAAAAACATCTCTTTCTGCTTTATTGACTATGCCAAAGCCTTTGACCATGTGGATCACAATAAACCATGGAAAATTCTTTAAGAGATGGGACTACCAGACCACCTGACCTGCCTTTTGAGAAATCTGTATGCAGGTCAGGAAGCAACAGTAAGAACTGGACATGAAACAATAGACTGGTTCCAAATAGGAAAAGGAGTATGTCAAGGCTGGATATTGTCACCCTGCTTATTTAACTTATATGCAGAGTTTCATGAGAAACACTGAGCTGGAAGAAGCACAAGCTGGAATCAAGATTGCCAGGAAAAATATCAATAACCACAGATATGCAGATGACACCACCCTTATGTCAGAAAGTGAAGAAGAACTAAAGATCCTCTTGATGAAAGTGAAAGAGGAGAGTGAAAAAGTTGGCTTAAAGCTCAACATTCAGAAAAGTAAGATCATGGCATCTGGTCCCATCACTTCATGGTAAATAGATGGGCAAACAGTGGAAACAGTGGCAAAGTTTATTTTGAGGAGCTCCAAAATCACTGCAGATGGTGACTACAGTCATGAAATAAAAAGCCTACTCATTGGAAGAAAAGTTATGGCCAACCTAGACAGTATATTAAAAAGCAGAGACATTACTTTGCCAACAAAGGTTTAGCTAGTCAACGCTATGATTTTTCTAATAGTTATGTGAGAATTGGACCATAAAAAGGCTAAGTGCTGAAGACTTGATGCTTTTGAACTGTGGTATTGAAGAAGACTCTTGAGAGTCCCTTGGACTTCAAGGAGATCCAATCAGTTCATCCTAAATGAAATCAGTCCTGAATGTTCATTGGAAGGACGGTTGTTGAAGGTGAAACTCCAGTACTTTGACCACCTGATGCAAAGAGCTGACTCATTTGAAGAGACCCCTGATCCTGGGGAAGATTGAAGGCGAGAGGAGAAGGGGATGACAGAGGATGAGATGGTTGGATGGCATCACCGACTCAATGGATGTGAGTTTGAGTCAACTCCGGGAGTTGCTGATTGACAGGGAGGCTTGGCATGCTGCAGTCATGGGGTCACAAAGAGTCACACACAACTGAGCAATGAACTGGCTGACCATGCCTTCTTTCAGAGGATCTTCCTGACCCAGGGATCGAACCTGCATCTCCAATAGCTCTGACATCTGCTGCATTGGCAAGCAGGTTCTTTACTACCAGCATCACCTAGGAAGCCCCCACCCCCACCCCTACCTCCTGCCAATAGACTCTATCATTGCATTTGTCAAAGCTGAAGTTTCTGTCTCTTGGCAAGCACTTCATATTTTCATAAGCAATATGGAATAATATTATAATAATTTTGGAAAAATTAAGCTAGATTCTTATAGAACAACAAAAACATTTCAGGTACAAATAAGTGAGCATAAACAAATGAAAATACACACACACACATACATGCAATGAAAGAAAAATACTGAATAATAAATATCTATCTAAAGAATTGAGAATGCCATAGTTTCTCTGACAGCTTAGTGGTAAAGAATCTGTTTGCTGATGCAGGAGACATGAGTTTGATCCCTGGTCCGGAAAGATTCCACATGCCCCACAACAAGAGAAACTACCACAATGAGAAGCCCCCACACCATAACTAGAGAGTAACCCCAGCTTACAGCAACTAGAGAAAAGCCTGTGCAGCAACGAAGACCCTGCACAGCCAAAAATAAGTAAATAAATGATTTTTTAAAAAGAGTTAGGAATGTCTTTAAAAGTATAGAGACAAATTATAAAACTATTAAGGAAAATACTTATTCTAACATAGAAATAAAAGATTGCTACATACAGAAATATTACCATAAATGAAATTAAGGGGAGATTAAAAAAACTGAAAAAAAAAATTCTATCAGTTACAGCAGATAAAAAGTGTAGCCAATAATGATATACTCATTGGTTGAGTGGCATGGACTATAAGCTGAAAGCCAGTGTTAGAGTGAAATGCTTCCTCTATAAGGCAGGAACGAGTTGATAGAAGACAGCACAGAGTCTTAGGGTTCTTTAGCACACAAAAGCCAACAAGGGCCCAGCAAGCACAGAACTTCATGAAATTTTTACCAAGTCAAAGGAGACCAGGATGCAAGTTACACTAACCAAAGACTCTAACATCAAGCCCAGGTAAATTGGAGAACTACATTACAGCAAACTGCTAGGTGAGGAATTCTGCTTTGGAGACCAAAGAGACAGAGGACTCCTGCTAGTCTCAATCTGTCCGATCACCTAAGTCACTGCTACTCCAAGTGCGGCCTTGGGTCAGGAGCTTCACCTGGGAGCTTGTGAGAAACGTAACAGCTCAGGCCCAATGCACACCTACTGACTTACTTAATGTATTTTAACAAGATCCCAATCAACTCATAAGCATCTCAAAATTTGAGATGTACTGAATGAGGCCACACCCTTAACCCCTACATCCAGGTACTTATCTCAGAAAGAGAAATGGGGAGAAGGTGTTTCAGATACAGGACACCTTGACCAGAGATCAGAGCCCTTACTATTGAGGTGGAAAAATTATTAGCTTAAGGTAAAATGTAATTGAAAGTTTGGGCCATAATATAAAGAATGCATTTGTGCCTACGCATCTGTGTGTTCTTGCAGGACTGACCTGGCAGCAAGAAAGGCAAAGAGCATAGTAGGGCACATGCAGGTCAGGTGGTGAGCAGGACCAGAGGAAATGAGTAAGACTTTGCATTTCACTAACCTTGTGCTCATATCACTGAATCTACTGTTTTATTCTTTAGAGGTCACATATAAGTGATACACAGTATTTCTCTTTCTCTGACATACTTCTCTAATCATAGCACACTCTAACGATGTTGCAAATGGTAGGCTTTCATTCTTCATTATGGCTGAATAGTGTTCCTTTGTGTGAATGTTGTTCCACTATTTATGTTAAGTGATTGAACTGTAGGTCACTTAACCTCTCTAAGCCACAGTTTCCTAATCGATGGTGTGTGGATAATACACATCCAGAATCCAGAATCCACAATTCAGAACCAAAAGATATGAAAAATAAATGGTTTTCAGAGTTTATTTGGTAGCAAATCTAACCTGCCATGAACTCACCTGGTGGTAAATGTGACCTGAAAGAACATAGAACCATGAATAGTCTTTGTTTATTCCATTTAGGATGATGAGGTATGTATTTCACAGGTTTTTCTGACATCAGAAAAGCATATGGGAATTTTCCTGGTGGTCCAGTGGTCAGGACCATGCTTCCACCAAAGGGGACAGGGGTTTGATCCCTGCTTGGGAAACTAAGATCCCACATGTTGTGCTGGCATGGTCAAATAAAATAAAATCTAATGTCTAACTGTTAAAAAAAAAAAAAAAGCATATGATTTGACGTAGGCTTCTGCCCAGGATCCCAGCAGAATATGTACAATGTATTACCTTTTTAATACAAAAAAAAAAAAAAAAAACCCAACTGAATTCTAAAACACACCTGGCTTGTAGATTTTGGATAAGGGATTGAAGATTGAAAATCATCATAAGAATTTAATGCATGATGTATCTAGCTCAATGTCTAGAACAAAGTGAATGCCTAAAATAAACTAATTTCCTCTTCCCTCTTTCTTCATTCCTAAATCTCTCACTTAAAAAGTAACTATAGAAAATATGCATAAAAATGCATATTTTAATCATTAAACTTTTAATATCTTTCTCTAAGATATGCAAGTTAGTCATGATTCTGTTTGGTAAAGAAATGAAACTAAGCATAATGGAACTGTGTGAATGAGCCATAAACATAAAATCACCCATAACAATATATATCAGTAGCAACACTTTCTGGAAAAGGCAGCCATGAGGAGTGCATCATTACCAGCATGAGGCTTGGTATCAGGCAGCTCTGGGTTCAAGTTCAGGCTTTGCTTCTAACCATCTGCATGACAGCAGGTGAGTTACTTAGATAAAGAAGTTACCTTCACTGAGCCTCAGTTTTCTAAACGGTAAAATAGGCATTAAAAGTGTCCCTCTCACCCCCATGTTTGTGCCAAAGACTAAATCAGATGATGTACATGAAACACAATCCTTGTCATATCACTCTATGGTAACAGTAGTCAGTTCAGTCACTCAGTGGTGTCCGACTCTTTGTGACCCCATGGAATGCAGCACTCCAGGGTTCCCTGTCCATCGCCAGCTCCCAGAGCTTACTCAAATTCATGTTCATTGAGTTGGTGATGCCATTCAACCATCTCATCCTCTTATCATTCCCTTCTCCTCCCGTCTGCACTCTTTCCCAGGATCAGGGTCTTTTCAAATGTGTCAGCTCTTCGCATCAGGTGGCCAAGGTATTGGAGATTCAGCTTCAGCATCGGTCCTTCCAATGAATATTCAGGACTGATTTCCTTTAGGATGGACTGGTTGAGTCTCCTTGCAGTCCAAGAGGCTCTCAAAGGTCTTCAACACCACAGTTCAAAAGCATCAATTCTTTGGTGCTCAGCTTTCTTTATAGTCCCACTCTCACATTCATACATGACCACTGGAAAAACCATAGCCTTGACTAGACGGACCTTTGTTGGCAAAGTAATGTCTCTGCTTTGGAATATGCTGTCTAGTTTGGTCACAGCTTTTCTTCCAAGGAACAAGTGTCTTTTAATTTCATGGCTGCAGTCAACATCTGCAGTGATTTTGGAGTCCCCCAAATGAAGTCTCTCACTGTTTCCATTGTTTCCCCATCTGTTTGCCATGAAGTGATGGGACCAAATGCCATGATCTTAGTTTTCTGAATGTTGAGTTTTAAGTCAACTTTTTCACTCTCCTCTTTCACTTTCATCAAGATGCTCCTTAGTTCTTCTTCATTTTTTGCCATAAGGTTGGTGTCATCTGCATAACTGACGTTATTGATGTTTCTCCCAGCAATCTTGATTCCAGCTTGTGCTTCATGGTAACAGTAACAACTTAATAATTGAAGTTGTTACTCTTACAGATTAAAGTTATAGCCAACTAGATAGTATAATCAACTAGACTCATTAGATATCATTGTATGAAAAATCATTTCAGTTCCACATCTTATTATGCACTGAGTAAAAATATATTTATAAAATCAATTTGTACATTAATTGGTTTTGAGCACTAACAGGTTGTAAGAGTTGCCTAATACATTTTGACATCCTAACAGCTATAGGCATATTCTCACACAAAACTATAATTTTGTAAATATTTTGTCTGCAAAAATCCACAAAATAATTACTGTATTAAACTTCCAAATCTTCACTGGAAGCTTAAGATATTATGTAATACACAGAGAATCTAATTGCTACTTTGTGTAGATTTTCTATAGCAACCCCAAAGTTATGGTAAGTAGCACTTATTCACTTTATCTGAACTTGGGAAAAATTAAGAAGCCAATGATGCACATTTGATTTTATACATTAGCACATTTTAATTAAATCTCTCAGAATCTATAATAGTATATGTGGATCTAATTAACTAAATCATCAAGCTTCTAAGTGGACCAAAAACTAAAATATTTGAACTTAAGCAATGCAAGATCATTAAAGAAGAAAATTTGCAAAATTTGTCTGAGTCTATAAGGAAAACTGGCCTTTTTATCCATGCTGATTTTTGGCTTTCTGAAAATATAGATTCTCATTTAAAGAAGCCTGAGGATGTGCATTTCAAAGGTAGTAGATTAACATTACAGACAGCTGTTAGCCTATGAATAGACTGTGATTCAAAGGTTCAAAAAGGTGTTAGAGCCATAACTCAGAGGACAAACTGAGACAGACAGTTGAACACAGCCTTAAAAGCCTGCAAAGGAGAGGCTGGCAATTCTTAATGATCTATGACAAAGATAAGAGTTTGAAGAAGGAAGTGGATCTGCTGGCAGCATTTGGGCCAGCTATAACTTACTTGTTTGCTTATTCCTTTAATCAGACAGTTATTGCACATCTAATGAGTACTGAGCACTATACTAGCAATGAATATCCAGGAGATCTGCGAGCAGATCAAACACAAGAGCCAAAGACACAAGGACTAACATCACTGAAGATCTGAGCATGGAAGCCACGGACTAAACTCACAGTTGTCAGAACTGCAGTCCAGTAGCACAAAAATTAACTCAGCCATGTGGGCAAGGTCCTGTAGAGATGCACGTGTGTACAATGGCAGAGATGGAGATGGATTAGCATCCGTAGCTGGGGAACTGGAGAGTTGAAAGACAGGGCAACTGAGCAAGGCATTACAACTTGTGACTTTGGTTGTTTGGAACACACAGGGTCATTTTACCTATGAAAAAGTCCACACACACATATTCCATGATAAATCTCATGTAATAATCTAGTGATGGTGTTAACGAATTTTCCCTCCTTTTATAAGTTGTTTCATAGAGCAGAAGGTATATATGACATGAGGGGACATATTTTTCACCACCTGCTGGGCTGACTGACATGGAATTAGAGACTCTTCCTTCCCTCTTCCAGTTATTGGCCAAAGATTCAAAGTCCATGAAAAGTTTAAAGCTGATTTCATATACACTCTCCATCCCAACTTTCTTATTAACCTCAGATACCTCTAAATTATACCAGGTATAATTTACAAAGTGTTAAAACATGACTCCCACATAAATATACAGCAAAAATATACTAAAGTTTTTATTTATCTCATTTATGAGAGAACAGCAAGATGGTTATTGTGTGTTGAACTGTGTCCTCTACAATGATACGTTTTAATCCAAGCCCCTCACACCTTCAGTGCAACCTTACTGGGGAAATGGTGTCTTTGCAGATGTAGTGAGTTAAAATGAGGTTGCACTGGAATAAGGTGGGCTCTTTATCCACTACGATTAGCATTCTTACAAGAAAACAATCTGAAGGCTCAGAGAGAACACCAAGTGGTACGGAAAGAAAGTCTGGAGTGATGTAGTTGCAAGCCAAAAAATACCAAAGGTTGCCAAGCAACCATAAGAAACTAGGAAAAGGTAAAGTTAAATTTCCCTACAGTTTTCAGAGGAAGAATGGCCTTCCCACATTTTTATTTTTTACTGTGAGAATGTGAGTTTGAACTCCAGAATCATAAGACAATACAGTTCTGTTGCGTTGTGTGTGGGTGCATGCATGCCTACTAAGTTGCTTTGTTGTGTCCAACTCTGTGCAACCCCATGGGCCGTGGCCCACCAGGCTCCTCTGTCTATGGGATTCTCTAGGCAAGAATACTAAAGTGGGCTGCCATGTGCTCCTCCAAAGGATCTTCCTTGACCCAGGGAACAGACCTGCATATCTTATGTCTCCTGCATTGACAGGCAGATTCTTTACTACTAGCACCACCTGGGATGCCCAACCTCCCCAAACTGTGGCAATCTGTTAGGGCTGCTCAAGGAAATTAATATTAATGAGCATTTGAGAAACTCGATATTTATCATCATTTTTGTGGAAAAAAGAAACTTGGAAAAACACTATCAAAGACACAAAATTGGTTTAATGTCCTAGAGGACCATAAAATCATTACCTTCATAAGAGAAACTCTGTCTCCTGGACAAAGTTCTACAAGTTCCCACATAACTTATCCAAGTCTGAGCCTTTAATCAATGGTATACAGCAAGCAGGTTCAGACTCTGGGTCAAAAATATCTCCTGGAGTAAGAAAGGGCAACCCACTCTTATATTCTTGCCTGAGAAATTCCATGGACAGAGAAGCCTGACAGGCTACAGTCCATGGTGGCACAGAGAGTCAGACATGACTCAGCACGCATGCATGCACGCATATAGCAAGATAAGCAAGTCACACTCACTTCGTTTCAGTTTAGTCGTTCAGTCGCGTCCAACTCTTTGTGACGTAATGGACTGCAGTATGCCAGGCTTCCCTGTCCATCACCAACTCCCAGAGCTTACTCAAATTCACATCCCTCAAGTCAGTAATGCCATCCAAACATCTCATCCTCTGTTGTCCCCTTCTCCTCCTGCCTTCAGTCTTGGCCAGCATCAGGGTTTTTTTCAATGAGTCAGTTTTTCACATCAGGTGGCCAAAATAGGAGTTTCAGCTTAAGCATCAGTCCTTCCAATGAATATTCAGGACTAATTTCATTTACGATTGACTGGATTGATCTTGCAGTCCAAGAGCCTCTTGAGAGTCTTCTCCAACACCACAGTTAAAAAGCATCAGTTCTTCAGTGCTCAGCTTTCTTTACAGTCCAACTCTCTCATCCATACATGACTACTTGAAAAACCATAGCTTTGATTAGATGGACCTTTGTTGGCAAAGTAGTGTCTTTGCTTTTAATATGCTGTCTAGGTTTGACGTAGCTTTTCTTCCAAGGAGCAAACATCTTTTAATTTCATGGCTACAGTCACCACCTGCAGTGATTTTGGAGCCCCAAAACATAACATCTCTTACTGTTTCCATTGTTTTCCCTTCTATTTGCCATGAAGTGATGGGACCAGATGTCATGATCTTAGTTTTTGAATGTTGAGTTTGAAGCCAGCTTTTTCACTCTCCTTTTCCACTTTCATCAAGAGGTTCTTTAGTTCTTCTTCACTTTATACCATAAAGGAGGTGTCATCTGCATATCTAAGATTATTGATGTTTTTCCCTGCAATCTTGATTCCAGCTCATTCTTCATCCAGCCCAGAATTTCTCATGATGTACTCTGCATTTAAGTTAAAGAAGCAAAGTGACAATATACAGCCTTGACATACTTCTTTCCCAATTTGGAACCAGTCTGTTTTTCCATGTTTGTTTCTAACTGTTGCATCCTGACCTGCATACAGATTTCTTAGGAGGCAGTTAAGGTGATCTGGTATTCCCATCTCTTTAAGAATTTTCCACAGTTTGTTGTGATCCACACAGTCAAAGGCTTTACCATAATCAATCAGGTGAAGTCGATGTTTTTCTCACTTAGATATTTAGAAAACCCACTGGTGGGCCCATTCATAAATGCTCCAATATGATATCAAAATGACTTACTTTCCTCTCCCAACATTTTAACCTAATACCTAAGACATTTACTATTTTTCTTGACAAGTTCCTGTTCACATGCCTGCCTCCCTTGAATCTGTAGTTTTACTAGCATACTACTCTGGCTTCTACTCCCCGACTTACTGACTGCTTCCAGATGAAGCCTGCCACCCTGTCTACCACCCCAACAACTCTATTCTTGTTCCAACCCTGATGATGATTAAGCTCCTCCCCTTTTAACATAAGTAGCACTTTAGCAATATTAGTCCACTTCGTAAATGCACAGGAGTCTTAAGGAAATACAGTTTATTTCAGTAGGACACAAAAAACAAGACTTCATGACAGAATCTGGAAGGAAGAACAGTCAACCCATTTTCATGAGAAAATTTAACTGTTTTGATTTTCTTCAATGCTCAAGGAAGGTGAAATGAAATACTCTTTCTCACCTACCAGGAGAGTTTGCATATTAAGTCTACCCTACCTTCTAAGAAGGAGATAGAGACTCTACATTCCTAAGGATTTGGACTCAAGGTTGAATGGGCCAGCAAGAACTGCTGCGGAAGAAAATGGAACTGGGATGGGAGAATCTGTTCAACATATTTACCATGCACTGTAGCAAGAACACTGAGCAAGCAGACTGGAAGCTGGGGCTACAAAACAGAAATGGGTCTGGGCGTCTCCAGCCATGCCTGGTGTTAACATTTCAGGTGACAGGAGGAACTGGGTGGGGTGGGGCAAACAGGAGGATCATGGGAAGGAGATCAGGGCAGGCAGAGGAAGGCCCATTTGGAGGGGGAGGTCTTAGAGACCACTGATTAAGCACATGAAACTATTTCAATAGATTCTAAAAATATACAGCTGCATCAGCAAGCACCTGCTAAGTATCAGTTCTAAAACATTACAAAGATTGAGCAGAAACAGAACAGGAAATAACTTGGTTAAACAAAGCAGATAAAAGATGGACTTCCAGGAACTCCAGGACAACCAAGAATCCAAGAGAAGGGTATTAGGGCCATTGGATTTTAGGGGTAGGTGTCAGAACTCCTTTGAACACAGGTATTTCTGGTCATTGGACAATACTAGCTTGAGAAACCCTCAGCTGGAAGAATGATCCATGTCACCTTGGGACAGTCGATTTCTGTTTTAAAGCTTAAAATATATTCCATTAATTTATCTTTTATTTTTCCCTACTAGGCAGTGCAGCACAAATAGAAGGATGGAAATCTAGGGATACATTTTTAGATTTTACCTTTGGGTGGTAGAAGTTAGAATGATTTCTCCTCTCCAGTGTCAAGTGAACAGAACCAAATTTTTCTGGCTCTCAGCTATGGTAAATGAGTAGATTAGATAGCAAGGCTCAGTAAAGTAGTGGAGTTTCATTTCCTGGGAGGAATAGAGGTTTAAATCCACCAGACAATTCATTTGTAACAAGCTTACAAGTGCTTGCAAGAATACAATAACTATCCACCCTGCTTGAACAAGTCAGTGAATAAAAGAAAGGCTTCTGACCTCAAATGAAAAAAAAAAATTGAAGGGATTTGTCATTTTGACTTTGGTTCTGAATTCAAAATCAATGCCAAGGCAGAAAATGCCATGATGCAAATAAATGCTGTCAGTGACTTTCTTTAGAAAATGGGATGAAATATTAGCAGTCACAAGAGAATTCAGGTCTCACACACAATCAATAGGGACCCTTCATTCCAACAACAACAACATCATCAACAATATAATGATAATAATAGGAACAGCTCCAACTGATTGAATGTTTATTCTGCTAGAGATGGTGCTAAGGGCTCAGTCTGCATCTCCCAATTGATCTGAAGACACTGAAGTACTTATTCTTCCCTGAGTTTACAGATGAAGAGGTGCAGACACAAGAAGTTATATAACTTGTTATTAAGAAATAGAAAAATTGGAGTTCACACTCAGACCCATGAGATAATACAGCCCAGGATCTTAAACATTGCTCATACCATCATATTACTTAACAGCTCTGGGAAAAGAAAAAAATCTGTGAGGTACTGTCTAATGATGCATCCTGAACTGTGAGCCCGAGAGGAGTGAGCCCAAGAAGCTGCCCCTGGCATTGAAATACAACTCACCTCCCCTCCACAAATTGAAGACTGCTCTTGAAAGCTACCTAATTTTCATTTTACTGGGATTTGATTTCCTTCCTTGAGATCTTTCTTAATTTTGTTAGAATACCCTCAGTGAAATACAGACTCAGCCCAAACTGTCCTAATGCAAGCTGGAAAGCAAGATCAATCAGAAGTCCATTAGGAGAGGGATGAAGGGGAAGTGGCTGAAAGCAGCCAATGCCAAGAGACTGGCAGGATGCTTCTCAAGTGTTTCTTACGTCTCAGTGTCAGGTGCTTCTTGAAATACTGTAACTCTAGAGTCAATTTCCCATTATCCACCTGTGAATGCCCTACTCGATAGATATATCTTGAAGCCTTTGGATCTCTATGCCCAAAGTGGCCCCCATCCTCATGTTGCTGACTCCAGGCTCATTCCCTCCTCCCAGTTAGCGCTCACACACAATGAAAGGCCAACCAATTAGGCTGTCTTTTGTCTATATTTAGGTCTGTGCCATGACTTCTCTCCCAGCCCAGTGTGCTCAAAGAACCAGAGGCAGGAATGGGTACAATTTAGGAAAGCTCCAGGAGATGGCGATACACAGGGAAGCTTGGTGTGCTGCAGTTCATGGGGCCGCAAAGAGTTGGAAGACTGAGCAACTGAAAGACAGCGAGGAAAGTGAAAGTGTTAGTTGCTCCGTTGTGTCTGACTTTTTCAGTCCCAGGGACTGTAGCCTGTCAGGCTCCTCTGTCTATTGAATTCTCTCAGCAAGGATACTGAAGTGGGTTGTCATTTTCTTCTCCAGGGGATCTTCTTGACAGAGGGATTGACTGAACCTGAGTCTCCAGCATTACAGGCAGATTCTTTACCATCTGAGCCACCAGGGAGGCCCCAGTCAAGAAAAGAGGGGGTTAATACAATGTGGCTGGAGCCAAAAATATGAATTCATTTCAACAGGTGGGCTCCAACAAGGATTTACTGTATAGACTAGGAAATTATGCCCAGTACTTTGTAATAACCTATAACGGAATATAATCTGCAAAACCACTGAATCACTATGCCATATACTTGAAACTAAAATAATATTGCAAATCAGCTATACTTCAACTGAAATAAATTAAAAAATTAGGAAGTGGGCTCATTCCCCAGCTTATTGACGATTTGTACTGCATCGTCATGGTTCATTCTTTGGAAAGACCACATGACAGAAAGGTATGAACGAAGGTCAAACGTCAACCTTTGCTTGAACTGTGATTTTTTTTTCTTTCCTAATCAAGATGAAGCTTGGAATGGTTGAAAGAGCTCAAGCTTTCTAGGGAAGTTGATCTGGGACTTAAACTCAGGTTCTACCACTAACCAGCTGGTTGATCTTGGGCAAATTATTACTTCCTTCTGTCCCTCTCCTAAAGAGTACCAGTACTTATATCTTCTGGGTGGTTGTGATTACACAATGAGATAATATATGAAAAGTACCTCATATAATACTGGGAACCCTGTGGTCGTTCAATAAATTGGAAGGATCATCGCTATCATGATCATTAACAATATTAGTAACAGAGGCAGCACTGTTACAGAAAGGAGCAAGTTACAAGTGTTGGATATGCTCTGAATAAGAGTTACCCCTCAAACACAAATATTTTATTTAAGAATTACACACATTTGTATATTTTTAAATAAGCACTGCCTCTAGCTAGGAATATCAAATAGAATCCTGCTCTGAAATAAGGACTAGCATAACTAATTAAGATGCTTTCCATTTATTTATTCTTTGAAGATACTAATTCAAGAGAATTGCTTAATCGTCTCTTTCTTAATCTATTTAAGCATGCAAAACATAAATGGAATTCCCTGAAACCCTAATAATATGAAATATAAGATAAGGCTGCTTGCTTTCAAATTAAAACAAAATCTATGTTTCTATCTTTGTTCCTAATATAGTGACTAATGGAGCCCTAATGCTTTGATCTTCCACTTGAAAAATATCAAAACATCTTTAATATGCAAATCAAGGCAAGAGCTTGTGGGGTCATCTGCAGCAGGTTTTTGCCCTCATAACAGTAATTGGAAAATCTATGGTGGCCCTAAGGATCATTACTTTAAATATAACTCTACCACTAACAAAAATCCACTAGCTTATCCTTAATCACATTTGGAAATGAAATTTAGATATTAAATAGTATTGATTTCAATTCAAAAGCTGCTTTGACCACCTCTACATCAATCCCCTGACTTGGAATGAGGATGGGTGGAAATCATTAAGTCATTTATCTTGTCAAAAATCTTGGCAGTGTGCCCAGTTGTATCAAATACTGGATGAGGCTACTTTTAGTTCTCATTTCCACTGGGTAACTGACTTCCCACAAACCCTTCAGTCAGCCTCAGCCTGGGTCAGATAGTTCTGAGGAGGAGGGAAAGGATTTTGAAAATACACATCACTGGAACTGATGAGAAGGATCTTTTGAGATGGGGAGTGGCAGTGGGGGTGCGAATTAAATTTCCTTCCAAGTGATGTAATGACCTCTAAAGCCCTCATTCACACTCCCAGATCTTTTCAACGCATGACCTCCTCCTTTCTTCATTCAACCAATACTTATCTAGCCTTTATCTTCTGCCAGCATGTTGCTAGATGCTGAGATTACAGCAATGAACTGATACAAAACAAAGTCCTTACAGATCTTAGAGGCTACTGGGGAAGGCAGAAAGTAAACAACTGATTGTACAAATAAATACACAACTCTAAGTTATGACACCTACTATGAAGGCAAATAATAACTGCATGCTCTGAGGAGGAGTAATAGAGAAATTGATTAGATGGGGCAGGACTCGAGAGAGGAAGCAACATTTAAGCTAAGTTACAGGGTAAGTAGGATTTAGTCAGAGAGAGGAAGCAGTCCAGCAGAGGAAAGCTATATGGCAGGAAAGTGGAAGTCAGGAGCAATTAGTGACTAGCGGGTAGCATGAGGGATTCCTAAGGGATGCCACTATCCCATGATGACTGCGTTTTGGTGCAGACTTTTCTGCAGAGCTTCTTTGATCATAGCAAATAGGTACAGTTGATTCTAAGTAAATGTGAATAAAGTAGATCAAAAAAATCTACTAGAGTTTTCTCAGAGAAGGCAATGGCACTCCACTCCAGTACTCTTGCCTGGAAAATCTCATGGGCAGAGAACCCTGTTAGGCTGCAGTCCATGGGGTCGCTGAGAGTTGGACACGACTCAGTTAATTCACTTTCACTTTTCACTTTCATGCACTGGAGAAGGAAATGACAACCCACTCCAGTGTTCTTGCCTGGAGAATCCCAGGGACGGGGGGAGCCTGGTGGGCTGCCGTCTATGGGGTCGCACAGAGTTGGACACGACTGAAGCGACTTAGCAGCAGCAGCAGAGTTTTCTAGAATACTAGATGTACTAGAGTGTTTCATTTGATTCCCCCACCCTCTGCCCCCTCAGAAAATTTTTAGAATGCAGCTTTTCCTCTTGTTGGGTTTTAAGGCAGTCTTTGATCAAGTGTTTCCTTCCCCTAGATCTCTTACAAAAGAATCAGCCAAGGGAGTTGTTAAAAATGCAAAAGTCTACTGTAGAGCTCTTGAATGAGAATCTTTTGGTATAGAGTCTAAAAATCTGATTTTTAAAGGAGAACTCTGAGCAATTTCAGCATACTCTAGGTTGGCGTGAACCCAGAGGTACTGGTCTCAACAGTGATCCCGCGGAATGGACAGAGAAGATTCACTGTGAAGCAGAGCATATTAAGGGCAGGTTGACATCACAAGGATGATACAAAAGAAGCCAGGGGGCACCAGCAAACAGACTCCAGGTGGGACCTGACTGGGAGAGGTACAGCCTCTCAGGGAGCATGCAAGGAGCATGCCCACAGGACACCGCATCCACAAAACATAGCACCTACAACACCCATCAGTATTAATTTGCTTGGGCTGCTATAACCAAGTATTACCAGTCCAGGTGGCTCAAACAACAGCAATTAATTTCCTCACAGTTGTGGAGGCTAGAAGTCCAAAATCAAAGCATCAGCATGGCTGGTTTCCGTTGTGGCTTCTTCCTTTTGTTTATAGATGGCTGCCTTCTCTCTGTGCCTTCACATGGATTTTCCTGTCTGTGTACTAATCTCTTCTTATAAGAGCACTGCTCTTATTGGATCAGGACCTAATCACCTCATTTTAACTCAATTGCCTCTTTTAAGATTCTACTTCCAAAGGCAACCCCTTCCTGAGGTGCTGGCATAGATCATCAACCTACGAATTTGGGAGAGCACAACTTAGCTCCTAACAGCTCCTGACTCTTCTTTTGCTGCATTGCAAGCTGAGGCCTCACACAGCAGGGCAATCTCTGCACCTCTTTTGATCCTGGGTCTCACTGTCAGTCAAACCAATTGTATCGTCTGACCTAACTTAAGCTCCTCAGAAGTATCTATTTTTGGAGGTCCTGACAGGCTACCTGGGGGTGCTTTTCTGATTGTCCTTTCATCTTCACTGGTCCTTCTAGGTCAGTCACTGGAGGTGGGGCTCTGCCTGAGTACTGACACACTATATTTACATTTTAATTCAAAAATATATCACTCCTGCTATTTTACTCCTAATCATACTGTCTTCATTTCCATATATTTCACTTAAAATATAATTTCCGGCCAAGATAATAAATGTATATAATAGAAAAATAATACTCAACTCAAGCAAATTAGATGTTCACTAATACCTCTTACAGAGCATAAGTATTGGAAAATTGAATTGTTAATCAACAAGAATACTGTTTAAGTGGAAAACAATAGTTCAAAACTGAGAATATGAGGCAGAAAGATTCTATTCAGACTGAAATCTATTCTTAATGAGAGCAAAATGTGATTATACCATTTATTAATGAATCAATGGAATATAAAACACTTTTTTCTAACTAAAACCAAAATTTAATGAATCTTTGACATGATTCTGAAATTCAGCCAGTTACCAAAAGAACAAATTAGTGTCTATTTTTTGACTCAAAAAGTGGTGACAAAAATCGTACCACTCATTTCAATCACATCTTGAAGACATTTTTCTACTCTTAAAATAATTTGTTTACACAGCTGTTTCAGCTCTAAATGGAAAATGTGAGATAATGCAGTGGCCTTTCCTAACTGCCACACGTAACCATTTAAATATAAGCTCTTAGATCATATCACTGGCATCCAAAAACGAAGCTGATGAGAAGGAAGCTATGTCAAATACCAAGCCAGGAGTAGACCTTGAAGTTTGCTCAACAAAGCCTGTTCCTATTTTATAATTTCTCTATGGCATTTACATGACAGGCAACACTTGGACGTTTCCAGTGAAAGACACCAAGCTGCAAAAGCTTGCAGGAGAATTCTTAGGCATCATCCTCTAACCCAGTGATCTTTTTAACATGTCATCTCTGGATCACAGCAGCACCTCTGATAGGGAACTTACAAGAAATGCAGATTCTCAGGTGTCATCCTTGATCTCCTGAAATGGAAACTCCAGGGATGGGGAGGATAGCCATCTACAATATGTTTTAATAGGTCCTCCTGTCAATTTTGATTCCTGTTCAAATTTGGGAACCACTGGTGGAGTTCAAAGCCAGAGCCCTCAGTTTCCTCTAGGTGCATCTGGTATTGAGTAAGGGGAAGGGGTGAATAGCAGAGAGAGTGGGGGTTGATGTCAGAGAAGAGGGAAGGCAGAATGTGAACATAGGGGTCAAAACCAGTCAGGGCACATCACAGGCTCTGGTACTGACATCAATATAAGTACTTTCCCTTTTTATCTGTTTCAGAAATTAGGGCTTCGTATATGGCTTCATTGAAAAATCATTTTTAAATTAAAAAACCCACTGTTACAGGGAGTACTTCCCTTAGAACAGGGAAAGAGGTGTCCTGAGCTTTAGAAATCCCCAGCTCAGCCTCCTCTGACCACACGTATTCCCAGAAGGACAAGGGAACATGTCCACCTGGGGCCCAGGACCTTTCAGACTCTGTTCCACACTGGGTCCGAGAATTGCCAGACCATACGTGCCCACATCACCTCCTGGGCCTGTGGGGCTGGCCTCTTGCCCAGGGTCATCCCAAGGGGAGACTACACCACAGGAGTCCATTATGAGGTCAAGCATTATATCTTGCTTTTTTAAATGTTCTACAGATTATGATGTTTTAGCATCTTGAAAACAACAACAACAAAAAACAGCTTTTTTACTGGAGAGAGTCTGTGCCTCCTGGGGCTAGCTGATTCTTAAACAGAGCAAAGGACCCAGTTAGCTGTATGCCTTTGACATGCAAACCAGCCAGTCCTAAGTTTATGCCCCAACCACTGCCTTATCTAACTCTTGTACACTATGCCCCAAATCATTCCAGGGCAAGTACCAGGAGACCAGAAACCATTCCTGTTTAGATACCTCGGAAATATGCAACCAGCCAATCCTAAATATTCACATTGTCCTGTGTTGCTATTCCAGCAAGACATTTTACATACATTGGTTTGCATATTATGGGTATTTTCCTATATGAAACACTACAAGGTGCAATTATCCAAGTGGCCAGACCCACAATTCAAGACTGGCAAGAAAGATCTACACTACAGAGCAAAATGTGCCACTAATAGATGATGAAATGAGTGAATCATCTTATATGGTGAACCATCAATGAAAGTTCTTTGCATTTTTCTGACTACAGTGTAAGCCAACAGAAGAACCCAGTGAGCAGACAGAAACGGCACTAGTCAGCAATTTTATCAGGAAACACCCACATGGAATTTTAAATAAGCTTTGAATTGAACTAAAAACTGCCTTTTCCTAAGTTATTTTCTTGCCTGACAATAAAGGATATTTTTAAAATTATTTTCAAAGTCAGACAATGTGTAGGTAACGTGACCAGATTTGTCACAAACAGACCACAGAGCTGATTTACTGACTGTAAATTTCTATATTTGGCCAACCCTAGTTATTTTTAAGGGAGAGGAAATCATTTTATGACGTTTGATGATTATGTTAAACTGCAACAATTTCATCACTTTATAAAATTATCATGCTGCACAGATCTTCCTATTTATGAGAAACAGCATCTTCAATGCTCCAGGCAAGGCTTGTCATCTTAACACACAAGACAATCCATTCTTAACTTCAGGCAGCCCCTGATACATGCACACTCAGTGCATATGAGTTTCCTTCCAAATCGCATATCCTGAGGTTGTGCTTTTTGAAATAATCTGCCCTGTGAATGGACAGTGGGAAAGTTCAGATCCAGTATAGGACTGTGAAACTATTAACATATAAAAGGGTTCCCTGTAACGCAACTTAAAAGTCCACAGGAAGTTGGTAGTTTCAAAAGCACCCCTCCACAGTATCTTTGGAAGGCACTAGGGCAGGCATGCAACCATGACACCCTAATTCAGAATTATAGCATTCTCCCCACTGGAAAATGCCTTCTGAGACACAAACAAACGACACATCATTTGGAACACAGTGCATTTGGAGGTAGAAGATAAGCTCTGGTAATGTTAAGACTTCCTCACAAAGTACACACAACTGCCTTTCAGGCAGAAAGTAAATTCTCTGGTAAGACTCAAGGTTCACGTAAAATTGAGAGAGGAAGACATTCCCATATGTTCTACTCTTTGTCCTTGTTGTTGAAAAGGACTCCATGTTGAACAGGATTCCATGTTGAACAGTATTATCCATGATGAAAAATCCACTACTAAGGTCAGTATAACTCCTGACTTTATAAGCAGGCTTACGATAAAAAAAAAAAAAAATTGAGGAACAGTGACGTACTTACACAAGTCTCCCAAGCTTACCAATCAATCACATGCACATATTCCTATTTCTCAGGGTTTAAAAGATCAACAGCTTGAGCCTCTCACTATACTAGGAGTTAGTATAGCATAGTAACAGAGAACAGGGCCTCCAGTTCCAACACTTAATAGTTGAGTGACCTTGAGCTTTCTTTCTGTGCAATGAGATTAATAGCAGTATTCACTTCCTTATGTGGTTGCAAAAATTAAGCTAGTTATTACTCCCAGTATGCTTAGAGTATCACATACCGCCAATACCAAATAATAACACCACAATGATTACTACATTCAATAGGACCACTTTCCCATGTAATCAGTCTCTTCACACAATCTCTCAATAAGAAAAATATACTTCAGAAGTTACAAATTTTAACTTCTTCTAAAAACATAGATTAAATAACTTGCTATTAAAAATACAGAAGTACAACAAGGAGGCATATATGTGAGTGTGTGTGTATGTGTGTATATATTCAAAGGCTGTCAAAAGATAAATTTTATATGTACAAAATTTATATATATATATACCATATTATTCTATATATTATACAGTATGCATAATATAAAATTTATATATGCATGCATGTGTGTGTGTGTGTGTGTGTGTGTATATATATATATATATATATATATATATACATACATAATATATACATGCAGCTTTCCAAGTGGCACAATGGTAAAGAATCCGCCTGCCAATGCAGGAGACACAAAAGATACAAGTTTGATTCCTGGGTCAGGAAGATTCCCTGGAATAGGAAATGGCAACCCAGTCTAGTATTCTTGCCTGGAAAATTCCATGGACAGAGCTAGTAGGCTATAGTCCATGGGGTCACAAAGAGTCGGACATGACTGAGCAACTTAGCACACACACACACATATATATGTAATTTATCTTTTGGCAGCTTTTGATTTTGAAATGCTGAATAAATTCCCTGATAGCTCAGTTGGTAAAAATTCTACCTGCAATGCAGGAGACCCTGCTTCGAATCTTGGGCTAGGAAGATCAACTTGAGAAGGGACAGGCTACCCACTCCAGTATTCTTGGGCTTTTGTGGCTCAGCTGGTAAAGAAGTCATCTGCAATGTGGGAGACCTGGATTCCATCCCTGGGTTCGGAAGATCCCCTGGAGAAGGGAACAGCTACCCACTCCAGTATTCCGGCATGGAGAATTCCATGGACTGTGTAGTCCATGAGGTAGCAAAGAGTCGGACATGACTGAGCAACTTTCACTATCAATAAATAAGTTAAACACCTCCAATCACTCATTAACTATACATATAAACAGAAGAGGACACTACTGATTTTGAGCCCATCTCAAAACTGAATGCTACACAAAGCATCGCTACAGTTCAGTCCATTCAGTTCAGTCACTCAGTCATGTCTGACTCTTTGTGACCCCATGAATCGCAGCACACCAGACCTCCCTGTCCATCACCAACTCCCGGAGTGCACTCAAACTCAAGGCCAACAAGTCAGTGATGCCATCCAGCTATCTCATCCTTTGTCACTCCCTTCTCCTCCTGTCCCCAATCCCTCCCAGCATCAGAGTCTTTTCCAATGAGTCAACTCTTCGCATGAGGTGGCCAAAGTACTGGAGTTTCAGCTTTAGCATCATTCCTTCCAGAAAATACCCAGGGCTGATCTCCTTTAGAATGGACTAGTTGGATCTCCTTGCAGTCCAAGGGACTCTCAAGTCTTCTCCAACACCACAGTTCAAAAGTATCAATTCTTCAGCACTCAGCTTTCTTCACAGTCCAACTCTCACATCCATACATGACCACTGGAAAAACCATAGCCTTGTCTAGATAAACCTTTGTTGGTAAATTAACGTCTCTGCTTTTCAATATGCTGTCTAGGTTGGTCATAACTTTTCTTCCCAGGAGCAAGCGTCTTTTCATTTCATGGCTGCAGTCACCATCTGCAGTGATTTGGGAACCCTCCAAAATAAAGTCTGACACTGTTTCCACTGTTTCCCCATGTATTTCCCATGAAGTGATAGGACCAGATGCCATGATCTTCATTTTCTGAATGTTGAGCTTTAAGCCAACTTTTTCACTCTTCTCTTTCACCTTCTTCAAGAGACTCTTTAGTTCCTCTTCACTTTCTGCCATAAGGGTGGTGTCATCTGCATTTCTGAGGTTATTGATATTTCTCTGGGCAATTTTGATTCCAGCTGTGCTTCTTCCAGCCCAGCATTTCTCATGATGTACTCTGCATATAAGTTAAATAAGCAGGGTGACAGTATACAGATTTGACGTATGCCTTTTCCTATTTGGAACCAGTCTGTTGTTCCATATCGTTCTAACTGGTGCCTCCTGACCTGAATATAGGTTTCTCAGGAGGCAGGTCAGGTGGTCTGGTATTCCCATCTCTTTCAGAATTTTCCACAGTTTATTGTGATCCACACAGTCAAAGGCTTTGCCATAGTCAATAAAGCAGAAACAGATGTTTTTCTGGAACTCTCTTGCTTTTTCCATGATCCAGCAGATGTTGGCAATTTGATCTGTGGTTCCTCTGCCTTATCCAAAACCAGTTTGACCATCTGGAAATTCACACTTCACATATTGCTGAAGCCTGGCTTGGAGAATTTTGACTATTACTTTACTAGCGTGTGAGATGAGGGCAATTGTGCAGTAGTTTGAGCATTCTTTGGCATTGCCTTTCTTTGGGATTGGAATGAAAACTAGCTTGCTCCTACACAAATAAAACCATTTAAGAAATCAGCAGACCCCACATTCTCATCAAGCCATTGAAACATGCTTCTGTTGTGTCTCGTGGAGCAGAGGGGATGCCCAAGCTCCTCCACTATGGAAGCAGCATTGTCCTTCTCCTAAGTGCTGCCAGGTATCTCAGGTAACAGGGATAGACTACAGCTACTGAGCCCAACTATGACCAACATGTTTATCACTAAGAAGTGTGGCCAAGGACCAGGGTCAGTGTGGTTTTTCAGGATCAGAGGCTGCCATGCAGAGGATAAATTTTGAGCTGTAGAGTCAAAGGACTTCAGAGTTCCAATCCAACTCCCAAGGGCCATATGGTCTTTGGTAAGTTACTCTCAGTAGCCAAAGATATCCCATATGACTGTGAATGACAATGGACCCATAGGTATATCATGACAGTTCAACCTGACGAATCTAGTCAAGTGTTCAGCACAGTTCCTGGCACCAAGTCAGTGTCCATCTGAGTTACTGTTTCTCACCTACACCGCTGCAGCCTTGCTGTCCCTATGGTACCAAGATTCCATGATAATCTGCATTAGGATCATTATAAAACAACTGTACAGCCAGACACAAACTGTTTCAAAATTCACAGTTCATTTGAAAATAAGAAGAGAGGAAAACAGTTAGTATGTCTTGCAAATAAGAAAAAGTCAGGTGGTTGCTTTTCTGAAACCCCAAAGCTAGAATTTAATTCCACATAATGAACTTTTTCACTTAGAGTACCTTTTATTAAATAAAACCTATAACATTGTATCTTCACTAAAGATGATCTTGCCTCCCACCATCAGTGCTGTGATGTCTCATTGTTCTTCACAGTTCAAGTCCTAGACGAGGTAATATATAGATGCAGTGTACCAACCAGCACCATAGGTATAGCATGGACTTGCATGTGTTAATTGTTATACTAAATGCTTTACATGTAAGACCTCATTGAATGTTCACAACACCAAAATGAAATGGAGGCTGCTAACAGACCCATTTTCTAGATGAGAACACTGAGTCATGGGGAGGTTCTAGTTCATCTCGCCTTGTGGAAGGGGGAATTCCTGAGTATACTGTTTCTCTTGGCATTACATTTTCACCAATTAGTGCTCATGAATGATATGAAAATGTGTTTAGGTTATTTTTCCCTCTGCCTGTGGGCAGAGTTCCCCAGTGTCACACAGCCAGGAAAGTCAGAATTGGAAGTCCAAGTCCTTTTGGACTCCAGAGTTCTTAACCAAAATAAACTCAGTATAACAAACCTTTAGTGTGTCGTGATTTTTTTCTGTTTTCCTCCCTCTGGGATGGTTTCCATTATCTCTCAGGAAAGATGCATGAAGTAAAAATCTTGGAGGTAGACTGTATTTTCCAAAGAGAAGCCACTATAATATCTTTCATTCCACATGCTCCTTTTTAAAAATATGATCTTGATAAAGAGGGTGGTTGGGGTATGGACTCCAGATTGGTTGGTTTGCATAATAAAGGGCAAGTGTCTGCTATCTCTAAAAACTAGTTAACCCCTTGAGGGTAGTCTCTCAAGCATCTGGAAGGCTCTAGATGTAAGATCGTCAGAAATACAGAAAATAAAAAGACATCTTCCACAGATGGTTCCAGACCCAGACGTCAACTCAGTTCAAGATATAAGCTCTTTTTATTTGAGGCTACAAACATTTTACAGCAGAAAAAATCTATTCTTACTGTGTCTAGTGTGAATCCTGACTGACAGAACAATGAACGTAGTGAGGGAGCTGTTTTATTCCATGATATTTTACATGATTTTTTACATGATATTTTGATAACCAATACTAAGTTTTGGCTTGAGTAATGATTGTTTAAATCAGTTCTAGTTCATTTCGCCTTGTGGAAGGGGGAATTCCTGAGTATACTGTTTCTCTTGGCATTACATTTTCACCAATTAGTGCTCATGAATGATATGAAAATGTGCTTAGGTTATTTTTCCCTCTGCCTGCGGGAAGAGTTCTCACAGATTACAGATGCTAATTTTTCAATGTTCTCATGAAATTTTCCCTTATTAAATAGAGAAGAGACAAGCTGCAATTTTAAAATCTGCACCACCTGAGGCAGCCCCAGTGAAAAACATGTATCCTGACCTTCCTCAGCAAAAATGAGTTGCAGTCATTTGTCTAATTTGTACCAAACCAGAAGGATAAATTCTCCAGAGTGTGCACAGAACAGTGAGAAAGGAGCAAGCAGGGTTTGAAGAGTTCTCTTTCGATCTGATTTAGCTTGCATTTCACAAAACAGAACTCTGGTCTCAATATGATAGTAGCACCAACACAGAAGAGGGAAGATTTATGTATTTTGTGGGATATGAAAATTATAATTCAAACACATACATTTATTTGAAAAAAGAATCTAAGAGCTTTGAAGATTCAACTCCATGAGACATGGAAAAGTGACATGACAATCTCCAATGTGGCTAATGCCACAGTGGTGGACATTCTGCAATACAGAAACAGGTCAGATCAACATACTGGACACCTTAAACTTATTCAGTGTGATATGTCAATTATAACTCAATGAAGCTGGAAAAATAAAAATAAAATACAACTTTTACTATATGCCTAAAAGGCCTTGAGGACTGCAGACTCACATTTTTCCTCTTTGCCCTTCTTCAGTTCAGTTTGATTGCTCAGTCGTGTCCGACTATTTGCGACCCCATGAATCATAGCACGCCAGGCCTCCCTGTCCATCACCAACTCCCGGAGTTCACTCAGACTCACGTCCATTGAGTCAGTGATGCCATCCAG
Source organism: Nanger dama (assembly GCA_917880005.1). Lineage (NCBI taxonomy): Eukaryota > Metazoa > Chordata > Mammalia > Artiodactyla > Bovidae > Nanger > Nanger dama. The sequence continues at coordinate 38,758,943 of CAKJTW010000008.1, forward strand.
CTATCTCATCCTTTGTCACTCCCTTCTCCTCTTGCCCCGAGTCCTCCCCAGCATCAGAGTTTTTCCAATGAGTCAACTCTTCACATGAGGTGGCCAAAGTACTGGAGTTTCAGCTTTAGCATCATTCCTTCCAAAGAAATCCCAGGGCTGATCTCCTTCAGAATGGACTAGTTGGATATCCTTGCAGTCCAAGAGGCTCTCAAGAGTCTTCTCCAACACCACAGTTCAAAAGCAGCAATTCTTCAGCACTCAGCTTTCTTCACAGTCCAACTCTCACATCCATACGTGACTACTGGAAAAACCATAGCCTTGACTAGACGGATCTTAGTTGGCAAAGCAATGTCTCTGCTTTTGAATATGCTATCTAGGTTGGTCATAACTTTTCTTTCAAGGAGTAAGCATCTTTTAATTTCAGGGCTGCAATCACCATCTGCACTGATTTTGGAGCCCCCAAAATAAAGTCTGACACTGTTTGCCCATCTATTTCCCAAGAAGTGATGGGACCGGATGCCATGATCTTCGTTTTCTGAATGTTGAGCTTTAAGCCAACTTTTTCACTCTCCACTTTCACTTTCATCAAGAGGCTTTTTAGTTCCTCTTAACTTTTTGCCCTTCTTAGAGGAACTAAAAAGCTTCCTGATGAAAGTGAAAGAGGAGAGTGAAAAGTTGGCTTAAAGCTCAACATTCAGAAAATGAAGATCATGGCATCTGGTCCCATCACTTCATGGAAATACATGGGGAAACACAATCACTGCAGATGGTGATTGCAGCCATGAAATTAAAAGATGCTTACTCCTTGGAATGAAAGTTATGACCAACCTAGATAGCATATTCAAAAGCAGAGACATTATTTTACCAACAAAGGTCTGTCTAGTCAAGGCTATGCTTTTTCCAGTGGTCATGTATGGATGTGAGAGTTGGACTGTGAAGAAAGCTGAGTGCCAAAGAATTGATGCTTTTGAACTGTGGAGCTGGAGGAGACTCTTGCAAGTCCCTTGGACTGCAAGGAGATCCAACCAGTCCATTCTAAAGGAGATGAGTCTTGGGTGTTCATTGGAAGGACTGATGCTAAAGCTGAAACTCCAATACTTTGGCCACCTCATGTGAAGAGGTGATTCACTGGAAAAGACTCTGATGAGGGGAGGGATTCGGGGCAGAAGGAGAAGGGGACGGCAGAGCTGAGCTCTCTGACCCTGGAGATTAAGTCATTCTCTCACAGTGTTAGGTTGTCACAGGGCCCTGCATTTCCTTTTCATCTGTCTCCTATTATGGTGATAGTAAACAAAGAATTATTTGTGGATTCTTTACTTAATGTGTATCTTCTTCAACAAAACCTGAGCTGCAAACCAGCAGGAAACATAGCTTACAACCTATGTACCCCAGAATCTGAAACCTCACTACACCTAGTGGATGCTCCGTACATAAGTGTTGAATGGACTGATAACAAACACCAAAGACTTTTCCTCTTAAACAGGATCAATTTTCACTTCTTTCCCAAATTCATTTCAAATTCTATTTCCTCTAGACAGCTTTTTTGTTCTGTTTTGTTTTATAGTTGATTTACAATTTTGTGTTAGCTCCTGGTATACAGGAAAGTGATTCAAACTCTCTCTTGCATGTGCTATATATATACATATATTATAAAAATTATATATACTATAAATATACACAAACATGGATATATCATATATTTTTTTCCATATTATTTTCCATTATGGTTTATCATAGGATATAGAATGCAGTTCCCTGTGCTATATAGTAGGACCTTATTGTTTATCTATTTTATATATAGCAGTTTGTATCTATTAATCACAAACTGCTAATGTTTCCCTCCATCTCTTCTTTGGTAACTTTAAGTTTGTTTTCTAGGTCTATGAGTGCATTTTGGAAATAAGTTCATTTGTATTGTACTTTGGATTCCACATATAAGTGATATCATATGATATGTTTATCTTTCTCTTTATGACTTACTTAGAGAGTATAATAATCCCCAGGTCGATCCATGTTGCTACAAATGGCATTATTTCATTTGTTTCTATGGCTGAGTAGTATTCCACTATATATCTATAACATGTCTTCTTTATCCATTCATCTGTCAGTGGATATTTAGGTTGACTCCATGCCTTGGATATGTTGAATAGTGCTGCTATGAACACTGGGGTTCCTATAACATATCTTTTTGAGTTAGAGTTTTAATCTTTTCTGGAGATATGCCCAGGAGTAGGACTGCTGGATCATATGGTCTTTAGTTGTAGTTCTTTAAGGAATTCCAAACTATTCTCCAGTGGCTGAATTACACCTTATATTCCCATTGACAGTGTAGGAGGGTTCCCTTTTCCACATTCTCTCCAGCATTTATTATTTGTTCAGTTCAGTTCAGTCCCTCAGTCATGTCTGACTCTTTGTGAGCCCATGGACTGCAGCACGCTAGCCCTCCCCATCCATTGGCAACTCCCAGAGTTTACTTAAACCCATGTCAATGGAGCCGGTGATGCCATTCAACCATCTCACTCTGTCATCCCCTTCTCCTCCCGCTTTCAATCTTTCCCAGCATCAGGGTCTTTTCAAAGAGTGAGTTCTTCACATGAGGTGGCCAAAGTATTGGAGTTTCAGCTTCAGTATCAGTCTCATCCAATGAATATTCAGGACTGATTTCTTTAGGATGGACTGATTGGATCTCCTTGAAGTCCAAGGGACTCTCAAGAGGCTTCTCCAACACCACAGTTCAAAAGCATCAATTCTTTGGCACTCAGCTGTTTTTATGGTCCAACTCTCACATCTATACATAACTACTCGAAAAACCATAGCTTTGACTAGACACACCTTTGTCGGCAAAGTAATGTCTCTGCTTTTAAATATTGACTAGGTTGATCAAGCTTTCCTTCCAAGGAGCAAGCATCTTTTAATTTCAAGGCTGCAGTCACCATCTGCAGTGATTTTGGAGCCCAAGAAAATAAAGTCTGTCACTGTTTCCCCACCTATTTGCCATGAAGTCATGGGACCAGATGCCAAGATCTTAGTATTTTGAATGTTGAGTTTTAAGCTAACTTTTTCACTCTCCTTTTTCACTTTCATAAAGAGGCTCTTTAGTTCCTCTTTGCTTTCTGCCATACGGATGGTGCCATCTGCATATCTATCTGAGGTTATTGATAGAAATTTCTCCTGGCAATCTTGATTCCAGCTTGTGCTTCATCCAGTCCAACATTTCTCATGATGTACTCTGCATATAAGTTAAATAAACAGGTTGACATTATACAGCCTTAACGTACTCCTTTCCCAATTAAAACCAGTCTGTTGTTTCATGTCCAGTTTTAATTGTTGCTTCTTGACCTGCATACAGATTTCTCAGGAGGCAGGTCAAGTGGTTTGATATTCCCATCTCTTTCAGAATTTTCCACAGATGCTGTGATCCACACAGTCAAAGTCTTTGGCATAGATAATAAAGCAGAAATAGATGTTTTTCTGGAACTCTCTTGCTTTTTGATGATCCAGTGCATGTAGGCAATTTGATTTCTGGTTCCTCTGCCTTTTCTAAATCCAGCTTGAACATCTGGAAGTTCATGGTCCACTTACTGTTGAAGTCTGGCTTGGAGAATTCTGAGCATTACTTTGCTAGCGTGTGAGATGAATGCAACTGTGTGGTAGTTTGAGCATTCTTTGGCATTGCCTTTCTTAGGGATTGGAAAGAAAATTGACCTTTTCCAGTTCTGTGGCCACTGCTGAGTTCTCCAGGTTTGCTGGCAGATTGAGTGCAGCACTTTCACAGCAACATCTTTTAGGATTTGAAATAGCTCTACTGGAATTCCATCATCTCCACTAGCTTTGTTCATAGTGATGCTTCTCAAGGCCCACTTGACTTCACATTCCAGGATGTCTGGCTCTAGATGAGTGATCACACCATTGTGGTTATCTGGGTCATGAAGATCTTTTTTACCACGTCTTCTTAATATCTTCTACTTCTGTTAGGTCCATACCATTTCTGCCCTTTATTGTGCCCATCTTTGCATGAAATGTTCCCTTGGTATCTCTAATTTTCTTGATGAGATCTCTAGTCTTTCCAATTCTATTGTTTCCCTATTTCTTTGCACTGATCACTGAGGAGGGCTTTCTTACCTCTTCTTATTCCTTTGAACTCTGCATTCAAATATGTATATCTTATGAATTATGACTTATGAATCATGGCCATTGCATCCAATGTGAGGTAATACCTCATTATAGTTTTGATTTGCATTTGCATTTGCATAATGATTGGTGAAATAAGCATATTTTCATGTGCCTATTGGTCGTCTGTATGTATTCTTTGGAGAAATGTTTAATTAGGTCATCCTCCCATTTTTGGTTTGGTTGTTTTGTTTGTTATTAAGTTGTATGAGTTGTTTCGATATTTTGGATATTAAGCACCTGTTGGTTCCATTGTTTGCAAATACTTTCTCTCTTTGTGTGGGTTGTCTTTTCATTTGGTTTATGGCTTCCTTTGTGATGCAAAAGTTTGTAATTTTGATAAATCCCATTGGCATATTTTTGCTTTCATTTCTATTTCCTTGGAAGATTTACCTAAGAAACATTGCTATAAATGCTTTGTCTATGTTATTCTAGGAGATTTATGGTGTTGTATATTACATTTAAGTCTTTAATCCATTTTCAGTTCATTTTTGTGTAGGATGTGAGAGAATGTTAAATTTCATTGATTTACAGGTGGCTATCATCTCGATGGATGTCAGTCTGAGTGAACTCTGGGAGTTGGTGATGGACAGGGAGGCCTGGCATGCTGCAGTTCATGGAGTCACAAAGAGTCGGACACAACTGAGTGACTGAACTGAAATGAACTGATTATCTCAGTGGTCGGAGAAGGCAATGGCACCCCACTCCAGTACTCTTGCCTGGAAAATCCCATGGACAGAGGAGCCTGCTAGGCTGCAGTCCATAGGGTCGCTAAGAGTCAGACACGACTGAGTGACTTCACTTTCACTTTTCACCTTCATGCATTGGAGAAGGAAATGGCAACCCACTCCAGTGTTCTTTCCTGGAGAATCCCAGGGACAGGGGGCGCCTGCTGGGCTGCCATCTATGGGGGTCGCACAGAGTCAGACACGACTGAAGTGACTTAGCAGCAGCAGTAGCTCAGTGGTAAAGAACTTGTCTGCCAGTAACAGGAGATGTAGGTTTCATTCCTGGGCCAGGAAAATCACCTGGAGAAGGAAACAGCAACCCACCCCAGTACTCTTACCTGGGAAATCCTATGGAGAAAAGGAGCCTGGTGGGCTACAGCCCATGGAAGTCACAAAAGGGTGGGACATAACTTATCAACTAAACAACAATCCAGCTTCTAGAAAGCACTTCCTAACAATCCTCTGTATGATATCAAGTCCTTGGAGTGTAGGCAAAGAATCTAATGGAGAGATATAGGTTCAGTTCCAGACTACTGCAGTAAGGAAAGTCACACAAATTTTATGATTTCTCAGTGCAAATGAAAGTAGTGTTTCCACTACACTTCAGCCTACTAATTATGTGATAGCATTATGTCTAAAACATTGTCATATCTTCATGAAAAAAATACGTATGGCTAAATTACTAATCATATCTGACCCTTCAGTGAGTTATAATCTTTAGACAATAGTGACATCAAAGATCACTGAAAAGATCATATATAAAAAGAAAAAGTTTGAAGAATCATGAAAATTACAAAAATAGGACCCAGAAATACAAAGTGAGTAAATGATATTAGGAAAATGATGTTGAGAGATTTAATCCAAGGTTGCCACAAACCTTCAATTTATAAAAACAAAACCCTACAATATCTGAAAATATAGTCAAGTGAAGCCTCATAAAACCAATTATGCCTGCCCCCTATCTAAGGGCAATGCCTGCCAGAATTTCAAGCACTTTGGTAAGTGTTCACTAAATATTTGATACACCGAACTCAGTAGTTTGATTTTCTATTTAAATTTCTATAGAAATTGAGCAACCTCATTTCATGTTTTAATATAAACATAGAAAGTGTCAAAGAGTCAAAACAGTCATTTTTCTTGGCTTAACATTCTTAATGTATACAGCAAGAATAAAAACAAAGAATAGCAGTGAAGCAAATGGTCATCTTTTTTAACCAAAGATGTATTTCCGACATTTTATAACTGGATATAAAAAGAAAGCTTCTGAAGGAAGGGAGATGATAGTTATAAATGAATAGAAAGTTCAAAAGAATGCTTATCATCACATATTGAACATCAGCTGTGAAAAATCATCTTTATTCAAAAGTTTCTTTCCAGGTATTGCTTCCTTTCCCCTTCAGTGTATCATGAAATCTTTCTAAAGTCTCCTAATCATACCACGGGCTCCCTCCTGAACTTGGGTTTACAGCTGTGAAATAGCAAAACTGGTTGGCAGGTACATGCTGTAGGCTGAAAACTCCATTCACTGTGATCTCTTTGAGTCTGAATTCAAACTCAGTACCATGTACTGCACTATGCTGTTTTAGAAAAACAGACTGGTCCTAAAGAGATTAACCTATCAGTCACAGGAAGATGCCTCAGAGCCCCTGGCAAAGACAAGCTGTGCAAAACAGTGAAAGACTTCAAATGGAGCTTTGAAGTATCAAACCATTTATTTGTGTATGTTATAATTGTGTGTGTGTGGTATTTACTCATGAAATGGAATTTGTCTGGCTCAGATAAAACTGAAAAGCACAGTGCTTTACTTTTAGATAATATTTTTACACCTTCCAAAACCTTCAAACAGATAATAAACAATTAGACAAAGAGAATAATATCCCTAACTTGGGAGGGTGTTTACATTGAGGTTCTCAAAGTGCCTGCGAACTTGGAAAGAGAAGTATTAGCATAACCTGGGAACTTGTTAGAAGTGCAGATTCCTGGGCCCTATCCAGGACTACTGACTCCCAAAACTGGAGATGGGTTTTACATGTCCTCAGTGACTGTGAGACATGCTCAAGTTTGAGAAATGCTGGCTTAGAGAAAGACATACAGCAGATTTGGCATGGTGATGGTGAAGACCATAGAAAATGCTCACCAATTATTAGGGTTGAAACCTCACTCCTCCACTTCAGCAAATTGTTCACTGACATGGTCTCAGTTCCTCCACCTCAAATATGTAAGTAATAATAATATCACAAAGAGTTCCTGCAAAATTTAAATGGTAAGACGCCTGAGTGCTTGGGATAGCATCCAGTAAACAGTAGCAATTACTGAATGGTTCAGATTCATTAAAGTTGGGAAAGGCCTTGAGGCCAAGAGGGTAGGAAAATGCTAAAATTATATATGACTAAAGAAAGTATGTCATATATAATTTTGAGATTGAGTGCAATCTCAAAAATGACAGAATGATCTCTGTTCATTTCCAAGGCAAACCATTCAATATCACGGTGATCCAAGCCTATGTCCCAACCAGTAACGCTGAAGAAGCTCAAGTTGAATGGTTCTGTGAAGACCTACAAGACCTTTTAGAACTAACACCCCAAAAAGATGTACTTTTCATTATAGGAGACTGGAATGCAAAAGTAGGAAATCAAGAAACACCTGGAGTAACAGGAAAATTTGGCCTTGGAGTATGGAATGAAGCAGGGCAAAGGCTAATAAAGTTTTGGCAAGAGAACACACTGGTCATAGCAAACACCCTCTTCCAACAACACAAGAGAAGACTCTACACATGGACATCACCAGATGGTCAACACCGAAATCAGACTGATTAGATTTTTTGCAGCCAAAGATGGAGAAGCTGTGTACAGTCAGTAAAAACAAGACTGGGAGCTGACTGCGGCTCAGATCATGAACTCCTTATTGCCAAATTCAGACTTAAATTGAAGGAAGTAGGGAAAACCAAGAGACCATTCAGGTATGACAAAAATCAAATCCCATATGATTATACAGTAGAAGTGAGAAATAGATTTAAGGGACTAAATCTGATAGAGTGCCTGATGAACTATGGATGGAGGCTCGTGACATTGTATAGGAGATAGGCATCAGACCATCCCCGTGGAAAAGAAAGTCAAAAAGCAAAATGGCTGTCTGAGGGGGCCTTACAAAAAGCTGTGAAAAGAAGGGAAGTAAAAAGCAAAGGAGAAAAGGAAAGATATCCCTACTTAATTACAGAGTTCCAAAGAATAGCAAGGAGAGATAAGAAAGCCTTCCTCAGAAATCAATGCAAAGAAATAGAGAACAACAGAATAGGAAAGACTAGAGAGCGCTTCAAGAAAATTAGAGAACCCAAGGGAACATTTCATGCAAAGATGGGCTCGATAAAGGACATAAATGGTATGGACCAATCAGAAAGAGAAGATATTTTAAAAGGTGGCAAGAATACACAGAAGAACTGCACAAAAAGAGCTTCATGACCCGGATAATCATGATGGGGTGATCACTCACCTAGAGCCAGACATCCTGGAATGTGAAGTCAAATACACAATGGAGTGTCACTCAGCCATTAAAAAGAATACATTTGAATCAGTTCTAATGAGGTGGATGAAAGTGGAACCTATTATAGAGAGTGAAGTAAGCCAGAAAGAAAAACACCAGTACAGTATACTAAGGCATATATATGGAATTTAGGAAGATGGTAATGATAACCCTGTACGCAAATCAGCAAAAGAGACACAGATGTATAGAATAGTCTTTTGGACTCTGTGGGAGAGGAAGAGGGTGGGATGATTTGGGAGAATGGCACTGAAACATGTATAATAACATATATGAAACAAGTCACCAGCCCAGGTTCAATGCATGATACTTGCATTGGGGCGGTATGCACTCACTGGGACGGCCCAGAGGGATGGTACGGGGAGGTAGGAGGGAGGGGGTTCAGGATGGGGAAGACACGTATACCTGTGGCAGATATATGTTGATATATGGCAAAACCAATACAATATTATAAAGTAATTAACCTCCCATTAAAATAAATAAATGTATTTAAAAAAGAAAGCATCACTACGAACAAAGCTGGTGGAGGTGATGGAATTCCAGTTGAGCTATTTCAAATCCTGAAAGATGATGCTGTGAAAGTGCTGCACTCAACATTCCAGCAAATTTGGAAAACTTAGCAGTGGCCACAGGACTGGAAAAGGTCAGTTTTCTTTCCAATCCCAAAGAAAGGCAAGGCCAAAGAATGCTCAAACTACCACACAATTGCACTCACCTCACACGTTGGTAAAGTAATGCTCAAAATTCTTCAAGCCAGGCTTCAGCAATACATAAACAATGAACTTCCAGGTGTTAAGCTGGTTTTAGAAAAGGCAGAGAAACAAGAGGTCAAATTTCCAATATTCACTGGATCCTGGAAAAAGCAAGAGAGTTCCAGAAAAACATCTATTTCTGTTTATTGACTATGCCAAACCCTTTGACTGAGTGGATCACAATAAACTGTGGAATATTCTGAAAGAGATGGGATTACCAGACCACCTGACTTGCCTTTTGAGAAACCTATATGCAGGTCAGGAAGCAACAGTTAGAACTGGACATGGAACAACAGACTGGTTCCAAATAGAAAAAGGAGTGCGTCAAGGCTGTATATTGTCACCCTGCTTATTTAACTTCTATGCAGAGTACATCATAAGAAACACTGGACTGGAAGAAACACAAGCTGGAATCAAGATTGCCGAGAGAAATACCAATAACCTCAGATATGCAGATGACACCACCCTTATGGCAGAAAGTGAAGAGGAGCTAAATAAAGGGCCTCTTGATGAAGGTGAAAGAGGAGAGTGAAAAAGCTGGCTTAAAGCTCAACATTCAGAAAACGAAGATCATGGCATCTGGTCCCATCACTTCATGGGAAATAGATGGGGAAACAGTGGAAACAGTGTCAGACTTTATTTTTTTGGTTTCCAAAATCACTGCAGGTGGTGACTGCAGCCATGAAATTAAAAGACGCTTACTCCTTGGAAGAAAAGTTATGACCAACCTAGATAGCATATTCAAAAGCAGAGACATTACTTTGCTGACTAAGGGCCATCTAGTCAAGGCTATGGTTTTTCCTGTGGTCATGTATGGGTGTGAGAGTTGGACTGTGAAGAAGGATGAGCGCCAAAGAATTGATGCTTTTGAACTGTGGAGTTGGAGAAGACTCTTGAGAGTCCCTTGGACTGCAAGGAGATCCAACCAGTCCATTCTGAAGGAGATCAGCCCTGGAATTTCTTTGGAAGGAATGAAGCTAAAGCTGAAACTTCAGTACTTTGGCCACCTCATGAGAAGAGTTGACTCATTGGAAAAGACTCTGATGCTGGGAGGAATTGGGGGCAGGAGGAGAAGGGGACGACCGAGGATGAGATGGCTGGATGGCATCACGGACTCAATGGATGTGAGTCTGAGTGAACTCCGAGAGATGGTGAGGAACAGGGAGGCCTGGCGTGCTGCGATTCATGGAGTCACAAAGAGTCAGACACGACTGGGTGACTGAACTGACTGATATGCAGGTCAGGAAGCAACAGTTAGAACTGGACATGGAAGAACAGACTGGTTCCAAACAGGAAAAGGAGTACGTCAAGGCTGTATATTGTCACCGTGCTTTTAAACTGTAGTGTTGGAAAGACTCTTAAGAGTCCCTTGGATTGAAAGGAGACCCAACCAGTCCATTCTAAAGGAGACCAGTCCTGTGTGTTCATTGAAAGGACTGATGCTGAGGCTGAAACTCCAGTACTTTGGCCACCTAATGCAGAGTTGACTCACTGGAAAAGACTGATGCTAGGAGGAACTGGGGGCAGGTAGGATTTGGGGGCAGGAGGAGAAGAGGATGAGATGGCTGGATGGCATCACCGACTCGATGCACATGAGTTTGAGTGAACTCTGGGAGTTGGTGATGGACAGGGAGGCCTGGCGTGCTGCGATTCATGGGGTTGCAAAGAGTCAGACACGACTGAGCGACTGAACTAAAGAAAGTATAAGCCAATAAGTAAATGCCAGTGCCCAAAATTCACTGCAGCATTTTTTACAATGGCCTTAATACGGAAAAGAGTTACATGTCCATTAACAGAGGACAGGATAAAGAAGATGTGGTATATAAATACAATGGAGTATTACTCAGCAATAAAATGAAATTTTGCCATTTTCAGCCACATGAATGGACTTGGAGGGCATTATGCTAAGGACATAAGCCAGAGAAAGACAAATACTGTATCATATCACTTATATGTGGAATCTAAAAAATACACTAACTACTCAATATAATAAAAAGAAGAAGACTCAAATACATAGAGAACAAACCAGGGGTTACCAGGAGAGAAAGGGAAATGGAGAGGGACAATATAGGGATAGGGGATCAAGAGTTACAAATTATTATGTATAAAATAAACTACAAAGATATACTGTATAGTACAGGCAATACAGCCAATATTTTATAATATCCATAAATGGAGTGTGACCTTTAAAAATCATAACTCACTGGGGCTCCCCTGGTGGATCTGTAGTAAAGAATCCATCTGCCAATGCAGGAGACATAGGTTCAATCCTCGGTCTGGGAAGATCCCACACACCACGGATCAGCTTAGCCCCATGCACCACAACTTCTGAGCCTGTGCTCCACAGCCCATGAGATGCAAATACTGAAATCCACAAGCCCTAGAGCCTGTGGTCCACAACAAGAGAAGCCACCATGATGAAAAGCCCACACAGCACTACTGGAGAGTAGCCCCCGCTCTCCGTAGCTAGAGAAAAGCTCTTCCACCAACGAAGACCCAACACAAACAAAGCTAAAATTAAATTTAAAATTGTGACTCACTATATTGTGCATCTATAAGCTATATGATATTTTATGACCAACCTGGACTGCATATTAAAAAGCAGAGATAGTACTTTGCCAATAAAGGTCCATCTAGTCAAGGCTATGGTTTTTCCAGTGGTCATGTATGGATGTGAGAGTTGGACTGTGAAGAAAGCTGAGCACTGAAGAATTGATGCTTTTGAACTGTGGTGTTGGAGAAGACTCTTGAGAGTCCCTTGGACTGCAAGGAAATCCAACCAGTCCATCCTAAAGGAGATCAGTCCTGGTGTACATTGGAAGGACTGATGTTGAAGCTGAAACCCAATACTTTGGCCACCTGATGGGAGGAACTGACTCCCTGGAAAAGATCCTGATGCTGGGAAAGATTCAGGGCAGGAGGAGAAGGGGACGACAGAGGATGAAATGGTTGGATGGCATCACTGACTCAATGGATGTGGGTTTGAGTGAACTCCGGGAGTTGGTGATGGACAGGGAGGTCTGGCCTGCTTTGGTTCATGAGGTCGCCAAGAGTCAGACACGACTGAGCAAATGAACTGAACTGAACTGATATTTATATATAAAAATAAATAAATAAAATGACAATGCATGCATTCACTGCAAGGTTAAGTACTATTTTTATAAGCTGATTCATATGGAAATCCCAGCCTACCCCACAAGCATCACAGAATCTGATAACATCATATAAGTTCACTCATAAACTTTCCTTATCTATAACACAGATGGAGGAAGAGTAAGCAAAGATAGATATATCGTTATATCTTTATAATACTTCTGCTATTTTTCAAGTCAATACATGTTATATCCAGAAATTCTCTGGCTGCCTTGTTTCAGTACCATTATTGATATTAAACATGTTTCTTTGGCTGCATAAAAATAAAACAGATATGATTTTGTGCAAAACAGCTTAGAGGGAAGCACTGCTATCTCATAGCTGCTCAGAATCCGTAGTTTAAGAAATGGTGAATCTTCCCAATTGTACAGCCTGCAAGCATGCTTTTTTTTTTTCCTTTTGGTACGTGGAAACAAGTTAAGGCATCAAATGCTGGCTTTGACAGCTGTTGTCTCTCATTTTCAACATGACATGGTGAGTTTCAAGACTTCAAGGCTGCTGCCCAGAAGTGGTGGTGAGGCCTGAGTAACTGGTTTGAAGAAACTGAACAAAAGGAAAGAACAAACATGGTCCCATTTTTATTCTCAAGCTATCAGTCTGGAAGTTATTTACTCCTGGTGGAATTCTACAGATCAAACCATGATTCTTCATGGTGCCAAATTAGCAAGCGTATATTCATCCTATATTATATATGCACAGTCTAGTGACACAAAAGGTGAGATGGCCACATGAAGGTGGCTGAACAGAAGAAACTTGCTCACTACCTGTTAAGAGTGTGAGATGATTTCTTGCTTCCTCATAAGCCGAGAACATTCTCATTATATTTATATTTATTTAAAGCTACATATTATTTATATGTACCATATAAAGCTACATTATCTCCTTACAGAATACAAAATAAAATTCATTGCTTTGAAATTGTGTACTGTCATTGTAGTAAGAGGAATTAGTGATTTGCACATTAAAATTCCTCTTGCCAATACGGAAATGCTCCATATTCAAATAGGAAGTAGATTCCATGTGTGAAGGAGTGAATGATAACTATATTCTAGAAAAGATGGCAATGGTATTGAGTGGAACCAGGAACTGGCAGTGACACACAGGTCACACAGAACCACCATGAGCTGAGAGTCATTTCCACACCTTCAAATGGTTGAAAAAAATCCAAGAATAACGTTTCATAACTCATGAAAATTATGTGAAATTCAAATGTCAGTGTTCGTAAATAAAGTTTACTGCAACGCATACATATTGTCTGTGACTATTTTGATGTGACAGAGAGAGACAGTCTAGCCAACAAAGACTAAAATACGATCTGGCTCTTTTTAGAAACAAATTTGCCCGTATCTGAGTTAACAAAAGAGGAGATGGGCTTACTGGTTCCATCTTTCACTGTTACACTTCCCTGCCAATTCCAAAGAAGCATGCACTCTTAAAAAATGCAATAATTACAATGAGAGCAATAGCCACATTGACTCAGTGCTTCCAGTGTTCTGGAGCAATGAAGCCTGCAAGAGTTCACTGAATCCTCACACTAAACATGTACTGCCATTATTATCATTCCAATTTTACAGAGGAGGAAACTGGAGCTTAAAAAGCTTAAACTTGCCTGGTTAATGATCAGGACTTATTTTTTACTTCTTTCAAATATAATTTAATCTTCAAAATATCACTCAGTCCATTTCTTTTAGTTTTGAGTATCTATCCTTCTCATAAGACAATAAAAAATTGGAAAGTACAGCATGATGGGGGCTGAAAGGTAAATTCAGTGTGAACAATGAAGGAAAAGAGCATACATTCTATAGGTGCTACCACTAGCTCTCTACCTATTATCTCTATCCTCTCTTTTTGGTTAAAAGACCCTGACCCCATTCATGGTGGATTTTTAACTATCCTTCCTAAATCTCCTTGATAGCCAGAGAGATCCAAGGACATGGTTTGAGTCAAGGAGATGTAGGTAAAGGTCTGTTGTGAACTCTTGGAAAATATTTTGTTATAATAAAAGGAAAGTTTGTAATTGGAACCACTCCTGTTTTCTCCTTCTCTATGTTTTAAAAATGGATGTGACATCTGAAATTATAGCAGTCATCTTGTGATCATGACACAACATGCACCGAGGTAAAACAAAGAATTGTAGAGATACTGCTTCTGAACCAGTGATTGCAATAGCTATGTCCACACTTCTTTATTTAGGTCCCTACCTGCAGCCATTCCTAATGGACAGAGCTACACAGCAAAGCAATACAAATGTAACACATCTCTGCATTCAGTCCTTCCTGTTTCCTGGATGAACTGTCCCCAACACAAAATGTTTCAAACCCATGATATTTATAAATAAACAAATACTATATATTTAACCCAGCTAAGACTTCGTTAGAACCTAATAGCCATTCATTCAATCTTTCATTCTCTCACTCAAAATATATCTTTTAAGAATCTATAACTACATTTTTTTCCTCTAAGAGTTCTATAATATTCATCCTTACATTTAAATCTTTATCCATTTTGAGTGTGTATGGTGTCAGGGTGTGTTAGGACACTCTCCAACATTAGCTGCAGCAATATCTTTTTGATCTATCTCCTAGAGTAATGGAAGCAAAAACAAAAATTTTAAAATGGGACCTAATTAAACTTAGAAGCTTCTGCACAACAAAGGAAACCATAAAATGAAAAGACAAACTACATGACATGAGAAAATATTTGCAAACAATGTGACCTCCAAGAGATTAATCTCCACAATATACAAACAGCTCATGCAGTTCAATATGAAAAAGTAACAACCCAATCAAATGTGCACAGAAGATCTAAATAGACATTTCCCCAAAGAAGACATACAGATGGCCAACAAGCACATGAAAATATGCCCAACATCACTAAGTGCTAGAGAAATGTAAATCAAAACTTACAGTGAGGTACCATCCAACACTTGTCAGAATGGCCATCGTCAAAAAATCTACAAACAACAAACACTGGAAAGGATGTGGAGAAAATGGAACTCTCCTACACTGCTGGTGGAAATGCAAACTGGTAAATGACAACAGTATGGAGGTTCCTTAAAAACTAAAAATAGATTTACCATATCATCTAGAAACCCCACTTCTAGGGATATACTGGAAGAAAACTGTAATTCCAAAAGATACATACACCCCATTGTTCATAGCAGCACTATTTACAATAGTCAATATGTGGAAGCAACCAAAATGTCCATCAACAGAGAAATGGATAAAGAAGATGTGGTGTACACACACACACACACACACACATAATTGAATTTTATTCAGTCATAAAAAGAACACAATTATGCCACTTGCAGCAACATAAATGGACTAAGTCAGAAAGAGAAAGACAAATATATATCCCCACTTGCATGTGGAATCTAATCAAAAATGATACTAATGGACTTATTTACAAAACAGAAACCAACTTACAGATATCACAGATCTCAAAATCAAACTTATGTTTACCAAAAGGGAAACATGGGAGGAAGTGATACATTGGGAGATTGGGATTAATTTATACACACTACCATAGACAGAATAGATAACTAATAAGGACCTATTCTATAACACAAGAAATGCAGTATTCTGTAATAAACTCTATGAAAAGAAAATGTGAAAAAGAATGGATGCATGTGTGTGTGTATATATATTTTTATATGTGTGTGTGTATGAAACTGATTCAATTTGCGTTATATACATGAAACTAGCACATTTTAACTCAACTATACTGCAATAAAACTTTTTTAATATACATCAGGCACAGTTATAGATACTTAAGGAAAAGAGAGCCTCAGAACTCACAGAAAAGAGAAAAGCTTCTATAACCAGAAAGTCTAACTGCAAGGGATCATTTCTGGTACCATACTCTGGAGCACCATGGGAAGCAACCAGAAACAATCCAGTTGCTTATGTCAAAAAGATCTGGGTTTGAACTCATGTTCTGCCACTTACGAGCTAGGGAACTTATAAGAGTTACTTAACTTCCTCCTGAGGCTGTCTCTTCATCTGTAATGTGAGAACTATAATATCTTCTCATAATGTTGGTGGGTGATTCAGTGAGACAACTATTGTGCCCAGAACAGCCTGACAGAGTCAGTTAATGGAAGTTGCCATGGTTATTGTTGTTATTAGCGTACCAGCATACAAACAACATGTATTTAAGTGTTGATGAGGAAAGAAGATGGGATGGGAGAAGACAGATTTGAATCAGAACAGGCTGTCTGGAGAGAGGGACATCTTTAGCTAGAAATGGAAAGATTAATAGGACTTTGCTGGAGAGAAGTAAGAGGTAGAGTGGAATATTCTGAACTCGGATAATTGCCTTAGGGTAAAAGCATTTGGCAGAGAGGGCAGATGGAGTAAATACTGGCATGAGCCCTAAGAACTGGCAGGCAATGAAACCGAAAGGCCAGGCTGGAGCCAGATCATGAGAGGCCTCATAAATACCAACCTGAGTCTGATGCTTTATCCCATAAGCAAGGAGAAACCTCTGAAGGATTGTGAACAAGAGAGTGACATAATGGGGTCTCTGTTCTGGATAGATAATTGGCAGCAGAAAGGGAGATGGACTGGAGTCACTAGAAATTGAGTAACAAGTATCATTAGGAGGTTATTTCTATAAACCAGCCAAATAATGAGGAATCAAACTAGACAGTGATACTGGAGCATGGAGCAGGTGGAAGAGGGTAGCTTTTAGAGATATTTGGGGAGCAGAAAGATAAAATTTAGAAACCAGTGGGTTTTAGAAGGTTAAGAAAGTTGACAACTCAAAATTGACTCTGAATTGTCTCAACTGTGGGGTTGAGGGGCTATTAAATGCTATTAGCTATGAGAGGAATGTTCAGGAAGGATATTAATAAGTGAAAATTCAAATTATAAGAATATGGTTTTTTTGGAAGTTAGCTATTTCTGTTCAGTCCTTACTCAAAAATTGCCTAATCCTTCTCGAATGCCACTCAAGCTTTCTTTGTACAAGGATTGGCAACATTTTTTTCTTAATAGGCCATTATGAACACTCGTGAAGGAAGTTTAATGAAAAAGATGATCTTCAGCTCCTCTACTGACAATTCTATAAGGGTTTTGCAGTTGAGAAACACAACTCATACTCTACTATCCACCTTGCTGCCACCATGTCTAGTGCTGCTGCTGCTGCTGCTGCTAAGTCGCTTCAGTCGTGTCCCACTCTGTGTGACCCCATAGACGGCAGCCCACCAGGCTCCCCCGACCCTGGGATTCTCCAGGCAAGAACACTGGAGTGGGTTGTCATTTCCTTCTCCAATGCATGAAAGTGAAAAATGAAAGTGAAGTCGCTCAGTCTAGTGCAGGGCCTTGCAAATGTAAGTGCTCAACAGGGTTGTTACTTTGTTATAATGGTAAATCACACGTCTTAAGAGTCAACTTGAAAATCTCCAGTAGTCATCATGCAAACTCTGCAGAGATGACTGTGGAAGCAGGTATTAGAAGGAAAGAGTGTGGAGCTATCTGTATGAATCTGAACTCTCAGTGTTTTGTCCATACAAAATACAGCCTTCTATGGCCTGATTCCCAAATTCTCCTCAGTGCTTCTATGTATGATCAGTTCTCAACCTATGACCCAGCTTTGCATGCTCTTCTCAATTTGCATCCCTCCCATCCTGCAAAGAAAGAAGAAATGGCAACCCACTCCAGTATTCCTGCCAGGAAAATCTCACAGACAGAGGGGCCTACCAGGCTACAGACCACGGGGTTGCAAAGAGTTGGACATAGGTGAGATGAGACATCAGCCCACAAAATGGTGATTTAAAGCAGTAGTCCCCAGTCTCTTGGACACCAGGGACCACTTTCATGGAAGACAATTTTTCCACTAATCGGGCTGGGGGTTGGTTTGGGATGATTCTCATAAGGAATGCACAACCTAGATCCCTTGCATGCACAGTTCACAGTAGAGTTCATACTCCTATGAGAATCTAATGCCATGGCTGATGAGACAGGAGGTGGGACTCAGCTAGTAATGCTAGTGATGCTATTGGTAGGGAGCTAGCTTGGCTCCCTGGTCTGCCACTCACCTCCTGCTGTGTGGCTCGGTTCCTAACAGTTCATAAACTGGTACCCACAAACAGTTTCAGGGCACATGCTTCCTGTATTAATCCTGGCAGAGTTGATGTCATGTACATCACAAGCCACAGAGGAATCCTCTTGTACTTTTCCCCCACCTTTAATTTCTCTTGTTCTGTGTTCTCAAGCACCATTTCCCATTGCTCTCTAGAACCTTGGTTCCATGCGTACTAATCATATATGCTAGGGGAATATGAGCATGGTGAAATAAGTTTGGTAAATAATAGATTCTTTTAATATGCTAAAATGCCCTGAAAATATTCAGGAATAGAAGACACTTCAAAATATTCCTCACACTGACCTGATAGTGCATGTTTTAAATGAGTGTATCATCATCTCTAGGATGGATAAACAAAAGGTAAACTGACCTACACACAAATACCAAAGAGTATTTTTACATTTTTGGTCATAAGATATAGGGAATGAATAAATGAATGAAAAAGAAAGAAAGACAGAAGGGAAAGGAGTGGGGCAGGGAGGAAAAGGAAAAGGAAGAAGGTAAGTCAATGGAATCAAAGGAAAAATTACCCGTTTTTTTTAATCTCAAATTATTAGCCCCCGCCCCCTTGAGATGCAATCAGACTCTATTCCTGACTGTATCAAGAGAAGAATAATAGCGTCAGGGATTTGAAAATGCAAAGAAGAAATTCTGAAGCATCCAAATTTAGGAAAACCCCTTTTAGAGAAAGACTATCATCTTGGGCAAACCCCCAAGAGGAGTCAGTCCCGTGAAAGAGGCAAAGTGTTCACAAGTAGGTGAGGGGTAACTCCAAAGGCACAGCCGTCTATTAAAGCCAACAGCTGTCTGCCATGAAACATACTTCTCTCCTCTGTCCGCTTTGTGAACTTCATTTAGTCAGCACTCCTGACCTGTAAGGAATCAGTGCACAAATGTGAACTGCTACCACTCAAAAGTAATGGAGTGAGTATGCTATTATTTTAAGTTGTTTGAAACCATGCAGTCCCTAACTTCATTAGCTCCACTTCTAGGAAACCTATCTACCAAATTCTATGGCATCTACAGAAATGGAAGAAACCCACAGAAATGCCATTCTATTACAAATGCCATTCTCTTCATTGCAATAACTCACACACAAATATATGTACATTTGACTTATGTAGTAAAAGTGAAGTCACTCAGTCATGTCCGACTCTTTGCGACCCCATAGACTGTAGCCTACCACACTCCTCTATCTACAGGATTTTCCAGGCAAGAGTACTGGAGTGGGTTGCCATTTTCCTTCTCCAAGGGATCTTCCCAACCCAGGGATCATACCCGGGTCGCCCACGTTTTATACAGATGCTTTATGGTCTGCACCACCAGGGAAGTCCATAGGTAGGAAACTGCTAACTGCTAAGTCACGTCAGTTGTGTCCAACTCTGTGCGTCTCCATAGACGGAAGCCCATCAGGCTCCTCTGTCCCTGGGATTCTCCAGGCAAGAACACTGGAGTGAGTTGCCATTTCCTTCTCCAATGTACGAAAGTGAAAAGTGAAAGTGAAGTCGCTCAGTCGTGTCTGACTCTTAGCGACCCCATGGACTGCAGCTTACGAGGCTCCCAAGGGTCCTGCAAATATGCCCATGTCCTAACCCCTAGGATATGTCAATTCAATGACATTATCCTAGAATATCCTGGCAAGCTATGGAAGAGCCTGAAAAGCAGGAGAAGTGGGAGAAACAAGAGTCAGAAAATGAGGCAGAGGGAAGGCAAAAGCTGATAAACACAAAGAGAGTCCATAACCATAGGCTGAGGGTTGTTTATCCAGGAACCAAGAGTAGCCCCTGGCCAACAACCTGGAACCACACAGAATTCTACCAACAACTTGAACAAGCCTAAAAGCAGACTGCCCCCAGACAACAACCCAGGCCTATCAATATCTTAACTTTGACCTCGTGACCATAAGCAGAGAATCTGAGTCATCTTGTACCTAGACTTCTGACCCATGGAAACAGAGAAATAATAAATAGATACTTTTGTAAGCCATCAAATTTTTGGTAACTTGTTACTGCAGTAATAAAAAATTCAAGATCTGTGTGAGTAATCCAAGAACATCAAAGATCCAGCACAGGTGAGCCTTACTTTGATTCATTCACCCAAACATCTATTTTTGGAGTATCTCACCTACTCTTGTCAGGCACATGGTGGTAACTTTTACATGAATTAAGCTCCCTAGTGGTGAACAAATATAGGCATCTCCTCCACTGCTTTCAGTCCAGTTGGGGATTGAAATATTAAATGAACAAAATTTACGTAAATACATATGCAAATAGTAGTCAAATGAAGGGGAGGTACTCAGCACTAAGAGTCTGTATCAGAGGTTCTGGTAGGAATGTGTCAACTAACTTCCCTGTTATTAACAAGCTGAGAAGGTGCAGATTTGAGGCAAGAAAGACCAGTGAAGACTGTGAAACAAGAGAAAACAGAGCAACTGTGAGAAACTGAAATTGTGGAATTGTAGGATCGGGCTGAAGACGGATGTAATAGCTAGATTGAGAAGGTGTTATAAGCCACTCTGAGGATTTTCCATAAAGAAAATACAAAACAGGAACCATGCTTCTAAAGGAAAGGGACTGTTTACTGATTAATGCAAAGGAATTCTTGTTGATTAATAACTCTAGAAACTGTTATATACATGAAATGATATTCAGGCTGCCCCTGTGAGCAAAATTTTAATCAGTGGCTTAGGAAATGAAGTACAGAGTCTGTCCTTCAAACTTCAGCTCACCACAGGTTTAGAGAAGCCCTAATTTTGGCATTGTAAGACTGAGAAAGGCACAGAAGGTGATTTATTCTCTTTGAAATTCAGTTTACTCATCTGCAAAATGGAAAGGATACTTTTATGCAAATAGGAGACACAACAAAAACTTGATGTATTAAGAAGGGAATGAATCCTGCTCTGCCTGAAGCAGGATCACAAGAAAACCAAGTACGTGAACATGCTTTGTAAAGCGGAAAATATTTTACAAATATGAATAATTTTTATTAAACAACAACATCTTCATACAAGAAGAGATCACTTAATGTTTCCAAAGACAGAACTAATAGTTACCCTAAATGGACTGGAACAGGTCAGTGAAGATCAAGGAATTTCCACCCACTGACTCCTGGGACAGTGGCCATCTGCTGTAGACAGATCAGGGGACTATAAGCAGAGGGACAAGGAGTCATTTCAGATAAAGCATCTTGAACCCTAAGTTTCTATGTAAATTTGCTCAAATTAGAACTAGAATAATACAGTTGCTGTTGTTCAGTCGCCCAGTCATGTCTGACTCTTTGCGACCCCTTGGATTGCAACACACCAGGCCTGCCTCCCTGTCCCTCACCATCTCCCAGTCTGCCCCTGTTCATGTTCGTTGCATTAGTGATGCATTCCAGCCATCTCATCCTCTAATGCCCTCTTCTTTCTGCCCTCAATCTTTCCCAGTATCAGGGACTTTTTCCAATGAGTCATCTGTTCTCAGATGAGCAAAATACTGGAGCTTCAGCATCAGTTCTTCCATTGAATATTCAGGTTCTCTTCCCCAGGGGATCTTCCCAATCTAGGAACTGAATCCAGATTTCCCACAATGCAGGCAGATTCTTTACCATCTGACCCACCAGGAAAGCCCAATAATACTAGAATGGGAAGCCTATCCCTTCTCCAGGGGATTTTCCTGACTCAAGAATTGAACAGAGAACAATATAGTAAGTCCGCTATAAACGAACAAGTTCCGATCCAAGAGCGCATTTGTAAGTCCAATGAAGTTAGCCTAGGTACCCAACTTACACAATTGGCTACATAGTACTGTAATGGAATAGATTTATAATACTTTTCACACAAGTAATACATAAAAAAACAAACACAAAAAATAAAACGTTTTAAACGTAAAGTATAGCACCTTCAAAAGTACAGTAGTACATAAAGTACACCAGCTGGCATACAAGGGCTGGCATCAAGTGAACAAGCAAAGAAGAGCTGCTGACTGGAGAAGGGAGAAGTGTGGGAAGTGGCAGAGCTGAGGGATGGTCAGCAATAGGAGACGGAGGGCAAGCAGCAATGTCACTCAGGCCTGACACTGATGACACAGGTTCTGGTTCGCTGCTGGAACCAGACATGTGTTCACATCTTTGAAGATTCGCAACTTGAAGGTTTAGGGGACTTTCAGCACAATAGCCCCAGTAACTCTGGGGGTTATTAATGTAACACGCGGTTATCATTAAAGTAAAAATCTGCCAAAAATTATGATCATTATAAGTTTGACATTCTTTAAAACAAAACGTTTTGTCGTTTGACCACTATCCTTTCTTGGAAACCTGAGAAAATGTTATTTCTATGGGACCTCTCTTTCTGAAATCTTTCTGGCCAAGAATTTCAGTCCAAGCAGTTTCATATCACAGAGAGAAGATAGTAGTATTAAAATCCTGAGGTGTGGATTCCAAGACAACTGTGTCTGGGTCACAGCTCTGCCAGCTAGTAGGAAAGTTAAGTGCTGAGATTCAGTTTTCTCATCAGTAAAACAGGAGGTAGGAGAGGACCTAAGGCACATGGTTGAGCTTTGTGCGGTGACTAGAGCAGAGAAATACTTGGCAAACACCACTATCGTCATCGCTATCACTGATCCATATCATCTGAGAGAACCTGAGAGGCTGAACTTTTAAGATAGAAAAAATATTGAAAAAATAAGCTGCATCTCACTAATTGTTTATCAGCCTATTTCTTTGCTCTCTACTATTAGCAAAGGGAAAAAGAAAACTGAAAGCTGCCTACACATGACTTCCCAGATGTGCTACTCATCTTCACTAGGGGTTGTCTGTTCAAGGCAGAAATAAAAACTGCAAAATTTCAGGGTTGTGTCAAGTACAAAAACCAGTACATCCTAATTTCAGAGCCCAATCTCAATTGCTGGCGTTTGAAATACTTTGGAGATAGGAGTCATAATAATTTCCAAAAAGCCTTCCCCCCGAGAAAGCAGCCAGACCAAGTCATTCATCTGCAATATCATAGCTGAGGGCTCAAAGTGAGCCCAGAGTTCAGGCATGTGGTAATTAGGTCTCTAAATTTACTCCACTGGCTGGGAAACCTGTCAGAGAAATTCTTATCACGGGCAGAGTTAATTATACATAAAATGACAGAGAAGACACACTGGGAGACTAAAGGTAACCTGGAGAGAGAGATGGCTAGAGGAAGGGCAGTGAGAGGCCGTGTTTAGCTTGAGTCCCTGTGAATATGAAACCCCACCTACAAGTACAAATGAGCCTAGTGGGATTGGAAAACACTGTCTTCAGTGTCCAAACAGATTTATGTTGAGTTCATTCATAGAAAGGTAAAATATACTACAAACCCAGTAACCAAGAACTTTCTACTCTTCAATTTACTTCCTCACCAGTACAAGAAGTTCTTTACATTTTTCTTTCATTTCATTCATTTGTTCAAACATCACTGAAAATATAGACATGCATCAGATAGAAAACATAATGTAGAATGACAGACAAAGCCCTCCCCTTGCACCACTGACAGTCTAAATGGAAACAGAAATCAAATAGCAAAACACAAAACAGATAGGTCTTTCTATACTGTGATGCATACTTCATAGGAAAAGAACGGTGCAAGGGAAGGCATATTTGGGATAGAGTGTATACTTTGAGTTGTGATGGAAGTGGAAGGGGGTGGTATTTACATTTCAGACTGGAAGCAAAATAGAGATATATACATTAAGAACAAGCAGAGGAGTGTCCCAGGTTAGAGGGTTTTCAAATCCTTTGTTTCCTTTAGGTCTCTTCTTTTAAAATATATATATATATATATTTATTTATTTACTTTGGTTGCTGCATTCAGGATCTTTAGTTGCGGTATGTGGGATCTAGTTTCCTGCACAGAAATCGAACTGGGGCCCCCTGGATTGGGAGCACAGAGTCTTAGCCACTGGACCACCATGCAGTCCCAGTTCTCTTCTTTCTATCCTTCTTAACTTCCAGTCAGCCAGACCCCAGAGTGTTGGTTTAGAATAGCCCATGTACTGTTACAGACAAAGGGAGGATATAAAAGAGGAGAAAGCTTGTCTTTACTCTTAAAATATTTTTATCTCATTGGGGCAGCACAACTTTTATGTATGTGAGACAAATCATAAACAGTGCCAAAGAGTGAAAGAGGAGAGCAAAAAGTTGGCTTAAAGCTCAACATTCAGAAAACGAAGATCATGGCATCCGGTCCCATCACTTCATGGGAAATAGATGGGGAAACAGTGTCAGACTTTATTTTGGGGGCTCCAAAATCACTGCAGATGGTGACTGCAGCCATGAAATTAAAAGATGCTTACTCCTTGGAAGAAAAGTTACGACCAATCTAGACAGTATATTCAAAAGCAGAGAAATTACTTTGCCGACTAAGGTCCGTCTAGTCAGGGCTATGGTTTTTCCTGTGGTCATGTATGATGTGAGAGTTGGACTGTGAAGAAGGCTGAGCACCGAAGAATTGATGCTTTTGAGCTGTGGTGTTGGAAAAGACTCTTGAGAGTCCCTTGGACTGCAAGGAGATCCAACCAGTCCATTCTAAAGGACATCAGCCCTGGGATTTCTCTGGAAGGAATGATGCTAAAGCTGAAACTCCAGTACTTTGGCTACCTCATGAGAAGAGTTGACTCACTGGAAAAGAGCATACTGGACAGATTCAAACTAAGCAGCCTGGGACTCTGTCTCCAGGCTACCAAGCCTTCCCTGACTCTTGTCCATTCCTTACTCACACCTCATCCTCTCCCCACTGGGTTCGGAGGCTTTTCCCAGCTGGGCTCCTTCTCCTCCATCCTCTGGACCATGAAGACCACCTCTTCCTGCTGTCACACCTCCCTCTCTTATGAACCCGATGGAATCCTCCCAAGGTGAACAAGGATCCAGAATAAGCCTGAGTTTGCTGTGTCCCTTTGGATTTTGTGAGTTGTAGTTTTTCATACACTGCCATTCTTAACTGCCTAATTCCTGCCACAGAGCATTCTTTGTCAGCTTAGAAGCCATCAGTCTCCCAGTCTGCCCAGCATGAGTTACTGATACGTTCTGAGATGATGTTTTGGTTTTGTGTGTGTGTGTGTATTTTTGGGGATGAATTATTTTTGTATACTCCCATTACATATAGATACTTTCTTTTCAAATATGAATAATCTCAATATTTTTAAGACACACAAAAAAGAGTTATGAAACTAGTGATCACATTTGCAGTTCATGCACTAAGTGCCCTTTGAGAGGTGTCTTTGAAGCTGTTTAGAAATCTTCAGTAGTCCCCATAAGCTGCCATCACCAAGAGTCCATGCCATGATCATATAACTCTCATCTGAGCCAGCCTCAGTAGGTACCCCAAGCACCAGTGCAGAGAACACCAGGATGGGCATTACCCAGAACACATTACTGTCCTCAACTACAAACCCTCTTTGAGAATTGCCCTTGTGAGCCTTCCTATAACTAATGACTGGTTCAGGTAGGAGCATCAAGGCTCAATTTCCTTGTCTCACCTAGGGACAATGGTAGAAAGCCAATCTAGCTTCATAACTCCCCATGAGGTTGGCAGAGGTGTCTTTGAAACTGCATCACGTCCTAACTTCTCCATCTGCTCAATCTTTCTTTCCCTTCCCTTCCACAAATATTGATCCTAACATCCCTCATCAATTAAAGTAATACACGTTAATTTCTGTCTCAAAATCCAGTTCCTGGAAATGTAATATTCCCCAACCAGAGACTGGAGGAATAGTCATGTGGATTCATCTTAAACTCCTGCATTCACTCAGCACAGATGTGAGTAGGTATTGTGTTCTCTTAAGAAGCTTATATTGCTCCAAATCTCTATCAAATTACAAATGGCATTTTTCACAGAACTGAAACAAAAAATGTTTTGATTGCTTTGGAGACCAAAAATACCCAAAATAGCCAAAGCAGTCTTGAGAAAGAAGAATGGGACTGGAGGAATCAGGCTGCCTGATTTTAGACTATACTACAATACCACAGTCATCTAAACAGTATGGTTCTGGCATAAAAATAGAGTTATAGAACAAAAGAACAGAATAGAAAGTCCAGAAATTAGCCCATGCATCTGTGGTCAATCTACAAAAAAGGAGGCAAGACTATACAACAGAGAAAAGACAATCTCTTCAACAACTGGGGCTGGGAAAACTAGACAGCTGCATCTAAAAGAATGAAATTAGAACATTCTACAACATCATACACAAAAATAACTCAAAATTTTTTAAAGAGCTAAATGTAAGACCTGATACTACAAAAACTCTTAGAAAAAGAATACTCTTTGATATAATTTGCAGTGGTATCTTTTTTCAGATTGTCTCCTAGAATAATGGAAATAAAAACAAAAATAAACAAATGGGACCTAATTAATCTCAAAAGCTTTTGCACAGCAAAGGAAACCATAAACAATAAAGAGACAACCCACAGAGTGGGAGAAAATATTTATAAATGATTTGACAAGGGATTAATTTCCAAAACCTACAATAGCTCATGCAGCTTAATTAAAAAAAAATCAAAAAATAGGTAGAAGACCTAAATAGACATTTCTCCAAAGAATACATACCAATGGCCAAGAGGCACATGAAAAAATACTCCATACTGCTAATTATTAGAGAAACATAAATGAAAAATATAATGAAGTAACACTTCACACCAGTCAAAATGGCCATCATCAAAAAGTCTACAAACAAAAAAATCTAGAGAGAGTGTGGAGAAAAGAGAACTCTTCTACACTGTTGGTGGGAATGTAAATTATTATAGCCACTATAGAGAACAGTATGGAGGTTCCTTATAAAACTAAAACTAGAGCTACCATAAGATCCAACAATTTAACTCCTGGGCATAAATCTGAGGAAAACCATAGTTCATAAGGATACATATACCTCAGTGTTCATTGCAGTGCTGTTTACAACAGCCAAGACATGGAATCAACCTAAATGTCCATTGAGAGAGGAGTGTATAAAGAGGATATGGTACATATATCTGACGAAATATAACCCAGTCATTAAAAAGAATGAAATAATGTCATTTGCAGCAACATGGATAGACCTAATTATCATACTAACTGAAGCAAGTTAGAGAAAGACAAATATCATATAATATTGCTTACATGCAGAATATTAAAAAATAATACAAATGAACTTATTTACAAAACAGAAACAGACTCACAGACTTAGAAGACAAACTTATGGTTACTAAAGGGTTTTCTATTGGTTAGGGGAGGGATAAATTGGGAGCAGTATTCACATATACACACTACCATATGTAAAATATATAACCAACAAGGACCTTCTCTAAAGCACAGAGATCTCTGTTCAATATCTTGTAATAACTTATATGGGAAAAGAATTTGAATATAATAGAGAGGTATATGTATAAATGAATCACTTTGCTGTACACCTGAAACTAACACAACACTGCTAATGAACTATACTTCAATATAAAATAAAAATTATAAAAAGAAGCTGAGAGCTTTACTGTAGAGCTCAGTCTGTTGTCTTTTTTTTTTAACAAGTATACATCAGTCCATTAGAAACTTGTCTACAAAATCTAATGTACTAGTTGTTATTCCAAAGAGTTTGATCCTTAATATCCAAGGTAGTTGCAGTGATCCAATGTGGACCATCTGTTGTTGTATCAATCTGTTCAGGCAAGAGAGTTAAAATCCTAGGAGAGTCTGGAATCACAAGTTTCTTGCATTCAAAAATAATGTGGCAGCATTTTCAGCCCAGCTGTGAAGTGCTGCATGACTAAGAAAATACAAGTCCCCTAAGGAGACACACTGTGCTACATGATAATGAAATCAGGATGAGGCCAGCTTTATGATCTAATTGGTCATCTGAGAGGCCAGTTTTGTTGTTGTTGTTGTTGTTTTTAAACCAGGCTTTAAATAGAAATTTCTTCATTGTAAATACTCTTTTAAAGGCAGTTTTCTGCTCATCACTTTCCATCTTCTTTTTTTTTTAATTCTAACTTCCCCTCAAAACACTCTCTCCAAAGGAACAATTCTGCTCCTGAATAGTAATTTTGTAAAAGTAACATGAAATGCTTGCAGTTATAGGGTGGAGGACTGACAATATATATCATTTTGCATGTGTGCTAAGTCGCTTCAGTTGCGTCCAACTCTCTGCAACCCTATGGACTGTAGCCCACCAGGCTCTTCTGTCTATGGGATTCTCCAGGCTCAAATACTCCAGTGAGTTGTCATGCCCTCCTCCAGGGGATCTTCCCGACCCAGGGATCAAACCTGCAACTTCTACAACTTCTTCATCAGCAGGAGGGTTCTTTACGAGTAGCTCCACCTGGGAAGCCCAGGTATATTTTTTTAAGAGTTTAATTAAGAAGATATCACCATAAAAGTTCTGGGTTGATATTTATACTTGGTGAGGGCTGAGTCTAGACAAGGGAAACCAAATCAACATGACTTTTTATCATGTAAGAGTTAAAAGTAGAAGCCATTATGTACTACAGATTAGTTAGCACATTTCATTGGTGTAATAATGGCATCACTCTCCTTGTTAAGGGGAATCTAGTAACACAGTCGCCATGTTATGAAGATGTACACAATAATTTGTGCTTCCACTAAATCAAAAGGTTGTAATCGGTCAAGGATTTTTAAAACTGTTTGTGCTTTCCTCCAATGTTCCACCCCACTTCCACTCTTTTATTTACTATTTTGATGCAGATATTTGGGCTCTGGTCCATCTGAACGTACTGATTCAGAATTGCTTTCTAGATATGCTCTGGATTCTGCATTTTTCAGAAGCCAAATGTGATTCTTATACATAATAGCATTTTGGAACAAATCCTTTGACAAATGAAATCATAAATGGAACCCCCACATACAAATGAACTCTGCCACATTTTGGTCTTTTCATAGATGCATGCATTCCAATCACTTGTATGTGACTGCCCCCTGCAACCATGAAAACATCCACCATGACCTTCAGTTCTTCACTCTTTACTTCCTTGGTTTCCTAGACTGCTGGCCTCCAAACCTTGACTCATGATAGTAAGCTGACATTTCTCTTTCTTTTCGGTGGCCACTTTGGACAAGTTTTTACCCTTCAGATCCATGCACCACATCACAGGGAAGAGACAAACTGAGGTCACAGGCAGTGGACTAGCTGAGCTGTCTTCCTGTCCATTTACCATACCAATAGAGAAAAACAAATTCATTCATCCACTCATTCATTTAATCGTTTAATTTTTTCAATATACATTTATTGAGTATGGGAATCCCTGGTGATTCAGTGGTAAAGAATTTGCCTGCAGTGCAGGGAGGTTGTCTGCAACACAGGAGCTGCTGCTGCTGCTAAGTCGCTTCAATCATGTCCGATTCTGTGAGACCCCATAGATGGCAGCCCACCAGGCTCCTCTGTCCATGGGATTGTCCAGGCAAGAGTACTGGAATGGGTTGCCATTGCCTTCTCCGGCAACACAGAAGACACTCATTCAATTTCTGGGTCAGGAAGATCCCCTGGAGAAGGAAATGGCAACCCATTCCAGTAGTCTTGCCTGGGAAATCCCATGGGCAGAGGAGCCTGGCAGGGTACAGTCAATGGGGTCACAAAGAGTTGGACATGACTGAGCGACTAAACCACCATTACCCACCAAGCACTTTCCACACCCTGAAGATACAGTCATAGAGAAAACAGGCTTGGGACCCATGTTATGGTGTTTATTTTCAAGCAAGCTTTAAAGTAATTAGTTACTTTTTCAATTAAACTTGTGAATATTATAAAGAAAAAAGTGTTTAGTGAAATAAGTCAGAGCAAGAGAAATGCTAGATGATATCACTTACATGTGAAATCTAAAAATAATATAAATGAATATATATGCAAAAGAGAAACAGACTCACAGATATAGAAAATAAACTCTTGGTTACCAAAGGGAAAAGAAAAGTGGGGAGGGACATACCTCAGGTGTGAAAGTGCTTAGCCAAGAGGTTGGAAACCCAAGGGAAGATGGACAAGAAAGGAGCCTGATATCCTAGATCATGCCTGATCTTTAACTACACTAAAGATTTTCTTCCTATTTTAACAACCATGTGAAGCCCTGGGAAGGTGAATTAGGGGTTGCAATCTGCATGTCAAGCACTCTGCTCAGATCTAGAAGATGAATAGGAGAGACAGCAAGGAGAGCTGTCAAAAGGCTATGGCATGTCGAAGAGGTCTGTAACTGAGAGAAGAGGAGCAGGCAGTGGGAGGGAAGAGAAGTGAGCAGTTTGGGGATTTAGGAAAGATTGGTGATTGATGAAAACAGGGGATGAGGAAGAAGGTGATGTCAAGGATTATAGCCAGTGATAGACACATTGCTCCTCCCTTGTGAACCCTCATTCACGGTCTCTCCTCCGGGATGGAGGGGGGAGAAGCAGATGACAGACACTAAGAGAACAGATGTCAAGTGATTTGTGCTCCACATGCCCTCAAAGCCTTCACCTACAACATAAAGAAAATAAGAGTAGTTCCTGCATAGGATCATGGGGAAGAATAAATGACTTAATACACATCAGCTACTGAGAACAGTGTCTGGGGCCCCATAAGCTCCTGTCACTATTACTTCTTCCTGCACTGGCTCATGTGGGAGAAGTCACAAGGTGTGGGAGTTAAGAGTGTGGGCTCTGGAAGCAGTTACACCTAACTGCATCCTGGATCTGGCATTTCTGCTACTATTTACTATTTAGCCACTGTATCATTTTAGCTCTATTTTCTTTGTAATTAATTTTTTTAAGTTAAGATTTCTCTCTAGTTCTACATTTTTTCTAAATATAACCTATTTCAAATGTCCAAAAATATGAAAAATAATGAAACAGGCATTCCATACACACTCCCAGATTTAACAAATGTTTACACTGTGCTTCACACCTACTTTTAAAGATGTGAAATGGTGCAGAACTTTATTAAAGAATTCTCTCCATGATTTCCATTTTTTCCCTTCACAGAAGTAACTGTTATTCTGAAACTGGTGTGCCTTTCTCTTCTACCAGCTTCCTAATAGCTCAGTTGGTAAAGAATCGACCTGCAATGCAGGAGACCCAAGTTCAATTCCTATGTTGGGAGGATCCGCTGGAGAAGGGATAGGCCAGCTACCCACTCCAGTATTCTTGAGATTCTCTTGTGGTTCATCTGGTAAAAAATCTGCTGCTACAGATTAAAAAAAAAAAACAAAAACAAAAACTTTTATTACATATTAGTTCAGTTCAGTCGCTCAGTTGTGTCCGACTCTTTGAGACTCCATGAATTACAGGATGCCAGGCCTCCCTGTCCATCACCAACTCCCGGAGTTTACCCAAAATCTTGTCCATCAAGTCGGTGATGCCATCCAGCCATCTCATCCTCTCTCATCCCCTTCTCCTCCTGTCCCCAATCCCACCCAGCATCAGGGTCTTTCCAATGAGTCAACTCTCTGCATGAGGTGGCCAAAGTACTGGAGTGTCAGCTTCAGTAACAGTCCTTCCAATGAACACCCAGGACTGGTCTCCTTCAGGATGGACTGGTTGGAACTCCTTGCAGTCCAAGGGACTCTCAGAGTCTTCGCCAACACCACAGTTCAAAAGCATCAATTCTTTGGCACTCAGCTTCCTTCACAGTCCAACTCTCACATCCATACATGACCAGTGAAAAAACCATAGCCTTGACTAGACGGACCTTCTTTGGCAAAGTAATATCTTGGCTTTTCAATATGCTACATAGGTTGGTTGTAACTTTCCTTGCAAGGAGTAAGTGTCTTTTAATTTCCTGGCTGCAATCACCATCTGCAGTGATTTTGGAGCCCCCAAAAATAAAGACTGACACTGTTTACACTGTTTCTCCGTCTATTTCCCATGAAGTGATGGGACCAGATGCCATGATCTTCGTTTTCTGAATGCTGAGCTTTAAGCCAACTTTTTCACTCTTCTCTTTCACCTTCATCAAGAGGCTCTTTAGTTCCTCTTCACTTTCTGCCATAAGCGTGGTATCATCTGCATATCTGAGTTTATTGATATTTCTCCTGGCAATCTTGATTCCAGCTTGTGCTTCTTTCAGCCCAGCATTTCTCATGATGTACTTCGCATATAAGTTAAATAAGCAGGGTGACAATATACAGCCTTGACGTACTCCTTTTCCTCTTTGGAACCAGTCTGTTGTTCCATGTCCGGTTCTACTGTTGCTTCCTAATCTGCATATAGATTCCTCAAGAGGCAGGTCAGGTGGTCTGGTATTCCCATCTCTTTCAGAATTTTCCAGTTTATTGTGATCCACACAGTCTAAGGCTTTGGCATAGTCAATAAAGCAGAAATAGATGTTTTTCTGGAACTCTCTTGCTTTTTCGATGATTCTGCGGATGTTGGCAATTTGACCTCTGGTTTTTCTGCCTTTTCTAAAACCAGCTTGAACATCTGGAAGCTCACAGTTCACATACTGCTGAAGCCTGGCTTGGAGAATTTTGAGCATTACTTTACTAGCATGTGAGATGAGTGCAATTGTGCTGTAGTTTGAGCATTCTTTGACATTGCCTTTCTTTGTGATTGGAAAGAAAACTGACCTTTTCCAGTCCTGTGGCCACTGCTGAGTTTTCAAATTTGCTAGCATACTGAGTGCAGCACTTTCACAGCATCATCTTTCAGGATTTGAAATAACTCAACAGGAATTCCATCACCTCCACTATATATATATATATATATATATATATATATATATATATATATCTCACAAAAGTAGTCCTGTTTTGTATGCTTAAATTTTTCATATAAATGGTATCATACTGAAAGGAAGTAGAATTTTTCTCAGGAAGAAAGAATGATGTTAACATTTGAAAATCTATTCCTAGAATTTATCACATAAATAGATTAATAAGGAACTAACATAATTTTCTGAATACACTATAAGCATTTGCTAAATACTCAATCCTTGTTCATGATAAAATGCTCTTCAAATTGCTAATGCATCACAGAAATCCAAAATTTCTTAACTGGGGTATTATTAACATTTTGTTTCAGGAAATTCTTTGCTGTGGGGGTTAAATATATATTACACAATGTGTAGCCTGAAAGGGTCTCCTATTCATGACAATCAAAATTGTCTCCAGACATTGTCAAATGTCCCTAGTGACAAAATAGCACTTGGTTGAGAAGCACTGTTAGGCAATTTTTAATCCCTATGAGACTGAGTTTTCTCACTTACACAATGGAGAAAATAATAGGACTAGTGCTACAGCAAACCTGTGCAATAAAATGACATAGTTACAATGCATGCTGGCAGTTTCCCAATAAGCCCTCTATAAATATATTTGCTTGATGGTGGTCACGGTGATGGTGATGATGGTGCTGCTGATGATACTGATGCTGATATGGACAGGACAATACTGTTGAAAGACACACAGGATTGTTTGTGGTTTTGTTTTAAGGTTTTCCTCTTCACTCATCAGAGAGGCCCTCTGTAGTCATTTCCTTAGAGGGGATGATGCAGAAGAGTCAATTTCCCGCTTCAGAGAATGTGCAGTCTCACTGACAAGTAGCAATGGTTTTGGAAAAGATGTGCTGAATAAAGTGGAAAATGTTCTACCCTGGTATAGAACAAATGTCCTGGGATGAGCAGGAAAAGAGGAATCAGGATGCTACTAGGGAGGATTAGAGGACACAGTGGCCTCTGATAGGAGGGTCACACCTGGAGGAGCTGCCAAAGGGACACAGGCCACCTCAAGAGACCTCCCATCTTCTGTGGGGCAACCCATGAGGGTCTGCTGTTTGTCTTCCACATCCCTGGGAAACCAGCAAGCTCCAACATCCCATCTACTGGGTTTACATGAATAGTGCTTATCATCTCACTGAGGCTGCCAATAGCTGGCCTTGCAGGCTCTGTCCAGCAGGGAACTCCATACGTACTGCCAGCACACTGCTCCCCTGAAACCAAGCAGAACCCTACAGGGCCCTCCTAAGCACAAGAACATTTCTGTGTCCCCCATTTCTTGTTTGTAGGAAAAAAAAGGTTCAGCCTCTTATACCTTCCATGAGTCCCAAAGGGCCAATTCAAACAGTGACTAACTAGGTGGGTGAGGAAATACAGAAAGAAACAAGAGTGTGGTGACGGGGGACCTTGTCATGGCTCTTCCTTGAGAGATGTGCATACATATCTCTGAGTTCCTCTACAGGAACAAATGCCCCCACCCAGGTGGAGGATGGTAACTTCAGGCTGAGTACAAGCAGACCCCAGATGGGTTAGAATCATGAGACTGATGAGTGAGATGCCTGGAACATCACCTTATTAAATCCTCCCCACCAATCAATCAGATAAAGGTCGTGTACCCTGCAGCCCTACCCTCAAATATTGCCTATAAAAATTCTTCCTAGAAAACCATCAACAAGTCTTTTGAACATGAAAAACCCTATTCTCTTGCTTGGCTCTGCAATAAAATCTTTCTCTGCTCCAAACTATGACATTTCAGTCTGTCTGGCACATGAACTGGGTTCAGCAGCACACTCGGTGATGCTGTCTGTCCAGAGTGAGCTGCACCTTCCGGGCCCTGGACACTGATGGACACCGAGTGCATCAGGGCCTGTGGGAACAGCTCTTCTGGACACCTAGATGGCCCTTGACAGTCTGGAGAAAGAGGATGCATGGATGAGAAAGTCACCCTGCACCCATTCCTCGCTCTTAAAGGGACACAAAGGAAACACCCCAAGTCCCCCAGAGCTGCATTACAATTTCGTAGTTGTTGCTTTTTATCATGATGACTAACGCTTGTTGCTGGACAAGTAACAAAACTTGCCTGAATCTCAATTTCCTCTACTATACACGAGCCTGAAACCACTCAGCTCTAAAACTTTATGGTTCTCTCTCTCTTCACTTTTGCACAGATTAACTGTTCTTCATAAATATGTAGTAACGGCTTGAGAAATATTCAGATGTCATCAGTTTTAAGTCACGAAAGATTGAGATGTAAAAATAATATAAAAATGAAAAGTTGGGCTACTTTAACAGACAGCATGAATTGACTGCGCGGAAGAACTTGCTTATAAAATGCCAAATTAATGGCAGTTTTACTCAGTTTTTATTCACTTCCCTCGTTTTCATCTGCTATGATTTTTAAATAGTACTTGCACCTGAGGCCAGAGTGTACTGACGTTAAAACAGATTGCCCAGACTTTAGAATCAACAGTGAAATGAATGTCAAAAATGATAAACTAAGTGATCTTTAGGTAATGGCAGTTGTAGGCACTACCCCTATTTTACAGAAGGAAACTAAGACTTTGAAAATTTAGACAACTTGTCTCACATGATTATTAAATGGAGAAGTCAGAATTCAAGGCCAGGCCTACAAGACTATAAACTCCATACTCATAATCAGAGAATACTCAGGTACAGATACTATACATTTTATTCCATG
Source organism: Nanger dama (assembly GCA_917880005.1). Taxonomy (NCBI): domain Eukaryota; kingdom Metazoa; phylum Chordata; class Mammalia; order Artiodactyla; family Bovidae; genus Nanger; species Nanger dama. Next base: position 38,794,716 of record CAKJTW010000008.1, read on the forward strand.
TGTCATTTATATTCATCTTGCCTCACTAACTTGCAGATTTAGTTGAATGGCCAAATATCATAGCCAATCTTTCACCTTTCTTTCTTTCTTCTTTCACCTGACTGATTTGCTCAGATCCCCTCATTTGGAAAACCCATAATTTACAGGTTTGGGTTGAGCTACAGTGTCATCCACTAGACAAATCATTTAGGGAAAACAAAAGCATCAAACTTTCTAAGAATTTTGTAAGCTACTCCTAAGGTTTTGCAAGTAGGCCACTGACTCACCTTTTTGACAAGAGCTAAATTCAAAGGGGACTATATTGAAAAAGAATCATTCATCTTTCAGAACTAATTTTAAGTGGTTAGAGAATGAGAAAGTTTGTGTAAATATGCTATGGTTATTAAATTCTGGTTTGGTCTATACTGCAAATGGATGTAGGTAAATATCAGCCATAGAATGGTAATTACTCAAGTTTGTGAACTCTCATATTGCCGAAGTTCCACCTGAGTGGATTACCAACTTAAAGTACTGTATAATCAGACTGTTTCTGATTTTTCTTTCATAGCAATAAGACCATAAACTAAGAAAGAAAAAGATGGATAGGTTTGAATAGATAAAACAGTTTAAACTGTCATGGCAAAAGACACTATGAAAATACAGTGAAAGTTGCTCAGTTGTGTCTGACTCTTTATGACACCATGGACTATACAGTCCATGGAATTCTCCAAGCTAGGATACAGGAGTGAGTGGCCTTTCCCTTTTCCAGGGGATTTCCCCAACCCAAGGATCAAACCCAGGTCTCCCACAATGCAGGTGAGTTCTTTACCAGCTGAGCCACAAGGGCAACCCAAAAGATACTATAAACACAGCTAAAAGACAAATGAGGGGTAAAAGATTGACAATGTAGGTAATATACCTATGGTAAATATTTACAATATCTAAAGAATTTCATCATCAAACAAAACAACCTAATTGAAAAAGGACACAAAAATATAATGACAAAAGCATTAATGCCCAAAATCCTTTGAAAAGATAATTGAGGTCACCATTAATTAAGGAAATGAAAAATAAGATAGATACATAACTGCATTATCTTTCAGATTAACAATGACAAAGTGCATAATACCTAGCGTTGGTAAGAGATGAGCAATAGACACTCTTATACAACTGATGGAGAGTAATTCTGTAATATCTATAAAATTTTAAGCACAACTACTTTCTAACAAATCAACATCACTTCTGGGTAATTTTCCTATGAAAACATTAGACACTTGCTTACAGGTACATATATATGTTCAATAATGGTTAATAAAATTTTTAGGAAAAATCTAAATGACCATTATTAGGGAAGTGAATGTAAGAATCATAAACCATCCTTAAATAAACTACTATATGGCCATTAAAAATAATTAGGTCTATGTGGACACACTGATATGGAAAGACTTTAACATATTTTCATAGTGAAGTCTAGGCAACAAAAGTTGAAAAGCACAATTATATTCCATTTGTAGTGATATCAATAATAATAATTATTATAAAATAGTAACAACTGCAAAGGGTTACTGAAAAAAATGTCTCTAAGGATATAGACTAATTTGCAAATAGTATTTATCTTTTAGACCTGTGACTAAAGATGTATTCTGTAAACATCTGTATTGTTTGTCCCTTTGATAATAAGCATAGATTATTCTTTTCTTCAATTAGAAAATTGCTGGAAAATATTTTTAAGCAGTTAATCATTTAATCATTTCACTTTGAAAGGCTTCTGGAATATCCTAAAGCAAGTGAACGGATATATTCAAGGAATGATAATTCTGTATCTCATCAATGATAGTTCAGAATTCAGAGCAGTCATCTGAAGGGGAGTAATTGAATCTATGTTAACATAGTAGGGTTTTTTTTTTTTTGTAAGATTGAGGAACACATGATAGGAAAATATTTCCATTTATTTTAATATGTTAGATTATTTACTTTCTTCTAGGTATTAGTTTAGCCATGTAAGATGGCAATAATTATCCCTACATTACTTACTTGGTTAGCTATGCAAAGCCAATGAATGAGTCCATACAGGTATAAACAGATATAACCTACAGGATATTCAATAAGTGTGACTCATTCTGTAACTCTGGATAACTCTCAAGTAATACTATATCAGTATTTCTTCAAAAGTACACATTTGCTTTAGTACTTTCCCTGTGACCCACTATCTAAATTGCATCTGCCAGCATGCTTGAGGGCTATGGATTTGTAACATCATCCATCAATCATAGGCAAATTCTTATGACACAATAGGTTGATCAGAGGAAAATATGGGCCAGAAAATTCCAGTGTCTGGGAGTTACACTTAAAAGAGCAGAGAGTGATATTATCAATGTTGGTAATATAGCATTTAAAACTTCGCTGTAACTGCCTGTGTGGTGGCAATGAAATTTCAGTAGGAGCTGTCACTAGCATTAGTCACCTCCTCCAGATCCTGTAGTAGATGATGACTATCCCCCAAATCTGATAAACACAGAATAGAAGAGTAGAACTTTGCTGCAAGATAAAAAACAGTTTAGCCAAGAGAACACACTGGTCATAGCAAACACCCTCTTTCAACAATACAACAGAAGACTCTACACATGGACATCACTAGATGGTCAACACTGAAATCAGATTGATTAGATTCTTTGCAGCCAAAGATGGAGAAGCTCTATGCAGTTGGCAGAAACAAGACCTGGAGCTGACTGTGGCTCAGATCATGAACTCCTTATTGCCAAATTCAGATTTAAATTGAAGAAAGTAGGGAAAACCACTAGACCACTCAGGTATGACCTAAATCAAATCCCTTATGATTATACAGTGGAAGTGACAAATAGATTTAAGGGACTAGATCTGATAGAGTGCCTGATGAACTATGGACGGAGGTTCATGACATTGTACAGGAGATAGGGATCAAGACCATCCCCATGGAAAAGAAATGCAAAAAAGCAAAATGGCTATTTGAGGAGGCCTTACAAATAGCTGTGAAAAGAAGAGAAGCAAAAAGCAAAGGAGAAAAGGAAAAATATAAGCATCTGAATGCAGAGTTCCAAAGAATAGCAAGAAGAGACAAGAAAGCCTTCCTCAGCGATCAATGCAAAGAATGAGAGGAAAACAATAGAGGCAACAGAGGAGGAGATGGCTGGATGGCATCACCTATTTGATGGACTTGAGTTTGGGTGAACTTGGGAGATGGTGATGGACAGGGAGGCCTGGTGAGCTCCGATTCATGGGGTCGCAAGGAGTCAGACACTACTGAGCAACTGAACTGAACCTTGGCCTACTCAATGGGAAAGACTAGAGATCTCAAGAAAATTAGAGACACCACGGGAACATTTCATGCAAAGATGGGCTCAATAAAGGACAGAAATGCTATGGACTTAACAGAAGCAGAAGATATTAAGAAGAGGTGGCAAGAATACACAGAAGAACTGTACAAAGGAGATCATCACGACCCAGATAATCATGATGGTGTGATCACTCACCTAGAGCCACACATCTTGGAATCTGAAGTCAAGTAGGCCTAAAAAGCGTCACTACGAACAAAGCTAGTGGAGGTGATGAAATTCCAGCTGAGCTATTTCAAATCCTGACAGATGATGCTGTGGGGGATTGAAATGAAAACTGACATTTTCCAGTCCTGTGGCCACTGCTGAGTTTTCCAAATTTGCTGGCATATTGAGTGCAGCTCCTTCACAGCATCATCTGTCAGGATTTGAAATAGCTCAGCTAGAATTTCATCACCTCCACTAGCTTAAGAATGCTCAAATTACCATACAATTGCACTCATCTCACACACTAGTAAAGTAATGCTCAAAATTCTCCAAGCCAGGCTTCAGCAATACGTGAACTGTGAACTTCCAGATGTTCAAGTTGGTTTTAGAAAAGGCAGAAAAACCAGAGATCAAATTGCCAGCATCCACGGGATCATAGAAAAAGCAAGAGAGTTCCAGAAAAACATCTATTTCTGCTTTATCGACTATGCCAAAGCCTTAGACTGTGTGGATCACAATAAACTGAGGAAAATTCTAAAAGAGCTGGGAATACCAGACCACCTGACCTGCCTCTTGAGAAACCTATATGCAGGTCAGGAAGCAACAGTAGAACTGGACATGGAACAACAGACTGGTTCCAAATAGGAAAAGAAGTATGTCAAGGCTGTATATTGTCACCCTGCTTATTTAACTTATATGCAGAGTACATCATGAGAAATGCTGGGCTGGAAGAATCACAAGGTAGAATCAAGATTGCTGGGAGAAATATCAATAACCTCAGATATTCTGATGACAACACAATCATGGCAGGAAGTGAGGAGGAACTAAAAATCCTCTTGATGAAAGTGAAAGAAGAGAGTGAAAAAGTTGGCTTAAAGCCCGACATTCAGAAAACAAAGATCATGGCATCTCGTCCCATCACTTCATGGGAAATAGATGGGGAAACAGTGTCAGACTTTATTTTTGGGCTCCAAAATCACTGCAGATGGTGATTGCAGCCATGAAATTAAAAACCGCTTACTCCTTGGAAGGAAAGTTATGACCAACATAGATAGCATATTGAAAAGCAGAGATATTACTTTGCCAACAAACGTCTGTCTAGTCAAGGCTATGGTTTTTCCAGTGGTTATCTATGGATGTGAGAGTTGGGCTGTGAAGGAAGCTGAGCACCAAAGAATTGATGCTTTTGAACTGTGGTGTTGAAGAAGACTCTTGAGAGTCCCTTGGACTGCAAGGAGATCCAACCAGTCCATTCTAGTTGAGATCAGCCCTGGGTGTTCTTTGGAAGGACTGATGCTAAAGCTGAAACTCCAGTACTTTGGCCACCTCATGTGAAGAGTTGACTCACTGGAAAAGACCTTGATTCTGGGAGGGATTGGGGGCAGGAGGAGAAAGGGTAACAGAGGATGAGATGGCTGGATGGCATCACCGACTTGATGGACGTGAGTTTGGGTGAACTTGGGAGATGATGATGGACAGGGAGGCTGGTGTGCTCTGATTCAGGGGGTCACAAAGAGTCAGACACGACTGAGTAACTGTACTGAACTGAACTCTGGCCTACTCAATGCTCTACTGGGTGTGTAATTCACAGGAAAGCCAACTCCAATCTGACACTCATGTCCACTTTCTTCCTTACGATCTTTCTCTACAGAAAAGGCAAAGATTAATTACAGTAAGATTTACTCATCTTCCCCACAGACAGAGGTGGGCAGGAGACACTGATCTTCTCAACAAGACTACAGAGCCAACTGTCAAGCCTAATTTCTTCCCTGATAAGAGACAGATGGGGTGGAACAGTTACCTCTCCCCAATCCTTGCTTCTGCCTGGAATGCAGGCATGCCTCCTGTGGAAGCCAAGCTAAGTCTAAGAGGAGAAGGCTGAGAATATCAGAGATGAGTACCTTGATATCACCAAGTTCCTTAGTCAGAGTCAGGAGCTACCTCCTTCCTCAGAGTTCTTTTCCCATTAGAAAAAAAGAAATTCTGTTTAACTCAATATTAGAGGGATGTTCTGCTACTTGCTACTGAAAATCATTTCTAATACATATTTAGTGTTAGTTTACTAATATATAAAATGGGGTGAGTAATGTTTATCTTCCAGTGATGTACAGAAACATACACAACATCTAGGTATACAAATATGATAAAATGTGTGATATATTCACATATATTCAAATCAGTGCTCAAGTGATAGTCCTTGGAGAGGCCCTGACAACTCCATATAATTAGCACCTCTCATCATTATCCACTTTATTTTTCTTCATACAAATTTGTATAAAGGGGAAAAATAGTATCAGCTTTTGATTCTCTACTTATTGTCTGAGACTCTCCACTAAAATGAACCCTCCATGAGACTAGAAACTTTGAATTTATTGCTGTAACTCCAGCACTTGGAAAAGTGTTTAGCACATAAATCACATTCAATTAATATTTATCAACTATTGAATGAACAAATTAGGGTATGTAACATGTTGAGGCATATAAACACCTTAATAAATGATAGTGGTTTAGCTATTGATAAAACAGCTAAATAGAGAGTAATGGTTAATGCATAAGCAACACCCACTGGGAGAGACAGCCTGACAACAAGAGGTCATTGTTGTATACTCATGCATATAAAGTCATATATACAGATGTTTCCTGCAACACATCTCTTCTTAAAGCAAAACAATGCAATTTAAATATGCACAGATATGCAAAATAAATTCTGCATTCACATCTCCTTTCATTAATCACAACCTTATGAAGGGGCTCACATAACTCGATGAAGTTATGAGTCATGCCTTGCAGAGTCACTCAAGATAGATGGGTCACAGTGAAGAGTTCTGACAAAATTTGACCCACTGGAGGACGAAATGGCAACCCACAAGGACCCCATGAACAGTATGAAAAGGCAAAAAGATATGACACCAGAAGATGAGCCCCCAGGTCAGAAGAAGTCCAACTGGGGAGGCATGGATGGATAATTACTAATAACTTCAGAAAGAATGAAGCATTGGGCCAAAGCAGAAATGACACTTAGTTCTATATGTGTCTTGTGGTGAAAGTAAAATCTGATGCTGTAAAGAACAATACTGCATAGGAACCTGGAATATTAGATCCATGAATCAAGTAAACTGGATGTGGTCAAGCAGGAGGTGGAAAAACTGAACATTGACATCTTAGGAATCAGTGAACTAAAATGGATAAGAATGGGAAAATTTAATTCAGATGACCATTATATCTACTACTGTGGGCAAAAATCTCATTGAAGAAATCGAGTAGTCCTCATAATCAACAAAAATCTGAAATGCAGTACTTAAGTGCAATCTCAAAAAATGACAGAATGATCTCTATTCATTTTCAAGGTAAACCAAGAACCAGACAGTAATCAAAGACTATGCCCCAACCACTAATGCCAAAGAACATGATGCTGACCTTCTAGAATTAATACCAAAAAGATGTCCTTTCATCAGAGTGGATTGGAATGCCAAAGTAGGAAGTCAAGAGATAACCAGCATAACAGGCAAGTTTCGCCTTGGAGTAAAAATGAAGCAGGACAAAGGTTAACAGAGTTTTAGCAAGAGAACATGCTGGTCATAGCAAATACCTCTTTACAACAACCCAAGAGATGAATCTACATATGGCCATCACCAGATGGTCCATAGTGAAATCCGATTGATTATATTCTTTGCAGCCAAAGACAGAGAAGCCCTAAACAGTCAGTAAATACAAGACCTGGAGCTGACTGTGGCTCAGATGATGAACTCCTTACTGTCAAATTCAGACTTAAATTGAAGAAAGTAGGGGAAACCACAAGACCATTCAGATATGACCTAAATCAAATCCCTTATGATTATACAGTGGGGGTGACAATTAGATTAAAGGGATTAAACCTGGAAGACAATATGCCTGAAGATTGATGGACAGAGGCTCATAATGTTGTACAGGAGGCAACGACCAAAAAGAAAAAAGAAAGAAAGAAAGAAAGAAAGACAAGAAGGTAAAGTGGTTGTCCAAGAAGGCCTTATAAATATCTGAGAAAAGAAGAGAAGCAAAAGGCAAAGGAGAAACGGAAACATACCCACCCAACTGACTGTAGAGTTTCAGAGAACAGCAAGGAGAGATAAGAAGCCTTCTTAAGTAAACATTGCAAAGAAATACAGGAAAACAATAGAAAGGGAAAGACTAGAGATCTCTTCAAGAAAGTTGGAGATACCAAGGGAACATTTCATGTAAGGATGGGTATGATAAAGGACAAAACCAACCTCAGATAGGTATATGATATGATTCTAGTGGCAGAAAATGAAGAGGAACTAAAAAGCCTCTTGATGAAGGAGGGGAAAGTGAAAAACCTGGCTTGAAACTCGACATTTAAGAAACCAAGATCATGGCATCCAGTCCCATCACTTAATGTCAAATACAAGGGGAAAAAGTGGAAGCAGTGACAGATTTTATTTTCTTGGGCTCTAAGATCACTGTGAATGGTGACTGTATCCATGAAATTAAAAGATGCTTGCTCCTTGGAAGAAAAGCTATGACAAACCTAGACAGCCTATTAAAAAGCAGAGCCATCACTTTTCCAACAAAGGTCTATATAGTCAAAGGTATAGTTTTTCTAGCAGTCATGTACTAATGTGAGAACTGGACTTTAAAGAAGGCTAAGTCCCAAAGAATTCATGCTTTCAAATTGTGGTGCTAGAGAAGACTCTTGAGAGTCCCCTGTACTGCAGAGAGATCAAACCAGTCAATCCTAAAGGAAATCAACCATGAATATTCACTGGAAGGACTGTTGCTAAAGCTGAAGCTCCAGTACTTTGGCTACCTGATGCAAAGAGCATTGGAAAAGATCCTGATGCTGGAAAAAAACTGAAGGCAATAGGAAAAGGAGGCAGCAGAAAATGAGGCAATCTGACAGCATCACTGACTCAATGGACATGAAATTGAATAAACTCTGGAAGATAGTTGAGGACAGAGGAGCCTGGCGTTTTGCAGTCAGTGGTGTCACAACAAGTCGCACACGACTTAGTGACTGAACAAAAACAACAACATCCATGTCATGGAATAATGTGATCATCCTGACAGAGGATGAGTGAGTGGCCATCCACTCAGGATGGAAATGGAGAGAGGGCTAGAAGAGCAGAGTGGGAAGGCTCATCTTAGGTAAAGGAGACGTACCTCTCACACCTGGACTGCTCTAGATTAGTACTGACACTTGACTGTTTTGAGGCTCTGCCTTAGAGGGGTCTTTAATCCTGCAGTGTCATCCATCAAATATACACCCTGTGTGTGTGTGTGTGTGTCCTACTAACTAAAAGGCTTACAAAGACAATGAACAAAACTTACGTTTTTCAAAAAGAGCTACTTGTCAAAATGGAAAAAAAAATTGCAAAGGAGATTTGAGATTATTGAAATTGGCTTCCTCTTCGAACTTGATTAATCTCATAAGGATAGTGAATGATAGAGTTGAGAGTAGTAATACTTTCTAAGTAATACACTACTGATGGCCCCCTGGGTGGCAGGTGTTCACCTAGACATCTTACACACTAGCCTTTTCATCCTCATGACCACTCTGAAAGGCAATTTATAGTCAATTCTGCTGTAAAGAAGCTTAGAAACAGCCAATTACCAGAGATCTCAAACGCTCCTATGTCAGAGGCCCAGGGTTCAGACCGAGGCTGGTCTGACTCTAAGTAGCATCTCATACATCATGCATGTTATCCTCACCCCACGTGTCTTCTGCATAGTGTGGTGACACAATTCAAACACAACATCCCTTGGCCATTCTCGATCACATTCATTTTCACTTTTATGGAAGATGATCCAAAAGTTGATTATCATGAACTCTTGGATATACTTAAAAATTTTTTGATAATCCTCCCATTTTGAAGTATGCACATTCAGCTCTGCATGGTTTCTTCCAGGCAAACAAAGGCAAATACTCAATCAACAGGACGGCCTGTCAACAGGTTCCAATAATGCAGTGTTCTAATAAAAACTATTTATCTGTCCTAGCGATCTAGCACATGTACGCATAAAACGACATAGACACAGATGATCACAGCTACACCTTTTTGTAAAAGCAAAATAATGCAAGATCAACGTCCACCCACATGTAAATAAGTTGTAGTACATCTAAATCTTCACATACTAATCAGCACTTAAGAAGAACGACCTAAATCTACGTGTTCATGTGGGCAATCTACAAAATATAGTGTTAAGTGTGAAGAAAAATCATAAAATATGGTCCCATTTACTTAAAATAATCACAAAGCAAAACATATATATTGCTCTCTGCACCAATTATACTGTATATTCATGCCAAAACATCCACAAGACATACACACCTAACTAATATTAATGAGGCAAGGAAGAGGTTGAAGGATGGGGGTGCAAGTGCAAAATTCCTCCGTTCTTCCTTACAAGAACTTTACCAAATATGTATTACTTTATACTTGTACGGAAAAAAAAAACAAACTAAAACCATTAGTCAGGAATGGAATCTGAAACTAACAATGTGCCCCATGCAACATATAAACAAATCTTCCATTTAATTCTAAGTTTCCTTTCATGTGAAATTTCTCAAATGCTAGAAAGTTATCATTTAGAAAACAGAACAATTTATTTTTCAATTTAGAACATCCACAAAAAATAAACATTTTGATTGTACACTATCTTTGCTTTGCTCTGAGAAAACAATGATCACTTTAATGCCTGCTTCACAGGCATTAAACGACAAAGACCACCACCACAATATCCTACCCACATGTTGAGGCAGCTTATCTGATTAGTGAATAGTCCCAGGGAAGAGAAATCGAAAAACTCTGTAATTATTTACATTCCTTCTTGAAAAGAAAACAAGAATGCTCCTGGGAAAGGTAAAATACATAGACGTATTCTTCTGAAGAATGCTTCTGATTGCTGTGTCCAGAAGCCCCACACCATCTCCAGCAAATTAAGAGGAAATGAGTTAAGGACATCAAGGCAGTGAAAGCAAATTGTCCATTCACTCCCGGCCGCCTCAGAAGTCATTACTGAACATATTCCAGAGGATAATAAATAAAACTGATTGGGTGTGTGGTTAAGAGCTTTAAAGGAACCTGAAGCGCCTTTAAAGAGAATTGTGCTGAGAGAAGAGTATTAAAAAATGAGGTATTTCCTCTCTTCACATTTAAATGTGGTGGCTTGGGAGAGAAACCATACTTGAAATGGATAGGAGTAATTTTCCATCATTATGGAAACCTTAAACCACCTCTGACTGCTTCCACCATCATCTCTTAACATCCTAGTAAATTGCAGTTATTTGTTCCAAACAAACAGAAAGGCCCATAGTAAAATGGGGCAATTTAAGGCTGCAAGAATACGACACCTGTAATTCAATTTCATGGCAGCTGGTTTCACAACATGCTCCTCTACCTCCGCTTATGACATAGGAAACTTCCCTCCAAGTGTAACAACTCTTCTCTCACTAAGCCGTGGGCTCAAGGCGATAAGTGGACCTTAAATGGACAGAGACACTCATCACAGGCGAGGTATAACTCAGGTTCGCTTCCCCGGGCAGCTTGACATCCACAAAGCACTGAGGCTAGCAGGGAATTATTAAACTCTCAACTCCCAGTACAAAGCAAGGAAGGATTCTAGAAGAAAGAGGTGTCTGGAAAGAAAAATACCCACCAATTATCACAACAAATCTCTCACATGCAACACAATAAAGGAGCTATGAAAATACGTGTTTGCATATGTATATATGTATATATTTAGAAAACTTAAATTATCTTTTGTAAAAGAACTGTAAATAAAACACAAGCCTGCTAGTAACTATGGCTGATTAAAATCTGATTGGTGGAATGAAATCTTAAGAAGTTAATCAACATCTGGCAACTATCTAAACCAGTATTAATATTAATATTACTGAATGAGTACTTACCCTTGTGCTAACTGACTTCAGTATATTCTCACAACTTCAAGAGTTGTAGACTGCCACTGTCACTTCCATTTTAAAAATGAGAAAATGAATCTCAGAGAGCTTTATACTCACCCAAAGTCACACGGCATATCAGAGGCTAAAGCAGACTATCAAACCCTGGCAGGGTGATTCACACCCAGCTGCATCCCGCAGCGTCCTGCAACTTGCCGATGTGGATCAAGAAAATGCTTTCGAAATGCTGTCATGAAAACTTTAGACTCTGGCTAGTGTTTGTAAAGTGCTACCCCACATAAGTGAAGTGAAGTCGCTCAGTCGTGTCCGACTCTTTGCGACCCCATGGACTGTAGCCCACCAGGCACCTCCATCCATGGGCTTCTCCAGGCAAGAATACTGAAGTGGGTTGCCATTTCCTTCTCCCCACATAATGCCTTACTAATTTCTTCTATCAATACCCTAATAGTAAGAAAGGGTATAATTATCCTCATTTTACAGTTCAGGACAGGGAGACTCAGATGACGCCTAGGGAGTTGCCCAGAGTCTCACAAGTGGCAAAGGAAAACTTGGTCCCAGAGCTTGATACCAAAATTTGCCTTCTCTGTAGGTCTGAGATTGCAAAATTTGTTGACGTTCAGGGTGTTGAAGTCAAGTTGGTATGAATTCACATTGACTAGGTGAGTCTTTATTAAGGATGGTGGTTCTATTTGGATTTGATAAGAATATATATAACACAGGACTTCCAGATACTTATCTTTGCATCAGAAGTTTCTCAAGGTTGTTTAAGTGAGTGCAGGCTGTTTTAGGAGATTTATCAGATTTGTAAACATTTACCGATGATTTCAAAAATGGCTTAACTCAAAGAAGCAAAACTGTCTTTTCAAGAAAAGAGCACCAGGCAGGGAAATTCTCTTTTCTTCATGTCCTCTTACCCATATTTATTAAAATCAGCTAAGAGATATAGCAATAAAGAGAATTACAATGACACATAAGAAAGAACTTCTCTATTTTTTATAGCTAGAGATTTATCACCTGTGCATCATTAGCTATAGGCAGAATCTGAACTATGGCAGACATAGAGATGGACAGTCCCAAGCTTGGGAGCTCCTTCCTCTGCTGGCAAGGAACCAAGGTCATGAGCAAGTGCCTCTGATACAGATGAAGTAGGCTGAGGGCTAGGATGCATCAGAGAAGAGAGCTCTGAGATGTTGGTACAGCATCAGGTAGCACAAAAGTCTACTTAAAACAAAAGAAAGGATTCCATAGCAAGAGGCAGCCTCAGGTGCACAGACACCAGAGAGAATATTCAGTGTCACTGCACTGAACTTCTGGTGTACAGGACGAGACCGCATGGACTGTCTAAATATTGTGAGAGGAGGCAACGGAGATTCTTGCCCCCTTCTCTGAAAGTTGCCTTCAACAATCTTCCCCAGGTTACATCATCAACAGTCCCAAGACCTTCTTGTTTGGCCAGCAAATTTAATAATATAGTCAAAGCTGAACACAAAAGCTAGACCATCATATCACAGATACCCATGAAAAGTGCATTTCTCTTTTTTTCTTCTCTTCCCACCTTCATGGGAGAGAGAGAGACACTAAAATATGTTTAGTCTAAAAGGAATAGCCACCTTCCTTAAAGTAAAACACCATCCTAGTCATAAACTCAAAGAAAAGCAAAACAGATCTAGAGTGTATGTAAATGGTTTGACTCTAACTATAGCATTAAGTGACTATGAAAGAAAGCAGTCATTCACATGTGTTACTTCAAATACAGTTTCCACAGAAATCAGTTCAGGTACAAGGAGTGTTGTGGGGCTAGGAAATAGGCACAAAATCTGAGTATTTGCAAGGACACACCCAAAGCATCAATTTTTCAAGGCTTCAATTTCAGGTAATTTTAATTTTTCTGTCTTTTGGGGATCAGTTTTATTTAATATGAAAAAGATAAATGAGTTGTGAGAAATACGGTAAAACTTTAGTTTTTAAGAGCACCTACTGAATACATCACTGCCATAGTGGAAAGGCAAAGAAGCTTGGATTCTTCCTAAGTAACAGATCACCTTTACCAGTTACAGCATTATAAGCAAACCATTGCCTGAGTCTCTGTTTCCTTATCTCCAGATAGGAAGATAAGAACAAAGCTTTCTTTTTTTTTTTTTTTCCTTTTGATGAGCTTGTGAGGATTAAATATGACGTGAAATATAATTAGAGCAACACCTAAAATGGAGTTAGCTCTCAAGAAATGTCGTCATCACCACCACTGTTATTGTTCGAGCATTTTGTGAGCCAAGAGGACAACTCTCAAGTAAAGCAAGAGAACTCTGGGAAACTGATACATGGTATGGCAGAGTTAATGAGTTCTTGAGTAATTTCAATCAGATACAGTTATAACTAGATAAGTGTTTCAAGGTGATATCAAATAATTGATTTAATAAAATTATGAATATAAATTTCAAAGCTTGTTGATGAAAAGTATCTGCCTTAAGATGTTAAATTATTCCAGAAAAACTGCCAGTGTCTGGAACTTTTTTTTTTTCCTTTTCTATTAAAGCCAATAAACTTCCACTGAACATGGGTGATGAGCTGGCTGATGAGTTGGTCACCATGGAGGATACAAAGACATGCTTAGCGATTGCCTTAATGGTGTGTAAGGTACTTTTTTCAATATCCACAATGACAGAAAACCTTTGTCCTTGAATGTTAGCATTGATTATTGGAAACAGTTCAAATGAGTTTACAGCCAAGAGCAGGCAGGTGACTAAACTGAGTAATAAAACCCAGGCCTGCTCTAGAGTCAGATTTTCCCATGTGCCTCAAAATAATTCTGAAAGTAATTTTTCAAAGGGCTTTTGCAAATGAGCATTGGCAGCACTGCTGAAATTAGTGCATGGATCACTAAGGTGACTACTTTAAAAAGACAGCATTAAAATTTCAATATTAAAGGGCTGGAAAGACCCCAGCCCTCTGCAGCAGAACCCATATTTTCTACTCCCTATTTGTATCTTCCAAGGCCACTTAGTCCTGTTATGCACATACAATGCAAGCCAAATCAAGCACCTATTCTACCATCCTACCAACTGTGAAAGACGCCCATAGGTGGTGACCCACGCATTTACCCCTCTCACTTTTCTAAATGGTCCAAGACACTTTCTTATTTCAGTCTTGCTACACTCAAATGAAGCATAACCCATTTCCTTCTGCTGCTAATGTATTTTCTGTTGCTTGTGCTACTACCTCAGAAGGCATCCTAGCATGCAAGCTCACAGGTCTCCTAGAAGGCATAGCAGCTGCAAAGAAACCACTGGAACAGTGTCTAGAGGGTAGTGGGAGTCCTTGCTATGATCCAGTTGAATGGAAGGACCAGAAAAGTCCTGTCAGTGTCATTTGCAGGCCAAAGCCCCCGTACACCCTGCTGTTGCTGCTGCTGCTGCTGCTGCTGCTCTTCAGTCGCTTCAGTCGTGTGCGATTCTGTGCGACCCCATAGACGGCAGCCCACCAGGCTCTGCCGTCCCTGGGATTCTCCAGGCAAGAACACTGGAGTGGGTTGCCATGTCCTTCCCCAATGCATGCAAGTGAAAAGTGAAAGGGAAGTCGCTCAGTCATGTCTGACTTCTTCGCGACCCCATGGACTGCAGCCTACGAGGCTCCTCCATCCATGGGATTTTCCAGGCAAGAGCGCTGGAGTGGCTTGCCATTTCCTTCTCCGCCAGTACACCCTAGACCGGTAATTAAGGTGAGGGCTCTGGAGGGAATGACTCAGAATCACTTCCAAAGGTAAACAGACACGTTAAAGCTTCTCACAGACATCTGATATTATGCTTTGACTTTACCCTTGACTGCTGTGTGACCAGGCACACATCACATCATCCCTCAAAGCCTAAGTTTTTTTTCATACAGGGATTTTAGTAGTTCCTAATTCATTAGATACTGCAGTGATGAAATGCAATAAAGCATTTGACACAGAGTAAGCACTTAACAAGGCTTTTCAGGTGGTGCTAGTGGTAAAGAATCCTGCCAGTGCAGGGGACATAAGAGGCCTGGGTTCAACCGCCGGGTCAGGAAGATCTCCTGGAGGAGAAAATGGCAATCCACTCTAGTATTACTGCCTGGAGAGTCCATCGGATTGCAAAAAGTCAAGCACAACTGAAGCAACGTAGCACACACACACAAGTACTTGACAATTATTTATAGTTATCATTATTTTTATTACTTAGAAGGTTTTCAAGACTATAACTATTTGCTTAATTCTTCCAGTTAAACTGTTAAGTAACTCAGCAATTTTTCTTGATAAGAAACATGTACTTACCAAATACATAAGCACAAAGCCTCTACCATGCCAAACACCATTCTGTTTTCATGTTAAAAGAAGTTACTTTTTTCACTGAAAACTTGTGTTAGTCTGTAGAAGGCTTGGATTCAATAAGAATTTTAAAAATGATTCTGCAACAGACCAAAAATAAAATGCCCCACACTTGGTTTAATAAATGCCTTACTTTCCTGCTTTCTGAAGTAACTGATAACCGTTGGTCTTAATTTCTGTCCAGTGGAGATTAAACCTTACCAGGTGACAGTAGGTGAGCAACACAGATCCGGCTAATTGGATTTTTAATCTTCACTAGTCTTTAGCAACAAATACCCACAATGTTTATTTGTTGGCTGCAATATTAAATTGTCAGCCAATTAAATGCCAAAGGGAAAACTAGTTAACTGGATATTTATAGTGATTCATACTTGGTTTTCAGGGAAACATTTTAAATTATTTCCCATCTAAAGTATACAAATTAAAGCTGCCATTGAATTAAAATGAGAAATGTAAATACTCATCAGCCAAGGAAAATTATTTTTAAGACTGAGGTATAATTACTTAAAAATTAAAATATATAAAATAATAATAGAAGCAAGTAAAGATAAACATTTTTTTGTCTTTAAGCAAGGCATAATTCTAAAAATATTAGCTATTGAATATTAGAAGCACAGTAGAGAAGGACTCTAAAGCAAGTGAAAGGTAAATTGGGTTGATATTTAATATTCCTGATACATTGTTAGAACATTAAAAATTTCAGTCCATGAAACTGACAGGCAAACAATTATACTAATGATTGTTTTCCTTAAAGTTCTAATTATTGAATTCATAGCTATTTTTTCTCCCAGGTCTTTCTTAGC
This sequence comes from Nanger dama, assembly GCA_917880005.1. Lineage (NCBI taxonomy): Eukaryota > Metazoa > Chordata > Mammalia > Artiodactyla > Bovidae > Nanger > Nanger dama. The sequence goes on from CAKJTW010000008.1 coordinate 38,811,276, forward strand.
CCCCATTATTAATTTTCCATCATCATATAATCCCAATGTTTTATTTCTTTAAAGTGAGATGTGGAATTTTCAGTTACAGTTATGGAATAACATTCCCTCAGACTCAGAGTAAACTAAAAACTACTAGCTGTCCTGTATGTGTCTGTTTCAGCATTCTGGAAGAGAAGCTGGAGGCTTGGTAAGTTCTAATTTTGTTCTGTATGGAATCTCTTGTATAAGCCCATTTAGATATACAGATATAAAGCCTAACTACACTACCTTGAAAAATATTGTTTTGTGTGAGATGAGGTGGATGATATAAGCTTTAACTGTTTCTGCCCAAGGATGTGCTCAGAGACAATGGAGCTAGAACTTACCAGAAAAGAGACGCATGCCTGAACCAGGTAGATGTCACAAAGCACGCCTCGCATGGGCTTGGTGCTGGGCTGGGGCCAGGGTGTTGTTGTCCTACCCCTAATGTGAGCAAGCAACTCAGATGTGAGTAAGCATCTGTTAGCTCCTATGAGTGCCTCCTCTTAGCCCTGGCAGGGGCTGGAGGAAATGCATGCTATCACTGTCAGTCATCACCAAGCAACAAAGGAGAGGTGGAGAAAAAAGGAGAGAGAAGGAGGGGGAAGAGAAAAGGAGGGAGTGGGGGAGAGGAGGAGGAAGGAAGAGGAGAAGAAGAGAGAAGGGGAAGGAAGAAAGGGGATCACAGATGAAGGATAGATGAAGGAAAGAAGAAGAAAGGAGGGGAGTGGGGAGAAAGAACAAATCAAGTCCTTTGTTTGATGCCCTGGAAAACTTATATACAACAAAACCTCTGTTCTGATCTGCAATTGATTATTTTTGTTCATTTATTTACTAAATATGCTTTTCTCTTTCTTTATCCCCGGGGTTAGGACAAAGGCTTTGGAGTCAAATGTCACAGTTTGAAAACCCAGATAAGAGACTTCTTAAACACAGTAGTCTGTGACCTTAAGAAGATGAGTTCATTCCTCTGCATTTCACTTTCCTGAAATGAAAAAAAAGTAGAATAATAAATCCACCTTTCTTGGTGCTGCTATGAGAACTGGATAATACGTACAGTGTTCAGTGTACTGCCTGATATATAAGTAGCATGTTGTATGAAATATAAAATATCACTATCATAAGGGTACTACTAACACTTTCAAATAATATTTCTAAAAATATCTCCTAAAACAATGATTGAAAGTATAAAACGTTATTCAGCATTTACTTAAATCCTAGCTACCCAAAGCCACTCTAAAAGCAGCTCAACGAAATAGGCTCAAAACTCAAGAAAATAAAACATAAAAATCTTTCTATCCATGAAGCTGTATGGTCTTAGGAAAGTAAAGACTATTCAAATATTCCACTAAGAGAAGTAAGTACAAAGACCCCTCTCTTTTTAGCTATATGAAACTGGGGACATATTAAACAATGTCACTTAGCATGCTCTCCAGGCTGGACTTAAGATTAAGCCTTGGAAAAACCATAGGAAAGGAACTGAAGAGAGGATGAAAGAAAAGAAACAGTTCAACAGTGGCCTAGCACATGGCAAAGGGTCTGGCTCATAAATATGAGTGAAATGAATGAATGGAGAAACAGGAAGAAAAACTGCAGCTGACTGTGAAAGGCTGATTAATGTGCTCAGGTATGTCACATTAAACTGAGAAATGGGGCCAGGTACCCATACATGACCTCACTGTAGCCAAGTGTACAATAAGTTTCCTCAGTTGGTAGTGAATTTGTATTTGGGCTGACCTTGAATTATATTCATTAAAGTTCTATTGTGGAAAATGAGGGACAAAGAGAAGAAAAAGGTGAGGGATGTAGTCTTTGGAGAATAGACTCCTGAATTTGGGAGCACTGGAGACAACAAGGTCCTGATACAGGATATGTGAAGAGTTCTGCTTGGGGTTTTAGGTGAAAAATTCTTCCTACTTCTCAACAAATAATTTATTTATCAAAATAGCAACTCAAGTTTACTGTGAACATTCTTGTGATAGGCACAGGGTAGGCTGCCTACAAGACTTCAATTCCTCAGAACAAAACTTGGAGAACTGTACTATTATTCCTATCTCACAGATGAAGAAACAGAGGCTTGAACTTGCTAACTGCATAATATTTCTAGTAAATGAACAAACTAGAACTCAAAAGGCATTCTGAGTCAAGATTTATGTTTCTGACTATTTTGACAAAAAAGATTTATGCTTTGATGTCCCCATGCTTATATTCATTTAGAGATATTCACTGTCTACATATATTAGATGCAGTAAGCAACATCATTTCCTTTTAAGTAGAAGGCACTGCTCTTGCTCCTCAAAGAACACAAAAGCAGGTTGGAATGTGACGTATGAAGCTAATGGCAGAAAAGACTAGTGATGAAGAGTGGAATCTGAGTGTCTGCCTAGCTTATTTCCTCCTTGACAACTCTTCATATGTTGTAACTAAATACAAAGAAATAATCAAAATGGCTATGTTGATCCCCAAATGAAGAAAAATTACGTGAGCAGAGAGAGACAATATTAGAATATAATTAGAAATAAGTTGCCATATTTTGACTCAAAATGCATCATTTAATCCATGTGAAAACATGATCTTCATAGAACATTATTCACTCAATAATAGTATTTAATGTCTATTACATGACAGGCACTGTACTAGGCTAGGAATAAAGTTGAATAAAATTCAAGTAGGAATAAAGCTGTTGAAACAATATAGCCATGTATGTCACCTTATGGACTTACAAAGGCCTTATGGTATAAAATATATTTAGGCAATAAGGAACGTCTGTTAAAGTGGAAAAATGCTACTGTTCTAAAACCAAACTTCCTCTTATTGATATTTAGTGAAAAAAATACAGATTTTATAACTCATGTTCTAGATGGTATCTGAAGAAATGAAGAGAGCAAATATTTCAGGAAAATACTAACTAAAAGTGACAAAAAAATCACTCAATGCCTTGAAAGACCAGAAAACACTTTTGCTTCTCATCTTCAGTGTAATCCTCACATGGAGGCTTCCTTAACAGTAGAGGAGCAACTAACATATGCATTTTCAAACACACTCTGAAAATTCCTCTGTTGAGTCACTCACATTTTATCACAAATATGCCTTTTAAATGTGGTGCTAGAGAAGACTCTTGATATTCCCTCGGACAGCAAAGAGATCAAACCAGTCAATTCTAAAGGAAATCAACCCTGAATATTCATTGGAAGGACTGATGCTCAGTTCAGTTCAGTCGCTCAGTCGTGTCCGACTCTTTGCGACCCCATGAATCAGAGCACACCAGGCCTCCCTGTCCATCACCAACTCCTGGAGTTCACCCAAACCCATGTCCATCGAGTCAGTGATGCCATCCAGCCCTCTCATTCTCTGTCATCCCCTTTTCCTCCTACCCTCAATCCCTCTCAGCATCAGAGTCTTTTCAGTGAGTCAACTCTTCACATGAGGTGGCCAAAGTACTGGAGTTTCAGCTTTAGCATCATTCCTTCCAATGAACACCCAGGACTGATCTCTCCTTTAGAATGGACTGTTTGGGTCTCCTTGCAGTCCAGGGGACTCTCAAGAGTCTTCTCCAGCACCACAGTTCAAAAGCATCAATTCTTCGGCGCTCAGCTTTCTTCACAGTCCAACTCTTAAATCCATACATAACCACTGAAAAACCATATCCTTGACTAGATGGATCTTTGTTGGCAAAGTAATGTCTCTGCTTTTGAATATGCTATCTAGGTTGGTCATAATTTTCCTTCCAAGGAGTAAGCATCTTTTAATTTCATGGCTGTTACAGCTCCAATATTTTGGCCACCTGATGTGAAGAGCCTCATTGGAAAAGACTGATGCTGGGAACGATTGAAGGCAGGAAGAGAAGGGGGTAACAGAGGATGAGATGGTTGGGAGGCATCACTGACTCAATGGACATGAGTTTGAGCAACCTCCGAGCAATAGTGAAGAACAGCGAAGCCTGGCATGATGCAGTCCCTGGGGTCCCAAAGAGGGACTTGACTTAGCAAGTGAAAAACAACAGCAAATGTCCTTTAACCTTTGGGTTTTAGCCATGCAACCTAGTAATGTAACATTGTAGCTACTCTCTGCATCTGAATGAACCAAAAGGCAGGGAAGGTAAGTAAGTGAACTGGGCTGAATTGTAGCCCCTGCAAAAGGTATGTCTAAGTACTAACATGTGAATATAACCTTATTTAGAAAAAAGGTCTTTGCAGGATGTATATTAAAGGAAAGGATCTCAAGATGAATTCACCCTAGATTAACAAGGTAGACTTTAAATTCAATGACAAATGTCCTTAAAAGAGAAGGCAGAGGAAGAAAAACAGTGGCACAAACAGATGGCCATGTGGAGACAGAGGGGAGACTGGAGTTACTACCAAAGGCCAAGGAACGCTTGAAGCCATCAGAAGCTGGAAGAGACACAGAAAGATGCCCCTCGTTAGAGGGAGCGTGGCCTTGTGAACATCTTGATTTGGGACTTCTGGCCCCCAGAATCATGGAAGAATACAGTTCTGTTGTTTTAAACCACCAAGTTTGTGATACTTAGTTATGGCAGCTCTAGGGAACTAATAACAGCAAGCGTTCCCAGGATGATAAAAGTAAACCACAGTACCTTCAATCTTTCATGAAAGCTCAGAGTCTGAGCATTCATCATCAGTCAGAGAAGACTCTCCATGTATTTGTAGTTTTGATTTCTCCTCCTCAGAGCTGATTAAATCTAGTCTGATTGTTTTAAACTCAGTGTTCCATTGGTTATAGACATTCCCAACTTCAAAATTAATCTAGTTTTAAACAAGCCAGCTGCCAAGTCAATAAAATCACCTCCTACAAATGAATAATAACTGTGAAAGTTTTATAAGCAGCAGCAAGAAGGAACTAAAGCACACACAGGAGTCCTTCAGCCTGTGGCACGCCCACCCCAGGTGAACCAGAAAGAATGTCAAAGCTGTGGAAGGTGGGGAGAGAAAAACAGGAAGAACAAGGCCATTAGCACAGGACTCTGAAAAGAGCATTCTAAGCTTTTAAAGTGCAAAGGTAGTTATTTCAATATTCACCTCCTCCAACTGTTACAAGTTTCCTGTGCCTTCTTCTTTGAATTACAAAGGCGTTCAGTGTCAACATTACATATTTTACACCTGATTCCCTATATTTCTGCAATGTCAGTTACCCAACTGTCTTTATAGCTAATTCAATAAGCCATTTAAGGGTAAAGACAAACTCCTATTTTCTTCTCTTACATCCTCAACTTCTTTTCAAGGCCAAGTAAGAAGAGACATTTAAGAGATACTAATTGATCTATCTTTATATTCCTGTTACACGTTTTTATTCTAATAACTATTTTAACTAATGAATACCAAAACATTGGGATGTCAGTTAATATCTAAAACATAGGCAGCATTCTCATTTACGTGTGTCTATACAAACACTGCTGCTGCTGCTGCTGCTAAGTCACTTCAGTCGTGTCCGACTCTGTGCAACCCCAGAGACAGCAGCTCACCAGGCTCCCCCATCCCTGGGATTCTCCAGGCAAGAACACTGGAGTGGGTTATACAAACACTAACATGCCACAAAACTATTTGACCCTAAATCAGTGCTAGAAAGAGCTATCATCACATCTAAGTGTTCTAATAATATGTTAGATAATTGTTTTTCACAGAGGAGAATGAGAAAAAAGAAAATATCTCCCATGAAATACACAATGTAGTGCTTGCATAAATAATATTAAACCCAAATGTTCCTGTCAAATGTCCCAATCAGATATATTACACATTGCATTTTATATAATTACCTATAAGCCTACCCTGGTTCAAGAATATGTCAAATACTTTTGGGAAAAATCATAATAATAATGTTAACTTAGCCTTTATCTGGTCTAGACACTGTTCTAAAAATTTTACATTTATCAAATTTACATATTTATTAAACCATTAAATACTTATGGAGTAATTTCATGTGTCATCTTGAGTGGGCCAACAGGTGTCTAGACATTTGGCCAAAATTTACACTGGATGTTGTTTGAAAGTGTTTTGGAAACACTCTGGTTGTTGTGTGAGGGTGTTTCAAATGAAATGAACATTTGAATTGGTGGCCTGAGTAAAGCAGATTTATCTCCCTAAAGTGAGTGGGTCATCCTATCACCTGAAGACCTGAATAGAACAAAAAGACTAAGTAAGAGGAACCTCCTCCTTCCAGAGTGTTTGAGCTGGGACATTGTCTTCTTCAGTCTCTGGACTCAGACTGAAACATCAGCTACTCTTGAGTCTTAAGTCTGCTACCTCATAGACTAGGAAATACACCATCAGCTCTCCTGGTTCTCAGGATTTCAGACTCAAAATGAACTACACATAGATATTCCTGGGCTTCCAGCTAGCCAATTGCAGATATTGGTATTTCTCAGCTTTCAGAATCATGGGAGCCAATTTCTTAACTATATATCTATTAAAAATAAAAATTTAAAATCAGGCTTTGCGGGAGGACTGAAAAGGATATCTGCCTGTAAAAGGCAGCACTAGCAATTCAATGAGGCAACAAATAAAAAGCTCTGATCACAGTTTCTACAATGGATTAAATGCTCACTAGATATTGAGTAAAAATAATGAATAGAGATATTGAGGTTAAACTTTAGCATCAATTTAGTACTTTAATGCATATGTGCAAAAGTAATATTAAATCTGGCAGTCAAAAAAACCAACAATGTAATGGGGGAAATGCAAGATGACCTGGCAGCCAGGCGTAAGAATAAGAGCATAGATATCCAGGAAATGAGCAGTTACTAAGTGCTAAGTTTGTACCAGGCACTTCAAAGACAACACAGCTTCATCAGTCCTTTGAATTCTCACAGCCACAATATGCAGCTGATATCTTCTAAGCAGCTTCTGTCTTTGTTGCTAGGAAGCCAGTGGTGAGCAAAATTAGGAGTTTCCAGCCTCATGGAGGTCATAGTCACTAATTAGCTGGTGAGGACTGATTGTATGAAGCGTTTACCTGGGCAAATTTTCCTGTAGAGGATAAGACAGTAAATATTTTAGGCTTTGTAGGTGGTGATCTCTTGCACCTATTCTACTTTCCATTTTAACACAAAGGCAGCCTCGAACAATATGTAAATAAAGGAGCACTGCTGGGTTCTAATAAAAGCAGGAGGAGACAGGGTGTAGATTCCTGGATAGCAGAAGAAGCAACTAGCTCCCACTGCAGGGGAATTAAGAAGGATTTCAATAAAGGCAGGAAAGGTGTGAAGTGAGCTGTGCTTTGAAGAAACACTAGACTCCTAGAAAGGCCAGAAGTGGAAAGGGAACTCTGGGTCTCAGGAACAGACTATGCAAAGACACGGAAGCATTAAAGGACACGGCTGACTAGGGAAAAGTGAGGAACCGTGAGAAATGGGAGACCAGGATCAGAGAAAAAGGAAAATTAGAAAAAGGGTTTTCGTACATAGCTCTGTGGCTGTTAGAAGCAAAGTTCATATTATCTTTCAGTGTTTCTAAAGGTCAAGCTGCGTTTCTCCTCCCAAAGCTAAATGATAACATGATGCAGTTCAAAAGCTGGTCATATCAAATTGCCATCTAATCATTTAATTAAAGCCCCATGCTGGCACCAGCCATCCTCAGGGCCCATTTTTCATTTGGGCACATTTCATTACACTTTTCAAAGCAAATTTGCCTTTTCAAAGGCGAAAAATGCAAATGACTAGGTTTGAAAGGAAATGCATAACACTCTGCATAATGACAGAGATTTTCTTGGAAAGCAGTAATATACAGAAAGAGCTATCTTTAGGGACTGAGGATGGCTTATCAGCCCCTATAGGAACTCTACATGATATTTCATTACAGCACCAGGATGCAAACAGAAGTGAAATACCAAATACCCCAAAACTAAACAGCCATCCCCAGTCTTCTTTTTCAGCATCACTGAAACCACATTTTGAAACAAGACGCATCCTTTGGACCAGTAAGACCAAGGCAGGCATTGATAAATGGAGGACATTTATAGTGTGGCCAAGAAAATGATGAAAAAACTAGGAGGAATTGACCTGTTCGAAGACAATAATAGGAACACCTAAAGGCCAATTAACATAAAACATTAGTGGGCAAATTCAAGTACACTCAAAAAAATTCTCAGGATTAAGAAAACACCCACTTTGAGGCAGTAAAATGCATGCTGGTGTTATTCACAATAAGGGAATGAAAGTGACCTTAACCGCATAAATCAGCATCTTCCTTTTCGGTGTAGGGAAACTCTCAGAAGCACTGCTCCCCAATTACTGTGTCTTTTACCTTGAAAGATGAAGCTGCAGCACAAATTTTATGAATCCACAGTTCCCAAAGTGAGAAGCAATTAGTTCAAAGAAGAGCGAGTGGCAAAAATTGAACACCTGTTAATTTATTCTTTACCATCAAGGAGAGAAGGAAAGCTTAACTTTAAAGCTTAACTGCCAGAGAGACCCTTTGTCCCCATGAAAGTGCCACCAGCATCTCGAACAGCAGCATCCACTGTGAAGCTGAGAGTCTGGATAAAGTTCAGGGCTGCAGACTATTGCGTTTCATGGCCAGAGCACATGTGGATATTTCAAACAAGAGCTTCTGATCAGGGAGGTTCACTAGTACTTGAATCATAGCTGGGTAGTTCAGCCAAAATCTCCATCAAGAGTAAGCTAAAGACCTCACTCTATTATTTATATAGAAAGGGTGGCCATCCCCAGCTGCGACCCCTACAGATTCAGGCATTCAGTTCAAAATACTGACCCAGCTTTGGGACATGGGGAAAAACTAGAGGGCAACGGGACTTTTGACATAGCCTGCCTTACAGGTACTTTTTTTCCATGTTCATTTTAATTACATTGAAACATAATATATACAGAAAAATGTAATATCATAAATGTAAACCTTGACAAATTGTCATACAAACATACTTGTGTAGAAAATATTAAGCAAAATCATAACATTACCAGCACACAGAAATTGCCCTTATGCACTCTTAGAATACCCACTATCCTTACTTCTAACAACATAGGATAGTTTTGCATGGTTTGTATTTTGTATAAATGGAATCATATAGTAGATCCCATAATGTTTGGATTATTTGGGCCCATATTAAATATGTGAGATTCATTCATATCATTAGGTCCAGTTGTAGACTGGTGATTAATAATTTCCATTGTATGTATATACCACAACTTATGTGTCTATTCCACTATGCATAGTTGCCTACATCATTTCAGTGCTTTGGGCATTCAAGAAAAATGTTTCCATGAAGATCCCATACATCTGTTTTGGTGAGCACGGCAGATTTTCATCTTGCCACTTTGATGTAAAAAGAAAAGAAATGGCAGTGTGATATTTTGCCATGGCTGTGTCAAATGTGTTATGCTAAAACATGGAATCTTCATCTTTTGCTTGGAGTAATAAAGCAGATGTTCCTCACTCACATTCTTTCTCTGACCCTCTCACCACCTACAACTCTACCCCTGCCCCTTAGCATCCTATCTAGTTCAAGAGACTGAGACTGGGGAGATATGAACAGAAATGAACAGTCAAGAAGCCCAGTAATTCATATTCAATATTCATCACTCTCCTAAAATGAACGACAAAATATGCTTTTAAAATCACATAAGGATTCCTTAAAGAAAAATTTTAGGTAAGATATCATCCTGCTTCCAGCACAGGAATCAATAATTATAAGAGACTCTATTTTTGAAGTGTATCAAGGAGAAGCAGCCATTGAAAGTTATATAAAACTCATGATAATTCAAGCTTCAGATGGGAAAGGCTATGGAGGTAGAAAGGAAAGAAAAATTCTGTCGGACAGGAGTGTGTTCAAGCAACTGGAAGTCTAGAAGGCTGTGGGGCAGGGAGATGTATCTGGCATTCAGGAAAGCCTTCCTAGCAAGATTTTTATATTGCATGTTTGGAGGGCCTGATGTTGAAGCTGAAACTCCAATACTTTGGCCACCTGATGTGCAGAGCTGACTCACTTGAAAAGACCCTGATGCTGGGAAAGATTGAGGGCAGGAGGAGAAGGCAATGACAGAGGATGAGACGGTTGGATGGCATCAGTGACACAATGGACATGGGTTTGGGTGGACTCCAGGAGCTGGTGATGGACAGGGAGGCCTGGCATCCTGCGGTTCATGGGGTCGCAAAGAGTCAGACATGACTGAGCGACTAAACTGAACTGAATCATATTCCAAATTTCTCATCTATGTGACTGCAGTCATACTGACCTAAACCCTGGGTTTAAGACATTGATTGATTTAATCCAAACACAGCAGTCCATTTATTTACTTATTTATTCATTTTAAGGCCATGGTGATTGGTTCAGGGATGGCTTTAAACCACTCCTGAGCCAGTCAGTGTAATTCCTTCTTTTGATCTCAGACATTAGGTTGAGGGCATTAGGCTCCACTTCCTAAGACAGTTCAGTCATTGTGAGACTCAGTCTTTTCTGAAAAGACTAAAACATAGACTCTATTGAATCATCCTTTCTGGACTAGGTTGTGTGAAATAGCAGGTTTGGAGGAAAAAAGCAGGATATGGCAGGAGGGGCATGAATTATATAGACCTCAAAAACCTTAAGACCTCCTTAATGCTTAGGACATGTACTAGAGAGCTTCCAATAATATCTTTTTGTCCTAAATGAAGCTATATGGAAACTGAGAGTAATTCCTCTGTTTCTCATGTGAGCTAATGAATCCTCTTTTTAAAATATTCAGATTCAAATTGGGATTTCTAGTGGGGCAACCAAGACTTTCAAAGGTGAAGTAAGTGATGTTTGATCTGGACCTGAAAACATATGAGGCATTCAGTAGATAGAGTTGACATTCAACTCTGTTCCCAGAGCAAGCACAATAGGAATGAAGATGTCAGGAGTGGCTATGGTCAAGCGCCTAGACTAGAAAGGCCTCATCACAGATTGGGAGGTAGTACTGTGAAAGGCTTAGGACAGGTCAGAGACCAACAAGCTTTTTCGGTAAAGAGCCAGATAGTAAATATTTTGTTTTGCAATCCAGATGATTTCTGTCACAATGACTTAGCTCTGCTGTTGCAACACAAAACCAGCCACAGACAGTATGTAGACAAATAGGCATGGCTGCGCTCCAATAAAGTTCATTTATGGACACTGAGATTTGAATTTCATATAACTTCCATGTATCACAAAATACAGTAGTGATTTTAACTTTTTCAATCCCTTAAAAGTGGAAAAAACATTCTTAGCTTATGGGCCATAATTTGCTGACCATTGAGACAGAGTGAGCACAGAATATCTACATTCATACTCTTTCTCCACCATGTGGAAGTTACGTGCATGCGTGCTAGGTCCCTTCAACTGTGTCCAACTCTTTGAGACCCCATGGACTATAGCCGGCCACATTCCTCTATACATGGGATTCTCCAGGCAAGAGTACTGGGAAAGATCCCTCCTCCTCCAAGACATCTTCCCAACCCAGGGAACTAACCTGTGTCTCACATCTCCTGCCTTGGCAGGCCGGTTCTTACCACTAGCGCCACCTGGGAAGCCCTGGAAGCTACATACCATTGGACAAATTTCTACTTCATCTCTCTAAACATCAGTTATTCCACAGAGAGACAAGGGATCATTATAGTACCCAGCTCACAATTTTGTTCCAAGAATTAAATAATCTAATCCACAGAGAAATGTTTAGCAACATGTCTGATACATAGCACACAATAAAGACTAGCTATCTTTCTTATGATTGATTAGGAAGATCCTTGGATGTGAGGCTACATATCTTAGTAAGACAAAGTCATCAATGTTTTCTGCCTTTGGAACTTCACAAAGGCACCTGTCACAAGGACAGGTTAGAAAAGGAGTACCTTTTTAAACTGACCTAATGTGTACCATCGATCTAGCTTAGGACATTCACATGTTTATTAGCATCTCGCTTTTCATTTAAGCAGCATTCAGTGTTTTAAAAAGAAATAAAGTCAAGATTTTTGTTGTTTTTGAGAAATCATGCTCTCAGTTCCATGTAATGAATTTCTTTAGAAACAAATTTTTTCAGAGACTCAGCTGAGCTAATAAAAGTTTTAAAACACACGGTCACTTCTGGTTTGAACTGCATTTGTCGGTTTTGATAATTTATTCACTGACTAATTAGTTCAGCCAAATCTTATAGACTGTGTCTCTTTCTAGAAGCCCAGATGGTACTCCATCACATAGATGATAGGGAATAAGACCCCATACTGTATTTGTCAGACACCCTACTGAGGAACATAACCAAAAAACGGTTCAGTAAAGATTTGCATTTTAAGGTCTCTTAAGGTTCTCTGATTCTCTCCATCACTCCCCTCTCAACACATACTAAAGATCCTAACCTCATTTAAGATAATTAGCAAATCCCAGGCTTCATAAATATCACAAGGGAGCTAATGAGATGACTTACAGAAAGTTTGCAGCTCATTGTATAAGAGGGCACCAAGCAAGTTTGATTTCTCTGGTCCATGCTACAGGGAAACCAGTTAGAGTTTGTTTCTGGTTGAATGAAACAAACAAAAAGCATTATAATTTGGTTGACTAGATCTGTTAAAGTAAAGAGACTGGGATCCATACTAATAGTAATAAACATGGGCAATAGATATGTATACTTCTCTGTTCCTGCCTCTAACTTGGGTATTTACTTAATGAGCAACGTGTATTTGTTGAGTAACTGTTGTATATCAGGCACTGCACTAAGATCTCATGAAATCTTTAAATAACCCTTTTTTTCCAGTTTTACGGATGAGAAAAGTGAGGTTTAGAGAAATCATGCTTTCACTCAAGTTCATAGCACTTGAAAATCTTCTCTCAACACCATCTCTTTCTCCAGTCTCTCTCTTTGCCCACCACTGAGTCACACGGAACAAAGGACGACTCTTTGCTCAGCACCAACCTGCATACACCTGCTAGGGAGAGCAGGCAAAGAGTCAAATATGGATCCTTTGTGTTCTTTCCCATCTCCATCTCTGCTGTGCTAGTACTTGAACTTAACCATGACTGGATTAATTTTCAAAAGTACGTCTTCAGGATATCTCTCTTCATCTGGAAGATTAGATCTTTATTTTTATTTTGCAGATGAAGAATATAAGCCTGGGGGAATAAAGCAATTTGTTCAAGGTTCAAAACTAGCGGATGAATGAGTCCTATTCTTATTCAGATCTGGGTCCAAACATCACAGTGTTTCTAAGTCTCTTAATATTTGAGGATAGTCATTAAGATTCCTTCCGTAGCCCCTTGGAGAAGGAAATGGCAACCCACTCCAGTATTCTTGCATAGAGAATCCCAGGGACAGAGGAGCCTGGTGGGCTGCCGTCTATGGGGTCGCACAGAGTTGGACATGACTGAAGCGAAATAGATGGGGAAACAGTGGAAACGGTGTCAGACTTTATTTTGGGGGCTCCAAAATCACTGCAGATGGTGACTGCAGCCATGAAATTAAAAGACGCTTACTCCTTGGAAGGAAAGTTATGACCAGCCTAGATAGCATATTCAAAAGCAGAGACATTACTTTGCTGATGAAGGTCTGTCTAGTCAAGGCTATGGTTTTTCCTGTGGTCATGTATGGATGTGAGAGTTGGACTGTGAAGAAGGCTGAACACTGAAGAATGGATGCTTCTGAACTGTGGTGTTGAAGAAGACTCTTGAGAGTCCCTTGGACTGCAAGGAGATCCAACCAGTCCATTCTGAAGGAGATCAGCCCTGGGTTTTCTTTGGGAGGAATGATGCTAAGGCTGAAACTCCAGTACTTAGGCCACCTCATGCGAAGAGTGGACTCACTGGAAAAGACTCTGATGCTGGGAGGGATTGGGGGCAGGAGGAGAAGGAGACGACAGAGGATGAGATGGCTGGATGGCATCACTGACTCAATGGACGTGAGTCTGAGTGAATTCCGGGAGCTGGTGATGGACAGGGAGGCCTGGTGTGCTGTGATTCATGGGGTCGCAAAGAGTTGGACATGACTGAGCGACTGAACTGAACTGAACTCAAGTGACTTAGCATGTATGCATGCATTGGAGAAGGAGACGGCAATCCTCTCCAGTATTCTTGCCTGGAGAATCGCAGGGACAGAGAATCCTGGTGGGCTGGCATCTATGGGGTCGCCCAGAGTCAGACACAACTGAAGCAACTTAGTAGCAGCAACCAGAGAAGCCAATGGCAGCCCACTCCAGTACTCATGCCTGGAAAATCCCATAGACGGAGAGCCTGGTGGGCTGCAGTCCATGAGGTCACTAAGAATCAGACAGGACTGAGAGACTTCACTTTCACTTTTCACTTTCATGCATTGGAGAAGGAAATGGCAACCCACCCCAGTGTTCTTGCCCGGAGAATCCCAGGGACAGAGGGAGCCTAGTGGGCTGCCGTCTATGGGGTTGCACAGAGTCGGACACGACTGAAGCGACGCAGCAGCAGCAGCAGCTGTAGCCCCTATTCTTATATAGAAAGCTCCATCTTTTCTTGAGCCAGCTATATAAAAATAAACACAAATTATCAGTCATTTCCAAGATTTTTAAAACACATATACATATATAATCTACATATACAACATAGGCATTAATGCTAACATTAAGCTAATAATTTGAGCCTCAGTTTCTTCATCTGTGAAATGAGGCTAATAGTATCATATCACTGCATTGCTATAAGAATTAATTTTTTTTTAAATACAAGTAAAGCAGCAGTACTCTAGCAGCTACTATAGAGAAGACACCCTGACCTGCCTATCTTTTAATATCTATCCATCCCTCCTTCCACTTGTCCATCTCTCCATTGCTACACCACACAGATTTGCTGATAGAGCAATGGGCTAGAAAGCTTCCTGGCCCAACTCATCATCAGCTCTGATGCTCTGGTCATCCTTTCTGCCAGGTTCTGTGACCTACCTGAAAATGAGGAGCTTTACTGGATCACCCGTAAAATGCTCAATATCCCCAGAATCCACACAAAGCATGTCACCATTAGAGTACACTGTGACACAATGGCAACCACATTCAGTTTCTCCCAGAGTAATAGGCCAGAGGATGAAATCATACGCAGTTCTGTCTTAATGACCCAGCTGGTTTAGCTGGCTACGCATTTTGAAGAAAGCTATGACCAGTCAGTGTAGTGGCTGATGAATTTCAGAAGATGATTTTATTGTGGTTATATATACACTAATTCTCAAATTACTGTGACTCTGGGTTGTTTTGGCATAAAGACCTGTTTTGATCAAGCTGCAAGTATCAATCTCTGACTATTTAAATCCTGAGGAGGGTATATCCCTATTTCCAATAAAACAGGAATTTTTAAGGTTTGAAAAATACCACTAGAGAAAGAGTCTTTATATTTCTCAACAATATAACTACCTAGCTAACATATGACTAAACTCTCAACTAGAAAAATAGAGTACACACAGCAGAGACTTGTAAGTTGGCAAGATTTGGTTTCAAATACAAGTTCAGCCCTAACGAGCTGTGTGATTTTACACTACCAATCTAATTTTAGTACTCCTATACCCTCATCTAGAATATGAGTAAAATAATACTTAGCTTGTATTATGAAGATGATGAAGAGATAATGGAATAGAATATGTAGAGTGTTTCAAAGTGCCTTATGACTTAACGTACCTGGAAAGGAACACACCCTCAACATGAACTGGCATTTTTTCTTCCCTAAAAACCTGTTGCTTGCAGTTCACTGCTTCCTGCCTCAGTGGACACCATCACTCACCTACTTGGACGAGCAAGAAACTTAAGAGTTAACCTTGTCACCCTTCTACTGCTGGTAACTTCCTCTTCTCACCCACTTCATCAATGTGCCCTGTCCATTACATCTCTCAAAGCTCTCTAATCTACCACCCCACTCACTTCAGTCCACTGTCCCCATTGCCCTGCATGTTCCCACATTCTCAGGTCTGAACAGTACTATTGGCTGCTCCACATAGCAGCCAATGTGATTTTTCTTAATTGGGGTATAGTTGCTTTACAATGTTGGATTAGTTTCTACTGTACAGCGAAGTGACTCAGCCATATGTGTATCATATATCCCCTCCCCCTTGGACCTCCCTTCTACCCTCTATTCCACCCCTCTAGGTGATTACAGAGCCCCGAGCTGAGCTCCCTGTGCTTCCCACTAGCTACTCATTTCACACATGGCAGTATATATATGCTAATCCTGCTCTCCCAGTTCGTCCCACCCATTCCTCCCCCTGCTGCAGCCACAAGCCCCTTCTCTACATCTGCATGTCTATTCCTGCCCCGCCAATATGCCCCATTATTTCTAGATTCCACATGTATGCATTAATATATATTTGTTTTTCTCTTTCTGCCTGACTTCACTCTGTGTGATAGACTCTAGCTCCATCCATCTCTCTACAAATGATACAATTTCATTCCTTTCATGGCTGAGTAATATTCCATTGTACATACATATACCACACCTTTCACCACATCCCTCCTTATCTTTAAGTCCTTCTGGACTCCCTGATATTCCTAAGGTAAGACCAAATTCTTCAATATGATCTTGAAAGCTCTCCATGAACTTCGCTCCTGGTTACTTCTTAAGCTGCATCCAGCCCTACCACCCACCTCGCTCTATCAGTTTTCACTAACATCAGCCTTTCCTGGATGCCTGAGGATTTCCAGGACTATCCAACCACCTGACCTGTACTTACATTTGAACACTCCATTTATCAGATCCTTCATACACCTCATATCTTAAGAAGTCATCCCTTCCACTTCAGGCTAGTTCAGCCCTCCACACATGCGTCTACGTAGCTTAATAAACTTTTGTTTTAAAATCTACAACGGCTTATAGTTAGAGGTTTATGTAATTCTTTGCTTAGTCTCTCCTATAATGTCAATGTAAATTCAAAGAGCAGAAGGGATCACTGAATTTATCATGGAGAAAATAGCAGAAAATATCATTTCTGCTATTCTTGTTACTGTTTCTGGTAATTAACAGAGAGTCAGGTCTAGAGTAGGTGATCAATAAATATTCTTGAACAAATGAATAAAAGTTATCTCTATGCCCTCTCTTCTCCTCTCTCTCTTCCACAAATATTTATTGGATGTCTACTTTATGCCAGTTACTCCATTTGAGAGTACTAACATTCTTTCTCAACCTCTGTTTGAACATTTTTAATAATGTGGCCCTCAGTAATGCCTCCACAAGTCTTCATTTGCATACAATACTAATTCTTTTCAAAACAAGAACTTTATGAAATGTATCTCTCTGTAACTTCTATTCCTTTGTATACATAGCTTATATTTTGCATTCAAAATTACAGAGAATAAAGGCAATGATATTTACAAAAATTAATGATATTTCTTTGTCAACCGAGTTTCCATCAATATGGTGAGATTTATACTTGGTTTCCATGGTTCCTACAGTAGCACATTTAAGGACAGATAAAAAAGAACTCTATCTAAAAATATCTAACTTAAAAAGATATGTTACATATCAGTTTCTATAAACAGAAGAAAAGGAGAGGAAGATAGAACAGAAATTTAGAGACAAACTCAGTGCTATCATAGATTCATCATAGTCCCTTGTAATATTTTGTCAGATTATCTATGTTTGCCACTAGACCACGAGTTCCTTGAGGGTAAGTTCACATCTTCACTGTAGAGTTTTTATCCCAGCACTTAGAGCACAAAGCCTTCAATACATATGCATTGAACAAATGAAACAATGATGACTAACACTAGAGCCCCAACTCTAAGTTAAATAATAAAAACTCTGTGTTATATTCTCTCATATGGTAGAATGAAGTAACCAATAATTTGAGATAGAACAATGTTTTTAAAATTGTGAAACAGTACACATAGTGTGATTCTATCTGAGTAAAAGAAACAAATGAAAAATATGTGCATACAGAAAAATGCACAGCATAAGCCTGGATATCATCTCGTAAGGCATCCACACTCCTGACAGTTGTTTGTAGGAAAGTAATTTGCCTAAACGGTGTAGACACATTTACTTTTTATTTCACCCAAAACTGTACAGCTTTGGATTTGTGTTTTTATTTGATTTCACCTTTATTTACAATAAGAATATGTTCCTCTTGTGATTAAAGGAAACAAATTACAGAGCTATTACACAGTTAGAGGAAAGTAACAGGCTGATAAAGAGTCTGGAGCCCATGAGAAATGAATAACCACCAAAAGAAATGGAGACATTCAGCACATTAACTGTCTCCAAATACCTACAGAGCTGTTGTTCTGCAAAAGGGAGCAGGCTGCCGTCTGCAGGGCAGAATGAGGACCACTGAAGGGCCCAAAGGCTCAAAGATGTACATTTCAGTTCACGGTTCTTTCTCTCCTTTGAGCTTTTCAACAGCCAGTGTTACACCTTTAGGAGTAGAGATTTCTGCAAGATAGAGTCCCTAAGATTATGTTCCAAATGGTATCCAGATGATATGGTGTGGGTCCATAATCTGCTTTAACTTCCTAAAGAATTCAGCAACCCCGAAATAAAGGAGAACCAGTAGAGACTGAATGGCTATTTACCATTACCAACATAAGGGGAATCACACACTTTAAATTCTCTATATCAAATATTAAAAATAAGAAAAAACTGCAGTTATGGATTTGTTTCTCTGCCATGCAAATTATTTATTTTTCAAAATTAGGTATTACAGTTCACTGAAGGCAAAAACTGTCATATGACTATATTTTCCTCTATATCAACCACAGATTCTTGTAAAAAGAAGGTGCTTAAGAAATGTTGAAAAAGGATATGGAGGAATACATGAGAAAATTCTTGTGGTAGATTCTTCCCTTTTCATTGTTTGATATAGTGATTATATCAGTAAAGTAGAATTTCATCTAGGAATTGGTGGTGACACAGTGAGGATGATGATAACTAAAGTGTTCTTAAGCACTGTGTGTTAAGCACTTTGTTAAGGACTGTATCTGTAATAGCATGAGTAATTCTTAACAGTAACTACTTTAAAAATGAGGCTTAGATTAATTAAATAAAAAGCAAGAGAGTTCCAGAAAAACATCTATTTCTGTTATTGACTATGCCAAAGCTTTGACTGTGTGGATCACAATACACTGTGGAAAATTCTGAAAGAGCTGGGAATACCAGACCACCTGACCTGCCTCTTGAGAAATCTGTATGCAGGTCAGGAAGCAACAGTTAGAACTGGACATGGAACAACAGACTGGTTCCAAATAGGAAAAGGAGGACGTCAAGGCTGTATATGGCCACCCTGCTTCTTTAACTTATATGCAGAGTACATCATGAAAAATGCTGGTCTGGAAGAAACACAAGTTGGAATCAAGATTGCCTGGAGAAATATCAATAACCTCAGATATGCAGATGACATCACCCTTATGGCAGAAAGTGAAGAGGAGCTAAGGAGCCTCTTGATGAAAGTGAAAGAGGAGAGTGAAAAAGTTGGCTTAAAGCTCAACATTCAGAAAACAAAGATCATGGCATCCAGTCCCATCACTTCATGGGAAATAGATGGGGAAACAGTGGAAACAGTGTCAGACTTTATTTTGGGGGCCCCAAAATCACTGCCGATGGTGACTGCAGCCATGAAATTAAAAGATGCTTACTCCTTGAAAGAATAGTTATGACCAACCTAGATAGCTTATTCAAAAGCAGAGACATTACTTTGCCGACTAAGGTCCGTCTAGTCAAGGCTATGGTTTTTCCTGTGGTCATGTATGGATATGAGGGTTGGACTGTGAAGAAGGATGAGCACCGAAGAATTGATGCTTCTAAACTGTGGTGTTGGAGAAGACTCTTGAGAGTCCCTTGGACTGCAAGGAGATCCAACCAGTCCATTCTGAAGGAGATCAACCCTGGGATTTCTTTTGAAGGAATGATGCTAAAGCTGAAACTTCAGTACTTTGGCCACCTCATGCGAAGAGTTGACGCACTGGAAAAGACTTTGATGCTGGGAGGGATTGGGGGTAGGAGGAGAAGGGGACAACAGAGGATGAGATGGCTGGATGGCATCACTGACTCGATGGACGTGAATCTGAGTGCACTCCGGGAGTTGGTGATTGACAGGGAGGCCTGGCGTGCTGCGATTCATGGGATTGCAAAAGTCTGACATGACTGAGCAACTGAAATGAACTGAACTGAAGGTTATATAGGTAATAAGTGATTCAAATCAGCTCTAGCATGCGAGGTCTTAACTTCTACAAAAAATTCTATTGAGCAAGTACAGTCACCTAGATTCTGGTCTTTTTTTTTTTTGGCCATGCCATGTAACTTGTGATATCTTAGTTCCCCAACCAGGTATCAAACCTGCACCCTCGGTATTAAAAGCATGGAGTCTTAATCACTGGACCACCAGGGAATTCCCTGGACTCTGGTCTTAACTCTGTCATAGTGGTGTCAAAAATTTAGGCAAGGTGCTTCTCTGTCCTTTATTTTTCAAATCTGTTCTGTGGGAAACAGTATACTAAGAAAAATCTGGAAGGTAACATAGCATAATAATAAAGAGCATGAACTGGACTTATTCATTATAAGCAAACTTTACACTTCTGAGCATAATTATAATTTTTTTAAATTAGTGTCTGCTAATGGGGTTATTTTTGTTTATTGACTTGTGTATGCTCATATGTTTTTATTTACATCTAGTAATTTTGGAGAGTATCCTGGATCTTGAACATGACACTTTGTGTATGGATTCTGTTATATTCCTCTGTATAGGCTTGTTTGTTTTTGTTGTCATTTTCCTATTTTAGCAGACATTTAAATTGATGTAAAGTACAAATTCTGCCTCCCTCCACTGCAGTGGACATCAACTGAAATTTCAGTTCTTTTAGCTTTCATATTTGTATAGTTCAGAAGTCATTTAGAGCTTTGGACAGTTTATCTGGAAAATTAAGGGCTCCCCTTCATAGTACTCTTCTCTATAGAATTTTCTCTTCTCCAGCTTCTCAAGTAGCCCCAAATTCTTTCTTCTAACTTCTCATGCCAATAAGATTACAGTTTTTGGCTCACATAGCAGTTAAAAAGGATAAGTGAACAGGAAAGTCACCAGTGTCATTCCCTTCTTTCAAATATCAACTCCACTCAATATCTGTCTGCTTTATGTCACTCTCCAGTGTTTTCATTATATGTTTATACAGTTCTATATAGAAACATATATGCACATCCCCACAACTTATAATAATTGGTGGGAGGGTGATCAAATGGGAACCAGTTCACCAACAGCTTGGAATTTGACGTCAGGCAGACTGGAGTCCTTACCCTGACCCCTCCCTTAGACAAAAGAATTCAAGCCACTGGGTTGATAATGGATTACCAGTGATTTCTCAGCCCTCATGACCTATGACCTTCATCACAGTTTATTCCAAAGTATAATATTTTCATTTTCTAAATACGCTGGAACATAAACTTGAGAAGCGCTGTCTCAGACAAAGGTAGTTCACCTCTTAACATTCTTTTTCCATCAGTCAAACAGGCTAATGATGACATCTCAAAGAGTTATAACTATTAAATAAGATAATATAGTTAATGTGTGAGACACTGAACATAGAGGCATTTAGGGAAAAAAATCATTATACTATTATTGCTGAAAAATATTAATAGCTATTAATGCAAACGTAACTATAATTTTTATTGACTTAAACAATATCAGCAATAATTAATGGTAATATAACTGTGATGGTAGTTCCCCAAATTACATGAGAATATTCATAGTTTCTCCTTCCTCCAACTTGTAAGGATAAAGCACCTGCTAGCTGAGTTTCCAGTACTTGACTCCTCCTGAAGTTGTAACAGCAATAAGAGTTAAGTAACATTACTGTGTGCTAAGTCCCTATAGTCGCGTCTGACTCTTACGACCCCATGGACTGTAGCCCACCAGGCTCCTCTGTCTCCAGGAATCTCTATTCACTATTCTTATCTCTATTCAGCATCTCTAATCAGTATTCCTGCCTAGGAATCTCCAGGCAGAAATACTGGAGAATCTCATGGATCACATGCCCTCCTCCAGGTGATCTTCCTGACCTAGAGCGCAAATTTCCACCTCTTATCTCTGGCAGTGGCAGGAGGGTTCTTTACCACAAGCACCACCTAAGAAGCCCAGAGTAACATTAATTATTTTGTAAATGCTGTATCAGGTGATGTTCTAGATGGTTTATGTACATGAACTTATTTAATCTTAAAATGAATCCAATAATGCAAATATTATTACATCTTCTTTATGAAAGAGAAAACAAAGACTCAGCTTGGTAAAATCATTTAATCAAGATTAGACACCCAGGAAGGGCTGGAGCCAAGGTCTGAGACCAAGTAATCTGCTGCCGAGGTCAGCTTCCTCAACTTTGATTTGGAAAGTAAAGAAACAGAGCTGGGGAAGTACAAAGATTTGATGCGTGCATGCTCAGCAGCTCAGTTTTGTCTGATTCTTTGTGACCCCATGGACTGAAGCCCTCCAGGCTCCTCTATCCATGGAATTACCCAGGAAAGAATACTGGAGTGGACTGCCACTTCCTTCTCCAGGGAATCTTCCCAACACCAGGAAGGGAATCCTGTGTCTCAGTGTCTCCTGCTCTGGTAGGTGGATTCTTTTACCACTGTGCCACGTGGAAAGCCAACGGCTCAATAGATTTACACTAAAAGAGGCAGGGGGCGAGGGGCACTGCTTGATGGGGGAAAGAAATGGATCCACAAATAAGAGAAAAAAGTCCAAAAAGAGATGAACTTTGGAGAAAGATCTTTGGAGAAAACATAGAGCACGTAAAATGAAATCTTTGGCGATGAGTGGACTGGACTTGGGGAAGAGGAGACTAAAGATATATTTCTTCAGATACACTTGTTACATAACTTGCTTTGTATTCCTTTTAGGTAATTTCAAGACCTGAGATAAAAATACAAGTTGCCTTCTAAATTCTTTATGGTCTGGGGGCATGAAATATTTTTATTTCTGCTAAAAAGGTGACATCATATTGACCTTCTTTTGTTCTCAAACAATGCAGCTTCTGCTGGGTAATAATGGTGATCCAGACTATAAGACTGATAGTGAGGATCATGAGGCCTAATGATTAAGAGAAGAATAGGATTTGACATTTAAATCCCAACTTTGACTCTTACCAGTTGGGCCCTTAGAAAAATTACCTAAACTCTCAGTGTGACAGCTGTCTCATCTGTAAAATGTGAATAATAGTATCTACTTCACAGGTATATTAGCAGTGAGAAATGGAGCATTTTCTACTATATCAGTAAACAAGGATGTCACAGTCAACAGCCCCATTCCAGCCCTCCAACATGAGCTCCTGAGCCCTAAGGGCACTCAGAAAGGAGAAGAAAACCTGTGACCTGACAGCCATCAGGACTATAGTTGAACTCCAGGGGAGCTCAATTCAGTTCAGTTGCTCAGTCATGTCCGACTCTTTGAGACCTCATGAATCGCAGCATGCCAGGCCTCCCTGTCCATCACCAACTCCCGGAGTTCACTCAGACTCACGTCCATTGAGTCAGTGATGCCATCCAGTCATCTCATCCTCTGTAGTCCCCTTCTCTTCCTGCCCCCAATCCTTCCCAGCATCAGAGTCTTTTCCAATGAGTCCACTCTTTGCATGAGGTGGCCAAAGTACTGGAATTTCAGCTTTAGTATTATTCCTTCCAAAGAAATGCCAGGGTTGATCTCCTTCAGAATGGACTGGTTGGATCTCCTTGCAGTCCAAGGGACTCTCAAGAGTCTTCTCCAACACCACAGTTCAAAGCATCAATTCTTCGGTGCTCAGCCTTTCTTCACAGTCCAACTCTCACATCTGTACATGACTACTGGAAAAACCATAGCCTTGACTAGACAGACCTTAGTTGGCAAAGTAATGTCTCTGCTTTGAAAAAAAACATATCCTGATACTGGCCCAGGATAGCTGAGTTGCATATGAAAGGAGGTATGATTACAGTAAGTATAGACTCTTGCATCTTCCCAAATATAGAAAAATGCTAAATTCCTTAACTTGGGATATCAGCTTTTCTTTAATTAACAATAATCCTTTGATATTCAGACTATCTGCCCTTTGTTGCAAAACTTCTGGCTCCTCCCCTCACTTCCTTGGTGCAATTATTTCAGAGCCACTTGGATGCTGTCCTGGGGTTGAAGTCCTATAAGTTCCCATCGAATAAAACCTAACTCTCAACTTTTAGGCTGTGAACAGTTTTTAAGTCAACAGTAGGACTAAATGAGATACTATATGAATGTGTAAAGAACCTGATATAGTGCCCAGTATTGTGAGGAATCAAAAACTGTTAGCTCAGTTTCCTTCTCCTTTGTCTTCTTTCTCCAACTCTTGAATCAAAGCACTCCCTGCCAGGAATAGCTACTACTTTATGAGAAAAACCACTGACAGCTACTACCTTATGAGAAAAATCATCGCCATAGTATCAGCAGTTTGGTTAGCGGCCTAATTAAGTAAAGCTATTAAATTCATGTATATTTCAAATAGACCATATGATAGGCTAATAGAAGAGAAGAAAAATATAGAGTGACTAATGAGATCCCAGGAACAGCCAGCCTATTGCCTCATAAACAGTCATATGTTTGTTTCTGTGCATGCTTAGTTCCTCAGTCATGTCCAGCTCTTTGTGACCCCATGGACTGCAGCCCACCAGGCCCCTCAGTCCATGAGATTTTCCAGGCAAGAATCCTGGAGTGGGTACCATTTCCTACTCCAGGAGATCTTCCTGACCCAGGGATCAAACCAATATCTCTTGCATCTCCTGCACTGGCAGGCAGATTCTTTTACCTACCACTGTGCCACCTGGGATGCCTACATGTTTGTTTACTCATCTGTAATTTGTTTATTTTACCTTTTTGGAGTCTCATACTCAGAAGAGGCTGTCAGATGAGAAATTCAATCTGAAGTGATTCCCTAAACACACTTATCCTGGGGCAGACCCCAGTTTATTTCAGGCTGACAGCTGGCACCTGTGGCCTGCAGTGAAATACTCTCTGACACTGATAGAAAGAGACAGGTGGCAAGACTGCCACCAAATGCCACATTTGATCGATAAAGTGACTTAAGTATCACATGCACCAGGAATGTCATTAGCAATCACTGCTTCCCCTGCAGAAAGCACCTACAGGCCAGGAAGGCACAGACAATGTAGCCCTTGAGTGTCTGTATATGCAGATGTGTGTACCTCTTTGTGGGGAAGACACAATATTTAAAGAAAGAGCACTGGACAGTCTTGGACTACAGGAAGTTCAGTTCAGTCACTCAGTCGTGTCCAACTCTTTGCAACTCCATGAATTGCAGCATGCCAGGCCTCCCTGTCCAACACCAACTCCCAGAGTTCACCCACACTCATCTCCATTGGTTGGTGATGCCATCCAGCCATCTCATCCTCTGTTGTGCCCTTCTCCTCCTGCCCCCAATTCCTCCCAGCATCAGGGTCTTTTCCAATGAGTCAACTCTTTGCATGAGGTAGCCAGAGTACTGTAGTTTCTGGGTTCAAATCCTGACTTGGCTCTTAATATGCTACAGGGCCAAGGATAACTTACAAATTGTGAACCTCTGCTAGCATCCTTTTCATCTCCTGCCTCTGTTCTTAGTACTTAAATGCTACTTCTTCAGGCAATCTGTCCTGGATCGCCCCCATTCCCAGACAAATTTCATTCTCCTTATCAACTCAACACCCTGCACTGTGTTCATATCACATTTGTAATGAAATGTGTTGATTGCATATCAACTTACTGTCAATCTTCCACACTAAACTGTAAGCTCCAGGAGGACAGAGATTGAATCTTTATTACCAAAGCTTATCCCCAGTGCCTTACACAGTCCTCTTGCCCAAGTCTGCTCACCTTAGCACAGTAGCCACCACGACATCGCATTTTGACTGCTCCAGACTCCTCCAAGTCCTTTCTCTAAAACCACGTGCTTTCTGGTCTTTTCTCTTTTTCTCTTCCTTCTTTCAGAGATCCAGGCTCTTCTCCATCAAGTATCCCTCTGTCTCTTTTTGTGCAAATTGGTTTAACCTTTTGGCTTCCTTGATTCTGTTTATTTACTTGCCAAATTGTAACCATATCTCAGAGATGCTGTGAGTTCAGTTTAAGATCACCACAATAAAGCAAATATTGCAATAAAGCAAGTCACACAAAGTTTTCAGTTTTCTAGCACATGTAAAAGTAGACACGGCACCTGACTACACTATGCTATAGTCTATTAAGTGTGAAAAAAGCATTGTGTCTTTAAAAAATATGTACTTATAGTAATTAAATACTTTATTGCTGAAAAATTCTAACCATCATCTGAGCCTTTAGCAAGTTAAGATAACAGATCACAGATGACCATAACGAACATAATAAAAAGCCTGAATTATTCAATCATTACCAAATTGTAATACAGAGCCACAAAGTTAGAAAATGACATACTTATTAGATGGAGAATTGCCACAAATCTTCAATCTGTAAAAAAGCTTTTCGCAAATTGCTTTTTACAATTTGCATTTTTACAAATTACTTTTTATAATTTTTTTTTACAAAGCAAAACACAAATTCCAAAGCACAGTGAAACAAGATATGTCTGTATAGCTTCTGAGAAGATAGACTTTGTAAGACATTAATTGGACTCAAACCTCAGCTCCAGCACTTTCTAGAGGTATTATGACCTTGGGCAAGGTGTTAGACACATTGACCCGGTCTCTAATTCTAGTGCTAAGTTAGTTTGGACTTGCTGTTTCCCTGCCTGGAATGGTCTCCACCTGACTCTCCTGGCTGCCTCCTTCCTGAAGGTTCATGTCAAACAGGACTCCTGAGAAATATTTCCCAGAGCCCACACCCACCACTCTCTAATTCATTATTCTTTTAATTTTCTTCCATAGCATTTATCGCTGGCTGATACCATCTAATTTATTTGCTTGTTTAGTATCAGTCTTTTCCCACAATAA
Source organism: Nanger dama (assembly GCA_917880005.1). Classification (NCBI taxonomy): domain Eukaryota; kingdom Metazoa; phylum Chordata; class Mammalia; order Artiodactyla; family Bovidae; genus Nanger; species Nanger dama. The sequence continues at coordinate 38,838,108 of CAKJTW010000008.1, forward strand.
TGAAGATCATAAGGTTAATCACCCTCTATCTCTTTAAACGCAATAGCCCACTCCCGAACACAATTTCTGGCAAAGACTGGCTTCTCAACAAATATATTTTGAATAGCTGAATGAAATGTCCAACTAGTTCATAAGTAAATGAATGAATAAGCAAAAGTCACTAATGTCTGCTAAAGTCTAAATATCCAAAAACATGTAAAAATGCCTTGTGTCATCCAATATTCTCAGCTGCAAGCAACAGAAAACAATTCTGGTTGATTAAAGCACAAAAAACAGTATTAGTTAACTCGAAAACTTACTGGAAAAATTCAAAACCTGCTAGGGGCTTAGAACCAAGTGTATTACCCCAAATCAAGTCACAGAATGATATGAGGACATCATTGGTACTACTGTTCTCAAGCGTTAGACACGGCAGCTGGCATAGTGACTATGTCAAATGCTTAGAGACAGTAGCAGCAGTGAACATTAGCAGCTTAAGAACCTTATCAGTATATCAAGAACCTTGCCCCACAACTGTTGGTTGAACACCAAGATTCACCAAGTAATTAGTCCAAAATCAGGTCCGAGGCAGACACAACCAGTTGGCAGACTATAAGCCAGATGCCCATTGTATTGTAAGAATGTGAGGGAAAGCAAGTAACCAACATTTTAAGCTTCTATAAATAGGGAAAAGGCTGTGATGCTCACCTTTAATCAAAGAGTAAAGAGTTCTCCAAACATGGGAATAAGGATCAGATACTGAACAGTCAAAATTGATGACAAAGTTCCAGTATAGGGCTCAATAATTAATTAATCACAAAACAATCCAATTACCAAGCTTCTCTCTTAGAAACAATTGACAGTCAGTTTTGAGAAAAGGAAAAATACAAATAAAAACTGCTGTTTAATTCTTTAAAGCTGTACCAAGTTGGAAGCACACATTTTACAACGTTTTCATGAGTTATTCAGTTTATCAATTAGCTGGATATTAAACATGTTTGAGTATTGATTTGAGGGAACTTTTGTCCTGCATAATTCAAAAAAAAAAAAAAAAACCAGGTTAGAGGTGCTCACCAACACAGCTCTGGGGATGTGAGTTTGCTGCCAAATAAGCCAGGTGATTTTCATGGCTTGCTGCTCACCAAGGAAAACAAATCCTCAACCGCTTTTCCAAAATGCAAAAGTCAAATACTTTTTACTGAGGCAATGGCTGACTTCCTGTGTTGCACTGTGCAACATTCTCTAACATTCTCTAATTCTCTGAGTTGGTGATTTGGTTTATACACACCCAATTTTATCTAATGAACACTGGCTAGGACTTCAGAATCAAGATACCATCTACTCTCAACCAAACTTGTATGGTCAAAGTCACACTCAACCAAATTTGAATATTCACAGGTGTCATAGAAGTCAGGGGGAAAAAAAAAGAGAGGAGAGATGATATCCCCTATCCCTGAGCTATCTCAAATCTTAAAAGATCAGGCTGTGAAAGTGCTGCACTCAATATGCTAGCAAATTTAGAAAACTCAGCAGTGGTCACAGGACTGGAAAAGATCAGTTTTCATTCCGTCCAAAAGAAAGGCAATGCCAAAGGATGTTCAATCTATCACACAATTGCACTCATCTCACATGCTAGCAAGTAATGCTCAAAATTCTCCAAGAACTTCCAAATATTCAAGCTGGATTTAGAAAAGGCAGAGCAACCAGAGATCAAACTGTCGATATCCGTTGGATCATGGAGAAAGCAAGAGAGTTCCAGAAATATATCTACTTACACTTCATTTACTATGCTAAAGCATTTGGCTGTGTGGATCACAACAAACTGCAGGCAATTCTTAATGAGATGGGAGTTCCAGACCACCTGACCTGCCTCCTGAGAAATCTGTATGCAGGTCAAGAAGCAACAGTTAGAACTGGACATGGAACAATGAACTGGTTCCATATTGGGAGAGGAGTACATCAAGGCTGTATGTTGTGACTCTATTTATTTAACTTAAATGCAGAATATATCATGTGAAATGCCATACTGGATGAAGCACAAGCTGGAATCATGATTGCCAGGATAAATATCAATAACCTGAGATATACAGATGACATCACCCTTATGGCAGAAAGACAAGAGGAACGAAAAAGCCTCTTGATAAAAGTGAGAGAGGACAGTGAAAAAGCTGGCTTAAAACTAAACAAAAATCATGGCATCCAGTCCCATCACTTCATGGCAAATAGATGGAGAAACAATGGAAACAGTAAAAGACTTTATTTTGGGGGGCTCCAAAATCACTGCAGATGACTGCAGCCATGAAATCAAAACTTCCCTTGGAAGAAAAGCTATGACCAACCTAGATGGCATGTTAAAAAGCAGAGTCATTACTTTGCCAACATAGGTTCATATAGTCAAAGCTATGGTTTTTCCAGTACTTGTGTATGGATATGAGAGTTGGACCATAAAGAAAGCTGAGTGCCAAATAACTGCTGCTTTTGAACTGCCATGTTGGAGAAGATGCTTGAGAAACCCCTGGATTGCAAGAAGATCAAACCAGTCAATCCTAAAGGAAATCAGTCCTGAATATTCATTGGAAGGACTGATGCTAAAGCTGAAACTCTAATACTTTGGCCACCAGATGTGAAGAACTAACTCATTAGAAAAGACCCTGTTGCTGGGAAAGATTGAAGGCAGAAGGAGAAGGTGATGACAGAGACAGAGGATGAGATGGTTCAGTGGTATCACCAACTCAATGGGCATGAGTTTGAGCAAGCTTTGGGAGCTGGTGATGGACCAGGAAGCCTGGCATGCTGCAGTCCATGGGGTCGCAAGGAGTCGGACATGACTGAGCAACTGAACTGAACTGAATAGTGTCACCAGTTCCTGGTGCCCAGATCATGGTTTCACTCAAATCCCTAGTTTGTTTGTTTGTTTTTTGAGCTTGGTTCTTAGCACTTCCTTATTTCTGTGAGATTTTCAAATAGAAAAACCAATAAAGTAACAAATAGATACGGTCACATTCTTACACTTTCAAACAAAGAACTTTACTGTGTATGTGTACTGAGAACATTTAGGATCTATTATCTTATTAACTTTCAAGCATACAACACATTTTGCTTAATGACAGTCATCTTATTGAACACTGTCCCCTAGAATGTATGCCTCTTGTAAGGGAAAGGCTGTACTCTTTGACCCATTTCTCTCATTTCTCACATCCACTCCCACGTCCCTGACAACTACTAATCTGTTCTCTGTGTCTATGAATTTGGCTCTTTAGATTGCATATGTAACTGAGATCACACAGTAGTTGTCTTTCTGTGCATGACTTATTTCACATAGCATAATGCCATAAGGTTCATCATGTTGTTGCAACATGGCAGAACTTCACTATGTTTATGGCTAAATAATATTTCACTGTAATCATATACTACATTTTTTATCCTTGCATCTTTGATCTTATTCCTTATCTCAGAGGAAAAGCTTTCAGCCTTTTACCTTTGAGTATGATGTTAGCTGTGGGCTTGTCACATATGGCCTTTATTATGTAGAATTATGTTCTTTCTATATCCAATTTGTTGAGTATTTAATCATGTAAGGATTCTGATTTTTAAAAAACATGTATTCTGTGTATAATGTCTATCAATATAGTCATATGGTAGTTTTATTTTATTCTATTAATGTGATATATCACTTATTGAGTCACAGAAGCTGAACAATCCATGGGGATATATCAATATTTCATCTGATCATGGTGTATGATCCTTTCAATGTACTACTAAATTTATTTTGCTAGTATTTTGTTGGAAATTTTTATATCTATGTTCATCAGTGATATTGGTCTACATATATATTTTTTTAGAGTGTCCTTATCTGACTTTGATATCAGGCTAATGCTAGCCTCACAAAATGAGTGTTAGAATAGTATCTCTCTTCAATCTTTAGAAATAGTTTTCTAAGGAGTGGCATTAATTCTATCAACATTTACCATTTAAATTTACCAAGGAAGCTGTCTGGTCCTCAGTCTTCTTGTTGCTGTTGTTGTTGGGAGGTGTTTTTTTTTTTTTTTTAATTACTGATTCAACCTCCTTACACATTATTGGTCTGATCTTATTTTCTATTTCTTCATGATTCAGTCTTGGTAGATGAGATGACTATTTAACCATAGCAAGTTATCCAATTTTTGACACACAATTGTTCATAGTAGTCTCTTATGATAATCATCTTTGTATTTCTGTGATATAAGTTGTAATTTTTCATTTATAATTTTATTTATTTGAGCACTCTGTCCTTTCCCCTTGGTAAGGTTTTAATTATGTTTATCTTTCAGAAGTACCTACACTTAGTTCCACTGAGTTTTCTATTGTTTTCCTATTCTCTACTTCATTTATTTCTGCTCTGATCACTGTTATCTCCTTCCTTCTGCTAACTTTGGGATTATTTGTTCATTACCTCATTCCTTGGAGGTGTAAAATTACATTATTTATTTGAGAGTTTTCTTCTTTTCTTAATGTAGGTGTTAGTATAGAATTATCTTCTGTCCATCCTGATAGGGATTCTGAGGATTTATTAGTGCTCTTCTATGGATACACCTATTTCATAGTTCTTGCTACCGAAGAGGTCTTGTGTGGGCATACTTAAATTATCTGCTGTCTCTCTATTCTTCAAAGCTAGGCTGGGTGCTGACAGCCTCACTCTTGTTTGCTTTCCCTGGGGTACTGCATGCTGAGGTGTTTTCTGCTCATAGCAGAGGCTGAGCAGCTGTCAGGGCCGGCTAGCAGTTTGCAAAGGGTTATACTTGCAACTCTCTGGAGGACACAAGAGAAACCAGCCACAGGATTCAGGTCTGTGTCAATGAGGCACGTGGGGCACAGGGGGTGACTATGTGCCAGCAGGGGGAATTCACAGGTCAGGTGTCCTTAGCTGCTCATAGGCAGGCTTGCTGATGGAATCCGTGAAGTGATTAGTAGGATCTACCTTCCTTTTGATGCCTTCTAAGAGCCCTAACTGCTGTTCTCCTAGCCCCTCCCTGCCCCCAGTTATGCAGCACATCTTAGCATTCTGGATGGGACAAGAACAAAGTGAGCTACCTTGGCAGTATCTCTCAGAGCTGGGAAGCCAGGAGTGCACTCACAAGCTCTCAGTTTAACCCCTGAAAGAAATCATAGGTCAAGAAGGTCTCTTTTGGTATTGCACTCCACCTCCTTGAAAGGAGGTGAAACTGCTACTCTGACTCTTCTCAATGTGTCTAATCTTGGATTGTTTTTTGTTTCAACAGTGTGCTTGAACATCTCCACTGAACACTCTGACTTCCCCAAAGTCATTCATAGGTGAATAATTGTCAGAATTGTGGGTTTGGAGGGGAGGATTATAGAAAACTCCTATTTCACCATTTTGCTGATGTCACTCCTACAATGAGCTTTAAATGACACAGTCTTCTCTAGAAATAACTTGAAGATGGCTGATAGAATAATATTAATGGTCGAGGTTTAATTAAATATGCAAAACACAGGCTCTGGGGAAAATGCCTTATAGGCATCATATCATTTTAACCTTCTCAAAACCTTCAAGACAGGTAATCACTTTTAATCCATTTTACAGCTGAGAAAGTTACAGCTTAGAATGGTTAACTGCCCATTCAAGGATGCACTCATGGAAATGGCATAGCTGTCAAATGTATCTTAAGCCAAAGCCCATACACTTGACCATTTTGCATGAGACTGTAAGAATGGGATTCATTCATTCACTCATTCATTCATGCAATAATTATTTATTGGACATTTATAGTATGCTAGCTTCTGTTCTAGAAATGGGGAAAGATAAATAATTCTCTGTGGACTTACATTTCAAAGGTGGAGATAAACAACAATAGTAGAAACCAAATAATTAAGCATTATACTTTCAGATAATAAATATAAAGCAGGAAACTGAAGAAGGCTAAGGAAATATAGTGAAATAGGGGTGATATTGATATTTGGTAAAAGAGTCAGATACCCTGTAGGCATTTGAGACAGACACAAATGTTAAGTGTTATCATTTCAATCCTGAATATTTAACTGGAAGGACTCATGCTGCAGCTGAAGCTCCAATACTTTGGCTACCTGATGTGAAGAGCCAACTCATTGGAAAAGATCCAAATGCTGGGAAAAGATTGAAAGCAAAAGGAGGAGAGAGCAGCAGAGGATGAGATGGTTAGACAGCATCACCGACTCAATGGACATGAATTTGAGCAAACTCCAGAAGAGAATAAAGGACAGGGAACCCTGGCGTGCTCCAGCCCATGGGGTCACAAAGAGTTGGACATAACTTAGCAACCAAACAACAAACAACTTCTTCCCTTGGACAGGGATGAGTCTAAAGTGTCTGAGCCACAAAAAGTCATGTGTGGCTAGAGAAAAGTGAAAGGGGATACAGGTAGAGAGTAGTCAGGCCAATAGGCAGGGCCTGATGATATGGGAACTTTGGAGTCTGGCTTTCACTTGTAGTCCTATAAGCGGTTTATCCTTAGGAGATTCACTAAGCCTTCCTGGACTGTTCCCTTATTTATAAAATAAGAACGTAAGAAATGTGGGAGCAGAGACCTGAAAGGTCCTTTCTAGCCTTGACATTCTGTAGTGAAACAGAGAAAATGATGGATGATAAGGAAAAGGCAAAAACTGAATAATGAATTGAGTCACTGAGGGTGGTCACCTTGAATGTCTCCACCTTTTTGCATATGAGTTGATGATGTGAGCCTTTATAAATAAAGCTACTCTTTTCAAATATTGCAGGTTCATCTGATAACCATGTTTGTTTCATGATTCATTAAGTAAAAGGAGATAAGCCAAATGCCCCTGACATTCAAATCAAGGAAATTAAAAACATTTGAAAAATCAATGCAAAATTCTACCACTTGTGAAATATTTTGATCTGATGACAGTTCAATGTGAGACAGTTATTGAATATCTCTATTGAATTGAATTCTTCCAGAAGAAAATAGCTCCTAGGACTGATGGTTTTGGGTGTAATTCAAATTATCTTTGAATTAAAATGAGTCAAAATAATCCATGAAATGTCCCATTCAGAATATAAAACAAACCTAAATATTACACCTAAATATATTTCTTGTGATCATTCCTAGTGATACAAACTTTGCTGAGGAAAATACCTTTGGATTTTGTATGCGCACAAATAATGCCAAGAGCCAGGCCAGCTTCCCAGGGTGTCCAAGTTCCAGAAAATTTATTCATTCCTTCAAGAAACTCACACTCTAGAGAAACCTACAGTCCGGAAATAATTAAATGTATGAACTAAAAGCATGAAAAGGTACTACAATGAAATAGTATTGTATTAGAGGTATAAATGATAGGCTGATAGAGCCATGGCAGTAATGTCAAGCTGGAGAAGAAGCTAATGGCATAAACACGGACAGCACGTGACTGAAAGGAAATGTGAACCCATTTCCTGATTCAGAAGCTATACATCCTTTTGCCAAATGAAATGCTAAGAATAGCAAACATTTCCAGACTTAATATGAACCTGGAATTTATTCAGTGCCAAAAAGCTAAATATACTTGCATATGTTTAATTAAGAGAATGCATTATTTAGCAGGATACCAAAAACACCTGCTCAACAAAACTAGATCATTTTGCTTCATTTCTTCAACAACTCTTAGGCAATTAACAACAACAACAAAGCCTACAATGTGTATGTCCCCTATAGAAACAATTATATAAAAGACAGTAAATGAAAATAGCTACAAAGGATACAGAATATTTCTGGTACATATGTAACTGAGTCTATTTAAATTAAAAAATATTTGCAGACAAGTATTTATTAGTAAAATGTTAAAGTAGAAAAAAATAATCCATTAAGCAGCTGAAGCAATTTTGAACAAAGTAGTCATTTGAATGTTTTCTACTTCTATTTTGTTATAACCTCCCATGGAACTCAGACTATAGAGCCTTATAATAAGTTTTACCCTTTGCAAATAACAACAACAACAAAAAAGCTTTTTAACCTTAAAAGCTTTTATAAAGCTAAAAATGGTAAGACATTTGACTTTTTTCACATATCACATGATTATTTAGTTTAGAGACATTCCCATCATCAGCATACCAAAAAAAAAAAAAAACCCAACATGAAACCACTTGCAAATGTTAAGCTATTCTAATCATCAGGGAAAATGTGAGTACCTTGGTAACAATAAATGAGAAGAAAGGCGAAAAACTAAAAAAAAAAAAAGTAACTCTAGAATCAAAGCCTCAAAACAAGATTATAAAAGTTTTATCAAAAGATCTGACACAAATGTCAGAGATTTGATTTCTATGATGGTTCTCACTGGAATGTGACCTCTCACCTCAAAATCATTCCAAGTAATGAGGGCAAGAATATCTTAACCCTAAAGTTTTCAGCGACTCTCAACAGTCAGGCATGAAAGTTGTCACTGAAACTAAAAAATGTGTGAGTGAGAATGGATTCACTCTTTAGATCATCTATCTCAGCTTCCTAAATTCTGATATTTAGAAACATGTTCATTTTAGCCATTATAAGTGTAGAACAAAACATTATTAAGAATCTGTGAGCTAAAGTGAGACCACACTTACTAGACCTCTAAGGAGATCAACCCTGGGATTTCTTTGGAAGGAATGATGCTAAGGCTGAAACTCCAGTACTTTGGCCACCTCATGAGAAGAGCTGACTCATTGGAAAAGACTCTGATGCTGGGAGGGACTGGGAGCAGGAGGAGAAGGGGACGACAGAAGATGAGATGGCTGGATGGCATCACTGACTCAATGGACATGAGTCTGGGTGAAGTCCAGGAGTTGGTGATGGACAGGGAGGCCTGGCGTGCTGAGATTCATAGGGTCACAAAGAGTCGGACATGACTGAGCGACTGAAATGAACTGAACTGAACTGATAGATGCCTAAGCACCTAGTCTACCCCATTCTTGAGGATGACGCTCATTGACCTACGGAAGGGAGCATTCAAGAAAAAAACCATTCATTCTATTTTCATGGCTGAGTAGCATTCCAGTGTGTGTGTGTGTGTGTGTGTGTGTGTGTGTGTGTGTGTGTGTACACGCATATTCTTTATCTTCTTTATCCATTCATCTGTTGATAGATATTTAGTTTATTTCCATGTTTTGGCTACTGTGAATCATTTTTCTATGAATACAGGGGTGCATGTTTCTTTTTGTAAATCAACTATACTTCAGTTTTTAAAAATTGGTACCATTTTTCTAGATGCCATATATGTGTGTGTGTAATATATGATATTTATATTTCTCTGACTCCCTTCACTCTGTGTAGCAGGCTCTAGCTTCATCCACACCAGTACAAATGACCCAATTTCATTCCTTTTATATGGCTGAGTAGTATTCCATTGTATATATGTACCACATCTTCTTAATCCATTCATCTGTTGATGGTTGACTCCATGTTTTAGCTATTGTGAATAGTATTGCTATGAAAACAGGGGTGTATGTATCTTTTTGTAAATCAACTATAGTTCAAAAATTGAACTTTTTATTGACCATCACACTCCAACTATATCACAGGACCTATCGTATGCTTTGATAAATAATGTCCTCTCCTTCTCCCTCTCTGTCCTCCAGCCACAGAAATTACACTTTGCCTTAGCAATATGCCTAAGAGGTTAGGCAAACTCCCTCCCACCTCCCACCTGTGGAAGTTGTTCAGCTCATTCATCTCAGAACTTCAGGTCTCCTGCATATTCTCTAAGTTCTTAAGAGAGTTCTTAGTTAAGACTAAGCCACCTGTCACCATTGTCTTGTGCAAAAGACTCAAGTTGTACGAAGGTTTTTGTAGGGATCAGGCACTTGATCCAAACCATGAGAAAAACAAAGACAAATGGAGGATCGAAAGAATCTCTTACATTCACAGGGCAGAGGGAAGACACATGTAACCATCTACTGTCAAAGAGAGAGTGTACACTGGTGGGTATAAGCAAAGTACTATCAGCACATAAAGAAAAGAACATGATGGTCAATATAGAGGACTCTATAATAAAGTTCTGCATAGAGAGGATCTTGAGTATTAAAGGACATAGACTTTTCTTGATGGAAAAGGAAGAGTAGCATATTCCAAAAGGGACTAAAATAAGTGACTACATGTTCTCAGTGAATATGTGGAATGGAAGTGGTACCTAATCAGGTAAGCATAGCAGACACATAAGCACTGCTGGCTGCATGAATGATTATTAGGTAAAGGCTATGGAGCAGTGAGTGAGGGTAAATAACACCTGGAAAGGAGTTGAATATATGGAGAAAAGCTTTGAAGTCTGTGCTAAAGAGAGAAGATTCCATCTTGGAAGCAGTAAGAGTGGTGAGAAGTTTTTCAGAGTGGAAGAATCCAGATCTATGTTTTGGTGGGGGGCGGAATGTGGGAATGGGTAGAGTAGAAGAGATTAGTAAGGGAGATGATTTCAAGAGCTCAGCTACTTTGACTAAATGTGATGAGTAAATGAAACATAAGCACACAAGAGGGAGTGATATTTGATAGGGAATCATCAGGTTAATTATAAAGTCTCTGTGAAAGGAAATGGGAGATACAGACAGGGAGAATTAAAATGTTCTCTTTTCTGAATCACTGGGCTAATACAAAAGCATTCACTGAGATGAGGAGTGCCTGCTGTTCTATAGGAGACATTCTCTCATTCAAAAGCAAATAAATGCACAGGGACTTGAGGTGACCCCATCAGGAGAAAATCAGGCCTGGCCTCATGGCACACATTGTCTTATCACCCAAACTTACATCAAGATTTCAAGTCTGAAAATAAATACATTTATACCAATTAAAAAGAGAAAAAAATTCAGTAATATATGTCACAAACATGGAATTAGAACTGGAAGGTCACTAGGGGATCAGAATTAGGAAAAGAAAAATGATTTTCCTGTTCATTTTATACCCTTCTGTACTGTTTGAAATTGTTATAATGAATTGAAATTATTAACTTTAAAAATAAAGATTAAATAAAAACTAAAAATACATTCAAAGTTCAATTGACCCGAAAACCTAATCTCAAAAGGATTCAGAATATAATGAGAATTCATGTACATTGTAAGGATGTCGTAGAGGATATTTGCTTCCTGTTGTTGCATAAAATACATTTAATGTATTTGTCCTGACACTTGGTACAAAATTTCAGAGAGAAAATCCAATTTTTCATTTTCTTTGCTTGTTATTGAATGTGAAACCCTGAAGACAATCATACTTTCTTTCATATGGGCTGTATTTTTTTCTTTTCTTTAAAAGAATACAGACAAACCACATTTTGTTTTTTATAAATCACGATCCAATTGAGCGATACATAATGTCATCCAAACTTGATATCCTCCTGTGAAGAAGCAACTCAATTTCTGTATATGTAATTCATTTTTAAAGCCACTACCACAAAGAACCCTTCCCTATAACTTCTGTATTAAAGAGAGCCATCTAGGGAATGCTCTAGCAAAAAAATAGCTACATTCCTTCTTTTTTTTCCCCCAAGCTCCTCAATAGCAACGGTCATGAAGTATTATTAGTGAGAGTGCATATTATTCACAATTATTTCCTTATGCCTATTTTACGGACATGAGATTTTATTCTTGAATACTGCAGACCTGACTTCTTTTTCCATGAGCATGCTATTTTTTTACTTTTTAATTCATGTGTATTTGTTCCGATAACAAAAGTAATGTAAGTTCAACGTAGAAAGTTTAGAAAATATTTTTACAGTGTGAAGAAAATTTAAAGTACTGAGAAAGGAAGGAAGGATGGAAAGGGGGAGGGAGGGACAGATGAAGGGAAGGAGGAAAGGAGGAAGGGAGAAAGAAAGAAAAAGCAGCCTCTGATACTCAGAGGCAGACCTACCACTCACTGCTGGCCATATTATTTTCCTGTTGAATATAAACTATCATACAAAATGCCAACCCCAGACAAGATCAGTCTAAGACCATGATAAAATGAGGCTAATCAAGGCTACTTCACAATTTTGTCTCAGCACAGATGAGTACAAAGTCACTGTACCTCCCACAAAATATCAAGCACTCCCTCTTTCATTCAAAATGTATGCCTGCTATTTCTTTACCAACTACATCTCTATCCTTACTCATCTGCCCTCCCTACAGATAAGACTTATAAAGATGCTCAGTCACAGACCTGCCCCCACTTTCTGACAGCACTTTTGTTTCCTTAGAATCTCCCACAAGTCATCCAACCAAAGCCCAAACTCTGTAATAATCCTTTCTAACACTGTCTTGCTAAGACACCCCATGATTCTCCATGGTGTCTGTCCTCCTTGGCTGTGACCTGTTCAGCTACAGGTACAGTCCCAATGGTCTTTTACTGGCAACAGTTATAATGTTATCACTGCAATATTCTGGAGTATTTCTTCTTTCTTTGCACTGTGACAGATAATAGCTAACAATAACTAACACTTACTGCATACTTTACCATGCTCCAGTCTCTGTTCTAAGTGCTTTATTCATATCACCTAACTTAATTCTCACCATGATACTGCGCTTGTGTGTGTGCTAAGACTCTTCAGTCATGTCCGACTCTGCAACCCCATGGACTGTAGCCTGCCAGGCTCCTCTGTCCATGGGATTCTCCAGGCAAGAACACTGGTGTGGGTTGCCATGTCCTCCTTCAGGGGTTCTCACCAGCCCAGGGATCGAACCCACAGCTCTGAAGTCTCCTGGATTAGTGGGCATTTTCTTTACCACTAGCACTACTTGGGAATTCCAGCCATTGTTTTAAATACTTTACTTACATTACCTAACTTAATTCTTACCAAAACCCTATGAAATAGATATAATTTCTGTTTTAAAGAAAAGAAACAGAAAACCAAAAATAAATCAGTTACATGTTTTAAATCAATGATTCTCAACTGTCGTAATATTAACATTTGGGACTACATAATTTTTTGGTTTGGAGCGGAGTTGTCATGTGCATTACAGAACATTTGCAACACACCTGACCTCTGTCTACTAGATGCCAGAAGCAGGTCCTTCTCTCCCCTAGCTCTACTAACAAAGTGTCTCCAGACATCACACATGTGTCCTGGAGATAAAATCACCCCTGGTTGAGAACCCCTGCTTTAAGTGATGGGGATCATACTGCATATAATTTCATTTCTAGGGCTTTTTTACTTAAAATTTTATCGTAAATATTTCCAAATATCAACTTGATTTTTAAAAACAAAACTTTAAGACCATAAATTTTAAAGGGTATAGAAATGTATACACTTTCATTTATTTAAACATTCATTCCCTACCTTGGACTATTTCCTTTGTTTTCCATTTTTTGTTATTGAAAATAATTCCCTATGTAATACCTTTGTACACAAATTATTTTCTATTTCTCTGACTTTTCTCCTTAGACTCATTTATTAGGAAAAGGAATTATGAGGCCTCATTTTTATTTTCTCTTTTCTTCAAAAAAAAAAGGTATACTCTTTACTTTGATTTTATGCACCAATTTATTCCACTAAAATAAACAAGATATATATCTCTCTTCCCTGAACAATCTGAATAAGCTACATTACTACTTTTTTGCCGAAATATGTGTTCTCTCAATATTTGCTATATTCAGAGAGTGCCTAATTTGGAACCAGAAATCCAGCATCCAGACTTAAGTAATCACAAGTAGCAAAGTACAGAGTGAATGGGATTAAGTGGCTGAAAGAGGAGGCCTAAAGAGACTGTGACCAAGCTTATGAACAATCTTTCATGCCAGATGCAATGGGTTGATGGAGTCCCTTACAATTCATGTCTTTCCAGAACTTTGGATTGTAAACTTATTTGGAAATAGGATCCCTGTAGATGTCACTAGCTCAAATAAGGTCATACTGGATGAGGGGTGGGCATAATCCAATGAGTGGTATCCTTATAAGAAAACAGAAATTTGGACACAAAATGAAAATGACAATGAAGACACAGACACAGAGAAGGTTATGTGAAAACAGAAGCAGAGACTGGAGTGATGCTTCCAGAAGCTGAAGCTTGCTAAGGATTGTCAGCAACCACCAGAGGTTAGGAAGGAAGGGAGGAGGCTCCTGGCTCCTCCTCCAGAGCCTTCAGAGAGAGCATGACTCTGTTGACAGCTTGATTTCAGACTTTTGGCCACCAGAACTATAAGGGAATAAATTTTTTTTAAGCCACTTCAGTTTGTGGTACTTTGTTACAGCAGCTTGATGACACATACACACAGCATGAGGTTTGGCCTTCACTTTGTCAGTGAAAAACACTGAAACAAGTTCAGCAGTAAATTTTTAGTAGCCTAAGGGAGGTCAGTAATGTGCAGGCGGGGGAGGGGGAACAAATGCTTATTTTATTTTCTAGAAAAGAATAATTACATATGTATGTGTGTATGTGTGTGTTTATTATCTCATCATAATTTTACAAAAAAAAAAAAGAATATTTTAGCACCAGCATAAGACTGGAAACAAATAAACTTAGACTATGATTTAAATTTAAATATAATTTTATAATTTCCTCACTTCTTCACTTTGCTAAGTACTAATAAAATTTAGTCAAGGGGACTTTCTTGGTGGGTCAGTGGTGAAGAATCCTTGCAATGCAGGGGACATGAATTCGATCTCTGATTAGGGAACCAAGATCACACACACCACAGTCTAACTAAGACCTTGAGCCACAACAACAGAGTCCCTCTGGAGCTCATTTGTCACAGCTAGAGAGAAACCACTGTGCCGCAAGGAAAGATCCCATGTGCCACAACTAAGACCCAATGTAGCCAGAGAAAAATAAAGAAGTATAAAAAGAAAAAAAAAAAATCAGTCATGAATCAGCACAATTCTACCCACGATTCATTACATCTTGGCTAATTCAAGACTATTCACAAGTTTAACCATCCTCAAACTCTTCCTTACAGAGACTCATTCCTCCATACATAGTGGGTTCCCACAAAATACACTAGCATTATACAAACCTCTGGAAATCAAATGCACTGTCTTGTAAGCTCTTGGTATTTTTACATGTTCAACTTACTTTAGTTTATTATAGAATAAATCATGAACAATGGGAACCCAGGAATTGAACCGGGGTCTCCTGCATTGCAGGCAGATTCTTTACCAATTGAGCTATTAGGGAAGCCCTAAAACAAATTCTGGAGACCTCAATTTAATTTGATCACTTAACCTAAAGAGAAGCTCAGATACTCAGAAGGATTAGGTCCAGCTACTCAACTAGCTATGGTTTTTCCAATAGTCATGAGAGTTGGACCATAAAGAAAGTGCACCGAAGAACTGATGCTTTTGAACTGTGGTGCTGGAGAAGACTCTTGAGAGTCCCTTGGACTGCAAGGAGATTAAACCAGTCAATCCTAAAGGAAATCAACCCTGAATATTATTGGAAGGACTGTTGCTAAAGCTGAAGCTGCAATACTTTGGCCACCTGATGCAAAGAGCCAATTCATTGAAAAAGATCCTGATGCTCAGAAATGTCAAAGGTCAAAGGAGAAGAGGGCAGCAGAGGACGAGATGGTTAGATAGCATCTAATGACTCAATGGCTGTGAATTTGAGAAAACTCCAGGAGACAGTGGAGGACAGAGGAGCCTGTCATGCTGTAGTCCAAGGGGTCTCAAAGAGTTGGACACAAGCTAGAACTCAACAACAAAAACGAACAATTCAACTAGTGCAGAGCATGGCTAGTACTGTTTAAAACCATATATTTCAACTCCAAACTTATGGTTCTTTCCTCCACTACTCTACTCTGCCTTTGTTGGTTTTCTGCCTGCTTCACATTTTCCCTGTTTTATCTCCCCAACTCAGCGTCCTTCTCTTGAAAGTCTAATACCACTTCTTGGGTATCCCTCCATAGGCCTTTTTCTGGCTAAGCACTCAGTACCTGGAAAAGAAAAACATATAAAAAGGCTGATAATCAGATATGATCCTGCTGCTCCAAGTATTAGTCCTTTCCTTCATCTTTCCAAAACTTTAGCTAAATCAGGTCCCTTCTTCTCATCCAAGGCTCTTCTGCTCTGTCAACAGCCTTGCGCATGTTTTACCTTTCTTTGTGCCTCATTGAATCATATGTCATGGCAAGATATGATTGGGTTGGGTAAAACTGATCAAGTTGTTCTGGGTCAGTTAAAACTATAATGTTTTTTGTCTATATCTAAAGGAAGACAATTTACAAAAGAGCAAAGGAAAGAGATGCTATGGACTATGGGATAAAAGTTGAGGTGTTTACACTTTGTCTCACCAGCAAATACTTTCTTAATCATCTAACCTGTACTGCTTTTTCCTTGTTGTGTGATACACTGTAAAACACTTTAGCCAAGACACTCAATTAATTAAATTTAAATGAGGCCCTTAATTTCTCTAAGACTCAGTTTCCACACTCATAGTGTGAGAGTTCTGAATTTATCCTATTTACCTAAAGAGTGTCTGTGAGTTACCAAATATCATAAAACCTATATGTTGTACATAAAGAAAATAATGATCAGCTTACTGGTTAAAACAGGTAAATAACTCTCTGCTGGGGGAAAAATAGTAAATTGCCAAAACAAAAGGCACTAAACAAATACTAAGTACTCCTGGTAAAGAAATATCGCTTGCATTAGCCAAATCTGTTAGTCCAATTTCTGTGATGCTTTTTCTTGCTTCTCTAGAACTCTAATCGAAAAGCAATGACATTCCTCAGTTTGGAGAGCCTGTCACATTAACATATCGACCCAGTGATGGCTTTTCCAAGGGCCTTAAGCAGAAATATCCATTCATAAGGAGCCTATTATATAAAGAGCATGAAATAAATAAAGAATGGCCATATTCTTTATTTTTCCAGCTCTCTTCACTGAAGTAAGGAATCAGTTTTTGTGGTTAAAGGTCTAACAACTTCTGATCTTAACCATTAGTACCAGACAAAAGATGAAGACTCCACTGATTTACTGCCAAAGCCCAGAGAGGTGTTTCAGAGATTTTTCTTTAAACGTCTAAACCTTGATAATGCACCCCATTAATATAATAAATTGAGTATATACTCCTTAATATATGCACTTCATGGTAAATTACACATGTACTATTATATTTGTATATTATGCACTTTGGAAAACATACAAAATGTTAAAAGGGTGAAATAAAAGTATATAAATACAAAGCTCTTATTGAAGAGCACCTGAATAGTCTTACTGACCTCTGTGCAGTATGAGAACCCATATAAGAGATTTAGCTTCCTTCACATCAAGGAGCTATATTACTAACAGTAGTGAGTATCACCTGCTTGTGCTGTCCTGTCCCAAATAATAACTATGTTTCACTCTGTATGCTTATGATAATAGCACTCATAAGAGATCGATCTCTTCTCCACTGTACACATTTGTTCATTACCCACTGGAACACTGGGGCATTGTCTGATGTCCACATTTCTCAGTGGACATTGATTGAGCTGGAGCCTCCAGTGATTTATCAGTCTTTCCAGATGAAATAGTCAACTTCACTTGCCCTCCTTCTCTAAACAATTTACTTTTCTTTGGGGGCTGAAACTACTGCCATTTGGTTGAAAGTACTTGTATGACTTTGCAGAAAAATATTTTTACTAGCAAGGAGAGAAAAGAAGCAAACCCAGCATCTGGGACAGTAACCCAAAAGGCAGTGCTGGTAAATACCCCAATACATATAAACTTTAGAGAGTACTTACCAAATGTAATTTTGTAAACTATTAAATTCCTTGGCAACTTCATTTTCCCTTTAATTTTATATTCTGTTCTTTACTAAGCCATTTTAAATTTTAACACAAAAGTAATGTTTTAAAATCATGAGCACCACATAAATGAGTGCTGTTCAGGAGCTAATCCATGCTTACCTTATTTCTGTGGGTATTCTCATTATACACAGGATATTGATCACCTAGGTGTAGGAACTTGAGAATTAAGAATGAGGGCTCAAATGGGAGATGGGGATTCAGCCAAGTTCCTACCAAGATCCTCAAGGGCCAACTGTGGGATTTTGGCAAGTCACTTAATTTCTATGAATCTCATCAAATGCTATCAATTCAAGTACTGAGAACTGGGGACATTTCGTGGTTACCAATAGTCTTCTTTCTAAGTCACACCTTAAAGCTCTCATCTTGTGAATCCAGAGCCTCAGATCTCAAAGGAGGTCTAGCAATCATCAAACAACATATTAAAAATGAGGAAACAGAGGACCACAAAGTTTGACCACTTGCCAAACTCATAAAGCTAATATTTTCAAACACCAGAAATAATTGTTTTGATTTAAGGAGGAAAATTGTTTAACAAATATATGAATTCTCCCTGAAAGTCCTCAATAAGTCAAAAATTGAACCTGTGTCCCAAGTACAAGTCCACAGCTCTTGGCACAGTATACATCTTTGTCACTAGTCCTTACACATACTAGGTGCTTAAAGCATTCTTGTTAAAATAAGCTGAAGTGTTCTAGCTGAAGGGCTCCTTTGAAGCTGTTATAGATTGCATTCTCATCCTTGCCTCTTTAAGCCTAGTGCATTTTCTAAGTATTTTCCAGTGGCTTCAGAGAAGGTTTAAACACATGTGGGTATTTTTCAGCATTGCCTCTGATAATAGGGAGTTTGAATCAAACTCCATCTGTTGCTATAACCAATGTTTACTGTGCAGTTCTTAAAAGGGCTGCTCTCTACGTGAGCTGTTTTCTTTCCAGTTTAAACAGCTGAAATACTCTGAGGCTTCCAACTCTATTTGTGGTTTGCATCTGACCCCTTCCCGCCTCTTCAGCCTCCTCATCTCACCTCCATCTCTTTTCAGATTCTTAGTGCACTGTTCCCCAATCATCACTCACATATGCTCAAATCTTTCCTTTACTAAAATCAAGTAAAACAAGGTGGAACATTTTCCATCCTGTGCATTCTTTCTGCTGTACCTCACCCTCCTTCCTTAAGGCACAAACTTCTTAATAAAGTTGTCTGCACACACTGTGTCACTTATTCTGTTTCTGCTCTTACCTTCACCTACTACAATCTGGCTTCTGCCTCCAGAATGCCAACAAAACTGCTTTCCCTCAAATCACAACTGGTCCTTGGTTGTTAAATCCACTTGGCATTTTCAAGGCCTTCCTGACACACTGCATTGTTTTGGGGTTTTTTCATCATCTTTTATTAAAGTATAGTTGATTTACAATGTTGTGTTAATTTCTGCTGTCAAAAAATGACTCAGTCATACATATATTCTTTTCCATTTTGGTTTGTTATAGGATATTGAATATAGTTCCCTGTGCTATACAGTAGGACCTTGTTGTTTATCCATTCGGTATATAAAAACTTAACATCTGCTAAAGGCAACCTCCCAGTCCATTCCTCCCCCGACCCCCTCCCTTTAGGCAACCACCAGTCTGTGCTGGTGATTCTGTTTCACAGATAGGTTGATTTGCAACACTGTACACTGCTGATGTGCCTTTTTACCTGGCTCCAATGACCAGTATTCCTTGAATTTCCAACCTCCTTAGACACCCTTCATGTTTGCTGCTGCTGCTGCTAAGTCGCTTCAGTCATGTCCGACTCTGTGCGACCCCATAGACGGCAGCCCACCTGGCTCTCCCGTCCCTGGGATTCTCCAGGCAAGAATACTGGAGTGGGTTGCTATTTCCCTCTCCCATGCATGAAAGTGGGAAGTGAAAAGTGAAAGTGTAGTGGTGTCTGACTCCCAGCAATCCTGTAGACTGCAGCCTACCAGGCTCCTCCATCCACGGGACCTTTCCGGCAAGAGTACTGGAGTGGGTTGCCATTGCCTTCTCCTTGTTTGGGGCTCCCTTATTTACCTTACTCCTTAAGTTTTGACATTGCCCAAGGTTCTGTTCTAATTCTTTGTACACAGTGATCATACCCATGACTTCAATGATCTTCTACACGGTATTGAATCCCAAGTTCACCTCTCTAAGCCAGGTTTATGGAGACTGTCTATCAGAAAGCTTCACTTATCAGAGTGGTGGATACTCCAGGGTTCCACCCAGATCTCGTCTTCAGAGCTGGCGTAGCCGTCCTACTCTCCCCCATCTACTTGCAATATCAGCTGCTAATGGCTCACAGCTATGTCCCTCACTGGCTGGACACTGGCCTGTTCTGAGAACTGTGCCATTCAAATTCTCTTGTGCATTCAAGTTATGCCCTCTTTTGGAAGGAAGGCACAAAAAAATGGTTCATGTGGGGATAGAAAGAACAGGCCCTCTCGCCTCCATGTTCAGTACCATGAAGTGGCATCCAGAGCTCCAGGTTGAACTGGCTGACTTCTCATCCCACATCTGCTTTTCCCTCTGTCCATTCTTCCTCTCATCACTTATCTATATGAGAACTCCCAATAAATCCTGTGTTCAAACTCTCCATTTCAGAATCTCCATTGCACAGAACCATCAATTGAAAACTCACCGCACCCCACTACAAATTTATACAAACTATTTTTCCTTACTTAAAACTTTACTCTTTAATAGAAACCATATCTTAAAAAGTCATATCAGGACTCAGGGGCAAAGGCAGAGATCTCCAAACAGCTATATTTTGCTTAACTTGTCAGGCTTGAGCAGAGGTTGAACCAGCCCTTCCCAGATCTTAGTCAATTCTGTTGTAAATTGTCTGCACTTCATCAAAGGGCATAATTCAAGCATAAACACAGCTTCTGCCTCCTATTTTTCCATCTACGGCAAGATTTACCATCTCAGTATATGGCACCATCATGCACTCAGGTGATCAGGTCACATACTCAAGAATCATCCTTAATTCTTCCCCATATCTCAACTACTCACCAAGTCATATCAACCCCATTTCCCCAATATCTTTCAGGTTAATCTTTTTTTCTCCATTTTTACTATAACTTCTTTATTTAAGGAAAACATTTCCTTTCCAAGACTACTGCAGGGCATCCCAACCAGCAAGCCAGAGCTAGAAGTTGATCATCTCACCCCTGGGCTAGCTTATGGAGCCTGAGGTTGGCAGGACATACTGTTACAGAAGCTCATGTCCATATGCCCATCACACAGTGAGGCCAAACAATACCAAAACGTCGGAATTTGGAGCAGAGACAGGTTTATTGAAGGCCACGGAAGGAGACAGGTGGCTCATGCCTTAAAAACCCCAAATTCCCCCAAAAGCTTGCAGAAAAGCCATTTTCTAGGAAAGGTGAGAGAGATGCGTGTGAACTTGGTGTCAGATCCTTTGTTCTTGAGGTCAGGTCAGAGTCAGCTAATCATGCTCCTATAAATCTTCACCAAAAACAAATGTTATTCTCTGTTCTGAAAAGAAAAGGCAATGTCACAAGACACAACTTTCACCCTCTGAGGTCCTGGTCTTGGCTCAGAGGAGGCAGACCCCAGCTGGCCGTGCCCTCAGTGCCAGGTCCCCAGACCCTGCCCACTTGTCATCGCTGAGGGAGCTGGGTGCCTAGGACCCAACTGGCCCTCAAGCTTCTCAAACCACTGGCACCAAGGGGGCCGGTCTCTCAGATTATGACCCAAGTAGACAGCTGCTGTCATTAGGCTGCAGAGACAGGGATCAGGGAGAGGTTCACCGCCACCTCAAGGTCTGGGCCTGGCCAGTGTGTGGACTCGGCATGGGCTCCAGAGCCCTGCAGGACACAGCCCCAAACCTGTTCCCTGGTACCCAGCTCACCTGATGATCCAAGCTGAGGAGAGAAGGTCAGGATCCGCCTCTTACCTCACTCTCAGCCTGAAGACCACCTCTCCTCTGACTGTTGGATGAAATTAGCCCACTTGTGCTTAGTCACTCAGACATGTCCAACTTTTGGTGACCTCATAGACTATAGCCGGCCAGGCTCCTCTGTCCATGGGATTCTCCAGGCAAGAATACTGGAGTGGGGAGCCATTCCCTTTCCAGAGGATCTTCCCAGTGCATGGATCGAACTGATACTTTCTGCATTGCAAGTGGATTCTTTACTGTCTGAGCCACCAGGGAAGCCCAACGGGCCCACTGCTGCAGCTAAGTTGCTTCAGTCGTGTCCGACTCTGTGTGACCCCATGGACAGCAGCACACAAGGCTCCTCTGTCCCTGGGATTCTCCAGGCAAGAGTACTGGAGTGGGTTGCCATTTCCTTCTCCCATGCATGAAAGTGAAAAGTGAAAGTGAAGTCGCTCAGTCATGTCAGACTCTTCGCGACCCCATGGATCGCAGCCTACCAGGCTCCTCCACCCGTGGGATTTTCCAGGCAAGAGTACTGGAGTGGGGTGGCATTGCCTTCTCCAATGGGCCCACTAAGGGTCACTTATTGACAATTGGTCACTTGATAGAGGGGCCCACTGCTATGCCAACCAATGGCTGAACAGGATCACTAATGGTCACTCATTGACAGTTGGTCGCTTGGGGGAGGAGTCTACTACAGCGCCAACCAATGGCTGAGCAGGATCACTAACGGTCATTTATTGACAGTTGGTCGCTTGGGGTAGGGGCCCACTGCATTACCGACCAATGGATAAACAGGACCACTAACAGTCCCGGGGTAACTGCTGCCTGGTAACAGGGTGTGGAGTAATGGCACATACTAGCAGCTGAATGCTAAGGGCTGTGCACAGCCAGGCTCTATTATACCATCACGCATTTGCATCTATCCAAGAATAACCTCTCAGGCTTCCAAATCACCACCAGCGTCCTGCCATTTGTCATACAATATTATCATTTTCTGTCTATGTCATGCTGCAAAAAAAGACAAGAAACTGCTCTTGCCACTTAGTCCCAGTTGGTCCCTCTGCCACAGGTTTCCTCTTCCCTGTGCTAGATGATAAGTCCACAGGAACTCAGTCCTTTTTTGTCTTTCTGTTTCCCAGAGTTCAGCCTAAGACTGGCATATAGTATTCACCAAATATGATATTTATTGAATAAATCAATAAACTAGTCAATCCATCCTCCAAAGGAAGTAATGAAGCAGAGTTTGAAAAGGTAAAGTGGTAATAATGAAATAACAGGACAGGAAAAGAAACCAGTTTCTCTTCTTTCCAACAATCTTGTAATGGGTGCTAAACTGACTACTACAAAGAAAAATCTATTTCTCATAAGAGAAATGTTGGTAAAGTTCTGCAAAACAAGGTTTTAAATTACAGCCACATTGTGTCATTTTATCCTTTTTCGTGTGTAATCTCTAAGAGGGTTTATAATAACAGCTTGTGCAATGAAATAGTTCACCTGGCAGATGAATCAATAAACACAAATTAACAACAATAATTAAGGAGGAGAAAGTAGGCAGGAGACAGAACTAGAATTGCTAAGTAAATTTCATTTGAGGCAAATCCCTCTCTGGAACGGAAGTTTTATAGCTTTGGTCCTGCTTGTTGCATTATAATTCTTTTTGATAGTAGAAAAGCACTGGTCAAAAAGTAGAAAAGTAATTGCTCATGTCCCAGCTCAACCATGTACTAGGAAGGAACTTAACTTCTTTGAACTCACATGTCTTTGCCTGCAGTAAGAAAGGATTAGATTGAATGGTGTTTAGTTCCACCTTCAGCTCCAAAATTCTATTCTGATATGTCCTATGTTCTTTTTAGTTCTCTGAAAGTGTTAGTCACTCGATCATGTCTGACTCTTTGGGGACCCCAGGACTGTAGCCTGCCAGGCTCCTCTATGCATGGGATTTCCCAGGCAAGAATACAGAAATGGGTAGCCATTCCTTTCTCCAGGGGAACTATCTGACCCAGGAATCAAAGCAGGGTCTCCTGCATTGCAGGCGGATTCTTTACCAGCCAAGCTACCAGGGAAGCCCTGGTTCTCAGAACATCTGCCAGTTCTCTGAATATCTGCCAATTCACTGTTTTCTGAAAACAGGAAAATGAATTCAAACTGGCTAGTGTTTTGTTAGTGTTATCTAAAAATAAACTTCATAATAGGGATCAGGAAACTACTCCATGGAAGCAATGCATATCAGCAAGCTGGAAGCTTTTACAAGCACCAATTTCAGACTTCTTCTTCATCTCTTCATCTTCTTCATCTCTTCATCTTCTTCATCCCTGTGTTTCAAACAGGAAAGATAACGAGAGACTGGACATACTTATTTACCAAGCTGATCTACAGAAGAAAAGGAGAAAATAAAACATGGAAATTTAGACAACTGTTGACTTAAGGGATCACAAAAGAAAGATGTCTCAGAAACGAGATCAGAAATGGAAATCCAATGGCTACTGGCAAGTAATAATAGGATCTAACCAAGGATTAATTATCCTTCCCCTTCCACTACCTTGTTCCTATTAGGTAGAGATGAGGTAGATAAGGCAAGTTTGGTGTTCTAGAAGTATATGGCCTCACTTTCCTGTGTAAACTATATCATATCACTTTACCCATTTATAAGCTCTGTTCTGACTATTTATATTTACTGGTTAATTTCCAGGAGACCAGTATTACTATTTTCTTTTTCTCTTGCTTAAAAGAGAGGCACATTCATATCAAAATGTTTATATCCTGAGCAAATATATTTTTCATTCTATTGAGGGGGGGTGAAATATGAAAGAGAATCACCTGAATAAAATTTGGACCATTCCTAAGATGTGGCCATCTGGCAAATGCCTCGAGGCATTAGAATTCAGTTATGAGTTAGAGATCAAGAGAAATGTAGCCAAAAAATATAACTCAAACATATGCTCTTCCTAACAAAGTAAATAAAACCATTCATTCCTGCTTTAAGAGAATTCTCCTCTGCAACCAGACACACTGAAAGAAGCCCAAGGGCTCTTTGAAAAAGTCTTGTTAGTGGTGACACTATAGGAGTTCTGGCCCTTTGCAAAAAAATAGACCCTTCATTGGGAATAAACGCATCTCACTGCCAACCTTTGTAGAGGTGCCCACCCTTGGCCATCTTTCCACCAGAACAGATTCGCCACACGAGAGAAGAGTGAGTTCTCTACTGAGAAGCTATCTTTAAGCCTGGCATATCAGTATTTCTAGGAGCAAAGTTGCCAGTGATCTTTCATTTGCTATTTAGAAAAGTTTATTTTCCAGTTGGCGGGGATGCTGTGATGTTTCTATTAAAAACATATTCCTTAACTCTCAAACCTCAACTTTGGTCAATAACTTTACTCTAAGTAGCAAAATGTATAATGAGAAGAGCAAACCTTACATCATCTATTTTCTATGGACAAATCACACAACCAACTTATTAGTTGCTGTTGATTTGCTTCTGGGAAGCCATGTCGGGACGTGGCAAAGTCGGCAAAGGCGTGGGGAAAGGCGGCGCTAAGCGCCACCGCAAGGTTCTGTGCAACAACATCCAGGGCATCACTAAGCCTGCTATCCGCCGCCTGGCTCCTCTTGGTGGTGTGAAGCACATCTCTGGGCTCATTTACAAAGAGAACCGCAGGGTCCTCAAAGTGTGTCTGGAGAACGTGATCCGGAACGCAGTCACCTACACCGAGCACGCCAAGCGGAAGACTGTCACCGCTGTGGATGTGGTCTACGCTCTCAAGCGCCAGGGCCCTACCCACTACAGTTTCGGCGGTTAAGCTTTCCGATTTGCCCTCAGGAGCTTGATTTTTTGCAACCAACTTGCATTCACTCTTCACCAGTCCTGCAAGGTGGGTCTACACCACTAGCAATCTCCTTCGACACCAAGGGAACCTCCTCAAGTGACATTATTCACCTAGAGGAAGTCAAGGTAATCCATCTCAAGTAGTAAGGGGTAACAAATTCTCCATTTGGCCATGAGCAAACCAAGTTCAGAGGTGAGATGTTTTACCAAAGATCACGCAAACAGGAGAGGCATATGTCCAGGGGTTAGAAGATAAAGTTATGGCCAAAATGTCAAATTCAAAGGCAAGCAGTGTTTTACATGTAATGACTGATTTTACCTTCATTATGTGAGACTTGGAACTGCTCAATACAGATGTACTTTTTAAAGGACAAGGAGAAATGTGGAAAAATAAATTAAAAAAATAACAAAACATTACCTCCCCTCCCCCCAAAATGGGAAAAAGAAAAGTTATAAAAGAGCAAGAGGGTCACAGTTTAAACAACAGCAAATAGAAGGAAGCCAGGCAATAGGCTGGCTAGATAATTATAGACAAGTCATTTCACTTCCCTGATTATCTTTCAAAGATTCTAGAATGCACATATTACTCCTGTGGACATCTGTAAGAAGCTTGTAAAGTGACAACGCTGAAATCTGAATAAGTCTGAACGTCCCATAATTGCAAGCTGTTACTATTACCAACATTCCAGTCCAGTTCAACTCCCTTTCCCTGAAATTCTGAATGTAAACTTGAAACGTAACCACAGCCAACTTTTCAAACTTTTCTCAACAACTAGGCATCCTCTGTAGCCCTAATATCACAGATCTCCCAGAGGTAACTTGAAAGAAACAAGAAATGAGGTTGGAAAAATGAAGATCAATACAGACCTGATGTTCATAATAAATCCAGGTTCAATGTGGGACAACTCCTAAACCCTATCTTGTCAAAAGAAGATTATCACCACCCATGATAACCAGGAAAGTAGGGCAACCTGTGGTGAAAACTCAAGATCAGTGACCTCTTGTCACACTGTACTGAAAACCATAACTTAAGATTTTTAGAAACTTTAAAACACTAATCAACTAAAATATAAGCAGAATAAACCCAAGCTATTTCTGAAACAATTTATATCACATCCAACTTCTGTTTTATCTTCTGTTATCAATCATAAGATTTTTCACTTCCTCCCAGCTCCACCCCTCCCACCCACCCCCACTATGCCCCAATTAAAAACAAACTTAAACAGGGCTCACAGGAAGTAACAGGATTCTGTTGGGAAACAGTAAAAAAATGGCACATATCTTCTTTGTTTTCAGGGTGGGTCTGTATATGTATCTCTGTACGTTTCACACTTGCTAAGAACTCAGTTTGTACAATGAATATATGGCCTTTGGGGCTTTGTAAAAGGGTTCCTTAACCAAAGATAATTAATTCTGTTAACTATTTTTCTTTAACACATATATAAAGATACCAACCACTTATGCCCAAGGGGAGCTGCCACCTCCTTCTGCTTCCGTCTGTCTTCCATAGACCAATTCTGGCACATTGTACCCATGGTGCAATCAAGGTGGGACTCAGCTTTCACTGCTGAGGAAGTCTTCCCAAGCCTGTTTTTGGAACTGCCACCCAACATTATATGACATATATTAAATGTACTCATGTCCCACTGTAAATGTGTGTGTGTGTGTGTGTGTGTGTGTTGCTACAAAGATTTTGCAATGTTTTAAATAATTCACTTTGTGAACTTTGTAACTCATTTTCTCAGGGATTATTAAGAAGTGAGAAAATCTAACTTACAAACTGTTTTCAAATGTAATATAATTTTTCAGAGCTTAGCATGGAACAAAACATGAAACTGGTACAATATTATGTTTCACAAACATCTTTTAAACTTTTCATTTTATATTGCAATCCACTCCAGCACACTTGCCTGGAAAATCCCATGGAGGAGGAGCCTGATAGGCTACAGTCCACAGGGTAGCAAAGAGTCGGACACAACTGAGTGACTTTACTACTATTACTATAGCTGATTTACAATGTTGTGATAGTTTCAGGTGGACAGCAAAGGAATATATATGTATTCTCGCCCTCCCATCAAGGCTTCCAAATGACACTGAGCAGTTCTTTGTGTTATAAAGTAGGACCTTGTTGGTTATCCATTTTAATTAAATATTGGCTAATTTTGATTTTTCATATTTCATCTATAGCCACTGATTTATACATTTTTGTCCATGCCTTGTGCCTATTACTCTCATCTTCAGGCTCTTATATGTTGTTAACCTATGTTTTATTTTATTATCATATACTTAGGCATGTATTATTTAAATCATGCATTCTAAATAAGGGAAATTATAGCTCTAAGAGGATGAAAACTGGTTATGAGGAATTAAAAATCTTACTAAAATTGTGTATGAAGCACACATATACAGATAGAACATAAACAGAGAGTAGATCTGTAATATAAATTTCCATGGAGTAGGGGGCAATTAGAAAAAAGTTCTAAAAAGCTCTTGGGGAACATAATAGCAAAAAGGCTGAGAAATATCGCTTTGGATTGTACTCATGTGCTTTATATACATCTGTTTGATTTTCCTAATGCAGCTGAAGCTGCATAAGAACAAGGATTACATCTTCTACTTTCCCTGAATGTTTATATCACCTGCTCAAAGGTTCCAACTTTTTTGTTTTTCACCCTCCTGAGAAAACACTGCAGTCTAATTTTATGCAACTTTGAATTATGCAAATATGAAAGAATGTCATAATAAATACCCAAGGTTCAAAATGTGAAAGAATGCACATTTCCTCAAGCTAGAAATTTGACAAGAATTGCCTGGCTTCAAAGCTGGTAAAAGTCACGTGAATTGATAGTCAAGTTTACTGCCAGGTGGTAGCATTCTAAGCATAGAAATTCCTTCTATCTTTTGTAGGGGACAAATTATATGTAGGAGAAGGACACTTCTCTCCAATAAAATAATTGTTTTCATTTCAGAATCTATTGACTAATACATGCAGTGACTCAATATATAACTATTATGATTGTCTTTATAATTTATATATATATATATATATATAACTATATATATAACTATAAAAATTATATATACCAAAAGTAAGTTTGGAGATGCTTGAAAAAAATCTGTGTAACTATTACACATAAACTTATACAGCAGAGTCTATTTTGACCATTGAATTATCATGTTCACTTTTCTTTATTGCCTATGGCCAAGGATATGGCTTTCACTGTGGCAGGGCTATCTGCCATGTGGGATACTGACTTGACTAGACTTCAGGCTGCATGTACCACTGGGGACAATCAGCAGAAGTAAGAGCCAAGAAGCACACATTAATGCCATCTAGAACACTGGGTTCTCTGCATCTTGCCCACTGCTTGGCATTTAGTAGAAATGAAAATGAATTATTCGTTAAACGGATGTAAGATCTTGGTCACAGCCTTGCAATAGCACTCGATGCTGAAAGGCAACCAAATGCCTATTGTAATGACAATATATAGCCCCATTTATTACAGAAAGACATTTATAACTTCATCAAAATGTGATGCCAAGCCTGTTGACGGGCTCCCAGGACACTATGAAAACCACAACAGTGATATCAATATAAGGCACAGTACAGGGAAAGGAAGATCCAAGCTCAGGTTTCCTTCCATTCACTCTCACTGAGACTTGGGGCAAATCGCTTGTGTCTCTGCACCTTGATTTGCCCAATAATATAATGAAGGCATTGGATAAGTGGCCCCAAAGGACCAACAGAGTTTGAAATTTTATGAGTTTTATGCTCAATAAAAGCTTTTCAGCAATTTCTTACTGTCTGTTCTGTTCTGGGTTTGAATTTCCAACCTATATTCATTGGCCCAATAAAGAAGAATCTGTTTCAAAAGTCCTAATATGGCCTTAGATAATTAAAAAAAAAAAAAGAACTTACCTTCACATGTAATTAAATGCAATAAGCATCAGTTTTGCCTAAAGAAAGGAATTACAATTTCCTGACTTTAAAGGTGCTTATAATTATTGAAGAAACAAAAACTAGGTATATAAAACAATCAAATAACAATAAGGTATGATATCTGTTTAAATGCTTAATTGAATGAGCTCAATAGCAAAAATATAAGCTACTAATTAGTGCTGAGAGTGGTCAAACTGGGAAAAGTCAATGTTTACAGCATTTCTGAAAAATTCAATGAAATCTCTCCAGTCCTTTATAGACAAGACTCATCCCTAACTTGTCCCTTCACCTGGGTAACCATTCCCAGTTCCTTCCATCATTTCTCTTACATGAACCAACCTGGTCTGGACTCATCCCATCTCTCCTCACTACCTTTGTCCTTGTTCAAAACAGGTCAGTCAGGACTAAGATAAACTGGTTATCGTGTTCCTTTCCAAAGGAAATTAGTGTGAACAAATGAAAGCCATGTAGTGAGGAAAAACACATTCAACACTACAATCTGGCTTCCAAATTGTGCTTAAAATACAAAAGCCATATGAGTTGGAACAAAATGACTTACTCTGTGGTTACCATGCACCGAGCAGGCTGTACCACTTCATCTTGGCACTGTTTGAAGAAACTTGTCCTGAATACCACTTGGACAGAACCCAAGGTGTTCATGCCCCAATGAGAAGCACAAATCATTAAAAGAAAAACGTGGAAAGCAGTTTTCCCACTGATGTGTAATTTCTCAATATTATCGCCAGCACAGAGAAATGCTTTGAAGGTGAACAAAAGCTACTATGAAACACTGCAATAAACACTCGTGGCACGTGTTAATGCACCTACCCTCTCTGAAGTTTCCATAGTGTATTCCAGTTCCTCTACAATACCATTTGTAGAGATGACATGGTGCTTAGACACATCTGGGATTTCACCCAAGTATGGTGTCTTTTCATGCCCCTAATATGGTGAGCTCAAGAGTCCTCAAATCACAAGTTTGTAAAATTATGGAACCAAGGGAGGTATCAGTGCTGTCCAAGCTGGGAATAAATGGAGTTTCTGACCATACTTTTCATCTAAGTCTAATTATGGAGAGGACGGACACTTGGATAGAGAAAGATTTTTATGAGCAAAGTCCTTGGGCCAGAGATTGAGTGGTTAACGAGTGGAAGGCTATTGCCCACCTCCTCATACTGGGGCTTTCCCTTTAGAGAAGAAGCTGCAGGCAGCAGCGGAAGAGGCTGATCTCATGCGAGACCCTGTAAGACGCACAGCACAACAGAGCTGGTGTGTGTAGTGCAGCTGACAAAAGGGACATGATTGGAAATCGAGCCATCCTACTTTTCCATGCCCCACATCTCTGATCTAACCCCCTGACATGATAATTTCTGAGTTTTAGGACATATCGCTTTTTAACATTTAGTGTTCCCATGGTGGGTACTGGCAGTAGGGGAGGACGGAGACGCTCCCAAATGAATTCACAAGCAGAGAACATCAACACTGGAACAGAAGCAAGAGAAGAAAAGCACAGCAGCTATTATATCATAAATCTGACTTGCCAGAAAAGCCACTTCAGCACTTTCAGTACTCTCTGTAAGACTGCCCAGTGGGTGGCAGGCTCGGTACTAGCAGGTCTGAGCAAGAATCAGAGTGTAGGAAAGATTGGGTTGACCAACAAGACATTAGTGAAAAACCACAATGAACTTTTTGACCGATCCAATATGTATACCATTCAGAACTTATCTGTGCCCAAAAGCTACTGAAGTCAAGAGGATGTTTAGATTTCAACCCATTTATCTTTGTTTATGATTTGGTCTTCTAAGGCAGGCCCAGGTAAAGGATTCTTCAAGGGACTACATTTAGCACACTCGTAGATTACCTTCTATAAACTTCAAGAATAAAATACAGAAATAAAACTGGTTGGAAAAGTTTTAATTTACATACAGCCAGCAATATTTGAAAATGGTGGTCAAAATTCAATAAGCTGTATATTCTGAGACCCTACAAATCCTGGATTTCATAGTCTAATATGCGCTGTGGCCTTTCTATAAATGACAACATCACGTTTGTGATCACACAGGTAATGGCATATAACACATTGCTATTCAGCTGACATTTACCCTATTTATCTTTGATATGACAGACACTGAAGTCAACTCTGGGATGGAAAAAGCAGCTAAATACCAAATTAGACCCTCAAATCATCCTCTCACAATTTTCATACATAAACTGTATAGCTCCCCTTTTCGAGAAACAAAAACCAAATATTTATCTAGCAGATTCCAAAGCAATTAAAGAAATAGAACATAAATCAATCATCAGGTTAAGGGAGTATCATCCATTTTGACAGTGCACTACCCTAAAATTGGGAATTTTTTGTGCATGTGATTCATTTTCTCTTTTCCTACAAAGAGACAGATTACCTACCATTTATTGCTTTTCCCTCAAGGAGGAAAAATCATTCTATCTGTTGGCAGCATAGTCCGTCTTTTAGTTAGTTCTTTTGCACTGACTCACTCAAATTTGTCATCTTGGTATTGTGCTTTTTCATGGTGCTTTGTGGATATTTTTTATTATCAGAATTGACGTGATGTACAACCACCAAGCGACTATCTTGGTTAAAAGTCCCTGAGCTAGGGAGTCTAATGACCTTCTTGGGATCAAAGCCCAAGACTGACTTTCTCCTCTAATTTTACTTGTCTATCATCTAACTTCGGAGAAGGCAATGGCACCCCACTCCAGTACTCTTGCCTGGAAAATCCCATGGACGGAGGAGCCTGGTAGGCTGCAGTCCATGGGGTCGCTGAGAGTTGGACACAACTCAGTGACTTCACTTTCACTTTTCACTTTCATGCATTGGAAAAGGAAATGGCAACTCACTCCAGTGTTCTTGCTTGGAGAATCCCAGGGATGGCGGAGCCTGGTGGGCTGCCGGCTAGATTTCTTACATTGCTTCTTTTACTAAAATCTGTCACTAGAATTCTGCAATCTTATTATTTAAAAATAGAGAGAGAAAAAGAAGATTTAAGTCTTTTGTGTTTTTACCTGAATCACTAATTCTTGAACTTCCATACTGAATAGAGAAACCTTTTATACAGGATATATTAGGCAGAACTTCCAACTGAAAATGTGTAAGAAGGGATATTAGCTGAGGATACTGTAGAGAGAGGCTAGTCAAGTAAAGACGATGAATCTAGACTAGACCACAATCCCACAATTATTTTCCATCTTCAACCAACCATCCCACTACAGATCTTCTACATTACAAAATTTGAAAATGACTAATTCATAATATGATGCTGATTTGTTTTAAATAATGGTTAAACATTTTACATCTGAAAAAAAATGAACATACATGATATCATCAACCTACTCTAAATACGGCTATCACTTGCCTTTGACTCCCAGATTATTAAAACATTCAGTGCAGTGCAGTTCAGTAGTTCAGTCATGTTGAACTCTTTGTGACCCCATGGACTGCAGCACACCAGGTTTCCCTGTCAATCACCAACTCCCAGATGTTGCTCAAATTCATGTCCATTGAGTCAGTGATGCCATCCAACCATCTTATCCTTTTCATCCCCTTCTCCTCCTGCCTTCAATATTTCCTAGCATCAGGGTCTTTTCTAATGAATCTGTTCTTTGCATCAAGTGGGCCAAGTATTAGAGCTTCAGCATCAATCCTTCCAGTGAAAATTCAGGACTGATTTCCTTTAGGACTGACTGGCTGGATCTCCTTGCTCTCCAAGGGACTCTCAAGAGTCTTCTCCAACACCACAGTTCAAAAGCATCAATTCTTTGGTACTCAGCTTTCTTTATGGGCCAACTCTAACAACCATACATGGCTTCTGGAAAAATGAAAGCTTTGAGTAGATGGACCTTTGTTGGCAAAGTAATGTCACCACTTTTAATATGCTGTCTAGGTTTGTCATAGATTTTTCTCCCCAAAGAGCAAGTATCTTTTAATTTCATGGCTGCAATCACCATCTGCAGTGATTTTTCAAGCCCCCCAAAATAGTCTGTCACTGTTTCCATTGTTTTACCATCTATTTGCCATGAAGTGATGGGACCAGATGCCATGATAGTAGTTTTTTGAATGTTGAGTTTTAAGCCAACTTTTTCACTCTCCTCTTTGACTTTCATCAAGAGGTTCTTTAGTTCCTCTTCACTTCCTGCCATAACAGTTGTGTCATTTGCACAGCTGAGGTTATTTCTCCCAGCAATCTTGATTCCAGCTTGTACTTCATGCAGCCAAGCATTTCCCATGATGTACTCTGCATACAAGTTATATAAACAGGGTGACAATATATGGCCTTCACGTACTCCTTTCCCAATTTGGAACTAGTCCATTGTTCAATGTCCAGTTCTAAATATTGCTTCTTGACCTGCATACAGATTTCTTAGGAAGCAGGGAAGGTCGTCTGGTATTTCCATCTCTGGAAGAATTTTCCAGTTTGTTATGATCCACACACTCAAAGGTTTTAGCGTAGTCAATAAAGCAGAAGTAGATGTGTTTCTGGAACTCAGTTGCTTTTTCGATGATCCAACAGATGTGGGCAATTTGATTTCTTGTTTCTCTGCCTTTTATAAATCCAGCTTGAACATCTGGAAGTTCTCGGTTCACACACCATTGAAGCCTTCTTGAAGAATTTTGAGCATTATTTTGCTAATGAGTAAGATGACTGCAATTGTATGGTAGTTTGAACATTCTTTGGCATTGCCTTTCTTTGGGATTGGAATGAAAGCTGACCTTTTCCAGTCCTGTGGCTGCTGCTGAGTTTTCCAAATTTGCTGGCATATTGAGTGCAGCACTTTCACAACATTATCTTTTAGGATTTGAAATAGCTCAGCTGGAATTCTATCACCTCCACTAGCTTTGTTTGTAGTGATACTTCCTAAGACCCACTTGACTTTGTACTCTAGGATGTCTGGCTCTAGGTAAGTGATCACACCATCATGATTATCTGCACCATTAAGATCTTTTTTGTATAGTTCTGTGTATTTTTGCCACCTTTTCTTAATATCCTCTGCTTCTGTTAGTATAATTAAAATATTACACTGTAATTTCATCCTAAAAATACTCATTCTCTAGTAATAATTCATAAACTCTCAGATTTTATCTTGAATTCCCTGAAAAAATATTCCAAATTTATTTTTATTTGTTAAACTGTTTAGAGAACTTCATATGCCCAATACTGGTAAGGACATTAATATTTTTGGCTAAAGTCTTCCATGAAAGATTCACAGTAAAGTTCAAGAGCCTCTCACTTTGTTAAGGGTCTGGAAAAACCTGGAAGAATTGTACAGTAATTCTTGGAAACTGATGCACTGATGACCTCTCTAAAAAGAGACACTCTTTTCTTGCCCTTGGAAGTAACTGCTATTATATATTCATCCCAGTCAAAAAGGTCTATAATCTTTGCTATGGTTCTTATAATCTTATTTTCCAAATGCATGCCATCCTAGAAGTGGCATTCTGGTGACTTGCAGAGAGATACTTAATCACCAGATAAAGCTCTCCCTCCGTAACATGAGAAAGTTCTCTGCATAAAGGCATTGTGGAAGAGCAGGTGAATAAAGGAGAAAATGATGGTTATTTATAGAGATATTTACAGTATTGTTCCATGAGGACCCCACTTGTCATCAAGTATTAAAGAAGATCCCTTTGGAAAATGCACACTTTCTATCTTCTGAATGTTTGCTAAGCAAACCAACTGTTTTTAAGGTTTATTGGAATAAAATAGCTATGGGTATTACTGGCACTTAATGATTCACAGGCTGAAACTATACTTCCTTTAAAATGGAGAGGAGAAAATACACTTTCTTCTTTTAAAGAAATCAGCAGGGGACCTGTCTGGAGCATCTGGAGGAGAATTACAGACAATTGCAGACAGATTATTTCCTACCTTCTTAGAGCCTACATTCACCAGATGATTCGCCTCAAGCTAATCAATGATTTAAAAATGAAATCATGCTTCCTGTGTCCTTCATGAATGAAGAGGCTAATAATGATTTATCACCAGTAGGGTATGTATTCTGTTCTAAAACAGGTAGAAAGTCAGTCATCCAGTCTTTGCTAAATTCATTTCACAGGTACTTATTAAGCACCTACTATGGTGTAAGGCAGACTACATCCTTTGAAGCTTATAGCTGCCATTCGACGATGTTAGCAGACACCAACAAGACTATCTGTTTGGTGAAGTTGTCTCTGCCCCAAGGAGTTCATAAATGATGCTTCCTAATTCCTAGATTTATCTTCATGTGTCCATTGATGAGTTACAGAAACAAAGCTCATAAGAAACTGAAGGAAAAGCCAGTGAGAAAAATAACTGAATGCAGGGACCAGGAAGATGCACAGTGCATCCCAACCAATGCATTCTTAAGAATTATAAAGAAATAAGTTCAAACTCTCACTTGCTGTCTGACTTTATATAAGTGCAAACTCAGACTCTCAATGTCTCCATTTATAAAATGGCAATCATACCTGATTTCACAAAATTGTTGCTATTAAGTGAATAATCTTTATGCAGTACTTATCACACATTAATTCAAAAAATATTTTCTGAGCACCTGTTATATAGCAGACATCCTAATAAACACTGGGAACACAACAGTGATCGAACTGACAATGGCTCTAAGGGCTTTTGGAGGCCAAAGAGTGCAAAGAAGGGAAGGTTGATGTCCATCAGTACAGGGAGAGTTAGCCACATGCTTAGTGCCAGGTATAGTCAGTATAGGCATCACCTGTCAGGTGAGCAGGTTGAGTCCTGCCAAATAT
This sequence comes from Nanger dama, assembly GCA_917880005.1. Classification (NCBI taxonomy): domain Eukaryota; kingdom Metazoa; phylum Chordata; class Mammalia; order Artiodactyla; family Bovidae; genus Nanger; species Nanger dama. The sequence goes on from CAKJTW010000008.1 coordinate 38,874,212, forward strand.
CCCTCCATCATTTTTTTTCCTAGCTTTCCTTGGTTGTCCAAGGTCCCTTATGATTGAAAGCTGCATTCAACATCCATCTCCAGAAAGCTAACAGTAACTAATAATAACCGAGTATATACCATGTGCCTAAAATAAATTTTATCTGCCTAGGGATCTGGTCCCCTCTCTAACATGATTTTCCTATGTATTTTCTTTTAATCCAGTTAGTATGCATAGTATATTTGTTAATATGCCAAGCTAGTATAACAGGAGCTATGCTTTCCAAGATTTCCTATCCTTGCAGCACTTGCTACATGAGACATCTCATCTGAGAACTGGAAGACAAAAGTGAAATTGTTGCCACCTTTTTAAATTTGAAAGGTAGGTGCAAGACACAAGACAGAGTTATAGCTCCTGTGTGTTTAGTTGCTGAATGAAGGTCACCAGTTTCTCCTGCAAGTTAATTCTAACATGGAAATTGGAAGCAGTGAGTTACGTGTGTGGATTCACCTGTCTTCAAGGACTCTGGTCCATCCTTGCAGGTTCCAGTTTGCCCTTGCTTCCTCCACTTCACATCCATCTTCTTTCCTGAATGCCTGGGTGGCTCACTTCAAATTCTAGCACAAGAAACCAAAGCAACAGCCTCTCATCTACTATGTAACTAGTAGATGAGAAATTATCATTGGGAAAGTTAAATCTCTATATAAGTCCTATATATGTTATCTAGGGCTTCTACTTCTCTGACTGATAAAGTGTTAATTTCAGACCTTATTTCATTCCTCTTTCAAAGGTCCTGGGAAGATGACTGAAGGAGAAAGTCACTTTGATGAATCTCTATCTTTTAATGATTTTGAAAAAAAATATTTTACTGAGATATAATTCAGGTACCATAAAACTACCTTTAAAGAATACAATTCAGTGGTATTTAGCATATTCACAGATATTATAAAATCATCACCACTATCTAACTCCAGAATATCTTCATCACCTCTAAAACCTGAAGCCCACCAGCAGTACTCCCCATTCTTCCCTCCCCTTAACTCATGGCTACCAACAACCTGCTTTCTGTTTCTATAAATTTGCCATTTCTGGGTATTTCATATAAATGAAATACTACAGTATATATGGCCTTTGTGTCTGGTTTCTTTCATTCAGCATAATATTTTTCAAAGTTCATTCATGTTGCAGTACGTATCAGTAGTTCAATTCTTTAATTACCATACAACATTCCATTGCTTAGATATACATTTGATTTATCCATTCCTCAAATGATGGACATCTGGACTCTTTCTAATTTTGGCTCTTATGAATAATGCAGCTGTGAACATTCATGTACAAATTTTTGTGTGAATGTATGTTTTTCATTCTCTTCAGTATATATATATATATATATATATATATATGTATATATGTATGTGTATATATATGTATGTATATATATACACACATATATATATATATATATTCTTTTCAGGACTGAAACTGCTGTGTTTTATGGTAACACTATGCTTAACATATTGAAGAATTACCAAAGTGTTTTAGAAAGTGGCTACACCACTTTACATCCTCACCAGCAGTGCCTGAAAGTTATGGTATCTTCACCAACCCTTGAAATTATCTATCTTTTTGATTATAGCCATCCAAGTGGGTACAACAGTCATCTGATTATGTCTACTCTCTCTTTTGAGATGAGTCTAGGTAATCAGAAAGAAGAGTGACAATTCTATTGACTCAGGGGAAAAGTGGTTTTCTTTTTGTTTGTTTTTGTGTTTTGTTTTTCATTTTACCTTGAAATTTACAGGGGTAGTACTACAATGATCAGTATACTTTGTACTGGCACAGTGTTATCTTAACAGGAAATTCTTTCATTATAACATACTATTTTCTCCTTTATACTTCAAGAAAGACAACAAAGATGCTGCTATTTTCATAGTATCTCCAGTATATGACAATGCCCAGTAAACAGTAAGATCCCAGCTGAATGGCTAAATCCAATTCATCTTATAGATGCTGCTACTAAGTTGCTTCAGTCGTGTCTGACTCTGTGCGACCCCATAGATGGCAGCCCACAAGGCTCCCTCATCGCTGGGATTCTCCTGGCAAGAACACTGGAGTGGGATGCCATTTCCTTCTCCAATGCATGAAAATGAAAAGTGAAAGTGAAGTCGCTCAGTTGTGTCCAGCTCTTCGAGACCCCATGGACTGCAGCCTACCACCCTCCTCTGTCCATGGGATTTTCCAGGCAAGAGTACTGGAGTGGTTGAGGAAACTGAAATTCAGAGAGGGAAACTGTTGTGTTCAAGGTTGTCCAGTTAATGACAGTTTCCTAACTTACAACTGGGTGCTCCTTGCAAAAGATTAAATGTAATTTAATAACTAATTGAAATGAAGAATGATGTTTAACTTATAAGTAATGCACATTAGATCAAGAGATTAGATGTTATGTCACCTTGCTTATTTAACTTCTATACAGAGTACATCATGAGAAACGCTGGACTGGAAGAAACACAAGCTGGAATCAAGATTGCTGGGAGAAATGTCAATAACCTCAGATATGCAGATGACACCACCCTATGGCAGAAAGTGAGAAGAACTAAAAAGCCTCTTGATGAAAGTGAAAGTGCAAAGTGAAAAAAATGGCTTAAAGCTCAACATTCAGAAAACGAAGATCATGGTATCTGGTCCCATCACTTCATGGGAAATAGTTGGGGAAAGTGTGGAAACAGTGTCAGACTTTATATTTTTGGGCTCCAAAATCACTGCAGATGGTGACTGCAGCCATGAAATTAAAAGACGCTTACTCCTTGGAAGAAAAGTTATGAACAACCTAGTCAGTATATTCAAAAGCAGAGACATTACTTTGCCGACTAAGGTCCGTCTAGTCAAGGTTATGGTTTTTCCTGTGGTCATGTATGGATGTGAGAGTTGGACTGTGAAGAAGGCTGAGCACCAAAGAATTGTTGCTTTTGAACTGTGGTTTTGGAGAAGACTCTTGAGAGTCCCTTGGACTGCAAGGAGATCTAACCAGTCCATTCTGAAGGAGATCAGCCCTGGGATTTCTTTGGAAGGAATGATGCTGAAGCTGAAACTCCAGTACTTTGGCCACCTCATGCGAAGAGTTGACTCACTGGAAAAGACTCTGATGCTGGGAAGGATTGGGGGCAGGAGGAGAAGGGGATGACCGAGGAAGAGATGGCTGGATGGCATCACAGACTCAATGAACGTGAGTCTGTGTGAACTCCGAGAGATGGTGATGGACAGGGAGGCCTGGCATGCTGTGATTCATAGGCTCGCAAAGAGTCGGACACGACTGAGTGACTGAACTGAACTGAACTGAACTGAACTGAAACTATTTCTTTAAGAGCATAACTTTATTTAAAAACTATACTAAAAATCACAATTGAAAACATGAGTTCATAGTCAATAACATTTGGCTTAGCTGACCATGAGTATAATCTTTTACATGAAAGCATTGTTTAGAAAACTTCCTCATCTACATCTTATATAAACATTGAACAGGTAATATTCTGTTTAAAAATTCCATTATAAATATAAGATAATATATGAACAAATAAAAACGGATAGGAAAATGAAGTCTGGTTATTTTAACCAGTGACGGTTTTACAACATTTTGAATTTACTAAATGTTACTGAATTGTCCTCTTTTAAATGGTCAAAATGGCTAATTTTATGTTCAGTTCAGTTCAGTCGCGTCCAACTCTTTGTGACCCCATGAAACGCAGCACACCAGGCCTCCCTGTCCATCACCAACTCCTGGAGTTCACTCAGACTCACATTCATTGAGTCAGTGATGCCATCCAGCCATCTCATCCTCTGTCATCCCCTTCTCCTCCTACTCCCAATCCTTCCCAGCATCAGAGTCTTTTCCAGTAAGTCAACTCTTCGCATGAGGTGGCCAAAGTACTGGAGTTTCAGCTTCAGCATCATTCCTTCCAAAGTAATCCCAAAGCTGATCTCCTTTAGAATGGACTGGCTGGATCTCCTTGCAGTCCAAGGGATTTTCAAGAGTCTTCTCCAACACCACAGTTCAAAAGCATCAATCCTTTGGCACTCAGCTTTCTTCACATGTTACATGAATATTAATGACAATAAAAGGAGGTTGAAATTCTAAAAGAAGCCTATTACACATCTTAGTGATGAGTTCTGTTCTATCACGATTGTGCAAGACCACGAGGGAGTGACATACAACATGGCTGCCAGAGAAATAGACTTCTCATTGAAGAACATCCAATAGCTATAGAAATATACCACACATATCTCCCCAAATCCTTCCTTCTTGTGGTTTAAAACCAAGCCATGAGAGACAAAGAAGATATTCTTTCCAAAGGCATATACATATACACACTGTCACACTGTCTCACACGTGTGCATGGTCACACATTTAGCATGCAGAGGCCAAGTGAGAAATTCACTGAGATCACTCAGGACACCTCTGAGATAGCTGATGAGAAAAGGCTGGCATGAAAGCAATTGCAGAAGACCTCCTAACATAAAGCTCTAGCTCTAAAGCCCTGCTGAGGTCTTTGTGCTCCCAAATGCCTTTAATTCTGAGAATCCCCACAGTGAGGTTAAAGTTGTTTTCTATTCAAGCAAGGTAAAACTAGATATTTAACTGAAGCTGAATTAAGTGAAAATAACAAACACTCTGTGCCCAGGATTGATGTTTCTCTATAACTACTTTGTCATCCTGAATCTCATACTGTTAGGTGTTTTATGATCTATTAAATTAAACTTTTATTCTACCATTACTGACAATTAGAAAGGAGTTCATAATCCATTGGCTAGTCCAAAAGAGTTTTGTTTTTGACTTGTATGTAATCCATGCCGATTTAGGAGGGCCTACATCATTCCTCGTCCCCAGCTGCTGCACCAGAGGCTCCTGTTTAGTGAAGAAGTACTTAGGCTTCTTCAGAAACAAGGATTGGGCCTTGGACTAGCCAATGGAATTTAAGCCATTCATACAAGGTCAACCAGTGGACAGGTAGTTTGGAGACTTATGAGGAGAACTTGTTGAAAACAAAATAAAACAAAGACTCTGTTCCAAGAAAATAATGGTTATTAGCTGGTCCAAACATATCTTCTCTTTTTGAGTCCATACAAAAATATAAGGAAGGAAGAGCCAGTTGATAATAAAAGGAGAGCCTAAACAAAGTGAGGGTGGTGGGTGGCCAAGAACCTAGCAAAGCCCAGAGGAAGCCCAGAGAAGACCACCTCGCATCATGCTTGGGGAGAGACGGCATGACATCCTTATAAAAATGCCTTCTCTGTTTCTCACAACATACAACATGTGAACTCACACAATAAACAAAATTCTAGTCTTGTTTCATGTTCTAGCAATGTTTAGTTAGTCTAACTGCATACACAATCATAGTTCAAAGATTTGCTTGAAAACATCTGAAGTATAAATATAGATCTGGAAAGAAAGGAGATGCTCTGCATACAACTCCTTTCTACAGAATGCTATCTAATAGCCCAAAAGTTAGGGAGCTTTCTTATGTATTATTTATGAAGGGAAAAAACAGTCTTGGGCACCTACTTTGAGAATTCTGTTGGGTACATGAACAGTTGCAATATGCTTAATTTTGAGAAAACAAAGGTATAGCAGAAAAACAGCAAATGCTTACTGAGCACATACCATATGCCAAATTTAATCTTGATAATAATTCCATTGGGCACTATTCTCATCTCCAAGTAGCAGATAAAGATATCGAGGGTCAAGAGGTAAAGTCAGCAGCCCAGGTCCAGAATAACTAACAATCCAAGGCAGGGATCCTGACCTGGTTTGTATGTCTATAAGGACTGTATTTTAATGGTTACATTCATCTGCCAATAATTAACTGCATGACCCTGAGAAACCAATTAACTACCCTGTGCTTCTTCATCTGTAAAATAAGAATATTGGCATAGATAACAACCATAATTACTTTTGGCTTGAAAATCCAGAAGTATGGATAAGTCACTTTGGAGTTTAAAGAGGAAACATTACTATCAACACTATCTAACATACAAGTCTTCACTTTGAGGAAAGTTTGACACATAGTAGGTACCAAAAAAGACTGAATGAATTAAAAACACATACTAGCCTTATTAAACATATTATTAAATCCTCCTGTCTTTGGCAACCCACTCCAGTACTCTTGCTTGGGAAATCCCATGAAGGGAGGAGCCTGGTAGGCTACAGTCTATGGGGTCGCAAAGAGTCGGACACGACTAAGCGGCTTCACTTTCACTTTTCACTTTCATTCACTGGAGAAGGAAATGGCAACCCACTCCAGTGTTCTTGCCTGGAGAATCCCAGGGACGGGGAGCCTGATGGGCTGCTGTCTATTGGGTCACATAGAATCGGACATGACTGACGTGACTTAGCAGCAGCAGCCACTACTATTCCTTTTTACAAAAGCAGGAATGGAGCCTTACAGAAGAAAAAGTGACTTGCTTACAAGTCACACAGTAAGTGATGAAAATAGCTTCAATACAAGCAGCTTCAAATCAAAATGTTGGAACTTGACTGAAAAGATAAAAATTGCATGAGTCTACAATTTCAAGTTGGCTTAATCTTTAGTGTAGGATTGTTTAAAATGTTTTATACCAAACCATGAACACATAGACAGGACAGATCTCAGGAAACCTACAGTTAAGAACAGGAAATCTGTTGTTCTCAGTAAAATTCCAGTAATTCATTACTCTTTCATTTCTAGTCTTGATCCACAAACTGGGGAAAGACTCTCGGCATACAGGTAGGGAATAAGGAAAGGTTAAATGTAAAAGTAGACACAGAAGCTATTTGAGAGTCATGTTGCAATACAAATGCAAAGGTATGTTTTTTAATGTTTTCAGAGGCTCATCTTCCTGGATAGATGCCAAATAAGAGATTTCTGAAGCTTTCAGACTGTTGAGGTCAGAATTGTTTTAAAAATGGAATGGGAATGTACTCCCTTACTGAGTGGTTTTATAAGATGAGCACAGGACTCAGTTTCTAGCTTTCTCAGGACTTGCTTGCTCCTTGATCTAGATCTGCATTTACTATTCAAAGAACTCAGGCAAATCACTAACCTTCTCAAGGCACCACTTTCCCAGGTCAGAGGAGCCCCTAGTGTCCTCTCAGCCCAAAGAGTTTCTGATTTCACTTGTGAAATTCAGTTTCAGGGGGCCCCAGAAACACCAGGGGCTTCCCTGGTGGCTCAGATGATAAAGCGTCTGCCTGCAATGCAGGAGACCCGGGTCTGATCCCTGGGTTGGGAAGATCCCCTGGAGAAGGAAATGGCACCTCACTCCAGTACTCTTGCCTGGAGAATTCCATGGATGGAGGAGCCTGGTAGGCTAGAGTCCATGGGGTGGCAAAGAGTCAGACACGACTGAGCGACTTCACTCAGTCACTCACTCAGAAACCTCAGTACTTTCCATTCACATGGCCACTTTTCGATCAGCCTATCTGGTTACACATAAAAAACTAACTCAACTGTTGTGTTTCTTTTATATTTTATACTGACTTTTGAAGCATAGGATATATCCCAGACTCCAGAATTTGATGATAAAGTATTTTAAAAATACTTCCTTAAACTCTTGATTGAATAGTGAAAACATAACTTACTTTCTGTTCATATTTTCAAAGGATTTCATATACTTCTATAAAACGCTCTATCAAAAACACTTATTTCTATACTTTGAACTGAAAGTCTTACTAGGACAGTTTCCAAAATCTGCTATAACACTACTTTGAAAAAGATAAAAATCGTGTGTAGGGTGAGGAAGCAATTGTTATCCACTTGCTGCTATTGCTTTGTTGTTGTTGCTTGTAATCAGCTTTCTCCATGCTCTGCTTTATGATGCTTTTACAAATCGATTCAGAAAGGGGTGGCCACAAGGCCTCACTTCTAAGAATCTTGTAGAAAAATTTATTACTGACGTTCAAAGATTGTAGAAGTTAGATTATTCTGGAATATGAATACTAAATGAAAATCCTTAATATCATGGAAGATCCAAATGAACAATGCAAATTTACTTTTAGAACACTATGTATGGGTTCAGTTCAGTTCAGTCGCTCAGTCATGTCTGACTTTGCAACCCCATGGACTGCAGCATGCCAGGCCTCCCTGTCCATCATACGTGGGTAACCAGAGAACATAGCTTTTGCTGAGTTAGGGAAAGCCAAGCTGCATCAGTAAAGATAAGTCGTAAATTTTATAAAGAGGCACAGTTTAATCAGTTCAAGTATGAACTGCAGTTTTACCATGCTATGCTTTTCTTTTGGAGTGTATTTTTTGGATAATCCTGATTTAAATAATAGTTAAGAATTATAAGTTCCATGTGAACTGCCTACAAAAGGGAATTTCCAAAGTGCTTAAAATTTATTTTCCTTAGTATTTATAATAGTTCTCCTTCAGCTGTCATGTACTATTTAACTGGTCATCAAATTATTTTTCAAAGATTCTGTAAAGGTAAGTTTCAATCTCATTGCCCTTCATAACGCTTACCATAAATGCTAACTAGTTGTTAGATCTGGGGGGAAAAAAGTCTAAACAGGAAATTATGCACAGCAAAGAGCAGTTTTAGATCATCATATTTATTTTTCTCAAGGTATCTAATCTAGAGCATGCTACTAAAATATCATTCCCAGTGCATGGGAAGAAACACATTCTTTCAGGATGGAAGTGTTAATTAATGTGCATGACACAGAGAGAACAAGAAAAAGGTTAAAGCTGATGCTTCTGCTAATAGCATTTCTAAAAATAGAGGGGTTTGAAACAATGCATTTTCATGTTAGTTAACTTTCTCAAAGCTCTAGGAATAGTGATAAGATACATTGATTGGCTAAAATAAAATCACCAGTTACACAGGTATTATTCACATGTACTTCAGTATCAACCAGTTAAATCATTTTTTTCTCATCAAAACTGATGTCATAGTAGGCAAGGTGTGGTGGGTTCCCTCCTTCATATAACCTCCTCCAGTGTTTTTCTTGGGTTAGCATCAGGAACAGATTTCACTCTGATGTGATTACCAAAATGCCCTATAAATTGTTAGCACAAAATACAAATCTACTCGTATCCTTTTTCAGTGTTGTCTAATAATATGTCCCAATGACAACTTATCCCATAAACACACTAAGCTTTCTTCTGGTCCTCAAACACATGAAGCTTTTCTATAATTCAAAGTCCTTGCCTGTCTCTCCATGTTTCTCTGTCTAGAACATCTCTCAATTCTCCTCCAGGTAAGCTCTAGCAAGTCCTTCAAAGCACAGATCAAGTATCTCTTCTGATAACATCTTTCCTGACTCTCCTAATTTGGTGGATCCTAGCACTTGTCTTCACAATAGCCATTTCCAATCTCTTTTCCTTGCTGGCTTCCTATTTGAGAAGCTAAAAATTAATATTTATCTTCCATGTTTCCTTTGCAGCCTAAAGTATTCAAGTGACTCAGTTCTAGCCAATGAGATGTGTGATATCTGCTTAGAGATATCCAGGAGTACTTTTATTTCCTAAGAAGTGTGTTAAGAGAACTCCTTCACTGACCACTCTGACTGCTTATGTTCTTTGACAGTAATCTTATGAGCCTGTGATTTCTGAGTCCCAGGAGCCATTCTGCAACTCAGAAAAAACTGATGAGGTTGGCAGAAAGGAAGTATTGGAAGGGCACATGTTTGCGACATCATGTTGAAAACAGTACCAACCCTGGGATCATCTACCAAAAAGGTCTGACTTGTTTTAGTGTTACTAACTGCTTTTGAGAGAATCCAGTGGATACTCCTAGCCAGGGTAAATACTTCCAAAGCATTCCTAAGATCTCTGTCTCTCTCAGGGCATCTATTCATACTGTTGGAATATTTTTCCAATGTACACCTCATTTTAAAGACTGTAAAGAGGTTAACAGGGGCTTCCCAGGTGGCACCAGTGGTAAAGAACTTGCCAGTGCTAGAGACATAAGAGATCCTTAGAATTTGATCCCTGGGTCAGGAAAATCCCCTGGAGGAGGGCATGGCAACCCACTGCAGTATTCTTGCCTGGAGAATCCCATGGATAGAGGAGGCCTGGCGGGCTACAGTCCAAGGGGTGGCAAAGAGTCAGACACGACTGAAGAGGCTGAGCATGCCCCACACGCACAAAGAGGTAACAGGTACTGGCAAGGATGTAGAGAGATAGTGGAAACCTTGTGAACTACTGTTGGGAATGTACACTGGCTCATTCACTATGGAAAATAGAACTACCACATGATTCAGCAATTTCACTTCTGGATACACATCCAAAAAAATGAAAACAGCATACTGAAGAGAGATCTGAATTCCCATATTCATTGCAACATTATCCACAGTAGATATGAAATGGAAATAACCAGTGTCCATCAGCAGATAAATGTATGAAGATATTGTAATATACTTATATGCACAATGGACTATCACTCAGCAACAAGAAAGAAGGAAATCTTGTAATCTGTGACAAGATGAATGGACTTTGAGGACATTATGTTAGGTAAATTAAGTCAGACACAGAAAGTCAAATATTGTATGATATCAGTTTTACATGGATTCTTAAAAGAAAAGGGAACCCTCTTACACTGCTGGTGGGAATGCAAATAGTACAGCCACTATGGAGAACAGTGTGGAGATTCCTTAAAAATTGCAAAGAGAACTGGCTTATGACCCAGCAATCCCCCTGCTGGGCATACACACCGAGGAAACCAGAATTGAAAGAGACATATGTACCCCAATGTTCATTGCAGCACTGTTTATAATAGCCAGGACATGGAAACAACCTAGATGTCCATCAGCAGATGAATGGATAAGAAAGCTGTGGTACATATACACAATGGAGTATTACTCAGCCCTTAAAAAGAATAAATTTGACTCAGTTCTAATGAGATGGATGAAACTGGAGCCGATTATACAGAGTGAAGTAAGCCAGAAAGAAAAAACACCAATACGGTATACTGACACATATATATGGAATTTAGAAAGATAGTAATGATGACCCTCTATGTGAGACAACAAAAGAGACACAGAGGTATAGAACGGACTTTTGGCCTCTGAGGGAGAGGGAGAGGGTGGGATGATTTGGAAGAATGGCATTGAAACATGTATACTATCATGTAAGAAACGAAGCGTCAGTCTATGTTCAATACAGGATACAGGATGCTTGGGGCTGGTGCACGGGATGATCCAGGGAGATGATATGGGGTGGGAGGTGGGAGGGGGCTTTGACATTGGGAGATTGTGTACACCTGTGGCTGATTCATGTCAATGTATGGCAAAACAAATACAGTATTGTAATGTAGAATAAAGTATTAAAAAAAAGAAAAGAAAAAAAGAAATAAAAGTTTCAAATTGAAAAAAAAAAAGCTGAACTCTTAAAAACAGAGAGTTGGAATAATGGTTTCCAGAGGCTGGGAGCTTAGAAAGGGCCAATGGTGGGAGAATTGGCAAGGCAGTATTGCAACTAGTAGATAAGTAAATCCTGGAGATATAATGTATAGCATAGTGATTACAGACAACAATAATATATTGTATTTGTATTATAAATATCAAAGTTGCTAAGAAACTAGATCTCAGTTGTTCACACCACAAAGAAGAAAAGATAATTATGTGAAGTGATAGAAGTTCTAGCTACACTACAGTGGCAATCATATTGCAATATATGGATGAAATCAATATGCTGTATAACAAACTTAAACAATATCATATGTCAATTATATACCTGTAAAAATAAATTTAAAAATAAAGATTATAAACTCGCCATTCCCCTAGCATCAGATCAAGCACAGAACAGAAAAAAAGTCTATTCATGTCTATTCAGATAGACATAAACCTTTCCTTCATGGGACCACAAAACACACCATAAACCGTTATCAGCATTTTGTTCAAATACATATTTGAAAAGCAATATGTGGTTTTGCTGAAAATTGCTTTGAAGAAAAACAGTCATACATGTGATAGGATACATTATTCAGATTATCAAAGATAATGATTTTCAAACTTTAGGTTTGAGGGTTATTTTTTCACCAACACAAATTTATATGATGGATGGGAGGAAAGATCCTGTCTCCTAGCCTGGCAAATGCCACAGTGACCCTTGAGGTATCTCTGAAGACCCTGGGATGCAAGGGAGCATAGACTAAAAATGACAAATTTAAAAAAAAGACAAACTTATTTCAAATAATTTAAAAAGCAGGACAGGAAAGTCCCAACGGCTAGAACGTTCAAGTGAACACCATTAATAGCCACAGAACTGGAACTAGAACCCAGAGGCTTGGTGTCCCCATCCCAGCATATGCTCTTCTATCCCATGATCCACTGACCTACCCAAATTGAAAGTCAAGAGACATTTGCAAAGGACTGAAAAATCCGAGATAGATGTTTTTTCTGGAACATTTTAATATATCCCAGGGAAAATGGAGAATATAGGAAAACCAACCAGCTTGGGAAAATCAAGGATTTCTGTCTCTCTCACCAGACAAGTCAAAGTGTGTGAGAAAAAAGGTGTTTAGGTCAAAGGTCATATCTTTCAGACAGTGGCTGCAGGTCAGTTCTCTCATGGAAGTAGGAAAGTTCAGCTAAAACAATGTCAACATTTTTCATTTTCTGGGTTCTGTGAGGCTTCACTCTGCCTATTAAACCCTGAGAAATCACTTTATACTCGCTTCCTTGCAACGTGCTCCTGCTTTGTTGTATAAAAGCCAAAGGGAAAGTAATCTCTAAATGGGTCTGCATCCCACAGAGTATTCACTTAGATGACATTCAAATCTGTTTTTCAGGTTTTTTTGGTGCCATTACAAGAAATCATACAGTCATTACACTTCAAATCTGACAGTTCTTTCGCAGCATGAAAGGCAGAAATTAGGTCCAAATGTATTTATTTAAATGCAAGGTTTCACTTACCACCAGGACATTTGTGAAGACTGAAAGATGACAGCAGATTGGGACGTCTGCACAATTGTTATTTTATGAACCCCCAACTGTGGATCGCCAAGCTCAAATATTTTAAATTCAAACAATAAGCCAGTTAAAGAGAACTTTCAACTACTATCTCTCCCTCCAGTTATTCAGAGAACTCCATTTAATTCACTTAGCAATCACATTTCCGAATGAAAGAGAAACTTTTGCTAAGAACAGCTTTAGAAATGTATTTGAAGACAAAGGATTCAATCAGGCAGCACTTAATTAATCAGATTTCAAAACTTCCATCAGAGTTGTACCTGAGAACAAAACACAAAATGTCAATCTTACTTGCAAAGTGTCCACTCATGTGGACACTGCTCTTGCTCCTTATTTTGTAGGGGTAGGAAGACAATTTCCCTGTAAAGTATCAAAGCTCTTATAGCCCCTATATGCCTCCAAAGGCAGTAGACAACAGGGAATTCATGAGCTTGATTCAGACTCAATTTTTGTAAATATTACCTCCCTTTGGTGACCTCAGCTCTTGAGGTTGTACCCCCCCAGGCCCTTTACACCAAGAGACCCTGATGATCTAATGCCTGATGATCTGAGGTGGAGTTGATGTGATAGTAATAGAAATAAAGTGCCCAATAAATGCAATGTGCTCAAATCATCCCAAATCCATCCCCCTACCCTGGTTCATGGAAACACTGTCTTCCACAAAACCAGTGCCTGGTGCCAGAAAGATTGAGGACCATTGTAAAGTTTACACCATGAGTAGGAGACAGGAAGGAAGCCCTTTATTCTCCAAGTGTCCTGATCTAGGATGCCTTGCCACTATCTTTAGAGTTCAAAGGGAAACCAGCTTCTTGATCTCTCAATACTCATGCTTTCATCTACTTCCATCTGACCCAAGTCTAGCAGCATGAATTTCATTATGCATTTTACCCTGTTTATATTCTGTCATCATAAGAAGGCCCCTATTCTCAGGTCCTCCCTTCATCTGCTATCTTGTAATCCCCAGAAGTAGTGTGGATGTATGTCCCAAGTTGCCATGGATGGAGAAAAGCATATAACCATGGTTTCAGTAAATTACTGTGTGGAAATCTCAAGGAACCTCAACACAACAAGGCTAGCATTCTATATTTCCCTACATGATTACTCTCTAACACTCCTAGACAACTACTGATTTCTCAACATATCTTACTCAAAATCTTCAATATCTCCTTTCCATTCTAACACTTAGCTGATAGACCTTGGCTATTATTTTCCTGGAAAACAACAAGATAAAACAAGCAAGCAAGCAAACAAACAAACAAACAAAAAACTGAAACAACTGGAAGAGAATTTCCACAGAAAGCCACATTACTTTCCCCTCTAACTCTATCCTCATACTACAAGGACATAATCATAGCCTTTACTCTACCTCCCCTCATATTTCAGTAGAAAAACTGCTTGTATTTCTAAAGTCAATGCATTGCAATTGTGTATTAGATCCAATCTCCTCCCACCTACTCAAAGACACAACTCTGGCAATTCTTCCTTCTCACTCTTAATTTCTTCCTCTCTATTGGATCAATTCTGTCAACATACAAACATGCTGTTGTATTGGTAATGTTTTTTATTTAATTGTTTGAGCCCACTGCACTTTCCAGCTACTACTTCCCTTTACAGCAAAACTCTTAAATGTTGTCTCTACTATGGTCTCTAAATCTTTCCCTCCTATTGTCCTTTATAACTCATCAAGCTTTCAGTTATTTCCCTATTGGTTGATGCCTCCCACATTCATAATTCCAAAAGTCATTTCTCAGTCATCTTAAAATTTGACCTATTAGCAGCATTTAACACTAACTGACATCCTGTTTTACTGGAAACACTGGAAGGGTTTTCTGTGAAAGATCAGAAGGTCAGGTCAGTTTTGGACAAGTAACATTTCAGAGGTACATGATTAGACATCCAAGGGGAGATGTTGAGTAAGCAGTCTGAAGTTCAGGGGATGGGTCCAGGCTGGAGATAAAAACTAGGGAATCATTATCATGTGACCTGAGATAAAAACCATGAAACTGCTGAGAGCACTAAAGAAATAAGCAAAAATTCAAGCACGTCTCAAGGGAAAGGGGGATAGTCAGCCATCTCAGTAATCAACAGTTCAAAGACACATGGAGATGATGGGGAAGGAGACGATGCAGAACCTTGTAGGAATGGTGAAAACTTCAGGAAGATAATCAAGGGTTAGGTGGAGAAACATTTTAATCACCAGAGATTCACAGGGGCTTGGGAGAGCAGACTGGCCACAAGAGGCCCCACCTGAGCAAGAAACAGAAAGAAAGAGGGGATTATACTTCCCAAGATCTGCACGTGGTGGGGTGAATGAAGGGTAAGGAGCAAGAATTTAGGGAGCTGGATGGGATGGAGAGTGAGAAAGAGACAGAGAAATAGAGAAATATGTGTGATCCCTGTCCCAGAACCTCTAGGCATCTATATCAAACTTACCAGGACACAGAATGCTCAGTGTAAATGGGCTTTTCAATGGAAACTGTGTAAGTATCAGATTCTGTGTCTGGCCGTAATTTACATCTAAGAGGGAGAAGGCCATGGGTATGCAGATCTACTGGAATAAAAGCAGCACAGTGACGTTTGATAATCCCAGGTGGAGCTGGGTTGGGGGTAGGTCTTTAAGCTGGCCCAGATCCTGAAATGGAAAGTCAACTGCAAGAAAGCTCACATGGTATACAAGCTTCATATATATTACCTTATTTAATAATCACTTGTGTTTATGATGTTTGAACTAGTGTCCCATTTTACAGATAAAGAAAAAAAATTGATGAGATCATATAAGTTGCTCTTGTTCCTCTGACTAATTTACGGTCTTCTGGGACTCAAATCCAAGCCTTCCGAACCACAAAAACCAATCTATGCCTTTCGTTCACTATTCTTTTCTCTGATAAATGATCTTAGTAATCAAATGCCAAAAAAAAAAAATGTAGTTAACTGTTCTTATAATTCAACTCCATTATGCTGAGTATCCAGGGAATCACAGAGTTAAAGTTTTAATATTATTTATCTCAACATCTGGATGACTAAATTGCTTTCATTGTTTTATTCTATAGATTAGGGAATCTTTCATTTACAATCAGTATATTATTGACATAAATATTTTCCTTTTAAAAATAAACTAAATTGCTAAGACTCAAAAATCAAAAGAATGTATATAAATATCCCAAATTCTAGGGCATCATGAAAAATCAGAAGGCTAGACAATACCCACACAGAGTTGGACACGACTGAAGCAACTTGGCAGCAGCAGCAGCAGCAGCAGCAGAAAATACAAAACCTGCATTCCCAAAGATCAACAATTGTCTGGTGCTGAATTTCTAACCTTTACATGAGGTATGTGTCCTTCACTTCCTGGAGCACCACTCACTCCCTGGAGCATCAGCAACTTCACTCTTTCATGTCCTGCCTAGTCCCTGTGAGCATCCAAGTTTGTCATTCCTGCCTAGGTTCAAAACATTCCATGTCTACTTCATTCTTGCAAGGAATTCAAAATAAACAATGACCCATGTCCAAACACATAAGTGTGCAGACTATTCCTAGAGTCACCTAAGCAAGTGTACCCTCTGCAGCAGAAATAATATACACTAGGGTATCATCTCTTCATAGATTACACTTCCATAATTCTCAAGAGGAACACAAGAAGCAGATGTAGGTTCCAGTGCTATCGCTGCATTCTCTCAGTTACTAAATGCAGGAGAAAACCTGTTGAAGGATTTTTCTCATGTTAACTAGGACAATACAGGCAGGCCTTTCAGGAAGTGGATCGTGTCTTACTACTGGGATGACTAACAAGAGCTGTAGTTCCTAGCACTTCTCCACCATGGGAACTCCATGGATATGAGTACTCCACCTGAATGCCATTCAGTTGCAGACATGGGGTATATAGGCCAAAGCACCTAAGATTAGCTGGGTGCATCATCATATTGTTTTCATTTCTACTTTGTAGGACAAATTGAGAGAGTGCCAAGATAATAGTTTAGCAAAACACATATTGAAAACAAACAAAAAAAAAACTTAAAATTATTCTACTTTGGAATCTGTGTTTGACTTTTTGCAACCCTATGGACTGTAGCCTGCCATGCTCCTCTCGTCCATGGGGATTCTCCAGGCAAGAATACTCGAGTAGGTTGCCATTTCCTTCTCTAGGGGATCTTTCAGATCCAGGGATTGAACCAACCATCTCCCACGGCTCCTGTTTTACAGGTGGATTCTTTACCACCGAGCCACCAGGGAAGTCCTTACTGCATTAATAGTCATCATCAATAGCAGGATGGAAAAAAAAAGGGACATGAGAAATATTTTTGCAAAACTGGAATACAGGCAGTTTAATAAGGCCAGCTTCTGATTTAACAAAGAAGAAGAAAAATAAGGATCTAGGATAGACATTTACTAGCCAAGACCACTCAGCTCTTTAAGACAGAGCTGAAAAGTTCTATTTCACTTTTGGCCATAAGGAACAAGCCCAAGGACAATCTTGAGCTGAGTGAGTGGTGACCAGAATAAGAAGAAAACAAGGGAAATGAAGAAAAACTGAAGTGGGCTTCCAGAACAGGAGGCTTCAAATACTGATTTTATATCCAGTCTATTTAGGTCCATCAGCAGTATAGGTTAGAAAAACTTTGCCCTTTAATATCATTCTCCACATGTTGACCTTTCTCTTCTCTCTTCCAGCTTGAGTATTAATCCTCCACAGGATATTTGTTATTTGGGGGATATCTAACAACCTTTTATCTGCTTTTGGGACATCCCAACCGTGAACTCTGTGATGTTCAAGCTGGTTTTAGAAAAGGCAGACGAACCAGAGATCAAATTGCCAACATCCGCTGGATCTTGGGAAAAGCAAGAGAGTTCCAGAAAAACATCTACTTCTGCTTTATTGACTATACCAAAGCCTTTGACTGTGTGGATCACAATAAACTGTGGAAAGGTCTGAAAGAGATGGGAATACCAGACCACCCTCTTGAGAAACCTGTATGCAAGTCAGGAAGCAACAGTTAGAACTGGACATGGAACAACAGACTGGTTCCAAATAGGAAGAGGAGTACGTCAAGGCTGTATACTGTCACCCTGTTTATTTAACTTATATGCAGAGTACATCATGAGAAACGCTGGACTGGAAGAAACACAAGCTGGAATCAAGATTGCCGGGAGAAATATCAATAACCTCAGATGTGCAGATGATACCACCCTTATGGCAGAAAGTGAAGAGGAGCTAAAAAGCCTCTTGATAAAAGTGAAAGAGGAAAGCGAAAAAGTTGGCTTAAAGCTCAACATTCAGAAAACAAAGATCATGGCATCCGGTCCCATCACTTCATGGGAAATAGAAGGGGAAAGAGTGGAAACAGTGTCAGACTTTATTTTGGGGGCTCCAAAATCACTGCAGATGGTGACTGCAGCCATGAAATTAAAAGACGTTTACTCCTTGGAAGAAAAGTTATGACCAACCTAGATAGTACATTCAAAAGCAGAGACATTACTTTGCCAACTAAGGTCTGTCTAGTCAAGGCTATGGTTTTTCCTGTGGTCATGTATGGATGTGAGAGTTGGACTGTGAAGAAGGCTGAGCGCCGAAGAATTGATGCTTTTGAACTGTGGTGTTGGAGAAGACTCTTGAGAGTCCCTTAGACTGCAAGGAGATCCAACCAGTCCATTCTATAGAAGATCGGCCCTGGGATTTCTTTGGAAGGAATAATGCTAAAGCTGAAACTCCAGTACTTTGGCCACCTCATGCAAAGAGTTGACACATTGGAAAAGCCTCTGATGCTGGGGAGGATAGGGGGCAGGAGGAAAAGGGTACGACAGAGGATGAGATGGCTGGATGGCATCACAGACTTGATGAACGTGAGCCTGAGTGAACTCGGGGAGCTGGTGATGGACAGGGAGGCCTGGCATGCTGCGATTCACGGGCTCGCAAAGAGTCGGACACGACTGAGCGACTGAACTGAACTGAATCTTTTGGGAGAAATTCTACTCCTGTGTGGTAGGCAGACCCAGTGAGCCTGATAATCAGGTTGTTCTGCCAGTGGGATGGCTATATTACCTAGATTAGGCCAACTGGATTCTTTTGCTACCATCAGAACCACCCCAGATGATAAATCTTGAGCTGAGTGATGCAAAAATGGGAAACCATAGATTGGAGCTCATTCCTATCCACAGTGAAGAAAGCCTTGGTAAGAACATTTGTTCTTGGCTCCCCCGTGGCTACTCCACAGCTTCCCTGTGTTCTTTTCTCTTCTGGGCATGGTTCTCTATCCTTTTATTCTGTGAACTTTTATTGGGCTGGCCAAAATGTTTGGGTTTTTCTGTAAAATCTTAAAACTTTTTGGCTAGTCCAATACAGCCCTATAACAGATCACTTGTCTCTTTAAGCTTGGCCATACCAGATTTCCTGAATCCAAAGAACTTACATCAAAAAAACTCTGTGGGGTATTTGGCTATCTCTACAGAGCTTCTGTTCATTCCTGGCATTTGCTCTCTGGTAGCTCTAGCTTGCCCATGGCTCATGATGGTGTTCCAAGCCTCACTACGTAGCCATGACTAGGAAACCTTAATGTAAAAAGGGGGAGTAGTTCTTAAACATGCCTTTCCATCTATGTCATACATAAATCCAAAATCAGGAGCTTGGGCCTGTGAATATGCATTTTCACTAGAAATCTAATTGATTCTGATATAAGTTGTCCCTAAAATACGCTGCTCTGTATCAAAAAATGCTCAACATTTGTTCCCACTGGTTGAATGTCTTCTTCTACCCATAGTTCTTTGATCATGTTGAAACTTCACAATCCTTGTATTCCCATCTTTTGAAGTAAAATGCTGACTCAAGAATTAATGACTGGGAAACATGAAGATGTAGAGACAAAGAATAGCTGTTGGGATGGGGAACTGGCAAAACTTTAGTGTATAATTCTGCCACACAGCAGAATCAGCAAACTCACAGTTCCATTAAAGTATAAAGGCCTGACCCATACTCCCAAGTTGTTTTTACAGGAAGCAGACCCCTCCCCATTGAAAACTGCTGACCACAAGAAAACAGACCCTAGACTGGTTTGAAACCATAGGTTGATGATACTTGAAATTTCACCTTGATGCCAACCAATCTAAGAACTGTCCAGGAGCTAATCACACCTTGCTCCTTGAGTACCATAAAACTCCTCACTACCCACTCCAGAGTGGATCACACAGTTTTGAGGCCATTATCCCACTATGGCCCCCTTCGCCTGGCAAAGCAATAAAAGCTACCCTTTTCTACTTCATCTAAAACTCTGTCTGCATCTCTGTATTCAGCACCAGTGAACAGAGGCTAAGTTTCAGCAACAGTGTTTGTGAGAAGAAAGTCTGTTGGGCGCAGTTCTCTCCATATGCCAGGTCCATTCAGTCTGTAGAGTGGTTCAGGGGACCACTCTCTGTGCAGCGACCATGAGACTTTGCAGGAGCTAAAGAATGGTCAATCAGTTCACACCAAGCCATCCCTAAAGTAGGGTCGGTGGTGTGGTTTTTTTACCAGAGGCTATGAGTGACAGGCAATGCATGTGATGCTACAAGATACCTGAGTAAGAAAGCAGGTTCCTGACTACCTTGCCAGCATGCCTTCCATGTAGCATTTAGAAGGTCTTTCTGACTTGGTTCATCCTTTGAAAAATAGGATCCAAGATTTAATGAAATGTGCTTAAATTAACAATTCTCCTATCTAGGAGGTACAGACCTCTAATGAATAATTGGAAGGCCGATTACTTACATATCCGTATTCTCTTGTTAATCACTTTAATTACCACCTTCTGATCTTCTGTGCAGCAAAAACTCAAAGAAGCCTTTCTCTCCAGAGAATGATAACACTTTCCTGTGGAGCCCTAAACTTCTTTATAGAAAACTAGGTCTTAGAGTACTAGGGTAAGTCTTTACGGAAACGTATGATCCAAAATGTCCAAACTTCCAAAAATTATAAATGTGAAAGGAACCATAAAATAAGATAAAAAAAAATATCTACCCTGTGCATTTACTTAAATAGTTTCTCTGTAGGTGAGTATATTTTCTAGCTTCTTTCTGTATTCAGTGCTTACAGAGGCATAACATGGGCCAGGTACTCAGCTAGGAACACAAGATAGCTCAGATAAGTTCCTTGCCTTCAAGGAACTGAGAGCTTAGTAGTGGAGACAGATAAGAAAAATGCATAAGTAATACACACGTGATTTAATGTAAATATGTATGAATACAGGGTTATTAGCTTAAAGAAACCAATCATTCTGTGATGAAAGGAGTTGGGAAAGAGACAAGATGGAGTACTGAACAGAGTTTGAGAGAACCAGCAAGGTAACCAGAGCAGGAGAGTGGAGGCTGATTAAAATAGACAAGATTCTGTACAGATGTATAGACATGAAATGAATCCAGTGTAAAGACTGGACAAGAGGAGAACTGGGAAGATTTGTCGTGAAGGACTGGTATGCTTCATGAATGGAGAGCTAATGAAAACTTGTGATCTACTGAACGTTTTCAAAAAATAACTTTAAGAGAAGGGGAGCAGATGGACTGAGAAGGAACGAGCTAGGGCAGAGGAATCAGAGAAAATTGCCTTTACATCACAAGAGAGATCTGTAGGAACCAGGATGGAGAGGAGGGAACTAGTCTAGAGCTAGTTCAGAGAAACCATGGACTGAATTTACTTACAGGGGCTCAAAGTTATTAGAAGCATGAGTTTTGGGGTCAAATGAAGTTGAATATAAACTGGGGCTCTGCCACCCACTAAATGTTGAACATTATATTGGTAATCTTATCTCTCTGAGTTTCACTTTCTTCATCTTTAAAATGAAGATCATGTTATTGAGAGGATTAAATAAGCTAATGGTGTAAAGCACTTAGTATAAATTAAAGCCTAGCATATAATAAATGCTTAGCATTCACTGAATGCTGGTATTATGACTATCATTATTATTACAAATATTCTAATGAATAATTGATAGAGAGAGATAGCAGAGAAGGTCATTGGAAATGACTATCAAGCTTGAAAGTCTGGTAAATGATAATGCCACTAACGACAAAGGCATTTACTGAGAGTTTAACATATGCCAGGTAGTGTTTTCAGAGGTTCGCATACACAATAGACTTTAATCCTTATAAGAATCCCTGATATTATCATCTGCCCTTTACACAGGCAAAAACTGAAGTACAGAAAAGTTGAATAGCTTGAGTAACACAGCCAGTAAGTATCAGAACATAGAAACTTTGGTTTAAGAACATGCACAGAGAAGACAAGGGATGTTCTGGAATGGGTAAAGGGACCTTGGTGAGGGAAGAGAGATATCATTAGCTAGGTGGAGTTTAACAAGCTCAGAGACACTGACGTGGAAAAATGTAGTAGTAAAGCTAGAAATGAAGGTATGTTCATAAATCATTTTTCTACTCAAAAGAAAGACCAAGGAACAAAGAACCTGAGATAGCAAAGCATGAAGAGCTACTGCTAGCAGGAGATTAATCAGAAAGGCAGAAGTGCCTCAAAAACAACTTTGCAAGGCAAAGAGAAAATACAACCGGAATAATGCAAGCTCAATTTCCACGCAGACTTCTCAGGAAGCAATCCATGTGTGAAGGAGAGAGGCATCTGTACTACTCCATTCTCCCAAAATTCACATCCCCAATGTCAGCCGTGAGAGTCACATGGCTAGTGTTGTTCCTTGAACAGCTCCGTCTCAATGAAACAAAAGGGAAATCAGGATTTTTCCTCTTGGGGCTGCTCATCAGGAGGTTTCAGATGGCAGAGAAAGGAAGAATGTGGCTTTCCTGCCAAGGACTTCACCAGGGGCTTCTGGGAAATCCACAGCCCCATCTGGTTCTGAATGACAAAGCTCACTTGGCAGTCACTTCTGAGGGGAACAGCCCACATCAGTTATCCCTCCTAGTGAGCCCTCCCTGATAGAGCATTCACAGAAGACTGCAGGGAAGGTGGAGTCTCCACTGCTAGGTCTGGAAGCTTGCCTGAGAAATCTTTCCTCATCCTAAACTTGTCACTATTCTTCAATATCTGAGCTTTTTCCTTCCATCTTCAGCATAAGAGCACCCTTGGTAACTCTCCCAGGGTTTATGGAATGTTTTCCTCTAGAGCACATAACACCTGGGTAACCTACCTGACCCATGACTTCCATCCCTGTTCTAAGGCTGCATACAGACACACACAACCCTCAGCCCTGACACAGGCACCTCTGCAGTCAAGTTCATGCCTCGTTCTGATTGGACAAGGGACAGACACATGACTCAGAGTTCACCAGTGAGATTCTCTCCTCTGGACATTTGCAGGCTCTGGATGGTTTGAGCTAATATCATCAAAGGGCCAAGACCACCATTTGGGGAGTCTCTTTTGGCTGTAGAAAGACTGATTCAGAAAGCAGACACACAGGGAACACTCCAGATCTTCCTTCCAGTCCCTTCCAAGGCCTAGATGAACTTACTGCTTTAAAATGTTATGAAATAACCCTGTTTTTCCAATGAATTACCCTTTTTGGATTAGTTAGAATCAGGATCTGTTACTTGTAACCTAAACAACCTCCACTAACATATGCAATAGAGAAAATTATATAAATGCAAATGTTGCTGGAAATTTCACTCTCCAGAAGCCCAAGATAAGGCAGAAATGAGCCTCTCTCTCTTGGTAATATATTTCTGGGCAAAAATAACAATGATGATGATAAACAGAGTTGCTTATACCTTTCACTTTTCAACGTGTGTGTATTAGTTTATGTTATTTAATCAAGACTCTTGGTATGGCATTTCAGTCTTTGCTAGTAGAGAGTGAAACTAAAGCACAGAAAAATACCCTCATTCAGCCTAATTTATCTGCATTCCTGGACCTTCCATATAGTCATGCTGGAATTACTGGTTTGAAAATTTATAGTGTTATTTGAAATCGATATTTGGGATGGATGGATCACTGATTAGGAAAGCCTCATCACCACTTGATTTTTTTTCTTTTTAACGGTAATATAGCTCAACTCCTTTGAACCTATTTACAGTGAAGATAACACATTCAACATTTCCTTTTGGAGAGTGGATGTTCATGCCTGCAAACCTCAAGCTGACATTTAATATGCAAGATTACTGCTGGACAAATTTCAAAGTATGAAAGATAAACATTCTGTTCATAACACACCTTCAAGAGCATAAGAATGTATGCATCATATTATCACTATTTTTAAAAAACTTTGCTGTACCTCCTAATATTAAAAATCTGTTGTGTTTTTAAGTAGTTTCTCTCTACCTACTAACTGCCCTTTCCATTTCCTGTCTAAATTCTCTGGGCTTTTATAAACCCTGACTTTTGATGCTTGCTTATGTTTCAACAGATAGCATTAACATCCACTTGGCTATACGAGGCTGGGAACTCATTGAAGGCAGGGAATTTATCTTTTGTCTCTGCATTGTCAGCACCAAATACATAAGCAATTTTTAACTATTTGCTGGATATTAAAAAGTGAGCATGCAGCTCAGGGACAAAGAGCATATGGCTTTAGACTCTGTGGGTGTGAATTCATGTTTATTAATGAAGTGCATACCCTTTCACTCATGACACACATTTATGCTAAATGTTATGGGAAGGAGAAAGTTGAGGAAAAAGCATAAAACATTATTCTTTCTGTGATGAAGATTACAGACAGAGTACTTATACAGAACTGATGACTATTTTTAGCTTTACTGCAGCTGTGATTGACAAAAAAAAAGTATATGTTTAAGGTGTACAATGTGATATTTTGATAAACATCTATGCTGTGAAATGATTACCACCATCAAGCTAATCAAATTTTCACTTCATACAGTTATCCCTTTGTGTGTGTGTGTGTGTGTGTTGAGAACATTTATGATTTACTATCTTAGCAGATTCCAAGCACACATTATTATTCACAGTAGTCACCACAGTGTACATTCACAATAGTCACCACACTGTAAAAGAACTTATTCATCTTATAAATGAAAACCTGTATCCTTGGAAACATGTCATGGCTACTGTCATAATCATCATCATCAGTCTATTTATTAATCATTTAGTATATATCAAGCATTCTGTTAAGTTCTTAACATGCATTATTTAATTATCACAAGCCCTTATGAGGGAAGTGTTATTACTAATTCCACTTAATAGATTAAGAAACTAAGGCTCACAAAGTTCTAAGCCATTTGCTCAAGATGACAGCTAGAACATAATTTTGAATTCAAATTTGCCTATCTCTAAAGTTAATAGCTAACTCCATGCCAGAAAGACTATACCATCTTTAAGGGTATAAAGAAAACAGAGAAGAGAGAGAGGATGAGGCAAGACTAAAAAAAAAAATTCCAGCTCTTGATAGATCTCAGAATACATTAACCTGAGCATCCTTATTTGGACATAGGCATGTATTTTAAAACTGCAGAACTTCTAAATAGTCTCTCTGAAGAAAAGCTCAAAACAGTTTCTATAGAAGTTGAAAGCTTGATGATGAGCCAAATTTACTGCTGAAGGTTAAATTGGAAGGCTCCCAGGCATCATGGCAGAGGATGGGGCAGGCCCTGTGTGGGATTTATTGTTCCTGAGGAAAGCAGCAGCCCCAGCACCACTAATCAGATCATACATCAGTAGAGTGATTACTGTTGACTCTTCTCGACACACAGAAAAACAAGTGGTTTGAAAGTAAACGAAAGCAGAGTCTCTCAAGCTCCTTCATCTCGCACAGGAAAGCTATGAATCACGTTGGTAAAGGATTAATCATCTCTAGGTGTCGCCTGGGTCATAACAGAGGTGTTAAGTTCTGTGCAAGATGGCTTATATCACAGATACAAAACGAAGAAGCCAAGAAGAATAGGGCAATAACAACCTCCGAAACAAACGATTAGTGAGAGTGAATTCCCTTTATGGGCACATTTACATAAACAATGTGATGTGAAAGAGCTTTGAATTGAGAGTCAGATCTGAATTCTACCCCCTGTTCTGCCATTAATTATCCCATAGGGTTTTGCTGAAATGCTCTGAGCCTTCATTTCCCTATTTATCAAACAAGTAGTTGGCTGATGAACTCTTTATTCTTAATGTTTTAAACTGGCATTGATTACAGGTAGAAACATCATTTAGGGAAATTGTGTAGACTGAAAGTAGGTAGTTAGTCAGACAAAAACAAACATCATAACACTTTAACGTGCAATCTAATAAAAGGGTACAAATGAACTTATCCACAAAATAGAAATAGAGTTACAGATGTAGAAAACAAACTTATGGTTACCACAGAGTAAGTGGGGAGAGGGCTAAATTGGAAGAGTGGTACTGACATATACACATTACTATATATAAAATAGATAACTAATAAGGACCTGCTATGTAGCAGAGGGAACTCAACTCAATGCTCAGTAATGGTCTATATGGGAAAATAATCTTTAAAAAGTGGATATATGTATATGGATAATTGATTCACTTTGCTGTTCACCTGAAACTAACACAATCTTGCAAATCAACTATTCTTCAATAATTTTTTTATATTATTTTATTTTTTATTATTAAATTTATTTATTTTTTTAATTACAATACTGTATTTGTTTTGCCATACATTGACACGAATCAGCCATAGGTGAACACAATCTCTCAGTGCCGAAGCCCCCTCCCACCTCCCACCCCACATCCTCTACTTGAATCATCCTGTGCATCAGCCCCATGCATCCTGCATCCTACATTGAACATAGATTGGCGCTTCGTGTCTTACAAGAAAATATACATGTTTCATTGCCATTCTCCCAAACCATCCCACCCTTTCCCTCTCCCTCAGAGTCCAAAAGTCCACTCTATACCTCTGTGTCTCTTTATTGTCTCACATATAGAAAAAGAAAGGACACCTGGGTTGTAGTCTGATTGCCCAGATGAAAAATTCCCTCTCTTCTCAAAGCCTTACTTTCCCTGTCTGTAAAATAAAAACATTGGATTGAAAGGTCTCCAAAGATTCTTTTAGCTATTGAGGCCTTAAAATCTCTATTTTCTTAATCTTACAATACTAACTTTAGGAAATAACAGGTGATCATTTTGCCTCTAAGAGGAAGGAATATTTTCAGCTCACCCAGGAGTCAAATGCAAGTAAAATTCTGAAATAAAAACAACAGAAGGATAGATTAGACTCTGACAATACTAACAATCTATGTTTTTATCCATGGGGGAAATGTATTGACTGGATTTTTACAGGCAGAAACAGAAAGAACATTTTCAAAACTTTCCTTGTGAGAATACAAATGCAAATGCAGGTTTGCTGGCTGGAGTTCAGCTGAGTAGAGGCACAAGGTCAGAAATGCTGGTACAATTGTGTGGGTGCAAACTCGGGCATAACGCCAATGTAAAGCATAACATTTCTTTATCCCACCATCTCGTCTCCGTTAACACAGTGCCTTGTAATAGCGTGTGTGTGTGTATTAATGTGTTTAAAGCATACCTAGATATCTCTGACTGATAGGTTTTGGCAGTGTTCTGTGACACTTGCCAAAGGAGATATGTGTTAAAGGATCAAAGTGAATTTTCAAACAGCCTATTAAGTAGCAAAATTCAAGACTGATGCACATATCACCATCTCCACATCTGTAGGGAACTCCATCCACTCAATAGTGAAGTCAGAGTACCTGTTATTAAGACAATTCAAATTTTAAGAATATTTCTTCTGAGCATTTTGAAAGCAACAGTATCACTGGAAACTTCAGAGGTACTAATATTTATGCAGATTTTGACAGGCCAGCTATGCAGGATGCTAAGTAGTTTTAGGCAGGAGATAGATGGGCCCCTCCAGGGTAAGCAGCTGGTGTTCATTCCCTGTGGATAGAAACTCCGAAATATCAATAGCAGGACAATCTGAGAGCGGAAGCTAGGCCCCACCCAGATAAAAGACACCACATATTTTTCATTCTGGAAGTCAAGAAGATGTCTCCAACTAGAAAGCTCCTTGGAGGTCAAAAGGAAAGTGATGCTAAGTTAACCATTGGCCTTTTCACTGGAATCCATCTTGGCTCAGAGATACACTCACACATATGGAAAAATCCTGAGATGTATTAAATATGGACTCAGAATCAGGCAGATAAAAATGCCTAGCCAAAGGAAATCTGAATGAAATGCCCCATAAAAGTGATTCAAACTCCATGACGGTGTGACTATCTTGGAATCCATCCACGTGTCTATCCACATGTACTATATTCTTTCTCCTCCTAATAAACACTTTACTGTTTCACTGTTTTTCATCTTTGTAGGAATTCTTTTCTGCAAAGCTAAAGGGTCAGGGCCTTGTCACTGACCACTGATCTAGGCTAGGATCTGGTTCTCTCACTGCCAAGACTTGGCCTCAGTCTCCAGCCAGAGAACCAAAACTCTGCTTCAAGCCACTGAAGGATAAGGCCACCCAAGATCACTTTCTAGGGATGTTCTCATTAAATCCTCACAACCACCTACATAGTAAATATGAACTTGCAACCATCTACAGGGTAAATATGAACCTAACAGAAATTAGGGTCTTTGCCCCAGTCACATGTATAATCAGCAGAAGCACTGGCTTCTGAACTGAGGTGCGGCTAATTTCAGAGCACCTGAATCTTTCATAGCTGCTAGTCTATTGGTGTTCCTGTACTTGCTCCTCAGGTGCTATACAAACATGGAGGTGTTATGCAAAACTCCCCAATTCAGCTTTTCCAGCTAAAAAGAGAGAACAAATACAATAATAAAATCTTTGTGTTTTTTACTATCAAAGACAACATAAAATATAAACATTTAAATTAAACCAAACTCTGCAATGCCTATGAGAATAGAGGCAAGCCAGTTTCCATTTTCACGCCTGAGTTTTCCAATCCATCAGTTTGTTAAAACAAATGCTTGATTTTATGGAGATGTGTTGAGGATGACATTTTTTAATGTGAAAATTCCCTGGAAAATTGAAAAGCTATGTACAATTTGTTTTCACTATTTTCATCATCATTTGAACATAATAAAATAAAATACAGTTCTTGGAAAAGAAAAAAATTCCTGTACTTCCTATATTTTTCTTTAAAAATACATTCATTTAAAATTGTATCTCATATGCTGAAAGACTTTAGAAGCCTGAAAGATTACTTTGCAAGAAGAGACATGTGCATCCAAAGGAAATTCTGTGATTATTCAATTGTTCTAATCACTCATCTTGGAGGTGTAAATTTGGAGAAGACAACACTATCAACAGAAGTTGTCAAGAATGTTTTCAATCAGCATCATTTTGCCCCTGTCAATGGTACAAGCAGCAATCCTCAATTCACAAAGCAATGAGTATTAGCAGCCATTAGCACCAGCCTCCCAGATGGAAAGCACTAAGAATCTGGCTACACAAAAGAGAAATCACTCTGGTGTACAAAATGAGCAGTTGACAATTTTAGAAATACAATTTGCTATTTGACATATTTCATTAAATATGCACCACATCGATGAGCTTTAAATTTGAAGTTTATACATTACAGGAAAGTTGAGTTTCAGAATGAAAAAAAAAAGTCTACATTTTGTCTAAAACTCAAATAATGTTTAGAGCAAGAAGGAAAAGATTGCTCAGTTCAATCTAACTAGCCTCCAGTACCAAATACTTGGAAGAAGTATTTGATAAGTCCTAACTCATGAAAACAGTGTCAGACTTTATTTTGGGGGTTCCAAAATCACTACAGATGGTGACTGCAGCCATGAAATTAAAAGACCCTTACTCCTTGGAAGGAAAGTTATGACCAAACTAGACAGCATATTAGAAAGAAGAGACATTACTTTGCCGACTAAAGTCCATCTAGTCAAGGCTATGGTTTTTCCAGTAGTCATGTGTGGATGTGAAAGTTGGACTGTGAAGAAAGCTGAGCGCTGAAGAATTGATGCTTCTGAACTGTGGTGTTGGAGAAGACTCTTGAGAGTCCCTTGGACTGCAAGGAGATCCAACCAGTCCATTCTAAAGGAGATAAGTCCTGGGTGTTCTTTGGAAGGACTGATGCTGAGGCTGAAACTCCTACACTTTTGCCACCTCATGCAAAGGGTTGACTCATTGGAAAAGACTTTGATGTTGGGAGGGACTGGGGGCAGGAGGAGAAGGGGACAACCGAGGATGAGATGTCTGGATGGCATCACCAACTTGATGCACATGAGTTTGGGTGAACTCCAGAGTTGGTGATGGTCAGGGAGGCCTGGCGTGCTGCGATTCATGGGGTCACAAAGAGTTGGACATGACTGAGTGAATGAACTGAACTGAACTGAAGTCTTGCAAATGTGGTACCTGATGGCTGTTATTTCCTTTTGAGTACTGACTGTGTTTTGGCTCTGTTGTATGAAATGTAAAATTTACCAATCTTAAAAACTAGCTATAAAATTGCAAGGAAGGAAACGGAAACCCACTGCAGTATTCTTGCCTGGGAAAGCCCATGGATGGAGGAGGCTGGCAGGCTACAGTCCATGGGGTCACAGAAATGTTGGACATGAATTAGCAACTAAACGACAATAATCAAACTGAAAAATATATTGTTAGTGATTATGAATAATCCAAAACCAAGTCAAACTAGCTAGAAATGACAAAACTTCACATGCTGTTCAGCTTAATATATAAAATGAGACTGAGTTCTGAACTTGCTTCTTATCTCCCCAAATGTAAGAGTCCAGTTTTCTTTTTAAATTTATTTTTTTCTTTTTTGACACACTGTGCAGCATGCAGGATCTTAGCTCCTGATCAAAGACCAAACCTGCATTCTCCTTCCCAAGGGAAGTGAAGCAGCTTAACCACTGGACCACCATGAAAGTCCCCAGAGTCCAGATGTATATGTATATATATGTATGTGTATATATATATATATATATATATATAAGTGTGACTATATATACAGTCATGTGACTATATTAATTCTGTTTGATTTGAAAATAGCACCCACAATGTTATAAGGATTAACAAGAATCTGAGAATCTCAGTTCTATGCAACATTGTGACAAATACTATTGCCTGGCAAATTTAAGTCACTTCTCTCTTTCTTTTGTGCTGAGAGAATCCTAACTTGTTTATCTTCCTCCAGATGGAAACATCCTTCAGGGATGCTAGATTACTCACTAGCTTCAGGGGAAATCTTGATCATTCTAATCCAGGCAAAGTGGTTTTATTTTCCCTGCAAAAAAATTGCTTTAGGCATAGACTTGTAATAAAATTGGACCAGAGAAATTTAAAGCAACATCTGTTTGGGGACTTCCAGAAATATCTTCCCATTTTAATAAAGGCAAAATCAGATATTACAGTTTTCTAACTGGTCACTGTTTTCTGGTTGTGATGTTTTGAATTGCTTAGAACTTGGCAGCCCACATAAGAGAACATGAAAATGGGGCGGGGTGGGTGGGGAACAATGAAGGCCATGACAAGTCACTAAACTGATGAATCAACCAACTTTGCAATCTTCTTATCACATGAAATAATAAACATTGTCATTTTTTTATCTGGTACTTGCAGCCCAGTGCACCGTAACTACTTTATATGTCTACTCAGAGACTAAAAATTCCAGTTCTATTATAAGACCACTGATGAACATATACAGTATTAAAATAATTCAGTCACCCACACTAACTACTTGCTCTATATTACATAGTGGGGAAACAATTTTGTATCATAAGAAATACAGTGCTTTTGGCAATTTTATCATGTCTACTAAATAAAAGGTGATGTTTATTAAAACACATATCAGGAAAGACAAATGGTAGCAAACAGAGTTTGGTCTTAACATATAAGTCCTACATAATAACCCTTTTGTACAGTCATAAAGAATATTATATTCAAGGCTCTGAGAGTCTCTAAGTCTTCAATAAAACAAGATAAACTTTATAAGACTTAATCAGGGGTTTGTTTCCCAAGCTTTTTTCATATAATCCCTTTTTCTTTAAACATATTATTGATCCCATGGAATAAATACTTACTAAAGAACTTGGACCCCAAATCCAAGGAGTGGTGTCTGTGTGAGTCAGGAGGGAGGAGAGGAGCTACTCCATGTTCAAGGTCAGGAGGGGTGACCTTCTCCAAGGTAACAAGCAGTGGCTGTGCTTTGCTTGAGCAGCCATGAAGAGATACCCCACGTCCAAGGTAAGAGAAACCCAAGTGAGACAGTAGGTGTTGCGAGAGGGCATCAGAGGGCAGACACACTGAAACCATAATCACAGAAAACTAGCCAATCTGATCACATGGACCACAGCTTTGTCAATCTCAATGAAACTAAGCCATGCTGTGTGGGGCCAACCAAGACAGATGAGTCATGGTTGAGAGGTCTGACAGAATATGGTCCACTGCAGAAGGGAATGGCAAACCACATCAGTATTCTTCCTGAGAACCCCATGAAGAGTATAAAAGGCAAAATGATAGGATACTGAAAGAGGAACTCCCCAGGTTGGTAGGTGCCCAATATGCTACAGGAGATCAATGAAGAAATAACTCCAGAAAGAATGAAGGGATGGAGCCAAAGCAAAAACAATATCCAGCTGTGGATGTGACTGGTGGTAGAAGCAAGGTCAGATGCCGTAAAGAGCAACATTGCATAGGAACCTGGAATATCAGGTCCATGAATCAAGGCAAATTGGAAGTGGTCAAACAGGAGATGGCAAGAGTGAATGTCAACATTCTAGGAATCAGCGAACTAAAATGGACTGGAATGGGTGAATTTAACTCAGACGACCATTGTATCTACTACTGTGGGCAGGAATCCCTTAGAAGAAATGGAATAGCCATCATGGTCAACAAAAAGGTCCAAAATGCAGTACTTGGATGGAATCTCAAAAGTGTGAGAATGATCTCTGTTCATTTCCAAGGCAAACCATTCAATATCACAGTGATCCAAGCCCATTCCCCAACCAGTAATAATAAAGAAGCTGAAGTTGAACGGTTCTATGAAGACCTACAAGACCTTTTAGAACTAACATCCAAAAAGATGTCTTTTTCATTATAGGGGACTGGAATGCAAAAGTAGGATGTCAAGAAACAACTGGAGTAACAGGCAAATTTGGCCTTGGAGTATGGAATGAAACAGGGCAAAAGCTAATAGAGTTTTGCCAAGAGAAGGCACTAGTCATAGCAAACACCCGGTTCCAACAACACAAGAGAAGACTCTACACATGGACATGACCAGATGGTCAACACTGAAATCACATTAATTGTATTCTTTGCAGCAAAGATGGAAAGCTCAATACAGTCAGCGAAAACAAGACCGGGAGCTAACTGTGGCTCAGATCATGAACTCCTTATTGCCAAATTCAGACTTAAATGAAAGAAAGTAGGGAAAACCACTAGACCACTCAGGTATGACCTAAATCAAATCCCTTATGATTATACGGTGGAAGTGAGAAACAGATTTAAAGGACCAGATCTGATAGACAGAGTGCCTGATGAACTATGGATGGAGGTTCATGACATTGTACAGGAGTCAGGGATCAAGACCATCCCCATGGAAAAGAAATGCAAAAAAGCAAAATGGCTGTCTGGGGAGGCCTTAAAAATAGCTGTGAAAAGAAGAGAAGTAAAAAGCAAAGGAAAAAAAAGAAAGATATAAGCATCTGAATGCAGAGTTCCAAAGAATAACAAGGAGAGATAAGAAAGCCTTCCTCAGAGATCAATGCAAAGAAATAGAGGAAAACAACAGAATGGGATAGACTAGAGATCTCTTCAAGAAAATTAGAGATAGCAAGGGAACATTTCATGCAAAGATGGGCTCGATAAAGGACAGAAATGGTATGGACATAACAGAAGTGGAAGATATTAAGAAGAGGTGGCAAGAATACATGGAAGAACTGTACGAAAAAGATCTCATGTCCAAGATAATCACAATGGTGTGATCACTCACCTAGAGCCAGACATCCTGGAATGTGAAGTCAAGTGGGAATTAGGAAGCATCACTATGAACAAAGCTAGTGGAGGTGATGGCATTCCAGTTGAGCTATTTCAAATCCTGAAAGATGATGCTTTGGAAGTGCTGCACTTTATATGCCAGCAAATGTGGAAAACTTAGCTGTGGCCACAGGACTGGAAAAGGTCAGTTTTCATTCCACTCCCAAAGAAAGGCAGTACTAAAGAATGATCAAACTACTGCACAACTGCACTCATCTCACATGCTAGTAAAGTAATGCTCCAAATTCTCCAAGCCAGGCTTCAGCAATACGTGAACCGTAAACTTCCAGATGTTCAAGCTGGTTTTAGAAAAGGCAGAGGAACCAGAGATCAAATTGCTAACATCCTCTGGATCATGGAAAAAGCAAGAGAGTTCCAGAAGAACGTCTATTTCTGCTTTATTGACTATGCCAAAGCCTTTGACTGTGTGGATCACAATAAACTGTGGAAAATTGTGAAGAAGATGGAAATACCAGACCACTTGACCTGCCTCTTGAGAAACCTGTATGCAGGTCAGGAGGCAACAGTTAGAACTGGACATGTAACAACAGACCAGTTCTGAATAGGAAAAGGAGAACATCAAGGGTGTATATTGTCACCCTGCTTATTTAACTTATATGCAGAGTACATCATGAGAAACACTAGGTTGCAAGAAGCAGAAGCTGGAACCAAGATTGCCAGGAGAAATACCAATAACCTCAGATATGCAGATGATACCGCCCTTATGGCAGAAAGTGAAGAAGAGCTAAAAATCCTCTTGATGAAAATGAAAGAGAAAAGTGAAAAAGTTAGCTTAAAGCTCAACATTCAGAAAACAAAGATTATGACATCTGGCCCCATCACTTCATGGCAAATAGGTGGAGAAACAGTTGAAACAGTGGCTGACTTTATTTTGGGGGCTCCAAAATCACTGCAGATGGTGATTGCAGCCATGAAATTAAAAGATGCTTACTCCTTGGAAGAAAAGTTATGACCAACCTAGATAGCATATTCAAAAGCAGAGATATTACTTTGCCAACAAAGGTCTGTCTAGTCATGACTATGTTTTTTCCAATAGTCATATATGGATGTGAGATTTGGACTGTGAAGAAAGCTGAGAGTCGAAGAACTGATGCTTTTGAACTGTGGTGTTGGAGAAGACTCTTGAGAGTCCCTTGGACTGCAAGGAGAT
This sequence comes from Nanger dama, assembly GCA_917880005.1. NCBI lineage: Eukaryota > Metazoa > Chordata > Mammalia > Artiodactyla > Bovidae > Nanger > Nanger dama. The sequence goes on from CAKJTW010000008.1 coordinate 38,909,169, forward strand.
CCAACCAGTGCATCCTAAAGGAGACCAGTACTCCTAAAGGACCAGTTTCTCCTAAAGGAGAAACTCCAATACTTTGGGTACCTCATGTGAAGAGTTGACTCATTGGAAAAGACCTTGATGCTGGGAGGGATTGAGAGCAGGAGGAGAAGGGGATGACAGCGGATGAGATGGCTGGATGGCATCACTGACTCCATGCATGTGAGTCTGGGTGAACTCTGGGAGCTGGTGATGGACAGGGAGTCCTGCCTGGCGTGCTGCGATTCATGGGGTCGCAAAGTGTCAGACATGACTGAGTTACTGAAGTGAACTGAACTGAAAAGAACTTTGAGAAGAATTGTGTGCTTGCTTGTGTTTAGTTGCAACTGACTCTTTGTAATCCCATGGGTTGAGGCCCACCAGGCTTCTCTGTTCATGGAATTCTCCAGCAAGAATACTGGAGTGGGTTGTTATTTCTTCCTCCTGGAGATCTTCCTGACCCACGGGATTGAACTAGAATCTCCATTATCTCATGCACTGCAGGTGGATTCTTTACCTACTAAGCCAAGCATTAATTCACAGTAAAAATGTTGACTTCAATAAAACAGAAGAAAATATATTTAAATTTTTCACCATTTAAGCCTTCCTAATTATAGTAAATGTTTTTAAATGAGAATAACTAACGTTATGAAATGCTTACTCTGCATGGGGCACTGTGAGAGCCACTTTAACTCATGAATTGCAGACACTCAGACGCAGAACCTCATTTAACCCATGAAGAAAAAGAGGCATAGAAAGACAAAAAACCCTATTATGCTCAGACTTAAATCACACTCACACTTCACAAAGCCAGAAAAGGAAAAACTTTATCTTACACTTAACGCTTTTGAGCAAAAAATATCCTATCAGAATAACATGTGGGAATTCAGTGTCAACTAGCATCTGAAAACCTGGGCTGATGGCCCCAGGATGCAGTGATGTTGATATGATCTGAAGATACTTCTAATTAAAAACACAGTTGGATTTAATTTAATCCTGTCACAAACAGCTACAGTCTTCCTCTTAGCAGCATTTGCATTTGTAGAAATCCTTTGGAATTGTTTAGGCTTTAATTTTTTAAAGCCCATAAGACCTTGGCACATCTTTCATAAGTAAAAGGAAAGACAGCTGAAGTTTAAAAGGTTTTTGAGCATCTCAGCACAGTATGTTTCTTGAAGATTGGGGAAGTATTCCAAAATGCTGCGTATAAAGTGGGCAATAAAATAAACATTTTTCAGTTGGCTCTGCTGCTCCATGTTTTTCATTAGTCTAACTAGTACATCCTTTGCCTAAGAAACGCAAGTACAGTGAAGATCAACAAATAAAGGTAGGATATGTATGTCCTTACAATGTATTAAAGTATTTTAATAGCCTCTTGTCATCTGACTAGCAATGAAGTGATAAAATGTTTTTTAGTATCCTAAGTAAACCTACAAAGACAAACACCATGAGTTTGATCAAACCATAAGTACATTTGCCCAGTTCAGTTAGTTCAGGTCAGTCACTCAGGCATGTCCGACTCTTTGCGACCCCATGAATCGCAGCACGCCAGGCCTCCCTGTCCATCACCAATTCCTGGAGTTCACTCAGACTCACATCCATCGAGTCCGTGATGCTATCCAGCCATCTCATCCTCGGTCGTCCCCTTCTCCTCCTTCCCTCAATCCCTCCCAGCGTCAGAGTCTTTTCCAGTGAGTCAACTCTTCTCATGAGGTGGCAAAAGTACTGGAGTTTCAGCTTTAGCATCATTTCTTCCAAAGAAATCCCAGGGCTGATTTCCTTCAGAATGGACTGGTTGGATCTCCTTGCAGTCCAAGGGACTCTCAAGAGTCTTCTCCAACATCACAGCTCAAAAGCATCTATTCTTCAGTGCTTAGCCTTCTTCATAGTCCAACTCTCACATCCATACATGACTACTGGAAAAACCATAGCCTTGACTAGACGGACCTTCGTCGGCAAAGTAATGTCTCTGCTTTTGAATATGCTATCTAGGTTGGTCATAACTTTTCTTCCAAGGAGTAAGCGTCTTCTAATTTCATGGCTGCAGTCACCATCTGCAGTGATTTTGGAGCCCCCAAAATAAAGTCTGACACTGTTTCCACTGTTTCCCCATCTATTTCCCATGAAGTGATGGGAGCTGCGAGTTAGTGTGCCGGCTAACTAACCACCGCGCGCTAAGCGCGGCCGAGAGGAGCTACCCCAAGTCCGACGTCAGGGGCAGCAGCCTAGAGTACCAGGCTGCGACAGGCGCAGGAACGGCCGAGAGGAGCTACCCCGTGTCTGAGGTCAGTGGCAGCAGGGAGGAGGCACCCCGCATCCAAGGCCAGTGGTAGCCGGGAGGAGGCACCCCACATCCCAGGCCAATGGCAGCCTGGAAGGAGGCATCCTGCATCCGAGGTCAGGGCAGCGGCTGGGTGGAGCTACCCTGCGTCCAAGGCCAGAGGAGGCTGGGGGAGACACCTCGCGTCTGAGGTCAGGGGCAGCCGAGAGAGACACCCGCATCCGTGTCCGAGGTCAGAGGCGGCTGGCGGGAGACAGCCCCGTCCGAGGTCAGGGACATTTGCCCGTGCATGTATATTAAAGCTAAGTTTTAGATGAATAAATTATAATTTTAACTTAAAAATAAATATATCAATTTTATTGTAAGGTCAAAAGGCTTGGCTTAACAGTGTACTGTGCTTCAAATAAAATCTAATGTTCTCCTTCACACAAAATATTGTATTACGGTATTTTAGAAGGCAGGTAAATAATACATAAATATTAAATCACCTCCATTTATGCTTTTTTCTTTCCAATGTGTTTTGCATCTTCTTATTTTTAAAAAGTGTAATACTGTTGCTAAAATGGGAAGATATACAGATGTTCTTGTACTGATGTCATTCTAAATAGAGGGAGATGTTTTGGAAATTCTCAAAACATCTTTCAAAAGGAAGCTGAAGACTGGGGAAGGGGTAAAGGTCATCAGACCCAATTGGTAGATAATGTCTGATGTGTTTTCGATTATTAGTTGCTTTTCCTCATAATGTTAAAATAATGTGCATTCCTTCATAGCACATCTCTACAGTCCTAGCAGGCCCCTGAAGTATTGTCAGTTTATCACACAAGTGTTGCTCACAGAAGTGAGTATGGAGATTATGTCCACTCCTCAGGAGGTTATGCCAGAACTACCACAGGACCACCAGACAGCCTTGCTGCTGGGTTGGACAGCTGCCATTACAGCTTTGAAGAGAAAGGGTAAAAAGCCACAACAACTTAAAAAAAAAGCAAAGCCATCTTGAAAATCTAAATTCTGGTTACAAATAATACGCTGGTTTCTGAGAATATAGAAACACCTTTTAAATGACTGCACCTTGATGGAAGGCAGATGGAGGCCTAGAGAAATATCATAAGTTTTGCAAGAGTCTTTAAGAACAAATGACCCAGGTTATGTTTGAGATAATTTCCCCAAGTAGAATGCTCTGCAAAAGGCTAATTTCTGTCATCCATATCCATCCATATCATTTTCTTTGTCTTAAAGATCTGTTGAGTTATAATTTACATACATTAAACAGCATATATTTCAAGGGCATGGTTTGATAATTTTTAACATATGTTCACATCTACAGAACTATCTCAACAATGAGGATGAGAAACAAATCCATCAGATCCAGTAGTTTCTTGGTATTCCTCTGAAGTATTTCTCCTGTGTCTCTCCAATCACCCTCTTCCATCCCAGGCAACCACTGACATGAGTTATACATTGCTATAAAGTTAACTTGTGTTTTCTGGGATTTTATATAAATGCAGTCATATAGTATGTACTCAGTTTTTGTCTGGCTTCCTTTACTCAGCATAATCACTTCGAGATTCATCCATGATGCTGCATGCATCAGCTGTTTTAATGCCAAGTACTTTTACACCTCATGGATATATCACAATTTGTTTATCCATTCATCTGTTGCTAGACATTTTTGTTGTTTCCAGTTTGGATTATCACAAATGAAGCTCCAGTGAACATTCATGTATGGTTCTTCGGTGTGGACATATGCTTTCTTTATTCTTGGGTAAATACCTAGGAATACAATGGCTCAGCCATATGTTAAGGGGGTGCATGTTTACTTTCTTAGGAAACTATTAAACTGTTTTCCAAAGCAGCAATACTATTTTGTATTCTCACTAGTTATACATGAGAGCTGTTCCATATATTCAAAAACACTTGGTATTTTCAGGTTTTTAGAATTTAAGAGTTCTAGAGGTGTGCTATGATATCTCCCTCTGATTTAAATGCACATTTCCCCAATGATAGTGATGTTGAACATTTTTTCATGTGCTCATTTTCCACTTATGCATGTTCTTTGGTCAAACAACCCTTTAAATCTTTGCCCCATTTCCATTGGATTGCCTTTCATTATTGAGTTACATAAGTTTTCTATATAATCTAGAGAGACTCCATAGTCCATGTCCTTTGTTTAATGTCTGTTTGGAAAGTATTTTATCCAGTCTGCACTCTGCTTTTTCATTTTTTAACACTGTGCTTCTAAAAGAGCAAAAACATTTTTTTTCTTTTGTTCTTTGTATTATGTTAAAAATCTTTGACAAACCAAAATTCACTAAGCCTTTTCTCCTATTCAAGAAGTTTCTAGAAATCCCATAGTTTTTGTTGTGGCTACTGTTACTTTTAATATCTGTCTTCTCGCTGTGGTAAATTGTAAAAACTGCTCTTTCCTATCTTTCATATCTTCATGAAAACTCATTTCCTACAACTAAGTAAGGCCAGAAGGTGGTGTTCACTTTTTATAAAATGGCAAGTGTGTTTATCTCCTTCTTTTGAAAAACTAATTCAGAAAAAGAAAAAAAAAAAGCTGCAACATTGTATAAAACATGTACGGTCATAAAAATTGCTGTTGAATTCCAAGAAAACTCCTGCTGATATGAGCAATGGTGTAAATGTTCAAAGAAGTCTAGGGTATAGTGAATTGTTTCCTTAAAGTGTGTTGGGACTATATAAAAATTGACCCTGGCTGAAAAGAAGGAAGATTTTAAAGATTAAAAATAGATGCCATGTTAAACCTTCTGAGATGGTATTTAAAACTAAAGACTAAATAATTTAAAACTTTGGATAAGTTGCTTCCTGCCTTCATTTTAGAAGTATTTTTCCCCTGGTGAGTCATGAAATTATAACTGCGCAGTGATGTGTTTTTTTTTTAACTTTTAAGAAGTATGCTCTTATTAAAATATAAATATTTTGTATTTATTCTTTTGGTTATGAATTTCCAAAGCAAAATTGTGGTAGATGATTTATAAATAGGTAAGAATAGTATTTCAAGTCAGTTCAACATAAATGTTGCTGGTTTCCTGCTGCTGCTGCTGCTAAGTCACTTCAGTCGTGTCTGACTCTGTGCGACCCCATAGACGGCAGCCCACCAGGCTCTCCAGTCCCTGGGATTCTCCAGGCAAGAACACTGGAGTGGGTTGCCATTGTCTCTCCAATGGGTGAAAGTGAAAAGTGAAAGTGAAGCTGCTCAGTCGTGTCTGACTCTTCGCGACCCCATGGACTGCAGCCTACCAGGCTCCTCCGTCCATGGGATTCTCCAGGCAAGAGTACTGGATTGGGGCACTATCGCTGGTTTCTTACTATGTTTAATAACTAAATGATATGCTAAAGCACCAATGCTGGCCATGAAGACACAAAAAAATGGAATAATAAATGAAATCTGTTGTTAAATCTGTTCTTACAGGTGTCCTATTCATTGAAAGATGTATAACCTCATGTAATCCACGCCTAGTGAAGAGGTCAGGAAATGGAGAGATGATCTATGCTGGAAGGGAACAGAAAAACATTTATATCAATAAGTGGTGGAGAATAAGGATTTTAGGGATTATCTCAAAAGAAATCAAGAAAAGATTGGATGTGAGGACTCTAAGAAGACAAGAGTGTCAAACAGAGAATTCATTCATCAGATGTAAAGTGTCAATGACCAGTAATCATGGCAACTTCATGAGTCATTATTGTGCTAGAGTCTGGATCAATAGGAATAGATGAATGTAATTAAAATTGTTCTTAGCATTGAAACATGTATACTATCTTGTAAGAAACGAAGTGCCAGTCTATGTTCAATACAGGATACAGGATGCATGGGGCTGGTGCACAGGATGATTCAGGGAGATGATATGGGGTGGGAGGTGGGAGGGGGCTTCAGCATTGGGAGATCATGGACACCTGTGGCTGATTCATGTCAATGTTTGGCAAAACAAATACAGTATTGTAATGCAGAATAAAGTATTAAAAATTTTAAAAATTATTTAAAAAATAAAATAAATAAATAAATATGGATGTCCAAAAAAAAAAAAATTGTCCTTAGAAGATCAGCCAAATAATAGTAAGAAGAATGGCTCGAAAAGAAGAAGGAATAAAGGAAAAAATGTACTTGGAGAAATTTAGGAATAAAGTGGAGGGTGACCAGGCTAGGTAAGAAGATCAGTGGAAATGTTTTTTAAAGGCAAATCAGAGCTATTAATATTTTAAGGAATGATGCACTCTCTGCTCCACTATATGTTCCATGATCATAGGAACCACATTTTCCCTATTCATTCTTTCATTCCCAGAAGTTAGCACTCTGAAGTAAGGAATAAATGAATCTTATCTGTACCTTAAGAATACTACTGTTCTTAATCCACAATTACAGTCATAGATTTCAACATTCTTCTCTTAATAACTAATAGAACAGGTAGACAGAAAATTTATAATGCTACAAAAGACATAAATAATATTATTAACCAACATGACCTAATTGATATTTATAGAATACTCCATACAACAATAGCAGAATATGTAAGTGCATGCAAAATATGTATCCAGATTGGCTATATATGGGCCATTAAAAAGTTTGAATGAATTTAAAGGGATTCAAATCATACAAAGGATGTTTTCTGACCAAGACAGAACTTGATTACAAATCAATCACAGAAGGATAACTGGAAATATCTTCAAATATTTGGAAACTGAATAACATACTTTATAATAACTTTTGGCTAAAAAGAAATTTAAAAAGTAGTTTTAACTGTATGAAAATGAAAAATATCAAAATTTGTGGGCTGCATCTAAAAATAACACTGAGAGAGAAATCTAAAACTAAACATCTATATTAGCAAACAAGATAGGTCTTAAAAATCAAACCTCAGATTCCATGATAATTAATTAGAATAATTAAGAGCAAATAATATCCAAAGTAAGCAAAAGAAAGAATAAGAAAATAAATTTTAAAAGGGCAGAAATTAATAAAACAGAATTAAGAAAAAATAGGGATAAACAAAATCAGAACTGGTTTGTTAAGAACATAAGTATTAATAAACCTAAAAATTCCCTAGTATATTGATCAAGTAAAAAGGGGAAGTTATATATGCTTATTATCTTGAGTGTGGTGATTGTTCATGAGTACATATAAATATACGTCAAACAACAAATGCACTTTAAATACATGCATCTTACTGTATCAATTATACATTAATGAAGTTTTTAAAAAGAAATAAATACTGTCTTAGTAAGGGTCTCAAAAGGCTTCTATATCATATCATGTCTTAGTATCAACTTTTATCAACTATTAAATCCACATATAGCCTTTCTTTTCCTGGAGAATTCATGTGATCATGTACAATAGCTGTAGCTAGCAAGTTGTGAGAAGTATCTAGGGTTCTGGGGAAAATTCTTACTTTACAAATAAAAGTGAAATACATCCAACTAGGACAGTCTCTCACTCTGATTCTTTCTTCTACTTTGAAACGACATGTAGTGTCTGGGAGTGTAACAACCATCTGGTAACTCTGACAAGCAGATAAACCATCGCCAGTCACCATCCACCTCTCTACATAATGTCCCTAATAAGAGAAAAATAAAGCTCAAATGTTTACTTAATTGTCAGGTTTTATTTGCAAGTAGATACTTTGTAGATAAAAAACATAGCTCTTTCCCATCCTTCTTGACTTTTTTTTTTTGCGTCTTTTTTTTTAATACTTTATTCTACATTTTCACACATTAATATCCCTCTTTTACATCTCTACCAGAATTTCACCCCCTTACTTTCTCTTCTGAATCTTTCTGTTCATTTTTTTCAGTAAGTCTTAACAAACTACAAAGGTATTCCTAAGAACCACTGATATTTCACCAAGTTCTAAAAATGCAAAATTCATTCAATGACCAGTAAACATACAGAATATGTTCAACACTGGCAACCAGAGAAATGCAAACAAAACCACAAGATCCCAATTCATATGCACTAAGATGGCTATAATCCAAAAGACAGATGATAATAAGTGCTGGCAAGGATATGGAGAATAGAACTCTATACTGCTGGCAAGAATATAAAATGGTGCAGCCACTTTGGAAAACAGTGCTGAACATAGAGTTATCGTGTAACTCTGCAACTAAACTCCTAGGAAATGAAAACATACATCCACATGAAAGCTTGCAAATGTTCACAATGCTATTATTATTAACAGTAGTCAAAGCAATAAACAACTCAAATGTCAATCAATTATGAATGTAAAAATAAAAAGTGGTTGCAGAAGGCTCTTGAGAGTCCCTTGGAGAGCAAGGAGATCAAACCAGTCAATCCTAAAGGAAATCAGTCCTAAATATTCACTAGAAGGACTAATGCTGAAGCTGAAACTCCAGTACTTTGGCCACCTGATGTAAAGAACTAACTCATTGGAAAAGACCTTGCTGCCGGAAAAGCTTGAAGGCAGGAGTAGAAGGGGACGACAGAAGATGAGATGATTGGATGGCATCACCGACCAGATGGACATGAGTTTGAGCAAGCTCCGAGAGCTGATGATGGACAGGAAAGCCTGGCGTGCTGCAGTCCATGGGGTCGCAAAGAGTTCAACACAACTGAGTGACTGAATTGAACTACATATGAAACTTGAAAACATCACACGAAGTGGAAGAAGCTAGTTACAAAAGACCTCACATTCTATGACTTCATTTATACAAAATGCCTAGAACAGTAAAATTTATATAAAGTAGATTAGGGGTTGCCAGGCGATGGGAGGAGGAGGGTAATGGGAGTAACTGAAATAGAGTTTTTAGTTAGTTATTAATTAATCAAATATTTAGCTGGAAGAATTTGGTTTTTACTCCCTCCATAGGGACTTAAATTATTAGGTAGCTTACCTGTTTTCACTCGTCTTCCAGTGCAAGTTTTACTGCTACCAAGAAATGCCCAAAGAATAGAGCTCAAAAGAAGTGTAGATTTTTGCATGTCTCAATGAGCCCTGGCTAGAAACCATATACCACTTATTATTTTAACCTTCAAATATGTAGAAGTATGGCCATGTTATATTGATGAAGATACTTAAGAGTACCTCATGTTTGTATCATGTTTATACTATAGAAGGAAATGGTCTCACCTACCTCTAAAATGTCATGTTTATAATGCCATCTGATCTCACAACCCCAAGAAGAAATCAGGCTTAAATTATCATATAATTGTTGTCATTTAACATGTTTGCTTGAACAATGTTTTTCTAAAGCTCAAAAATCTTGGATGTTCTATTTAGTCAGTGAATATAGGGAAATAGTGCATTTATACTAAACTGATTTCTGGCAATCCATGGTTAAAAATATTTAATGTGGCAGCCAGAACAAAGTTCAAGATATAGAAGTATTAATACTTCTCAAACAGACAGAGACATAGACATAGAAATAAAGATTCTCTTAGCTAATTATCTAGACTATTTTCTTAAGAAATCATTTTAAAGAGTCTAAAATCACCCATGAGTAGATTATTTGGAACAAGCATTAGAAGCCAAAACATGAATTCACATTTCCCTTTAAATAACTCTTCATGTACAAGCCCAGGCTTTACAATCATTGAGAGTCCCCAAACCACAGCTTCATCAGCTCACTACGCTTCCATTTTTTCCCTGATGGTTTCATCATGTCATAAAATAAGGCAGTCTTTTAGCTCGTCTTCTATTGTCTCAGTTTGTCTCTTTCTTTTCTCCTTCCTTTGCTATTATAAATTCATAACACCTTAGGCCTGACCTGCTTTAATAGATTCTCAAATGCTTCTCTCCAAAAGAATATAAAGTCCATTGTAAAGAGTCTGACAGGAGGCAGTGCTTTATAAAATTCCAGTATACAGTAGAAAAAAAATACATCCCTTTAAAGTTTAAAGATTTTATTCCCCTCTACAAAAGATACTCAGGGAAAAAGCTCCTTTTAAAATGTCTTGCCCTGTCACTTCATTAATATTTACATTTTCTCTTATGCTGGTGGCTACTTACTGGATATCTAAGTATGTTTCTACTGTAAGGGGCAATTTTCCCCTAGTTTTTCATGGGCCTTTCAAACAGTAGGTCAGTATTCACTTGGTGGGTTTTTATTCCTCGAAGACATCTAATTGTCTTTGATTCCTCTTTCCTAAATATTTTGTTTGATTGTGACCTTCCTTTGAACTCCACTTGCTAAGGAATGGGTCCATGCTTTCTCTTTGACGTTCTTTGCTCCTGCGCCTTTTGGTTCTTTGTGCTGATGGGGCGCTGGCAGGCATGGCTGTGAAATGGGGAGGATCGGGCTGCGGCCAGTCCATAGTGCCTCTGTGCAAATTAGAAAAAGGCACCTCTCCCTGCAGCAGCCACAGCCCTGCAGGTGTCCAGCCCAGTGAGCAGAGTGGCAGCAGGACTCAATACCTCTCATCCTCTCATCCACGTAAGTGCCCCTCAGCCGAGCAAGTGCCCAACATCCATAAGGTCTTGGGAGTCATCACCAACCTAATGACTTGCTTTCAGTCATCCTTCACAAACTCCTTATAAGCAACTGGCTCCATTCAGCTGTTACTCTGACCCTGATGGCATCTATAACCTAAGAGGCTGAAATCCCAGGCTGGACATCCCGTCCTGTGGATATGTTTCTCTATAGCTGTGGATATGAGGCAGAGGCTAAACAGGCAGAAAAGAATCACCCACCCTGAACTTAAGTCTTATTTCTCTTATCGGTCTCACTTTGAGTAATTTACTCGGTGTCTCTGAGTCTCAGGTTCCTTATCCGTGAAACTGGGAGAGGAAAACCCATCTCACAGTGCTGCAGAGAGGAACAAGTCGCACGTTGTATGTAGAGTTTAGCACGGTTCCTAGAGGAGAAAAGCCTCTCAAAAATGGCAGCTGCTCTAACTCTGCTGCATGTGCATTTTAAAGAAGATTTATTGATGGATAAACTGCCAAAAATCGGCAAGGTATTTCCACCACTGAATTTGTTGCCATAATAAGGCATTTTTGCCTCACTAGCATGGCATTTTGCAAAGCGAGGATTCTTAAGGCCCAAAGGACAACTGTGAATGAATATTTAGAAGTCTTCAACTCAAATGATGTGTTAACTCTGAATTCAGGCTTCTTTCCAAAGAAATCTGACACTCATCACATAGCGGACTCAGGAAAGATTTTTACCTCCGTTTTCTAACACGCAAATCTTTTGATAAGAATTTTTAACTCTCTGTGGATCAATATTTCTTGAGCAACTACATGTACCAGGATGTTTCTATGAGCTCCTCTATATAGTAATCTCATTAAAATTTCCCAACAACCTTGAGCACTGGGCATCATTATCTACCGTGTAGAGGTAATAAAACGGAGACTCAGAGGGGTTTGCCTTGCCAAGGTCACACAGCTAATGAGTCTCATTAGAATTCATGTTTTATGACTCTTAAAGAATTTTTTGCCATTATACCACTCTAATTTTCATTTTGATGAAATCCTGACTACCCAAGCAATGTGAGGTGCTGAGAGAGAAGTCCCAAAGGAAGAGAGGGTAAGCATTAACATTCCTCCATGGAGCAGCAAAGCTGCTAATGGAAATTTTGGCTAACTGAGGCACACTAGAATTGTGGTAACTGCCTTGGAAATCTACCAAGTAAGGCTTAGAATTCTTCTGGAGAGGGGGAACTCAGTCTCAGATGGCTGAAACCACAGAAAATCCCTCAAGGCACTGTAGCCTTGGCTCCGACGTCTGAAGGAATATTCAGTGCATCATCACCGTCACCCTGCCCTGCGTAAGGACAGGCTCTGAGAAGCTGCAAGATCTTGGAGATCTTCCCAGAAACTGGCTTCTGTACAGGGGATATCTACTTGGTATGAAAAAAAAAATGTCCAAGTCCTTTTCAAAATAGATTTTTTTTAATCCATAAAGTTCTGATATAGATTTGTTGCTCCAATTATAAGAACATTTCAAATAACAACAGATGTTGGTTCTCAATGTTTTCTTGTGTGTGCATATGCTTAGTCACTCAGTTGTGCCCAACTTTTGCGACCCCAAGGACTGTAGCCTGCCAGGCTCCTCTGTCCATGGGGATTCTCCAGGCAAGAATACTGGAGTGGGTTGTCACAACATTTTCCTAGATGATATTATAAACCCAAATCTGCCCATACAAGCAATGACTTTAACATTAATAACAGTTCACTAACAGACAAAGAAAAAATATTATATAGTTATGGCAGTTAATTCTCTCAGTATAGCATCTGGCGTTACATGGTACTCAAAGAAGTATTTAATAAAAATTTTAGGACAAACAGCAAGATAGCCAAACTACTCAATAATTGGCAACAGAAATGTACATGATGTACATAACCATTTCCTTACAAACACATAGCCTCCTCTAACTTTCATCTACAATTCTGGGAAAGAATTCTATTCAGTCATTTGTCTGTTGGCTGCCTCTCTATTTTAACAGTGGTGTTACTGGACTTTTAAAATTAACTTCCTAGCATTAAAAATACGATTAAATGTGGGGCAGGATTTTAAAGATGTCAAGAGATGATAAAGTTTTCTATATGCATGTTTGTGATGTCCTGAGCATCGTGCTGCAGTTTCATATAAATTATCTCATTTGATCTGACTGGAGATGTTCTCATTCTCCTTGCAGAGATGGAAACTAAGGCTGCAGCTTCCTACCCTGCCAGGAAACAGTAACTCATTAACTTCCCCTCTTCCTCAGCCTCATCTTTCATAAGTAGCTGCATCATCACATGCACGGAGCTATGGGTCAGAAAAGGCAGAAGGCCCTCCCTCTTCCTGAGGGGCTATCAACTCCCATTTCTTCAATCAACTATCCACTTGCTGCTTCTCCCCTTAAACACAACTGTTCAGCTCTTAATAGCACTTGCGTTGGCAACTGTTATTTCCTCCTAACAGACCTCTGACTCTCCTGATTCTCTTCTCCAACTCATCCTTCAGGTTTCAGAGTTTCAGCATGGTAAATCTAATGATCTGGTGCTTCTATAGCTAAGACTTGGGTGATTCCCACTTTCAAGCCACCACAGTTACCAAACTCTTTTGAGCTTCCTTTCCAGCCCTTTGCCATTATCCCTCCCTTGACAAATTTATGCCTTGATCAGCCAGCCATTCTTTGAATATGTTTACTTGCAGGGGTAAAATCTCCATCATAACTCATCTACCTACCAAAGGCTCAATTCCCTGCTTCCCTGTTTTCCCTCTCAGTCCCCCACTACATAGTGTAATGCCTGGATCACAGCAGAGGCCCGGAACACAGCAGTCCCTCTGCTTTTTACCTTCCTTGCTTGTGGTCCTGCAACATTTTGTTTATGGCACCGACATTCATTTTAACCACTGTTAGTTCATTAACCCAGATCCCCAGGCAGAGACACCCATCCACTTATTTATTATCATCTCATTGCCTGGCACAAGCTCTGACATATCACAGTCCCTAAAATGGTTTTCTGAATAAATAAGGGCTTTGGCAGAGAGGCAGCACATCCTAAAGACATGGAAGCAGGCTCTAGATTTCCTGGGCCATACTCTGGGTATACATGCGGGCCCTGCAATTTCACCAGTGGTCTTGTTCTGAACAATGGACATCTTATCAATACAGGTGAGAATAATTACATTAAAATATTTTTGCTCCAAAATGTTACAATTCTGTAAAGCAGGGCCTCACATATTAAATGGGATGTCCCCCTGATTAGCACAAACAGCCCGTCATACCGTCATATAGGGAGAGTTAACAGCAAATGCCTCTGTTGAGTCTTCTACCTAACTACAAATCTTTTCTTCATAAATCTCTCTGCATAAGTTACAAAGCTAAAACAATGATGCAATACACTCCATGCCCACCTTTATCCCTGTTGAGAATATTTATCTATTTTCTGACCCTGCAAAGATTTTCATCCCAAGTAATTTGCTTTGAAAGCAACAATTGTGAAAAATGGACGCTATTCATTCTGCTGATAGTGATAAGCCAAAATAATAATCAAGTACAGTGACCTCTGAACAAAGCCAGCAGAGATGGAACAAGGTTCACCTGCAAAAGACATCATCTTGAGAGCATTTCAAGAGGACATTTTAGCATCACTACTCCAAAATCACTTTTTTTTAAAATTTTGATGTAGGAGCAATATATCTCCATAGTAGATTTCTTAGTATTAAGAATTCAGGGCAGGTGGAGAAGGAGTCTAAAGATTTGGTATTTAAGTGAAAGCTTCATTTTACGGTATCTTTTATAAGGACAGACCAGATGATAGAATCATCAGAATATTAAAATCCTTGATTCTTCTCCTTTTCTGCCCATCACTCTACATCTGGGGCTTCTTCTTGCAAACAAAGAGAAAACAAGACAGAGACGGACATGAAAGTCATGTTTATTAACTAACAGATCCCTTTAAAGTATTTGGTTAGGGATGAGGCAAGAACTAATAATGTAAATAAGATCTGGGGAGTTAACTGGTGATTCGCCAAAGATTGTTAAGAAGAAACAGCAGCCCATTCATTGATTCTGTCACCTTAATAATTACAACAGATATATATTAAAAAAAATTCTTGGTAAAGCAGAATTAACACTAACCCTTTAAAATTATAACAGATATCATTTATTAACACTTTTAGCACTTATATTTGCAAGGTACTGTTCTAAGCCTTTTACAGTTATTAACTGAATCTTTATATCAACCATGGGAGTTAGGTGGTATGACCATCACCCACATTTTGTAGATGAGGAAACTGAGGTGCCAAAAGTCTAGTTAATTGCCCAGGGTCTCAAAGCAGCAAACAGCAAAGCTAAGGTTCAAACCCAGACTGTTTGGTTCCAGAGTCTGTGCTCTAACATATGAGAATGTCCTTCTGAAACAATCTCACCCCAAGACCATATGTTGTATCCAGTTTTGTGTTACACAGCTTATAGCCACTATGTTATTTAATTTTTTCAATTACTTTGTGAGATAGTTTTATGTCTCCTTTTTATATATGAGAAGACTAAGCCCAGGAGAGGTAAAGAAACCCACCACAGGAACAAAATTCATGATTGGCAGAGCAAATGCTTAGACCAACTCCATCTGACTCCAAAGTTTAGGCTCTAAACAACTACTCTGTGCTATAAACTTAAGTTAGAGTCAGTATCCACATCTATATAATGGGTACAGTGACAGTCCTCCTGAGTCACAGTCTCATTCAGTTCAGTTCAGTCACTCAGTCATGTCCGACTCTTTGCGACCCCATAAATCGCAGCAAACCAGGCCTCCCTGTCCATCACCATCTCTCGGAGTTCACTCAGACTCACGTCCATCGAGTCCGTGATGCCATCCAGCCATCTCATCCTTGGTCGTCCCCTTCTACTCCTGCCCCCAACCACTCCTAGCATCAGAGTCTTTTCTAATGAGTCAACTCTTCTCATGAGGTGGCCAAAGTACTGGAGTTTCAGCTTTAGCATCATTCCTTCCAAAGAAATCCCAGGGTTGATCTCCTTCAGAATGGACTGGTTGGATCTCCTTGCAGTCCAAGGGACTCTCAAGAGTCTTCTCCAACACCACAGTTCAAAAGCATCAATTCTTCGGCGCTCAGCCTTCTTCACAGTCCAACTCTCACATCCATACGTGACCACAGGAAAAACCATAGTCTTGACTAGACGGACCTTCGTCGGCAAAGTAATGTCTCCGCTTTTGAATAAGCTATCTAGGTTGGTCATAACTTTTCTTCCAAGGAGTAAGCATCTTTTAATTTCATGGCTGCAGTCACCATCTGCAGTGATTTTGGAGCCCCCAAAATAAAGTCTGACACTGTTTCCACTGTTTCCCCATCTATTTCCCATGAAGTGATGGGACCGGATGCCATGATCTTTGTTTTCTGAATGTTGAGCTTTAAGCCAACTTTACATTCTCCTCTTTCACCTTCATCAAGAGGCCCTTTAGCTCCTCTTCACTTTCTGCCATAAGGGTGGTGTCATCTGCATATCTGAGGTTATTGATATTTCTCTCGGCAATCTTGATTCCAGCTTGTGTTTCTTCCAGCCCAGCATTTCTCATGATGTACTCTGCATAGAAGTTAAATAATCAAGGTGACAATATACAGCCTTGACGTCCTCCTTTTCCTATTTGGAACCAGTCTGTTGTTCCATGTCCAGTTCTAACTGTGGCTTCCTGACCTGCATACAGATTTCTCAAGAGGCATACAGATTTCTCAAGAAACACCTGGAGTAACAGGCAAATTTGGCCTTGGAATGTGGAATGAAGCAGGGCAAAGACTAATAGAGTTTTGCCAAGAAAATGCACTGATCATAGCAAACACCCTCTTCCAACAACACAAGATAAGACTCTACACATGGACATCACCAGATGGTCAACACCGAAATCAGATTGATTATTTTCTACACAGCCAAAGATGGAGAAGCTCTATACAATCAACAAAAACAAGATGAGGAGCTGACTGTGGCTCAGATCATGAACGCCTTATTGCCAAATTCAGACTGAAATTGAAGAGAGTAGGGAAAACTGCTAGACCATTCAGGTATGACCTAAGTCAAATCCCTTATGATTATACAGTGCAAGTGAGAAATAGATTTAAGGGCCTAGATCTGATAGATAGAGTGCCTGATGAACTATGGAATGAGGTTCGTGACATTGTACGGGAGACAGGGATCAAGACCATCCCCATGGAAAAGAAATGCAAAAAAGCAAAATGGCTGTCTGGGGAGGCCTTACAAATAGCTGTGAAAAGAAGAGAGGCGAAAAGCAAAGGAGAAAAGGAAAGATATAAGCATCTGAATGCAGACTTCCAAAGAATAGCAAGAAGAGGTAAGAAAGCCTACTTCAGCGATCAATGCAAAGAAATAGAGGAAAAGAACAGAATGGGAAAGACTAGAGATCTCTTCAAGAAAATTAGAGATATCAAGGGAACATTTCATGCAAAGATGGGCTCGATAAAGAACAGAAACGGTCTGGACCTAACAGAAGCAGAAGATATTAAGAAAAGGTGGCAAAAATACATGGAAGAACTGTACAAAAAGATCTTCACGACCCAGATAATCATGATGATGTGATCATTCATCTAGAGCCAGACATCTTGGAATGTGAGGTCAAGTGGGCCTTAGAAAGTATCACTACAAACAAAGCTAATGGAGGTGATGGAATTCCAGTGGAGCTGTTTCAAATCCTGAAAGATGACGCTGTGAAAGTGCCACACTCAATATGCCAGCAAATTTGGAAACTCATCAGGGGACACAGGACTGGAAAAGATCAGTTTTCATTCCAATTCCAAAGAAAGGCAGTGCCAAAGAATGCTCAAACTATCGCACAGTTGCACTCATCTCACATGCTAGTAAAGTAATGCTCAAAATTCTCCAAGCCAGGCTTCAGCAATATGTGAACTGTGGACTTCCTGATGTTCAAGCTGGTTTTAGGAAAGGCAGAGGAACCAGAGATCAAATTGCCAACACAGTCTCATTAGAATGTCAAAAATTAAAATGATTTTACAAATTGCAAAGTTTTACACAACTGTGAGAGAGTGGAGTAATCAAGGGAAAGTAAGCATCCTGATGACTAAGACAGGCTAAATTCATTCATTCATGCAACAACTATTCTTGAGTCTTTGCTGTGTATCAAGTACAATAGTCCAGGTGCTGGGCACCCAATAGTTCTCAGAAACAACTGGGAGGCTCCCTGCCTGCAAATATGGAGAGGGAAATGGCAACCCACTCCAGTATTCTTGCCTGGGAAATCCCATGGACAGAGGAGCCTGGTGGGCTACAGTCCATAGGGCCACCTAGATTCGGACATGACTGAAGCGACTTAGCACGCACACTGCCTGCAGGTAGGATTCCTTCTGGCAAACAAAGAAAGGACAAGAAAGAAGAGGACATGAAAGGCCTGTTTATTAATTAGCAGGTCTTTTCAAAGTACATGATAAAATAATTACAATATAGTGGGACAATCTGAAGTATTGACCTACAAAGTCAGGTCCCCTTCAACCCTAAGAGTCTACAACTTTGCTTTTAGCTTCATAACAAGAGATGACCTCTATTTTTCCTTAATTCACTAGTAACACCAGTTTAGGATTACCAGCCACTTTGCTATTCATCTTAGTAAAGTCTAGTCTCTATAAGAATGATTCTTCATGTTCCTTGCTATTTCAGAAAGGTCACTCTTCTATGTCAAAGTTGCTCATCTACCCTGAACTCTGCTGCCCCTTACCTGTTTGTCCCACCTCTGTCACCCGCCACACCCACATGCATATGTTTTCCTGTCACCTGACCCATTATTCCTAAGCACTTTCAAATAACCAAATCCTCCCTTCATCTAGATCCTAAACCACTTCAGTTATTAATCCATACTAACTTACAACTATTTTAGTTTTCTTTCCTTTTACTCACAAATCTCTCCCACAAACACTCCATTTTGCCAAGTCCCTTCATGTGCTTAGACACAAATCACTACTTTTGCCTCCTGCTTCCAATATTATCTCTTTGTTGAGACTTTACATGAAACCCTACTGTGATGGTCTTCTTCTGTTCTCATAGCCCCAGCTTCACTTGTGAATTTAACACAGCACATTTTGAATACACTCAACTCCGTGATTTCCCTAAGACTGCATTAAGATGGAGGAGCAGTGCTGGAGACAGAAAAAGTAGGAATGCAGGGCTGGCTCAGTCAAGGTGCTAGAGCTATGACCTTGGATAAACTATTTAATGTTTCTAATTCATGTTTTTCTCCATCTCATAAACTGAGTCTAAAACCTGTTCCCATCCATGAAACTGTCCTGAGAATTAAATGACCTATTGCATGTCAAGCCTGGCATATAGTAAGATCTCAGTAGTTATCAGCCATCATCATGATTACTATTACTACCACTATCAAAAGATGCTTACTCCTTGAAAGAAAAGCTATGACCAACCTATACAGCATATTAAAAAGCAGAGACATTATTTTGCCAACAAAGGTCCATCTAGTCAAGGCTGTGGTTTTTCCAGTGGTCATGTATGGATATGAGAGTTGGACTAAAGAAGCTGAGCACCAAAGAATTGATGCTTTTGAACTATGGTGTTGGAGTAGACTCTTGAGAATCCCTGGGACTGCAAGAGATCCAACCAGTCCATCCTAAAGGAAATCAGTCTTGAATATTCATTGGAAGGACTGATGCTGAAGCTGAAACTCCAATACTTTGGCCACCTGATGCAAAGAACTAACTCATTTGAAAAGACCCTGATGCTGGGAAAGATTGAGGGCAGGAGGAGAAGGAGACGACAGAGGATGAAATGGTTGGATGAGTAAACTTCGGGAATTTGAGTCCAAGTAAACTTTGGGAGTTGGTGATGGACAGGGAGGCCTGGCGTGCTGCAATCCATGGGGTTGCAAAGAGTCGGACATGACCGAGTGACTGAACTGAACTGATCACTACTAATACTACCATCATTATCACCATGATGACTATAGGTACTGCTGCTGCTAATGTACCTCTCCCTCTTAAACTCCTCTGTCTCCTAATGTGGTTCTTCATTTTAGCCTAACATTAAGCATCCTCTATGATAAGCCCTCAGCCACCCACTCTCAGGAAATCAATCTTTATCAATTACAACCTTAATACAAAATACAAGGCCACCTGTGAACTGTTTCCAAAACATCTTCAGTGGGCCACGCTGACATCAAGACATCCTCAGCTGGCTGCACTGACGTCACTGCCTGTTCACCATAACCATCAGCATATTCTCCCCCAGTACCACCAGCCTCTGAGAAATGCCATGTCTTGTTTGGAACCTCACACTTGAAAGTTGGGAGTAAACCGGATCATCGTCCTTTGTATCCCTCATTACCTGTACTCATTATCCCTCATACCTCATTACTCCTGTACTCTGGGTGCTCTACCTTTGCTTTATTTTTCTGAGTATTCTCACTCTTTTGCTATGGTTTAAGCCATTATTGCATGCTTAATATGATGTCCAAGATTTTCTCTGCCCCGATTCTCTTTTCTTTGGTGATACATCCACCACCAATACTAGTTTAATGCTATTTTTATCACATATGCTCTGTTTAAGCTTTTTTTAAAAATTAAAATCAGTGTCCTCACTGACATTCAGGTCTTTGTTCAGTTCATTGCGTCCTTCATCCCTACCCACATCATGTATGGCCAAATGGATGCTCCACTTTGGTCTGAGTCTTTTCTTTATCCCTCTGCATAAACTGTGCCCATTTCAGTCCTTACAGTTAAGCTTATTTTATTCTTATCATCCAGATCCCTGCAACCTTGTATATAATCAAGTTTACACTTCCTTTAAGATCCTAGCTAAAACTTGCCGTTGTGTGTGGTTGGATGGGGAGGGGAGCACAGGGGACTCACTTTAGGTCTGACAGGTCTGGCTTGACTCCTGATTCTGTTTCTGAGAAGCCATGTGACCTGGAGACAAGCTGACTAGCCTCTCAAAGACTCAGTTTTTCCACTCCTAAAACACCTATTGCACAGAGGAGCGAATCTCAAACTGCAGCCTATAGACCCATGAGTTGGAGCTGGGGCTGGGGCTGGGCACATAATTCTCAGATCCTCTTAGAGTCTGCAGTGACCAAATATTTTCTAGTAACAATAAGATGCTGTCTCCCTTTGTCACTGTGTTGGCATTTGCACCAATGGTGCAAAAGTAATGGAGAGTAAAGCTCGTGCCCCAGTGTGAATCTAGGTAGTAGCTTCAGACTCTCTTAGTGGTCACTGTATTCTCCTCCACTCAGCGCTGAAAGAAGGAAGAAGAAAAGGTCTGTCTCACACAAGCATGCACTAAATGAAGAAGTGTGATTGATAGCATTAAACCTTGACTCTCGAGTGCTCATTTTCTTTAATATTCCCTGTGACAAAATGAGTGGCCACATAAAGCACTGGTGCTGCTCACTGGAGTGCATGGTTGTTCATGGAAAAGCATGTGTGCAACCGTTTCAGCTGTGGGCTGATGATGCCGCTGGGTACCATTTTTGTTGGAAACAGAGACTGAGATAAGCTATGGCTATTGTGACTTGGATAGGTGGTAGGCATCTTTCTGAAACTCAGAGAAGCAAGCCTGTAACTTCAAGAAAAGCCAGTGACAACTTTCATGACCAATGATAAAATCTGATTAAGTAAAGGTAGAATTTTGGAAAACTTGCATCTTTGTGATCTTGATAGTTTCCTATGATAGAAAGGCTCTTCTAAGAAGATTGGTGATAGAGGAACACATGTGACATTTAACAAATAATATATAGTGAAAAGTGTCAACATTGGGAGATCTGCATCATTTGTGAGCCAATATTTTCCAGACGACCAGTGTATGGTGTTAAAATATGCATGGGTACATGAAAGGCGATCAAAGGATTTTAAATAAAGTAAAGTAAAGTTACTTTTAATAAAGTAAAACAGTAAACAATATACTTCAGATTCTATATTACAATTAACTTTCTAGAAACCTCCAGTTGTTGAGTTTCACTGTCGCATCAAAGAGCAATATCCACAACTATTTGAAAATGTTATTAAAATATTTCCTCATTTTCCACTTCATATCTGTACAAGGTCAGATTTTCTTCATATATTTCAACCACAACAATATATTACACCAGATTCAACACAGAAGCAAATACGAGAATCCAAACATCTATTAAGCTAGACATTAAGAAGACTTGCAAAAATGTAAATCAGTGCTATTGTTACTGCACTTTAAATTTTTATCAATTATGGTGTTTTCATAAAGGGGCTTCCCTGGTAGCTCAGTGGTAAAGAATCTGCCTGCCAATGCAGGACACATGGGTTCAATCCCTGGGTCAGGAAGATCCCTTAGAGAAGGAAATGGCAAACCACTCCAGTATTCTTGCCTGGGAAATCCCACAGATGGAGGAGCCTGGTGGGTTACAGTCCATGGGGTCCCAACAGAATCAAATACAATTTAGCAACTAAACAATGCAACAACATTAAATATATGCTATTAGTTAACATGAAGAGTTTATTATTACTTCAAGTGAATTACTAATGTTTAAATGCTTTAACTCTGAATATAATAAGTATCTATATATCTATACCTATGTGTACACACACACATATATATATAAAACCCACACAAAAATTGGCAGGGGGTCCTCAAGGAATTAAAAGTCTCAAGGGGTCCTAAAAATTTTGGAAACTGCTCTCACAGAATTGTTTTGAAGGTTAAATGTGCTTCCCTTATGTAAAATGTCCAGCACAAACTCTGGTAGCTAATGGATGCACTATAAATATTAGGTTTCTTACAAACATTTAAGCATAATGTATTTCAGAATACATGCTCATATGTTTTTGTAGCTTGTCCAATGAGATTAAAATAACTTGCTCAGGAGAAGATACAGCTTCTGTCGTTTAGATGGATATTTGATATGTGCTTAATTAATGATTTATGCATTTAAATCTATATAAAAATTCCATTTAAAAAAGCTTCAGTTGTCAAGATGTAACAGTAAATTTCAAATACAGAGACATTTTCATTTAACTTTAAAGATAATACTTTAAATCATTCTAATAACCAAGCCATGGAAACTACTTTTTCATTTTATTAATCCAAACCAGCACCAACTCTTGCCTGGATAATTCAGACCACCTCCTAAACAACCTGCTTGCCACCAGCCTTACCACCCTTCAGCCCTCAATACACCAGCCAGAGCTGCTGTGTTCAACATCACTGAGATGATATCTCTACCCTGCTCAGAACTTTCCTAAGGCTTTCTATCCAGCTTGGAGCAGAGCCAGCAACCTTGCCAGGACCACCACATCTTGTTCCCATCAACCCTATAGATTCACCTCCCATTCTTCTTCCTGATCAGAACACTCTGCCCCGGTTACCGTGCTATCCTCCAAACACAATAGACCATTCACTCTTACTGTTTTCATCTCTGGAAAATGTTGTTCCAAAGAGCCCTCATTTCTTTCAGACTTTTAGGAGGAAAACTTTTCCTGGAGATCTATTTAAGACTTCCAGCAACCAGTATCCAGATACCCACATACCCAGATGCTACCGGACTCCCTCTGCTTCCCACTCACTGTGTGCATCTTCTCTTTGCCTGCATCCCTGGTAAGTCGCTTCAGTCATGTCTGACTCATTGCAACCCTATGGACTGTAGACCCTGGGCTCCTCTGTCCATGGGATTCTCCAGACAAGAATATTGAAGCGTATTGTTATTTCCTTTTCAGGGGGGATCTTCCCAACCTAGCGATCACACCAGGGTCTCATGTTTCCTGCAGTGGCAGGTTGCTTCTTTACCATTAGCACCACCTGGGAAGGCCGCATATTCTCATTTGCAGTTACCAATATCCAACACATCTTGTTTTATATTTGTTTGTTGTCTCTCTCCCCCAGTGATGTGGCAATTTCAATGAGGACAAGATTTTTGTCTCTTTGTTCTATTATGTGCGTGAACCACAATAGATTCTCAATATATATTTATTGAATGGATAAGTGAATGCATAATTAAAGAACTATGAAGAACTTACTGATGCTACTTCCTTCTCAAGAATTTAAGGAAGGAATGTATTTTCCTGATCAGATCCCTCAGAAACACTTACAGGGGATCTTGACCTCATCTCCAGCTCTCCCATGGAGAGTATATTTCACCAGCCATGGAAAATGTAATCATTTCAAGAAGATTGGCAATTTTGTTGGAGAACAGTTTGAATTTTTTGTTCTGAGAATGAAGACTAACAAAGCCTCAGGGAAAAGAGGGTAATTGACTTAGACCATCCCAGCAGGGAAAGCAAAATCACTGGGGGAAATAAAGACCTTGATTGGTCAAGACACAGCATCTTTGAGTTAAACCTGAAGGTAAGAAAATAAAATATTGTTTTCTCATCAGGTTGGATCTCTCATTTTGCCCTGAGAACCTTTGCATTGTGGTTAAAGATCTTGGCGAAAACCCACCAGGAAGTCATTAAAAAAATCTACACACACCACAACGGAAGCAAATTTAATTCAATTTCAAGAACACATTACAAAAGGAGAGAGAGAGTAAAGCGTAATGAGAACCTGTTGTCTCAAACTGCAGCCAGGTGGGAAGCCAGGCTGCAAGCAACAGCCTTGACAACAGCTCTGCATCTGGATGGAGGCTTCTTGCCCCGGGGGAATGACTCAGGCTCAATATTGTTATACTTTATCTGGCTCCTGGCTTCAGCTGGCAAAGCCCCCTTTCATTCAAGCCAGAGTACTTCAATTGTCCACCCCAAGATCCATTCAGATCTCTCCAAGGTTCTTTCAAAACTTCTCTACAACAAAGATGGAGCTCACTGCTTCCCTGATATCATTTCCTGATATGATGATACCACCGGAACTTCCTTTCTGGATTTTCTCTCGCCACGAGGGTTCCAACCAAACATTTCCATGTTTCTTAAAAACTGCTGACAGCAAGAAGGTAGAATCACAGGGAGCACACCAACGACATCTGTCGGGTGCGTTTCTTCTCTCTGCCACTTACTAGATACATAGACAGGGGCTTTAACCTCTCAGCCACATGCCATCTTTCCTTAAAAGAGAGATCATAATTTGTCTCTATCTTAGAGAAATTCTGGAAGAATCAACTGAAATAAGCCAAATATGTAGGGTGTGAAAATCAAGGGCTATGTTCAAAAGTTAGTTAATAAAGTAAAAACTTGCATGAGATCAAAATATCATTTGTACCCTAGAAACTGCACAGGGTTCTCAGCAAGATGTTTAAACTGGGCCAAGTGCCAGGAAACTGTGTCAAGCTTCCTAAGACACATCTCTCTGGGGTCAGGACTCACTGAGAAAAACAGCTAGCAGCATCACCCATACAGCTTACATTTTTATTTCTGTCTCCTTTTCTTGAGAGGGGCTGGAGGGAGCAGCAAATACATGCAGTTAAATGTATACCATAGTACTCTTCTGTAAAGCACTATACCAGCATAGTGGCTGGTATAAAGTAAACATACCATATGATATGAATTATTGTTTCTGGTTATTAATCTACTTAACATAAGGCTGGGGTGGGGGAAAGAGGGTGCCACCTCAGGACTCATGTAATCTATGGGAGCCTGGAAGTGACTTTTTCACTAGAGGAAAAACAATCTGTAGGAGGCACCCGGGAGAAAAGAGGAAATCATGGATTCCATCTGGGAACTGAAGAAACCCCCACTTGCAGGTAAAATCTTCTGGTTCTCAGATATTTCTCCCATGGAATTTAAAGGGAGGCAGAAAGAACCTCAAGAATACATGTTCATTCCTCTTGATATATATTCCTATATGCTGCTGTTGTTCATTCACTCAGTCATGTCTCAATCTTTGTGACCTCATGACCTGCAGCACACCCGGCTTCTCTGTCCTTCACTATGTCCCAGGGTTTGCTCAAATGCATATCCATTGATTCAGTGATGCCATCCAACCATCTCATCCTCTGTCGATCCCTTCTCCTGCCTTCAATCTTTCCCAGTATCAGTATCTTTCCAATGAGTCAGTTCTTCTATAAGCAGCTACAACTGTGATCATAATACTTATCAAAGCTGTTTTAATTACTTACCTATTATAAGTCATTCCCCACTATACCATAAGCTCAATAATGGCAAGCACTAGGTTTGGCACATTAAATACATTTGATAAATATTTGTTGGCTACATAACAATCTATACTTGCATGTGTATTTATATGCATGATTAAAAATGCATACATGTGTTAGCTATCCCACACCTTCAGACAACTTAAGTTTCCTCAATGTAAGTTCTCACATTAAACCACCTCCAGTCTCAGAACACATTTTTATTTGTCAAAGAGTAACCTATAACTTGGAGTTCATAAAAACCTTGAATTATACTTTAGGGCTCTAAGTTGCTTTGTCTGTGACAACCATCAAATTGTTTTTGTTTCAGACTTTCCACTTCAAAAGATATATTCCTTGGATTTTATTGTGCTTTTTAAAAACATCTAATGCAGAAAACTTGAAAATCTTAAGTGAATCTCTCGAGAGCCTCTAAAAGTACACCCAAATACAAAGAAAAGAATGATTCCCAGGAAGCACGCATTTCATCAAGAATACTTGGCAAGGTATCTAGTGAAATGAGATTGCAACGACTTACAAAAGGAAATGAATCTTTCAAAGACATACCTGAAATTCAGTATCCTAATTGTTTGCAAATCCTCCGATTACTTTTATCTTTCTTGATTTGGTACTGAACTGCTAGCTCTGATACAGTTGTCCAGTGGCTAATTATAATCACTGCAAGAGAGAGTTTAGGAAAAGTAACTATTAATAAGACCACATTCGAGTTTGACGTGAGTTTTGATGAAGTTTCTCAACTAAAAATCATGATGAAACAAAGATGCAACCTTTCTAAAATGATGAACTGTATCAAAAGGTTAAAAACGTTTAAAGGTTGGGATTGTCAGTTAAAAGCAAGATATAACCATTTGGAGTTTTCAGATAACCTTCTAAAATAAATTACAAGCAAATTGGTCCAAAATTCACACTGTGTGACAGGGTTCCTTAAAAAATGTACATATTTTCCTACTGATTGGTCTGATCTTTCTCACATACATCCACACACGTTACTAGGGAGAAAGAAAACCACTGGCTTTGTCCCATGCAAAAATATGTAAAGATCTTTAGGTAAATATTCAGTTCTGCAAGTAAATTGTTGTGTCTCTCCCTTTTCATATTCCTCTCCAAAGAGCACTGGATGTATGGTGGGGGGATTTCTAGTTACCTCATAATGGCCAGAAATCTAAAGTTTTTCACAATTTCAGGGAACCTTCTGGATTCTGATGGCCCTGGGCTAAGTGAATCACCAGGTCATCTTCCTATTGTAAGATGTGACTGTCACCTGGAGTTGGGGGATAGCGACAAGCGTTTACACCCACCACGAGGATCCATGTTTCTAACCCGGGGGCCATTTTTAAGGTCACAGCCATAGTAGCCTCTGTAGCCACATAGGGTCTCATCATGACTGGCGAGTCCCCTAAACACTAGTTCAGGTTTGCCTCCCACCACCAACTCTAAGGTACATCCATACAATGGAAAATTACTCAGGAATTAACTGCATAGACGACTGACCCAGCAACATGAATAAATCACAAAAGCACATGCTAAGTGAAAAAATACGAAACACTATATACAAGGTTATTTCATTTATGCGAAATCCTAGAAAAGTCAAAACTGTAGTGATAGAAGCAGATCAGTGATTGCAAAGGCCAAAGAGTAGGGGTAAGGCAATAATTTCAAATGGGCACAAAAATTGTTTACGTAAAATTGGTGACTATTAGTGAATGTGAATTATACCTTAATAAAGCTGGACCTGAAAAAAAATATTATAACAGTAGAAAATAAGTGAATCACTTTCCATTTAATATTTGGAATTAAACTTCTCCATTTCCATGAGAAAATACTGTATTGCCAGATGGTCATAACATGTGGAATTCTCAGAGCTAACAGGCTATTCTCAAATGCAACACTTCCCACACTTCCATGTGTATAAGAATCATCTAAGAAACTTGATTCAGTCTGAGGCGGAACCTGAGATTCTTCATTTCTAAAAAGTTTCCAGGGGATGCGAATGTCATCGGTCCACAGACAGATAGTGAAAATGGCTCTAATAGACCTACAGCCTCCTCTGCTCTGACAGTCCTGATCACTTCCCATGTATTGATTGTGCTTGTTCTCAACATAGATTAGGCCAGTTTTGCTAGCACATCTTAAATTTTGCTTGCTATCTTAATTAGATAATGTAACTATTACATGAAACAATGTATTTCCAATTGGGAAAAGAGTTGATTTGCCAAAAACTAAGTTGAATATTTCATAAAGACTCAATCAAGGTGAGTTTATAAAATGGTACTCTTAAATTAGACATAGACAACTTTATAAAAGACTATAAAATGTAGAAGGCTCTGCACACAGATGGTTTCAAAACTGCTTTTAAAAACAGGTTTACTGAGGTATAGTTGACGTAAGACAAATTACATATATTTAAATAGTGTAATTTGGTAAGTGAGAGATATGCATAGATGCATACGCATCACCACAGTCAACACAGAGAACCTATCCATCCCACTCCAAAGGTTCCTATGTCCCTTTGTAATCTCTCTGCCTCCCAGGACTCCGCCCCATCTCTTCCATTTCCTAGCAGTTCTGCTTCAGTCACTGCAGATTGCATCTTCTAAACTTTCTGGTTTTTTCCTAAATAAATGGAATCATAAAATAGATACTTATTTTTGGTAGGCTTCTTTCACTCAGTTTATTTATTTTGTGATTTATCTGTGTTTTTCTGTGTAGTAATTCATTCCCTTTACTGCTAATTAGTGTTCCATTGGAAGGATACACCACATCTTGTTTATCTCTTCACCTGATGCTGGACGTTTGAGTTGTGTTCAGTTTTTGTCTAAAACAAATAAAAGTGCCATGAACATCTGTGTACAACTCTTTGCATTAATGGATATTTTTATTCCCTTTGAGTAAACAATGCCTGAGTTATAGTTCCTTTCCAAACTGCGAAACTGTTTTCCAAAATTTGTACCATTTTAGATTTTCACCGACAATGTGTGAGAGCTCTGTTGTGAATTCTATTCTTCTATGTCATCACCAGTAACTGGTATGGTCTTTTTTTTTTATTTTAATCACTCTAATAGGTGTCTAGTGGTATCTCTTAATCTGCATTTCTCTAATGACTAAATTAAAATCTTTTGATGTCCTTATTTGCCTTTTTTATATGTTTTGGTGAAAGTGACTATTCAGATCTTTTGCCCATTTGTAAACTGTTTTGTTAGTAAGATTTAAGAATTTTTTATAAATTCTGGATAAAAGACCTTTCTTATTTATGTGATCTACAAATATTTACTCCCTCTCAAGCCTATCTTTATACTTTTTTAACTGTGGCTTTCAAAAAGCAGAGTTCTTATCCATGATAACGTTTAGCTATTTTTTTCTTTTGGACTGTCCTTTGGTGCATTTAAAGTGGTTTTCCTGTAGGCAACACATAGCTGGATTTTAGTTTTTAAATCCAGGCTAGTCTCTGTCTTTGAACTGGGCTTTTTTGACAACTTACATTTTTAGTATATGTATATGAGCATATGTGCTGTTTCGATTTTTTTGGTTGGTATATTTGTCTGTTTCGTATTTGATAGATTTAATTTTTATTGCTATATTTTTAGGCTCATTAATATTTTATTTGGTAATGCAGAAGTTAATTACACACATTATAGTTTTACCAGCACCATTTCAATTTCTGTGTCTCCAAGTTTTGGATATATTTATGTACATATATATGTATGTATGTGTGTGTGTGTGTGTATATATAATTTCCTCATGTCTGAACATGAACAATCTTTTCTATTACTTCTTGAAAATATGAAGTATAGTTCCAACAGTTCTTGGGTACTTGTCTATTGAAGATCCCTGGAGATTTTCCCTCTCTCTGCAGCTCTCTTCAGTCTAGTGCTCTACCCCACAAGTTCTAGTTTTATTGACCTTACTGGACATCCACAACTATATACTCAACTCTGGGAGACTGTTGACTACACCTGGTTTTTCTCTCCTTGAACTTCAACCTGGAAATTCACTCCAGGCTTAGAGTGGAACAATGGCAGGGCTTACTAACTTCTTTTCTGTTTCTTAAGGATCAACATCATTCACTGTTTAATATCCAGTGTCTTAAATGCCCTTGTTTCACATATTTTATATGTTAGCTGTCTCAAGTATGAAAGTAAATCCCAGCCCTAATACTCCACCTTGGTCTGTAGTAAAACTCTGTCTAATTGTCTTAATTTCTCGCTCCACTTTAAGAAACCAAAGCTGAACATCAAAGATGATTCACTATGGATATGGTAGATGCAAAAAGAACACTCTGTCCCAATTAACAGACATATCCTCAAAGAAAAGGCTTTAACTGTATAAATAAAGAATGATAAGTGTGTGCACTTTCACATGATTTAAATTAAATGCTTACTGTTTTAATATAGCATGTTTAATTATTTATTTGATTATATCAGATAAAAGATTGTAAACAAACATATTTCAAGATTTTTGTGAAGAGTATATCTAATTCATATAAAAGTGTCTAGCAAATCACCTAGATCGATGGTTCTCAACCATGGCTGCACATTAGTGTCCCCTGGAGAACTTCAAACATGTTTCAATGCCTGAGCCTACCTGAAACCATATGAATCATAATCTTGATGGTTGGGCCTGGTGTATGTACTTTTTAAAGGCCCCAGGTGATTGAGACACACCTTGAGAATTGAGATTCACAGATAAGATTTGGCCACCTGATACAAAGAACTGACTCCTTAGAAAAGACCCTGATGCTGGGAAGGACTGAAGGCAGGAGGAGAAGGGGACAACAAAGGATGAATGACTGGATGGCATCACCAACTCAATGGACATGAGTTTGAGTAAACTCTGGGAGTTGGCAATGGACAGAGAGGCTGGCACGCTGCAGTCCATGGGATCACAGAGTTGGACACACCTGAGCAACTGAACTGAACTGATCTAGATCTTAGAATGTGTTCAGTCAATCAAAGCTGTTCCTATCTGTATCATTCACACTTAAAAGGAGACTGTCACGCAGGGAAATTACTTGATATGGGGAAAGAGTACTGGTGGACTCTAATCCACCATTTGCCAGCAAGAAATAGTATGGCCTTGGCCAACTCCCTTGATTTTACTGGATCTGAATGGATAAGACAGCAAAACATTAGGAACGATTTTTCTGCTTATAGTTCAAGATGCTTAGGAAAAATAAGAAAAAAACAACAACTTTAGAGCTGAAAATTCTAACCATGTCTCTTCTTTTATAGATGAGGTAATTGAGGCCCAGAGAGGCTAATGAATCTGCCCAAGGCAATCAGTGGCCAGTTAAAAACAAACAAAAAAGGAATCACAACCCAGGAATTGCAGGTTAAATGGTGTCCCCCAGAAGAAGAGAAGGATTGAAGTTCTAACCCACAGTACTTCAAAATGTGACCTTATTAAGAAAAATCATTACAGATGTAGTTATGATGAGATCTATCAAATAGGATGAGCTCCTAATTCAATAAAACTGTGTCCAAACAAGAGGGTCAGGTAAAGACAGGGACACAGGGAGAAGGCCCTGTGAAGATAAACGTTGGGAGTGCTGCATGACAAGCCAAGGAACAGCAGGGATTACTGGCAAACCAACAGCAGGAGAAAGAGGCAGAAAAGGATCGACCCCAAGAGGCTCCAGAGAAAACATAACACCTTGATTTTGGACTTCTAGCCTCGAAAATTGGGAAACAATGCATTTCTGTTGTTTTAAACCACCCAATTTGTGGTGTTTTGTTATGTCAGCCCTAGGAAACAAACAGAGCAGAATTCCTGCCTAAGAACCTTTCCATTATACAGTCAGTTTCTCTAACACCATATATGAATATGCTTTGAAAATTGCAAAATTTTGAAAAGTCATGTTATTACTATTTATCTTGTTCTTTAGTTTGCTTCAAGAGTACACATTTTGTTTCCTGTAACTGATTTTAATCATCTTAAGAGTAAGCCATCTAGCAGAGTCATTCAAGGAAGTAGAAGAAAATACAGTGTCTATTCAGATACTACAGATTGAAATAGTATATAAACAAAACTATTAAAAGTTCCAAAGTCACCAAAGCCTTCTTGCACTGATTGTTAACAAGACTGAGCCTCCATATGGCATTTTATTTAGGTTAAACATATAGCTGTACATTTTGGTAGATTAAAATGTAATATAATATATGAATATATTACAACATAAGAAACACATTGCAACACACTTAGCTGAAAATATCTGAACCACTATTCCACCACTGTATATAAATGTAAAATGAGTTTTTATTCCATTAATGTAGAATTGTAGTAGGGGTTAAAAATCAACCATATATCATCTTCATCATCCAAGTAGAGTTTTGGAAACATAACCAGCATAGCCTGGATTCCTCCAGAAGCTGACCCCAAGGTAAGGTTTCCAGTGCAAGTATCTGACTTGGGAAGTGAAATACTGGAAAGGGAGTTAAGATAGGAAAGGCAACTAACAAAGGCTATTGTAATAAGCAAACACACCACAGTGGGTGCAAGGCTTCTGGGGGAGTGTGGAATCCAGTGTAGCAGCCGCAGAACTATCTGTCCTTAAGGCTGGGGGAAACCCAGGGTATGTACCAACCACTCCTAACAGTCATTAGGTGAAAGTTGCTGAAGGAGTGAGCGGTAGGTGTTAATTCTCTGAAATTGCTTGCCTTGAATATGGACTTGTAGGACTATCTAAGAAGGGGTCATGAGAAAACCCTCAGGCAGACATGTCTATGTTGGCAATTAAAGGTGGTCTAGAATGCACCAGAATGATAAGCCTGAGGGAATGCTACAGTGAACAGGAAGTGGCAGGCAGAACAGCACTTTTAAGAGTAGGAAACTCTAGATGCAAGCCCTAGCGCCCTCCTTGAACAATCGTTGACTTTAGGTAAGTGACTATAAACTTTTCTAAAGTTTCTTTATTCTCTCTACATAAAGCAGTTGACAACAATAATAGCTGCCTCAGGGCATTTATAAGAATTCAGTGATTCAACATAAATAAAGCTTTACTACATTGCCTGGCACAATCAGTGCTTAGTATCAGCCATCATCATAATAATGAATCTTATTGCTATATTAAAATAATGAAATTTTGTGATGCAAGATATTCATATTGTGATAAGGGGACACATCAATATGGGAAGGTCCTCACTAGAGCAGCTTTACTCTGGGTTCCAATTCAAATATTACTATTAATAAAAACTTTCACTATCCATCTAGAAAGAATTTATTGTTAATAGCTGAAACATAGTGTCCCAAAGTTGAATCAGCAGAATCTACCTATACTCAAACCAGCTTAAACAAATATGGGAGGCTGAGCTAGTTAGGTAAAGTGTAGTACAAATTAAAACTTGTTTCTGTACCCAAGAGAAAGAATAATTTCTTAGGGGAAAATTACATGAAACTTGATTATCTAAGTCATAACAAAGGGTAACAAAAATGAAATAACATAATAAAATCTGGATAACATTATAATTTAGAGCTGTGGTTCTCAACCCAGGGTGAATCTCCCCTACCTTCCCAGGAGACATTTAGCAGTGTCTGGAGATGTTCTGATTGTCACAGCTGGGGTGTGGCAGGGACAGCATATGCTGCTGGCATATAGTGAATCAGGAACAGAGATGCTGCTAAAACTCCCACAATATACAGAATAGCCTCCCACAGTCGGGGCTGTGCTTAAATTAAGGAACTCTTATTTCAGAGATATGTTATGATGCCTTAAACCACTGAAGTTCCAAACAATAAAAAAAAAAAAAACTCCTTCTGATGTTCTGATGTGCCAGTGTTTTTTTAATCATAAAATATAATGTACTCTTATAAAAAGCAGTTATCCAACGACAAGAAGCATGCATCAAGAAGTCACCGAGTGTTGAGCTGCTATCCCTACTATAACTTTACTGTCCTTCAACCTGCCAGATAAAGCAATTTCAACAAGCCAACAACAGTGTTGGCTAATTGAAATGTTGATATAGACATGACTTTGGTTAATTCACCCTGACTTGTAATAGGTGAAACGACGACAGAGAGAAACCTGGGGATTCTAAGGTCAGAAGCACATGGGGTTAAAGTGTTTATTTTCAAATTATTTTAAACAAAACACTGGATCATTACAATGGCATATATTGCCTTTCTGTTTTTCATTAGTAAACCTTCTGGGAACTTTGACACAACAACTACAAGCTAAACCTGATTACTTGGTTTATAGAACACAGAGAACATTACCAAAGAGCTAATGACAATGTCTATTCACTTAGAACTCTGAGCAACCTGCCGACTTTTAATCAAGTTTTTAAAGGCACAAGAACAAAACAGAAATTGAGAATGAACATTTCACTCCTAACTATTGGAAGGTAAAAAGGCATGTCGGCAATTGTTCAAATAACATCAGCACCAAGATGAGAACGTGTAAGCAGAGAAGCAAACACATTCTCAGCAAGGCATTTTTTTTTCTCTAACCAACAAATTCTATAAAACTCAACAAGAAACTGTGCTCCAAATCCATTTTTTCTACTAAAATTGCTTTGTTACAGCACAGTTATAGCAAGACTGATGCTGCTGCAGCTGCTAAGTTGCTTCAGTCGTGTCCGACTCTGTGTGACCCCAGAGACAGCAGCCAACAGCTCAAAACACATTTTCTTCTCTAAAAAAGCTAAATAAGATGAGACCCAAACATCTAATCACTGAGTTTTCAATTTATTAAATATCTATTAATGCATGCTAATAATAAGTTCTTACATAACAATTCTATTATTTTCAGTTCCTTGATGTATATATTCATTATATCATAACTGGAATCCTTTCAGTCTTAAATCTTGGACATTTTAGCATAACCAAATCCAAGATGAAATCAACTCAAGTCAGAGAAGAAAGAATTATTGGGAGCATCTCTCAATTCATGCAAAATATAAATAAGAGCAAGAAGAAAATTGTCTTCTGAAATCAAGATTCAGACCACATGAGTGGGCACTTGTCTTCTATTACATGGACAACTCTGACTCAAGCACTTAAAAATGCAGTGATATGATTCAGAGTCTATAATATAAAACATCACTAGTTCAAAGCCTATAAACAACAAATAAAAGGACTCTGCAGAACGTTTGTTATCCCTTCACATTAAAGGGATGAATTATAATTTTTCTAAATTTCTTTCACCTTCACTATTCTTTTTCTCAAAAGTCAATGTTCATTCATTTGACCAGGACCTTTTTCAAAAAAATATATTTTAACTTTCCTACCACAAGAAAAATTCATAGACTTATCTTTCCCATTCTTCTTCCTCTTCGACATCACTACTCAATAGGAAAAGGAAGAAGACTTCTTTTAAGATAATCTCACAGTAGAGAAGTAATGATAAATGTCCCACTCACTCAAGAAGTCTCCATCACGAATTCAAATGCCAAAAACATGAAGAGTATAAGTTCACAAGTCTTCAACTTGTTGAAAAGACCCTATCTACACCAAAGAAAAACATTCAATTACTAATAATCAGGTAATATCACAACAGTTTCCAAATCCATTAGCAATTTTCAAAGGTTGGACTTCCTTAAACCATCTCCATTCATTCAGTGATCTGAACACCAACTTATAGCACATCTAGGATTAAAAAAAAATATTACAAGGAAAAAGCAGCCTGAGAAATGGTTACCATTATTTTTAGGTGGAAGCAGACATACTTCTCCAAACATCAAACTATCAAAATATTTTTCACTCAACTTTGAAGAGTACTGATGAAGCAAGAACAATGCCACGCCTATTCTGCAGGAATCCGTGTGATGATCCAGGACAGCCGCCCTTTCACTTGATCCTCTGAGCTCTATCCTGTTCTCGGCTCTGGACCAACAGCTGAGGTTGCCCACATAAAAATGACAACTCAGGGAGCTCCTAAGGAGCTCAGTTGATTGGGGACAGACCTAGATAGATCAATAAGAATAAATGAGTACAGCAAGTCCCCTACAGACACAAGAGTTCTGTTCTGACAGCGCAGTTGTACATCCAATTTGTTCATAAGCCCAATAAAATCAATTTAGGTACTCAACTAACACAACCAGCTACATAGTATTGTAGCGTAATAGGTTTATAATACTATTCACACAGATAATACATACATAAAAACAAACACACATACACAAAATAAAGAAAACATTTTTAGTCTGACAGTACTGTACATCAGCTGGCATACGAGGGCTGACATGCACATTGGTATCTTGGTGGTTGTTGTCGTTCAGTCAGTTTTCTTTGAGTCCTGCTGATTCTTTGAGGCCCTGTGGATTGCAGCATGTCAGGCTCCTCTGTCCTCCACTATTTCCCGAAGTTTGCCTAAATTCATGTCCATTGAGCCAGTGATACTATCTGCCCACCACATCCTCTGCCAACCCCTTCTTCTCTTTGCCTTCAATCTTTCCCAGAATTAGGGTCTTTTTCAGTGAGTTGGCTCCTCACATCAGATGGCCAAGGTACTGGAGCTTCCATCTTCAACATCAGCCTTTCCAGTGAATATTCAGGGTTGATTTCCTTTGACTGGTTTGATCTCCTTGCAATCCAGGGGACTCTCAAGAGTCTTCTCCAGCACCACAATTCGAAAGTATCAATTCATTGGCAGTCAATATTCTTCATGATTCAACTCTCACATCCATACATGACTACTGGAAAAACCATAGCTTTGACAATATGGCACTTTGTCCGCAAAGTGATGTTTCTGCTTTTCAATATGCTAAGTTTGCCATAGTTTTCCTTCCAGGGAGCAAGCATCTTTTAATTTCACGGCTGTAGTCACTGTCTGCAGTGATTTTGGAGTCCCCAGAATAAAACTGCATCTTTGAAAGTTTGTAACTTGAAAGTTCGTACGTAGGAGACTTATTGTATGGTCACTACAGATGATGGGCAAGGTTACAAATGCTACGGGATTAGTGTTGATGGAATTAGGATTCAAAGAAGTCTACCTCCAGACACCATCCAAGTTCAGCACCCCATTACACTATTTCCCACAGGTTCCTACTGAGAGAGAAATGATTCTCTGAAGCAAAATAAAGGTGGTGTAGAAAGAAGGAGAGGAGAAGGCAATGGCACCCCACTCCAGTGCTCTTGCCTGGAGAATCCTATGGACGGAGGAGCCTGGTGGGCTGCAGTCCATGGAGTCGCTAAGAGTCGGACATGACTGAGCAACTTCACTTTCACGCATTGGAAAAGGAAATGGCAACCCACTCCAGTGTTCTTGCCTGGAGAATCCCAGGGGCAGGGGAGCCTGGTAGCCTGCCATCTATGGGGTTGCACAGAGTTGGACACGATTGAAGCGACTTAGCAGCAGCAGCGAAGCCAAAATGATTGACTGATGAGGAAACCCAGGGAAGGGAAGAGCTTTCCAAAGGGATAGTGCTTTATCATGAGTTGTACCTATGTACCAGTAGCACTGGGGCTACTTTTCATTAGCATGCAGGCAGGCTGCCAGGACCAGAACCCCAAAACCATCAAAAGTCACCACTGAGTGTGAGCGTTAGTCATAACATCGTATTCCTCCACTGGCTGATGTGGTGTCTTGACACATAAAAGGCCAAATGCACTGACAGGACCCTCTAACAGTACACTGCTCAAAGCATACAGGAGAAAAAAACAAAAAAACAAAAAACACCAAGATGTCAGCTCACAGCTGAAACTGCCTTTGCTTTAACCCCACAACAAACATCCATCTTTCTCTTTCTTCTCTTTCATCCAAGAACACTATGAACTCCCTAGGTACACTTGTGATCCTCCAAAAGCTGATGAGACAGTCTTTTCACAAGCTCAGATCATTTAACCAATGTGGATCTTAAAAATATTACATATTAATCCCAAAGAACAGAATATTTTTTGCCACATCTATGTCATATTTGTAAGTCTAATCCTTAAGTTGATATGTGTGACTAAGACAGGCAGAGGCAGGATGCAAAATGATTTTCTTAGAAAGAGGAATATACCAGCTGCTTGGAACGGTAATTAGTAAAGCTCCTAACTAATTGGCACTTAAAAATAGAAGAAATCAGATAGAACAGATAACTTTTGACAATAATAAAAATTACAGCTCATTTACTAATGTAATAAGGCCTCTCCAACCCCACTGATTTCCTATGATTTTACCAGATTCTACTTTTAAGCAAAACAAAATATTCAGATAAACGTTTCCAGCTCTACTTCTGTATCCTCCGTCAGACTGAGACTTCCTTTAAGTCCAGAGTTGTATCTCCAGCATCATTATATCCCCTAGACAGTGCTTGGCATGGTCCCACCCATGGAAAGGGAAGAGAACAGCAAAGTCAAGTAGGACAGCAAGGGGGAGAGCCACCCAGCAAGCGCTATCACTGCATCCATCACACCACCTACTACAGTTTCTACACGATCACTCAGCAGACATTCATGGAGCCGCTCCCTGGTGGACAGTGAATTCTGTGAGTGATCGGCAGTATACTCTCCTTGATGTTTCTTAGTTGACCCACGAAGTCACTTTTGATCATTTTTTCAGTTCACCATCCTTTCATCAGCCAAGGCTGAACTGGCCTACTCTCATCGTCTCATTTTGGCACAGACTTCTGTGTGAGTAAACTCATTTTTTTTTCTTGAGGTCACTGCAAAAAAATTTCACTTGTTTCTTCCTCCCTGCAGGACTCTTATCCCTTCCTGAGCCCTTTTTGAGTCTAGGCAGGTTTCAGCAATATCACCAGCCCAGTAAGGGCTCTTGGATAAAAGAGCTGTCTGCCTAAGCTCCTCAATTTATCAGAGCCTTCAGACATGAAAGAGTAAACCAATTCCTAGTCAGCAAAGTTACATTACAGAAAAAAGCAAACAAAACCATCAAATGGATTACATGCAGGCCTTGAATCTAAAATTAAAGAATATGGAGAAACAAGGTACTTAATCAATTAGGATGAGCACAATGTTCTCTTTACAGCCAGAAACCAACCAATTAAACAAAGAGCAAACAACAAACAAGCATTCAATTCCTGATATTTAAGTAGCAAATGATAATGGTCATTCATTCTAATGTCCCAGCTTAAAGTCTCTGGCTTAATTCTTTAAACATATTGAATCAGATTCATTCATTATTTTTTTAACTGTGTCAACTCATTCAAGGTCATTTTTATTTCATTCAATCAGAAATTAGCTTTGTACCTTTACTAACATGTACTTCTGTCAGTTATGATATTCAAAAGGGAGAGGTGACATATGAGGTGTTGGTTAGGGTTATGTTTCATGCCATCTGACACAACAGAATGATAAAAGGAACCCATTTCCAGTGTAATCCAAAGACAACATATCTGATGTCTTTTCAACATACTCTACATCTCATACCATGTTATCTCAATAACTACTCATATAAGAATTGAACAGTTAATACTGTACATTCTCCAAATTAATAATCAATACTTTGTAGAAACCTACCTGAGGAAGCAAAGTTTTAAGTAAGCTGCTCCCTTTATAAAGAGACCACAGGCATATGTCACAAAAAATGTATTTCAAAATTCTTCATTTGGACTGTACTAAATAAGTTAGATAGATCAATAGACAAACATGCCAATAGAAATGATAGGTAGATACAGGGACAGACAGATATGAGACTCACATTAAGGCGTGTCACAGCATAAATTGTTTCTTAAATCGGGGATATTCAGCGTTAAAAAAATTAACTTTTTCAGATCAGTAACAGCGGCGGTAAGGAGATACCCCTCGTCCAAGGTAAGAAGCAGCGGCTGTGCTTTGCTGGAGCAGCCGTGTAGAGATAGCCCATGCCCAAGGTAAGAGAAACCCAAGTAAGATGGTAGGTGTTGCAAGAGGGCATCAGAGGGCAGACACACTGAAACCATACTCACAGAAAACTAGTCAGTCTAATCACACTAGGACCACAGCCTTGTCTAACTCAGTGAAACCAAGCCATGCCTGCGGGGTAACCCAAGATGGGCGGATCATGGTGGAGAGGTCTGACAGAATGTGGTCCACTGGAGAAGGAAATGGCAAGCCACTTGAGCATTCTTGCCTTGAGAACCCCATGAACAGTATAAAAAGGCAAAATGATAGGATACCAAAAGAGGAACTCCCCAGGTCAGTAGGTGCCCAATATGCTACTGGAGATCAGTGGAGAAATAACTCCAGAAAAAACAAAGCGATGGAGCCAAAGCAAAAACAGTACCCAGCTGTGGCTGTGACTGGTGATAGAACAAGATCCAATGCTGTAAAGAGCAATA
Organism: Nanger dama; assembly: GCA_917880005.1. Lineage (NCBI taxonomy): Eukaryota > Metazoa > Chordata > Mammalia > Artiodactyla > Bovidae > Nanger > Nanger dama. The sequence continues at coordinate 38,949,167 of CAKJTW010000008.1, forward strand.
TTGCATAGGAACCTAGAATGTCAGGTCCATGAATCAAGGCAAATTGGAAGTGGTCAAACAAGAGATGGCAAGGGTGAACATCGACATTCTAGGAATCAGCGAACTAAAATGGACTGGAATGGTTGAATTTAACTCAGATGACCATTATATCTACTACTGCGGGCAGGAATCCCTCAAAAGAAATGGAGAAGCCATCATGGTCAACAAAAGAGTCCGAAATGCAGTACTTGGATGCAACCTTAAAAACGACAGAATGATCTCTGTTCAGCTCCAGTTATCCAAGTCTATGGCCCAACCAGTAACACTGAAGAAGCTGAACTTGAACGGTTTTATGAAGACCTACAAAACCTTTTAGAAATAACACCCAAAAAGATGTCCTTTTGATTATAGGGGACTGGAATGCTAAAGTAGGAAGTCAAGAAACACCTGGAGTAACAGGCAAATTTGGCCTTGGAATGTGGAATGAAGCAGGACAAAGACTAATAGAGTTTTGCCAAGAAAATGCACTGGTCATAGCAAACACCTTCTTCCAGCAACACAAGAGAGGACTCTACACATGGACATCACCATATGGTCAACACCAAAATCAGATTGATTATATTCTTTGCAGCTAAAGATGGAGAAGCTCTATACAGTCAACAAAAACAAGACCAGGAGCTGACTGTGGCTCAGATCATGAACTCTTTATTACCAAATTCAGACTCAAATTGAAGAAAGTAGGGAAAACCACTAGACCATTCAGGTATGACCTATATCAAATCCCTTATGATTATACAGTGGAAGTGAGGAATAGATTTAAGGGCCTAGATCTGATAGATAGAGTGCCTGATGAACTATGGAATGAGGTTCGTGACATTGTACAGGAGACAGGGATCAAGACCATCCCCATGGAAAAGAAATGCAAAAAGCAAAATGGCTGTCTGGGGAGGCCTTACAAATAGCTGTGAAAAGAAGAGAGGTGAAAACCAAAGGAGAAAAGGAAAGATATAAGCATCTGAATGCAGAGTTCCAAAGAATAGCAAGAAGAGATAAGAAAGCCTTCTTCAGCAATCAATGCAAAGAAATAGAGGAAAAGAACAGAATGGGAAAGACTAGAGATCTCTTCAAGAAAATTAGAGATACTAAGGGAACATTTCATACAAAGATGGGCTCAATAAAGAACAGAAATGGTCTGGACCTAACAGAAGCAGAAGATATTAAGAAGAGCTGGCAAGAATACACAGAAGAACTGCAAAAAAGATCTTCAAGACCCAGATAATCATAATGATGTGATCACTCATCTAGAGCCAGACATCTTGGAATGTGAAGTCAAGTGGGCCTTAGAAAGCATCATTACGAACAAAGCTAATGGAGGTGATGGAATTCCAGTGGAGCTGTTTCAAATCCTGAAAGATGATGCTGTGAAAGTGCTGCACTCAATATGCCAGCAAATTTGGAAAATTCAGCAGTCGCCACAGGACTGGAAAAGGTCAGTTTTCATTCCAATCCCAAAGAAAGGCAATGCCAAAGAATGTTCACACTACCACAGAGTTGCACTCATCTCACATGCTAGTAAAGTAATGCTCAAAATTCTCCAAGCCAGGCTTCAGCAATACGTGACCCATGAACTTCCAGATGTTCAAGCTGGTTTTATAAAAGACAGAGGAAGCAGAGATCAAATTGCCAACATCTGCTGGATCATGGAAAAAGCAAGAGAGTTCCAGAAAAACATCTACTTCTGCTTTATTGACTATGCCAAAGCCTTTGACTGTGTGGATCACAATAAACTGTGGAAAGGTCTGAAAGAGATGAGAATACCAGACCACCTAACCTGCTTTTTGCAAAACCTGTATGCAGGTCAGGAAGCAACAGTTAGAACTGGACGTGGAACAACAGACTGGTTCCAAATAGGAAAAGGAGGATGTCAAGGCTGTATACTGTCACCCTGTTTGTTTAATTTATATGCAGAGTACATCATGAGAAATGCTGGACTAGAAGAAACACAAGCTGGAATCAAGATTGCTGGGAGAAATATCAATAACCTCAGATGTGCAGATGATACCACCCTTATGGCAGAAAGTGAAGGAGAACTAAAGAGCCTTTTGATGAAATTGAAAGAGAAAAGAGAAAAAGTTGGCTTAAAGCTCAACATTCAGAAAACAAAGATCATGGAATCCGGTCCCATCACTTCATGGAAAATAGTTGGAGAAACTGTGGAAACAGTGTCAGACTTTATTTTGAGGGGCTCCAAAATCACTGCAGATGGTGACTGCAGCCATGAAATTAAAAGACGCTTAATCCTTGGAAGAAAAGTTATGACCAACCTAGACAGCATATTCAAAAGCAGAGACATTACTTTGCCGACGAAGGTCCGTCTAGTCAAGGCTATGGTTTTTCCTGTGGTCATGTATGGATGTGAGGCTGAGCACTGAAGAATTGATGCTTTTGAACTGTGGTGTTGGAGAAGACTCTTGAGAGTCCCTTGGACTGCAAGGAGATCCAACTAGTCCATTTTAAAGGAGATCACTCCTGGGATTTCTTTCGAAGGAATGATGCTAAAGCTGAAACTCCAGTACTTTGGCCACCTCATGCGAAGAGTTGACTCATTGGAAAAGACTCTGATGCTGGGAAGGATTAGGGGCAGGAGGAGAAGGAGACGACAGAGGATGAGATGCCCGGATGGCATCACGGACTCGATGAACATGAGTCTGAGTGAACTCTGGGAGATGGTGATGGACAGGGAGGCCTGGCATGCTGCAATTCATGGGGTCGCAAAGAGTTGGACACGACTAAGCGACTGAACTGAACTGAACTGAATATTTAGTTAATGAACTTAAATGTTAATAAATTGTGTTCTGATGGTGGATGTTGGGGGTAGAGGAGAAAGAAAGAGAGGGATGCAAGAAGAAGGAAAGAGAGGAGGAAGAGGAGGAGAAAGGAGAGAATAAATATTAGCTTCTAAATCCAATTACTCCCCAGGAGCAGCTCTCACACTGGAATAATGTATTTTCCATTAAAACATTAACAAAATTAAATATACAAAACTTAAGGGCATGACCTGGTGACTATGTTTTACAACACTGGGTAATTCAATCTTTTTCATACATTATGAATAATATGATACCCAGATTTTTAATGTGGACTACTCACTATCCGCAGAAATATATTTGCCTTTAAGAATTTAATAGGAGAGATATTATGATGAAAAAAAAATTAATTTGTTCATGCTCAAAAATACTGAAAATGGTGTTGTACTAGTCATGCATTAATTCATTCACACACTCATTCACCCATTCATCAGTTATTTATTGGATTCATTCTATGTGCCAAACCTACACAAATAAAATTAGAGAGGTATGTCCTTTTCCTTATTTCTATCCTCTGCTTCTTGCTTTTAACAAGCATGTATTAAGCATCTTCTACTGGAAAACACTACAGTAAGTGTTATACTGGATATGATGATAAGACACACATCGTACTTCCACTGATTTCTCAAATAACTCGGGGAAAGCTATATAAACATCCTTTATACTAAGGAGGATGAGCAAGCATTACAGAGAGGTGCTGTTAAAGCAAAGATCTGTAACACAGTAGAGGAAGAGATTTATGTGTCTGGAAATGGAACATTTAACTTGACAAGAAAAAGATGAGAGAGCTTTCAGTAGCAAAGAACATTCAATGTAGAGAGAACTTCACTTGCAAGTGCTTGGAAGTGTGAGAATGTCCATGTTCAGAGAATGATTTTGTTGAATGATATTCTAACCAATGCCTTTTCCTCCATTTTCCATTTTATTTTGGCATCATCCCTTTTCCAGCCTTGAGATAGAATACTGCCATTGATCCAGGGGTATATGGAAACAGAGAACAAAGATGCCAAATACTTGGTTGTTAAGCATCAAAACCACAGTCCACATGGCATACAAGTACTGCATAACTCAGTCAACTTACCTAATGTGGTCTCTGCGCAAATCTCCTCTTATCCTACCTTATTTTCTTTATTTGCACCCTTGACCACCTGAGAGTATTTCTTTATTGTCTGTCTCCCCTGACGCCATCTAGAACTGAGCTCTATAAAACTAGTATGCTTATCTTCTCAATGGCTTCCCTCCAGGCATTCATTTATTCAATCAACTAAAATTAATCAAGCTGCAACTGCAAGAAGGATACTGTGTTATTCTTCTAAAATAGAAGCGAGGAACAGAAAAGATGATGAGATAGCATCCCTATTTCTAATGAGTATATTATTCACAAATATGTTTGGTTTGATTATCTATTCTTCTGTAACACTTTACATCTTAGTGACTTGAAACAATGTTATTATTAATATATTTTGCAATTCTGCTAGCCAAGAATTCAGACAAATCTTAGAAGGATAGGGGACTTCCCTGGTAGCTGAGATAGTAAATAATCTGCCTGCATTGTGGGAGACCTGGATTTGACCCCTGGGTGGGGAAGATCCCCTGGAGAAGGAAATGACAACCCACTCCAGTATTCTTGCCTGGGAAATCCCATGGACAGAAAAGCCTGACATGCAGTAGTCCATGGGGTTGCAAGAGTCAGACACAACTTAGCACATGGAACTTGTGGCTCACAGCTCCTCACAGCAAGGAATCTCAGGGTCCTTGGACCTCTACACACTGGCTCTGAACTCCTAAGGATCAAAGTGGTAGCTACAAATCTTTTTAAGGTGACATCTAGAACTGCCCTAGCTTCATTTTCATAGTCATGCTGTTGTTCATTGTCCAGTTGCTCAGCCATGTCCAACTCTTTGCAGCCCCATGGACCGCAGCACACCTGGCTTCCCTGTCCTTCACTATCTCCCAGAGCTCGCTCAAACTCACATCCATTAAGTCACTGATGCCATCCAACCATCTTGTCCTCTGTCATCCCCTTCTCCTCTCACTTTCAATCTTCCCCAGCATCAGGGTCTTTTCCAGTGAGTCAGTTCTTTGCATCAGGTGGCCAAAGTATTGGAGCTTTAGCTTTAACATCAGTCCTTCTAATGAATATTCAGGATTGATCTCCCTTGTGATTGACTGTCTTGATCTCCTTACAGTCCAAGGGATTCTGAAGAGGCTTCTTCAACACCACAGTTCAAAAGCATCAGTTCTCCAGTGCTCAGCCTTCTTTATGGTTCAACTCTCACATCCATACATGACGGCTGGAAAAACCATAGCTTTGACTAGATGGACTTTTGTCAGCAAAATAATGTCTCTGCTTTTTAATATACTGTCTAAGTTTATCATAGCTTTTCTTTCAAAGAGGAAGAATCTTTTAATTTTGTGACTGCAGTCATCATCTACATAGATTCTGCATATATTCTTGGAGCCCAAGCAAATAAAGTCTCTTATTGTTTCCATTGTTTCCCCATATATTTGCCATGAATTGATGGGACTGAATGCCATGATCCTCATTTTTTGAATGTTGGATGTTAAGCCAGCTTTTTTACTCTCCTCTTTCACCTTCATCAAGAGGTTCTTTAGTGCCTCTTCACTTTCTGCCACAGTCATAGGCAAGTTCAAATTGGAGGAAAGGGAAAATAGATCCAACCACTCAATGGGCAGTGTGTCAAAGATTTACAGCATCTTTAGTATACTACAGTGAGAGAAACCTGTCCCCAAACAACTGTGTCATGATGCAGAATGAAAAGCACCAAGGCAGTAGTGTCATCATCAAAAGCATGATTCTGAGTACTGACTCCACTGCATACTAGGTATGTGATACTGGTTAAATTAATTCATTACTCTGAATTTTTGTTCCCTTATATAAAAAGGGGGACAATAACTGTACTCAACTTCATAGAACTGTTTTAGAAAGGAAATATATCACTCCCACACATACACACAGGCGCTCACAAACGTATGCACTCGCAGACACACTTAAACACACATCCATACACAAGAGCACAATCACACAGAACACATATGCTGGCCAGACATTAGGATATGGTAAATACTCAAATGATGTTAGTAGTTGTTCTCATTAAGAATGGTACAAATAGGGCTTCCCTGGTAGTCCAGCGGCTAAGAATCCACCTGCCATGCAGGGGACATAGGTTCAGTCCCTGGTGCAGTAGGATTCCACGTGCAGTCGGACAACTAAAGCCACGCTCCCCAGCTACTGAAGCCCACATATCCTGGAGCCCGTGCTCTGTGGCAAAAGAAGCTACCACAGTGAGGAGTCTGCACACCTCTCCAGCTAGAGAAAGACTGTGTGCAGCAATGAAGTCCCAGCACAACGAAAAACAGAATGAATAAATCTGCAAAATTTTAAAACAGATAGTACAAATAAGTACAGACAAGTGAGTGTTTCATGTTTCCATAGTTTTATTTTTCATATTTTCAAATTTGTGCCTTTGAAGTTATCAAATCAACAAAGATGATTAAGAACAATGGAAATTCTTTTTGAGCCAAAAAAAAATCAAACCGAGTTACCAGCAACTCAGGAAGGAAAGGTACAAAGGTTAAACAGAAAAGAATAAAAAACGAAGCAAGAAAATAATTGCCTACATGATGGGATCCTAGGAGAAATAAAAAAGATCTAAGCAATCAGCAGCATTAGAAGGAGAATACTATTTTACATATCTTCTTTTTCTGTGTTACTCAGAAAATTATGAGTAAATTCCCTTAGACAGAAAGATATGGTATGACAAGATAGCAATGGTGGGCTTGTTGGCAAAATAAGCATAAACTCTTAGAAGCAAAAATTTGGTGATTTAAGACCAATGACTTTTAAAAATCAAACCTCCATGTTTCATAAAGAATCAGAACATAAGAGGATGTGGACAAAAGTCCTTCACAAACCACAAATGATGAGGATGGATGAAACACAAAGATACAGCCAGAAGAGCCTCCACCAACCCACAAGTGTATATGTTAGCACAAAAATACCTACAAGACTCAGAGAGTGAGGAAAGAATATTTTCTTCATTTTAGAATTTAACTCACTTTTAAAAATCTACATTATCAAAAAATCTGAAGGAAACCACTAAAAGTAACTGATTTCTGACTTTTAACTTATTTAACTGGGCAAGAGGTCAACAGATTGGTATGTACTCTTGAGTTAGAAACTATAGAATTAACATCACAAAATTCCTATGTTCAGGGAAAATCCCATGATACAGTTAAGGACTCTATGTTTTTCTCCAATTACTAAAAGTTATCATCAGCAACATTCTTAAAAGAGGTTTCAATGTTGTAGTTACAACTTCACATTGGACATGACCCCCAGAACGTGGACTTCACCATCCAGGCATTCTTTCAAGGGTGGCCATAAAGCTAATTACTTTACCAACCAAGAAAATTCCAAGTTCCATTCTTCCCAGATTTATATGTAAAATTTTAAAAAGCAAACCTATTTGGACCAAAGCACATGGGCAAAAAGCCAAGAAAAGTGAACCCTCCCGACTGAAGGACATCAAAGATTAGAGAGACAGAAAGGCCCTGAAGAGTCACCATCATTCAGATGAGAGTGTTTCCTAGTCTTTGGTGAACCCTGGTTTGGCATGAAAAATGAGTTTGCAGATAATGAATCAGCTTTACTAAGGAATCTTAGCCTCTTTCTCACGGGAGGTTGTATAAAATACAGAAAGCCATTTGATACCTTCCTAAAAGTCTCCCATCTTATCACCAGAATGGCTACAACTATGAAATGTTTCTAAGCTCTGTTTTCTAGTTGAAGGTTAAGTGGGGTGAAAGGCTACACATTTATAGAGAAAGGAGTCTGTAATAAAATTGTTCACTGTTATAACATTTGGGCAAAATGAAAATTAAAAGGAAGGTTATTTATAAAACTAGTGGTTGGCCTTTTAACTTGACCCCTTAATGTGTCTTCAAAAACCCACTGAGAAGAAAGCACATATTATACACCTTTATATTACCATCATTAAATCACTAAACTAAAAGATTATATAAAAGGCAGCAGATATGTGGGCAAAAATCTGGTCATATTTAAAAACTGAAAAATGACCATGCCAAGTGTTTCCTATGTATCATCTCACTGAAGTCAAGGCAAGTTTGTCCCATTTTAAAGATAAAGGGGGCACCAAATGGTAAATTAACTGTCACTCAGATTATCAAGTGGAATAGAATAGATAACCCAGAATTAACCATTGCTATAACACTCTTGTAATATATGAAAATGCTCCTTATAATGATGTTTCTAACTGAGTATGCAAACTTAGGTTAGTCACTGTCTGTCTTCAACTTAAATTCTGTGCTGCTGGAAGCATATAGAATGTAAGGGATGGTGGCACCAAGCTCCTTCAATTAAGTTTCAGTAGAAAGCAGTTAAGAAATGACTGAATGACAGTGTTGTAAGGTCATTTCCTTCCCACTCTTCCATTTACTACCAAATAATCTGCTTTTCTTTCATCACTGTAAAAACGACTTTGATTAATGTATGACATCTCTTTCCAGTATCTCTGAGTCATGACTTTCTTCTAATATGTTATAAACAGCCTTAGCAATACCCTCTGGCAATTAACAAATGTGCCTCAGACCAGTTTTTCCTATACAGGAATGGCTTAATTAAGGAAAACGAAGAATGTACAATGAAGAGGGCAAGTACAGCACAATGTAAATTTTAAAAACATATAAGACTTTAGAAAAACAGAAAAGTGAGAAACTTCTAGTTGAAAGGGCAGGGCTACATGCAAAGAAGGAAGGGGAAAGTCAAAAAGAACAACACAGACCCAAGGGAAAAGCAAGGACTCTATGAGCTGACTCTGTGTGTGTGTGTGTGTGTGTGTGTGTGTGTGTGTGTGTGTGTGTACTGTCATTTATTCTAAATTGCAGAGGAAATTAATTTTGAGTTTCAAAATCTCAGTTCTACAGGAAGATACTCATACCATTCTAAGAATAATTGGTTGTTTGTGTTTGTTCAAGGTGTGGCAGCTGATTAATCAAGGTCTTTTGAATAAAACAGAAACTCACTTCAAGTTAGCAGGAGCCAAACTGTGTGCATGGAAGGGAGTTGAGGGCACAATTTTTAATAGAAGGACACAGTGCTCAGTGGAACTAAGTGAAGGGAAGAAGTATTTTGGTGCTTTGTGAATGCTACGGCCAAGACCTAGGAAGCCGCAGAGACTCAGACGTGCAGGCCCATCCCTGGGGCTCTGTCACGTCCTAACTGTAGCGTCCCCACCCAGTGTCTGCTTTCTCAGCTCCTAGGTCTACATGCATGAGAATGAGAATGAGACGCTTCTGCATCAAGTCAGAAGTCATCCTCCAGAACCACTCCACTCTCAGACTGGGAAGAAGGAAAGAGTCAAAAGTTCAATTCTCATCACTCGTCTTAGTCCGTCTGGGCTGCCATTATGGAATACCACAGGCTCACACAACAGAAATATATTCTTCACAGTTGTGCAGGCTGGAAGTGTGAGATCAGGGGATGGCATAGTCCAGTTCTGGGACAAGCTTTCTTCCTGACTTACAGATGGAGCACACACTCACTGTGTGCTCACGTGACCTTTCTCAGCGTACACTTGAGGGGAAACAGAAATCTCTCATCCTATTCTCGTATGGCCACTAAACCCATCATGAAGGCCTCACTCTCATGATTCAATCTAACCCTAATTACCTCCACAAAGCCCATCTCCAAATACCATAACACTGCTTGTCAGGGTATCAACATACACATTATGAGAGATTATAAAAAACCAACCAATAACATTTATGCATATACACACTGAGACTTCAACTGTATACACTTGAGAGAGAGAGACAAAGAATTTTTAAAATGAGGACCATTTTACCTGATGGACTCAGTGAGCATATCCCCTGTGTGTGCACAATGTGGAATACACAAATCTGTTGTTAATCTCAGTGCGTGCATTCTTGCTATGTGAGTATCATTCTAGTATTTAAAGGTATGATTTTTTCCTAAAGCATGTCCCTTAAAGGCAGGAGAAGTATTTTATCTAGGACTCAATCAAATAGTCACTCAATCCAAAACGGAAGAGAACACTGGCTATGCTTTCATTGACAGGCAATTCATTACTTTGCAAATGGAATCTTCTAATATGTTTTTCAAGGTCAAATGTGAGTATATGTGCTTATACTTTATGCCTAGACTTTATAACATAATCCTCACATAAGATACCATTTCTTTGTACAAATTTCTATTTGACCAGATCCATTTTTGAGGATGGAAACTGATTATTTGAGAAGAGGAAGAAAATATAAAGACACAGTTTTCAAGGTGATTATGAAGCATAAATGATGCCCAGAAAACTGAAACCTCTTACTTGGAGTTTATAAACTTGAAATCAGTTTGGGGGAAAAGACTCATAACAGCTTATCAGGCATCGTTACAATTAATATGTTAACAGGGCAGGAAGATAAATGATGTACTGATACTCTCAATTAATTATTTTTACAGAGGAACAAGCAAATATTTTGGAAATTTCTGTTTTATTTCATAGTTACCAAAAAAATTGAATTAACAAACCTAATCAGATACTTCTTTTACCCATTAACTGGAAGATTTTTTTGTGATACGATACTAATTATATTACAATTCTGTGTCAGTTAGCCTGCATGATTATATAATTGCCTATCTGAATTGACACTGCCCACCACCACTAGACATTAACAAACATTCTTTGAAAGCATGTAACTTTGCTTTACTCAAGATCTTCTGGTTGTTTAAACGATGATCAAACTGCTGCTGCTGCTGCTGCTGCTGCTGCTGCTGCTAAGTCGCTTCAGTCGTGTCCGACTCTGCGACCCCAGAGACGGCAGCCCACCAGGTTCCCCCGTCCCTGGGATTCTCCAGGCAAGAACACTGGAGTGTTGCCATTTCCTTCTCCAATGCAAGAAAGTGAGAAGCCAAAGTAAAGGAAAGAATTTTCTGGCTCATCTGATAAAGTAGTCTAGATGAGAGGAAGAACTAGATCCAGAGACTTGATTATTGTGTTCAGGTATCTTTTCTCTTTCTTCATTTATCTCTCTTATCTTCTTTCCTGTTTTTGGATTTCATTCTCAAGCAGACTTTTTCAGTGGGGTAGCAGACATTTGTTCCAGCAGTCCAGTCTCATGGAGGGAGGCTCTTCTATCAGCATCTATTTCAATTACCCCAAAGATTCCTATTGTTATCAATGGACAGTACTTTACTCTACTGCCAAAAAATCACTGTGTCTGAATGGACACACTGTCTGATTGGGCAGGTCTAGGTGAAGGAAGGAGACACCCCTCAACCATTGAGAAAGAAATTGCAGTCTCAGACTCCCAAAACATATGGACTGAACATGATTATTATAAATTGATAAAGAGATTGTCCTCCCATTGGACTTACAGAATGAAAAATTTCATATTTGCTACAAGCGTCAATATAAACTTTCTGAAGTGACACAATGGGAGAAAATATTTGCAGTATACCTGGCTGACAAATGGTCACCATTCCTAACATATAAGGAGTTATGAAATTGAGGAAAAACATCAGTATAGAGAAATGGGTAGAGAGATGAACAGAAAAACAAAAAAATAAAATGCAAGTAGTATTTAAACACTTGAAAATATGTTAAACTTTCCTCATAAAAGATATGTGAGTTAAAACTGTACCAAGATGCTGTTTTCTCACCTATCAGAACTGGAAAAAATCCAAAAGTTTGAAAAGACTATTGACAAAGTCATAGGGAAACAGCCACTTACCTCTACATACAAACACATACATATACATGTAGTATGTGTGTACTGAAATTTATCTACTCAGGGAAGAAAGGGAAAAAAATGGAATGGACAAAATGTGTGTTTTGCAGATCTGACTTTTGAATCATGAATGTTTTACAAATTATTATTTTTGAATTACAAAAGCATCACCTCGAAATAGCAAGCTATTTTGTAGATATCAACAGACTGACCTAAAGTTTACATGGAAACACAGGCAGATGAAACCTTTGGAAGCCTGATACCACTCAACTTCAAGATTTACTATAAAGCTATAGTGATCTAGACAGGTTGGTATTGGTGAAAGAACAGACACATAGATCAATGGAACAGAAAAGGAGTCCAGAAATAGGGACAGCAAATACATTCAGCTGATCTTTGAAAGAAGAACAAAGGCAACAGAAAGAACAATCTTTTCAACAAATAGTTCTGGATCCACTGGATGGGCACATATAAAGATCTGAATCTACACTCAGAACTTACACCTTTCACAAAGTTAACTTAAAATGGATCATATATCTAAATATAAAATATAGTAATATAAAACTTCTAGAAGAAAACATTTAAGTCTAGGTGATTTCATGTTTGGCAATGAGTTTTAAGATACAACACCAAAAGCATAATGCTTGAAAGAAAATAATAACCTCATAGTTTTTTAAATTAAAATTTAAAAATAGGCTATAGGCTTAGAGAAAATATTTGCAAACTATGCATCTGATTTTTAAAAAGACAGGAAACTTGGAATAATTAAAGCACAGGGGATTTTGAGGATAGTGAAACTATTCTGTCTGATACTGTGATAATGGATATACATCAACCATTTATCACAATTCAGAGCACAGGGGACTTCGCTAGTGGTCCAGTGGTTAAGACTCTATGCATTCAAATGTAGGGGGTGCAGGTTTGATCCCTGGTCTGGGAATTAAAATCCCATATGACACACAGAGTGACCCAAAAATAAATATTTAAAAATGCACAACATAGAGTGAGCCTTAATGTACATAAAAATATATGTAAATTTCCAACAACACTGAAGACAAGTTGAGAAATCACAAGAGACAAGAGAATCTAGCCATATTACAAATATATGAAACAAGGTCACTGAAGGAGGTTGGAAAAGGGTACTGATTTGAGCAGTTCTGGAAATGAACAAAATCTGTAAGACCATTAGGTAGAAGAGGAAAAAGGAGTACAGAATGGTGGCAGCTAAAAAGACAAGGAAAGGAAAAGCCCCAAAAAAAATAGAACAAAGGAAGGTCCCAGGACTGGAGTGAGGACCTCAGGTAGCACTCCTGGCTAGCCCAATTTACAATACAGTAAAGAACTCCAAGCTGGTGGGCGTCTTCTGTCCTTAATCTTCTTTGTGCCAAGGATCAGGTCAATGAAAACTGTGAGCACAGGTGAGGTATTTAGCAGATTTTTCAGAAGGTTATGAAGGGGATTCCTCGGCACATTTTCCCACTGCTTTTTCCTCCTGTCCTTCAGCTCCTTTCTACCGGGACTTGAGCCTGGCCAAAACCCATGATGCCTGGCTTCAGGACCTAAGGAAGCTCAGGTTCGGATGTCTCATTGCAAAAATTCAGTTAGCAACACAGCAATAGATAAGAGGTGCGTTTGTTCAGATTCAGAGAGAAGCATACTCCGCAAGGTGTGGGCCATTGCAGATGGCAGGTGCTGCTGCCATGGAATGTGGTGTGGCTAGTTTTTGCCAGCTAGATGAATTCATATGCTAATGAGTGGGGGGTCATCCCAACCATTGGAGAACCACCCACTCCTCTGTCTTCTGACAGTGTCTTGTAACTGTCCTGCCGCCTATGGGTGTGTCATTTAGCTTGCAGATTGGGGATCAAGTTTTAGTTGAATCTGACTTGTCATCTTGTACCCATTTGACTTTAGTTGGTTTATGGTATGCCCTTGGGCTATGTCATTCTGTCAAAAGTTGTGCCCTGCCCCCTTTGCTCCTGTTTCATGCTCTTTTCCTAGCCCCATCCAGACCCACAATGTTGCCTCTACAATATTCCGGAGGGACAACCAGAAAATGGCTAGCCCTTGGGAGGGAAATACTATATAATATCCAGTCCCTCTAGATATCCAGGCCTTCGTCTTCCATGTTTCCTACATGTGCAACAACAGCATCTCTCTGAACCCGCTAAGGTGGGAGACAGGCACACAATGCCTGCTAGAAGTCCATCTGTTGGCATCCCTTCAAGGGCAACTGGGCTTCCAGGGATAATGTTTGCCACTCTGGGAGTTAGCCCTGCAGGCTGTTTGGGCCCAAACCCTTACTACTCCCCTGGATCAAATCTCCACTCCACTTTTATGGAACATCTGGTCTGTTGCCTCTTATCAATTTGTTCTTAAGCCAATTACTTACTCCTACAACCAGAAACCCTGCCCTCTTGTAGGCAATACTGCCCCCATCCCACTTATTATTAAAATACTCTTAATGCCCCTAACAGGGCCACATTATCCACCCCTTTGTCATTACTTCTGTTATTACCTAATGTGGGTCTATAACAATGAAATGTTTACCATTAGAGACCCCAGAACGTGCTCTTATGGAGGACTAGAGGAGGAAAACACTGACTTACAGTCACTTAGAGCAGTAAGAGGATAAGGCTTATGGCTGTTTCACCAGGTTCCCAGGCTCAGGGCACAGACTTGGATTGCTTTACATCATGATATCTATTCCCATCTGTGATGAACAAATTGGCAGTGAGTTAAGATTACAACCCCTTAATCCTACCCAGCACTGGTTGAGGGAGTGTGTAACTTCCTTGGTTCTGTCTGGTCACAATAAAAATTTGAAGTGACAGACCAGTGTTACAGTCTTCAGATGGATCAGTGCTATAGCTTCATGTTACAACTCAGTTTTATTTAGAAAGTAAAGGAAAATATATCCTTAAGGCATGAAGGCATGCCAACCCAAAACACACAAAGAGAAGAGAGGCCCCCAGCCCTTTGGCTCCTCTTTTTATATGTTTTTTTCTCCTTCTCCCCCTGCTAGCCAGGAATGCTGTTTGTTCTACCTGAGGTCCTCACTCTGATCCTTGAATCTTCCTTTGTTCTATTTTTGCAGGTTTTCCCTTCCTAGTCTTTAAGCCACTGCCATTCTGGACTCCTTTTTCCTGGTCTAACTACCTAACAAGACTAAGGGCAAAAGAATATGTGTATAAAACATTGTACTCTACTTGATAAAGTTATTTCCCAAGAGCATAGTAACTAACAATTCTGATACTACTACACATGTTTACTAGAAATGAACAATTCAGTAAATCAATACCGGATATTAGGAAGCCAAGTTCCTCACTGCTAAAGGAGAAATTTACAGTTAAGCAAGGGACTGAGGTTAGAATGATCTATGTAGAACAGATTCGAGTTGGAGACATCAGGATAAACTGGGATCTACCTTAATATACAGATAGCTACACATAGCACAGGCAGCTGAGACTGGTGCACTAAGCATGGCTGAGAGGAGTTACCCCACATCCGAGATCAGGGGCAGAAGTCAGGAGGATCCCATGCCCGAGAGGCAGCAGCCAAGAGGAGTTACCCCACGTCTGAGGCCAGGGGCGGTGGCCAAGAGTGCTAGGATGCAACAGTGCAAGAGAAGCTGAGATGACCTACCCCACACCCAAGGCCAGGGGCAGCAGGCTGGAGGAGCAACCCCATGCCCAAGGAGCAGTGGCTGCGCGGGCGCAGGAGGGCCTAGAGGAGCTATTCCACATTCAAGGTCAGGAGGGGCGGTGGTGAGGAGATGCCCCTGGTCCAAGGTAAGCAGCAGTGGCTGCACTTTGCTGGAGCAGCCGTGAAGAGATACCCCACGTCCAAGGTAAGAGAAACCCAAGTAAGATGGTAGGTGTTGCAAGAGGGCATCAGAGGGCAGAAACACTGAAATGATACTCACAGAAAACTAGTCAATCTGATCACACTAGGACTACAGCCTTGTCTAACTCAATGAAACTAAGCCATGCCCTGTGGCGCCACCAAAGATGGGCGAGCATGGTGGAGAGCTCTGACAGAATATGGGCCACTGGAGAAGGGAATGGCAAACCACTTCAGTATTCTTGCCTTGAGAACCCCATGAACAGTATAAAAGGCAAAATGATAGG
Source organism: Nanger dama (assembly GCA_917880005.1). Taxonomy (NCBI): domain Eukaryota; kingdom Metazoa; phylum Chordata; class Mammalia; order Artiodactyla; family Bovidae; genus Nanger; species Nanger dama. The sequence goes on from CAKJTW010000008.1 coordinate 38,964,924, forward strand.
ATACTGAAAGAGGAACTCCCCAGGTCAGTAGGTGCCCAATATGCTACTGGAGATCAGTGGAGAAATAACTCCAGAAAAAACGAAGCGATGGAGCCAAAGCAAAAACAATACCCAGTTGTGGATGTCACTGGTGATAGAAGCAAGGTCTGATGCTGTAAAGAGCAATATTGCATAGGAACCTGGAATGTTAGGTCCATGAATCAAGGCAAATTGGAAGTGGTCAAACAAGAGATGGCAAGAGTGAACGTCGACATTCTAGGAATCAGCGAACTAAAATGGACTGGAATGGGTGAATTTAACTCAGATGACCATTATATCTACTACTGCAGGCAGGAATCCCTTAGAAGAAATGGAGTAGCCATCATGGTCAACAAAAGAATCTGAAATGCAGTACTTGGATGCAATCTCAAAAACAACAGAATGATCTCTGTTCATTTCCAAGGCAAAGCATTCAATATCACAGTAATCCAAGTCTATGCCCCAGTCAGTAATGCTGAAAAAGCTGAAATTGAACGGTTCTACGAAGACCTACAGGACGATAAGGGCAAATTAAGCAACTGACAAACAACTAATCTCAAAAATATACAAGCAACTCATGCAGCTCAATTCCAGAAAAATAAATGACCTAATCAAAAAATGGGCCAAAGAACTAAATAGACATTTCTTCAAAGAAAACATACAGATAGCTAACAAACACATGAAAAGATGCTCAACATCACTCATTATTAGAGAAATGCAAATCAAGACCACAGTGAGGTACCATTTCACACCAGTCAGAATGGCTGCGATCCAAAAGTCTACAAGCAATAACTGCTGGAGAGGGTGTGGAGAAAAGGGAACCCTCTTACACTGTTGGTGGGAATGCAAACTAGTACAGCCACTAAGGAGAACAGTGTGGAGATTCCTTAAAAAACTGGAAATAGAACTGCCTTATGACCCCAAAATTCCACTGCTGGGCATACACACTGAGGAAAGTAGAATTGAAAGAGAAACGTGTACCCCAATGTTCATCGCAGCACTGTTTATAATAGCCAGGACATGGAAGCAACCTAGATGTCCATCAGCAGATGAATGGATAAGAAAGCTGTGGTACATAAACACAATGAAGTATTACTCAGCCATCAGAAAGAATACATCTGAATCAGTTCTAATGAAGTGGATAAAACTGGAGCCAATTAAACAGAGTGAAGTAAGCCAGAAAGAAAAACACCAATACAATATACTAACACATATATATGGAATTTAGAAAGATGGTAATGATAATCCTGTATGCGAGACAGCAAAAGAGACGCAGATGTACAGAACAGACTTTTTGACTCCGTAGGAGAGGGAGAGGGTGGAATAATTTGGGAGAATGGCGTTGAAACATGTATAATATCATATAAGAAACAAATCGCCAGTCTAGGTTCGATGCAGGATACAGGATGCTTGGGGATGGTGCACTGGGATAACCCACCCAGAGGGATGGTATGGGAAGGGAGATAGGAGGGGGTTCAGGAGTGGGAACTTATGTACACCCGTGGCAGATTCATGTTGATGTATGGCAAAACCAATACAGTATTGTGAAGTAAAAAAATAAAAAAAAATTTTTAAACTGTATAGGTAATAACAATTTAAAAGTGAATAAATACAGTTTGCACATTAAAAAAAAAAGAAAACTAACACCGCAAAAAGATGTCCTTTTCATTATATAGGACTGGAATGCAAAAGTAGAAAGTCAAGAAACACCTGGAGTAACAGGCAAATTTGGCCTTGGAATACAGAATGAAGCAGGACAAAGACTAATAGAGTTTTGCCAAGAAAATGCACTGGTCATACCAAACACCATCTTTCAACAACACAAGAGAAGACTCTACACATGGACAACCCCAAAATCAGACAGATTATATTCTTTGCAGCCAAAGATGAAGAAGCTCTATACAATCAACAAAAACAAGATGAGGAGCTGACTGTGGCTCAGATCATGAATTCTTTCTTTCCAAATGCAGATTCAAATTGAAGAAAGTAGTGAAAACCAATAGACCATTCATGTATGAACCAAATTAAATCCCTTATGATTATACAGTAGAAGTGAGAAATAGATTTAAGGGACTAGATCTGATAGAGAGAGTGCCTGATGAACTATGGATGGAGGTTCATGACATTATACAGGAGATAGGAATCAAGACCATCCCCATGGAAAAGAAATGCAAAAAAGCAAAATGGCTGTCTGTGGAGGCCTTACAAATAGCTTTGAAAAGAAGAGAAGTGAAAAGCAAAGGAGAAAAGCAAATATATAAGCATCTGAATGCAGACTTCCAAAGAATAGCAGGAAGAGATAAGAAAGCCTTCTTCAGTGATCAATGCAAAGAAATAGAGGAAAACAACAGAATGGCAAAGACTAGAGATCTCTTCAAGAAAATTAGAGCTATCAAGGGAATATTTCATGCAAAGATGGGCTTGATAAAGGACAGAAATGGTATGGACCTAACAGAAGCAGAAGATATTAAGAAGAGCTGGCAAGAATACACAGAAAAACTGTACAAAAAGATCTTCAAGACCAAGATAATCACGATGGTGTGATCACTCACCTAGAGCCAGATATCCTGGAATGTGAAGTCAAGTGGGAATTAGGAAGCATCACTACAAACAAAGCTAGTGGAGGTAATGGAATTCCAGCTGAGGTATTTCAAATCCTGAAAGATGATGCTGTGAAAGTGCTGCACTCAATATGCCAGCAAATTTGAAAAACTCAGCAGTGGCCACAGGACTGGAAAAGGTCAGTTTTCATTCCAGTCCCAAAGAAAGGCAATGCCAAAGAATGATCAAACTATCGCACAATTGCACTCATCTCACATGCTAGTAAAGTAATGCTCAAAATTCTCCAAGCCAGCCTTCAGCAATACGTGAACTGTGAACTTTCAGATATTCAAGCTGGTTTTAGAAAAAGCAGAGGAACCAGAGGTCAAATTGCCAACATCCACTGGATCATGGAAAAAGCAAGAGAGTTCCAGAAAAACATCTACTTCTGATTTATTGACTGCCAGAGCCTTTGACTGTGTGGATCACAATAAAGTGTGGAAAATTCTGAAGAAGATGGAAATACCAGACCACCTGACCTGCCTCTTGAGAAACCTGTATGCAGGTCAGGAGGCAACAGTTAGAACTGGACATGGAACAACAGACTGGTTCCAAATAGGAAAAGGAGTACATCAAGGCTGAATACCATCACCCTGCTTCTTTAACTTCTATGCAGAGTACATCATTAGAAACGCTGGACTGGAAGAAACACAAGCTGTAATCAAGATTGCTGGGAGAAATATCAATCACCTCAGATATGCAGATGACATCACTCTTATGGCAGAAAGTGAAGAGGAACCAAAAACCCTCTTGATGAAAGTGAAAGTGAAGAGTGAAAAAGTTGGCTTAAAGCTCAGCATTCAGAAAACTAAGATCATGGCATCTAGTCCCATCACTTCATGGGAAATAGATGGGGAAACAGTGGAAATAGTGTCAGACTTTATTTGGGAGGCTCCAAAGTCACTGCAGATGGTGACTGCAGCCATGAAATTAAAAGACACTTACTCTTTGGAAGAAAAGTTATGATCAACCTAGATAGCATATTCAAAGCAGAGACATTATTTGCCAACAAATGTCCATCTAGTCAAGGCTATGTTTTCTCCAGTGATCATGTATGGATGTGAGAGTTGGACTGTGAAGAAAGCTGAGCACCGAAGAATTGATGCTTTGAACTGTGGTGTTGGAGAAGACTCTTGAGAGTCCCTTGGACAGCAAAGAAATCCAACCAGTCCATTCTGAAGGAGATCAACCCTGGGATTTCTTTGGAAGGAATGATGCTAAAGCTGAAACTCCAGTACTTTGGCCACCTCATGGGAAGAGTTGACTCACTGGAAAAGACTGATGCTGGGAGGGATTGGGGGCAGGAGAAGAAGGGGACGATAGAGGATGAGATGGCTGGATGGCATCACTGACTTGATGGACGTGAGTCTGAGTGAACTCCAGGTGTTGGTAATGGACAGGGAGGCCTGGAGTGCTGCGATTCATGGGGTCGCAAAGAGTTGGACACCACTCAGTGACTGAACTGAACTGAGATGCAGGAATATAGTTATGTGTATATATACAGATTAATAGGTACACAACTACTGAAGCCCATACACCTAGAACTCATCTTCCACAACAAGGAGGCTCCTACTCACCACAACTAGGGAAAATCCATGCACATCAATAAAGCCCCAGCACAGCCAAAAATAAAATAATAAATAAAATTAAAAATAAACCAAAAACATTTTAAAAACTAATGAATCCATTAGGTTAACACAAATAGTATTTTCTCATGAAAAAACTGCTATTTTTCTAAAATGAAAATGGATTGTTTGACATTTCTGCAAGTCTCTTTAACATCTGGTGAATGAAATGAGAACTTGATTCTCATATATGCTTCTTTATCCAATCTGTGGGGATACAACTTGTCAAATACATTCTGGAAAACTCCACTGTATGCCTTTATGAGGATGAGGATGAAAAAGGCAACTGATATGTTAGTGTTATTACAAAAATAGCCTTGATCTCATGAATCCCTTGAAAGTGTCTCAGAGACCCGCAGACCACACTTTGACAACTGCTACTCCAGAACTACCTACCATTTTATAAGATACACAAAGGAACATAGTAAGTCAAACCATCGGAGACTATCAGCCAAATACAGAATATGGGGAACTATAGAAAAGAATCTAGTTGTTTCAACAAATAAATTATGAGAAACCAGAATACGGAAACACTTACAAGGCCTATTCATCAAATGATATGAGAAGATTTCATTTGAATCCAGACTTGAACTTTTTTTTTTAAAGAATTTAAGAGACAATTGGTAGAATTTAAATACTAATTAGAATTTTATAATATTTAAGAATTGTTAAAATCTTTTAACAATTTTAAATGGAATACCAATATGCTATTTATATTTACCAAAAATGCTTACATTTTAAAATATAAGCATAAATTTCTGAAACAGTTACAAATAAAGATGATACAATATTTGACACTTGCTTCACAATAATCCATAGGAAAGGACAAGAGAACAGAAAGGAGAGGAGGCTGGATGATGAGTTCAAATACCAGATTACACTATTGTCTCTAATTTTGAAATGTTTCCAATTTTTAATAATTTAAAAAAAAAGGAAAGAAAAAGCTGAAGTCTCCAGATAGGCCCATGAAAACGTGGTGCTCAGCAGGCCAAATGCCTTTCTGAAATCCCCATATGCATTCTGAATGAGAGATGAGGCCATTTCAACACACTGCAGGACAGAGCCACTGACTCAGAAATAACTATTCAAGGAAACAAAATTCAGAATTCCTTTCTATATAAGGAAAACAGGGTGAATTTTGTTAAGTGAGCTTTTAATCTGATGGTTTTCATGACAATAGGTCTTCCTACAATTTCCACTCTGTGCTACAATACAGGAGTTGAGACCTGAAAGGAACTATGGGTATGAAAGGTGCATGAAAATAGCAAGGCACTGGACACCATGGCTTATACTCCTCTCTAGGAAAACTTGGGAGGCACTGCATTATAAACACCTTGTCAAATGAGAGATTTTATGATGTCCATGCCAAATGAGAAATCACATAGGTAAACAGTCTATCTGATGAAAAATACCATATTTTCTAATCAAGAAACAGACTGCAAAACTGTATGTGTAAAACTAGTAATAAAGAGTTGATATTCACAATATAAATAGCATTTATTGTGCTCCATACTGCATGCTATGCACTAAAATGTGCCCAGCTCAAACTTCCTATGCTGAAGGCCTAACCCACAATATGACTATATTTGGAAGAAGGGCCTATAAAGACTTAAATAAGTTAAATGAGGTCATACAGTTGGGGTCCTTATCTAATATGATTAGTGCACTTATAAGAAGAGACACCAGAGAGCTCCCTCTCCATATACACTCAGAAGAAAGTCCATGTGAAGATGAACCTAGAAGGCAGCTGTCTACAAGTCAGGTTGCAACTGCTACCAGTAACCACCCTGCTAGATCTGGATGTTGGAATTTCAGCCTGAGGACTACGACAGATAAATTTCTGTGATTTAAACCACACAGACTATAGCATTATGTTAAAGCAGCCCAAGCAGAGTAATACACTAAGAAACACTATGTAGTAATTAAAATACATTTGTCACATACTGCTGAGGGAAAAAATACTCTATCAAAAACAATATGCTAAATATTATCCCATTTATGCAAAGAGCACATACAACAAAGCATTAAAAATATTACATATGTGTATATATATGCAATAAATGGTTCTGAATGATTCTGTGAGCAGTAAACACGCTTTTCCCCAAACTTTTCTTTATGTTGTAACCCCACCTCAGGTACACGATTCCCCTTAAGGTAAAGATGTCACAGCAGAACTGGAGATAAGACAATGACATGCAATTCTAGACAGTTTCATTTTTAACAGATGAGGTCCACATGTAAACTCTTTGCAAACCACTTTTTGGTTGCTGTTTCCTGTCCTAAAAGAGGAACTAGAGGATACCTCTCCCTTGGTAGGAGAACGAGGAAAAAGGGCAACAAGAGTATGACGTACTGCTCTTAATCTCTGAGGTTTTCCCACTGTACCCTCTCTCCCAAGGTTCACTTTAAGGGTATGGGAGAGCTAGAACTCTCTGATAAGTACAAGATTTGAGAGCAAAATTGCCCTGTTCCTGCTTTCCCTCTGAAGAATGGCAGTGAGCATTTCCAAAGGAGGGTTTCACTGTCAAGAACAGAGATAGCTGGATGTGGGGGCGGGGGGAGATGGCGAGTGAGAAATTCAGAAGTTCTAAGGCAGATCCACCCAGCTTCCATGTCCTTGAAGAAATGTTCCTCATTAGCATAGAAGGGACAAAGTCCACACCTGAAGGGCTCCCACATGGACCAACAGACAGCTGCACAAACACCACGGCCAAGAACCAGATGGGACTGCCAGAACCTAACTGGCTGCCCAGGTGAAAGTGAAGTCGCTCAGTCCTGTCCCAACTCTTTGCGAACTCATGCACTGTAGCCTACCAGATTCCTCCGTCCATGGAATTTTCCAGGCAAGAGTACTGGAGTGGGTTGCCATTTCTCTCTCCAGGGGATCTTTCCGACCCAGGGGTTGAACCCAGGTCTCCCGCATTGCAGGCAGGTGCTTTACCACCTGAGCCGCCAGGGATGCCCAAGGAGGTGAGCATAGTTGAATGGGGTTGGATGATACATGCCCTAGAAAATTCTAGGGTGACAGTCCTCATGGGGTCCAGCAGTCTCCTCACTTCCGAAGCCATGACCCTCCTTAAATTCCCAGAGTTAAATAAACCACCAGGAAGAAGGACAAGCAAGGGGAAACTTAATTGTCAGGACTTTAACTTGGATGAAGAGTTTTGCAAGGATTGATGATAATTGTGTTTTCTGCTATTATAGAAATGGGCAATCAAAATAGTAATTATAAAGAAAAACGGTGTGTGCATTTGTGTGTGTGTAAACACTGCAAAGAGTAGAATCAGTGCTTCTGGGGTGGGAGGCGGGTAGAGAAGGATTTGGAGGATGTGTGAATCTTACTTGTCCCAGCCCATCTACTTCTGTAAATTGTTTCCATTTTTCACACTGAGCACAGAGATTACTTTCATAATAAAGGTTTCCTTGTTTAAGAAACAATGATGAAAGCCCATGTTTCTCAGAGGCAGTTCCATGGGCCACTGATGGGGCATCTGCCCTCGTGTGTTTACCACGGGATACTCTGTCTTCACTGAAAACAAGGTGTCAGAGAAAATAGTAACAGGGAGCCTTCGTGATGTCTCCTGTCAGAAAGAAGAGAAGTTGCGACTATAAAAAAATTAAGGAATTGTCAAAGGCACCTGACATGAGCCATACAGGGTGTAAAATATGTCACAGTACTGCCTCTTCTGCAGCCACCTAAACACTAATTTTTGACAAAGACAGAAAATAACATTAGCAAGCAAAATCCTTGAGTACCACTATACGGAAAGTCTACAAAAGACCAGCTCCTCAAATGGGACATCCCCTCTATCCTCACCACAGAATTAGTCATATTTTACCTAGTATACACTTTTTAATGTCTTTATTCTTATCAACACATACAGACAACTGCATTTCTAAAAGTCTGTGGAGCTGCAATTGCTACTGTAAGTTCAATATTTACATGTAGTATGGCTCTAAGAAACACTCACTTCAAATCAATAAATGTTTACTGGGGACCTCTTATGTACAGCCTATTGGTACCAGAAGAGCACAAAGATGAATAAAAGCTAGTTCCGACCATGGGGTATTTGCAGAAAGAAGAGACAAATATGGAAACAGCTAATAATTAGACAAGACAAAATAAAGCAAATGCCATTAATAATTACAAGAAATGTAGCTGGGGGAGTAAAATGGAAGGGAGAACTTAATTCTACGTTATGTGCTGCTTTTAGAGATTAATGAGGATTGAGGATTCAACTGGCAGACAAACAGCAAGGGCAGTCACACAACAAGAATACCGATATTAAATGCAAGCAGGCATGAAAGAAAGGCTAAGGTCCTTCCACGCTTTAGCATCAGGTCTCTAAGAAAACTCATTCTCCAAACCATTCCCGTGAACGATTCACTCCTTTCAGGTAGCCAGAGGCCAAGTAGGTAGACCGAGTCTAAAATTATTAGAAAGAGAAATAGAAACGCACTTGGCAAATGTAGGTTCCTTGAGAGGCAAAGTTACTCGCACCTCATTCAGAGGGTACCTTGCTACTGCTGCTGCTGCTAGGTCGCTTCAGTCATGTCTGACTCTGTGCGACCCCATAGACGGCAGCCCACCAGGCTCCCCCATCCCTGGGATTCTCCAGGCAAGAACACTGGAGTGGGTTGCCATTTCCTTTGCATGAAAGTGAAAAGTGAAAGTGAAGTAACTCAGTCGTGTCAGACTCCTAGCAAGCCCATGGACTGCAGCCCACCAGGCTCCTCCATCCATGGGATTTGCCAGGCAAGACTACTGGAGTGGTTGCCTTCTCCAAGAGGGCACCTTGAGAGTTTCTCTAAACATTACACTACTAACTATAGTTTTCTTGTTTAATCTGAAAGTGCTGAAATAATGCATGTAACAAGAGTAGAGCCTACAAAATGAGCAGGTAGACTTCTGACCCCTTGGCTTAAAATTCTTCATTTTGGGCTTGAACTGAATAGAACTCATAATTTCATGTAGCTAACTAGCTATGATGCATTTATTTAGAAGAATTATTTTGGGTGCCTTCATCTATTGGGATCCACCATAACTTATAGAGTAGAAGCACTCTCTATTGGAAAAGAAGTCTCTTGAATGCCCATAACTGCCAGAAAAAAATTTACAATTTATAAATAAAAGGAGTAATTGCTCTGTATGATTCTGCAAACTGCTCACCAAACAGTGTGGGAATTTCCCCATCCATTATATTTGATATAACAAATGCAAAATCCATCTTTTTTTCCTACAGAAATTAGTACTGTATTACTTTTTTATATTAACTATTGAACTTTAGTTCAATATCTGCTGACTTTCTTAAAAACTAATCTACATGTTCATTGACAATAGTTTATGAAAAGTATTTATGATTCCCGGAAAGAGCATAGCTTGGAAGGTATATTAAAGAGAAAATTAGGTACTGTCAAGTTTAAAAAAATAGTATTACTGAACTTTAAATGCTAATAAAAATCACATATTTTAAAATTCTACTGTTCTATACACACAAAAGAAATATATCAATTGCTATTTTGTTTTACTGACCTCTTCAACATATCTTATATGCCAGTACATCCTTGACACATGATTTAAAAGATAAATATGATAGTGTTATGGATCTCATGGGGTTTCCCAGGTGGTGCTAGTGGTAAAGAACCTACATGCCAATGCAGGAGACATAAGAAACGAGGGTTCTATCCCTGGGTTGGGAAGATCCCCTGGAAGTGTGCTTGGCAAACCACTCCAGTATTCTTGACTTCAGTATCCCATGGACAGAGGAGCCTGGCAGGCTATAGTCTATGGGATCATCCAGAGTTGGACCCGACTTAGCAACTGAGCATACATAAATTTCATACAAGGGGTAAAGGACAAGAGAGCCAACAATCAGGATATGACGTGACAGGACTCACATAAGAAGGCAAGTACTGGGAGCAGAAAAGAACCCCTAACTCAGTCTTTTAGATAAGGGGTTGTATATAGCCTGAAAGCTCAGGCTTCCCCTGATAGCTCAGTTGGTAAAGAATCCACCTGCAATGCAGGAAACCCCAGTTAGATTCCTGGATCAGGAGGATCCGCTGGAGAAGGGATAGGCTACCCACTCCAGTGTTCTTGGGCTTCCTTTGTGGCTCAGCTGATAAAGAATCCACTTGCACTGCAGGAGACCTGGGTTCGATCTCTGGGTTGGGGAGATGCCCTGGAGAAGGGAAAGCTACCCACCCCAGTATTCTGGCCTGAAGAATTCCATGGACTGTATAGGGTCCATAGAATCACAAGGAGTCAGACACGACTCAGCAACTCTCACTACCACTATACCTTGTTACATTCACCTTTTGGATGTACAAGCATATCAGAACGAGACAGGACTGAGCGACTTTCACTTACACTTTGGTATACAGAAGGGTAGTAATGCTCACGGTGTATCCTGAAGAGTAGGTAGGAACCAACAACACAAAGGACCAGGCAGAAACAGTCTCCTGGTTTGGAGGCATCACCAGGTCCGGAGAGGTATAGGGCATACTGAAAGCTGAGGCTGGGATTAGGGGTGGATCGTGCATTTCAGGATCATGCATTTCAGGATGTTAAAGGTCTAGATTCTCAAATACTTTCATTGATCTGAAACTCACCTCCCATGCTGCTACACTGCTTTCCATTTTGCACCCTGGGGTCTCTGAATATGAGATTAATCCCTCTTTCACTCATGGAACTAAAATAAGTACAACTTTTTTGAGATGGACTTCTGAAAAACTGACTAGATATTAGGTTTTCATCAATAAAAGATAATCAGAACCAAGCCGGTATGAGCTAGAAAATCCAGGATTAACATGGTTCCTTTGGCATCATCTGTGAGCCATAACAAATAACCAAGTCTCCAATTTTATCCTGAGTCCAAATTGGACACTTCCTGCTGGAGAACCCTTCATGGTTTCTGCAAACACCATAAGACTTTGGAGGGCAGGTCAACAGGGCCAGCTCTTGAGTCCCCAAAATCGTGGCTTAGAGCTCCCATGTACTTCCCTGGAGAACCCCCAGTCTCTTCCTCATCAGGCCAAACACCATTCATAATCATTCTCCCTACAGACTCAGGGGAAGTAATTACTAAGTGAGATCATGAGTTTACTGATCAGGACAGTTTGCAGTACAAGGGAACAAAAACAACCATGTTAATTTCACCAGGAGTAGGTGGTAGTACTTGCCAAATAGAGAAATTGTGGCTCCTCGGAGGAAGCAATTCAATTTGCAGGCTCTAATTGTGAACTGAAATTAAAAATAATGGGAGACACAAAGCAACTGCATAGAAGTCCAGGTAATGCCAGGGGAAAAGAAACCCATCCTCCAATAAGCAAGTGCACATCTCAACCTGCTTTCTCCTATAAATCTTAACAATGATATCTACATTTGTCACTGTTTAATCAGCAAGAGGTTAGAGGAGGCAACACAATTAAGTCCAAGAGCAAAAACAGAGGCAGATGTCTCTCTTTCATATTGTGTATACCATATAAGAGGAAATGAACTAGGAGAGAGGAAGGAGGGGGAAAGGAAGCACAGATACCAAGGAGAGGAAGTCAGTGGTGAAAAAAAATCAAAATCACAAGAGCAGAGGAAGGCATAGGACAGTCCAGTCTTTGCAAAAGCACAAAACAGCTCACCTCAGTGGCTTAAGAACTAAGGACCCCAGAGAGGGAATCAGACAGACTCAAAGTCAAATACTAACTCCACCCTTTCTAGTTAATTGACCTCAGGCAAATTGTTTAAACACAGAAAGGTCCAATTTCCCCCATCTATACAACAATACAGGCTTATTGAAAGAGTAAATCAGATACAAGGAATGAATGCCCTTCAGAGAGCCTCTGACGCAAGTATTCAGTGAATTTCAGCTTGAAAAGAATGCTTGGCATATGTCAAATAAGCAGTAATTGTTTTCTGGGTAAAGTCGTAAAGAGGCAAGAAGAAAAACTGCATTCTTTTGAGTTTGAAAGAAAGACGGACCAGTAACACCATGGGAAAATGCTAATTACAGTCCAGCCCTGCCACGGCCCCAGGGGATATCTCCGTACCTTTTTGGTCCAGTAGTGTGGTATACGGGATCTTAGTTCCCTGACCATGGATTGAACCCATACTCCTTGCATTGGAAGTTCAGAGGCTTACCCACTGGACAGCCAAAGAAATCCCTGGAAGTTTCAGTACTTTCCACATTCAGAGAAGGCAATAATAGAATAATCCTATTTTGATTTTATAGCAATAATGAATGAACTTTTTGATGAATTATGCAGTGTTTATTTCATAATTTTGTTTTACAGAGTTGGCAAAGTATTTCAACACTAAATATCAATGAATTAATGAATGAATATTAATAGTAACCCAATAAAACTATTAAAAAATTTAAAAAGCAAAACACTTTTTAATCCACTAAATACTTGGGGCCAGAGAAGTTTTAATGATTTTGGTTACACTCTTGTTATCAGAAAAATCTGAGTACACTGGTTAAGTTCATTGTTTCATTGAAATGCGCTCTTCCTTTCCAAACGCATATGTTGAAGCTCTAAACCCCAGCATGACTGCATTTGGACTACTACAGGGCATTTAAGGGGGTAACTGAGGTAAAATGAGATCATTACAGTGGGTCCTAATCTAATGGGACCGGTATCCTGATTGCTTCTTGGTAGGAAAGATGTGGCAAACCTTGACAGTGTGTTAAATTAAAAAGCAAAGACATCACTTTGCAACAAAGGTCCCTCTAGTTAAGGTTATAGTCTTTCCAGTAGTCATGTACAGATGTGAGGGCTGGAGCATAAACAAGGCAGAGCACCAAAGAATTGATGCTTTTGAACTGTGGTGCTGGAGAAGATTCTTGAGAGTCCCTTGGACAGCAAGGAGATCAAACCAGTCAGTCGTAAAGGAAATCAACCCTGAATACTCATTGGAAGGACTGATGCTAAAGCTGAAACTCCAATGCTTTGGCACCCTGATGAGAACAGCTGACTCACTGGAAAAAACCCTGATGCTGGGAAAGACTGAAGGCAGGAGAGCAACAGAGGGATGAGACTGTTGGATGGCATCACTGATTCAACATACGTGAACTTGGGCAAACTCTGGGAGATGATGAAGGACAGGGAAGCCTGGCATGCTGTAGTCCATGAGGTCGCGCAGAATTGGACATGAGTTGGCAATGAACAACAACAAATAACAAAAATCCTTAATAAAAAGAAGAGACATCTGGAGTGAGCACGTGCAGAGGAAAGGCCATGTGAGGATCCAGCGAGTAGGTAGCCAACTGCAAGTCAGGAATGAGGCCTCAGAAGAAACTTGCCCTGCTAGCACCTTGATGTAGGACTCCCTGTCTCCAGGACTGTCCCAAAATAGTTCTTTTAAGCAACACAATCTGTGACATTTTATGACAGTCCCCCGCTGCTGCTGCTGCTGCTGCTGCTGCTGCTGCTGCTAAGTCACTTCAGCAACGTCCAACTCTGTGTGACCCCATAGACTGCAGCCCACCAGGCTCCCCTGTCCCTTGCCCTCCAGGCAAAAATACTGGAGTGGGATGCTATTTCCTTCTCCAATGCATGAAAGTGAAAAGTGAAAGTGAAGTCACTCTGTCATGTCTAACTCCTAGCAGAACAATGTATTGTCACTCCTTGGGAGGCAAAAGTGAATCTAAATCAGATTTCAACCACTCAGTAAAGGAGTGCCTGGGGGAAAATATTAAGCCACTTTGGGCTACCATTTTCTCATCTACAACTAAAGAAGATGTCACTGTTTACTATGGATCCTTGGGTATTTCAAGAATTAAGTAAGATAACGTATGTAAAGATCTCAGCACAATGTTAAATACACAAGAAGCCCTTGGTAAGTGTTACTTTATGATTTGCACGGTTTTGTATCAGTAGTAGAGCCTGAGACTCTTCACTCATGAGTTTTTCCTACTCAATGTTCTACCATTTGGGTATAAAATTTTACCCTCTAAGATTATGCATCATCCATGTTTTTCCCCAAACCAAGAATGTCTTAAAAAAAAGAAAATCATGATCAATGAAAAGATAAAGGAATTGCAACTCCAGCTTCTTGATTCCATTTTCTCCAAAGTAGATTCCCCAAAAGGCCATGCATTAGCTTAATAAAACCAAGTGTTTCAAATTAGGCTCTTAGCAGCCTCCTCCAAGGCCTAGGGATGTAAATATTCTCCCTGCCTTCTTCTTGTGTATTCTTCCTGGAAATAAATATAGTCATCACCCTATGAAAAGGAGTTCAGTGTGTCTTGGGGAGAGGTAGATCTCTTGCAAAGGCTTTGAAGTGAGACAAGAATCTATTGTGCTTACAGGAGTCAGACATCAACTATTTATAAGACATTATGAGGGACAATAACGCCTGTAGACTGTTTCACAAAAGGAAGTATTTTAAAACATCATGTGTTTTCAAAGAACTTGACCCCCTTAAATACTGAGTGATGCAGAGATAGTTTGCTAGGCAACAGGTTCAGAGATATGTGAATGCCAAAAACAGGCTGTGCTACCTAGAATGTCTCTCACCAGTGCCAAGGAAGGTTTACAGTTCATCTTGCCTCCAGTTCTAGGAAATGTTCATCTCCTTTGAACAATTCAAAGGCAACTTCTTTCACCTGTAAATTGGCTTGAGAGAGAAAAAAAAAATGAAAAATGACTTGATCATTGCCTTCAAGTGGCAGTTCAAAAAGAGCAGCCACGTCGTCTAGCTCTCTATAGGGAACAGAACCAATAAAAAGGACAAGAAAGAAGTGATTTGTGTTGGATGAAGAGAACTTCCTGGCAGAGAGAATTCTTCAACACAGAAGAGGTGGGAAATCATGGACAATAGGGGGTTAGCAAGGGTGAGGGCTGCTTATTGGATTCAACTGGCTTTGAGATGACCTCAAAACCTTTCCTATGATGTGCATGGACTTTTTGCTGTTGTCATTGAACCCTCAAAAATGTTTTCCTGACAGAGATATTGCTTTGGCTTATTTAAAATATTTACATGTCAAGCAGTTTACATTCATTTTATCACTTAATTTTTATAGCCAAGGAGGTAGAAAGCAAAGTGTGATGGAGAGAGTGGGTGTTGTGTGAAACCACAGAGGGTTTAAAATTTGGCTTTATCTTCACTAGCAAAGCCTCACTCTTGTCATCTAAATGAGGAGACTCAGAATTACTAAGGTCAACCATAATGTATATAAAACACCTGACAAATAGTGGGATATGATAGGTAGGTAGCCATCACTATTGTTATTTTCATAACCATAATGCAGATTTAGAAAGAACCACAGAAATGAAGCAACCTTCATGGAATCACTATGTCAATAAGTGGTGAACACAGATAGTGCAGATACTAGTAAGTGTCTATTACTCATTATCCAGTCTCTCTTTCTTAGTAACAGAGCCTGACAAAATTGTAGATGTGATGGTTGAAGAAGCTCCAGCAGCCTTCTTGCACCATGAGGTACCTCTGAGGATGAAAGTCATGCATTAAGGATGGCAGAGCACCAATATACAAGCAACCTGGGTCACTGAAGAGCTTGAAGCTGCCATATACAGCCCAGGCATGGCCACATTTGAACTAATTTTATGTGAAAGAATAAGCCCTTTGTTATTTCTGGCTTCTGTTACTAGCAGGTAAAGACAGTTCCTAACAGGTATGTCAGATCTTTTTGACTCTAAAAGCAGGAAAGCTTCTAGCCCCATATCCTGGGGCATACCTCACTTCCAGGCAAACCAGGATAGTTCTCCAAAAATCATACTCAGGGGAGTATTATTGAGATATATTTTTACATCTCATCTTACAAAAGGCACTCTTTCTCATGTTGTACAGAGAAATAAATGTTTTGGTTGAATCCAATTCAACAGATACTGCCTGGGTACCTACTACGCAGAGGAAGAGAGAGGAAACCAAAACAAGGTCCAGTTCCTGACCTGAGGATGCTGCCGTCTGGCACAGTCCATTCAGTCATTCATTCATTCATTGTTCCTGAAACTTAGTGCTATTAATTCATTCATGGATCCTTGCAGCCTACTTATATTAATTCATTCAGACAAAATTAAGTGTGCTTTAAAGACCAACAATGGCAACAGCAAAAAGAAAATAGACATCATTCTTACCCTCACAGAATTTGCATTAGTGCAACTGAGAGAGAGACAATCAACAAGCAAGGGAATAAGTGACCAACCTAACTTCCTCAGTTGTTCAAATGAAGTTCCTTATCCTGGGAAGAGGGAAAGATCTATTTAAAGAGGTGATATTTGGACTAAGAGTTGTATGCCAAGAAGGACCAAATCATTCAGATAGAACGGCAAATGCAAAGACATGAACGAGAAGGAAGTCTGGCCAACTCCAGGACTGGAGAGAAAACTAAAGGAGAGTGGACGGTATGGAGTCAGGGTGGGGATAATAAGGAGGAGGTCAGAGACACTGGAGGGTCAGAGTCCATCAGATCCTATAGACCATGACAGTAAATTTAGGCTTTTTCAAGTGCAGCAAGTGAAATGGGAAAGCATTGAAAGATTCTGAAGCAGAGAAGTAAGATCTGATCTATATTTTTAAAGAAAATCTAACTTCTAGGTTTTTAAAAAAGTATTATAAAGCTGAATGAATAGCCACAGAAAGTCCAATTGGGAGCCCAAAGCCCAAACCCAGATAAGAAATAAAGGTAGCTGGCATGGTTTGACAGCACCAGGTGAAGAGCAATGGGCAGATTTAGGATATATTTTAGAGCTAGAGTGACTTGACTGGCTAAGGGATCACAGTTTATAACTATTGGCAAGATTTGGCTTTTTCAGTGGAGCTTCCTTTAAAACTGTGTAACTTTAAAACCCAAGTGACCAAGAAACATCTTACTTGCATTCCTTAATACTAGACAGACCAAACAAATTTAAAAATCAATGTCCAAATAATTCCCATTGTGTGAACAGGCAAATTATTGCGCTACTCTGACATGTTTCTAGTAACCTGAACATCCTCCCTGTCTTTTCTATCATTTCACCTTAAGATCCAAACACCGTTTGTTAATAAAGCACGGAGAGCACACAGTTTAATGCAAAGACCCCTGTAGTCCAAGCAGTTGTTTGACAATCAAAATGTTAATTCTCAATACATTAGAGAACATCAACAGGATGGTACAACGCAGTGCACCAAATACCCACTGAGCACGTTCTCGCCTTTCCTCTATTTTTATGTCTGGAACACCTAGTTCACAGGAGCAAAGAGATGAAGTCATTGTTTGGGAACCTTTCCCCTTGCTGCTTAGCTGCTAATGAATTCTGCAAACTCTCTAAGACTGGAGGAGGCTGGCTTTTCTTTTCTGTTTTTTATTACCTCATTCCCCAAGTTGATTCTTCCTTTTTTTTTTTTTTTTCACAGAAGTGCAAGCATCATCACAAATGGCTGGAAACAGAATCACACGGTCTACAGAAGGTCTTTCTTGGTGCAACAGGAATCAAACTCTAACCAGGCTTTTATGGATGAAATACTTGTTTGGTTAAAAAAAAATTGAGTTTGACACTGTGCCTGACACAGTGCTGAAGAAATGAAGGAAGAAACTATCTTTATGTTAATGGCCATGAACCTGAAGCTGAGCTAGCACCTCTCCTACAGGTGACCTGATTGGTTTTTAATCCATACCACAAGTCTAGACAGATAAGGAAACTGAGGCTTAAGGAAGTCAAGCAATTCCTTAAGGAAGTCAGGCAAGTCAACTGTAGTACAGATTAGTACTGCAACTCAAACTGAACTTATAACAACTCCAAAGCCTGTGCATTTTCACTTCCTTGGCTCCCTCCACCCACCAGCATAAAATTAGAGTAATCAGCATTCTGAAGATGTGTGTTCAAATCTTCAGTCAACCACTCATCAGTTCAGGAATCCGGGACTAAATTATCCAATTTCCCAGGGCCTCAGCATCGCCACCCTTATGGGATTTGCATTAGGTAATAAAAAGTTAAGTATTCTGTAAACTGTAAACTTATGACAAACCATTATAAATTTTAGAAAATTCAAAGTACAAAATTATGGTGCATGTATATAAAATTAATGGAATTTAATTTCCCTATAGGCACCACACCTCTTAAATATCTCAAGTATTTAATAATATAAAGACTTTAATAATGGGAGATTTTATAATGATTATATCTACCAATACCTTCCAACTTTTATCTGCGATCATACTGATGACAATAATAAGAGTTTCTCACATTTCCTGAGTGCTTAGCTTTTGCCAGATTCTGTTTTAGGTAGCAACTCATTAATTCTCAAAACAGCCCTGAGGAGGCAGGCATTACTACGGTCCCCATTTTATGGCTGAGGGAACAGGGCATGGAAAAGTGAGGTGACTAGCCAAGGTCAGGATGGGAAGCCAGGGCACCCTGCTCAGCACTCCACATATTTAATTACTGTACAGGACTATGGGCTTCCCAGGAGGCGCTACTAGTAATATAGGAGGCATAAGAGACATGGGTTCTATCCCTGGGTTGGGAAGATCCCCTAGAGTAGGAAATGGCAACCCACTCCAGTATTCTTGCCTAGAGAATCCCATGGACAGAGGACCCTGGCAGGCTATAGCCCATGAGGTCACAGAGAGTTGGACACAACTGAGCAACCAACACTTTCATGCAGGACTATTGCCCATAATGAAAATCAGTACTCAAAACAATCCATCCTTCTTTCTTTTCAGAAAGGTATCATTTCTTGAGGAGGGGATGCCTATCTCTGATGAATGTTAGAATACTTCCAGGCGAGCTTAGCGGCATGGAAATATTCAAGATGAACACTCCAGCAGGCAGCATATCACTGACTTTCCATAGCAGTTTAAGCCCTTCCTAATCTGACTTTTCATCAGGTCCTGGTGACTCATGACAGGTTAATTATTTTCTTCCCCCTAAGAGTTTCTCTCTTTCAGTCTGTTCCAGCTGTCCTGATGTAGTAATCTGGGATTAGAACAGGAACATCAAATACGAATTTGCTGCTGAAGGGTTCTGAGGTCCCAGGAGGAAAGGGTCAGATGCAGTCAAACTGGTAATAATGATACCATCAGGAACAAAGAGCCAGACTATGCTTTTTCTGGCATAGAGCAGCCAGTGTTTACAGCATCACTTTCTTTTTAAAACTTTATAATACAAAAGAAGGTGAGCTCGTTACCAGAAATGATTCTGCCTCCCCTTCAGGCAGCTGACAGTTTCATCCAGAGCCCTGCACTAACGTGCAACTGTGTCCCAGTGGGGCTACATCACATGCCACTCAGCTCGTAGACGGATTCCCTAACTTTGGAAAAAGTGGAGACAGATGGTCAAGGAGCTTGGAAGTGACAGTCAGTTATTAAGCAGAACTTCAGCAAAAAGACAACTTCCTCTCTATACGAACTTTCCAAAGCAAAATGGATTTGATTAAGCAAGGTTGAGATTTAGGCCAATTAATAGCTAGTAGTCCCTAGGCTAGGTTAGCATTCCTATATATTATCTTACACAATGCTCATAAGAACAAATAAAAATATCCATGTGCAGCCATGCTACAGAGATTCAATATTCAAACATGTGGAGAAAACCCTACAATTGAGCAGAAACATCTTATAATTCTTCACCCTTTCTCTCACTCAATGCTAGGAATTATCCAAACAACTACCTACAGATTTTCCTTTCGTTCCATCTTTTAATCTGGTTCAGTATTTCTCAGTGTGCAAAATAATCACTGTACAGAGTTATAGATACCAAATATTATTCACTTCACTTCATGGTCAATTTCAGGACATTTCAAGGGTATTTTCAGGGCCTCTGTGTAAACTTGAGCAAGGCTGAAAGTTGAATCCAACATGGACATGCCTGGCTGAGAGGGCAATGGGCACTGAAACTCAGCCCATGTCCTACTGTTCAGTTGATTCACCTGAAAAGAAAAGGTGCCTGTTTACAATTCATTTGTCCAGAGAGACAGATCATTTTAGGAATGACTGTAGAATTTACAGATTTAGATCTAAGTCAACTGTTCATTTTTATACATCTTCTCTTTGGAATATATGCTTCAGGCTGCTGCTTAATCATCTCTGTATTCCGAGAATCTTGTTTAGTGCCTATAAGAAAACAGATTCTTTCTCACTAAAGGACGGTAACTATACAATGACAGTTAAGTAAATTTTAGAAAATCTTAGCCTATATCCAATGATAGTGCTAATATGAGTTGTATGTCAAGTACGTAGCAATAATCATATAACCCTCACAAAATCTCTGTTAGTGGGCATTACCATTATTATTTTATGCCCTCTTATCTTAGGAAGTATATGTATTTATTCTACATATTTAAGTAACATTAATATATTTAATAGCATTATTAATAAAATATAGTATGATCTTGCTTTTCTTCTGAAATACTAAACAAAAACACTCTTCCTTATCAATATATGTTATTTTGAAACATACTTTTTATACTGTGCAAAATAAATATCTTATCATGGTAAAGTTGTGTTCTAATGTATTAAAAAGCATTTTCCTATGGCTGGACATTTAGATGCTTTCTAATTATTGTCACTGTAAACAAAAATTTTCATTGACTGTTCTGATATATAAGTCTTTGCCTTAATCTCCGGCCATTAACTTAGAATAGATTTCTAGATGCAAGGGAAAAATGTTAAAGGGAATGAGTTTTTAAAAACTCAAGATACACATATTTTCTTAAAATTTACCATGGATGTTTTTTCCTGCTTCAAAGCGACAGGTTTGGTTTTCAGGTATGTGATGAGTAGTTTACTTAGAGTTGTTTTATTGCCTTTTCTGGCTTTTACTTTAGAATGATATTTCTTATTACTATCCCTACCATTGCCATTAAAAGCTAAGATTTATCAGTTACTCACTATGGGGTTGTGTTCAGCAATTTGCATGCACTATCCCATTTAAACTGTACAACAAGCTATGGAGCCAGTATGGATGTTAATCCCATTTGGTCAATGACGTACAAATATTAAGAATAAAGCCCTGTTCCATTTGTTATAAAAGATGTGATCTTGACCACTCAACCAGCTGCCTTTTAGTAGAGGAAACTCTCAAGTAGTGGTTACTAGAAATAAAATTATAAGGCCAGTATAACTATAACCCTTTCATCTGGATGGCAATTTCTAGATAACAAAAGCACATTCACATACATTATTGTAATTGATCACCAAATCACTTCTATTCATCCTTGGAGAGATCTTTCTTTCCATTACTGCCTGTGTGCAATAGGGCTCAAGTGGTAAAGAACCTGTCTACAATGCAGGAGACACAAGAAACGCGAGTTTGATCCGTGGTAGGGAAAATCCCCAGGAGGAGGAAATGTCAACTTGCTCCAGTATTCTTGCCTGGAGAATCCCATAGACAGAGAAGCCTGGTGGGTTACAGTCTGCGGGGTCACAAAGACTCAGATACGACTGAGCATGCAGACATGCACATAGTAGGTTGAAGAGCCCAACCAAAGAAAACAAAAGCGAAGTAGCATTTCTTATGGATTTATGGGGGAAAACGGTTATTTATGAGCAACTGGCAAAAGAAAAGAACTTCAATTATAAGAAGACCTTTCAAACAGCAGTGCTGAGAAATGTCTGCAGCAGCACATGACCCAGGGACTAGCAAAACATCTGATGCTCATCCTCACAGGCACGGTGCTGGGGCATCCTGGTTTTGCCCAAAGTAACAACCAAATCCATCCACTCACAAATCCCTCTAAGTGAAATCAACACCAGCTATAGCTGCATGACTGTAATTCTGCACTTTAAAATACAGTTCAGGTAAGGAAAGGCTTACATCGCCTTTATCAGTTATGACTCTGATAGTGGCATTCTGAACAAAATGTGAAGTCGTAAGTATCACAGGGACATTGGTGTCTTCTCTTTCAAAAGTCTTCTACCTCTTCCCCATGGACACTGAGATCTTTGTACTTTCCAGAGATCTTCGTGCTTTCCATAGAACCCAGTGCCGCAGATGTTGTCTGACGGATAAAAGCATGAACTCTCAGGATTCCTAGGCTCAAATCCTGGCTCAGCCTTGAATGAGCTGTATAAAAAGGAAGTAACGAAGTCCTCTATGCCCAGCATCCTCATCTGTCAAGTGGGGATTATAAAGGTACAGATTTTGTAGGGTTGTTATGAGGATTAAGTGGTTTAATACATGGGAAAGCACACAGTGAAGTGTTACTGCTGCACCATTATTAGTACCTTCTATGAACAGCCACTTTTCACATGACACATTCCTATACCTCCAGCTGTCAAGAGAGAGGATGGTTAATGCACTGCATCGGTTAATACAATAGCCAATTGCTTCAGCACATTACCCCTAGGTTATTGGGTTATTTCCTTTAAGGGAGAGGACTACTGAATACTGAAAAGCTGAAATAGAAGGAAATTAAACTCTAAAGATAAAATTTCAGGATATATATATATATATATACATATATATTTCAGGATATTTATATATATATAAAAAGAGAGGGAGGGGGGGGGGCAGAGAAGGAGGAGGACAGGGAGGGAGGAGGAAGGGAGGAAGGGACAAGGGAGATTAGACAGGTAGACAAATGGATGGATAGATAAGGAAAACATGTCTTTAAGGTTTCTCAAGGCACATTTAAGATTTTAGAATATTCAAGCTAAAAGGAACTTTGAAAATACACAGTCCATTCTTCTGATTTTACAAGTGGAAAAACTGAACCCCAGAGGGATAGAGTTACTCCCAAATAACCCAGTAGCTGTGACTATAATCCAATTTCAGGACTCTTGGTCTAGTTCTCTTTCTACCATATCATGTTATTCTTTCTCGTGTCCACAATTTACAGAACATTCTTGAAAAAATGTATAAAGATGGAAGCTACAAAATAACAACGAACTACCTCTTTTCTAAAATACTTTAGTAGTAGTAAAAAGATAGCTTTGATCTTGGCACCCTCCTCTTCAAATATCTTCATTGCCAAAGCAAGGAGTCAAAAATCCCTAAGCCACACCTCTCCTTCTACCCACCTAGGACTCTCACAGCCTTGACCCTCTCATTAGAGGTGTCCAGCTTAAACGACACTTTGTCCATTCCTTCCACTGCTCCTCTTCACACCTGTTGCCTTGACCTGACTCCTGCCTCTTCATTTCTTCGTGGAATATCCTCTTCCCAATTCTGAGGTCTGCCTACTGAAATCTTGTTAATATTTTGAGATAATCTGTGCACCCCCATAAAATAATCTCTATCCCCAAACATGAAAGTAAAATTAACTTGTTTTCCAGTAGAGAATTTTCTCCCTAATCCCACAGCTTTTTGCTATTTGTGTGCATATTTCCCCCAATATATTGAAAGCTTGTTAAAGGATAAATCATAATCTGGTTCAGTTTTGAACCCTTCCTAGCAATTGATATGTCTTTATAAAGTGTCCACTAAATTAAATAAGGAAAAATATAGTCTCTATATCTGGTTGTTTAGAAAGTCTGCAGTGAAAGTTTCCTAACAGTGTCTCTATTCTAAAACATCTTTGCTTTATGCTAACTTATGATCTGAATGTCAGTTATAGGCTATTTTTACATATATGTATCCCCTACTGTAAAATAATGTTAATGCTTATTTCTCTGAGTTGCTTCAGCAACCAGAAGAGTGAGAAGCCACCCAATAGTGAACCTGTTGTTCAGTCACTCAGTCATGTCCAATTCTTTGTGACCCCATGGACTCCCAGCACTCCAGGCTTCCCTGTCCTTCACCATCTACTAGAGCTTGCTCAAACAAATGTCCATTGAGTCAGTGATGCCATTCAGCCATCTCATTCTGTCTTCCCCTTCTCCTTCTACCTTTAATGTTTCCCAGCATCAAGGTCTTTTCTAATGATTTGGCTCTTCACATTAGGTGACCAAAGCATTCAAGCTTCAGCATCAGTCCTTTCAAAGAACATTCAGGATGGATTTGCTTTAGGATTGACTGGTTTATCTCCTTGCAGTCCAAGGGACTCTCAAGAATCTTCTCCAACACCACAGTTCAAAAGCATCAAAGCTTCGGTGTTCAGCCTTCTTTAGGGTGCAACTCTCCCATCCATACATGACTACTGGAAAAAACATAGCTTTGACTATACAGCCTTTGTCAGCAAAGCAATGTCTCTGTTTTTTAAAATGATGTCTAGGCTGGTCATAGCTTTTCTTCCAAGGAGCAAGTGTCTTTTAATTTTGTGGCTGCAGTCACCATAAGCAATGATTTTGGAGCCCAAGAAAGTAAAGTCTGTCACTGTTTCCATTGTTTCCCCATCTATTTGCCATGAAGTGATGGGATTGGATGCCATGATCTTTGGTTTTTGAATGCTGAGTTTTAAGCTTGCTTTTTCACTCTCGTATTTCACCTTCATCAAGTGGCTTTATAGTTCCTCATCACTTTCTGCCATAAGGGTGGTGTCATCTGCATATCTGAGGTTATTGGTATTTCTCCTGGCAATCTTGACTCCAGCTTGTGCTTCCTCCAGTCCGGCATTCTGCATGATGTACTCTGCATATAAGTTAAATAAGCAGAGTGACAATATACAGCCTTATCATACTCCTTTCCCCATTTTGAACCAGTCCATTGTTCCATGTTTGATTCTAACTGTTGCTCTTGACCTGCATACAGGCTTCACAGGAGGCAGGTAAGGTGTCTGGTATCTCTTGAATTTTCCACAGATTGTTGTGATCCACACAGTCAAGGCTTTAGCATAGTTAATGAAGCAGAAATAGATGTTTTTTCTGGAATTCTTTTGTTTTTCCTGTGATAAAGCAGATGTTGGCAATTTGATCTCTGGTTCCTCTGTCTCTTCTAAATCCAGCTTGTACATCTGGAAGTTCTCGGTTCACAAGGTATTGAAGCCTGGCTTGGAGAATTGGGGCGTTACTTTGCTAGCGTGTGACGTAAGTGCAATTGTGGTAGTTTGAGCATTCTTTGGCATTGCCCTTCTTTGGGATTAGAATGAAAACTGATCTTTTCCAGTCCTGTGACCACTACTAACTTTTCCAAATTTGCTGGCATGCTGAGTATAGCACTTTCACAGCATCATCTTTTAGGATTTGAAACAGCTCGGCTGGAATTCCATCACTCCATCAGCTTTGTTTGTAATGATGCTTCCAAAGGCCCTCTTGACTTCGCTCCCCAAGATGCCTGGCTCCAGGTGAGTGATCACACATCATGGTTACCTCAGTCATTAAGATCTTTCTTGTATACTTCAGTGTATTCTTGCCACTTCTTAATATCTTCTGCTTCTGTTAGGTCCATGCCATTTCTATCCTTTATCGTGCTCATCTTTTCATGAAATGTTCTCATCATATGTCTAATTTTTGTGAAGAGATCTTTAGACTTTCCCAGTCTATTGTTTTTCTCTATTTCTTTTCATTGTTTGCTTAAGAAGGTTTTTTTTTTTTTAATCTCTCCTTGCTATTCTTTGGAACTCTGCATTCAGACGGGTATATCTTTCCTTTTCTCCTTTGCCTTGCACTTCTTATCTATTTGTAAGGCTTCCCCAGACAACCATTTTCCCTTTTTGCTTTTTTTTTTCTTGGTGATGATTTTGATCACTGCCTCCTGTACAATGTCATAAACCTCCATCCATAATTCTTCAGGCCCTCTGTCTATCAGATCTAATCCCTTGAATCTATTTGTCACTTCCACTGTATAATCATAAGGGATTTGATTTAGGCCATACCTGAATGGTCTACTGGTTTTTCATACTTTCTTCAGTTTAAGTTTGAATTTTGCAATAAGGAGTTCATGATCTGAGCCACAGTCAGCTCCTCGTCTTGTTTTTGCTAACTGATAGACGGAGAAGGCAATGGCACCCCACTCTAGTACTCTTGCCTGGAAAATCCCATGGACGGAGGAGACTGGTAGGCTGCAGTCCATGGGGTCGCTAAGAGTCGGGCACGACTGAGCAACTTCACTTTCGCTTTTCACTTTCATGCATTGGCGAAGGAAATGGCAACCCACTCCAGTGTTCTTGCCTGGAGAATCCCAGAGACAGTGGGCCCCCACCTATGGGGTTGCACAGAGTTGGACACGACTGAAGAGACTTAGCAGACCTTCTCCATCTTCAACTGCAAAGAATAAAATCAGTCTGATTTCGATATCAACCGTCTGGTGATATCCATGTGTAGAGACATCTCTTGTGTTGTTGGAAGAGGGTATTTGCTATAAATTGTACGTCCTCCTGGCAAAAATCCATTAGGCTTTGCCATGATTCATTTTGTTCTCCAAGGCCAAACTTGCCTGTTACTCCAGGTATCTCTTGACTTCCTACTTTTGCATTCCAGGTCCCTATGATGAAACAGACATCATTTTTCGGTGTTAGTTCTAGAAGGTCTTGTAGGTCTTTATAGAACCATTCAACTTCAACTTCTTCAGCATTAGTGGTTGGGGCATAGACTTGGATTACTGTGATATAATGATTTGCCTCGGAAACGAACAGAGAACATTCTGTTGTTTTGGAGATTGCCTCTAAGTAGTGTGTTTTGGACTCTTTTTGTTGACTATGAGGGCTACTCCATTTCTTTTAAGGCATTCTTAGCCCCAGTAGTAGATATAAGGGTCTTCTGAATTAAATTTGTCCATTCCAGTCCATTTTAGTTCACTGATTCCTAAAATGTCTATGTTCACTCTTGCTATTTCCTGTTTGACCACTTCCAATTTACCTTGATACATGGACATTCCAGGTCCATCATTACTACGCAATATTTTTCTTTACACCATTTGACTTTACTTTTACCACCAGACACACCCACAACTGGGTGTTATTTCTGTTTTGGCTCAGCCTCTTCATTCCTTTTGGAGCTATTTCTCTGCTTTTCTCCAGTAGCATACTGGGCACATACCAACCTGGGGAGTTCATCTTTCATTGTCATATCTCTTTGCCTTTTCATACTGTTCATTGGGTTCTTAAGGCAAGATGGCTGAAATGGTTTGCTATTCCCTTCTCCAGTGGACCTTGTTTTGTCAGGACTCTCTACCGTGACTCCTCCATCTTGAGTGGCCCTACATGGCATGGGTCATAGTTTCACTGAGTTAGACAAGGTTGTGATCCATGTGATCAGTTTGTTTAGTTTTCTGTGATTGTGGTTTTCATTCTGTTTGCCCGCTAATGGATGAGGATAAGAAGCTTGTGCAAGCTTCCTGGTGGAAGAGACTGGCTATGTGTAAAACTGGGTCTTGCTCTGGTGGGCAGGGCCATGCTCAGTAAATCTTTAATCCAGGTTTAAAGTGAACCTGCTAATAGCTAATTCAATCAGACATACACTTCAGCATATGTAGCTATTTTGTATGTATGCTCAGGCTTATCTGGGATGAACAAAATGTTCTCCTGTTTTGCTCTTGAGCTAATAACTTCCCTTGGTCCTACATAAAATCTCAAGTTATTTAAATAATTCTTATATTTGGAAAGAAAATTTTTCATTAGCTGAAAATCCAAATGACAGAAATACATAATTTATAAGAATGACAATAAAAATAATCATCAAACAAACTAAGAAAATGATCATCTTCCCAAGGAAAAAAACTCTAATTAATATGAAGGTGTCCTTTTAAGCCTACAAAATTAACAAAAACATTTCTAATGATTAAATCTACTTTTGGCACAGATATGAGAAAAACAATTCCATATACATTGCAAGTGGCAGAGTAAAGCTGGTAGAATCCTTTTAAAATCAGAATGGCAAAAGCAAGAACTCTAAAATTGTTCTAACCCTCAGATCCAATAAATCTATTTTTGTGGACATGTACCCTAAAAATAATTGAAGGAAAAATAATACATGTACAGCAGTATTTATTGCAGCATTGTAAAGAATAAAATAAAACCAGGAAGCAATCTAAATATGCAACAATAAACCAATGATTTAGTAAATTGCAACAGATCATCATGATGGAATTTCATACTGCTAAATTATTGTAACTGTATAGAAATAAAGCAAATGTTTATGGTGTATAGTTAAATGAGAAATGCAGAAGACAAAATGCTACATACACTAAGATTCCAAGAATGCAAAATATACAAATGTAGTGAAATTTGGAGAGCAATATATAAAAATGAAAACAGCTGTGTAGTAGTTGTGTTCCAGCACCAGTCTAATAAGGGATTTACTTTTTAAAGTATAAATCCTCAAAACTTCTTAAAAGTTAAAAACTTACTACCAAAGCTATTTTCACACCAACCATTTTCTTACAGACCCACATCATTTCCCAGTGATTTTCCTCCATTACCTATTAGTTAAACTAACATGCTAACATATTTGGAAGAAAAGTTATGACCAACCTAGACAGCATATTAAAAAGCAGAGATATTACTTTGCCAACAAAGGTCCATCTAGTCAAGACTATGGTTTATCCAGTAGTCACGTATGGTTGTGGGAGTTGGACCATAAAGAAAGCTGAGCACTGAAGAATTGATGGTTTTGAACTGTGGTGTTGGAGAAGACTCTTGAGAATCCCTTGGACTGCAAGGAGATCCAACCAAGTCCACCCTAAATGAAATCAGTCCTAAATATTCTTTGGAAGGACTGATGCAAAGCTGAAACTCCAATACTTTGGCCACCTGATGCAAAGAGCTGACCCATTTGAAAAGACCCTGATGCTGGGAAAGATTGAGGGCAGGAGGAGAAAGGGACGACAGAGGATGAGATGGTTGGATGGCATCACCAACTCAATATGAGTTTGAGTAAACTCTGGGAGTTGGTGATGGACACGGAGGCCTGGTGTGCTGCAGTCCATGGGGTCACAAAGAGTTGGGCCTGACTGAGCAACTGAACTTAACTGAACATGCTTACTGGAACATGCATATAACCTATGCAATCCACTGAAAGTATAATTAAGTCACAGCCTTGCCTGGTCTCAAAATACTCATAACCTCTTATGTCTTCAACATTTTGCTCAAAACTCATCTCCTCCAGGAAGCTCTCCTTCAGTGATTTTCACAGGCTCATTTATTCACTCTTGATTCAATAACTAATTATTTCCAATAGTTAATATATCATGTCCCAAGCATGCTTCAACTATTAGGTTATGTGTTTTTAGCTTTAGAAACAATTTCAAGTTCTCAGAAGAAAAGACCAGTCATCTTTTTTGTTGCTGCTTTCTTTCATCATAACCAAAACCAGTACAAAGATTTTCACACAGGGCTTACTCAGTAAATTCGCTCAATGGTTTGAATCCTAAAGTTTCTAACTTCAGAATTTCTAGACAGTTTGCTTGTACATACAACTACCATAATAAATTGTTTCTGATACATTAAATCTGTCTATATTTGGTTTCTATTTTTGCTTCTCAGATTTTATTTACTGCCAATTTTTACTCATTACTAACATAATTGTGACAACCGGAAGCAATGGTTCAAATGAATCTGTTTTTACAATGCATCATGTACACAGTTTTATGCATTATCCAACTAATATTCTAGATAGACTCCATGGATGTTAACTTTACGTTCAGAGCAACAAATGTGTTTCAACTTCACCAATGTGAATTATAACTTTCTCTATGAACTACCTTAAAGGATATGTAACAAACAGGCAAAAATAGGTAAAGAGCCAAAATGACAAAGATCATATCAATCTAAAGAGTAAGAGAACATGGAAACTTAAACATTAATATATAGTCTAGTTAAAATAGGATTTGAGCCAGTGGACAATAACACCAACATGATGGAAATTAAAAATAAGCGAAATAACACAATAATCTAAGAAATGTGTCAAAGTTATTAACAGAATATTTACTCAAAATCATAGAGGATTATGTATAAGTTAATGAGTCATAAGAAACAATCATTGATTATTTTATCTGCTCTCTAGGAGATACTGACTGATTTGAAAACTTTTGGTGATTCTATTTTCTTATAATTAAAATATACACACAAAACAATTTAGTTTGATTTTTGCTGAAGCTCATTTTAAAAGAGCTAGTAGCATTTACCATATTAGTAACTACAGTCAGTGAGGTTATTTTATGGCTGATGATTTAAGATCTTGAAGATATACTGGACATTATTTTGGATAGTAAGCAGACATTCATTTAAAATATTGGTATCAGGGCCTACCCTGATCCTTCCAAATTAAACACAATATGCCCTCCTAATGTTCCCATATATATTTCATTACTTATCATTCATTCATTCACTCATTATCCAAACAATGATTCAATTCAGCTCAGTTGCTCAGTCGTGTCCAACTCTTTGTGACCCTATGGACTGCAGCACACTAAGCCTCCTGTCCATCACCAACTCCTGGAGTTTACTCAAATTCATGTCCATTGAGTCAGTGATGCCATTCAACCATCTCATCCTCTGTCATCCGTTTCTCCTCCCACCTTCAATTTTTCCCAGAATCAGGGTCTTCTCCAATGAGTCAGTTCTTCGCATCAAGTGGCCAAAGCATTACCGAGTGTAATTTATGGGCCAGGCAGCGTGTGAAGTTGACTCCAGCTCTACCCTATTCCCATGAGGCCTAGAGGGAAATGGGAAATTGAAATTGAGCAACATTTATAAATGCAATCAATTATATTGCAGATACATGATAGGAAAGGGAAACACAGAGAGTGATGAGAATATATAATATGAGGTAGAAATCCCATCTCAAAGGACAAAGAAGGCATCCCTGGAGAAGTGAGAATTTAAGGTAAATGAGGGGGCTAGCCAGACAAATGAGAGATAGAAGGACATTTCTGGGAATAGAGAAAACATGGAAACTAAGATGGAGAGGATCTCGACATGTATAAGGCAATGTTAGAACCAAGAGCAGTGCGGCTGTCACGTCTAGTATAAACAGAGCAGGATGCAGCTGGAAACTACGAAGGGGAAGAAGGCACACAGCCCACAGTCAGGAAGAAAAATTTGTGCTTTCATCCAAGAATGATGGCAACCGTTAGTTGGCCATGTAGAGGCTTGTCCCTACATATTAGACAGTGTTTATAATCCCAGTCCTGAGATCTTGGGGAGCACCTGACACCCAGTGCTTAATGCTTCTTAGATGACTAACTGAGTAAATGATTCCTCCTCTCTCCAAATAAAGAGATTCTGAGTTATTGAGGACTCTAATTCAATGGGGAGAGGAGAGGGAAGATTTCAGTCATCACTTTTTACTACCTATACATTTTACAGTATGTAAAATACTTATGTACACTGCAACCAGGGCTTCCCCAGTGGCTCAGTGGTAAAGGATCTGCCTGCAATGCAAGAGATCCAGGTTCAATCCCTGGGTCACGAAGATCCCTTAGAGGAAGGAATGGAAACCCACTCCAGTATTCTTGCCTGGAGAGTTCCATGGACAGAGGAGTCTGGCAGGTTATAGTCCATAGGGTCGTAAAGAGTTGGATACGACTTAGCAACTGAGCATGCACACACACAGCAACTGATATCCAAAGGAGCATATTAAGAGGCTCCCAGGTGGGCTGCTGTCTATGGGGTTGCACAGAGTCGGACATGACTGAAGCAACTTAGCAGCAGCAGCAGACAAGCCGACTGCTCCGTAATCAAATAACAGTCCAGCCAGGGCAAGATTCCAACAAAATCTCCCTGGAAAGCAATCAAATCACCAGCAAATGTTTTGAGAAAACCAACAAGCCATAAGAAGAATCCAAATAAGGTGCCAACTTAACAACACAGAAAATTCTAGAAGAAAAGCACTGTCCTTCAACAGTACCCTGGGAGTGTGATGAGATGCAGTGAAATTTAGGGCTTTGATCAGGACCTACTCCCAGGGTGTTCTGATCAGGGGTGTTTTGTTTCCATTCTCTAGCCAGCCCTTTGCTCTCAGCTGAATTCAGGTGTGCAGACCTTTTCTTTCCAAGCATGCAAACAAAAGTCTCTAGCAGTTTCAAATGCACTGCCCTCTCCTTTGCAGTCCACTTGGTAGTTTGCCTTTCTCTCTTCATTTTTTGAAAATGAGCTTTGATCATCTCCTCCCCTGTTCCACCTTCAGTGGCTCAGCATTGCCAGGAGAATAAAATAAAAACTTCTAAGGTTGCCACATAATGTCCTACCTTCCACATGCCCAACATGCTGGCCTAACCTCTTCTCACTTACACTCCACACCCTCACTGTGATCAAGCCAATGTTTTGCTTATTCGATGCAATGACAAAGATGACTAGTTTCATATATTCCTTTTTCCTTCCTTCTGTTCTTTTTTTTTTTTAACTTCATCATCAATTATCTCTATAACTACCACCAAGATACCTAAAGACACGGGAGTTCTGAGTCTAAAAAAGAGCTTCCAGGTCTCTCACTGTAACAGTTACTTTCTCACACAAAGTATAACTGTGATGATGCCTGGTTTAGTCCCAGAATGGCTGCACAACTCAAACTGTAGTAATGGAACTCTGTAAAGATAATTAACTTTATGAAATTAAAGACATCCTGGGAGAACCAATTAAAAATGTAGATTTGTGAGTATGCTCCCAAATATTGTGATGAAACAGTCTGATGAAGCCTGGGAATCTGGATATATAATGACCATCACACCTGGTTCTGATTTAAATGGTCCAAAGATGATACTTTGAGAAACACTGGTCTGCAGTGTTGAGTGGATGCCCTATGTTTCAAACAAACTCCTCTTCTACTTAATTATATATCTCTATGAACATGCTGAAAGCAGAATTTAGCTGTTTTTGGTGGCTGGAAACTTTCTGAGGACATTCAGAAGTGACAGTAACATTAGAGTATAGTTCTATGGCGGTTTACTTGGTTTTACATAGTCTGAGGATGCTCATCTCCAGCAGAATATTTTCAATAAGAAATCATCATGGGGAGGTCAGACTGACATTGGAACAGTACTCTGAACAATACAACATGGATTAGTACTTCTTTCTTGGCCCAATTTATTCTCTAAGGAACAAGCCTCTTCATAAGAATCCAGGTTTATCCCACACATATCCTTTTTAGGTGTCTTTCAATATTCACGGATGGAACTAGGTACTAGTTTTAAAAACCCAACACTGTTTGGTTCTGTGAAACAGACATCCTATGTCATTACTTTTAAATATGATGATTACATCCAGCATCAGTTAAATGACAAATAGGAAAGAGCATTTTTGGAAAACATGATTTACTGGTAATTCCTTGGGACCTGTAATCTAGCACTGAATGGAGTTTATCAGTGAAAAGCAGACATTAAAGGAAAATTACTCAGAGAAAACCTCTCTGCCCCTAAAAGCACAACTGATATTTTTAAGCCAAATCATTTTATCTACTCTTCACTGCAAATGTTTTTAGACATCTACTTTTCATCAGGTTAATGTTTCCCAATGAAACATTTCTGATGGATTTTAGCAATATTTGGTTCTTCATTTCATCTTTGTTTAACTTAGGAAGGTTGACTGTAACTGTGTTAAAGGCAACTAACAGAACTGATATGACAGTCAAAGGAAGATACAAAATTAATATAAAATAAAATTCCATCTATAACCCTTTAAGTCTTCTAAAAAAATCGACTTGACACTTGTAAGAAGAGGAAAAATAACACTGAAATAACATATACAAACATCTAAATGCAGAATATCTTACAAAGCTTCTGCTTTACTTTTAAAGGGAAAGACAAAAGTCCAAATTATTAAAAGGTATTTGTTTCTGCATAGAAATAAACAAACTTGAGGAAAGACCATGTGATTTTAAAAATGAATAAAAGCACAAAACACAAAGCTTAGTTGGTATAAAGCAACATTAAATTTATAGTGGCTATTTTACTAGAGACTGTACAAATCTTAAATTAACATCACCATTAACTTTAGTGAAAATAAAAACATCAAAGCATATGCATTCTTTGTTAATTGCATGTAATGAAAGTGATAACTGTGGATAAACAATTGTTACAGCAATAAATGGCCAACATTTAAGCCAATTTGAAAGAAAAGATGAGAGAATTTGAGCAATGAACAATGTGGCTCGTTTTATTATAACCCTTTTCCCTGGTGGCTCAGAGGTTAAAGCGTCTGCCTGCAATGTGGGAGACCTGGGTTCGATCCCTGGGTTGGGAAGATCCCCTGGAGAAGGAAATGGCAACCCACTCCAGTATTCTCGCCTGGAGAATCCCATGGATAGAGGAGCCTGGTGGTCTAAAGTCCATGGGGTCACAAAGAGTCGGACACGACTGAGCGACTTCACTTTCACTTTCATTTTATATAAAAGCCAACTGAGTCTCAAAGATGCCCACTGACTTGCCAGGATCACACACTGCAGAAAGTCTTTCCTCAAATGACCATTGTATTGTGCTTAGCTGCTCAGTCATGTTCAACTCTTTGCAACCCCATGGACAGGAGCCCGCCAGGCTCCTCTGTCCTTGGGGATTCTCTAGGCAAGAATACTGGAGTGAGTTTCCATGCCCTCCTCCAGGGGATCTTCCCAACCCAAGGATCAAACCCAACTCTACCACATTGCAGGTAGATTCTTTTCCATCTGAGTCACCAGGGAAGCCCAAGAATACTGGAATGGGTAGCCTATCCCCACTCCAGAGGATCTTCCTGATCCAGGAATTGAACCAGGGTCTCCTGCATTGCAGGTGGATTCTTTAACAGATGAGCTACCACGGAAGCCTCAAATGACCATTACTGAGTGATATTTTCATATAAAGTCTTTAGAAATTAAAACATTTCAGGATAAAGCTTTCATGAAATAATCATCACTACCTATTTATGCACACGTGATATTTATTCAGGGCCCAAATTTTTCATTCATTTCTTCAACACCTTGTTTATGCTCCACAACATGCTTATCCCTCCTGGATATGTTGGGCCCCCTTTTCCATCTTCCTTCTTCCTCTCTTCTCATCCCCATTTTTTCCCTCCCTACCTCCGTTTCTCTGTCCCCTCTCACTCCTCACTCTTTCTTTCTTTCTCCTTGTCTGTCAATCCAGAACTCATGACATACCTTCAGGCACTGGGAAGATTAGATGATCAGCAACTTTGTTCAATTACCCTAAGAATCAGTGATATTAAGACCCTTATTGAAAAGGACTGGGGATAAACCTCAAAGTTTAGCCAGAAATATCTCCAAACAAATTGGCTCCCTAATTAACCCATTATATCGATGATCTCTTCTTTTGTCTTAATAATTTTAAGCACATAACCAGGATGGGGCCTGTCCTTCTCCTGTCAGAGATAAGAGTATGCTAGACTCTGAGGCTGGGAAAGACTGAAGGCAAAAGGAGAAAAGGGCAGTAGAGCATGAGATGGTTGGATGGTGTGACTGACTCCATGGATATGAATTTGAGCAAAGTCTGGGAGACAGTGAAAGACAGGGAGGCCTGGTGTGCTACAGTCCATGGGGTTGCAAAGAGTCAGACACAACTGAGCAACTGAACAAACAATAGACTAAATGACTGTGCTCCCTCAAAATTCATATGTTGGACTTAATCCCTAATGTGATGGTATTAGGAAGTGGAGTCTATGGGAAGTGATTAGGTCAATGATGAGGGTGGAGCCCTCATGAATGAGATTAGTGCTCTCATAAAAAAGAAGCCCCAGAGGGCTTCTTCATCCCTCCTGCCACTGAGGACACAGCAGGAAGACAGAAATCTAGGAACCAGTAGCAGACCCTCACAGATACCAACTAGGCCAGCACTTTCATCTTCAAGTTCCCAGCCTCTAGGACACTGTGAAATAAATGTTTATTGCTTATAAGTCACCCACCCTATACTACTCTATTATAGCAGCTGTATCAGCCTAAAATACAATGATATGGAGAAAAATGCTTTAATATGGTTCTTCTGTTTTCTAGTGTAACCACTTTAATTATAAAGTGTATCACATCATTTCTGGCAGCAAGCTATCCATTTAGATTGGGAGAGAAGGGGAGAGACCATCCACCTTGGCTCCTAGCCTTGTGCCTGGCTGGCTCTCAGAAATAGTTCAGAGACCTGAAGTTAATTGGCCAATTACCAGCTATACTGAATAACTGAGTTCTCAATGCATTTAAGGTGGTGTTCAGCGCATATAAGACATCTGACTGTCAGTAGCTAGTGTAGTAAAGACGTGTAGTGAACTAGAATATAAAGACATTTAGAAGTAGAAAGTTTCAGAGTTGGTAAAGTTGGCTCTATGATGTCATCAAGGAATCTGATCTATCTCTTAATAAGTATGTAACTTTAGCAAATACATGATTTCTGCTACTCTCCAGTGTCTTACCTGAACAATAACAGAACTGGAAAGCACTCAATAAATTTGTCTATCATCATAATCACTGCTTTAAAAATGTCTATTTTATGAAAGATTTTACTTGCTCAAGAGTTCGAATAAAATCAAAATGATTGGCTAAACAACCACTGGCTAAACAATCTCTCACATTTCTTTCATTTTCAAGTAGATGTCACTGTTTTCAATCTATTTCTCATAAATAAGGCAGATTGCCCAGCATCACCCAATCTCCACTGGATTTCTTTAAATAGGAAGAAAATACAGGGTAGAAAAATTACTTGGTAGCCACCTATGAAGACTGCATATTCTTCCCAACAGCAGAGTGTAGGTGCCTCAGTCTGCCTCCCACCATTCATCTTCCTCTCCACTTCACCAAGAGTGGTGGGTGCAAAGTTTTAATGCAACCAGATTGATTTACTGTCCAGCACCTGTTTATGATACACAAGCACCTTTTAAAGTAGCATTCTGGTGGGTGTTGCTTTTCAATGGTCAGAAATAACAGAATTTGGAAATAAATGAAAAAATTTTAAATGCCAAAAACAAGCCAAAAAAAAAAAAAAGGATAAATCACAGATTCAAGATGCCAATTGTTAGCTCTCCTTGTGAGTAGAAAAATTCAAGCCCACAGAATATGCAGCCTGATTGTAAGTCAGGGAGACAAAATGATGACGCCAGGACAGAGACCTCAGAAATCCTACAACAGGTCTCAGTCTCCAAAAGCATGTTCATTTCACCAAAAGATGATTTCTTACCAGGTTGTTGACCTAACAGTTTCAATTAATATACACCAAAACCCCAACTTATTACTGCTACTATGAAGTACTATTTGTATCTCTTATAATAAATGCAGTTTATTTTCCTAATTATCTATCTTTGGCACATGACACACTCTCTACTTCAACCAGAAAATAAGCCCAACAGGAATAATATAAAACAATACTGCTTCCATTAAAAGGGTCTCTTAGAATGAAATGCAGTATTCTATATGCTCAGAAATAACATCTGTCACTATAAACAAAAATGACAGACAATAACTTGCTCCTCTTAAGAATACACCAAATTGTTTGTATCATATAACAATGGAAACTTACTTTTGCACAAAAGTGTATGAAACAACCAAGAAATAGGTTATGGACTGCACTCAGTTTAGTTCAGTTCACTCACTCAGTCATGTCCAACTCTTTGTGACCCCATGGACTACAGCACACCAGGCTTCCCTGTCCATCACCAACTCCTGGAGCTTGCTCAAACTCATGTCCATAGAGTCGGTGATGTCTTCTAGCCATCTCATCCTCTTCTATCCCCCTCTCCTCCTGCCTTCAATCTTTCCCATCATCAGGGTCTTTTCCAGTGAGTCAGTGCTTCCTATCAAGTAGCCAAAGTACTGGAGCTTCCGCTTCAGTATCAGTCCTTCCAGTGAATATTCAACACTGATTTCCTTAAAGACTGACTGGTTTGATCTCCTTGCAGTCCAAGGGACTCTCAAGAGTCTTCTCCAACACCACAGTTCAAAAGCATCAATTCTTCCACACTCAGCTTTCTGTATAGTCCAACTCTCACATCCATACATGACTACTGGAAAAACCACAACTTTGACTGGATGGACCTATATCGGCAAAGTAATGTCTCTGCTTTTTAATATGCTGCTGTCTAGGTTGGTCATAACTTCTCTTCCAAGGAGTAGGCATCTTTTAATTTCCTGGCTGCAGTCACCATCTGCAGTGATTTTGGAGCCCAAGAAAATAAAGTCTTTCTTTTAGGGTGTGTCACTCTTTCCATTGTTTCTCCACCTATTTTCCAAGGAGTGATGGGACTGGATGCCATGATCTTAGTTTTTTGAATGTTGAGTTTTAAGCCAGCTTTTTCACTCTCCTCTTTCACTTTCATCAAGAAGGCTCTTCAGTTCCTCTTCACTTTCTGCCATAAGGGTGGTGTCATCTGCATGTCTGAGGTTATTGACATTTCTCCCAGCAATCTTGATTCCAACCCGTGCTTCATCCAGCCTGGCATTTTGCATGATGTACTCTGCATATACGTTAAATAAGCAAGGTGACAATATACAGCCTTGTGTACTCCTTTCCCAGTTTGGAACCAGTCTGTTGTTCCATGCCCGGTTCTAACTGTTGCTTCTTGACCTGCATACAAATTTCTCAGTAGGCAGGTAAGGTGGTTTGGTAGTCCCATCTCTTGAAGAATTTTCCATAGTTTGTTGTGATCTACACAGCCAAAGGCTTTTGGTGTAATCAATAAAGCACAAGTACATGTATTTCTGGAACTTGCTTGCCTTTTTTTATGATGGAATGCACTAGGAAAAATAATCTAAGAATTTTGGGAGGGAGTGTTTTATAAAATTTATGGACTTATTTCAAGCAATGAATCATAGCCCTATCATAAGAAATACAATTCCCTGCCAGTTTGGCATTTGTTTTAATTTTTATACACACAGCCTACTGACTGGTCTACTATTCAAGCATATTAACCACAAACTGGAGCATTCAAATGCAAGTGAATCCCAGCTTTTTTCCTAGAAAGCTCATAGAACCTACTGGAGATGGCCTCTGCCTTCGAGGAGCTTATTCTCCAATTGTGGAAGTGAAAATCAACTATAATGGAAATAGTCATTCCAAACACAATTTCTTGTGTGCTGACATATACAATATCCAGTACAGGTTTTACTTTAACAAAGATTTAAATATACACAATAGAATAACGTTAAAAGAAGTAAACTACAAGGACCAGTGGGCTAGGGAGAGGAATTCAGTAGGGAAGGCTGTTCTTCATTCTAATAAACCTCTGTCAGAAAAAAAGAAATATCTCCAGGGACATTTCTTTCCTACACTTAAACTTCAAAAGCAACCATAGTTACTTGTGTATAGAATGTTTCTATGTGCTACGCAAGTGTTATTATTTATCCATCTACTTGCTCATTCACTGCTGCAATCTCAAACCTGGCCTAGTCTGTGCCCTAGAGGCCAATCTAGCCCTGAATATTCAGAACCTTTATTAATAAACTCTTCCTTGCTAATTATTCTATGTTCTGAATTACCAGAGCCTGTTTGTATGGGAATCACATGACCCATAAGTCACACAACAGCAAAATGTTTTGTAAAAGAGGTACTGACCCCAAAACCACAGAGTTTATATTCCTTCACTGCTGTCTTTTCTGATACAACATGTATATACTGAGCAATTTTAATAATCATTACTCCCCAATGTCTGCTCATGAAAAGAACCAACATTTTTCTTACTATACCCAAATATCATAATAGATAAATACATGTATGTTACACACATATATATTCAAATGCACCAGGATGATATATAATAAATGAAGATAAAAACCATATTCTTAACCATCCCTTTCTCAATATTTTAAATATGATAAAAATATGATAAAAATCATATTCTTAACCATCCCTGTCTCAATATATTAAATAGCAATTCACATAAAAGGAAAAACAATATGTCTGGCACTGTTAAGCTAACAAGTCTACATGAAAGATCTAAAGTCTAGGAAAGAGTCCCATTTGCAATCAAAGTATTAAAATATTATATTATATAATATTTTAATATATAATATATGTTATATATTATATATTATATATAATATCATATAATATATAAATATATATATTATATTATATACTATATATAATTTATATATAATATACATTATATATATTATATATAAATTAAATATATATAGTATATAATATATATTATATATTATAATATACAATATATATACTATACTATACTATATATATACTATACTATATATATAATATACTATATATATTATTAATATATATATATTATATATATTATATTATATAATATATATATTAAAATATTATATATATAATATTTTAATACTTTGATTGCAAATGGGACTCTTTCCTAGACTAGATCTTTCATGTTATATAAATATTATATAAATTTTATAAATTTTATAAATATTATATATAATATTCATATAATATATAAATGTATATTATATTATATTATAATATTATTATTATAATATATAATATATATTAATAATATATAATATATAATAATAATATATAATATATACAATTATATAATATATATAATATAATATATAATATATACAATATAATATAATTATTATATATATTATTATATATAATAATATATTTTATATTTTATATAAAAATTTTATATAATTATTATTTTTATATAATTTTATATAATTTTTATAATTTTACATAATATAATTATTATATATATAATATATTATATATTATATATATAATATATAATATATAATTATATAATATATAATAATAATATATAATATATAAATATATATATTATATTATATACAATATGTATTATTTAGATATAATATATATATTATATATATAATATATATACTATACTATATATATACTATACTATATATATAGTATAATATATATATTGTATATTATTTATTATATATATTAAATATATATAGTATATAATATATATTATATATTATATATATATTAAAATATTATATATATAATACTTTAATACTTTGATTGCAAA
Source organism: Nanger dama (assembly GCA_917880005.1). Classification (NCBI taxonomy): domain Eukaryota; kingdom Metazoa; phylum Chordata; class Mammalia; order Artiodactyla; family Bovidae; genus Nanger; species Nanger dama. Next base: position 39,005,805 of record CAKJTW010000008.1, read on the forward strand.
TGGGACTCTTTCCTAGACTTTAGATCTTTCATGTGTATATATATATATATATATATATATAATATTTTAATCACATAAACATCTTAAAAGTTTGTCACTCCAAGGATGTGTTTATCAGCATGTATAGTCAAGACATCAGTGGAAAGATCTGATTCGTTTAAGCATTGCTGAATAGCTATGCTGGTCCCCGTCTCTGCTGTCACGGCCTCTGATCAAGCCCTCACCATCTGTCTGGCACAGCCACAGCACCAGCCCCGACATGGCCGACTTCCCATGGCTCCCAACCTGGTTTGTTTCCCGCCTGGCACAATGTGCTGGAAAATACCCCGCTTCAGGTTTGCCTTAAAAATAAAACCTCTCATTCTCCTACTGCAAAAATCCCTATCCATTTTCTGCTGCTCACAGGAGACTTGGTACTCCACAAATGGTAACTGAAGTTCTTTGCTATCTGGCCCCACACTCATCTGCTCATTCTCTCCAGCATCCTCCTCCAGGCCCATGTTCCCACCCTAAGTGACTCAGTCCCCCATACAGAACACCTTGTGGCTTTCACAGAGCATTTCCTCTATATCGGAGGTTCTAAACCAGAAGCTTTGTGTTCTCTAGAGGCTATTTCAAAATGACTAGACACTTTTGTCAGAAATGAGGGCTGTGCTGCTAGGTATGGCCTATAGTGGGAAAGGGGGCAAGGATGTTGTTCAACCCCGCTCTACCCAGAAAAGCACCTCCCCATCTGACCTGCTCCCCTATCCCTCAAAAGCCAGCTCAGAAGTTTCTTCTTCCTTAAAACAACTCCTGATCTCCTAGACCGTCAGTCACTCCCTCACTTTCCCCCCTCCACATTCTCTTCAGACTATACTTCAACCTCCAAAAGCAACAAATCTCTATTTAAGTGTTTGCATCCTCCCTAAACTGTGAACTCCAATAAGCCAAGCCCTCTCTCTGTCCCTTGATTTGCTCATGGCAGACACTCTTCAAATGGTAAATGACTACATTCTTTATCACAATTTTCTATTCTTCCCTCTAGAAATCTTCACTGTTCAATAGAGTAGGCACTATTCATGCACAAATTAGGTTTTTAATTGAAAACTCTGTTCTTTAGTTGCACTGTCCCACAGCAGGAGCTCAAGAGACTTGTGTAGCTAGTGGCTACTCTACTGAACAAACAGAAAGGTCCACTGGGCAGCCCAGCATCTAGATGATCAACTCCACAAGAGTTAAGGATCCTATCTGTGTTCATATCTATGCTTGCTCCATAGTGGCTGTTCCATAAGTCTCTATGCGAATGAATGAGGCACAGAAATCCAGGGTGTTCTACTTTCAATTCAGTTTATCTGTTGTACTTGTGCTTAGCTGCTCAGTCATGTCTGACTCTTTGTGACCCCAAGGACTGTAGCTCGCCAGGCTCCTCTGTCCATGGGAATTCTCCAGGCTAGAATACTGGAGTGGGTTGCCATATTCTCCTCCACGGGATCTTCCCAACCCAGGGATCAAATCCACATTGCAGGCAGATTCCTTAACCATCTGAACCACCAGGGTAGCCCTAAACCAGAAATGAAAGCGCAGCTAAGGCAGGGACTTTCAGAAAACCCGTTTTGCTAGTGGTTAGCACAGAGGGCTCTTGGTCCTGAGTATATGTAAAGTGAGTAATGAATAAACTCCAGGGCACTGGGAGAAACAGTAGGGTCACATGTCAGGAATTAACAAGTAAAAGTTGCACAGCTGAAGTCTATTTTGAATGGCTTCCTCTAACTGCTGAGCCCTGCACACCAGCAACCACAGCAAGAAAGGCACACTGATGATACAACTATAATGCATAACTCAAATCTCAGTGGAAGATTTAAAACCCAGAGAGACAAGGGGGACACTGGCAGGGAAGCCTCAGTATATACTGGCTAGGGAGACAGGTTTAGGACAGGAGTCAGACAGATTTGGGTTCCTGTTTCTCCTGTCACTTTCTAATACGGTAATGTGGGCAAGTCGGCTGACATCTCTGAGCTTCCATTTCCTTATGTACAAAACTCAAACAACAGCATTATCTTCCTTACTATTTTACTGTAGGAAAATAACTGAGATACAGTGTATATACCTTCAACACAGAGACTGATATGTAAGAGGCACCGAAAAATATTGCTATTTTCATAATTATCAAAGGCATTATAAAATCTTAAGGACAGTAGATGAATGGATAAGAAAGCTGTGGTACATATACACAATGGAGTATTACTCAGCCATTAAGAATACATTTGAATCAGTTCTAATGAGGTGGATGAAACTGCAGCCTATTATACAGAGTGAAGTAAGCCAGAAAGAAAAACACTAATACAGTATACTAACACATATATATATGGAATTTCGAAAGATGGTAACGATAACCTTGTATGTGAGACAGCAAAAGAGACATAGATGTATAGAACAGTCTTTTAGATTCTGTGGGAGAGGGAGAGGGTGGGTTGATTTGGGAGAACGGCAGTTAAACATATATAATATCAAATATGAAATGAATTGCCACTCCAGGTTCGATGCAGGATATAGGATGCTTGGAGCTGGTGAACTGGGATGACCCAGAGAGATGGTACGGGGAGGGAGGTGAGAGGAGGGTTCAGGATGGGGAACACGTGTACACCTGTGGCAGTTTCATGTCAATGTATGGCAAAACCAATACAATATTGTAAAGTAATTAGCCTCCAATTAAAATAAATAAATTTATATTCAAAAAATAAAATCTTAAGAACAGAGGAGACCAAGAGATTAAGTTCAAGCTCAATCCTATCTTCTGTTCTCATCAAGTTCTTTATCCTCCTTACAATATCCCCACCAAGTGTTCTCTAAGCTCTGTTGTTGTCTTTTAGTCACTAAGTAGTGTCTGACTCTTGGGCAACCCAATGGATTGTAGCCCACCAGGCTCCTCTGTCCTTGGGACTTCCCAGGCAAGAATACTGGAATGGGTAGCCACTTTCTTTTCCAGGGGATCTTCCCAACAAAAGGATTGAAACTGTGTCTTTCGCATTGGCAGATAAATTCTTTACCACTGAGCCACCAGGGAAGCCCCGTCCAGCCTCTATTTGGCATTATTTAATGACCATGAACTTATTGCTTCTTAAGGCAGCTGTTTCCATTTCAGATGACTCTGTAACATAAAGCCACCATGTTTCTCCATGGGGCACTACTGACATTTGGATGTGGTAGTTATCATATTGGGCTACTTCATGTTTATAGGACATGGAGCATCTATCTCTGGCCCTCTAGATTCCAACAGCACACATAACCCCTGATCACTATGGAAACAAATAAGCAAATTCACTCATGTATTTCCCATGTTCCCTATAGGGAACATGCTTAGAAAAAAAAAAAAAACCTTGCCCAAACTAAGATCTTCCTCCTGGATTTGAGAAAAATGTTCCAAGAGCTATGTGGAAGAGTTTGCCTGCGACCTCTCATATCCATTTCCCATCCCTTCCTGCCTCTGCTCTGCATCTCAGGGAATTGTAACTCCTAAGATTCTTTGTCAACTGCCTTCCAGTTGGGTTCATCCAATGAGAGGCACTAGAGTGTGGGAGAAGAGAAGGCCGAATATTTATCCCTCTCTTACTCTGCCTTCAGCAATATCTCCTCTCTGGCAGAGGTCCTTCATGAACCCAAGAGCCCTTTCCTCCACAGTCCCACTCCTGCCAGGGCAGCCCTACACAGGGTCTCATAGCTGTCTGAAGACTCCAGTTTATGGGCTGGGATGATACCCTCTTCTCTTGTTATCTCTTCAAGCTTTTTATTAATCCCTGGGGGTGGGACGGTGGGGTTCATACCTAAGCAGCTCTGTCAGCTTTTCCATTACCTATGCAGTGAATTTTCTGTATCATCAAATCCCTTCTCTTGAAATATAGTGAACAGGTTCTGTTTTCATGACTGGACACTGACCAACACAAACAGGGAGCTGTTTTTTCCTATCTTCATCTTAGATGACTTAGAGTTGCTAGAAGAAAGGATTACTTTTTCACCACTGGCAGTGGCTTAAGTCACCTCATGTAGTGACTTTTGAGGCAATCTGAATTGTTTCACATTTTCTTTCCTAGGCATATAAGTTTAGAAGAAACTGTCAAAGGTAAAACTACTTTTTCCCCATGGACATGCTTTTCTCTATGGAAAAATACACCATTCTCCCAAAGGAGACTAATTTTCCTTAGAAAACATCTATGGGGAACAGAAGATGGAGGCTGGATTCAAAGGGCCAGCATGTTCACTTCTTCTTCCGTCTTTGTTAAAAGTCTAAAAATACAGGGTGAAAAAAGGAGATTGATTCCCAAATGCCAAATGTGGCTGGAGTCCATATCAAATAGTTGCTTAAAGATACTCCAACTTCTGACAGTTATGACTTGGTTATAGGACTAATAGCCCTGGTTTAAATTTTGGAGGTTATTAGATTACACAGAAACATAGATGAAAGAGAGAGCGAAACATCCACATACAAAAAGAATATACCTAAATTATAGATACATATGCATATGTATCGGTGTGATTCTGTTTATTAACTAAGGCTTTTTTTAACCTTCTCATTTTCTCTATAAACTCACTTAACCAGTTATAATGATAAGGTCTTCAGAATACTTTGGTTGTCAACAAAAGAAAATCACTCAAACAATCTTACATACAGAGGAAATGAGCAGAATTCACTGCCAATTTCAAAATAAATCCATATGCCCCAAGAAGAGAAAAGTCAGTCAAACCTCAAGAGACAGAGTGACTCCAGAAACTACAAAAGTCACCAGGAATCAAGAAAATATTCTCCCTGTGTCACTCTCTCTCTCAATCGCAGGTTTATCTGCTCTCATCTCTGTGTCAGTGGGCTTTTTTAACTTCTGTTCACACATGGATAAGATGGCTGGCTGCCCACAGTAGCGTCCTTTGCATCTACATCAGCCTGCCTTCAGTTCAAGTGGCTTTCTAAGACTGAAAAGCATCTCTAAATTCTCAACTCTGAGCAAAGCTCTTCCATCTGACCCAGTTTAGGTCAACTGTCTACTCCTGTCCTTGGGAAATAAGATTAGACAATATGAGCAGGATTGTCTAGACAGCCTTATAGTCAAAGGAATTCTACAGAACAAGGCTGGAAGAAGAAAGAAGGAAGTAGAGGGTGACGTAGATGCCCCTAACATATAAACTCAAAAGAGTATTATTACATTGTTTTAATCTTCCAGATAAAAACAGAGGGATTGAATCACCTGCCCAGTGTCTCACGTATGATTAATGCCAGAAACATGACTAAGGGACTTCCCTGGTGGCCCAGAGGTAAAGAATCCACCTGCCAGTGCAGGAGACACCGGCTTAATCCCTGGCCCAGGAAGATCCCACATGGTACAGAGTGACTGAGCCTTTGTGCCACAGTTACTGAAGCATGTGCACCCAGAGCCTGTGCCCAGCAGCAGGAGAAGCCACTGCAGCGAGAACCCCATGCCACCCCTACTCGCTGCAACTAGAGAAAAGCCTGCATGCCACAATGAAGACTCAGGAGAGCCAAAATTAAAATAGTAAGTCAATAAAAATAAAGAAACACGACCTGAATACAAGTCTCCAGAATTCTTTCTCCTCAACTATAAGCTAGCTCCTATATAATAAAATATATGACAGGAAGAATGTGGTAACTTATAGTTTATTAAATATTATTATTATCACTATTATTATAAAGGAACTTGAAGTTTTTCAAAAACACAACCTATACTATTTGTCTTCCTATGTGCACTCAGCCATCTGCCTCTCTAAGCCAGCAGTTGCCATCAGAAACCTAGTATGACTCAGAATCTAGTAAAATTCCTGTGGAGAGAACTTGAAAAAAATTCTGTGCAAGGACCAGAAAACTTCAGAGCCCTACAGAGAGCATGGTGATTCCAGTTCTACAAAGACCAGTAGAATAGGCTGACGGGAGTTCAATTGCATCCCTTTTGAGAATTTTGCACCTCCGTGAGCTCTAAACATCAAGGACAGGGCTAATGAAGGTGATACATCTCCTTACTCTAATGGCCTGGAAGGTGGAGGGAGATCTGACTGTAAAATAACTTCTTACGCTTATGGTAAGAGAGGTTTAACAGTCTATTCCTATATCTCATACCTACAGGGCAAGAAACTTCTTTTTATCACATGCAGAATTTCTATAATTAAGAATATTCCAACAAAGAAACACAATGAGTCAAGACAGGAAAAAAACCTTCCTTTCTGGGAAGCCAAGTATCCAGAGAAGTGGGCCAGGTAAACCTGCTCTCCTGGAAGACAGAGATGAGTACCTAAATAGCAAAATTAAAAAGGCACTTACAGAGATTCAAGTGTGATTCTAAAAAGACTATGGAACACATGATTTTTGATCTATAAAAGTCAATAAAAGAATTAAAAATGAAAAATGAGTTGACTGACATAATTATAATTAGTGACCTGACAGATGAAGTATAGTAAGTATATCTAATCATAAAACAAAAAAGCAAAGAGAAAAAAGCGAGAGGAAAACACTAAGAGGCTTAGGTGACAGACAGAGCATAATACAAAAGGAAAAAAGAGAACAGATGAAGTAATAGGTGTCATCACCTAGAAACCAATCTAGGAAATAAATTAAAACAAACTTCACAGAACGGAGTAAAGATCTGCAATGAAAAATGAAAAAGACCTTGAATTTTTTACCTACAAAGAAAACCAAAAATCAGACAGGTATCAGACTTCTCATCTAGAACACTGGAAGCCAAAGTGTTTACAGACTATGTTCACATAAAGTCTGCAACTCAAGAACCTTCTATCAACCAAGAAAACCAATCAGGATGAAAGAGAAAATTAGGACTTGCAGTAACTGAGAAAACAAACCCCAAACATGCCAAACAAACCCCAATACTACAAATAATGAATGAGCCCAAGCTGATTATTCTTTAAAAAATAAGAAAAGAAAACTAAAGAGGATACAGCATTGAACAAGAAAACCTGACACAAAGGCTCTCAGGGTATGTGCAATAACAACGCTAAATAAGCACTTATAAAACTCAACTGGCAAAAATAAAGGAGATTCACTTTGTTAAACTATACTATACCCACTGCCCTGACAAAAAGTAAGGAAAAAAAATAAAGGTATTTGGAAAATGTTATGTTGTGGATATATAAGGCAGAAGGAGATGGGGAAATAAAATTAGCTTAAAGTTATTGTCCTTTGTGGGAAGTAAAAGGAAATAGAAAGAAATGTTATGGCTATAATGAGGAGAAAAAAAGCATTTTGGTTGGGATTGTTATATGTATGTGCTACCATAGAACAATAGTCACATATATTTGATCAAAATATTATGCTGGACTGTGAATTTTAATTTACTATAACTAGGCACAAACACATCTTTATTCATCAAAATTGGAACTATTACAATCAACACATTTTTGCCAACCAGAAATAAGTGTGTTTATTCCTGTAGCATAAAAATCTATGTTTCAGAATTCAATGAACTCTTGGAAAGCATTTTCTGCCCCCTGTGGGTAATGGAAGTATTTTCCCGCAAAAGTTGTCAAAATGCTCGTTGAAGTGGTAGAAGTCAGGTCAGTATGGTGAATGAGGCAAAACTTCGAACAATTCATTCAGTTTTTGAAGCGTTAGCTGGGTCATATGTGGTCGAGCATTGTCCTGGAGAATTGGGCCCTTTCTGTTGTCCAATAACTGGCTGCAGGCGTTCCAGTTTTCGGTGCATTTCATCAATTTGCTGATCACACTTCTCAGATATAACGGTTTCACCAGGATTCAGAAAGCTGTAGTGACTCAGATGGGCAGCAGTAGACCACCAAATAGTGATCAGGACCTTTTATTATTGGTGCAAGCTTAGATTTGGTAAGTGCTTTGGAGCTTCTTCCTGGTCCAGGGACTGAGCTGGTCATTTCCAGTTGTCGTATAAAACCCACTTTTTTCACAGGTCACAATTCAATTGACAAATGGTATGTTGTTGCACAGAACAAAAGAAGACAACAATTCAAAATGACAATTTTTTTATTTGCGGTCAGCTCATGAGGCACCCACTTATCAAGGTCTTTCACCTTTCCAGTTTGCTGCAGATGCTAAGCAACCATAGAAGGGTCAACACTGAGTTCTTTGGCAGCTTCTTACGTAGCTGTAAGAGGATGAGCTTCGATGTTTCTCTCAAATGGCTGCCATCAACTTTCGATGGCCAGCCACTGCACTCCCTCATCTTCAAAGCTCTTGGCTCCTTTGTAAAATTTCTTGACCTACCACTGCACTGTTCATTCATTAGCAGTTCCTGGGCCAAATGCATTGCTAATGCTGTGAGTCTCGGCTGCTTTAGGACCCATTTTGAACTCCAATAAGAAAATGGCTCGAATTTACTTTTTGTCTAACATCATTTCCATAGTCTGAAATAAATATAAAATACACAGCAAGTAATCAGTAATTATTAAAAAAAATATAAAATGATAAATGTGCATTAAAATGATGTATGATATAACCACATTTAAGAATGTATTCCAATATTAAATAGCAAAGTTCAGCAATGCAAAACTACAATTATTTTTGCACCAGCCTAAATAGAAAAAGGATACGTGATTATTATTGGGATAAAATAAATAAAACATAATGTCTATCATTTAGATCTCAATCTTAAGCCTTTTAGTAGAAAAATCCTTATCAGACAGAAATGTGGATCATGTTCTGCTTATTTGATAAAGGGGTACACATACAGTTATCTGGGCTTCCCTGATGGCTCAGTAGTAAAGAATCTGCCTGCAATGCAGGAGACACAGCAGACGTGGATTCGATCCCTGGGTTGGGAAGATCCCCTTGGGAGAGGAAACAGCAACCCACTCCAGTATTCTTGCCTGGGAAGTCCCATGGACAGAGGAGCCTAGTGGGCTAGAGTCCACGGGGTCACAAAGAGTCAGAAACGACTAAGGACACACACACACAGGACATATTTGGACAAACAGAGAGGATTCTGTCCCTCAGACCATAATAACGTATAAACTGCAATGATGATTTGTCCAACAAATGAATATAAGAAGTACCTTAATTTTAGCAGGTAAAACAAGAATATCTGAATCACTAAGGAACTCAACTGGAAAACATAGACTTATATTTTAATACATGCATGAATATCTTTGCTACAATTTCTTTTAAAATCACTTAATAGGTGTCTGGAATGAACATATTTATCACAGGTATGTTACAGCAATGGTTTATAAACCATGGTGAAACAGTCTGTTTTCTCCTAGAAATTCCCAAGCAAGGATTTCAGAACAAAGATAAGGAACAGGACCAAAATATTCTCATTTCCCTTACACACTTTGCTCTCAAAGTATCTGTTTCAGAAACACAGCTGTTTTTGACATGCTCATGTCTATCACTTCCAGAAGGCTAAGATCACTAGGGCCTTCCCTGGTGGTCCAGCGGCTTAGACTCCACACTCCCAGTGCAGAAGGCCTGGGTTCAATCCCTGGTCAGGGACCAAAATCCCACATGCTGCAACTAAGACTTGCCACAGCCAAAATATATAAATATTAAAAAAAAAAATCCAGCACCAATATGACCTGTGTCAGAAAAGAAATTGGTCTAAGGGGGCAATTTGGCACTAGTGGTAAAGAACCTGCTTGCCAATGCAAGAGACATAAGAGAAGTGGGTTCAATCCCTGGGTCTGGAAGATCCCCTGGAGGAGGAAATGGCTACCCACTCCAGTATTAGTGGGCTACAGTCCATCGGGTTGCAAAGAATCAGACATGACCGAAGTGACTTAGCTCACATGCACACATCCTAGAAGAGATCTAGTATAACCTGGTAAAACAGCCTCAATACACACCATACAATTACTACTGTTCAAAGAGCAGAGAGTGTGGAAGCTTAGCCACTGGACCATCAGGGAAGTCCCTAATACTGCTGTCTTAGTCAGTAATCTTAGCCTTTGTCTGTGAAAGATGATAGACATGAAGATATCAAAAAATTCATGCAATTCTACCTTATAAATAGTATGATGGATGGTAGGTTAGAAGCTAAATCTATTACACTGAAGTTGGAGAGCATATTAAGTTAAATGTTCAATCAAATCTTTTGGCTAGAGGTCTCACAAAGGAAAATGTATAACCACATGGTAATGACATGCTTGGAAATACTTTGTGCCATTTTGTTAAAAATAAAATATCTTCAATCAGTAGAACTGGTGAATATTAATAAATCAGTTATAAGAGATGTCAGTGAGTTACTAGAGACACTGGCATAATAAAAATGAAAAGATTTGATAATTTTGATATCCTTAGGACAAAAGAAAAGGAATAAACTGAGTGAAAGATTGTGAGGTATATAGGCAGAGAAAAATAACTTCAAATATAGAGATGAGTTTAAGCAAACAAAACTGCCTTGAGATCATGACATACAGAACATGTTTCCATGGGTGCTTGCCTTTTTCCCACCAGCTTGGGAACAGCTAACGTAAATAAACAGGTCTATAAACTGACACTGTTTACCAAGGCCAACCTGTGAGCATCACTATATGGAGGAAATCAGTAATCTCATTTGTAGGATAGCTTTTTGACTTTTCTTGTGTTAGTAATTGTTATTCCAGGCGGTTCAGTACCTGGGATAATTTCTCTACATCCTGCCATTTGCTTATCTCAATAAGGTAGAATAGAAAGGCAACTCCAGTTTCATCAGATTTATCAAGGGTCTTAAATTTTTCTACACAAACCTCTCAATGGACAAATGGGAAACAAAAACTCTGAGATATTATGTAGTAATATTTGCCTAAGATAAGAGGTGAAAAAAAAGTGAAGTATTAGTCACTCAGTAGTGTCCAACTCTTTGCAATGCCATGGACTGTAGCCCACCAGACTCCTCTGTCAATAGGATTCTCCAGGCAAGAATACCGGAGTGGGTAGCCATTCCTTTCTCCAGGGGATCTGCCCAACCCAGAGATCAAACCCTGATCTCCTACATTATAGGCAGATTCTTCACCATCTGAGTCACCACAGAAGCCCTTCAGTTCAGTTCAGTCGCTCAGTCGTGTCCGACTCTTTGCAACCCCACGAATCACAGCACGCCAGGCCTCCCTGTCCATCACCATCTCCCAGAGTTCACTCAGACTCACGTTCATCGAGTCCGTGATGCCATCCAGCCATCTCATCCTCGGTTGTCCCCTTCTCCTCCTGCCCCCAATCCCTCCCAGCATCAGAGTCTTTCCCAATGAGTCAACTCTTCGCATGAGGTGGCCAAAGTACTGGAGTTTCAGCTTTAGCATCATTCCTTTCAAAGAAATCCCAGGGCTGATCTCCTTCATAATGGACTGGTTGGATCTCCTTGCAGTCCAAGGGACTCTCAAGAGTCTTCTCCAACACCACAGTTCAAAAGCATCAATTCTTTGGCACTCAGCCTTCTTTGCAGTCCAACTCTCACATCTATGCATGACCACAGGAAAAACCATAGCCTTGACTAGATGGACCTTGGCGTCAAATTAGAGCCTCGGTCTTCTGAATCCCCAAACTGACACAATTTCTACTGTGACACATTTACCATCAAAGGATCTATAAATATGCAAATTCAATTGCAGTACCACTCTCTATACTTCTGTCCACTTCAGTAACAATTTACTGAAAGCCAATAACAATTCTATGGGCCCTTAAGGTGATAGACAATTACTAATCAATCTTAAGTAGTATAGCCATGTGTTCAAAATATGAATGGGCTTCCCTGGTGGCTCAGAGGGTAAAGCGTCTGTCTGCAATGTGGGAGACCTGGATTCAATCCCTGGGTGGAGAAGATCCCCTGGAGAAGAAAATGGCAACCCACTCCAGTATTCCTGCCTGGAAAACCCCATGGATGGAGAACCCTGGTGAGCTACAGTTCATAGAGTCGCAAAGAGTCGGACATGACTGAGTGACTTCATTTTCACTTTCACTTTCAAAATGTATGATGAAATAGTTTTCATTATTCTAGGTTCCTAACATTATTCAAAAGCAGAGACATTACTTTGCTGACTAAGGTCCGTCTAGTCAAGGCTATGGTTTTTCCAGTGGTCATGGAAAAGACCCTGATGCTAGGAGGGATTGGGGGCAGGAGGAGAAGGGGATGACAGAGGATGAGATGGCTGGATGGCATCACTGACTTGATGGACACGAGTCTGAGTGAACTCCGGGAGTTGGTGATGGACAGGGAGGCCTGGCGTGCTGCGATTCATGGGGTCACAAAGAGTCGGACACAACTGAGCAAATGAACTGAACTGAACTGAACATTATTACAATTTCTGTGTTAAAGAATTATCAAAAAGAGTATTGCTGCTTTTCCTTCTATGTTTAAAAGGTTATAAATAGTAATTATTTCTATCTTAAACATTTAATAGCAATCGTTGGTGAAGTCATATAAGTCTGGAATTTTAAATGCAGAAAAATTTTAATACAGGTTCCAATTTTCTATTTCATCTTAGTTTTTGTTGGTTCTGTCTTTCAGTAAATTTGTAAATTTTATTTTGATTTTCAAATTAATGTTATATGCTTTTATCATCTTTTTAATGTGTTTAGCATATGTATTATTTTCTTTGTGATTGTTGATATTGGTAATTTTTTCCTTGATCAGTCTTGATATGAATTTTATTAATCTTTGTAAAGAACTAGCTTTGTTTTCCCTTTAGCAATTCCAGATCTTATCTTCAGTATTTTCTTTTGCTTACTTTTTAGGGTTTCATTTATTATTCTGTTTCTAGTTTCTTGAGTTGAAAGCTTAGATAGTTGGCTTTAGGCTGTTATTCCTTTCTTATACCTGAATTTAAATCTGTAAATGATTCTGTGTATACTGCTTTAACCAGATCCTTATACAGGTTTGTTAAGTCAGATCATCATTAAAATTCATACCAAATATTTTTAATTATGAGTAAGATGTCTTCTTTGACACACAGGTTATTTAGAGTATACTGTTAGATTTCCAAGCAATTTGTGTTTTACTATTTATCTTTTCTTTTATTTCTACTTTAATTCTTCATAATCAGATAATATAATCTGAATGATTTAAGTCTTCTGATATTTGATGAGATTTGTTCTATAAACCATAATATATGACCAGGTTGGTAATAATTCATATGCACTTGAAAAGGATGATTCAGTTACAGTTGGATGTAGTAGTCTATTAACTAGGTGGTATTTGTAAAATATGTTGTTCAGATTTTCAATAACCTTATTGACTTGGGGATGCCTGTTCTATCAGTTAAGGAAAAGGTATGTTCAAGTTGCTTGCCCCCATCTTGATTCTGAATTTATGTTTTTGGTTTTGTAGTTTATTGCTTTAAAGATTTTAAAAGAATGGTAACATGTACAATCAAATTTAGGACTGTAAAAATCTTCTTTTAAATGTATATCCTTCTTCTTTATTTGAGTACACTTGCTTTAGAATCTGCTTCTCTGGTTATCAGAAAACTATGGAAGTTTCCTTTTGCTTACTGCTTCCTTCTTGCTTTTTCATCCTATTAATATTTCTGTGCTAATATTTTAAGTGGGAGTCTCATAAGGAGCACACACTTGGGATTATTTTTAATACAAGCTGACAATTTTAGTTTTTAATTATCTTTTTATTGGAAGAAATGGTGAATCTTATTTATGAGTATTGATCTATGTATTTATACCATTTTATCATGTGTTCTCTTGGATTCACCTGTATATATATCTTCTCTCCTTCAGATTAATAAAATAATTTACATTATTTTAGTTTTCCTCCAATAAATTCTTAGTAATAAATTAAAGTTCTTTAGTCATTATTCTAAAATATGCATCCTTAACTAATAGCCAAATACACTACTTTTATCACTTTTACTACGTTCTAAAAATGCTAGAATATAAAACATTTTGTATGATTTATAGTCCTCCAATGTGTTCACATTACCGTCGCTACTGCATTATTTATTTCAAATCTATATACATTAAGTAAAGACATTATCACTGTTTTGTACAGTCAGTATTAATCACATTTAGCCACATATTTCTCCTTCCATTTTTCTTTATTTCTTCCTGCATCTCAGCTTCCTTCTTTTTCTTTAAATAAATTTATTTAATTGGAGGTTAATTACTTTACAGTATTGTATAGGCGGAATTTAGAAAGATGGTAACGATAACCCTGTATGCGAGACAGCAAAAGAGACACAGATGTATAGAACAGTCTTTTGGATTCTGTGGGAGAGGGAGAGGGTGCGATGATTTGGGAGAATGGCACTGAAGCACGTATAACACCATATGTGAAAGGAGTCACCAGCCGAGGTTCAGTGCCTGATACTGGATGCTTGCGGCTGGTGTTTCCTTCTTGAGGATCCTTTTTATTTTATATTTTAGTTCAGGTATGCCACTGATACATGCTTTCAGTGTTTGTTTGTTTGTTTGTTTTGTCTGAAATATCTGAAATGTCTTTATTTTTACATAAATCATTGGGTCACCTACAAATAAAGACATAATTATTTCTTTGTAACTAGATAAATATTTTACTTTCATTTTCACTGGATGAAATCACTTCCAGATGGGAAGCTAGTTCTCTTTGTTACTTATTAGGCTGTGATTCTATTATTCTCTGGCTTCTATTGTTCTTATTAGCAAGTCAGCTGCATTACCATTACTACTTTGAAAATAATGTCTTATTTTTCTGTTTGGTTTTTGTCCTACTTTTGCTATTTTTAAGGTTTTTCTTATCTTTCTTTCTCACCAGTTTTACTGTGGTATGTCTAAGTTTTTAACTTCTTTCTAGTTATTCTACTTGTAATTCACAGAGCTTCTGGAATTTGTGAGTTGATATTTTATCATATTTGGAACATTCATAGTCAATATTTTTGAATACTGATTCTGCCACAAACTCTGGTCTTCTGCTGATACTTCAGTTATATGAAAGCTAGACAGTTATATTACATTCTCTAGTTCTTATCCTTCATTTATTTTATAGTCTTTTATTTACTCTCTGTGCTTCAGCTGGACAGGTACTTTTAACTATCTACAAGTTTATAGTTCCTGTCTTCTGCTATCAAACACATTTACTGAACAATTAAGATATTGTATTGTTCAATTTCCACATGGTTATCTTTTTAGATTTTATGCGTGTTGAAATTATTCTATTTTTATTCATCGCCATCCAGTTTTCCTTAAATACATTAGTTAAAGTTATTCAAAAAAATCTTTTGAGTTTAATTAGGTCCCTTCCAATTAAAATAAATAAATTTATATTTTAAAAGATAAAATAAATAAATAAATCTTTTGTCTCTTCACGACAGTTTCCAGACCACCTATCGTGCATGTGTTAGTCATATCGGACTCTTTGTGATCCCATGAACTGTAGCCCACCAGGCTTCTCTATCTGGGATTTTCCAGGCAAAAATACTGGAGTGGGTTGTCATTCTCATCTCCAGCAGATCTTCACAACTCAGGGATCAAACCCAGGTCTCGTGTCGCAGGCAGACTCTTTACTATCTGAGTCACTAGGGAAGTTCTGGCTCACTTATGAATACATTCTATTGAGATTTTTTCTCTTAATTTATTTTGTTAGTAATATTGAATTGAATGTCAGACATAGGGGTTTCAGATTATGTTAGCATCCCCCAGAAACAATTTGTCTTTTTTTTCTTTTTTTTTTTTTTTTGCTGGACAGAAAGTCAGAGTTGATCGCCTAATTTGCTTTGAGGGTGAACTGTAGTTTTGTAAGGCAAGGCTCCATCAACCTCTGGATGTCTATCCCCTAGACTGTAGTCTCATATAGTTTCCAATTGGACATCTAGTATGATCGCCAGGTTTATTTTCTCAGCTGCTCTTCAACACTAGCCTTTGTTTCTTCAACTCTGCTTCCTTTTCTTTTACCTCCCATTCATTCACTTTCAGAACTCAGCAAATGTGTTGAGGGAAAAACAGATTATGTATTGAGATTCCTCAACTTGGGTCAACATTTTCTTCACCTCACTCCATGAGTTTGCCAAAAGTTCTGTATGTTACTTCTTCCCTTAAAGTAGCCCTCTGCCTGAGCTAAGCCCCATTCTTTGCTTCCTAACCATGCCCAGAAGTAGCAGATTTCCCCAAGGAAAAAGTAGATATGAATCATCAGCTCAAGTTTCCATGGCTTTCTATTTTCTAGCTTTCAGTACTTCAAAAACTCTCTGAAGCATTTAAGCAGAACTATTTAAATGGTTATCCATATTCTCTAGTTGTCCTCAGCAGGAGCACTATTCTACAAATCACTCCATCCTATTCAGAACTCTTGTTATATTTTAGTGCATTATAAAAAGTAATAAATTACATCAGTATCTTCAAAAGTTGTCAAGAAAGACAGACAGATGGGAAAAATCTCATATTAAATAACTGAGAAGAGCTTTGTGCAGTGCAAAGGAATTTACAATGCTACTTTCAATACTATAAAATTATTATATTGCAGCCAAAGTACAATGCTGCACTGAGTATGACTGTCACAAGCTTTTATATAAAATACAGAGAAACAAGAAAGTGTACCTGTTTTCAGCAATAATCCTTGATGCAGAGACCTGAACGAAGAGGTCTTTTACATGACACCAATTATATAAAATAATGAGAAAATGATACAGGAATGTCCCATATTGCTCATGTAAAGGGTATGAAGTTGTCTTTTTCTCAGGTGTATATATTTAGAAAAACAATAATATTTTTACTAAAGCATATAAAATCATTCTGATAAAGATGCATTATTATATTTATAAAATTCTTCAAAAGCATATCAACGTTAAGTGCCTGTTCTTACATTTTATTACTTAACCTTAAAATAATAGATTTAGTCAATCAGTCGTGAAGAGTTGGACACTACTGAGTGACTTCCTTTCACGTTTCACTTTCATGCATTGGAGAAGGAAATGGCAACCCACTCCAATGTTCTTGCCTGGAGAATCCCAGGGATGGAGGAGCCTGGTGGGTTGCACAGAGTCAGACATGACTGAAGCGACTTAGCAGCAGCAGCAGTAGCAGCATGCTAGTATATAAATTAAAAAGTACTGCTAAGTTCTGAAAGTTTAAATTTTACAGATTTATTCATTTAAGTAGCCAACAGAGAGAAATTATATAAAGCTCCTATTTTAGTCTGGGGTATATACTTGATGGATGACATTTCTGGTGACTTTCCAACTTTTTAAGCCACATGGTCTGTTTTATGTAAATAAAGAATTCCCATTTTGCTAATAATTGAAGACCTAAAGTGATATTTCTAACTGGAAAATTTTACCTTAATCCTAAGACCAAAAGATTAAAGCTTTGTTTTCAGCTTTTGTACTTTATGGATTTGTTTCAATTTATTGCGGCAATCACGAAGTAACATATCACAATCTTATTTTCAGGAAAATAATCAAGATTCCTTGATCTTTAATGCTCCCTGAATCTAAGCAAAGTCTAAAACACATGGTCGTCTATACCCTAGCTAACAAGAAAAAGAGGAAATACTAAAGAAATTAATTGTATGCACTGGGATATAGAACAACAGACTAATAATTAACAGTCTTGGGTTCTCAGTCTGGTATCATCAATTACTAATTTCATGACCTATGGCAAATCATTTAACTTCTGCTAATGATGAGGCTGTTGTAAGGAACAAATAAGGAAGTGTTTAAATGTAAAGTATTATACTTTGAAAAATGAAAAAGCTCTAAGCAAATGCAACAATCAGTTTGTATAACTCTAAGAGGCATTTTTATCCCATTTCAGAAAACAAACTATCTTCAGACACTTGAAAATCTCATCAGCTTTCATTTGCATAAAATTATTATCCTAATTACAAATTATTTTCATGTATTCATTAAAGTAGGTTCATCAGGGCATCTATTAGGCAATTCTTTATTAGCCTAATTCAAATTATGTATATGAAAGTAATAAAGCTGCATTTTTCTTTCAACAATAATTTCAGAAAGTCTCCATTAATCCAACTAACTGAAGCATTACTCTAAATTTTATGCTGTCTGAATGTGAGAGAGGAAAGCTTAAAAGCTTAAAATTACAAGAGTGAGTTCAATGCAAACACCAACAAACAGTTACTAACAGTCTTTTCAGGGTCAATATCTAAATATTGCAGATATGTTTTTTGCTTTATTCTGACATTTCTATTTCACCCTCAAGAAACAGAGCCTATATTTTTTAAGAAAAGTAAGACCAAGAGACATTAGTATACAACACAAAGCAATCTCTTCTGATGAAGAGGTCAGAACTTAAAACTCCTTGGTCTCTAGTTCATTGTACATCTTGACAATCCCTAGTCGCCCACCTGAATGATTAATACCAGCAGAATCAGATAAAAAAGATGTTTATCTCCTTGTATTTATGGACATGACTTAGCACTAAACAACAACAAATTTAAATCTGGCAAATAGAAAACATGTCTTCCTTTGTAGCCTGACATTTCATTCCTTTTTCTCCTTCCACCCTCCAATTTTCACCAAGCACACTAGCATTTCTTAAACACTCTGGGTATTTGTACTCTTATGTGTCTGCTGTTCTCTTGGCCTGGACTGTCCTCTGGCCATTAAAATCCCCCTCCATATTCAGGCTGATGATCCATGCCTTCCCATTATTCCACAAGATGTTCTGTCTTTACATGGGTGAATTGTTCACCAACCTGCCTCTTAAACTGAAGTATAAGGCCCCTGAAGGCAAAGACAATGCCATATTCATCTTTCTTATTGCCTACAGCACCATGGTGCTTAGCATATTCTTAGAAGGCAAGGAGGTGAATGAAAGAATTTATGACTAAATGAATGGGTGGATGTAGCCGAAGACCAAGTGATTGACATAATATTTTAAAGTTATGCAGCCTGGTAACTATAAGCTAGCCTATTTTGGTAGGAGAGCAAATTTAAACTATAAAAATATACTTCATTTCTGTAGAACACAAGCTTATGGCAATCAGGGGGTCTGAGGGAGAAGGATAAATTGGGAGACTGGGGTTGGCATGTATAGGTTACTATAACAGATAACCAAAAAGGGCTTCTGATGGCTCAGCAGGTAAAGAATTGGCCTGCAAGTCAAGAGACATGGGAGATGCAGGTTGGATCCCTGGGTTGGAAAGATCCTCTGGAGAAGGAATGGCAACCTATTCCAGTATTCTTGCCTGGGAAATCTCATGGACAGAGGAGCCTGGCAGGCTACAGGCCATGGGGTCACAAAGAGTCCAACACGACTGAGTACACGCACACACAGAAAAACTAAGGACTTCCTGTATCGCATAGGGAACTCTGCTTAACCTGTATGCAGGTCAGGAAGCAACAGTCAGAACTGGACATGGAACAACAGACTGGTTCTAAACAGGGAAAGGAGTATGTCCAGGCTATATATTGTCACCCTGCTTATTCAACTTAGATGCAGAGTGCATCATGAGAAACACTGGGCTGGATGAAGCACAAGCTGGAATCAAGATTGCCGGGAGAAATATCAATAACTTCAGATATGCAGATGACACCACCCTTATGGCAGAAAGCAAAGAAGAACTAAAGAGCCTCGTGATGAAAGTGAAAGAGGAGAGTGAAAAAGTTGGCTTACAGCTCAACATTCAGAAAACTAAGATCATGGCATCTGGTCCCATCAAGTCATGGCAAATAGATGTGGAAACAGTGGAAACAGTGACAACTTTATTTTTTACCTCCAAAATCACTGCAGATGGTGACTGCAGCCATGAAATTAAAAGACGTTTGCTCCTTGAAAGAAAACGAAGACAGCATATTAAAGACAGCATATTAAAGCAGCTTATTAAAAGCAGAGACATCACTTTGCCAACAAAGGTCTGTCTAGTCAAGGACTATGTTTTTTCCAGTAGTCATGTATGGATGTGAAAGTTGGATTATAAAGAAAGCTGAGGGCCAAAGAATTGATGCTTTTGAACTGTGGTATTGGAGAGGACTCTTGCTAGTTCCTTGGACTGCAAGGAGATCCAACCAGTCTATCCTAAAGGAAATCAGTTCTGAATATTCATTGGAAGGACTGATACTGGAGCTGAAACTCCAATACTTTGGCCACCTGATGCGAAGAACTGACTCGTTTGAAAAGATTCTGATGCTGGGAAAGATTGAAGGCAGGAGGAGAAGGGGACAACAGAGGATGAGATGGTTGGATGGCATCACTGACTCGATGGATATGAGTTTGAGTAAACTCCAGGAATTGGTAATGGACAGGGAGGCCTTACATGCTGCTGTCCATGGTGTCGCAGTAGACACAACTGAGCAACTGAACTGAACTGAATGGCCCAAATAAAAAGAACCTTAAAAGAGTGGATATATGTTTATGCATAACTGATTCACTTTGCTGTACAAAGGAAACTAATGCAACATTGTATATCGACTATACTCCAATGAAATTTTTAAAAAATCAACTTAATTTGTAAATCTATCCTGATGTAGAAATAATATTACCCAATCTAATCAGGTATGAAAACTTGGATATTATCATATAAAACTTCATTTAATTGGTCACATAAAACTGCCCTGGATATAAAACATTAAAAAGATCTATGTTTCATCAATATTCTGTCATTTTTCATATCGCTCCAAGTATTTTTTACTTTTCAAAATCTACATAGTCAGACCTATGTAGTTAAAAAGGGACTAGTAATAAAACAACAGTGAAATAAATTTTTAAGAGATATGTTATTTTGACAGAACATAAAATCATTAAAAATTGTGCTGTTTAGTATTTCATCATGTGAAGAAATCTTCCCAATAAGTGTATTATATGAGTAAAACAGAATACAGATTTATCTGCTACATAAAAGTAGACAATTTCTATGATACCTTTCGTAAGTGGAAATGGCATAAAGCAAATTAGAAATCAGTGTAGATACATCTTTCTAACAGATGCACAAAATAAACAGAGACACAGTTCAAAGCTATGATGGCTGGTGCTGAGATGCTGAGTGGCTCCTGTGGAAGGAGCTCAGTGCTCAAGGTGCCTATAATGGCTCACTGCAACAAATACTGAATGCTATTTTCATTTTTTGTGTGTGTGTGTGTGTGTGTGTGTGTGTGTGTGTGTGTGTCTGTGTAACGGTGAAAACCTTCTTTGAACCTCAGTTCAAAAAAACAGGTAATAATGTCGGTCTTGCATAAAAGCAAATTTGTGTAAAGAGAAATTTCAAAAAGCAGGGAAGAAGTCTTTAGTCTTTATTTTTCAGAGAAATAGCTATATCTATGCTTCTTTCTTGATGTGTGTGTGTTAAGTCACTCAGTCATGTGTCCAACTCTTTGCAATCCCATGGAATGTAGCCCTCCAGACTCCTCTGTCCATGGAATTCTCCAGCCAAGAATACTGGGATGGGTTCCCATGCCCTTCTCCAAGGGATCTTCCCAATCCACGGATCAAACCCAGGTCTCCTGCATTGCAGGCAGATTCTTTGCTGTCTGAGCCACGAGTAAAGCCCCTTCTTTCTTCATATATGTAGATAAAAGGTTGGAAGGGTATACAATATGTTAACAATAAAGTTATCTTTGACTGGTGTAAATATAGGTGACTCTTTTAAAAATCTACTTCAAAATATTTTTTGAGTTTTCTCTGTGTTCTGAAAGGCAGCATTTTGTTAATCAGTTAAAAAAATGAACACCTATGCATTATTTCAGTTTTAACAGGAAAAAAAATCTTAAAATCTGTAGGCAAAAGGATGGAATAGGGTATGATTATCTCTGAAGGAGAACCCAGTATGTCCCTAACTTACTATGTGAACTTAAGCAGGCCACTTAATGCTTACAACCTCAGCTTCTGTCTTTTTAAAAGGAGGTACTAGAGCAGATGAGTGTTAAAATGCCATGTAGCTATAAAGCCTCAGTACTCTAAGCAAAAAGTGAATAGCTTTCAAGAGCCTTGGAAATCGGTCCCATTCTTTACAAAAAACAAGACATAAACATGAACCAAGTAAATCAGGGAACCAAAGTATCAACTGCAAGAACCAAAGTATCCCCCCCAAAGACCAAATACTCTCTGATTACAATACTGTCGCCCAGATTCCTGACACTCACAGTGTGGCCCAGGGTCTCCTGAGTCCATTTCCTCGAAGGCTAATTAATTGTATGCTACACTGGGATATTCTCAAGATGCTAAGAAGTCATTTGAGGAGGGAACATAAAAGTTATACTAAACAATAATATCCGATTTATAGTCTGAATGTGGCACATACTGTATTGGCTTACTTTTATTTCACAGTTAATCTCCCAGCTCACAAAAGTTTTATCGGATTGGAGGCATGTGCAGTATTCCCTTTATAAAATTTTATAGTCCCTTGCTATTTTCAGGGGTTTGTTTTATAGGCACAATTTGCTGCTTTAATCTCACCCAATTGTCATGTTCTAAATCATGGTGAATAAAAATGTCCTAACAGGAGAGCTATGCTGAGGGTAGTACTTAATTACACTTAGTGCCTGATTTAAATGTTATCTGGACATTGCCAAGTGCTGGCCACAGAGTAACCCAGCAGTGCAAATCTGCTTAAGCCGACACAAGTCATCCCTGGTGTTTGACCAGCGGAGCCCACTCATACTTGGATCCGGGTCACACTCTGGCGGATTCTGATGAAGATGGGCCCTCCCACCTTCCATCAGTATCTGTGCAAATTAAAGCAGCCAATGAACGAGCTCCAAGCGCTCATGTTCCCAAAGTAGCAAAACCACAGGTTTTATCTATAAGCCCATCACTGACACATCTCTTAGAGATGCTTCCCTGATTCTCATTCAGCTAAATGCCACTGATGAGTCTTAGTGTGGGAAAGCAGACTTACCTGAGGAAAGGCCACGCATTTCTAGGAGTCAATTATGCTCAAGCAAAACGCAGGAACTCTTAAGACATGCATGGACTATTCATAGCATTCTCTCCTTAGGCATGTGGAGGAGAAAGATGGCCCTAAGAGAAGTGATGGTATTCCACGGAAGCTACAGTTTTTGCCTGCCCCTTTGTCCTGGCCCCTGATAACATGACCCCACTTTCCCTTAATGAAACAGTCCCCTCTCATTTGCACTGGTTGGTATCCCTAACTTTGCCTGACCGAATACCACAACTAATCTCTAAACCACAGTAACTGTTTCAGGAAAGGGCTTGTGACCCAAGGCAAATCAATGTGAAATCTCCTCAAGACTTTCCTGCAGGAGGGATGGCCTCTGGCTGCTTGGATGGAAAAGCTGGGAGCATACAAGTCAGGGAGTGCCTGGGAGGGATGCCAAACAGGGAGACAGATCTTACCAAAAAAGTCAAAGTGTCTGGGTCTAGCCATCCTAATACAACATCATCCAAGTTTCATGAGCCAAGCCAATAAATCCTTACTTTGTCTTCAGTAGGACTTAAGTTTCTGTCATGAGCGACAGAATGAGTTCAGAATAAAAGGAGACATTATTGTAAATGGAACAATACATTTCGTCAGTAAAGCAACACAATTTGCACTCCTTTCTTATTAAACATTTCGTAAGTAGTGTTGTTTTAGAACACAGAGAGAAAATATGACCACATATTCCAAACAGTATTTGTCATCAATGACAAATACTGCTCTCACATACCCTCAGGTAACATTAGCTAACTCCCTAAGGGCCGGTCCAAGCACACAAATGGGAAAACATATGGTGAGTACCAAGTAAATGGAAACTAGAAACAGTCATAGCGGTACATGGAACACAGTTTATTTATATTGAAAAAGGCTTAATTTACAGCTCTATTGATCTACAGTCATATTGATCTTCTGGTAGAACTTCTCTTGCTATTTATAAATATACTAAAGACTACTAGGACATTTTTAAACAGACTGGTGAAGAAGTGGGTCTGAATTACCCTCATGCATATGTGTCAGGAAGCATTTAACAGGAAGCTCCCTGAGTGCTGTTTTGGATCTGTCAGGAATCCTCTGCTCCTTACTAATTCCTGAATATTCTGGAATTAGGAGAGGCAAGCCTCTCCCAGGGCTGAGGAATCCAGGCATTTCCTTTGTTAGTTTTTCAATATGGTGATAAGTACCCTCTCACTTCTTGTGAGCCATAGGGTAAAAGTGATTATTTACAATTCTCTCTTTAATATGGATCACCTATGTTTTGTAAGTCTGGAATTTTAATCTTTATCTTTGCTGAGAATAACTACTTTGTAAGACAGTATTTAGGTCTACACCATGTTGATTAAAATACCTTTGCTCCATCAGAGCTTGGGTCCCCGTGTCTTGCTTTCTCTCTCTCTCTCAGGCTCCTTCTTTGGAGCACAGAGACCCTTCATGCTCATTCTCCTGCACAGGCTTCTAAGACCCTCTGGTGAAGGCGCACTGTGCCTTCACCTCCTAAAGAGGGCGCCAGGTGCCTTCGTGAGCGACGCAAGCCCTGTGTCAAAGGGCTTTATTGCTTTTCTGCGTAAACCAAGGAATATCAGCCTCTTTCTTTCTCTCCTTTACCTTCTTATCGTTGACTCCAGACCACCAGGTTCCAGCCCATTAAAGGACCTCAACACATGTGTATGCACTTTTCCCATATATATACATGTTCATGTGCATAAATAATAAAGTATATTGATTTATGAGTTTTAAAATTTACATTCATGATATCACAGTTATTCTTTGAGGTTTTTTTGGCCTGAACTTCAATATTTTAAAAACTTTGTCTATATAGCTATCTATATGTGTACGTACATGTAGATACATACATATATACATATGTAGATTTCATTCAAGACTTCTTCAGAATTGTATTATGTATATAAATCACAACTTACCAGTTTCTCTAAAATGGCATATTAGGTAGTTTCCACTCATGATTCATTGTCACAGAGAATTACCATGAATAACCCAGTATTACCCATATCTCTTCTGTAAAATGTGTGAGAATTTTCCTGAGGTATACAGACAGAAGCAGATATAGGGGTCATGAGCTATATACAAGTGCAAATTTACTATGTCAAAGTAAATTTGTCTTCAAAGTGGAGTCCCATGAGCAATTTAAGTATCTTGAATACAGTAGAGAATAACAGACCTATATTAATAAATGAAAAATAAACTGATGGCAAATCTCACAATGGTGAAAGTACTAGGAAAGAACCTAACTTTAAAAGTAATATGTCCAGCTTGCCCCATTCCAGCCTGCTCTCTTATTAACAGCTGCTATTTGTGCATAGCTTTATAATTTTCAAAACACTTTTAATATAACTTTTTAGTAGATACTGAAGACAAGGAATCAAAGGATGAAAGACATAAATGACAAATGGATTCTTACATCTAATTTTATAGCCAGGCTCAATATTGCCCCACAAAAACACTGACCCAGATTCTAACTGGTCCTTCCAGCTGCAGCCCAAGTAGTCCTTCCGAAATCCAGTTGGATCATGACTCTTCCCTGCTTCAAACAATGCAGTAACCACCCACTCAAATCCAAAACGTTTAAACATTACTAATACAGTCAGCCCATTATGCTCACCAAGCATCACTGCTTGCCTCAATCCTGATACCCTCCAACATTATTCAACAGCTTTAGTTCGGCCCTCCCTTTTTCAAACTCACATCTTCAGACATCCCCCCAAATCTCTCCCTTTCCAGTTCCAACTATCCCACTCTTCTAATTTCTCCAGGCTAATTACTATTCTTTTTTTTAATGAAGTATATTTACAATATTATGTTTCAGGTGTATAGCATAGTGCTTGACTATTTTTACAAGCTTTACCCCATTAAAGGTTATTACAATGACAATAGTTCTCTGTAGTATACATCCTCTCACTTATCTATTTTATACGAAGTATTTTGTATCTCTTAACCTCATACACTGAAGTGCCCCACCCCCAGCACTTTCCTCTCTCCTCTGGTAACAACCAGTTTGTTTCCTGTATCTATGAGTCTGTTTCTGCTTTGCCATACAAATTTATTTGTACTATATTTTTAGATTCCACAAAAAGTAATATCATATAATATCTGTCTTTCTCTGATTTACTTCACCAAACATAATATTCTCCAAGTCCATCCACATTGCTGCAGATGGCAAAAATTCATCGTTTTTAAGGCTGGGTAATACTTCCATTGTATATATATGGAGATACCGCCTCTTCTTCGTCCATTCATCTGTTGATAGATGCTCAGGTTGCCTCCATATCTTGACTACTGTAAATAGTGATATTATGAAGATTGGGGTGCATGTATATTTTCAAATTAGTGGGGTTTTTTTTTCCTGATATATACCCAGTAGTAGAATTGCTGGATCATGTTGTAACTTTGTAATTCTATTTCTAGTTTTTGTGGGAACTCCATACTGATTTCCACAACGGCTGCACTAATTTATGCTCCAACTAATGGTGTAGAGGGTTCCCTTTTGTCTACATCTTCATTAACATTTATTATTTGTAGACTTCTTGATGACAGCCATTTTAACAGGTATAGGTGAAAACTCATTGTGGTTCTGGTTTGAATTTCTCTAATAATTAGTAATCTTTTCATGTGTCTATTGGCCATCTGTATGTCTTCTTTGAAAAAATGTCTATTCAAGAATTATGCTCAGTTTTTGTTTGGGCTCTTTGGTTTTTTGGTATTAGGTTGCATGAGCTGTTTACATATTTTAGATACTAATCCCTTGTAAGTCACATAATTTAAAGTATTTTCTTTCATTCTATAGGTTCCTTAATTTTGTCAATGGTTTTCTTTTCTCATGCAAAAGTTCTAAAGTTTAATTGGGTCTGATTTGTTTATTTTTGGTTTAGTTCTTTCCCCTGGAGGACTGATTCAAAAATATTGCTGCAGTTTATGTCAAAGACTGTTCTGCCTATGTTCTCTTCTAGTTTTATGGCTTCTGGTATACATTTAGGTCTTTAATACATTTTGATTTATTTCTGAATATGGTATAAGGTAATGTTCTAATTTCATTCTTTTACATATAGCTAGCTGTTCAGTTTTCCCTTCTCCAAAGATGGAGAAGCTCTATACAGTCAAAAAAAAAAACAAGACCAGGAGCTGATTATGGCTCAGATCATGAAATCCTTATTGCCAAATTCAGACTTAAAGTGGCCACAGGATTGGAAAAGGGCAGTTTTCATTCCAATCCCAAAGAAAGGCAATGCCAAAGAATGATCAAACTACCGCACAATTGCACTCATCTCACACGCTACTAAAGTAATGCTCAAAATTCTCCAAGCCAGCCTTTAGCAATACGTGAACTGTGAACTTCCAGATGTTCAAGCTGGTTTTAGAAAAGGCAGAGGAACCAGAGATCAAATTGCCAACATCTGCTAGATCACCGAAAAAGCAAGAGAGTTCCAGAAAAACATCTATTTCTGCTTTATTGACTATACCAAAGCCTTTGACTGTGTGGATTACAATAATCTGTGGATAATTCTGAAAGACATGGGAATACCAGACCACCTGACCTGCCTCTTGAGAAATCTGTATGCAGGTCAGGAAGCCACAGTTAGAACTGGACATGGAACAACAGACTGGTTCCAAATAGGAAAAGGAGGACGTCAAGGCTGTATATTGTCACCCTGCTTATTTAACTTCTATGCAGAGTACATCATGAGAAACGCTGGACTGGAAGAAACACAAGCTGGAATCAAGACTGACGGGAGAAATATCAATAACCTCAGATATGCAGATGACATCACCCTTATGGCAGAAAGTGAAGAGGAACTAAAAAGCCTCTTGATGAAAGTGAAAGTGGAGAGTGAAAACGCTGGCTTAAAGCTCAACATTCAGAAAACAAAGATCACGGCATCTGGTCCCATCACTTCATGGGAAATAGATGGGGAAACAGTGGAAACAGTGTCAGACTTTATTTTTAGGGCTCCAAAATCACTGCAGATGGTGACTGCAGCCATGAAATTAAAAGACGCTTACTCCTTGGAAGAAAAGTTATGACCAACCTAGATAGCGTATTCAAAAGCAGAGACATTACTTTGCCGACAAAGGTCCATCTAGTCAAGGCTATGGTTTTTCCTGTGGTCATGTATGGATGTGAGAGTTGGACTGTGAAGAAAGCTGAGCGCAGAAGAATTGATGCTTTTGAACTGTGATGTTGGAGAAGACTCTTGAGAGTCCCTTGGACTGCAAGGAGATCCAACCAGTCCATTCTGGAAGGAGATAAGTCCTGAGATTTCTTTGGAAGGAGTGATGCTAAAGCTGAAACTCCAGTACTTTGGACACCTCATGAGAAGAGTTGACTCATTGGAAAAGACTCTGATGCTGGGAGGGATTGGGGATAGGAGGAGAAGGGGACAACAGAGGACGAAATGGCTGGATGGCATCACAGATTCGATGGATGTGAGTCTGAGTGAACTCCGGGAGTTGGTGATAGGCAGGGAGGCCTGGCGTGCTGCGATTCATGGGGGTTGCAAAGAGTCAGACACGACTGAGAGACTGAACTGTTCAGTTTTCTCAGCACCACTTTTTGAAGATATTATCTTTTCTCCATTCTTGCATTATTTGCTGTAGATTAATTGGCCATAAGTTTGTGTGTTTATTTCTGGGTTCTCTATTCTCTCCAGTTAATCTCTATCTGTTTTTGTGCCAATAACATGCTCTTTTGATTACTTTAGCTCTGTAGAATAGTCTGTAGTCTAAGAGGGTGAATTCTTTTTCAGCAAAACTGCTTTGATAATTTAGGATCTTTTGTGGTTCCATCTGAATTTTAGGATTCTTTGTTCTACCTCTATGAAAAATGTCGTAGGTATTTTGGTATGAGCATAAAATCTCCAGATTCTTTTGGGAATTACTGCCATTTTGACAATATTAATTCTTCCAGTCCAAGAGCACAGATATCTTTCCATTTCTCTGCATCATATTCAACTTTATCAATGTTTTATAGTTTACAGGGTACAGGTCCTTCATCTCCTTGATTAAGTTTATTCCTGAGTACCTTATTCTTTTTAATGTGATTTTTAAAGTAACTGCTTAATTTCTCTTTCTGATAGTTCATTTTTAGTGTAGAGAAAAGCAATAGATTTCTATATATTAATCTTATATCCTGCAACTTTGCGATTCATTTATGAGTCTTAATAGTTTTAGGCTAGAGGATTTTCTATATGAAGTATCATGTCACTTGCAAATAGTGACAGCTTTACTTCTTTACTCCAATTTGAATACCTTTGTTTTTTTTTCTTGTCTGATTGTTGTTATATGGATTTCCAATACTGTATTAAGTAGAAATGGTGAGAGTGGGTATCCTTGTCTTGTTCTTGAATTTAGAGGAAAGGCTTTCAGCTTTTCACCACTGAGTATGATGTTAGCTGTGGGTTTGTCATAAATCACCCTAATTCTTATAGCTTTTGAGGGACCAGCTTAGAGGTGACACCCTTTAGGAAACCTACTCCAGCTCCAAAGCCCTTTGGGAAAGATATTAAGGTGCCCAGAACACCCTGTGCTTATGCAGGCATGATACCCTCTGTGGTACACTGCTTTGTCTTTATTGACGCCCACTGAACTGGGAGCCTTTCCAGAGTAGGGATCAAAGCTGATGTATTTACTACATTTGTTCATACTCTTGATCAGCAAATGTCTCAATGATCTAAAGTGTATAATAGTATAAGCTGGAAGCCACAGGTGGGACATCATGAGGAGGAAAGATCAAAATATGATGCTACATCAATTCTATTTTATGTTCTACTTTTCTTCTATAATATATACACATATATGACTATAGGATGTGTGTGTGTGTGTGTGTGTGTGTGCTAAATCACTTCAGTCATGTCTGACTCTTTGTGACCCCATGGACTGTAGTCTGCCAGGCTCCTTTGCCCATGAGGATTCTCCAGGCAAGAATACTAGAGTGGGTTGCCAAGCCCTCCTTCCAGGGGATCTTCCCAACCCAGGGACTGAACCCAGGTCTCCCACATTGCAGGCGGATTCTTTACCATCTGAGCCACTCGGGAAGCCTATGAATACAGGAGTGGGTAGCCTATCCCTTCTCCAGGGGATGTTCCTGACCCAAGAATTCAACCGGGATCTCCTGCATTGCAGGAGGATTCTTTACCAGCTGAGGTACCAGGGAAGCCTGTGTGTGTGTGTGTGTGTGTGTGTGTGTGTGTGTGTGTGTGTATACATTCATGTATATAAAACATACATATATATAAAACTTTAGATTGTTCCTGTATATTTTTTTCCTAGCACACACTGTACTCAAACAATTCATACTACTCATTCCCACACAAGGGACAGAATGCTTTACCTTAGCTTTCCTGGAATTCAGGGTCTGGAAAGAGATGCTGGATATTGCATGCATGCTAAGTTGCTTCAGTCTGACTCTTTGTGACTTGATGGGCTGTAGCCCACCAGGCCCCTCAGTCTGTGGGATCTTCCAGGCAAGAATTCTGAAGTGAGTTGCCATGCCCTCCTCCAGAGGATCTTCCCAACCCAGGGATCAAACCCACATCTCTTATGTCTCCTGCACTGAGAGGTGGGATCTTTAACACTAGCACCTCCTGGGAAGCAGGTCTGGAGAAAGATGGATATTGCAGCCATGTTATTTTCAGGATGAATTAACTATAGACTCAACAAGGACAATTATTTGTTGTTATTCATGTGGGACAATGAATTTGTCTTATTCTAGATAATTTCATCATCCTCCATTAGTTCTCAATCTAACAAAATCAGAATACGTCCAGTGACTATGCTTTCAGAATCTGTAGGAAAAAAATTCTTGCTAGAGTAGATGAGTGGGATTGGGGCGAGGGAAGCAGTGGAAGGGAGGTCCAAGATGGAGGGGCATGTGTATACACAACTTATTCACTTTGTTGTACACCAGAAACTAACACAATATTGTAAAGTATTTGTACTCCAATATGGGGGAAAAATATAAGAATTCTATTCGAGGCCAAATCAGTCACCAAGAAGCTAGATTATCTATCCCCCAAAGGTCACCAGAATTAAGAGTATGACTCTAGTAACAGCTTAATATGACAGACTGTATGAACTCATGTAAACCATTCTTCTACTTATTTATATGTTGTCTATATCAAACTTTAAAAAGTCTTTTAAATTTTGTTGACATTTCTTTCAGGTGTCCTTCTTTGCCTCTTTGCTTTAATAGGAGGAGGAGTGGCACTTTAAATTTCCTACCAAGGGCATTCACAATTATGGGAGTTCTTCCCATACAAACAGGCATAGAAGACTTATATGTACTGTATCATTTACTCTTCAAAATATCTCAGATGAACAGATATTAATTTCCCAATTTCCAGATGACAGAACTGAAGCTGGGAGAGGTAACAAGGTCTCTCTTTTTCACTCTCTCTTTCTCTTTGTCTCTCTCCTTCTCTCTACTCATTCTTTTACTTCCAGGATGAACTTTCTGATTTTAGATCATTCTTACTTGCATGGACCTGGAATCTATTTCCCTGTGCATCATTTTTCTAAAAGGTGAGACCTAGATTCTTATTCTAGCCCTTAAAACATTTAGAGGCAAGATCCTCTTCTGTGTAGAAGCCCTTGCCATGGAACAGCTTCATACTCGTAACTGACACAGCTGCTAAACTACTAATAATGAAGTAGTCTCAGCTTTCCCACGCATCATCTTCCTCAATGAGTTTTACAAGTGGTTTTTCAAACTTTCTCTGGTCACCAAACTCTTGGTAAGACAAAATCTTTTATGAAATTCAAATACACATTCAGGAGGAAAAATCTGAGGCTCTGGCTGAAATGAATGTAGGGAACCAGGGTTATTGTCTTAGACCCCCTACCTCTGTAATTACTCAAACTTCCCTCTCTATGGGACCTCTATTTAAGGATTTTCCAGGCTTCATGGTATGCAGGCATAAACCACTAATTATATTCTTTCCTAGTCTTTCTTTATCTGGGATGATAAGCTGGACTGACCTGAATGATCAAGTAGTCTGAGGATTACAAAGCTTTGGAATAATTAACTGAAAATACCTGTTAGTTTATAGTTTGGTTTATAAAAATATGGACACAGGCAGACTAAGAATCACACCATAAAGCAACTTCCTTCCACGTCTTTTTATTTGAGGTTTCGTTGGGCTGTGGAAATTACCAAAGAATCTGAGATAAGAAGACATGTAGGACTCCATGACCAGGAAAATCTCCAACAAAACTGGATCAAGAAGGTATTTTCTTCTGGAAGTTTCTGAAAACTTCAGGAACTAACCAAAAATGAATCTTCATTTTCGAGAAATCTGGTTTCTCTGAGTCTGAGTTTCCTTATTTCTACCAAAATCAAGCTAGATGATGTCCAGAGTCATTTCTATGCCTAACAGATCACCAGGCAGTGAATTTAAAGTTTTATTTTACCTCTCAAGAAAACGAACGCACAACACAAGCTAAACTCATTCTGTGATTTTATTTTAAATATACATATAGGAAGATCAGTATAGTGGACCTTAATATTCCAACAACTACACTGAGCTGAAGAATGACCAAGTCAGAAGTGTGATAATCACAGGTGTTTTTACAAAGTCTGTGAGACATTTAGACAAGACAAACTGATTATATATATACTGCCGTCTTGTTCAGTGTCATTTCGTGTCTTTTATTCCCTTTAAATGAGAGGCCAAAAATAGGTCTACATATTCCAAAGTTGTCTTGTGAACACAAAAAGTTTGAGAATTATTGCTCTAAAATCGATGTTAATGAGGAACGCACCCACACTGAACTGTATACTTCTAGAAATCATGCTGTCACCTTTGCACCTAACAGAACTACCTCCACCACCTCCCATGATTATCGAATGCCACCTCATCTGAGGTGGTACCATTCTCATCAGTTCAAATGCCCCTGCACCTCATTTCCCAAAGGGCAGCAAAACAAGTAATTCTCAACAACTGTTGCAAAGGCACCAGATGGAAATTCAAAGGATAAATAAGTACATTTAGACTGCAGCGGGGGATTTCAGAATTTCCTTTCAAACAGAGCCAATTAAGATATAGGAATACCGACAGGAGTCCCACCACAGAGGAAGGGAAATAATGCACTAGCCATGCCACTATTTTAACTGGCTCCACAGTAGCCATGCCACTATTTTAACTGGCTCCACAGAGAGAGCATTTTCTAACCATCTGAAATCAAATCCTGCCAGAATGCATAAAATTTACTCGGATATACAGACAACACATATGACTCCAAATGCCACAGAGCCCCCAAGCATCTTTTCAAAACGTGACAGGGTCAGGTTGTTCAGGGGAAAGAACTGAGTGTCGTGAAATGAGCTAATCTTCCATGCTGTGATCAGATGGAGGAAGACAGAACCCAGAATTTGTCTACATCACTGCTGTACAGATTTTTAAAAAGGGATGTAATGACCCAAATCTACTAAGAGATTTTTACGTTTGTGTCTTAATTCCTGCGAATCTAAGAGTACAATGTGTCCAGTAAATTAATGTGTCCCTTAGGAATCCTTAGAAATTGACCAAAGTATACAAATAGCCAGTTCACAAAAGGGAAAACCTGAGTGCCCACTAAATATGAGAAACTACTCAGATTTACCCTTAATCCTAAGAATGCTAATGGAAATGATGACATGATAGCCTCTCTTATCCACCATAAAGGCAAATATTTTTAAAAATCTCATTATACCAGGTATTGGCAATAAGGTAAGAGGACAAGCACTGATGAGTGGAATGCAAATTGGAACAGCTATTCAAAAAACTGGCCATTTTCAGATAAATTAGGTATGACTATGGCTTCCGAGGTGCTCCTAGTGGTAAAGAACTCGCCTGCAAGTGACATAAAAGATGAGGGTTTGATCCCCGGGTCAGGAAGATCTCCTGAAGGAGGGCATGGAAATCCACCCTAATATTCTTGCCTGGAGAATCCCATGGACAGAGGATCCTGGCGGGCTGCAGTTCATAGTGTTGCAAAGAGTCACACATGGCTGAAGTTACTGAGCACGCATGCACATGACCGAGAAGTCTCACATGTGACATTCTGCCCCATAAAATCTCTCTTGTCAGTTCCTAACAAGTTTATATAGGGATATGTACAAGGATATTCAACAAAGACAGCATTTCTGTGACAATGGTGATTTAGAGACAAACTATATATCTACAAGTAAAAAAAAAATGGATAATTTAAATTGTGGGATATGTATTACACAGTACAATAAAAATAACATGGACAGATCTCAAAATCAGTGCTGATCAAAAGAAAACAAGATAAATAATAGCACATTCTTTATATAAATTAAAACTTCATACTCTCCAAACTAGCAATAAATATACTTTATAAGAATTCACATAGATGTAGGGACATATAGTATGTATTTTAGAGAGAGTGTCTTCAGGAAGAATGAAATGAGCCTGGAATTTGGAAGTAAAAAGGATATAATGAGTTAAAACAAGGCAAGGATTTCTGGGACAAATAATAAAGTCCGTTACATGCTGAGGTGTGTGATGAACTCACATTTCTGCAACCAAGAATCAAAAGAAGGAAAAAATAAAGAAAGCTTTATGTTATCCCACTAAGGATTATTTAAATACAATCCTTCCTTCTTATTAAATACCATATAAACCATAAGAGTAAATATTAAATATAGGAATAAAGTAAAAGATCAAACCTTTATTGGGTAACTTTTCATTAAGCATAAGTCACCGCTAGGAAGGCACAAAAACATCAGACATCTAACCAACTGCCAGGTGCCCAATGTATACCAAATGCCAGGCAGGATACTGCTAAAGGTAAAAAGTAAAATATGAAACCACTGCTCAAGTTTTGTCACTATGATTTTATCAGGCAGGAATTAAAGTCTCAGAAGCATATATGGAGTTTACAAAATTATGATTATATATACACATGCCTGAGAAGATCAGTTTATTCTAGCAAAGCTTGCAACACAAATTTTCCAAAACAAAAAAAAATCAATTCATTTAAGAGCTCTTCTTCTATACCTGCCTTCGAAGTCTCTGGCACTATATTTTTAAAATTTTTAATAGTAGTAAAATGTATATTTGAAAGATGTAGTTCACTTTTAAATGATTATTGCTGAAATTACAATTTAACTTTTATTAGTGCAATTCAAAAGAATTACAGAGTTTATAGAGCATATTCACAAAGTCTAGCTCTTTGGCAATGTATTTCAGAATCATTGGAATTAAGAAAAAGGGGGGCAGCCAAGGATACTTGTTAAGAGACTTTGTCATAAATAGTGAAAGTGATTTTATTAACACACCACAAAATGAATCAACTGGCAAAACCAAAACTCTTCCAAATTCATTTTAAGCAATGGTTTCAATAACCTAAAAACAAATGTACAGCCTTATAATCTCTTAAGGTAACAAGACTAGACACTTAGACTCTGGCATTTTTGTGTTAAAAATATACTGCATTATATTTTAAACACTATGAGTGTCCACACAACTGCTATCCATAATAGCACAAATATGTAGAGAAAAAAATGGCAATGTCAGAAGGCCTAGTTTTTATTCTCTTTTTTTTCCAATTACAGTCAGTTCTTCTATAATATATGTTTTGAAGGCAGATGTGTTTAATACATTGATATATTAGGAAACAATATAAGTAAACCACAAATTTGGCATTTGCACATGCACAAGTTTGTCCATCAAAAACA
Organism: Nanger dama; assembly: GCA_917880005.1. Classification (NCBI taxonomy): domain Eukaryota; kingdom Metazoa; phylum Chordata; class Mammalia; order Artiodactyla; family Bovidae; genus Nanger; species Nanger dama. The sequence goes on from CAKJTW010000008.1 coordinate 39,041,241, forward strand.
CTAAAGTTGGTGAATGCAGAATTTGGAGCCTCTAGGCTCCTAGAGGAGCCTAGCCAAACTAGAAGATATAAAACAGACACACTTCAAACATCTACTAGCAGCCAGTTCACTGCATTCTTCTACATTACTGTGCTTTGATATTCCCACACTTGGGAGCTTGGTTACATGAAAAAACACTCAACATCCTATTTATGTTGAAGTATCCAGATTCAAAAATGCCAAGAAGTGTATGCAAAAGGAAAGTTTTAAGTCTTGAGGAAAGCTTGAAATAGCATTTTGAAGGAAACAAGAAATCATGCTATAGAAAGGGATCAAAGCTTGTAGAGAAGGAAAACTCTGAACTTACCTACTCTCATGAACTCATCAAGTTTATACTTACATATAGAGCAATTTCTCCTGAAGACCTGAAGGCTTACTGAACAGTTTCTGCACATAGAAAGACCACATAGAAATGGATAATAAAAACAAAGGTACAGGATCCACAGGAACCCCATCACCCCCAAGAAGTCACCTGCAATACAGAGGGACATTCCAGATGGAACCAACTGCACACTCCTGAAATTTGAGACACAGCAAAAACATGGCAGTTTAAAGGGCACATGGGCTATATGGGAAGGAAATTCATATAATAATTTTGAGTATCTGCCAAATGGGCAAGGAACTGTTGGAAGTTTCTCTGGGATAAAAGACACCAGCAAAAAAGCAGTGATTTTAGAATACACACAAAATTAAGCATCAACCAACTTGACAGAGAATGCTATATACATAGACTCTTAAATATGAACCTCATGGTAAACAAAAACTTATAAAAGATACACAAAAAAATTTTTTAAAGGAATATAAACATAGTACTAAGGAAAGTCATCAAATCACAAGAGAATAAAAGAAGAAAAAGACAATGAGGAACTATGAACACAACCAGGAAAAAACTAATAAAATGGTAACTAGTACATAAATATAAATAATGACTTTTTACATGCAGAGATTAAATGTTCCAATCAAAATACATAGAGTGGCTGAATGGATTTAAAAAACAAAACAGGACGCATTTATAAGATGCTCATAAGAAACTCACTTCAGACCTAAAGACATATACAGATGGAAAGTGAAGAGACGGAAAAAGGCATCCTATGCAAATAAAAACAAAAAGAAAAGCAGGACAATGACAAGCAGAGCAGGCATACTAACCTTAAAACAAAGACTGTAATAAGAGACCAAAAACAAGGCATTACATAAAATGACAAAGGGATCAAATCAACTAGATGACTATAACACCTAAAAATATCTGTACACCCAATATAAGAACAACTAAATACATAAAACAAATTAACAAAAATAAAGGGAGAAATAGATAGCAATATAATAATTGTGTGTATGCATTAGTCACTCAGTCATATCCAACTCTGCAAACCCATGGACTATATAGCCCACAAGGATCCACTGTCCATGGAGTTCTGGAGTGGGCAACCATTCCCTTCACCAGGGGATCTTCCCAGCCCAGGAACTGAGCCTGGATCTCCTGGACTATTGGTAGATTCTTTACTATCTGAGCCACCAAGGAAGTCCACACCCATAATAACAGTGGAGAACTTTAATACCTCAATTATACCAGTGGATATATCATCCAGAAAGAAAATTAGTAAGGAAACACTGGCCTTAAAGGACACATTAGGCCATTAATAGATATTTACAGAATATTCTATCCAAAAGCATCAGAATTCTTTTCATGTGCACACAGAACATTCTTCAGACCACATGTTAGGCCACAAGAAAAAGAGGTATAAATATAAGAAGACTAGAAATCATATCAAGCATCTTTTCCTACCATAACAATATGAAACTAGAAATCAATTCCAAGAAGAAACTGGAAAAAGCACAAACACATGGAGACTAAACATAATGCTACTAAACAATCAAAGGATCAACAAAGAAATCAATGGAGATATAAAAAAATATTTTGAGACAAATGAAAATAGACACAAAAATTTTCATAATCTGTGGTACGCAGCAAAAGCCGTTCAAAAGAGAAGTTAATGGTGATACAGGCCTACCTCAGGAAATAAGAAAAACTGCAAATTTTTTAAAAATCTAAATTTATGTTTAACAGACATAGTAAAAAAAGAAGAAGATCAAATAAGCTAAAAGTTAGTAGAAGGAAGGAAATAATAAAAATCAAAGAGGGAGCAAAGGAAACAGAATTAAAAATAGAAAAAGAAGAAACTCAGTGGGACTACATAGCACTTTAAAAAATAAACAAAATCCCCAAACCTTTAGTCAAACTTATCAAACAACAAAGAGAGAGGACAAAGGCAAAATCATAAATGAAAGAGAAGTTTACAAAACAACCACATAAAAACAAAGAATCATAGAAGAATAGCATGAACAATTATGTGACAACAAATTAGATAACCTAGATGAAATGATAAGTTCCTAGAAACATGCAGTCTTCCAAGACTGAATCATGAAGAAACAGAAAACCTGAATGGACAGATGGCCATTAACAAAACTGAATCAATAATCAGAAACCTCCCCACAAACAAAAGTCATGGTCCAGATGACTTCCAGGTGGATTCTAAGAAATAATTAAAGAAGAGTTAACATCTATCCTTCTCATATACTTCCCAAATATGAAAAATTAAGGTACATTTCCAAACTCATTTTTCTAGGCCAATAATCACCCTGATACCAAAAATATAGACATCACAAAAAAGAAAATTACAAGCCTATATCCTTTATGAGCACAGATTCAAAACTGTCAACAAAGTATCAGCAAATCAATTTCAACAATATAGTAAAAGGATCAGACACTGTGATCAAGTAGGATTCATTCCAGAGATGCAAGGATGGTTCCCTATCCACAAATCAATCAACATATTAACAATCAACCATATGAACAACAACAAGAAGGATAAAAGATATATAACCATTTCAATAGATGTAGGGAAAACATTTGACAAAATTCATCATCCATTTATAATAAAAATACTTTCAAGAAAGTGGGCATAGAGGGAGCATACCTCAACATAATAAAGGTCATTTATAAAAAACCCACAGCTAACATCATACTCAACTTTCCACTTTTTTCGAAAATCATGAACAAGACAAAGGTGCCCACTCTTGCCACATTTTTTTTAAATCTTTTCATGTTTTTATTTATTTATTTTATTGAAGGATAATTGCCTTACAGAATTTTTGTTGTTGTCCATCAAACCTCAGTGTGAATCAGCCATAGGTATACATATATCCCTTCCCTTTTGAACCTTCCTCCCATCTCCCTCCCCATCCCACCCCGCTAGGTTGATACAGAGCCCCTCTTTGAGCTATAAAGCAAATTCCCATTGGCTAGCTATTTTACACATGATAATGTAAGTTGCCATGTTACTCTTTCTACACATCTCACCCCCTCCTCCCCTCTCCCCATGGCCGTAAGTCTATTCTCTATGTCTGTTTCTCCACTGCTGCCCTGTAAATAAGTTCCTCAGTACCATTCTTCTAGATTCCATAGATATGTGTTAGAATACGATGTGTATCTTTCTCTTTCTGACTCACTTCACTCTGTGCAATAGGTTTCAGGTTCATCCAGCTCATTAGAACTGACTCAAATGTGTTCCTTTTATGGCTGAGTAATATTCCATTGTGTGTATGTACCACAACTTCATCTATTCATCTGTCGATGGACATCAAGGTTGCTTCCATGTTCTAGCTATTGTAAATAGTGCTGCAATGAACAATGGGATACATGTGCCTTTTTCAATTTTGGTTTCCTCAGGGTATATGCCTAGGAGTGGGATGGCCAGATCATATGGTGGTTTTATTCCTACTTTTAAAGAAATCTCCATAGCTTCTTCCATTGTGGCTGAATTAATTTACATTCCTACCAACAGTACAATTCTTGCCACTTTTATTTAACATAGCATTGGAAATCCTAGAGACAGAAATTAGGCAAGAAAAAGGAAAGACATCCAAATTGAAAAGAAGGAAGCAAAACTTACACTATTTGTGGACAGCATGGTACTATATATAGAGAGAGACAGAACATATATATATATATAGTATATGATATATGTATATAGATATATGATATATATGTATATATATATATATGATATATAGACAGAATCCTAAAGACTCCATCAAAAAACTATTAGAATTAAAGTAAAGATTAATAAATACAAACTATACAGAAATAGGTTGCATTTCTATACATTAACAATGAACTATAAGAAAAAGAAAGGAAGAAAACAATCCTATTTACAAATATATGAAAAATAATAAATACCTAGGAATAAACTTAACTAGGGAAGTGAAAGACCCATATTCTGAAAACCTTAAGACACTGAGAAAATAAACTGAAAGGCAACACAAATAAAGTATAAACATATATACCATGTTCATGGATTGGAAGAATCAACATTATTAAAATGTCCATACTACCCATAGCAATCTACCGATTGATTGCAATCCTTACCAAAACAGCAATGCTATTTCTCACAGACTAGAACAAATAATCCTAAAATTTGAATGAAACCACAAAAGACTCTGAATGACCAAAAAAAAAAGAAGAAGCTAGAGGTCTGACCTCAGACTTGGAACTATACTAGAAAGCTACAGTAATCAAGATAGTATGGTACTAGCATAAAACTGACACAGAGATGAATGGAACAGAACAGAGAGCCCAGAAATAAACCCATGTTCATATGGCCAAATAAAGTATGACAAAGGAAGCAAATATTTATAATAGGGAAAAGATAGTCTCTTCAACACCCAATACTGGCCAACTGGAGAGCTACTTGCAAAACAACAAAACTGGACCCCTTTCTTACACTATATATAAAACTAAACTCAAAATGGATTAAAGACTTAAATATAAGGCCTAAAACCATAAAACCACAATCACAGAAAGCTAACCAATCTGATCACATGGACCACAGCCTTGCCTAACTCAATGAAACTAATGAAACTATGAGCCATGCCATGTAGGGCCACCCAAGATGGACGGGTCACGGTGGAGAGTTCTGACAAAACGTGGTCCACTGCAGAAGGGAATGGCGAACCACTTCAGTATTCTTGCCTTGAGAATCCCATGAACAATATGAAAAGGCAAAAAGACAGGACACTGAAAGATGAACTCCCCATGTCAGTAGGTGCCCAGTACGCTGCTGGAGATCAGTGGAGAACTAACTCCAGAAAGAATGAAGACAGAGAATGCGCTGGCTGGATGGCATCACCGACTCAATGGACATGAGTCTGAGTGAACTCCGGGAGCTGGTGATGGACAGGGAGGCCTGGTGTGGTACAGTCCATGGGGTCACGGACACAACTGAGCGAATGAACTGAACTGAACTGAACTGAAAACCATAAAGCTCCTAGAAGCAAACATAGGCAATGTTTGCTGACATTGGTCTCAGTTAGATTTTTTTGGATTTGTCTCCTCAGGCAAGTGAAATGAAAGTAAAAACAAACAAATGGGGCTACATCAAACCAAAAAAACATATCACAGTGAAGTAAACCACCAAAAACAAAAAGGCAACCTACTGAATAGAAGAAGATATTTGCAAACGTTATATCCAATAAGGGATTGATATTCAAAGGAAAAAATATTCATATACTCAGTATAAAAGAAATCACTCTGTTAAAGAATAGACCCAGAGGAACCGAACAGAAATTTTTTCAAAGAAGATATACTAAGGGCCAAGAGGCACATAAATGTTGTTCACTATCACTAACCATCAGAGGAATTAAAATCAAAATCACAATGAGGTGTCACTGAACATCTGTAAGGATGGCTATTATCACAAAGACAAGAAACAACAGGTGTTGGCTAGGATGTAGAAAAAAGGAAACCCTTGTGCACTGTTGGGGAGAATGTAAATTAGTGTAGCCACGAGGGAAAGCAGTATGGAGCTTTCTCAAAAAAGTAAAAATAAAACTGCCACATTTCACTTCCAGGTGTTTATTAGAAGAAACACTAAATTTCAAAGGTATATGCATTCTTGTGCTTGCAGCATTATTCACAATAGTCAAGACATGGAAGCAACCTAAACGTCCACTGAGAGATGAATGGAAAAAGAAGATGTATATATATATATTATATATATATATATATATATATATATACACACACACACATGTACATGTACATATATATATATATATGTACATGTGTGTGTATATATATATATATATAACGGAATATGACTCAGCCATAAAAAAGAATAAAATCTTGCCACTTGGGCTAACAATTGATGGACTTGAAGTGTATTATGTTAAGTGAAATAAGTCTGAGAGAAACAAATAACACATGATTTTATTCATGTGTGTAATCTAAAATTCAAAACAAAGCAAAACAAAACAGAAACAGGCTCATAAATACAGAGAACAAATGGCAGTTGTCAGAGGAAGGTAGAGTGAGGAGATGAACAAAATCGGTGAAGGTTTTTAAGAAGCACAAACTTAGAGTTGTAAAATAAATAAGTCATGGCACATATAATGTATAGAATAAGAAATATAATCAATATTTTAACAACTTTGTATGGTGATAGATAGTAACTAGACAGAGACAATCATTTTGCAATGTGTAGTAATATCAAATTACTATGTTGTACACCTGAAACTAATATAATATTATATGCTAATTATGATTCAATAATTTCAAAATGAGAGAATATGTTGCTCTCCTGAGCCAAAGGCACTGCAGGCCATCACAGAAAATGTAGGAAAATTAAAGAAATATCTACATCTGAAACAACTGTGAATTCAAAAAAACTGTACCATGAATTCAAAAAAACTGTACCATGAATTCAAAAAAACACAGTCTAAATAAACAGAAAAAAAAAACCCAAAAGATTATTATGCATATGGATTGAATAACAAACAGCAAAAAAAAACCCTGAAGAATATTTCTCATAATAAAAGAGAAAGCACAATCTATATAAAAGAACTTAAGCAGAAATTGCCAAATTCTGCATGAGAAGATCCTGTTAGTCCTAGCAGTGGTAGCTTTGATGGTTTCAAAGATTGCTTTAAATTACAAAACCTTCAGCTGTTGGGTGAAGTCACTAAAGCAAATGAGAAAGCTGTACAAGAACTTCTAGCTGTGCTATCAAAAGTAACTGAAAAAGGCTATATATGGATCATATTTTCACTTTTGATGAAATTCAGCATTTGAAGCAAATCAGAAGGGTGAAAAGGCTTGATAAGTGGGTGCCTCGTGAGTGGACCAAAATTAAAAAATTCATTGAAGTGTTATCTTCTCTCATTCTATGCAATAACAACAAACCATTTCTCGATCGGATTGTGACACGTGATGAAAAGTGGATTTTATATAACAACCAGAGACAACTAGCTCAGTAGATGAATCAAGAAAAAGCTTCAAAGCACTTCCCAAAGTCAGACTTGTTCCAAAAAGGGTCATGGTCACTGGTGGTCTGCTGCTGGTCTGATCCACTACAGCTTTCAGAATCCTGGAGAAAACATTACATCTGAGAAGCATGTTAAGCAGATCGATAAGATATACCAAAAGCTGCAATGCGTGCAGCCGGCATTGGTCAACAGAAAGGGCCCAATTCTTCTGCATGACAATACCTGACCACACATTGCACAATCAACCCTTCAAAAGTTGAATGAATTGAGCTACAAAGTTTTGCCTCATCTGCCATATTCACCTCACCTCTTGTCAATCAACCACCACTTCTTCAATCATCTTGACAACCTTTTGCAGGCAAAATGTTTCCACAACCAGCAGGAGGCAGAAATTCCAAGAGTTCATGGAACGATCCTAAAGCACAGATTTTTACACTACAGGAATAAACAACCTTATTTCACATTGGCAAAAATGTGTTGATTATAACGGTTCCTATTTTGATTAATAAAGATGTGTTTGAGCCTAGTTATAATGATTTAAAATTCAGGATCTGAAACCGCAATTACTTTTGCACCAACCTAATAGAACCCAAAAGTGCATTGATCAATAATTCCCTGCTCAAAGAAGCTTTTTCTGCTGTCCCAGATTCCATCATCCCCTACTGTCTGTTCCTAAAAAATATTTCACTTCTTTGGAACAGTCATGGCACAGGCAATGCTTTGTTCCCCATGGTACCTTATGGGGCCTCTCTCCCCTCTTCATGAGGGAAGAGACGTCTGTCTGTTTACCACTGTTTCTCAAGGCTTAGCCCAGGTTTGGCACCTCATGGAGGCTCACTGAATGTCTGTACAATGAATGAAGATTGAGTGAGTGAATGAAGGAGCGCACTTGGCCATTTTGAGCCCGTTTGCTCATCTCTAAAACAGAGAAGCAGGTGATAGTTGCCTGCCTCTTTTATGGGGATCTAATGAGATAATGTAAGTGAAAGTGCTGTGCTAGCTATAAAGCAATAATTATTATTCATTCAGCACATACTTTACTGCAGTAGTAAAGAGGAGCATAATGGAGTTGGTAAAAGCGTGGTTGCAGGAGTGAGAGTGGCTTTGCATATCAGCACTGTATCTTATTACCTGTCCAATTTGAGACGAGTTATAGATCCTCTCTAAGCCTCTGTCTCACATTTTGTGAGAATTTAAAAAAAGTTAACTCGTGAAGAGTACCTAATTATATTTTAATTATGTCATGTACTCTATCAGATACAATGATATATTGGTGAAGGGCTCTGCCCCCAAGAAGCTTACAGTCTACTAAGAAGATAAATCAGACATACAAATGGCTGGAATGCAGACAAAGCTGTTGCCCAAAAGGAGCTATAAAGTGACATAAGGTGTCACAGGAGATCGTGGGAGGTCTTTAGAAATAAACCTTTTTTTCTCTAAAGCTACTAAGGTATCTTCCTGCTAAATATTACTCTCATTGACAAGCAAGGCTTAAAAAAATTCACACAATGATATTTAATTGTGAGCACTCAATTTCTTGTTTGCATTGTTTCATATGGCAAATTCAAAAGCATTTAGTTAGAAAAAGAAATGTATATAAACCTCCAACCACAAAAATGCTCATGGCATCAGTTCGATCAAGAAAGTACCAGGAGAGGATACCATCAAAGGATCCACAGTTGGGAGGAGACTTATAAGCTATATTGGCCTCCAAAATGTCCTTGACCTAATCTCTGAAAACTGTGAATCAAGTTAAGGGTGATTATCCTGGATTATCTGGGTGGGCCTCACATAATTATAGGTAAGAATCATACAGGAGGCATTAAAAGAGAAAACCTCGTGGTAATGGGAACAGAGACTAGATGGATGTGTCTTGAATGGAGGAAAGGGCCATAAGACAAGTAACATAGGTGGCATGAGAAGCTGAAAAAGCCAAGTAGACAAACACTCCCCTCTGAGTGTCAGGAGGAACCAGTCCTACTCGTATCTTGACTTTAGCCCAATGAAACTGAATTCAGATTTCTGACTCCTAGAAGTTTAAGAGAGTAAATCTGCACTGTTTAATCTGCTAAATTTATAGTGATTCTTTAGAAAAGCCATAAGAAACCAAAATAGAGAGAGAAGACAAATGACCCCTGCTCTTCAGTTTCCACTCTGATTTCTAACGAGAAAGGGTGTTACAAAGCACTCCAGATGATCTCCAATTGAGAGTTCATTGAGTGATGGGTAGAAACTGCCTTAAAATGGTGAAAATAACTTTCTACCACAACAATCCCGATAAAGCAAAAAAGCAAACCATCCAAGAGCACAAAATAACTTGAAGTGATCCAGGATTTTGAGGAACATTACAACCCATCTCAAAGTTAAAATCCTAGAGTTCTTTGGGAAAAAAGTTTCTTATTTCACCATTCTTACATGTTAACTTTATAGGAAAAATAAGTTGAGAACTTGAAAGATATGGCAGAGATATAAAGGAGTGAGTTTAATTTTTATCAAGCATTCTAGAACTAAAACATCCAAATGCATAATTCTAAAAGTAGACTCTGGAATAAGGAGGCAAGCATACATTCATCCTAAATACCTCTGTACCACCATCACTATCCACCCACATCATATGCTCTGGTCATATCACTGTCTTCCTGCTGCTTGCCTTTGCACATGCTGGTCCCTTGAATGTAGTATCCTTCTTCCATCCACCAACTCAAAGACCTAGAAAGTCATTAATCTTAAAGACTCAGTTCTAATGTCATACCCTTAGCTAAGTTTCCTTTGACTAACTCCTAGACAAGCTCCCTGCTTTTTGTATCCCTGGCCATCTTGGACAGAGTTTCATTTACAGTTATTCCATGTTACAATTATTTGTTTACACATCTATCTCCCCAAGCAGCTGGAGGTCTCTGCTGGGAGAGACAAATTATACTCTACTCATCTCTGAATATAGAATGCTTAGTTCCATGCCTAGAACATAACAGACATTTAAAATGTTTTGTTAAAAGAAATCAATGCTTCAATGCAGCCACTTCAGAAAAATCAGTGTCAATAACTTACTATTTTGGTATCTTGAAGACTTGACTCCCAGAAAAACACTTTCTAAAAAATCCAATATAGACCTGAAGAGTTACTTCAAAAGAGGACCTACAAAAAATGTGTAAATAAAGCATGGATTTTGAAGTTATTATCACTGCTAATCTAAACAGCTGGGCTTACAATATGGAATAGCCAATACTTAACATTTAGTCTGCCAGCGCCCCTTCATACTCCTGGAAGCAGCATCCTCCTCTTCTGTCCTCACGAATTCCCCTTTCCCCTCCCCCTCCATCCCTTGGTCCAAACAGTACCTGAGGTCAGATCTTTCATGGCTAACCTATGTATACCAATATATTTGAATTTGGTTTCTATCACTTGTAACAAAAAGATTCCAAACTAATGCATGTTGTTAACTAAAAAGTAAACAGAAGCAAGTTGCTCAATTCTTTCTTCATAAAAATCAAATGAGTAGTTTACTGAGCTGCTTTTGTTAAGAGCATGATGCAGGTATTTATTAGACATTTTGCTTATCAACATTGCACTGCATTGCAGAAAAATCTAGAGAAATTTCTCCATTAAATAAGAGTTGCAACATGGCAGAGTGCAGTAAGGGTCCAGAAAAGCTGAGTGTTAACTAACTGGATGCCTTTGGACACGGGGCTTTTAAATCTCTGGGCATCAAAGTGCCAAGGTCCATCTATATTCTAAGCCACTGAAAAACATATTCTATGGTGCAGAATACAGCAGCACCTCCATGATTTTTTATTTCAAAATTCAAACTTTTTTGGTAAAGAAAAAAAAAAAACTTGTCAGTTGGGATTTAAATAAAAATTCAAGTACCAGAATACTTAAGTTTTTTAAAGAAAACCAAAGCCAATATTCTATATGTGATTAATGAACTGAAAATAGGAGATTTCCAGGAAAGTTACCTTTTTATGAACTTATCTAGCTTGCTGGATAAAAACTGAAAAAGAGGACTAAATCCACCCACTGCTGAAGTGTGGCTAATTCTATAATCAGTCACAGGCACTGCACTCAATAATGCAACATGTACTCAAGTACTGACTCAGCAACAGTTATATGCAGGACATTGTGACCAGTGCTACGGGCAAGGCGGGAAGGGATAAACTGGATTTATAATCTCACTGCTCTGTTTAAAAGCCTCCAACAGCATGCCATTGCACTTGGACTAAAAACCAAATTCATTACATGACTTTAAAGGCCTGACTTTGAAGACTCCTACTTTTCCCAACATCATTTTCTGCCACTTTTTCCATCAATCTCTTTCTTCCAGTCAAAGTCCTTTTTCAGATACTTATTGAGAGAAGCACTTTCTTGCCTCAAGGTATATGAATTAGAGTCCTGCTTGATATTCCATCTGCATGGAAAGTTGTACCCCGACTCAAGTCATGGCTGGCTGGCTTCTTTCTGTCCTTCAGGACAATCTTAAAATAAATGTTACCTCCTTAGCTAGATCTTTCCTAATCTTACCCCCCTAATCTTACCCACTGTCACCATTTTCTTTCTCAGTCTCATGTTAGTCCTCTTCCCAGAGCTTTTCCTATGCTGTGATTATTCTATTTGCTTGTCTCCTTGGGCTTTGTTTGAGTCTGGGAGAAGGCAGGGATATGGCGGGGTATTTTTGTTCCATGCTGTGTCCTCAGTACCTAGTACATCACCTGCTATACAGATATCATGCTAAGATTCAGAGAATGAAAGAATGGAAAAATGAGATTCATGTATCTACCATCGCTAAAATATAAAATAGTATACATGAAGCATTTACATAGTAGGAAAAAAAAAGAGATTCAAGGATTACAAACAAAAATGTCAAAGAGCAGAACGGCATGAATGAAAAATCTCTCAGCAGCTATATGAAAGGACACAGCTGGTGAGGTCACATCACGCTGGGTCTTGAGAGTAAAACAAGGAAATCTGTACTTATCCCATGAGAACTGGGGACTCATATAAACTTACGATTATCTCTGGGTTTTAGGATTACTCTGCTACCAGTAAAATAAATAATGGATGGAGACTGGGAAGAGGGCAGTGCCCACAGGCCAGGCCAATGCATTACCAAAGAGTAGGAGTCAAAGGAAAGAATGAGAATGTGTGAAAGACATTTTGCAACTAATTAGATACGAAAGGCAAAAGAATAAGTAAAAGAAGATTTTTTATACACCAAGGTTGAAACTACAGAATGCCGGGAAGAGAGAAGGCTTTGGATTGGGAAAGGAAGATGGTGGGTTTAACCCTGCCTACCATATAAAACCAAATAGAAAAACCAGACTACATGAGCTTATTACCTGCAGCCCTGTTCTCCTTCCGCTATGCAAGTCAAACACTCCTTTTCTTTCTTTCTAGATTGGAAAATGCCTTTAGTTTTTTGGCTGTTTATACAAATAATTTAAAATGCATGAAATACAGATGTGTTTCAAAGAGAAAGTGAAATCCCTATACTCCATCCTCCATAATAGCTTCTGTTCAGTTTGGAATACATTCCAACAGAATTTTTATGTATATATTAACATGCATTAAAAATACAGTATAATGTTATATATGCAGTTCTACAAGCTTCTTAATTTTTACTTCAGGTATCATTAACACTTCCTGATTAATATATATAGATCTTATTAATCTCTTTAAAGGACAGTTTGGTATTACATTGCAGCATGTTCCATAATGAATTTAATCAGTCCCCTATTGAGGGGTATTTAGGATATTTTCAGTTGTTGTCATTGTAAGTAATACCTCAGTGAGCACCCTTGAATACAGATCTTTGGGCAACTTTTTGGTTATTTCTGCAAGCATGTGGCAGAAGTATTAAATGGGTCAACCTTTCCAGAAAGCACAATAGGAGGATCAGCAGGGCTAAGAAGAGCACCAGAAACGGATTCTCTGGCTCAGCAACTCAAACCTCTCTTTATAAAAGGATAGCATGCAAATGAAGATGAATTCCTGCAATGATTTACTTCAAAGTCAAATAGGTCTTTCTGCACCAAAGAGAGAGCACTCACCCCCATCCTGGCCCTTCAGAAGATAAAAAATATTTTCTGTCAAATAAGGGCAAAACTTGAAAGGACGGATTCTCACAGTTTGGGGTCTGTTTGTTTTTTAATTGTTATTGGAGGGTAATTGCTTTACAATATTGTGCAGGTTTCTGCCACACATCAACATGTATCAATCACAGGTATATCTGTGCCCCTCCTCTTGAGCCTCCTACCCATCTCCCAGCCCATCCCGCCCTTCCAGGGTGTCAGGAACACTAGGCTGAGTTCCCTGTGTTGCAGCCAATCCCCAGGGGCTATCTATGTCACATATGGTAATGTATATGTTTCCACGCTGCTCTCTCAACTCATCTGACCCTCTCCTTCACGCACTGTGTCCACGAGTCTCTTCTCTATGCCTGCGTCTCCACTGCTGCCCTGCGTGCGAATAGTTTTCTAATTTACATACAACACCATGACTAACACAGTCCGACTTTCCTGAACACTCGCAGTTACCTGCTCCTGAGTGTTCTCAAGGCGTTTGGCTCACACCTCGATTTAGTACTACTTCCACCAGAGCTTGACAACTGATTTACTTACCCACTTCCCAGTCTAGATTCTGAGCTCCCCAAGGACAGGGAACTCCTCATCCATTATTGTATCTCATGACCTAATGCCAAACAGACCCTCGACAAGTATTCATCGTATGAATGAATGCACTGACAAGTGTACAAATGAGTGAATGCTCAAGAGGCCATATAGCAAAACTATTTCCAGTATGACTAGAAAGTTTGGGGGAAATAGAGCTGCTGCTGTTGTATTTTTAATATCCTGCCACCATCAAATTCTCACTGCATCTCGTAAAATTCAAGGAACTGGAGACTGACCTTAAGAAGCAGTTGCTACACCTTCCACAGGCTCCCACAAGGAGGGCCCTCCTCAGCCACTCTGGTGAGTGTCACAGCAGGCGAGGAGAACCTGCAGAAACTGCATCCAGGAGGCCCCACCGACTTCCAGGGCACTGCTGATGGCTAGTATCGAAGGGTCGAAGTCACACATGTCATCAAACATAATTTTGAGCATTTACATGTGCACAGGGGCCACATGTGACTAATGGGAACAAGGTCAGGAGGGTAGTGGGATAGAGAAAGACTGAAACCATGCCTTGCAAGAGGCGGCTGAAGACGTTGGGCCTGCTTGGCCTGGAGGATGGAGAGGGAGCTGCGCTGAGTGTGTTCACTCCCTACACACATAGAGGCCCTCCTTGAAGGGCAAGAAATCAGATCCACTTAGAACACAGACTCTGGAGTCAGATGGGCTGGACTGAACTTGAACCCCAACATTGACATTTATTATTCTGTGACTTTAGGCAATCACTGAAGCCCCCTTGCTTTCAATGTGCTCATCTATAAAATGGAGTAATAGTAATTATCTTATAGTGTTCTCGGGAATGACAGAATATCTATAAAACCCTTAACACAACACTTTGATTGCTATCTTTTAATTTAATTAGTGTTAATATAACTGGTAGGTTGGACAAGATTCAAAAGGTATAATCATAAAAGCAAATTTATGCTTGAATACCACTGCCCCTAAAATATGTTTTGTGGTTTAGCTAAAGTGCTACCCTAGATAAAAATGTAAGCTGTGCATGACATTGCCAATCATTCTTAGAGAACTTTATCGTTAGGCTCATTATCAGTTCTGAAAGTCTAGTCTTAGCAGACAAACATACACCTTAATCTTTCTCAAATAGATGGCCTCTTCCCTTCTCCTTCCACCAGCCACAGCCTTGTTGTCAATGGACCATCTGCTACTGAGAAAGGAGTATGTTGCCTTTTCACTTTTTCTCTCCTGTTTACCTCTTTCCCCTCCAGTGCTTCTGTGTGTGTGTCTCAACCATTCTTTGTGAACCCATGGACTGTAGCCCACCAGGATCCTCTGTCCATGAGATTTCCCAGGAAAGAACACTGGAGCGGGTTGCCATTTCCTCCTTCATGGGCTTGGCCATAGGACTTGCTTTGGCCAATGGGATATCAGCAGACATGCTGCAAGCAAAAGCCTTCAATGGCCTTGCACAGTTTCACCTGGCCCTTTCCACTCTAGTGACTGGTCACAAAAAGAGCCTCCCTGAGTACTTGCTATGCCCTCAGCCTGAGCCCCAGAATGGAAACACAGAGCAGTCCTGAGCACAACTTTCAACTTGCAAACCCATGGCTTCCCATCCAGTTCCAGCATCCATCAGCTCAGTCACATGGACTTGCAAAGCTGAACTTGTTGAGAGGCATTCCATCTGGGTACTTGGTTTTGTTTTGTTCACTTTATGGAGCATTTAAAGGGCAAGAGCTTACTGCTATACTATCTAATGCAATCTTTTGCCTATTGGTCCTTGACCAACAACCTTTTGATTTTTCTTAACTCATAGAACTCTCCAGAATTGTCTTTCCATTTTCCTACTACCATTTCCTCATCAGGCTGAGCCTACTGAAGCTTGGAATCTTGCCATTCTTGTAGAAAGTATATTGCCTGACGCAGAGCAGCCATTCAACAAGCATTTGTAGAATTAATGATTAGTTGCTTGGTTAGGCAATTTTGAAAAGTATAAAAAGTACAAAGTGAAATTTTTAAGTTTACCTCCCTGAAGTCTCTCTTTCCAAAGGTGACCCTTCTAGCATAGTTCTTATGTATCTTTTAGGAGAAGAAAAAATTCTGTGTACAAGCATAGCATGGGGAGAGTAAGAGAGAGGTGTGTAACTGAAGGAGAGGGAGAGAAAGAAAGTGGAAGATGATTACAGCTTTTATAGAGTTTAGGGCTGTTTTCATACTAAAGGGATCATATTATCCACTGTGCCCTCCATGTTGCTGCAGTTGTTTTATTTTGAAACATATGTTGGAGACCTTCCAATATCAGCTCATCTGCTCATCCACATCAATGACTCAATAATACCCACCCTACACCATTCCTTTTTTCAGCTACTCTTCATCTGATGGGTCTTTAGTTCTGTCCCATTCCATCTTGGTTTTGCTATTACAAATGATGCTTCTGAGACCAACCCTGTACATTTCTCTTGAACATAGCCCATCACATTATAGACTGAAACTCTGACCTAGAAAGAGGAACATTCATATCTTGGGAGTTCTGACTTTTATACCCTAGCAATCAAGATTTTATAAAGCTTAACTTTCTACAGCTTGGCTCACAACATAATATTCATTGATTTTCATTTCTTATTTTAGAATACTGAATATGCCTTTTTCATCAATTAGCAGCCCCTCTTCCCTCCCACCTTCTACTTCAGGGTTCTAAGAACACATCCTCTAAGAACCCAGTCTCTCTGGTTCAGAATCGCTATTCTAGGACATCATCAGGTTGATTATAATTCCTTCAGCCCTGAGATTAGAAAGTTCAGTACTATCAAGCCTTCAAAGAGCAAGATGATCAAAACCTGGGGCAGGTTACAATGATTTTAATCCACATAACAAGAGAGTTTAATTGAAGAATTAAATGACTACAAAACAAAAGGGAAAGAACAAGAATCAATTATACTGTTCTGAAACAGATGCGAGGGGTCACTCAGTTACAGGAGAGATCTCTACTCTTAGCACATTATCTTTCCGCAGCAGTTGCCCAAGTCCAGGGTGCCATTTCAGCTCCTCTACCGACAGTGTCTGCAGGCAGGCACAGAAAGGAGAAAGTGCAGATCAACAATGTCTTTTGGCTTTTGCTGTGTTCTTGACAACAAGATTCACCTACTCAAAGTACTCCTTATTCCTAAGTAAATACACATTGTGCTGCAAAATTGGAAATAAGAGAAATAAAGAAAAACTAAGTATAGAGTAAAATGTATTATGATACCCAGGTATGTTTTGATGAGTGATACAGGTAAAGACAAACTTTTAGTGCTGCCATAAAGATTAAATGAGAGCCTGACACATGGAAATTGCTAACTAGCTGATAGCTGTAGCTGTCATTATTATTATTAAAATATACAAAGGTACACTCCAAAATGTAAAGCACCATAGATCATAGTGTTATCCTCATCAGACAGCAGTTTTATGAGAATCAAAGTTTTTGTTGTTTTCCATAGTAATAAGTAGAGAGGTCAGAAAAAAATCAGAGAAATGTTTACTGGAAGTAACATCATTTCATTCAGATGCCTTTTTTTTTTTTTCAGATGGGTAACCTAAAATCCAGATGTGACTTGGCCAACTTGAGCTAGATAGCACTTGTCCACAATTGTCATGTCTTGTATTTGCTTTTTCCCTCCCCAACAAGTCTAGCTGTGCCTGGGAAAGGGACAGGGGGAGTCAGGAAGAGGATGAATAGTGTAATTGCAGAGTGATGCTTGCCATAGGTTTCAGAACCAAATAAAACAAGCATTCCAATCTAGTTTAGCCATTTAGTGACTATATGGACTTTTTCAAATAATTTCACTTTCTTGACACTCGGCTGTCTCATTTGTGAAGCAGGGATAATAATACTTGCCTTCTAGAATGACATGAGATAGGAAAGATACTTAGCAGAACACGTGATACATAGTAAGGGCTCCATAATTAGTGACATGATGATGGTGAGGATGGTAATGAGGTGATGGTGAGAATGATGAAAATGCTTTGTGCATCAGTTCCCAGAAAGGGCTTTGATATAAGGCAGGCTGATGAAATTTATGTGCAGAGACAGGACAAGAGTGGGAAAGCCCTGTGTCCAGGTAGCAGAGTCAATGGCTTAAAAGCCTTACGACCCAATGAACTGATAACTGCTGAGCAGTAACTGATGCAGCTAAGGTCTACAGGTCAAACAGAGGGAGAAGTTGAAGCCAGATGCCTTCTCCACTGGGTCCAGGTGAGGATGAGAAAGAAAAGAATGTGTGCTAAATTACAGCATTTCACTAATCAATAATACATTTACTCATTTACTTCCTAATAGTGAACATTTCACCATAATTACTCTTGTCAATGAAATATGTCCACTGCTGACATATGGATTCAGAAAGGACGGCACCCTTGTCAACATAACCTCTGTCTACAAATCCTAACTACTAATACTACAGATTTCCAGAAAATCTTTAATAATAAATACAAATGGTTATGGTTATTCTACAATCTTATAATCTGTGAAGAATGTGTTACATTCTGGAAGGAAGAAGATGAAAGAGGAGTGTAATAAATAAGCAGTAGATGCATCTTTTATAACTGTTAAAATTGGACAAAAAAACAGTGAAGATGCAAAGGAACAGGAGACAGGAGAAAAGAGAGGTGATGTAATTCACTTGTAACACAGTAATGTTCTGTATTACACAGAACTAAAATATTAATTTCAGCCCCTTGGCTATGAAACTGAAAACATTTGCTCAACCAAGGTTAATGTCTAAATCATCTAATGCAAATTCAGTACCAGAAAGTTTTGGACAATTTGGAGCCTTCTTCAAATCTTGGGAAGTTTTTCAACCATAGGATAAATATTACAGTCAACTGACCACCAGCTTCCCTGAAGATAACAAAGGCATAAAAAAATAGAAGGCTATTAGCCTTTCACAAATGATCATATCCATGAAGAAAGGTGGGAAAAAGTCAAAATCAGTCCAGGCTATGTAAAATGAGAAACTACATTTGCAAATTATCATTTCGCAAATTTCACTCATGTAACATGATAAAATTATCAATGACTTTAATCATCAACAACTTTCATACAAACTGTCCTCCCTCCCAATAGTTTGAGAAAATAGTAAAACAGGAGTAGGCACACATCTGTAGAACTGGCTAACAATCAGGGAAGTCATTCTATCATGGTGGTTATATCCTGGCTCTGTTGATAAACTCAAAGTAAAAATAAACACTACTGGGAACTTCTGCTGGAGAAAACTCTTGAGAGTCCCTGAATATTCAACAGAAAAGCTGGTGCTAAAGCTGAAGCTTTTCCCTTTGGCCACCAGATAAAAAGAGCTGAGTCACTGGAAAAGACCCTGATGCTGGGAAATACTGAAAGGAAAAGGGGATGACAGAGGTTGAGATGATTGGATGGCATCGTTGACTCAATGGACATGAGTCTGAGCAAACCCAGGAGATACTGAAGGACAGGGAAGCCTGGTGTGCTGTAGTCCATGAGGTCGCAGAGTCAGACACAACTGAGTCACTGAATAACAGTGGGGAACTTCAAGATGTTCACTTAGGAGAGAGTATGAGCCAAATTAGGATCAGATGCATACCAGGCCATAGCTGAATAGGCTCGGCAGGCCATGCAAGTCCACAAAGTAAGTTTGAGAAAATAAAAAGAATTCTGATCCTGAGGAAGGCTCAGAACCAACAACCCAAGGCATGTTCCTTAAAACCACTCGTCTCAACCATACAAAACGAGAGATGAGATAGGACAGAGCTGTGGCTGGGTGTTTGCCCTTCGGTCTCAGAGACACTTGGACTAGCACTCATCTCTGCTACTTAATAACTAATTGTGGCTGAACAAATCATTTAAGCTCCTTAAGGTTCAGACTTTCCACTTCCAAATATAATATCACCAGCCCTAACGGAAAGTTATAAAAATTAAATGAGGTGATATATGCAAAATCTTTAGCATATATAGAGCAAATGAAAATGGGTAAAATATTGCTTAATTTGCAGGGCTACTGCAAAGAATTAACTAAGTTATAATATATGAAAATCACTTAGTGTGGTGCCTACAAACTCAATAAATACTAGGTAGTTGTTATTATAGACAAGATAAGTCCTGAGCCTTCCCTGTTCTGAGTTTTGTGTAATTCTATAACCTCTGTCTCTTGTAACTTAAATGTCAACCTAGGTTTCTTGTCTCCCAGCCCAGCATGCCTGCTAACACCCTGATCAGAAATTGAGACAGAATACACAATTTCAAGGCAGAAGCCCCAGTGAAGAGCCAAGTGCCCATCCCTGCAGAGAGTCCTCCATCTCAGCCTGTGGTCGACGTACGAGAAACAGACTTGGTGTCAAGCAATACTTACTATGCAGAATGACTGACAAAACACACATCCAACTTTGGCATTTACCTCAGAAACAAAACTGAAGTCTGAGATGCTTTAAGGATGCTTTGAGGAGGGGTCACTTTGATGTCATACCTGTGCAGCCGACACTTTACCCATACCACTGTGTACAACCCATGCCAACCTCAGAGTTCCCATTTGAGGTGAAGGTGAATGCCGTTCCTTGGACAGCTGCTCAAGGAGGTGGTTAATATTAGTAAGGCATTGCTTAATGTTCTGCATTTCTCATAAACCAGTAGTGTTTAAGTATCCATTCTAGTCACACACAGTTGCAACTATGGCTGGGAACCAATGACAAAAACAATAGTCAGTGCTTATTGATGCTTAATTATGTGCCAGAGATCATGCTCAGTTCTTCAGAAACATAACTGCACAGACTCACTACAGCAATTCAACCCCAGGAGCAATGGATGATGGTCACCAGGCTACATGTAACATCTAAGGAAAAACATGTCTTTGACTGACCATCATCACAGTAATTTTTGTTTGTGAGAAAAGAGTGAGGGCATGGGAAGTGGAGAATCTTTTAAAACTGTCATCTAACAACAAGACAGAGAACTTTCTATAATGAAAATAAGTCTCATTACAAGTAGAACTTAAACCTTCCCCTCCTTCTGAACTTCCAAGCAGCTGATGTGTGTCTGAGTCATGGTCCTGCGGTTAAGACCCTACATTTCTCAGGGAAGTCCCTCAATCCACTCACACTTTAGCATACTGACCTAGGATTGACCAGGGTTGCTTTATGTAAGTGAGATCAGCTTGCTCTTGAATTGCTTCCATTTTATAGATGAGAAAACTGAGGCAGTTACATTCAGAAGCACAATGCAATTCTTACCATAAAAGAAAGAACCCTAAGCAGCAGTCCTTTTGAATTTACCCATCACTCTGCATTAGATGGAAAATCCTCAGTTGTGACAACACGCTGGATGATCTCCTAATTCACACTAAAGGCCAAGAGTATGTGTTTCCCACAAAGTAAACAACTCTCCAAAAAATTGTTTTATGATGTTAGACTTGAGAGGTCTGATGGTTCTATTAGTCTCATACCATAGGTCTCAGAACAGTACAAACAAACAGAAATAAAACATTGTGTCCTAGGTTATGAGAATGTTATTTTCATTGTTTATGTGAATCAACCAGGTATGGCACAGTAAGTTACTAATCTTTTTGTTTTAATAAATGTGTTTACCAGTGAGGAGAAAGCAGCTTGATTCAATGTCTCATAGAGCACTCAATTTTGGTAAATTAAAGTTACTAACATTTCTCTGTGAGCTATGATAAGACCTCATGGTGAATCACAAAGAAGGGACACCAAGTTGTGGGGAGATGCAGCAATGGGGTGGAGGGCCCCTTGCCTGCTGGCAGCCTCTCCACTTGAAGAGACAAAGGTAAATGTGCCTTCTCATCACAGCTCAGAGACAGGCAGCTGTCCGTCACCTACTTTTCTGGATTCTATCCAGTGTTCATGGCTGCAGAACTGTGCAGACTTGAAGCCAAAAATTGCATCAAGAAAGCCATCAAGTACAGAAAGTCGAGGCAGAATTATAAATAGAGGTTAGAAATAATTACAAATGCATAAATCATCACCAGACAACTCTGCAACTACTACTAAGCATGAAATTAAGTCGTCTGAAATGAAATGCATTATCAATACTTTCAGTTATAAATTAAAGCTAGGAAAACTACATTTCCTCTCTCTCGTTTGTTGAAAAAAACTAGAGCTCACTACTGAACAAAGTTTTCTCAACAGTGTGAAGTGGTTTAAAGATAGGGAGGCTTATGTCCCACTTCATAATTGATGCCATAACATATAACTGCAGACCAATGCACTAAATTGTAATGTAATTATTTGTATAATTAATGCATAGTTCTCTGAGACTCCGTTAAAACTGTAATCTCAATTTCCCCACTCCTCCATGCTGGGGATTGGAAGCAGGGCTCTTCTCCCTTCATGCCTGCGTGTCCTGACTCTGTAGCTTTCTTGCCATTTTAATTAGTCCTCTCTTTCTGGTGGCAGGGGTCAGAAATTATAGGGCAGGCTATTCATGACCAGCTTGCTCTCTGTCTCTTAATTATAGTCCTTTCTCCTTGAACAACATGTCTCCATTTACTAAATACTATCATGTGCATGATCTTATTTAATTTTCACAATATCTCTGTGAGGGAGTCAGAGCAGGGATTATTATTCTCAATTAATAGATGAGGAAAGATAGTGAAGCACTCAAGAGCACGGGTCTTTATCAGGTCAAGAGCAAAGTCAGAGGACTCCAAATGCTAGCTCAGTTCCCTTTCTAGAATATGACATGGGCTTCTTATTTCAAGAAGTATGTTTCCCTGGTATTCCATACATGGGCTGCAAACTCAAAAGGGGTCAAGGAAGTAAGATCAAGTGAGTCAAATCAGAGCAAGTCAACAAGGGAATGACGTGGAGTTTGGCAAGGTGGTGGGTGTTTTGAAGAGACTTTTGCCTAAAAACATGTCCATTCGAAGTAATTTTAAATGTGACATGTGCCAAAAAGCACACACTTGGCGATGGGAGGAGGCAGTAAACTGGGATGTCTGGCTCCCAGCAGTGATCCCTGTGTGGTACGTATTTGTCAATTAAATTGAAGGCATAGGAGAGCGCTTACACAGATGCTTACCTGGGAACCATATCCCTCCACAATGGAGAAATGAGTTCACAAAGGGAAACAAGGCCCTTGGCATCGAGGGCCTCACAGCCTACCGGGAAGTGACTCCTCAGTGAAGCTTCTCATCAACTGCTGCTCTCAGTCAGAACAAAGTAAACTTTCTGGTAGAATCCCACAGCCTTCTGTATGCTTTGCAAGGAGAAAGAATTGTGTGTACCATGCAAGAGGGATTGTTTGCATAGCTATTTCACCCCTCAACTCTGACTTCCCTACAGCAGCATGCCTGGTCCTTCTTAGCATTCAATAAATGGTTGATCACGAGCTGCAGAAAGTTTTGATACAACCCATGTACTTTGGCAAATGAAAAAACAGAGCAAGTTAAGATGAGCCCATTTCTAACCATGAGGTGAGCAACACTCCTGGCACACTTATACTCAATTCTTTAAGAGACAGCAAAGCCTAGAGTTTAAGAACACAGGATCTAGATGTGAAGTAACCTGAATACAAACTACAGCACCACGATGAATAACTCCACGCAGTCTTAAGCACACACTCTGTAAGAACGCTCTGAGCCTTATTTTTCTCTTGCATAAGAAAGAGACAAATAACAATTGTGTCACAGTATCATTGTAAGGATTCCATGGGAAGAACATAAGCTCTCCCTGATTCTCAAAAATTAATTCATTCAACAAATATAGATGGAGGGTCTGATATCTCAGGGCACCTACTAGGTCCTGGGGATATAGACCTAGTCCTTCACCTCATAGGGCTTTTACCGAAGCAGATAAAGTACATATTAAACAACCATACAATACAACAAATAACCATTAAACAATCAAATAGTCATACAGAGAAATATAAAATTATAACGGCATTGAAGGAGACATATATGGTACTATGGTACATGAGATTGAGGGTGGGAGGAATCGGGCCTGGCTGGGGGAAGTGGAGGGGGCAGGTATCAGGAAGAAGGGGAAATAGCTGTAGAGGAGTAGAGATATGAAACATGTATTAAGTATTATACATATTAAGAAATATGAAATAAGTATTAAGCAGCTGGGAACAGGAGAAAAAAACTCTGAGCAGAAAGACTGGCTTGTGTAAGGGTTCCATGAGAAAGGAGACAGCTGAGCAAAAGAATGTAAGTGCACATGTAAGAAATCACCAGGAAGGTCAGGATGCCTTGACTGATGGGAGCTGTGGGGAGCAGGACCATGATGAGGCTGAAGCAGCAGCAGAGGCCACATCAGGCAGAAACCTGTAGACCATGTTCTAGGAGTGATGGAGAGCATTTGAAAGGCATTAGCAAAGACTCATGAGATCACAGTTGCTCTTTGAAAATATCACTTCAGCTGCATGCCATGTGAGAATGTACAATGAAAGGCGGTAGGGAGGAGGGGTACAGTTAAATGGATATTGTGTTCTAGTAATAAGAAACTGAATGGTCATTTAGACCATACTTTTGGCTATGAGATGGAGGAAAGTGAGAGAATAGTGCTTTGTAAATGCTAAATAATTTTTTTATTATTATTATAGATATTATTGTTGTTGTTCACTAATTCATGTCCAACTCTTTTTGACTCCATGGACTGCAGCATACCAGGTTTCCCTGTCCTTCACCATCTCCCAGAGTTTGTTCAAACTGATGTGCATTGAGTCAGTGATGCTCTCTAACCATCTCATCCTGTGTCACCCCCCTCTCCTGTCCTCAGTCTTTCCCAGCATCAGGGTTTTTTCCAGTGAGTTGGCTCTTTATATCAGGTAGCCAAAGGATTGAAGCTTCAGCTTCATTATCAGTCCTTCCAATGAGTATTCAGATATAGATATTATTGATACATACATTATCTCATTTAATCCTTATAAAATCTCAGGAGTGAATCTCAGACTCATTAAGCAGACAGAAATCAAAGTCTTAGAAACCTCAGTGATCCACTCAGGAACAAGAGGCTGGCCATAGACTTGGCTTCAAAGTACCTGTATTATCCCAGACGGTCTCTGGAGAGGTTACAAAATAAATAAGTTAATAATGCCTTAAAAGATGGCACTGAGTTAACAATGTATCATGAAAAACAGTGGAACCTTGGCTCTTGGTTGAGCAAAATGTTCTTTTCTTTTAATTTTAGAACTTTGATATCAAATCTGTACCACAAACAAATACAGTTATTTCAAAGTTCCATGGTAAGTTAGAGACAGAAGCTATTAGGGTGCTCAAGTACATAGATCAGACTATAAAAACACATGCACTCACATCATTGATAATCTGTCAAGTTCAAAACTGCTGAATTCCTGATGGCAAATATTTTTACTAGCCACTTCCCTAAAACTATGCCTTTTGGCAATCTCTTATCATCATCATCATTATACATATCTATTATCTAATTGTGTATATATTTAATCAAAATACTTTGAACTTCTGTTTACACACAAAAGTGCTAAGCAGATCTGAAATAATCAATGAACCACATTTGGCTAAAAAAAAGAAAGAAAGAAAGAAAAAGAGTAACTCCTAAATATAGAGCTAAAGAGGTTTTGTAGTTATTCCATGGAGGTGTAATGATCTCGTCTCAATTTTTTTACACTGTTCAGAAGATCATCCTTCTACTTTTTACCCCAGAGGTTACAAATCCAAATACTTGCAGAAACCAGTCAGGAACAGTGAATATACACAGCAGCCTGGAAATGTAAGGGCTGTCACAAATGAATGAGCACACACCCCATCTAAAGGGCAATCAACTTTTATTCAAACACACACTCACAAAGAAGCTCCAACCCACATGTCACTTTGACCAAGGGCTAAAATCAGTCTACCAGCCATTCAGTGTTTGCTATCATATGAAGAAAGATCCCTAACTGCTCATAAATTATTAAGTACAATGTCTTTTTAAAATCTATTTTGTAAAGTATGAAGGTTTTGGAAGTTCTTATTCTTCAAGAAAACTGTCATTTTAAGATGCTATTCTATAAATATATTTTAGGAAGGGAATCTTTAGAGAAATATGGTTCTTCACATGCTAATTAAAAGAGACAAACAGCAGTTATTTTTTCCTCCCAAATTAAATGCAGCTTTTCATGTATTTCTCCAGAGTGGTTTCCATTTACTAGTAGATATAGGAAAACTGTATGTGGAATATGCTGATCTGGTCTCTGTTTAAATAAACTCTCTGCCCTTGGGGGTAAAAGATGCTAAGGAATGAGTAATGTATTAACTTTCTGTGTATCCTTTGAACAATCCTCCCACACCAAAACTATTATTTATTCGAATTGTGTAAAAATATCTTTTCTATTTACAGTACATCTGTACATTCATTTTGAAGGCAATCAATTACACAAAATTGTTACTAGTACCCAAGTTCTAATTCTAACAATTAAGATTTGCTTTATTACTTGCTTTTTAGATATCTAGGACTGTTCTCCTTCTCAATATTAGCTTAAAAATTGAAATCATTTTAGAATCTTTTAGTGAGAAGAAATGTATTTCTCTCAAACCAACAAGAATGAATCAATATCAAAGTCAGTGTTAACTAAAGTCATTACAGGTTCAAGAAAAACAATTCATGCCAAATTCACCTGAATTTAAATAAGATTACTAGCCTAGCTGAGTAATAGAATTCATAATTGTGGAATATATAGTTTGGATAAAGAATCTGCTAAAATTTTTCTTTATAAAGTTATGAATAAGATGGAAAAATGTGTGAGATAGATGATGATAAGATTAGGGTAGTAGGCACATATGAGGTCAACTCATCATATACAAAGAACTTCAATTCATGATTGATATAGAATTGGGCAAGTTAAAGAGATGACAGCATCTCTCAGAGTGTGTCCAAGGCTCTGTTTGTTTGCTTCCCCTGTTTTATGCCCCTTTTCTATATCTTTTCATCAAACACTAAGAAAAATCCTAGAAGTCAGTTGTTCTTGTCAAATGTCTGAATATCACATTTATTGCACTGAACGAAATTCTTAAGTTTCAAAATGATCCAAACAGACCTGGGTCCATACCACAAATAAATGCAAGCAAGGTTAAACATGTATTTCTGCATCTGAGTTCAAAATGAGATCCACTGCATAATCATACAACAGAGAAATAATGTGACAATTCTTCAAAAGGAACAAAGACTTATACCTGGATTCCAGGTTTGTCTTAGATCGCAAGTGTTTTAAAATAGTACAAGGGAGAAGGAACAGCAAGTGTTTCAGTGTTTGACCAGTCCCCCATGCTCTGATCCTTGCAAGCTACTTAATCCCAGAACTTAATCAAAGTCTTAATTTCCTCCTTCATAAAACGGCAATAATAATGACTTCTTAAGGAGTAATAAGGACTAAATGACATATTAATGTACTAATAACAATTAATAACAATGATGGTACCATCTATCACTTATTTGAATTATTGAATTCTACCCTTATTGAGTTCTACGTGCATCATCACGTTCATCTGTATTCTAAAACAGTATTTGGTACACAGTAGGTTTCTAATAAGGGCTACCCTGGTAGCTGGTAAAGAATCTGCCTGCAATGCAGGAGATCCTGGTTCAATTCCTAGGTCAGGAAGACTACCTGGAGAAAGGATAGACTACCCATTCCAGTATTCTTGGGCTTCCCTGATGGTTCAGTTGGTAAAGAATATGCCTGGAATTTGCCTGCAATGAGGGAGACCTGGGTTCAACTGCTGGGTTGGGAAGAGTCCCCGGCAGAGAACATGGCAATCCACTCCTGTATTCTTGCCTGGAGAATTCCATGGACAGAGGAGCCTAGCAGGCTGAAGTCCATGGGGTTGCAAAGAGTTTTGGACATGACTGAGTGATTAAGCACCTCCCAGGTTTCTAATAAGCCATAGTCCTTGTTATTAACTAGTTGGCCTTCCAGCATTATCTGGGAGAATCATTCACAAGTATCTAATTCAGATTTCACCACTCCTCCTTACTCCATACCCTAGAGTCTAGAATCTGTACCTGCCACATAGACTTTTGCCCTTGAGAGGACCAGTTCTATCACAAGCCACGCTTACAGTTCACAAAACTTCTTAACAGAGCTCTGTTTAGAACTGCTGTTTGTTTTCTCTGTTCATAAGGTCTCAAGAAGTAAGGCCATATTCCACTGTATAGATGTACCGTAACTTCTTCATCCATCCATCGGTTGATGGACATGTAGGCTGCTTCCGTGTTGAGGCTACTGTAAATCATGCTGCCGTGAATTCTGCAGTCCATGTGTCTTTAATTATGGTGTTCTCAGGGTATATGCCCAGTAGTGGGATTGCCAAAAGGAACAAATTTGAGTCAGTTCTACTAAGATGGATGAACCTAGAGCCTGTTACACACAGTGAAGTAAGTCAGAAAGAAAAAAAAAAAGAAAACAAGTATCGTATATTAATGCATATACAGAACCTAGAAAATGGTACTGATTAACCCATTTGCAGGGAAGGCCTAAAGACTCAGACATAGAGAACACCCTTATAGACACAGCGGGGGAAGGAGCAGGTAGGGCAAATTGCAAGAGTAGCACTGAAACATGTATATTACCATATGTAAAATATATAGCTGGTGGTAAGTTGCTATATAACACAGGGAGCTCAACCTAGTGCTCTGTGACAACCTAGAAGGGTGGGATGGGGTGGGGGGTGGGAGAAAGGTTCAGGAAGGAGAGGATATATGTACAATTACAGCTGATTCACATTGGTGTGTGGCAGAAATCAACATAACACTGTAAGGCAATTATCCTCCAATTAAAAATAAATTTTAAAAAGAAGTATGGCAAGTCTTTTTTAATAGATGGGCACTTACCATTCTTGACCTGCATCAGCTTAAGCCACTTTGAAGAATGAATTTAAATTTAACATTTGTGACACGAGCTACATTTTGTATCACGTTATTTCAGAGTCTCAAAAAAGTACTGAAACTTGAGTGATATTGTAACATTATACCAAAATTTAATTTTAGTTCTTGTGTATGAGATGCTATCATGGAACATAATACTTCCTGGTGGCTCAGATGGTAAAGAATCTGCCTACAATGTGGGAGCAATCCCTGGGTTGGGAAGATCCCGGGAGGAGGGCATGGCAACCCACTCCAGTATTCTTGCCTAGAGAATTCCCATTGACAGAGGAGCCTGGCGGGCTACAGTCCATGGGGTTGCACAGAATTGGACATGACTGAACAACTAAACACAGACTGTGGAACATGATACTCTAGTTAGGAGAAACTAAACACATTGAGAGACACGTAGAATAAGGCAGCTAGGCTTATAAAGCCTATAATCATGACCTAGGATGTACAGTTCAAAGACAATGAATGCTTAGACTATGAAGATTAGGGAGTGGGAGGTTTGAGAGAAACATGCATATTGCCTTCAAATGTGTGCAGTGATTCCTTGTGGAATCACAAACAGATATAGTATGAAGAGGCATAGGAGAAGTAACCAAAGAACAATGAGATGACCAACAATACAACCAACCACATTAAGTTTAAAATCAGAAGATATGGGAATAGTTGCCACACAGTGACAATCAGCTGGAGTCTGATTTAGACAGACTCTACTCTACTCTTGTTGGCTTAAAACAACATTCAGAAAACTAAGATCATGGCATCTGGTCCCATCACTTCACGACAAATAGATGGGCAAACAATGGAAACAGTGACATACTTTATTTTTTTTTCTTTGGAGGGGGGCTTCAAAATCACTGCAGATGGTAACTATAGTCATGAAATTAAAAGACACTGGCTCTTTGGAAGAAAAGTTATGGCCAACCTAGACAGCATATTAAAAAGCAGAGACATCACTTTGCCAAAAGGTCCATCTAGTCTAAGCTATGGCTTTTCCAGTAGTCATGTATGGATGTGAAAGTTGGACTATAAAGAAAGCTGAGCACCGAAGAATTGATGCATTTGACCTGTGGTGTTGGAGAAGACTCTTGAGAGTCCCTTGGACTTCAAGGAGATCCAACCAGTCCATCCTAAAGGAAATCAGTCCTGAATATTCATTGGAAGGACTGATGCTGAAGCTGAAACTTCAATACTTTGGCCACCTGATGCAAAGAACTGACCCATTGGAAAAGACCCTGATGCTGGGAAAGACTGAAGGCAGAAGAAGGAGATGACAGAGGATGAGATGGTTGGATGGCATCGTGACTCAATGGAGATGAGTTTGAGTAAGCTCCAGGAGTTGGTGATGGACAGGGAAGCCTGGTATGCTACAGTCCATGGAGTCACAAAGAATTGGACACGACTAAGTGACTGAAATGAACTGTCCTAATCTATGGCTGACACCACTTGCTTTTATATCTCCTTGGAACTCCTGAATTAAATGACCTCTCCAGTTTCTTCAACCATCAAGATTCTCTAACTCAAATGGAAAGAACACTCAGTGTTAAGACAGAAGGTCCATATCTAAGTTTACCATGATTCTGTATCCTTGGACAAGTTGCTTGAACTCTCTGATCCTCTTTTTTTCTAATCAGGAAACAATGTTTTTTTTTAGAACATCTCATAAGGCTGATTTAAGGATGATGTGAAATCGTTTCTGCAAGCAATAGTGAAGCACTTGCAAAGGTAAAATATTATCACCAAACACACAGGATGGTTTGTTCATTTCAAGATAGACTAATATGGCTTAAATATTATCTTCAAATAAAAACAGATAAATATTTGAATTACCTATATTTTGAAAGAACATAGATGAAATTACATAATGTCTGATGAAAAATATTAAACAGCTAGCTGTGAATTGGGAGCATGTGTTCAACACATTTATCCCTGAGACAAATTAAGTTTATTAATTTAATATATTTTAAATGTATTTCACCTCCAAGAGCTTAGAAACTCTATTGTTTAAAAAAATTAGAACAGTGTGTGTGTGCATGTGTGTGTGTGTGTGTAAAGCAAGGTGGGACTCTATGGATATTTCCACAAATTTGAAGCTTCAAGACCCAGAGAAAGTGATACCACTCCTGAATGACTCATCCTAACTGCTGCACACATCCATGGATTGGATAATTACAAAATTCTGCATTTTCTTATATCCGATTATAGATTGGGGTTTTTTCCAAGAATCCTTGAAGGGAAGATACTAGAAGAGTAAAAGACTAAGCTAAAGAGTTAGAATATGGCACTTAGTGAGAGGCTTAAAATTCAGATCACAGACGTGGTGCAGTTATTGCAGAGGACAAGATGCAGCACTGAGGTTCCCAAAGTGTCGCCCTGAGATCTGCAGCAGCAGCATCACTCTGAACTTGCTGCTGCTGCTGCTGCTGCTGCTAAGCCGCTTCAGTCGTGTCTGACTCTGTGTGACCCCATAGACGGCAGCCCACCAGGCTCCCCTGTCCCTGGCAGCCCACCTCAGACTTACGGTCATTACTCTGGGGTGGAGAACTCGGGACTCTATTTTTTAAAGTCCCTGAGGCTTCGTCGGTGATCCAGTAGTTGAGAATCCGCCTTGCAATGCAGGGAACTAAGATCCCACATGCCCCAGAGCAACAAAGCCCGCACACCGCAACTACCAAGCCCAGGGGGTCCAGAGCCCATGTGTCACAACTAGAGAGGGCCACAGGCGAGAACAAAAGATCCCAGTGAGGTCGTGAAGATCCTGCATGGTGCAGCTACGCATCAATGAAGCCAAATAAGTAAATCAATAAATATGTTAAGTAAATAAATAGTCTCCAAGGTGATTGTGATGCACACCAAAATTTGAGAACCGCACGCCTAGGGCATGACTAAGGTAGCAGTCAGATAAAGTAGGATGGTGAACAAGATTTTCTGAAGGAGGAGAATGACCAGAATAATGAGGAAATTTTCTACAACAGAGATTATAATCATCAAGAATTATGACCAGTAGTTTGAGGAAAGAGAAAGAGCCAGTCCAGGAGCTAAAACCTTCAGGAATGTTGAGGCTATGACTTGGGAGTTAGTGAATGAACTTAACAGGGGAGGGCAGCCAGTATTATAGTCAGATGGTTCAAATCTTCAATCAAATAGCACATGCAAAGGCCCTGTGGCAGGAATAAGCAAGAGACTGGGGTTGGGGGAAGATCAGTATAACCAGTGAGGGGTGGCAGGTTGCGTGAGATAAGGTGAAGAGGGGGAGAAAAGTCCCCTAAGATCAAATGAAAATAATAGAATAATGTTAATTTTGGTGGCCAAAAATATCAGAATCAGATTTGCCTGTTTTTAAGGGTTCTTCAGGCAACCAAATAAAGACAAAGACTGGTCAGACTGTAAAATTGTTTAGGAATGTAACAGCCTGGTTGACTAGAGATAGGGTGAAATGTTAGAAATGTCAAGGATAATTCTGGGTTTCTGGTCTGCACAAACGGGAGACAGGGAGTAACATTAGTAGGCTAGAGAAATACTCTAAGGCTTCCAATAAAGATTATCTTATTACAATCTTATAACCTTCTAACATGGACTATGACAAGTGCTATAATTCAGGAGTAACTATCTTATGTTGATGGTAAACTGTAAAGCCAAAAAGCTGGGGATCAAATCCCAGCTTTAGCTCTTTGTAGCTGGCAACTTATAAGCAAATAGTTAACCATCCTTCTCTTTAAAATGGAAATAACAACACTGAGTTCATAAGTGCCAATAAAAGGTCCCTACCCTCCAAGGAAGACCAGTTGTTCTGCAGCCACTATCAGGGGTTTAAAACCCATACAAAAAGATCAGTAGCAGTTTTGCACTAGTACAAAAGCTTCCCAAACCTAGCTAAGCAGTGAGAGTCCCTCTTCTGAAAGTCAATTCCAGTAGCCACACTTCCACAGATAAAGGTCAGCAAAATCCCTAAACCCTTTGCTTCAAAAAGGTGGACATCCCAGGACTCCATTTACCACATCCTCTTCCTATTCCATCCAGTTGCCTGTCCCCAAGAAGAAACCACTGTCATCCATATCTGGAACTTTGTTTACATTTCTTTCCTTTAAGAAAATAAAAAATAACTTTAGTGTTCCTTGAAGAAAACACAGAAAGTTGCTATAGGTGATACACCATAAATAATTTTATTCAATGTTTTTATATTCATCTCCAGGTTAGTATATATAGTCATAACTCACTCATCTTCTCTGCCATATAACCCATTGCATAAATAATTCACAACTTTTATTCACTCTCCTACTAATGGAGATTTTGGTTATTTCCATTTTCTTGTGCTTTTATGAATATTCTGGTATGTGTCAACTGTGACACGTACAAAATACCTGGAGGAGATATACATTAGGAGCGGAACTGCTGAGTCACAACGTAGACCAGTGTTAAGTCACAAGCAAATGCCACAGGATATTTCTAAATGATTGCATTCTCCAAATCAGTGTATTAAGGTTCTCTCCAACACTTCATGCTTTCAGACTTCTTAATCTATTCTAGTCTAGCAAGTATAAATGAGAATTCAGTGATGCCTCTCTTTGCATTTCCCCAGGTACTATGAGGTCACATAATTGTTCATATGTGTACTGCTTATATGTTTCTTTTCAGGGTAACTCCTATTGAAGCCCATTTTTCCATTAGGCTATTTATTTTTTTCTTATTTAATGATAGCTTTTTATATATTCTAGTCATGACTTTTCATCATTTACATGTTTTTAAAAAAATTTTGGTTCATAGCTTATCTCTATATGTCTTTTGAAGAACAAAATAAAGGATCTGTAAACCTTTCAGATGTCTCATAAAATTGACAAGTTTCTAACTAGATTGATGACATGCATGACCGTATTTTAAATAATTTATTTTTATTCCTTTAAAGAGTCATACCCAATGTTTTAATTCTATATGTGATCATTCAAATACTTGAAAATCTCAGGGAATTAAGTCTCTTTTCTGTTTTGTCTCCCTTCTGATATTCTCACTGATAGTGGTTGGTTTTCTTGTATATTTCTACCATCTTTGATTATGGGATCCCTTTTTTTTAATCTTCCCTGTGGGGCTCCTATAGTCCCAAATGGGGTATGCTTTTCTCTAAAGAGGAATGATGGATGCTCTCGCTAGAAGACTAGGGAGGCTACCAATCTAGAAACACTTGGTCCCCTTCCTTCCAGGTCCTGATATTATTTGGGAGCCAGGGTCAGATTCCTTACCTTCTAGTTTACAACTGGCTTACTCAAGGCTGATCCTCAGAAACAGTGCTACGAGTATCACATGCAGAATAGTTCTGGTCTTTCTTATTTGTTCCTTACTCAGTATTTGTCACTGGGGGTTCAGTTCAAGGTCTGTTGGGTACATGAAGGGCTAGAGATTTCCTTGCTTGCTCCAAGCATAGTAACGCATTGAAATCTAAGTTTATACATGATCTAGGTGCTTTATTGCCTTTGAAGTAGGCTATATCAAGTGACAGTATAAAATAATCATTTTTAGTTTATTGTTGCAAGAGTTCAGGGTGTGTAATAACATCATATAAAACTGTCCGGTTGTATGTTACATGGTGGTTCTCTGATGACATGTTGGAAATGTCACCCAATCACGTTGCTCCTAGCTAATCACTTCCTTTTCTGAATCCTGGTAGATTCACTGTCCGTAACATCCAATTTAACTCTTAATTATGTGCACTAGTTTAACATTCTCAGTCTGCTCTGGGTAAATACGTCTCCAGGTTTTCCAAGGACAGAAAGCATTGTCTTTACTTGTCTTTTATTCTCCCAAGACCCCAAGCACAAAAGTTTCTTGATCAAAAAATACTCAGTAATTTCACTGTGTAAAAAATTCATTCAACTGAATTAAAAATATAATTCTTGACAACAAGCCCTAAAGACCTACAATTAGAGATCTACTTTTTCCAAAATAATCCATCCTCTTATCACAAGTAAAATCAATAATGAGAAATAATAAATACTTAATATCCTTCATAAAACTACAATTTCAGCTGCTTTTGAAAAAATGGAAGGAAGAGAAGAAATGGGCAGCGAAATGCTATCATCACTGCCTTAAAGGAAGATGAAACTCTTATTTTTGCATATAATAGATTACATTTGTTTCCATATGAATCTCTCTCACACACTGGCTTAAATAAGAAAGGGGACCAGAAATATATTTCCTCCTCCAGGTTTCAAAATCAAAACAGACCTAATGATACAAGCACAATCCCTTAGTGAATAAAATTACAAAGAGTCTAGCTACTCAGGACCAATTTGTAATCAGAGCATCAAGTCATACTGTACAAAAATGTCAATTCTGGCACAGCTCTGATGAGCTAAGATTGAACACACGAGCCAGTTTATCATATTATCCTGACTGCCCTCTTTTAAGACTGGCAGGCACAATTTGAGTACAAAAAGGGTTTCAGTGTGAGTGATCTTGCATCTGAAAAAGAACTCACCCAGACTGACAATGTTTTTCATCACTATTTTTTCTTAAGAGAAATAAACACACAGAAAGCATCCAATATAAATATTTTCTCAAAATCAAGTGGTCCTTTATAACACTTATCACTATGATGCATACAAATAAAAAGCTAGGCATTAAGAGATTTTTTTTTTTTTTTTTTGGTTAAAAAGTGTCATTCAAAACAATACTGATACGTTTCAAGCATTTTGATACAGCTGCTTTCTATTTCTTGGAGCTATTGAGAGTAACACTGAGACGATCACACCAAAACCTTCATTAAATTAGGATAGGGGAGGGTGGGTTGGGGGCAGGAGAAGAAGGGGACGACAGAGGGTGAGATGGCTGGATGGCATCACCGACTCGATGGACATGAGTTTGAGTGAACTCCGGGAGTTGGTGATGGACAGGGAGGCCTGGCGTGCTGTGATTCATGGGGTTGCAGAGAGTCAGACACGACTGAGCGACTGAACTGGAATTGGAACTGGAACCCTCTGTGCTGTTTAATTTCATTCTACTGCCATCCAAACAACTAATTTTAAACAGGAAAAAACCTGTAATTTTGAATATGAAGTAAAATTTCCTCCTCACTTTGGCTGGTATGGCATATTCCAGGTGATAACTTAAAACGCTTCATTTCAGAAACTTCCTGCCTTCCAATCAGGATGGAGTGGCCTGTCTCTTCCATTACTTGTCACAAACCAAACTAGTAAGTTCACTTTCTAATTAGTTCATTTGTTCAAGTGTATGTTCCTTCATTGAACACCTGTTTCCGCGTACATTTTTATGCTTCCTTCAAACTCACTAGGATAATAGGCAGGAGAGTTATGCTGCAAAATCCTGGACTCTAAAGTAAAATCTGTTATCTCATACGTTGGAAATAGTCATGCAGCCTTCTTTAAACCTTCTGCAGAAACCTAGCTGAGGCAGGTGAGGTGGTATATTTTATTTCTGTTGCACGCCTGTGCATTAGGAAACAACACGTGCCACTGCAGCCCCTACTTCAAGCACCACTAGCTTCCCTGCTGGTTCTTGACACTCACAGTCCACGGCAGGGCCTTTGTACATGCTCTCCTTCTTTGCAGGGAATGACCTCATAGCAGATACCTCCTGGACAGCATGTGGCTTAAGTCTCAGCAACACACAATTGCTTATCATTCTTGAACTGTTTGGAGTACATAAATGATGGCTCCAGATTCTTCAGGAATAAAAGCAATGTCTTCACTTCCCCTATCTTCCCAGGATCCCAAGGACAATACTGCTATTGCTAAGTCGCTGCAGTCGTGTCCGACTCTGTGCAACCCCATAGACAGCAGCCCACCAGGCTCCGCCATCCCTAGGATTCTCCAGGCAAGAACACTGGAGTGAGTTGCCATTTCTTTCTCCAATGCATGCAAGTGAAAAGTGAAAGTGAAGTCCCTCAGTCGAGTCTGACTCTAGCAACCCCCTGGATTGCAGCCACCAGGCCCTCTGCCAATGGGATTTTCCAGGCAAGAGTACTGGGGGGGTGCCATTGCCTTCTTCTCCAAGGACAATAGGTCTTCAACAAATAACTGCTGGTAGTTATACAAACAGCCCCGCCCCATGTCCTTCCCTCCCCTCCCCATTCTCTCTCTCTCGTTCTCACTCACTCACACACACTCACACTCACACGAGGCAGGTTATCTCCACAGTTACTCAATCACTACACTTGACTACAGCTAAATAAATCTCAGTAGCTCAGTATAAACTTATGTTAACTATCACTATGACGTGTGACTTAAATTAAAAGAAAAAAGGTATAGCATACATGTTATATATATAAAAGAGAAAAAAACACATGCTTTTTGTTCCTACATACAGCAAAGAAAAACAGAAGACTCTGGACACATGCTTGTACTAGGAAAGGAGGAACTGGGATCAGGGAGGAAAGAATGTTTATTTCTTACCAATTTGCAGAGTTTAGATTTTTACTACTCACATGCAGTGTTAAAAGTTAAATTTCACCATTGAAAAATTTCTGCCCCCATCCCAACAATCATCAGAGTTTCTAGAATAGGGGTCTTTGCACATGAAGCATGGGAAAACCAGACTTTCACTGGTGCTTGCACTAATGCCTTTAAATGTAAGAGTAATGCTCTCTGGGTTGTGAAGGGGAAAGTGGCCTAGAGAGAAACATGTATAGGAGTAAAAGACACCCAAGTTGGCATCAATGCTTCTTCCATCCTCCAGGATCTTATCCCCAGGCATTTGGTCAAAAAATCTGTAAAGGTTCACAGAAGAGAGCCACAGGCCCCTCATCACTGATCCTGCCCCTCCATAGAGCCTTTCAACTACAAATAGTGTTAGAGTTAGTCACTCAGTCATGTCTGACCCTTTGATATGCTATGGACAGTAGCTTGCCAGGCTCCTCTGTCCATGGAATTCTCCAGGCAAGAATACTGGAGTGGGTAGCCATTCCCCTAGGTCCTTAATAAACACAAACATTAGCAGCATCGAGGGAAGCAGTAACTCTGTGCTGGTGGTCCTTAATACTTGTCAAAATGGTTCCATAAAATGAGAAGTATCGGATGGAATATTAGGTCTATACAGCTAAAGCAGCTAATTGATATCTACATAGGAAGTTTTGCATTTTAATAGAAGACCATGGAAAATCCCAAACTATTTCAAGTAGAGGAACTGCAAGCACCCAGCTGGGCTAGAGAAGGGAGCACTTCATTCTGGGGCTAAGGCTACAAGAAGAGGTGCCTCTCTCCGGAACCCAGCCATTGGACAGCAAATCAAAACCAGCACATTGCTGCCCTGCAAATAGGTTAATCAGTACCATCTTTCTAGATCCCATATACATGCATTAATACACAAGATTTGTCTTTCTTTTTCTGTCTTATTTCACTCATATGTAAAATAGAGAGCAAGAAGAGATGTGCTATGTGACTCAGGGAGCTCAATCCAGTGCTCTGGAACAACATAGAGGTGTAGGATGGGGTGGGAGGTGGGAGATGAGTTCAGGAGATGGGGAACATATGTATATCTGTGGCTGATTCATGTTGATGCACGACAGAGATCAATGCAATATTGTAAATCAATTATCCCCCAACAAAAAAACACAAAATACAACACCAATAATCTCAGAATGACTACAGTTGAGGGGCAAAGTGAATTCTTAACTGTGCCTTCTCTCCGTGAATAATCAAAGTCTCGTTACTTTGGGTTGACTTGGCAAGCCTTCTGGGAGTCAGAGAAGGTGCTGTGTTGAGCTATTTCTACTGCCTTGTCAGCACTAATTATAATGGTTCCAAAGGATCATCCACAATATATCGCACCAATGGTCTGTGTCTTAACTGTCTCCATAATATTGACACCATGTGATAAAGATCTGTGTGTTAACAACGTCAGAGTACACTGCACACATTTCTGTGTCTGAGGATATATTTAGGCTGGTCTATTTAGTCAGACTCAAGGCACCCCAGAAGTAGAGAGAAGGGTCCTAAGGTGACTGCGTCCATATTTTAAAAAATGAAAGCACTAAAAAGGAAGGGAAGAGTGATCTTAAACAGTGTCAAGGGCTTGGCAATTAACTTCCATACATCTTCCATGTCTCCTTGAAATATCACCCTCGATGACATCAAAGGAAGATCCCTGTCAGGTCATATTTCCTTGTTTGGAAGGCAGACTGAGAATCCCAGAAATCCACAAGGCTTTACCAACATAGGACCTGCCACGATGCTCTTCCACAAACATCTCTGACACTTGGGATTTGCCCTGGCAGCAAATCATTTAGTCCCGCTTTCCTCCTTCTCAGTATGAGCTTTATCTTGAAATTTTGCAAAGTTCAGGCTATATACATGCAGAAGGCTTGCAAGCATGCCTTCAAAGCAAACAAGTGGCTCACCACTGATGTGTTCATCACTCTCAGCTGTGCATTAAGATCCGTGGGCAATATAGGTACTACTATTATATAAACTAGATACCTAATAAGGACCTACTGTATAGCACAAGCAACTTGACTCAATACTTGATAATAGCTTTTATGAAAAAGAAGCTAAAAGAGTGAATACATTGATAACTGATTCACTTCACTATACACCTGAAACTAACACAACAACATTCGGAGAAGGCAATGGCACCCCACTCGAGTACTCTTGCCTGGAAAATCCCATGGATGGAGGAGCCTGGTGGGCTGCAGTCCATGGGGTCGTTAAGAGTCGAACATGACTGAGTGACTTCACTTTCACTTTTCACTTTCATGCATTGGAGAAGGAAATGGCAACCCACTCCAGTGTTCTTGCCTGGAGAATCCCAGGGACAGGGGAGCCTGATAGGCTGCCGTCTCTGGGGTCGCACAGAGTTGGACACTACTGAAGCGACTTAGCAGTAGCAGCAGCAACACAACATTGTAAATCAACTATACTCTAATAAAAATTAAAAAGAAAAAGAGTCCTGAGCAAGCAGCCAGCACTTCTGGCTCTCACATTGCCTCTGGCACTAACTTGCTGGGTAACTTCAGGCAAATCTCTTTCCTTCTCTGAATCTCAGTTTTCTTGTCTCTTGTACAAGCTGGTAGAGCTAGATTATCTCTAACCTTGGTTCTAACTCCAGG
Organism: Nanger dama; assembly: GCA_917880005.1. NCBI lineage: Eukaryota > Metazoa > Chordata > Mammalia > Artiodactyla > Bovidae > Nanger > Nanger dama. The sequence goes on from CAKJTW010000008.1 coordinate 39,081,129, forward strand.
AGCCTATTAATTTTTAAAACATTTAGGCTGAGGAACAAAAGTGCCTTTCTGAGAAACTAATTAAATGTACAGATAAAATCACATTAACTTATAAATCAGAATGTCCCTTCTAATTACATCTTAAGCAACATCAGGATGGAACTTGCCCAAAGCTACCGAGGTAGTTAATCAACAACTACTGATACCATAACATTCCTCTTCCATCTAAAGAACTTTAAGCCTCTGGAGACACATTATATAGCAAGGTTTTCAATTCCAACATTTGGATGTTATCCTTTTAGAATTTAAGGACAATGACCACTTTTTCTGGGACATCCAGAATTAGCTCAAAGTTTCAATTAGACATTCAAAAATATTTTGTAAGTTTTCTGTATGTCACATACTATCCTAGGCACTGTGGATATAACCTCAATTAAGACCATGTCCGTGATCTCAAGAAACATTTACAGACTGAGTAGCAGATATAAAGAAGCAAATGGGTACATATCGCAGTGTAAGTGAAGGAACATATTATGAAGACATTTAATCCAGCCCTTGAAGAGTCAGCTTCCCTGGTGGCTTAGCCAGTACAGAATCCGCCTGCAATGCACGAGACCTGGGTTCAATCCCTGGGTGGGGAAGATCCCTTGGAGGAGAGGATGGCAACTCACTCCAGCATTCTTGCCTGGAGAATTCTGTGGACAGAGGAGTCTGGCAGGCTACAGTCCTATACGGTGGCAAAGAGTTGGACATGACTAAGCAACTAACACTTTAAGAGTCAAGTGGAGATTTTCCCAAACAGAATCTACAATGAGACTTTTAAAACAGGTAGAAGTTATTCAAGCAAAAGCAGAAGGGGATGGATACATGAAAACGCTTCCAAACTGCTAGGAAATCAAAAGCAAATATTTAGAGGAGATTTAACCACCTAAAAGTATCCCCCAGGTTCAAAAGATCTCACTAGAACAGCTCTGACACTCTACTAATGGGTTTAATTAAAATACAAGCCAGAGTATGCTTCATATGCAGTACTCTGTCTTAATGTTTAAGGAAAGAACAGTGACTCCTGTCAGTGTAGCAGTGAGTCAGAAGAATTTAAAAGGACAGATCTGGGTTGCAAGTTGGGATCTAGCACTTAAGATCTGGGTGACCTGGGCAAGTTGCTTAACTTATGTGATATCAGTTTTATCCTCAGTTTATGAAACCTGGCACGTGGCATCTGTTTAGTAAATACTAGGTAACAAATGAGTCGTGACCATGTGCCAGACACTGGGCTCAGCACTTCAATCACTGACCAAGATAAGTCCTGGCAGCATACAGAGAAAGGACATCTTTTTATCATCATCAATGTCCAGATAAGAAATGGAGACACAGGCAGGTTCAATAACCAGACTAAGGTTGTAACAACCAACAAGGTGTAGGCAGGCCTTAACCTCTAGTAGTCTGCATTCAAAGCCCAAGTCTTAACCATTCAGTGTTTCTTTCCACCTTGTACTTCTACCAGCCATGGCAGAAAAGCAGCTTTGCCCTCTGAAGTAGTCAAAATATTCCTAGATTATTAAAGATGGAGACACTGTGAGTGTAAGAGTGTAAGTTCTCCTCACTTTGCAATCCCCTTCACAAACAGCTGTGGTTATTTATAACACATGTATCACACAGCTGCCTATGAGTTCTACCTCAGCTCAATTTCCATCCTTGAATAAGAGGTCAGGGTTAAAAGCAACAGATTCAGAAAATAAATCTGGACCTCAAAGGGAAAGATGACAAAACAGTTTGCTGGACAAGATGTCTGGCACCTTTGGCCACTTTTCAATGAAACAGAAGGGAAAAGATGTTGAGGTTACCGAGAAAACAATTTAAGTGTGCTAGAAAGAGCGTGGGTGTGATGGCAACTTGTTACCTGCAAAGAAGGCACTGACATATCCCAGAGGAGTCAAAAGCATGATAAGACAGGGGAGGAAAGCGGGTTTTCTTATCCCACAGCTAGATCCACTAAACTGGGATACAGGGCTTGACACTCTGACACAGCAGCACATTGGCCTGGCTCACCGTGTCATTCTGTGTCGAGCATTACTAAAAAAAAGGGGGGATAGAGTGGACTTGGACCTGGGGAGGGGGGGGGAGGGGGGGGGGGGGGAGAATGGAATGAAACATGAACCCGGACGAACTATGTTCAAGTAGGAGCAGGATGCAGGGGCTGATGCCAGGATGATTGGGGGGGGGGGGGGGGGGGGGGGGGGGGGGGGGGGCCTATGGCTGATTGGCAAACAAATACAGTATTGTAATTTTAAAATAAATAAATTTAATTAAAAAATAAAAAAAAAAAAAAATAAAAAAATAAAAATACTGATACTGATGCACTGAAACAGCACTTGATGCTTCCTTAAACACTTTCAACTTGGCACAGGAAAAACCAAATCTAACAAACACCACTGTGATGGCTACACCCCTCAAAGAGCTCTCAAAGTTGCCTCTAGGATGACCAGCTTGTTTCCCTATCCGTGGCATGCCAGCGTGGGCTGCAGCAGGCAGAGAGTATACTACTTTGTGTGTGTTTTGCTAGAAGCAGGAGGAGCTTGGAGTTCTCCTCTCAAAACTGTTTGAAAGGGATCCACGGCGTCAGATGCCAAGAGCTAGAGAATAACTGGGGCAAACGGTACTAGGCAGATGCAGAGTTGAGGCAGGGACTAAAAATACAGATTTCTGGGCTCTCTTCCCAAAGGTTTTGATTCAGTAAGCCTCTAGTAGGGTCTAGGCACTTGCATTTTGATTAAATGTTCATTTGACCTCAAGGATCAGCCAAATACGACAACCACTGGTGTAGTGCCAAGAAGGCTGGACTGAGACTCGAGATAGCAGGGCAGGTCCCAGTTCTGACATCTACTGGTTGTAGGGTCTCTGGCAAGTCTCTTTACTGTTCTTAAGCTGCTTCTCAATTTCCTCAATTGATAAGGTGGGGAGAGAGAGTGCCTGGGAAAGATCTCTGAGATCTTTGATTCCATCAGTCTAGAATGGAGTAAGTAAGTACTAGGACTAGCAGACAGCACAGTATGTCATTAGGACCTTGAACCCTGGTTCAGTTCAGTCACTCAGTCGTGTCCGTCTCTTTGCAACCCCATGAATCGCAGCACGACAGGCCTCCCTGTCTATCACCATTTCCCAGAGTTCACTCAAACTCATGTCCATTGAGTCGGTGATGCCATCCAGCCATCTCATCCTCTGTCGTGCCCTTCTCCTCCTGCCCCCAATCTTTCCTAGCATCAGGGTCTTGAACCCTGGAATCGACCAAATCCAGGTCACATTTCCTCACTGCTGCTTCCCAGTTGCTGGATCACAGACAACTTACAGGGACAAGTAATAATTTCTTTAAGTCTCAGTTTCCTCAACTATAAAATCCTGACAATGGTAACAATGCCTATGGCACAGATTTTTCTGAGTTTTAAGTACACAGTGCACAGACTGTCCAGGACAGGGCCCCGCAGAGTATCTGACACCTGTTGGTTGTGAACACCCTGACAAAGTCAACCAGAAGAGCTGTCTGCTGTCCCCTGGAGCTACTGTGATTAATGAGGTTCAGGGCAAGGTAACCCTGGATGAGCAATCCTTAGGCTTGTCTTTTATCAAGAGAAACTCACAAGAAAAAAGCTTCTCTGGGGAGGGCCGGATACCAGAGTGAGGCATTAAACTGTGTCTCTTAAGAGGAAACATGGGGACAAACTAGAGAAGGGTGTTATTCCACCTATAGTATGTTTATCAAAGTGTGAGTCAGGGACACCCTGCTTTAGAATCAACAGGGCACTCATTAAATTAGCGCATTCCTGTCTGTATTGGCTCAAACCCCATGGGGAAGCACGTCCAGTACTGTGCTTTTCTCAGAAGCTACCAAGAGACTCTTCCTTAAAGAGTTTAGAGAATCAGTTGGAGAAGGCAATGGCATCCCACTCCAGTACTCTTGCCTGGAAACTCCCATGGACGGAGGAGCCTGGTAGGCTGCAGTCCATGGGGTCGCTGAGTCAGACACGACTGAGCAACTTCACTTTCACTTTTCACTTTCATGCATTGGAGAAGGAAATGGCAACCCACTCCAGTGTTCTTGCCTGGAGAATCCCAGGGATGGTGGAGCCCAATGGGCTACCGTCTGTGGGGTCGCACAGAGTCAGACACAACTGAAGCGACTTAGCAGCAGCAGCAGCAGCAGAGAATCAGTGGCAAATGCTATTCATGATACAGCCCCCTGCCCCTCGATTCTCCAGCCCTGTGTTTACCCGGGGGGGGGGGGGGAACACTGAAGGCAAATGAACTTGTGCATCTGCGTGTTTACCAAAAATCTAAACTTCTTATCCTCTTGTCATCTCCAACGCAGCTGGGTTCCAAGCAGGTGTCCAATTTCGCATAATGCACGACTCCCCAGAGAAACAAACACTAACCCAGGGCTGGCTACTTAAGGATGTGGATTATGTCAGCATCCTTGGAATGGCAGTGTGGTTTCTAAAACTCCAGTACAAAAGCAAGTGCCTCCTGCTTCCTCTGCCTCCTCTATTCTCCACCCTTCCTCTCCACCCCACCTGGCTTCTTTACCTGGTTCCCATTCCTTTCTCCTTAGGCTTTCTTTACTTACGTTCTTTTCTTTGGATATCTTTTCCTTCTGTTTCCTTCTATTCCCACTTCTCTCACTCCTCACTCCTCTTAAGCTTTGCCCTGTCCACCCTATATGTTCCTTCTCTCTTTCCCTCTCTCATTTGCCTCTGTTTATGTTTGTCTCCCTCTGATTCCTCCCTTGTTCTGTCTCTGTTTGTCTCTCTGCCTCTCCCTTTTCCTGCTTCTTGGTTTCTGTACATCTGTCCATGTATCTCTCTTTCCAACCTCTGTTATACACAACACCTTGCTGCCCATTCTTCTTCTTGATGCCCCAGCTCCTGGCTCCCCTCCTAATAAGAAACCTCCAGGAGTCAGGTTTCTGGGCAGCCCAGGCAGGCTGGCCCTGTGAAATCAGCCAGCGCCCTCTACAAATCAAGGGGCTCACTCTACTTAAAAACCCTTGTCAATCTGCTGCCAGAGTCCCAGAGTGAGGAGTGAGGAGGATAACTCCTCGGAAGGGACACTAAATGGGGGCTGGAAAGATGCAGTAGCAATTACAGAGTGGAAACAGCAAGGCTAAACTGCTGTAATACCTAGAGCCTCCCTGAAGGAGAAACTGCTGGGCCAAGCACAAGCAGTGCAGGGTTCTTTTTGCATTTTGAGCGTCCGTCACTTTATTTCCATAGTACAAACAGCTCGCTGGCAGGCATCGGAGTGGCGGTGCCAAGGGGGTGTTGGGAAAGTTTTAGCATTTCAAAATCCCCATTAATCTCCTCAAAACCAATCAACCTCCTCCAAACACAAAATCTGAGTGAAGAGTGAGTGTCTCCTATGCCTGGTGCCTCCAGACAACTTGTCTCCCCACATACCTCTTCCCCAGTGGCTCCCTCTTCGTCCAACGTGACACCCATCTTTAAGTATCTTCTTTACAGACAGAGAGGCTTCTGCCGGGAGCAAAGATAACTGTCCCCAATCTACCGATGAACAAACTGAGGGAGGAAGCCACACAGCTGACAAGGCAAGATGCCACTTTGGAGTGCCACTGCTTTCAGGGCCTGGGGAGTATTCTGCACGTTCACATTACTGGAAGGACGGTGCATTCAAAAGAAACTTTTTCAAAGCGATGCCCCGCCCCTCTGTCATTGTGCCTCTCCGTGGGTGGGGAATACACAGTCTCTATTCTCTTTCTGTCCAGCTCTCAAACGACTTGTCCTCACACTGACCTACTCACACCACCTGTCCACACCCTTCCCAGGCACTCCAACCCAATACCTCCATCTGAGTCTTAGGATAAAAGTGCAGCAGAGAGGTAAAGAAGAATAAACTCGTGCCTGGCCCGGGTGTTTCTGCAACAACCGCCCTCCCCTTCGGGAGAACATAGAGGAGCAAAACGCTGAGGTCTGGGTCGTTGCCCAGCCTAGGGAACTGGAATACCCGCCACAGGAGCCACGAAGAAGGCCGGGCTGGCATCCGAGGATCAGCCAAGTCCGCGTCGCCCCAGCTGAATGCCCCCTCAGTTGCCTGCAAGTTGAAACCGCAGTCAGGCACACAATGAGGCCGCTGTTTTCCGACAGGAGGCATTTGGATGCCTCACACACTCACCCCAAATCGGGCCTGAGAGCAGAGAGCTCATTTCTTTACCCATGTTCAGATGCCCCCCTCCACCCCCAAGCAGCAGCCTCGGCCCTGTGGAGGGAGCGGTTCCCCCTCCCCCCGCGCCCGGCTCCAGGAAGCCCGCGCAGGCCACCTGTTGGACTCTGTCCGGCTGCCCCAGATCTTGCGCCCCCAAACCTGAACTATGGAGCGGGGCACCCAGGGTACCCTACCCGTCAGTGACAGATAAATTTCACTCGCGCCTTTTCCTGTGGCTTCGTTTCCCACTCCCAATCACCCATATACACAGTTCCTTGTATCCCAGCTGTTGCCTACAATGAAGCACGCTTAGATCTCCCCTAGGGGCGCGGGCTGCCCTGGTCTCTGAGAGCGCCCAGGTGGCTGCAGATCTCTAAGCGCATACGCTGGGTGCCTGCTTAATGCGCGGGCGGCTGAAAAGCCCCAAATGGCAAACTGATTGGGGAACAGTCAGGGGGCCTGCTCTAGGGAGCCCCTTTCTCCTTGGGAAGCGGAAGAGGTCTCCCTCCTTGGTTTAGAAATGAAGGGATTCGGGGAAGCCCCGAAGGCAATCGGATTGGAGAACCACTGTTGCGTTCCGCTGCCAAATCCCAGGATAGGTGCAGGCAGACTCAACTTTCTCCAGTCTCCCTGCCTTGCCTGCAAGCAATTACCTAGGGGAAAGGGCACCGCCTGGACCCACCCGGCTACTCACCCCCTGGGTATGGACGCTGCCCCGCAGGAGACCCCAGCAGACCCGCACGCGCGCGCGCGGACTTCACGAAACGCCTTGATGTCTCGCTCCTCTCTCGGGCCACGCGGCGAAGGCTACGCGCTCCAAGCGGTGGAGCCGAAGGCGGTGGATCCCATGAGTGGCGAGTTGGCAGAGGGCGCGCCGCCCGGCTGGGGGCGCATCGCTCCCAGGGCTGGCGCAGGCTGCGGCGGGGAGAGGGCTCCCGGGGAAGTTGGCGACGCTGGGGGCTGACTTCGGACTTCGCGCTCGCTTCAGCTCGGGCGGCCGGGCGCGTCCTCCGGGATAAACAGGGACTCGCCGGCGGAATGGGGGCCGGCTGCGGGGAAACCTCCGCTGGCCGCCGCCTAGAAAGAGTGCAGCGGCGTCGCGCCGCCTGGAACCCCTAGCAGCGCCTGGAGCAGAGAGCGAGCGAGAGCGCCCGGCTGCCTCCTCCCGGCTGCAGGAGCCCCTTGCTCAGAGCCCGGCTCGCCCCAGCCTGCCGCGCCCCTCCTCCTGTCCGTGTCCTCCCCTCCGCGGCTTCACCGGCTCGCGGGGCTGGGCTCCGGCCAGAGGCAGAGCGGAAGGCGGCCGCAGAGCCCGCAGCATGGAGGGTAATCTCGCCGGCTGGGGCTCAGGCTTGGGCTCCGGCAGCGGCAGCAGCGGCCGCCGCCTCCCGCGCGCCCACGTGCCGGAGCCCCGGTGTGCGCGCTGCGGCCGCGGGGCTGGAGGGAGGGAGCGAGGGCGAGCCTGCGTGGGGGTGACGAGGAGAGCCTGCACACCCGCGCAGCCGAGGGGAAGTCGCTGAGAGGCTCGGGAGGGCACGAGGCTCCTCGTCTGCAGCTCCAGGAAGACTGTGTGCAAGGCTTCCCCAGCTCCCCCTCCCTTTTGCAAAGCGGAGGGAGCCTGCCGGGGGCGGGGGCGCTCCACTGCACAGGATCCGCCGCGAGTAGCGGCTGGAGGCGGCTACGTGTCTCCGCCAAAGGGACAGGTTCCAAGTATCCTTGAACACCGTCACGTCTCCCCCGCAGAGAACGGGTTTCAGAAACCCCGGGTGAGAGATATGCCTGTTTCGGCTTGCCCCACCTTCCCCCCGGGTAAGGACTTTTCCATTAACCCACAGATTCCAAGGTACCCCTCCTTCCAGGGAGAGAGGAGTTGTCTTGCAAGATGGGCCTGACAACCTCCAGTCAATTGACCGATAATGAATGAGGCTCACTTTGAGCGATGCCAGGCCATGACCTGGATCATAGGGCCGTCCGTGGTAGGAAGCTGCATTGCCCTCTCTGCTCTGAGGACCCTTCCATAGGCCCTCCCTGGACCTCGTTGCTCCCACAGTTAAATGAGGTTCCTTCCTAATGGGAGTAAGAAAGACAAACTTGTGTGAGAATTTTAAAATTATAAAATACTTTAAAACATGGGTAATGGTTCAATATTAAACGAGAACTATGATTAAAATAAGGAAAATTATCACTAAAAATAAAAACTCACAAAATGCGCATGTCACTGGGCACACACACAGTGACTTAGAGCTCTTAGGCTCCAATCTGCTCGTTATCTTGATGGGGAAATGGAGGCTCGGGAGAAGACCCGTGGACGGTCCAAGGTCACACAATCCAATGGTGAGACACTTCTCGTTTTGGTCTCTTACTGCCAAACCTATGTTGTGTCTGCCACGCACCAGTACGCGAATTATGTTCAGCCTTGTTGTGCTGAGACATAGCAAAAAGAAAGAGAGATTAATTCCCTTTGAGGTTTCTCAAAAAGAAAGAAAAAAAAGGCTTCGTGAAAGAAGTGGAATTTAAGCTAACTTCGAAGGAGTAGACAGAATTCAAATATCTGGAAAAGCCAGATCTTTCAAGGGGAGGAAGAGAGGTCACTGAAAGATGAAGAAGGTCATGTTACAGCAACAGCAAACAAGTTTGGCAGGAGCAGAGTGCTTGCCTAGGCGATGGGGAGCCACAAAGGGTTTTTAGCAGTAAAGGAAAATAATGAAAGCTTCGTTTTAGGATGATCAATATGTCCCTGTACAGGATGGATTAGAAGGGGAAGAGATGAGGGAGAGGGGAAGGAAGAAAGAAAAGAAATTGCCAGCGGAGAAAACCATTAGGAGGTCAAGACAGCTATCAGGTGCAGGTGATGGAAGCTGGATGAAATGTAATGGCAGGTAAAGGTGAAACAAATGAAACTCTTCCTACCCTTGCTCTTAAAAGCTTGTTTCATAGCAAGTACTCTGCCATTAATTGAAGGGGACACTGTATGGAAAGGCACATGTGCTTGAGAAATAATTGAAAACTGGGGCTAACCCTCAGAGACAACAGGGGAGCTTTTCACAATAACTGATCTGAAGCTTATCTGGTCCTTTGGTTTCAACATTAAGCAACTGGGAGCAGCTCAGCAACAGACTTTGGAGAAGAATGACTAACGATTTCTATCAATCTACCAAAAGCAAAAACCAGAAAGAGAAGGGAAAGTCTTGTTTTCTTTTATCCCTTGGATACTCTGGAAGTCACAAATGAATGGCTTCAGGGGTTTCCTCAGGTTCTTCCACTGGAAACAGTCATTCTGACACTCTAATTGTCTTATGTGGACCAGCAGCAACAGTATTGCCAGAGAGCTTGCCAGAAAGAGAATCAGAGGCACCATCATACACCAGCTGAACCAGAAACTTCATCTTAAGAACATTTCTAGGTGATTTATATGCACATTAAGTTAGAGAAGCATTTCTCTGTCTGGTCAAGTCTTTACAGTTCCTCAAACTTTTGAGTATAGCATATAGTAAAAACAAAACAAACAAAAAGAAAATTTACCTATACCGTGGCTGTACACACACACACACACACACACACATACTTACTTACAAGTTAAAAGTTTCACAAAACTAGCGTGTGATTCACTTCTATATTTCCTATTTAATTTATATTTTTTAAAAATGATTAAGATTTACTGATTGATTCCATGATCTGGTAATCAACTGCAATATGTGGTATGAAATACATTGAGCTGTATTTATTCTTTTTGCCTTGAGTTTGGTTGTATGTTTGTGTATCTTACCTCCTCCACTAGTTTGTGAGTTGAACTTGGAGGGCAAGGTTCAGATATTTTTAATCACTGAAATATAGGTCAAAGATTATCAGAAGACTTTCTATGTAATAGCAACTCAGTTAATATTCAAGAAGTAAATCAATCAATGAATGTATGAATGGATGGCAGCCAGGGGTTGGGGGCAGGCTGAGGGAAGAAAGGAGAGAAGCTTGGAACGTAGGAAAGGATTAAGCCAAGAAAATATTTATCCAAATCTCCAATTCCCTGAAGCAATATCAATGGACTATGAGCAGAAAAAGTCATTTATAAAACAACCATGCATTCAAATGTTCCACTGATAGCCAGAATCTTATTTTCCAATAGAGCTCACCTTTATCGCTTCACAAAATTCCAAACCTTGCTTGGTTATGGCAGAAAGCAGCTGAATAACTAATGTAGATTATTAGAAAAGGATAAGAAATGGAGAAGTGGCAAAGTGACAAAGACCAGTATGTTCAAATCTGACACAAAAAAAGGAAGCTGCTCAGAATCTTGTCATCCTGGGACCCAGGCCACTGACTAAGGGGAGGAAAGAACTAGGATTAATTACTTGGATTGAGGTAGATTTTGTCTGACTACATGGGATCCTTGGCAATTATATCTTTCCAAAATTCAAAAAATAATTTTTTTGGAGGCAGCAATTTCCTTGCCACAGGATATATATCACAGAAAATGGAAAAGTACTTATTGTTCACCTATCAAAGAACTTCCGAATGGAGAATATTATGACTTATTTGAGATAAATAAAACCATAACCTAAAGTGTGATTATCTGAGTCAGAGTATTTCATACTTAAAGAGATCAAGTGTCTACCAGTTCAACTTCTCATTTTATGAAAATCATCATAGATTCCCTTATCACAGGGTATACCAGAAAGCTATAGATCCAGGATTTGATCTCAGGCTTTCAAACTCAGTCACCACAACTGCCTGTTATACTTTTCCATCGAAATGCTACAGACTGCACAGTTAGGAAACTTCCCTGGTGGCTCAGATGGTAAAGCGTCTGCCTACAATGCGGGAGGCCTGGGTTCGATCCCTGGGTTGGGAAGATCCTCTGAAGAAGGAAATGGTAACCCACTCCAGTACCCTTGCCTGGAAAATCTCATGGACAGAGGAGCCTTGTAGACTACAGTCCATGGGATCACAAAGAGTTGGACACGACTGAGTGACTTCACTTTCACACAGTTAGGAAGGGCTTCCCAGGTGGCGCTAGAGATCATGAACCGGCCTGCCAATGCAGGAGATATAAGAGAATTAGGTTTGATCCCTGGGTCAGAAAGTTCCACTGTAGGAGGGCACGGCAACCCACTCCAGTATCCTTCCCTGGAAGATCCAATGGGCAGAGGAGATTGGCAGGCTACAGTCCAAAGGATCACAAAGAGTCAGACTTGACTGAAGTGACTTAGCATGCACACTGGAGAAGGAGATGACAACCCACTCCAGTGTTCTTGCCTGGAGAATCCTGTGGACAGCGGCGCCTGGTGAGCTGCTGTCCATGGGGTCGCACAGAGTCAGACACGACTGAAGCAACTTAGCATGCATGCATGCATTGGAGAAGGAAATGGCAACCCACTCCAGTATTCTTGCCTGGAGAATCTAGGGACAGAGGAGCCTGGTGGACTGCCGACTATGGGGTCGCACAGAGTCGGACACGACTGAAGCGACTTAGCAGCAGCAGCAGCATGCACACACATAGTTAGAAAACCCTGTTTTAGTGTAAAGACTGATTGATGAATTGCCTGAAAAGTCGGTGAGTGAATAAACTTATTGAATGTCTGCTATGCAGAAGGAACTGTAGCAGGTGCTTTGTTTTATTTCATAAAATCTGCATTTTTTTAAATCCATGAAATAAGACTTTCTAATCCACATCTTGCAAATGAGGAAAGGAAGGCTCAGAGAAGGTAAATAATTTGCCCAATATTTTAAGGCTAGAAAGCTCCAGAGAAGGTTTTTAAGCAAAAGTCTATATTACTCCTGTATCCATACTCTCTCTTTTCCTTATGCTTTGCTTCCAAATCACAGATGGTTTAGAGAAAAAGCTGGCTGGAAGATGGAAGGACAGAATTCTGATTGGGGCAGAAGACTGAAATAGCTGACTTGATAAGTACACCCTTGTGCTGAGATCCTGGGATGTCTTGAAGGGTTGTTCACATCAAAGTGGAAATACTGTTAAGTACTTTGAGTACCCCTTCCTGTGTAGAATCCACAAAGTGACTCAGTGGTGGCCCATCACACTTGAAAGCTACTGTATAGCACAGGGAATACTTCTCAATATTCTATAATAACCTAAATGGTAAAAGAATTTGAGAAAGAATAGATTCATAAATATGTATAACTGATTCCCTTTGCTATATAGCTGAAACTAACATAATATTAATCAACTATGCTCTAACATAAAATTTTAAAAATACCAATTGATGCTGCTATTGAAAACTGCATTGCCATAGCTCAAAAGGAAGTTTTGCATCAGGAGACTTTTGTTCTCCATGTAAATTAGGGTCTTTTATTAGTTAAGAGCAACAGACATCAGCTAGTTTGAGGGGTGGGGAAGGAAACTCATTTTAAAGAACCAAGAGACTCAAGAGATACAGGGAAATTAATGAAACAAGGTCTCCATAAGAGACAGGAATTTGGGGATGGAATCTTGCTAAATTTCATATTCTCTCTTTCACCTCAGTGTTGCTATGCTTCTAGTCTTTGTCTCTCTTGCTACAAAATCTTCACTGCTTTTCTGTTAATGTGGGAGATAACATGAATCACGTGCATTTCAAATAAATTTTGCAAGTTGCATCTCTGGGCCTCCAGTCTTTTTATCAGGAGAGGATATCTCATTGTTCAAATGTTCACCTTCGACCATATGATAGAACCAGGAGGGTGCAATCACAGTAGCAACAAATCTCCTAGGAGCTTAGCTCTATGAATTAGACATAAAGCAGGCAAGGTGTGTTGGAGTACATGCCAGCAAAAGAGCAGAAATACAGCTACTCTGCTCCTTACAATCTAATGCTTTAGAAGTGGAATTGAGGTTATCGGTATACACACACTGGAGTGTTAAGTAGAAGATCACCAAGGAGAAATGAGGATTGGTAACATGACAGCTGGTTTAAAGCTCTAAAGTGCAATGGAGCTCCTTTTAAAGATCCCCACAACCCATGAACTTGTGCAGATGAACCAGAACTAATGGGAACTAATGAATGTCCCAGGCACATAGATCTGAAGATCCATCTGTGCCGGGTTTCCTGAAAAGAACCCTGAATCAGATTCAGAAAACCTGTGTTCAGATCCTGCCTCTGCCCTTGCTTTTTATGCTGTTCTTGGTAAGTGACCTCACTTTACCAAAATCGGGGTTAATAAGTATGACTTGCCTACCTCAGAAAGCTGTTTCAAGAAGCAAATGAGATGATATCTGTAAAGTTAGCACTTTATAAGATCTAAAGCACTGAGCAAATGTAATAGATTGTTAGTAATATAAGAAATCACAGGAAGCCAATGAGTTGTAACACTTAGGTTACCTTTGCAAATATCTATTCTACCATGCTCCTCTTTGCTTTTTAGAGTAGAAAAAAATAATCATGCTTCAAGAAATGTAATGAATGTGAAGTATATTTATTCTATTTTTACGAGGCATGGTTGGGTGAAAAAGATCAGTGCAGCTCAAAAGTAAAGCATTTCAAAGTCTCTTCTCTATTTCTGCATCTCTGTTACTGCCCTGCAAACTGGACACAGCAGGGAAGAAGAGGGTGGGATGAACTGAGACCATAGCATTGAAACATATAGATTATCATATGTAAAACAGATGGATGATGGGAAGCTGTTGCATGACATGGGAACTCACTGCAGTACTCTGTGACAATGTAGAGGGATGGGATGGAGTCGAGGGTGGAGGGGAGGTTCAAGAGGAAGGGGGCGTATGTATACTTATTGCTGACTCACACTGCTGTATTGCAGTGCTTGCGAGCTAAGCTGCTTCAATTGTGTCTGACTCTTCATGACCCTATGGACTATATAGTCTGCCAGTCTACTCTATCCATAGGATTCTCCAGACTAGAATACTGGAGTGGGTTGCCATGCCCTCCTCCATGGGATCTTCCCCACCAAGGGATCCATCCTGTGCCTCTTATGTCTCCTGCAATAGCAGGCAGATTTTTTATCACTAGCACAACTTGGAAAACCCATTGTATGGCAGAAGCCAACACAATATTGTAAAGCAATTATCTTCCAATTAAAAATAAGTTACTTTTTAAAAGTGAAGGACTGAGAGTATATAATTTTCAAGAAATAACTAGAGCCTTGAGAGGGCAGGGTGCGGGAGGAGGAAGAGTGGTAGTAGAAATAGTAGCAATAATAGGAATAGCAGCAATACAGTAGGAACAATAATACCCATCTGGTTGCCCTGTTTCAGGCATTGTACTAAGTGCTTTCCACTTAGTTGCTCATTAAATTCATAGAACCTTCTGAGCTAGACTCCATTATCATCTCAGTTTTAGAGATGAGGAAATTGAAGTAGGGCAAGTTAATAATTTCTCCATAGTCTCAAATATGACAAGTTCAGACTAAGACTTAGTTTACTTCAATCCAAAGTTAAAGCAAATAACCAAGACACTATTCTATATTTTATATGCTTAGAAGAAAATTTGATAAATGTCAAGTTCGGATGGTAACAAAAACTCTTATATAAAGGAGAGCATCTAACAATCAAAATTGTTCAATCATAAGTCCACATCTTTTTAATGCATGGTACTTTTCCAATGAATGTGAATGATTTCTAAGCATGACTAATTTAATCACTATACACCTATATTAATTACTTTAAAATGACAATACCACTTATTGTTGAAAACACTGAATAACAAGAGCTTTCATTCATTACAAGTGGAAACGCAAAATGGAATAGCCGGAAGACAGCTTGGTAGTTTGTTAAAAATTGAACATAGTCTTACTATGCAATTGAGAAACTGCACTCCCTGATATTTATCCAAGTGATTCAAACACATCTCCACCCAAAAACCTGCAGGCAAATGCTTATCACAGCTTTATTCAACAAAAACTAGAAGCAACCAAGATGTTCTTCAGTAGGTAAATGAACTCAAGATGTATATCCATACTACAGTACAGCGTACCTAAAACTCTGAAAAAACAGAGAAAACATAAACTTTAAGAAACTATCAAAACCAAGACACAACAAAGGAGACAAGATGACTAAAGTAATGTGCTATTCTAGTGAGATCTTGGGAAAGAAAAAGGACATTTGATTAAAAACTGATACCTGAATAACATGGACTTCAGCTAACAAAAATGTATTGTTGTTTCACTGATTGTGAGAAGTCTACCATACTAATTTAAGATGTTAATCATAGGAGAAATAGGGTAGGAGGTATATTGGTATATGAAACTCTCTGCACCAACTTAGTAATTTTTCTGTAAATCTAAAGTTAGAAGTTTAGTTTTCAAAATGTAACAATCCAAACCAAACTAAACCAAAACAAAACTATAAAGCCCCAAGAGATAAGCTATAGGGAATACATAGTATTCTTTTCTTGAATAATAAAATAATGAAACCAAAAAAACTCCAAAGGAAAACAAAACTCAACTAATTTAGACTCAACAGTGAGAAAAAAATAACAGTTAATTTTCCAAACAGGTCAATGTCCCCATCTGAAATCATTAGAACCTTCATGCTGTGGTCAAGAACAATCTTCTTCATTTTTCTGCTTGCTAGACCTGTTCTGTTCATATTTAATGGCTATTTAGACATCTTTAAGATAATATTGATCTGTGTCTAAAGTGGAATTGATTATTCAGCCACTATTAAAATGTCCCTTTATTGTATAGGTATTTACCTCAATGCACATTAATGCTATTTTGTCAACAGCATGTATTCAATGGCTAATAGATTCAATCTCAGCTAAGCAGATAAAGTCAAACTTCATGAAGAAAGTTTGATTTCGGTTTAGAAACCAATACAAAAAATGCAAGTGTGGATGTAGAAGGCCACGTGCCAATTTATTTCTGGAAAGAAAAATAGAAGTATCCTTTAAAATGATAACTGTTTTCTATCATCTGGAGATTACTTAGTAGAGAAAAATGTGTGTATACTAACTGCAGACATTTGAACTGAGTAAAACAATTAGGAGGTGATTCAAATCCTATTTTGCTCATCTATTCATTGACTTGTTGGAGGAGAGAACAGCAAAATGAAGATTTCAAGCCAGTTCAGAATCACTAAAGGAAAGGATTCTATATTCCACAGTTCTCACCCACTATGGCAAACCCGGCAGTACTGAATTATTCTTTTGGACTTGAAAAACTGTATAATTTTTCTACCAATGCTTCTTCAGTACAGTATTTTCTTTGGAAGGCATATTTAATGTGAGTTCTTTCTGTTGTGGTAGTAGTTTTGACTAACACAAATATGACTTCAATGCAAGATATTTGTTCTCCCAGAAAGTGTTTCTAGAATAAAAATTTGAGATATAGCATACCAATGGAACTGAATTATTTTAGCACTCTGGAAACTCATGAGATTAAACGATACATGTAAGATTTGAATTTTTTGAATTTAACAAATGTAATTTATTGTTAGAAAATATAAAAATAAGATTTGAAGGTTTAGAAACCAATCTAAAAGCTGTATGTGTATATATAGAAGACGATGTTCCTATTTATTTCTGGGAAGAAAAATAGAATCCTTTAAAAGATGACTATTTTCTATCATCTGAAGATTACTTAGTAGAAAAAAATAATGTACATCTTAAGCAGCCATTTTAACTGAGTGAAACAATTAGGAGGTGATTCAAATTCTAATTTCTATCTTTTTGCTCATCAATTCATATCATGAAGTATGACCCAGAATTCCATTCCTAGGTGTAAATCCCAAGTTGGTATTCAAACAAAAATTCGTACTTCTTTGTTCATAGCATCACAATTCACAATAGCCAAAAGGTGGACACAACTCAAATGTTCACCAGCTAATGAACAGATAAACAAAACATGGTCTATCTATACAATGGATTTTACTCAGCCACAAAACGAAAGGTACATGCAACAACACAGCGAACCTCGAAAACATGAGACTAAGTGAAAGAAGTCAAAAAAAGTTCACATAGTGTACGAGTTTATTTATATGAAGCATTCAGAACAAGAAAATTCATGGAGACAAAAGCACAAATTAGCAGTCTGAGAGAATGGACAAAGTGGGAATGGAAGGTGACTTCTGCAGAGTGAGGGCAGTGTTGTGGAACAAGACTTTATGAATGAACTAAAAGCCACTGAACTGTGCATTTTTAAATAGTTAAAATGGTGAGTTGTATATTATATGACTGTTCATCGAAAGAAATGTATATCAATAAATTCATATCATGAGGACATGTGTTGGAAAGCACATGTACCATGAACCACTCGCCTTGTGTAATGGTAACTGCACATTGTGTTCATGTGGAAGCTGGGAACAGGGGCAGTGATGAGAAAACAAGAAGTGTGGACACTGCCGACTAAGCCAAAAGCACATGGAGCAGAAGAGCTGCCTTTTCCCTTAAAGGGGTAACAAGGAACCAACTCTCTACCACCAATCTGCCACTCAGCTGTTCATTACTATCCAAATCAACAAAAGAAGAGACACAAAAACAGCCTGCCATCAGGCAAGGGAGCACATAGAACTGAGATGGTCTACGCTAGTCCTGACTCATGCATGGTATCTGAGAAGTACATCCAGAGTATCCATCAAGGTCTGCAAGGAGATCAAACCAGTCAATCCTAAAGGGAATCAACCCTGAATATTCATTAGAAGAACTGATGCTGAAGCTGAAGCTCCAATACTTTGGCCACCTATGTGAAGAGTCGACTCATTGGAAAAGACCCTGATGCTGGGAAAGATTGAAGGCAGGAGGTAAAGGGGTTGTCAAAGGATGAGGTGGTGGGATGGCATCACCAAGTCAATAGATGTGAATCTGCACAACCTCCAGGAGATAGTGAAGGACAGGGGAGCCTGGCCTTGCATGCTGGACTGGCATGCTGCAGTCCATGGGGTCACAAAGAGTCAGACACGACTGAGTGACTGAACAACAACTGCAAAGCCAGTTGGTCTGGTTAGACTGTAGGTGAGGTTGCCTAGCAGACCCACAGATATGAAACTTTGATGGGAAGGGTGGTGGACAGGTAGCTGACCACTGAAGAAGCATAAACATGAGAACGAAGGCAGGGTATAAACAGGAAACTATGAAGTCAGGTTAAAGCAGCCTTTGCCAAATATATCTGGTCTCCGTTTCCCATTTTGGGAGTGCTGGAATCTCTCCTACTATCTCTCAGTTCATTTCATGAGTCACAGCGATGTGCAGATGAGGTAGAGGCAATGATAATTCATGAAGTTGCAACATCAGCACTGATTACACTGATGATCAAGGCAGTTTCCATTTGCTTAGTGAGGACTATGAGCCAGGCCTGAGCTAAGAGCTTTCAAAAGATACTCTCTTTTAGAGGTCACATACCCCTTAAGGCAGGCATATCCCACTCAGTGAGGACTTGAGAAAACTGAGACATGTCCAGGCAAAAGAACTCTCTCAAGGTCTCCCATATAGTTTCCAAACTGGTATTTGAAAGCCAGGAGTCTGATCGTAGAGCTCTTGTAATCACAAGTGCATGCATGCTCAGTTGTGTCCAACTCCTTGAGACCCCGTGGACTATAGCTCCCCGGCTCCTCTGTCCATGGACTTTTCTAGGCAGGAACACTGGAGTGGGTTTCCATTTTCTCCACCAGGGATCTTCCTGACCCAGGGATCAAATCCACATCTCTTGCATCTCCTGTACTGGCATGCAGATTCTTTACCAATGAACCCCCTGGGAATCTCACAGACACCCTCAATAGCAGTAATGCTTGCAGAAAGTTTTCAGGGAAAAGCTCAGAAGCCCTAACCTATACTAATCTGAACTGGAAGAAATATGCAAACTGAGTTTGAAAGGCTCAGTAGCAAATGAGCAAAGACAGTGTGAAAACCAGGGTGTGAGGCAATTTGAAGTAGGAGAGAAGGAGGTACCCCCAAAATAGACTGAACATTCTTTAATGCCATCTTGTGTTTACACAACAGTCACCCCCACTAAATTGAGAGCCCCTAGCAGGCGGGATTCCTGAGTTTTTCATTCTGGTGCAAGTACACTGTCTGTTTCCATGAGTCTTTAATAAATATTTTTGAATAAATAAAGTTGTACTTCTTGTATAGTGACTGTTAAGAATAATAGATGCTTCCCTGGTGTTCTAGTAGTTAAGAGTCTGCAATTCCACTGCAGGGGGCATGGGTTTGATCTCTGGTCTGGAGAGGTCACATAGCCATGAGGGGTGACCAAACGAAAAATCAGTTCAGTTCAGTTCAGTCGCTCAGTTGTGTCCGACTCTTGCGATCCCATGAATTGCAGCACACCAGGCCTCCCTGTCCATCACCATCTCCCGGAGTTCACTCAGACTCATGTCCATGGAGCTAGTGATGCCATTCAGCCTCTGTTGTCCCCTTCTCCTCCTGCCCCCAATCCCTCCCAGCATCAAAGTCTTTTCCAATGAGTCAACTCTTCGCATGAGGTGGCCAAAGTACTGGGGTTTCAGCTTTAGCATCATTCCCTTCAAAGAAATCCCAGGGCTGATCTCCTTCAGAATGGACTGGTTGGATCTCCTTGCAAAAAAATAGAATAACACAAATAGATAAAAATCAAATTTGCAGATTTGAAAAAAATAATAGTTGCTGTCACTTACTGAGATTTAACTTATGCTTATAAATGTGTACTTTATAAAACTTATATCTCATTTCTACCTCCAAGCAAATTAGGCTAATATAATTATAAGGAAACTAAAGCTCAAATAACTTTCCCAAATTCAACCATCAAATTAAAAGTGAACTGAATTTCAAACGCTAATCTCTATGACTCCAAATCCCAGGTGCTTTAACCTCTTCTATTTTCTATAATAAATGATCCATCCTTTAGTGAGAAGGAATTACTGATTATGCACATTTTAGAAGAGGGAAAATGAAAATTATAATGTAGTATCAGCTTTTAAAAGAATGAATGAAAAATTATACACGAACCTTGATTACAATTGTGTAAAAATTCATAGCATAAAAGGGAAACAGCAGGAAGTCTGGAAAATAAAACAGTTGTATAAAAATGGTGAAGCTATGGATAATTTTTAACATTGTGCTTAATTTTTCTACAATGTTATTTTGAGGGTAAATAAGATTTGAAGATAAATACAAGTGTAACAAAACAAATTATTATATGCACAGAAAGTGATTGCTTTAAACAGCATCGTTGCTTTTGAGCAGTGATTGTAGATCCAGGATAATTGTATGACATCTTGGGTACCATATTTTCCTAAAGATATGGCAAAGCTCTGTGAAACAGGAATTTTGAGTCTTTTTGAATTCTCTAGTTAAGATTAAAAATTTGAAAATATGATATACTATTCTCCTCAGCAAAACATTCAAAAATATCACTTGCTGTGAATATACTTTCAAACTAGTTTCTCCTTTCATATAATCTATGAAATATTCTCTCTCTCCATGTATATTAAGTTTTATTAGTTCTGAAAACGTCAACACCACCATCAGTCTTTCATCCTGGGCCCAGTTATCTTTTTAAAAGCCAGGTCAATATATGGCACTTCCTTCCTTAAGAACCCTCCAGCAAACATAAAAAATAGTCAGAAATTTAAGTCCTAATCTCTATTCCCTCCTACCCTCCTCCTTAGACCATATGCTCTCCTCAGAATTTGCCATTCACATTCCTCACATTCATGATTTCATGCCTTTCTTGTAATAGAAACTTAGTTTCAAATGCCTTGCCTCACTTATCAAATCTTGCCTCCTTCCTCAAGATTCAAGGGTATTGCTTCTCTTACACCATTAATAATATTGGACACCCTGGTTTAAATGACTTCACATGCTGTGATCTTGGTTCATAAACTTTGTATTGCTGCTGCTGCTGCTGCTAAGTCGCTTCAGTCGTGTCCAACCCTGTGTGACCCCATAGACTGCAGCCCACCAGGCTCCCCTGTCCCTGGGATTCTCCAGGCAAGAACACTGGAGTGGGTTGCCATTTCCTTCTCCAATGCATGAAAAGTGAAAGTGAAGTCGCTCAGTCGTGTCCAACTAGTAGCAACCCCATGGACTGCAGCCCACCAGGCTCCTCCGTCCATGGGATTCTCCAGGCAAGAGTACTGGAGTGGGGGCCATTGGCTTCAGTGCTCGTAACTACTACCTTTCAAAAGTTGCTCTCCAAATTTCCAGTTGTCTCTCTGGGAAATTAACTGGAGGCAAATGGTTTGGGATGGCAGGAACCTAGGCATTTTAAGTACATGTCAAGTGTTTAGCTCCAGCCCATGCTAAGTCCCAAGGAAAAGGAAAAATCAGTATCACAGATCCCATCTTTATTTAAAGTTTGGTATCTTTTTTCATCATGGATTTCCTTGCATTTATTTTGATGTTTAAGATATTATGTAAAATATTATTTATCTTGAATCCTGAGTTTCTTGGAATGCCTTCAGGCTTTGCACCCTACTCCTGGCCCTGCTTAACTGACACATAGGGGGCACTCAAAAACTCAGCTTGTATTGTGTTTAACTTCTATGTCAGTCTTATCCACATGACCTCAAAATTTAACTCCTTGAAGGCAGTGACTGTAGGCAATCCCTTTTGCCATCTTACTAACCCCTAGTCTCTATCTTTTCAGTTTGATCCTCAAAAAAGTGTTTTGACACTCCTCTCTCACTTTCAACTGTGATAGACTCATACTTCATAATGCCAATTAGAAGGTAACCCTTTATTATGAAGGACTTCCCAGGTGGTGCTAGTGGTAAATAACCAGCCTGCCAGTGCAGAAGACATGAGAGATGAGGGTTCAATCCCTGGGTTAGGATGATCCCGTGGAGGAGGCCATGGCAGCCCACTCCAGTATTCTTGCTTGGAGAATCCCATGGACTCAGGGGTCTGGAGGGCTACAGTTCATAGAGTCACAAAGAGTTGGACAAGAGTGAAGCAACTTATCATTCACATACTTCAAAATGAAAATCTTGCCATCTGACCATAGTTTTAACTTTTCATTAGATGCCAAATCATATTGTTTGTGATTAAAAAAAAAAAAACTGAAAAGTCAACTGTGTTTCCTCTAAATTCTGCCCCAAAGTTCCTCTTCATGGAAAGTTTTGAAGAACTATTTTTAGTTTCTTTCAAGGATGTCTTTGTCACTATAGTTAATCCTCCAAACACAACAGTGGAACTCCTGTTGTTAATGAGTCATGATACTTCATGGGACTGGAAAATATAGGCCAAGGATTTGTTTCAAAGTTTTCAAAGATAATTATCTTCCTTTGTGTACTCTTAGTGTTGGTATAGCCATTTGACCAAGTGAAGATCCTCTGCAGTGTAAAGAAGCTGTGAATTCATAAAGCCTAGGTTTACATTCTAGCTCCATCACTTAACAGCTGTGTGGTATTTGCAAGCAACAGAATCTCCCCAAAGCATATCTGAAAAATTTAGACAATAACAACACCTCTTCAAGGGAAAATTCTGTGTCTAGCAACCAGAAATTGCTCAATAAATACTAACTCTTATTTTTCATTGAATGCATGTATTTTAAGAACTACTAAATGCTAGGTGCTGGTCTAGGCATTAGAAACAAAAAGTCAGACCAAGCACAAAATCAGTGATTGTTAAATTAAGCTATATGCACTGAGCACCTACCATGTAAGGCAGTCTACCAGGAAATGTAGGAAAACAGAGGAATGAGACAAAATCTCAACCTTTAAGGCATTAGTATAGAAATGTTATTCATTTGAAAAAAAAAGGAAAGGCTACCAATAATTTAAGAAAATGATAAATGTGATTTTGTTAAGGATGAACCAAACAATATAATGTTATTTCCAATTTAGTGTAAGGCCTAGAGGGATTTTTTCTTTTCTTTTCTTTTCTTTTTCTTTTTTGCATCGTTGCATCATTTTTTTTCCATCATTCACTATTTGTGAAACAAATAGTTTATTTCAGAATACTGTAAAAAAATAAATTAGACTGAGAGAAGATACAGATTCTGGCCACAATCTGTACTAGTAATGATAGCTTGGTGAAATGATTTCACTTTCCACTATTAAAATGGGGTTGCTCAGAGTTTTAGGTGAAATAAGCTTAGCTGGCTTGTTAGCTTAGGTACTTTCGAAAGCAGATGAATGATAGAATGAGAAACACAGAGATTTATTGGGGAAATCCCTGTGCATGTGTTATAGAATGAACTGTGTTCTACTATAAATCAAATGATGAAGTCCTAAACCCTAATATCTCAGAATGTAACAGCTTTTGGAGACAGGGACTTTCAGTAGGTGATTAAACTGAAATGAGGTCATGGGAGATATCCTTATAAAAGGAGATTAGAGACCACAGGGGGCTTGGCCAAGATGGCAGAGTAGGAAAACCCTGAGCTCACCTCCTCATAGGCACAATGAAATTACAACTATTTAAAGGGCAACTATTAATGAGAAAGACTGGAATCTACCAGAAAATATCTTCTACACTAAAGATATAAAGAAGGAAAGAAGGGACCACAACAAAAAGAGTAGGAGAGGTGGAGTCATGGTATAATCAAGACCATGGTATAATCAAGACCATATACCCACGTGGTCAAACCGTAGGGGAGAATAATCACAACTGCAAAGGTTCTCTCCAAGGAATAAGGGGTCTGAGGACCACACTTGATTCCCTAGCCCAGGGTGCTGCATCAGGAAGATAAGCCTGCAGAACAAGTTTGGTTTTGAAGGCCAGCATGGTTTTTTTTTTTTTTTTTTCAGAAGACCCAGAGCACTGTGGGAAACAAAGATCCTCCCTTCCCTTTTTTTCTTTTCTTTTTACTGAAGTACAATTACTTAACAATTATAGTCCATATAGTCCACAGGGTTGCAAAGAGTCAGATACGACTGAGGTGATTTAGCATGCACACACAGCCATACAACCACATGAATGAGCCATAAGTATACATATGTTCTCCCATTCTTAAGCCTCCCCTCTAGGTCATCACAGGGCACCAAGCTGAGGTCTCTCTATTATACAGCAGCTTCCCACTAGTTATCTATTTTACATAGGGTAGTATATATATATATATATATATATATATATATATATATATATCAATAATACTCTTTCAATTCATCCCACCCTCTCATTCCCCTGCTGTGCCCACATGTCTGTTCTCTGGGTCTGCATCTTTACTCATTGATAGATGAATGGATAAAGAAGAAGTGGTGTATATATTTACAATGAAATATTACTCAACCACAAAAAGGAATGAAGTCGGGTCATTCATAGAGATGTGGATGAACCTAGAGTCTGTTATACAGGGAGAATAAAGTCAGAAAAAAGAAAAACAAATATTCTATGTTAACGCACATATATATGGAATCTCTTATTTTCTAGATTCATTTTTAAGACTAAATCAGTTTTTAAAGATTGCACATAAAAGTTCTGAGACTTAGAGCAGAGCAGTAAGTAGTTTAAAAGGAGCCTGGGTCAGGCCCACCTGCTGATCTGCAAACTCTCCCAGAGAGGTAGGAGGCAACTCGAGCTCATGGTGAGGACACGGACACTGGAGGCAGCCGTTTGGAGAGCTCATGCTACCATGCAGACCCAGGTGCTGGCAAATGCCACTTGAGAATCCTCCCTGTAGCTTGTTAGGCTCTGGTCCCAGCCACACCGCTACTGCCCAACCTGTGTGTACCAGTCCTGGGATGCCTCAAACCAAACAACTGGCTGGGAGGGCCACAGACCCAGCCATCAGAAGTCAGGCTGTGTTACAACCTCATGAGCTTACAGCTATCCTTGGATATGCCTCTGTGCATTAGAGCCCAGGACACAGCCCCAAGCACCAGTGTGCAGGCACTAGACTTAGGACCACTGAGCCCGTGTATTCAGAGATCCCAGGACCTGGCCCCACCAACAGGCAGGCAACAACCCCAGGACATCATGGGTCCCGGCCCCAAGTGGATATGGGCCCCAGGACAACCACATCCCTGCATCCTGCTGAGGCAGGAACCAGGAACCCACCAGGGGCCAGAGCCTGCCCTAGGACCCACTGTACCCTGGTCTTGACCACCAGAAGGCCAACATCAGCTCTAAGACATGCTGGTCTCCTCAGCCAGCAGCCCGGGGATCCAGCCCCCTGAACCAGGGGTCAGCCCAAGTTTGGAACACCACAGACCTCCTCCACATCATATGTATCAGGAACTGGCCCTACCCACGGTGATCCAATCCAGCTCTGGAACCGTAGGGCTCTGCACCAAAGACCCCAGGACATAACTCTGCACACCAGTGGACTGGCACCAGTCCCAGGGCTTGAAGTCTCCTACCAATGGACCGGGATCTCCTGAGCACTGACCTCACCCACCAGCAGACAGACACTGGCCCCCTCCACCCCTGACTATGGCAGTCCCACAGCTTGCCTTGTCAGGACCCAACCAACATACCTACATGCTGGCATCTACCCTGGGACCCCACAGGCTCCAACCCTGCTCACCACCAGGCCAGCTCTAGTTCTGGGACAAATTGCACCCCTCAGGCAGTGTCTCCAGGAACCAACCCCACCTACCAGCTGGCTGACATCATCTTTGGGACACTCAGGGTCCTATCATCAGAAGCCCAGGGACACAGCTCCACCCCACCAGTGAGCTGGCACTTGTATGGGGACCACCACACCAGCCCCACTTACTAATAGGCTGACACCAATCCACAAAATCCTAGGGCTTGGTCCCATCCACTAGGGGTCAACAGTAGGTATGAGATACCGGGGACTGCACAGCCAGCCAATCCCAGATCTGCCCCACTCACTAGCAGGCCAGCACTAGTTTGGGATACTATAGGAACCACAGTCAGCTGTGTCAGGGACAGGCCACACTCCCCAGTGATACTAGACCCAGGAACCCCAGCACTGCAACCACATACTCCAGAACCCTGCTCTGCCCACCAACGAGCCATCACTAGGTCCAAGACCCTCCTGGGCTTAGCAGCCTGCCACCCCATGACCCGGCCAAGTTAATCAGCTGCCAGCAGCCTCTGTACTAGGCAGGACTTGGCAACCAACCAGACCAGGGGCCATCCACACCTATGAAACTACCCACAACAGTTAGCCCACCAAAACAGAGGTACCATGCAGTCCACACTGGGGCATCCCAGCACATAGAGCTCTGGTGAATAAAGGGGAGTGTGCTACTGGAGTGCACAGGACATCTCCTATAAAAGGTCAGTTCTCCAAGATTAGGAAATATAACCAACCTACCAAACAGGTAGAAATGGAAAGAGTAGATTAGGCAAAAAGAGGTAATAGAACATGTTTCAAGTGAAGAAACAAGATAAAACCCTAGCAAAGAAACTAAGTGGAAAAGGCAATCTACCCAATAGGAGCTCAAGGCGATGATCATAAAGCCAATAAAAGAAACTTGGGAAAAGAATGGATGAAGAGTGTGAAAAAAGTTTTCAAGAAAAAAGTAGAAAATTTAACAAACCATAAAACAGAGATGAAGACTACAATAGCTGAAATAAAAAATAGACTAGAAGGAATACACAGTAGATTAAATGATACAGCAGAATGGATCAGCAAGCTGAAAGACATGGCAGCAGAAATCACTGAGGCTGAACATAAAAAAGAATGAAATGAGGACAATTTAAGAGGCCTCTACTATACACATACAGCATATGGTCAAGCATGCTAATATTCACATCATAAGGGTCCCAGAAAGAGAAGGAAGAAAAGGGCAGAGAATGTATTTGAAGACGCAATAGCTGAAAACTTAATAAAGGAAACAGACTTCTAAGCCCAGGAAGCACAGAGAGTCCCAAACAGGAGCAACCCAAACAGGACCACACAAAGACATGTTGTAATTAAAATGGCAAAGATTAAGGCAAAGAGATAATATTAAAAGCAGCAAGGGAAAAGCAATAAGTTATATATGAAGGAACTCCCATTAGGCTATCAGCTGGCTTTTCAGCAGAAATTCTGTAGGCCAGAGAGAGTGGCATGACACATCTAAAGAGATAAAAGGGAAAAACCAAGAAATAGTCTATCCAGCAAAGTTTTCATTCGTTTTGACTGAACAATCAAAAGGGTTACAGACTAGTAAAAGCAAAAAGAGTTCATCACTACCAAATGAACTTTACAAGAAATGTTGAAGGAATTTCTCTAAACAAACAAAAAAAAAGGTAATAAGTAGAAACATGGAAATTATTAAAGGAAGAATCTCATCAGTAAAGGCAAATCATTATATAGCAAATATATAGTAGTAAAGGTAATAAATTAATCACTTGCAAAGCTAATAGGAAAGTTAAAAGACAAAGTAGTGTAACTGTCTATGTGTGCAATAAGTAGTTAAAAGGTACAAAAAGCAAAGATATTAGTATGATGTCAAAAGCAGTAACCATGAAGGGAGAGAGGGAAATACAGGGTTATATTGTCGTGTGCAGATTCCAGATGTGTGGCAGCTGGAAGCCATCAGCTTATACACTTCTTGCAGGAGGCTCTTTCCTGGAGGGAAATTTGGGTGGTGTGCCTCCATGACTGAAAATGCTAAAGGACACTAGTGGGCTCCAGAAATCCCATCCCCATAACGGTGCTACAACATAGCCCTCTGCTATACAACGATAAAATGTGAAGGGTCCTCTCTGTACAAGAAACTTTGATAACTGACCTTCCTTGATGCCTCCCATTTCACTGCTAGAAATTTATCCACGTGGTTTAAGATGTATATTTCCAGTAATCTCTAACAATACTAGCTGCATTAACATCATACCTGTGTTTTTAACTGCTTTACTATTTTGGCTTTAGGGAAAACTATACAATTCTTCACAAGAGAAAATGGGAAAGTACACATGAATGGGAGCACACATTCCTATCATTTTTGTGATGTATTCAGTAAAATTTATAGTCAATAAAGGCCAATGAAGTCTTTTTAGCTGGTAACAATATACAGAAGATAAAAGAAGAAAAAACCAAGATCTACTAATTTTGATAGTTTAAGAAACATTAGTGTAGTACAATCCAGTTATGAATTTATATTTTGTCCTATAAGCTGTGAAAGTGGACCCATGTGAGCTCCCTTCCCTTGAGGCCTTCCAGTTATAGAGTATTCATTATTGGTTTAACATGGTCATTTTCCTTAACTAGAAAATGTAGTCTAGTTAGTTAAATATATTTTCATTAATAGTGAGGTTAAATATATCCTGACTTGGGGTAAGTAATTTTCAAATATTTTAAGTGAAACAAAATGACTTGCTTTAAAAGATTTTACAGTACAAATTTTATTTTTTTCTTATGATTCAGTAGGCCCTTGGGAAGATTGTATTGCCCTCAAAGTCACTATGAAAAACTACAAAGAGAAAGGAGGAAAGAACTGGCATTCATTGGGAACTAACTTTGTGCAAGAAACTGTATAAGGTACTCCCTACATATTATCTCACCGACATCCTAGATAGACACCCCCAATTTTTATATAATGAAACTGAATCTCAGACACATAAATGATAGGCTTGGAACATCATAGTTAGAGAGAGACAGAATCGAGAGGCTTAAGCAAATTGAGTCTGATTTTTATTGTTTAGGAAATGTGGTTGATAGTAATAGTGAAGAAGGCAATGGCACCCCACTCCAGTACTCTTGCCTGGAAAATCCCATGGATGGAGGAGCCTGGTGGGCTGCAGTCCATGGGGTCGCTAAGAGTCCGACACGACTGAGTGACTTCCCTTTCACTTTTCACTTTCATGCATTGGAGAAGGAAATGGCAACCCACTCCAGTGTTCTTGCCTGGAGAATCCCAGGGACGGGGGAGCCTGATAGGCTGCCGTCTCTGGGGTCGCACAGAGTTGGACACGACTGAAGCGACTTAGCAGCAGCAGTAATAGTGAGAGTGGCTAAAAAACGACAACATTTTTTAAAGAGTGGCATTTTACTCTCGCAGAAATAAAAGTCCAGAGATAAGCTGCTTAGTGCTGGCACAGCAGCTCCGTGTGGTGGTTATGGATCCAGGACCCGTCTATCTGTCCGTTTAGCCCTCCATAGTACTGGTTTCATGATCACGGATGGATATGGATGCAAGAGTGCTAGCCATTACAACCATATTCCAGGGAGGGAAAAAAAAGAGAAGACCAAGGTACCCCAAGGGTAAACCTCTCAAGTGAGCCAGCACCGTTTAAGATATCCAGGACTGCCCTAGTGATCCAGTGATTAAGAATCCATCTCCCAATGCAGGGGCCATGGGCTCGATCCTGGATCTAGGAAGAGCCCACATGCCGAAGAGAGTAAGTCCAAATGCCACAACTGCTGAGACCGCGCGCTCCACAAGCGGCAGCCCCCACAGTGAGAAGCCCGCACACTGCAACAAAGAGTAGACCCTGCTCGCTTGTCTGCAAGCAGTTGCAAAGGAGGCTGGGCATTTCGCTACCAGAATCAAGTTGGAAGAAAAAAGGGAAAAGACTGTTGTGTAGTCTGCCCTAGGTGCACAGCCCATGCCATGTTGGCTTTGTCACGCTGTCAAAGGATAAAGAAAGTAGGGGCGGGCTGAAACTAGGATTTTTCAGCTGGTGAGATGACTCCTTCCAGTTGAGAATTGTGTTCTTATTAAAAGTCTATTGCTTATGCACATAAATTGTAAATTTTAGGTGTTTTGATGGGGAGACAGCAGTTATCTGACGTATTTTGAGCAGAAATTCTAGTGACCTTGATGAGTGAAAAGGTAACTAAAACTTAAATTCCTTGAACAATCGCCAAACCCTTTAATTGACTGGCTACCTAAAGAACTTTGGAGTATATTCCTAGAAAATAAATGAGACTAGAACTGTTTCACTTTATAAATTAGCATAGTTAAATAATCTCATTTGTGGTAACCTAGCATCTCTCATTATGAATGGGGAACTGGATTTTTTTTTTTTGCTTTAAAATTAGATAACCCAATTTAGTTACATAAATGTAGAGTTTTATAAATATCTTAATTTTATATTATGCTTATATG
This sequence comes from Nanger dama, assembly GCA_917880005.1. Lineage (NCBI taxonomy): Eukaryota > Metazoa > Chordata > Mammalia > Artiodactyla > Bovidae > Nanger > Nanger dama. The sequence continues at coordinate 39,111,124 of CAKJTW010000008.1, forward strand.
TGCTTTAAATGCAAATAAGTGTTCTTGTAAGGATCATACAAGCAAAGAATGTTGGAAGTTCTAGGATCCACTTTCTGATAAGCATGAAGAGGAAACAGACAAGCACCAGAGTCAGCAGAGACAGTGGTCTGTGGGTACCATTACATGCAGTAGCTGTGATGCTAGATTCAATGTCTGTGTCAGCAATTGAGTCAGCAGAATCGTCTCCACTGGGAGACACAAAGTAATTTGGGCATTTTTCCCAGGTGTATAGCCTCTAATCCTTTGTCCCCTATAAAAATTCTTAAAATAAATTCCTTTTCTGTCAGAAGTAGAAGAAGATCTATATATCATGAAGGATATATCTTATTTTATAGATGGAAAAAGTAATATCAATACGGTTTATAACATCTGGTGAGTGTGATGTGTTATAGAGTAAAACAGGTATGAATTAAGGGATTGTAACCAATCTGCTAGACAACATGTGCCAGCAGGAGTCAGGAGGATATAGGTGTTGATGGGTCCTGGGGCTGCTGACAAGGTAGGTGGAACATAAAGTTGGATAAAGGGGAGCTCATTGTTAGAGAAGCCCTTTTCCATGATAAGGAATTAAAATGAGGGCAAAGTTTTAAGGCGGTAATGATAACACAGAGTTAGATGGCTCTTCTAAGCTTGGAGAAAGCAATGACTCAAACTAAATGAATTAGAAATGCCCAAACTGTCATGTTAGCTAATCAAACCAGAAACAAAAAAAAAGCTCAGAATAGCAAGTATGCTTATGATGCGTATATTGTGAAAGCTTGAAAATCCAACAGCCAACTATGTTTTGTGTGAGGACACAGAAATCATAGAGAGTGCTAGATTATGCAATGCAACAGGGTATACACTGATGAACAAGACACAGAGTCATCGAAAAGCTCGGTGATGATTGTCCTTTTTAGATGAAGGCTAACAGGAAATGCTAGAACAAACGAGGCTCCATAAGAGTGATAAGAAGGCAATGGCACCCCACTCCAGTACTCTTGCCTGGAAAACCCCATAGACGGAGGAGCCTGGTGGGCTGTAGTCCATGGGGTCGCTAAGAGTTCGGACACAACTGAGCGACTTCACTTTCACTTTTCACGTTCATGCATTGGAGAAGGAAATGGCAACCCACTCCAGTATTCTTGCATGGAGGATCCTAGGGATGGGGGAGCCTGGTGGGCTGCCATCTATGGGGGTCGCACAGAGTTGGACACGACTAAAGCGACTTAGCAGTAGCAATAAAAGTGATAAGGATGATAGAATATTGGCAGTAATTCCAAGTGGTACTTAACTGTTAATTGTGCCTTGATTCAGGCACAGTTAACTTGGGCTTCCCTTGTAGCTCAGATGTTAAAGAATCTGCCTGCAATGCAAGAGACCTGGGTTCAATCTCTGAGTTGAGAAGATTCCCTGGAAAAGGAAACGGCAACCCTCTCCAGTATTTGTGCCTGGAGAATTCCATGGACAGAGGAGCCTGGCAGGCTATATAGTTCATGTAGTCACAAAGAGTTGAATGTGACTGAGTGACTAATACATACACACACACACTATTAACTTACTATTATTATAGTAAAATAGTGGCAACCAGGGAGATTTGACATGCAGAGAACTGTAGAAATAGTTAAAAGAACACAACATCATATAGCTCAAAAGCAAAAGCAAAAAAAAAACAAAACAAAACAAAACGATCTGATTTAAAAAACAGGCAGAGGATCTGAATAGCTGTTTTTCAAGGAAGATACACAGATGGCCAACATGTTCCTGAAAAAGTGCTCAGCATCACTAATCATTCAGTTCAGTTCAGTTCAGTTCAGTCGCTCAGTCATGTCCGACTCTTTGAGACCCCATGAACCGCAGCACGCCAGGCCTCCCTCTCCATCACCAACTCCTGGAGTTTACCCAAACCTATGTCCATCAAGTCGGTGATGCCATCCAACCAGCTCATCCTCTGTCGTCCCCTTCTCCTCCTGCCTCCAATCCCTCCTAGCATCAGGGTCTTTTCCAATGAGTCAGCTCTTCGGATCAGGTGGCCAAAGTACTGGAGTTTCAGCTTCAGCATGAGTCCTTCCAATGAACACCCAGGACTGATCTCCTTTAAAATGGACTGGTTGGAACTCCTTGCAGTCCAAGGGACTCTCAAGAGTCTTCTCCAACACCACAGTTCAAAAGCATCAATTTTTCAGTGCTCAGCTTTCTTTATAGTCCAACTCTCACATCCATACATAATCACTGGAAAAACCATAGCCTTGACTAGACTATTAGGGAAATGCAAATCAAAATCACAGTGAGAACTCGTCTCAAGAAATAACAATTTCTTGCAAATATGTGGAAAAAAGTGAACCCTTGAGAATTATAAATTAATACAACCAGAATGTAAAACAGTATGTAGGTTATTAAAAAAAAAAAAAAAAAAAACCTACCGTATGACCCAGCAATTCATCTTGTGGTTATTTATTAGAAGAAAGTGAAAACACTAATTTGAAAGTGTTACCACCCACCAAGTTCAGTGCACCAATTTTTACAATAGCCAAGATAGAGAAACAACCTGTGTCCATCAATAGATGAATGGTTAAAGAAAATGTGGAGTATATACACAATGGAATATTATTCAGCCATAAAAAGAAGGGAGTCTTGTCATTTGCTACAACGTGGACTGACCTTGAGAGTATATGCAAATGAAATGTCATACAGAGAAAGATGAGCACCATATGATTTACTTATATGTGGAATCTAAAAATAAAATCTTTTAAAAGGCTGGAACTCAACACTCTGATGATACAAGTCAGATCTTTTGCTACTTCTGCCAGAAGTAGCAGAGTCTATCTTCTGCTAGAGTTTGAGGGGTTTATTTTGTTGTTGCTGTTGTTATATGGATCAAGCAATATTCTAGTGGGTTATCCATAAATTTTGTCACTGGGGAAACACAATCAATTAATCTCTGCCAAAGGTCTTTGTAGACCAAGGCATTCTGACTATTAGTACGTCCCTGCTGCTCTACACGGTAGCAAGCTGTCGGCACCTTATTTTAGAAATTAACTGCTGCCTCCCAGACTCTGCTACTCTGCAATACTTTCAGTTCCATTGAAATCAAGGGGTGCCTTGGATGGCCCACATGCCAGCTGAGAGTCACCAGAGTACAAAGCAAGAAAAGCACATCAGAACTAGGAAGAAAACTCCCTTCCAGCACCCTCTGGACAGTCGCTTGATTAAAGGAATGTCTAGGCCCCTTGAGGAAGCGTCCTGTAACACTGCCACAAATCTTCCTCCAAGCCTTCGAGCAAAGCTCAACTATATGCAAGGTGGCAGAAGAAAAGCCTTTAAAAGATGCAGTGTCAGCATCACATGCAAAATAATAAATGGCAAATTTGGAGCTGAAAGGCAATAGAATGATAATTGTCTCACTTAAGAATGTTGCTTTGCAAAATAGAAAGCCCAGAGATAAATCCACACACCTATGGACACCTTATCTTCGACAAAGGAGGCAAGAATATACAATGGAGTAAAGACAATCTCTTCAACAAGTGATGCTGGGAAAACTGGTCAACCACTTGTAAAAGAATGAAACTAGATCACTATCTAACACCACACACAAAAATAAACTCAAAATGGATTAAAGATCTAAACGTAAGGCCAGAAACTATAAAACTCCTACAGGAGAACATAGGCAAAACTCTCTCCGACATAAATCACAGCAGGATCCTCCATGATCCACCTCCCAGAATACTGGAAATAAAAGCAAAAATAAACAAACAGGATCTAATTAAAATTAAAAGCTTCTGCACAACAAAGGAAACTATAAGTAAGGTGAAAAGACAGCCTTCTGAATGGGAGAAAACAATAGCAAATGAAGCAACTGACAACTAATCTCAAAAATATACAAGCAACTTATGCAGCTCAACTCCAGAAAAATAAACGATCCAATCAAAAAATGGGCCAAAGAACTAAATAGGCATTTCTCCAAAGAAGACATACAGATGGCTAACAAACACATGAAAAGATGCTCAACATCACTCATTATCAGAGAAATGCAAATCAAGACCACAGTGAGGTACCATTTCACACCAGTCAGAATGGCTGTGATCCAAAAAGTCTACAAGCAATAAATGCTGGAGAGGATGTGGAGAAAAGGGAACCCTCTTACACTGTTGGTGGGAATGCAAACTAGTACAGCCACTATGGAAAACAGTGTGGAGATTCCTTTAAAAATTGCAAATAGAACTGCCTTATGACCCAGCAGTCCCACTGCTGGATATACACACCAAGGAAACCAGAATTGAAAGAGACACATGTACCCCAATGCTCATTGCAGCACTCTTTATAATAGCCAGGACATGGAAACAACCTAGATGTCCATCAGCAGATGAATAGATAAGAAAGTTGTGGTACATATACACAATAGAGTATTACTCAGCCCTTAAAAAGAATAAATTTGAACCAGTTCTAATGAGATGGATGAAACTGGAGCCGATTATACAGAGTGAAGTAAGCCAGAAAGAAAAACACCAATATAGTATACTGACACATGTATATGGAATTTAGAAAGATAGTAATGATGACCCTGTATGTGAGACAACAAAAGAGACACAGATGTATTGAATGGACTTTTGGCCTCTGAGAGAGAGGGAGAGGGTGGGATGATTTGGGAGAATGGCACTCAAACATGTATACTATCATGTAAGAAACAAAGCGCCAGTCTACAGGATACAAGATGCTTGGGGCTGATGCATGGGGATGATCCAGAGAGATGGATACGGGGTGGGAGGTGGGAGGGGGTTTCAGGATTGGGAGCTCGTGTACACCTGTGACAGATTCATGTCAATGTATGACAAAACCAATACAGTATTGTAAAGTAGAATAAAGTAAAAATAAAAGTAAAAAAATAATAAGAAGAATGTTGCTTTGAACAATTTATCAAGTATCATGGAATCCTGCCTCCATTGAGTAGGGCCCAGAAGAGTAAAGGGAACTCTAGCTGGTCTTGGGCTTCCCTGATAGCTCAGTTGGTAAAGAATCCACCTGCAATGCAGGAGACCCCAGTTTCATTCCTGGGTTGGGAAGATCCTCTGGAGAAGGGATAGGCTACCCACTCCAGTATTCTTGGGCTTTCCTGATGGCTCAGCTAGTAAAGAATCCACCTGCAATGTGGGAGACCTGGGTTCGATCCCTGGGTTGGAAATATCCCCTGGAGAAGGGAAAGGTTACCCACTCCAGTATTCTGGCCTGGAGAATTCCATGGACTGTATAGTCCATGGGGTCACAAAGAGTCGGACACTTTCACTGAGCGACTTTTACTAGCAGGTCTAGGATGTGGTACAAACAGCAATGGACCACATATGTAGCAGTGTTTGGGATTTAAAGATACTTTAAATGATACTGTATTGAATTATGATCAATCTGAAAGAAGAATCACATCTTTAACACTAGGATCATACAATAAGCCATATCATTTGCAGTAGTCTTCCCCATTCTGTTGTTTTCCTCTGTTTCCTCTGAGGAAAACTTTCTGATCACTGAGAAAGGCTTTCTTATCTCTCCTTGATATTCTTTGGAACTCTGAATTCAAATGGAAATATCTTTCCTTTTCTCCTTTACTTTTGCTTCTCTTTTTTCACAGCTATTTGTAAGGCCTCCTCAGACAGTCATTTTGCTTTTTGCTGAGGCTGAAACTCCAATACTTTGGCCATCTCATGTGAAGAGTTGACTCACTGGAAAAGCCTCTGATGCCAGGAGGGATTAGGGGCAGGAGGAGAAGGGGACGACAGAGGATGAGATGGCTGGATGGCATCATCGACTCGATAGACATGAGTTTGAGTGAACTCTGGGAGTTGGTGATGGACAGGGAGGCCTGGTGTGCTGCGATTCATGGGGTTGCAAAGAGTAGGACATGACTGAGCAACTGAACTGAACTGACTAATGATAAACTTACTGTCAGTTCAGTTCAGTCCAGTTCAGGAGCTCAGTCATGTCTGACTCTTTGCTGCCCCATGGACTGCAGCACACCAGGCTTCCCTGTCCATCATCAACTCCTGGAGCTTCCTCAAACTCATGCCCATTGATTCAGTGATGCCATCCAACCATTTCACCCTCTGTCATCACCTTCTCCTCCCGCCTTCAATCTTTCCCAGCATTAGGGTCTTTTCCAAGAAGTCAGTTCTTCGCAGCAGGTGGCCAAAAGTATTGGAGTTTCAGCTTCAGCATCAGTCCTTCCAATGAATATTCAGGACTGATTTCCTTTCGGATGGACTGGTTGGATCTCCTTGCAGTCCAAGAGACTCTCAAGAATCTTCTCCAACACCACAGTTCAAAAGTATCAATTCTTCAGCACTCAGCTTTCTTTATAATCCAACTCTCACATCCACACATGACCAGTGGAAAATCCAAAGCTTCAACTAGACAGACCTTTGTTGGCAAAGTAATGTCTCTGCTTTTTAATATGCTGTCTAGGTTGGTCACAACTTTTCTTCCAAGGAGCAAGCGTCTTTTAATTTCATGGCTGTAGTCACCATTTGCAGTGATTTTGGAGCCCCTCAAAATAATGTCTGCCACTGTTTCCATTGTTTCCCCATCTATTTGCCATGAAGTGATGGGTCCAGATACCATGGTCTTCATTTTCTGAATGTTGAGCTTTAAGCCAACTTTTTCACTCTCCTCTTTCACTTTCATCAAGACACTCTTTAGTTTTTCTTCGCTTTCTGCCACAAAGGTGGTGTCATTTGCATATCTGAGGTGATTGGTATTTTTCCCAGCAATCTTAATTCCAGCTTGTGCTTCATCCACCCCAGGGTTTCTCATTATGTACTCTGCATATAAGTTAAATAAGCAGGATGACAACATACAGCCTTGATGTACTCCTTTCCCGTTTGGAACCAGTCTGTTGTTCCATGTCCGGTTTGAACTGTTGCTTCTTGACCTTGATACAGATTTCTCAGGAAGCAGGTCAGGTGGTTTGGCATTCTCATCTCTTGAAGAATTTTCCACATTTTGCTGTGATCCACAGTCAAAAACTTACTGTCTGGAGCAAGCAAATCTGAATGTTAAGTGCATGCAATTAGCTGCAGTAGATGCTTGGGTGTAACACCCAGATTCACTCTTTATTATCAAGTTACCCATTCCATTAGCATCCAGAGGTATTATCTGTTGATGGCTCAGAGCTGTGTCCCTTCCTAGGAACTATTCTCAGTTCAACTGTATACACCTCGCCTGATAGATGTGGGACCACAGGGTAAGAATACCCTTATTCTAGGTTGGAACACCTTAGAAAGTTCATCCCAGCTGTATGATCTCTTTGTAACTACATAGTAGATCTCTAATGTAAGTTATATGTAATAAGAGAAAAGAATTTAAATATAAAAAGTAAAAATATTAAAATTTTGTATATTTGGGTAATAATAAAACTAGGATACCTAAATTAAGAGCAGACAAATTAGACTTTAGACCAAAAGCATTAATAAAGATAAAGGAAGAAGGATCACTAAGGATAAACAGTTCAGCTAACCAGAAAAACATACAACTTTAAACTGACATGAACCTAATTAATAACTTCATAAGGTGTAAAGTAAAAAAATGGGCAGAATTATCAAAGAATTTTATAAATTTATGGTGATAGTGAGAGACAATATCACTATTTGATACATCAAGCATAACTAAAATATTATGATGCAGAAGACTTAAACAACACAATTAACAACCACCTGTGAATAAATTAAAATGATTATTACCAAAAACTCTCTGACCACAATGCAATTGTCAGAATTTTAAATGTTAGCCTCCAAAACTCCCAAATATAAAATTTTCAAACATTTGAAAATTAAAAAGCAATTAATGGCACATAGGAAAACAGAATAGAAATTAGAAAACATTTAACATTTAATATCCATTAAAATACTACATATAAAAACTTATGGGATACAAAGAGAGCAACATTTATAGAAAAACATAAAACTAGCCTTAAATACACATTTTAGAGATAAGGCTAAAAGTAAATGAGTTAAGCATCTATCTAATTAAGAAGCCATGACTAAGTTGGGATATCCCTAGGAATTCAAGGTTAACTTAACATTAGAACTTTGATTAATGTAGCTGATTACATTAAAATAAAAATCATGTGATGCATCTTAATACAGGGAAAAAGCACAGTAGATAAAATGCAATATTCACTCGTGTTAAATACTCTTAGCGCACAGAAGTGGAACTTCCTTAACTTGATAACACACATCAAAAAAACCTCACAGCAAAGATTTAAGATAATGATAAAATCTTAAAGTATTCCATTTAAGATCAGATCTTGGCCATCACTATTTCAATTCAACACAGTACTTGTAATCTTATCTTAAATACTAAGTTGATAAGAAAATCATAAGAGGTATACAAAAGCATGAAAAAGAAGAGGAAAAAACATATAACATATTGTTATATGAGGACAATATTATTGTCTACAGAGAAAATTCCCAATAATCTACAGAAAATTAATTTAATCAATCATAAATATATTTTATCCAAATACTATAATGGAAAGTCAGTTTGTTTTTAGTCAACCAGATTAAAAAAAAAGAAACTTAGACACTGGGAATTCCATTTTGATAATTCAACAAAAAATGATCATGTAATGTTGCTGGTGAATGAAAGCTCTGTGACCTTATCCATCCTGAAGACAAGTTGTGCCAGGGTAGGAGCCCCGAAACTGTGATTTTTATTGCAATGAAAGTTAACTCCATCTTTCATGTCCATTTTCTCTGTATGGAGCCAAGAGTGGGGCCAAGGTGAGGCCAAGAATACCAAGGCTTTTGTAGGTGGGATAGAACTTGGCACATTTGAACTTAGGAATTTGTTCTTCCCCTCTTTAGTGCCTGTGGAGCTCTTTGCTGCACAGTCTTTGTAGAGCAGAATGGAGGAGGAACTGATTCCTTTGGAATAGCTGTGATTTTAGGATTACATAGGAGCCACAGAGGTCATAGGAAAATAAAACTGTTAAAATGATGTCAAGGTTTGATTTAACCCCACTAAACCCAGAGATTTCCAAGTGCTTAAAAAGCTTTATTTGTAAATAACTATCCATTTAACTTGGTGTAAATTCTCATGCAGAGAGAGACTGCAGTTTTTGCAGGCATCTATGATTTATCATGATTTTTTTCTCCCAGGAGTAAAAGCAGACTATCAGCAACATAAGAACACAAACTGAAAGAAGGAAAAATACATAGCTTAGCCTTTTTTCATCCTCATATATTTAGTCAATTCTAAACAGTCTTTTCGGAGAAGGCAATGGCACCCCACTCCAGCACTCTTGCCTGGAAAATCCCATGGATGGAGGAACCTGATAGGCTGTAGTCCACGGGGTCACTGAGAGTCGGACACGACTGAGCGACTTCACTTGCACTCTTCACTTTCATGCACTGGAGAAGGAAATGGCAAGCCACTCCAGTGTTCTTGCCTGGAGAATCCCAGGGATGGGGGCGCCTGTTGGGCTGCTGTCTATGGGGTCACACAGAGTCAGACACAACTGAAGCGACTTAGCGGCAGCAGCAGCTACATAACCCTAGATCTTAAAAGAGGAATGGATACTTAAGCGGAAAAGCTTACAACATATAATCTACCCTATCCCATTTACAGATGAGCAGTCTGATTACAAGACAGAAAACCTTGATGAGCAAAATGGCGCAAGCAATTTCTGTGGAAAACTGGAGAGCATCTATCCTTTCCAGGAAGTAGTGACTACCTGGATACTGCTGATTGTTGCACTAGGAATTGTGGACCCAGTAGGACCATTCTTCTGATGTTTTCATGAGAAGCCAGAAATCCAGATTTTTATGTGAAATCCATTGATTTTTAAATATTGGTTAATTTTTTTCCCACAAAAACTGCACAGGGTATAACAAAGACATCTATCATCGATTTGCCAGGCTTGATGTGTGAGGTTCCGTTTTATGGCTCTGAGATAAAATGATTGGCCTAAGACTAGGGGTAGGACTTTCTCTCCAATGAAGACATAAATGTATACAGGAAACAATTATCAGCATTACAGATAATCAGGGAAATGCAAACGAAAACCATGATAAGATACTACATTACACCTATTAGGATGGCTATTATCAAAAAGACAAGAAATAGCAGGTGCTGGCAAACATGTGGAGGAAATGGAGCCTTCACACACTGCAGGTGGCAATGTAAATTGGTATCGCCACTATGGAAAACTGTAATAAAAAATTTAAAATTAGTACTATCATATAATCCAGCAATTCCACTTCTGGGTGTTTATGTTAAGGAAAGTGAAAGTGAAGTCACTCAGTCGTTTCGGACTCGTTGTGACCCCACGGACTGTAGCCTACCAGGCTCCTCTGTCCATGGGGTTTTCCAGACAAGAGTACTGGAGTGGGTTGCCATTTCCTTCTCCAGGGGATCTTCCCAACCCAGGGATGGAACCCGGGTCTCCTGCATTGCAGGCAGACGCTTTACCGTCTGAGCCGTGAGGGAAGTCTGAAAAGGAAAGCAAATGATAAGGAAACCAAACCACTATTTCAAAAAACACCTGTGCTCCCATGTTCAGTGTATTATTTTCAATAAGCCAAGACATGGAAACAACCTAAGCATGAATGGATAAAGAAAATGTAGCATATGTATTGATTATTTATACATTATTTATACTATATTATTATATTATTATGCCTGAAAAGGAAAGCCTCTTGATGAAAGTGAAAGAGGAGAGTGAAAAAGTTGGCTTAAAGCTCAACATTCAGAAGATGAAGATCATGGCGTCTGGTCCCATCCCTTCATGGGAAATAGATGAGGAAACAGTAGAAACAGTACCAGACTTTATTTTGGGGGCTCCAAAATCATTGCAGATGGCGACTGCAGCCATGAAATTAAAAGATGCTTACTCCCTGGAAGGAAAGTTATGGCCAATCTAGATAGCATATTAAAAACAGAGACATCACTTCGCCAACAATGGTCTGTCTAGTCAAGGCTATGGTTTTTCCAGTGGTCATGTACGGATATGAGAGTTGGACTGTGAAGAAAGCTGAGTGCTGAAGCATTGATGCTTTTGAACTGTGGTGTTGAAGAAGACTTTTGAGAGTCCCTTGGACTGCAAGGAGATACAACCAGTCCATTTTAAAGGAGATCATTCCTGGGTGTTCATTAGAAGGACTGATGCTAAAGCTGAAACTCCAATATTTTGGCCACCTCATGCGAAGAGTTGACTCACTGGAAAACACCCTGATGCTGGGAGGGATTGGGGGCAGGAGCAGAAGGGGACGACAGAGGATGAGATGGCTGGACGGCATCACCAACTTGATGGACATGAGTTTGAGGAAGTTCTGGGAGTTGGTGATGGACAGGGAGGCCTTGCGTGCTGTGATTCATGGGATTGCAAAGAGTCAGACATGACTGAGTGACTGAACTGAACTGAGGCCTTAAAAAGGAAATCCTGTCCTTTGCAACAACGTGAGTGAAACTTGAGGCCATTATGCTAAGTGAAATAAGTCAGACAGACAAATACTGTATGATCTCACTTATGTGTGAAATGTTAAAAAATCAACCAAACTCATAGATACAGAAAGAGAACAGATTGGTGGTTGCCTGAGGCAGGAGATACACAGAAGTGGGCACAATGGGTGAAGGTTATCAAAAGTACAAACTTCAAGTTATAAAATAAGTCCTGCAGATGTAATGTATAGCACAGTGACTGTGATTAACAATACTGTGTCAGTAGGTCTCACAAGTTCTTATCACAAGAAAAAAATATGTAATGATATGTGGTGATAAATGTTAACTAGATTTATGCAGTGATCAGTTCACAATATATGCATGTATCAAATAATTACATAATATACCTAAAACGAACACAATGTTATATATGTCAATTATATCTCAATTTTTAAAAATCCTATCTCTCAAGTTCCAGGCCAGGGCTCTCTTCACCCTAGATTGCGTCTCTGGAACAAATTCATCATTGTTTCCTTGATTATATTCCTTTAGTAAAATATGCCTTTCTTAACCATATATGTTCAAGTGGAAAATCTATAGCTGGGCAGAAGGGTTGAGGAAAAGAAAGGGAGTAACACTGCACTGAATTACAATTAACAAAGAAGTGTCTGACTTAATTTTCCATGTATTTAGAAATATAGCATGTCTTTCCAGAGAATGTTTTGTATTTACAGCATGTCGATCTAGTTATATGGCTGCAATATAATTGTTTTCCTGCTGAGAATTATGGCACTGAAGTTACTCTGGGTCCTATTACAGCTAATTATAGCCTTGCTCTGAAATTTAAGGGCTCCCCTGCAAGGCTCCCTCCTTCCCAGTTGTACACAATGGACCTGAGAGCATTCTGATTCCACATGTGATTTTCCTTCTCGGGTTCTTGCTAGAAATATGACATTTGGATGTTTAAGGGTATAAATTACCAGAAATGAGCCCAAGTTGATTGGAATAATTCTGACTTTCAATTATATGAAAATGGAACACCATTGTGTGACAGAAAAAAAAAAAACCCTTCATACACATGTAGATTTGGTAGAAAAACTAGATCCACAGAACTTGTATATATACAGATAGATTCTCCCTAGTCTGAGAAAGGTTGGGTTTGAGAAAGGATGGAAGGCTGTGGCCTGGGTGAACAGGTTCCTTCGGCTCATCATAGTTTGAGCAGAAGAGTGTAAAGTTCACCAAAACAAAGGGGAAAAAATCTGTCTCTTTAGTTGTCAAGCTTCCTTTGGGCTCTGAGTCAGAAACTGATGCTCTTCCCAGCGATTTCACTTACTACCCTGGGTATGTCACCAACTCATTCAATTTATTTAAGCTTCATTTTCCTTGTTTATAAAATGAAGAAACTAATCCCTGCCTTGCATTCATTCTAAAGTTGCTATGAGAGTCAAATTAGATAGGAGATCTAATTAGATTAAAGTAGCATGCCTCTTTGGGCTCCTACTGCCATAGGAACTGCAAGGCTACATAGCATTTTGAAGAGACAAGGATGTGTAATTAGACACTGCTAGCTTTAAAATCCCATGGATGGGGGAGCCTGGTAGGCTGCAGTCAGTGGGGTCGCTAAGAGTCGGACATGACTGAGCGATGTCACTTTCACTTTTACTTTCATGCATTGGAGAAGGAAATGGCAACCCACTCCAGTGTTCTTGCCTGGAGAATCCCAGGGATGGAGGAGCCTGGTGGACTGCCGTCTATGGGGTCGCACAGAGTGGGACACGACTGAAGCGACTTAGCAGCAGCAGCAGCAGCTTTGAGAAGCGCTCAAATGATGACAACTGTACCTACCCCTGGAGTCATGAGATTTAAATGAGATGATGCCAGGAAAGTCCTGGGCTCATAGGTAGACCATGGTGACTGCAGCCATGAAATCAAAAGACGCTTACTCCTTGGAAGAAAAGTTATGACCAACCTAGATCGTATATTCAAAAGCAGAGACATTACTTTGCCGACTAAGGTCTGTCTAGTCAAGGATATGGTTTTTCCCGTTGTCATGTATGAACGTGAGAGTTGGACTGTGAAGAAGGCTGAGTGCTGAAGAACTGATGCTTTCGAACTGTGGTGTTGGAGAAGACTCTTGAGAGTCCCTTGGACTACAAGGAAATCCAACCAGTCCATTCTAAGGAGATCAACCCTGGGATTTCTTTGGAAGGAATGATGCTAAAGCTGAAACTCCAGTACTTTGGCCACCTCATGAGAAGAGTTAACTCATTGGAAAAGACTCTGATGCTGGGAGGGGTTGGGGGCAGGAGGAGAAGGGGACGACCAAGGATGAGATGGCTGGATGGCATCACGGACTCGATGGACGTGAGTCTGAGTGAACTCCAGGAGATGGTGATGAACAGGGAGGCCTGGCGTGCTGCGATTCATGAGGCCGCAAAGAGTCGGACACGACTGAGCGACTGAACTGAACTGAATGGCTTTTCTCCCCTGCATTCATATTTTGTTGAAATACTAAACCTTTTTTCATTATATTACCAGAGGGTTGTTTGCATATATAGGACATTGACTAAGATCAGCACTTCTCTTTTTTTCATTGTAATCACTGATTTTTAACAAAAACTGAAAAATTTTTGTTTAAAAAAATCAAAAAGTGCACAAAAAGTTTCACGGATTTTAAAAAACAAAGCAGAGAAGCTAAATACAGAACTCTTGATCTTGAAAGTGTCTGTTTTACTGTCTTCCCCAAAGCACATCAGAAGATAAATGAAGAGAGCACATAAGTTAGAAAAAAATTACCTCCAAAAATCCTTTGTAGCAGGGAGGGATATTTCTCTCCTCGTTTTTCTAATCCATGCCTTTTATAAAATTATTTTTTATTTTTTTTTATCAAAGTAGTATTCGGTATGGTTTAGAAAGTACTACAAGGCTCATACTTAAAAAGAGCTGTCTCAAGTTCTACCCTTCTCTCCTCCAATTCCAGCTCCTAACAAGTAGCTGCTTTCAAATACCTAAGATGTTTCTTATGTTATTTACTTCCTTATTTATGAGGAACATGCTTGTACTGCCATTCTTGATTTATTTACCATTTTTACTGTTATTTATTGATTTGCTAAAAGAGAAGATGATGATTTCATTCTCTGAGATCCTCTTTCATCCCATACCAGTTTACCTTCCTGCCATCCACCCCTTAGTAGCATATAATACAGGCTCATCAATAGCAATGTTCACATCACTAAGATCCTGGTTATTTCTTAACAGTTGTACCACACAGATTTTGTAGTTACAATTCTTCTCCGATACAAAATTAATGTTTCTAGGAGTTAAAAATTGCTGCTTTGTTTTCTCAGCTTTCCACATATTCCCCCAAATTTCTGATCTTTGATAGAGTCAAACATATCAATTTATCCAGTTCATTGTTTCTTTCTCTTGGAGAGAAACCCTCTATTCCCCAGTTTTCCCTCAGCCAGTTACTCTCCAATCTTGCCCTAGTCTCCATCACCTGGGAATTTCTGTTTTGCTGGACCCTCTGCTTTGTTTTGTCTATCGTTTCCTTGATTTACTGTGTCATTTGAGGAGCACATTCTCCAATAACTTCCTGACAAATGACTCTTGTTATACACATTTTTGAGACCTTGCTTCACTAAAAATACTGTTAGTTTACACTCACTTGTAGTCTCATTGGCTATGCAATTCTAGGTTTTCAGCTACTATCGATGATGATTTAAAAGTATCATCCATTGTCATCTAACTTCCAATTTCGTGGGTGAGCAACTTCAACCCAAATCATTCCCAATTTCTCTCAGGAAGCTGTGTGCAATTTCTATTCCAGGTGCTCTAAAGCCTTCATCTGGGCTTTGCGCTGTTGTGTGTGGTCCTCAGGGGGAACTTTCAACCTGAAATGTTACTCCTGCTTCCTTTCTGTGAAATCTTCCTATTTTTGTTTTTTTTTTTTTGTACTAACTCCCTCTCCTCAGCGTACCTGTCCTCCCATTCTGAGTTTGTTGATATCAGGAGTTAGTCCTTTTACTTGAATTCACCAATTCTTAAATATTTTCTCACATTGTCTGTTTTTGCTCTGTTTTATGGGGGAGTGGGGGAATCCCATAGCTTGATCTCCATGCTCCTCCAGTAAAATAATAATTTCTTCTTAATACAAATAGTTTCAATTTCCAATACCTCTTTCTTCTTTAAAAGTTCTTTTATTTTTGTTTCATAACTGCTATTCCTTTTGTTATCTGAGAATTATAGTTATGACTGGGTTTATTTAGATTTTATTTTGTTCTCTCTCATGTCTCTGTTTTCTCTCACATTCTACCCACCCACCCTACTCCCCACTTACTTGTTTAATGTTTTCATGTCTGATTAACTTTGGTTGTTCATCAGTACCTATGAAAAAGCTGATGGAAAATTCTGTGTGACTGACTGGAGCATTATAGAGTGAGGATACAAAGGCCCTGTGGGGCCCCTTGATGTCAGACACTATTTTTTTCATAAACAAGTTCTCCAAAGAGAAAGACTCCAGTCTCCCACCTGTACTATGTAAGCCTGGTACCAGAATTCTGGAAACCTAAAGATAAGAGAATGGCAGAACCCCTCAAGATCTCACCTAGGCAGACATCCTATTTTGTCTTTGCTGTGCCTGGTGCCCCAGGGGTAGAGAAACTTTCTGCTGTAACTTTTCCAAGAGGTTAAACTTCTCTCCTTGGCTGGGAGGAGTAAAGGATCTTGTGTTGTGATCTATTATAATTGTTCCTCATTTAGACTTTCCATCAGTCCCTTGATGCTAGTTCCCTTCTGAATCACACACTTGAGATCTACAGGATGCTCCCAACTCCAGTCTTTCTAGATTTCTTCAGCTTGAATCACATGCTTCCTATTCCCACCTCCATGGCAGAAAGTTTATAGCTTTCTCCACTCTGTGAAGCCAGTTACCACTCATTTACCTACTTCCTATTTTCCTAACTGTGATTGAAGTCTGCTGGAATCCCCTCTCCCCTTTTCATTGCTGTAGGGATCTAAATCTTGTTTACACATTATTTCAGATCCTTGGAGAAGCAGATGACAAGACAGAGCAAGACTGGCAAGACTGGAGGGAAAATCAGTAAAGGATAAGTGAGAGAGAGGAAGAAGAGGTTGGGAGAGGCTTTAGACTGTCATGGGGTTCTGATCCCTCTGAAAGGAGAGAGAGCAGGAAGGAGGATTGGGTAAGAAAAGCATCAGAAAAGAAAAAAAAAAAAAGAAGAAGAGCACTGGAATACAGTGTAGTTCTAATGCAGGCCATGGGGGAGTTCCCCAGCAAGAAACCCACTAGGGAAGACCTGCTTGGGGCATAAATGGCCTGGCTCTAGCTCTCCTGCCATGCACAGTCAAGTGCCTGGGAGCACCCCAGGGGGAGCATGGTCTCAGTGTGCATGACATGGCTCATCTGATGGTTCAAGAGCCAGGGCCTATCAGCCAATGACACTGCTCACAACTGGTCCTCTTAAAAGGTGACCTGTGCGGTGTACCTCCACTGATGCTAAAGTCACTTGTGTTTTTATATGTTTTCTTTATTTAGTCATTTTAATGTGATATTTTGGAAAGAGCAGAGGTCTCTATGATAAATCGATCATATTTCACTGAAGTTCCAAAAAGCTACTGAAGTTGGCTAAGCACACATACACATCTGAAATCATGATGTTGCTCCAAGAAGAGCATAATTAACACGGCTCAGTTAAACTCATACACCCTCCAATCAACTCCCAAAGTTACATGCACAAGTCTTTAAAAAAAAGCTTACCTTTTAAAATGAGAAAATAGTTTTCTTTCATGAGAAAACCAACTAATATATTATTGGTGATTTTCATTTTCTTCTGTCCTTTTCAGTAAAGTGAAGTAAAAGCAAAGTCGCTCAGTCGTGTCCAACTTTTTGTGACCCCATGGACTGTAGCCTACCAGGCTCCTCCCTCCATGGGATTCTCCAGGCAAGAGTACTGGAGTGGGCTGCCATTTCCTTCTTCAGGGTATCTTCCTGACCCAGGGATCGAACCTGGGTCTCCCGCATTCCAGGCAGATACTTTAACCTCTGAGCCACCAGGGAAGCCCTATGAGAACATTTTTAAAAAGAGGCTGTTTGGGGTCTACAGTGAAGCTGTGTTTTTGTGCATGTGTGACAGTGCTGAATATTTTAGAATGTAATAGGCTAAATGTCTGGGTCCCCCAAAATTCACATGCAGAAATCCCAGTAGGATGGTATTAGAAGGTAGAGCCTTTGGAGGTAAACAAATCAAAAGGATGGAGCCCTCATGAATGTGATTAGTGCCTAGTAAAAGGGACTCCTAAGAGCTGTCTGGTCCTCTGAGGATGGAACAAGGACTCAGCAGTCTGTAACCCAGAAGAGGGCTCTCAGTAGAGCCTGACCATGCTGGCACGTGATCTTGGACTCAGCCTCCAGAACTGTGAGAAATAAATTTCTTCAGTTTATTAACATAAGCCACTAGTTTATGGTACTTTGTTATAGCAGCCCAAACAGAGTAAGACATGGAGCTTATATGTGTCCATTACCTCTGAGAAATGTCTCTTTAACATATGAGATGAAATAGTTTTTGTTTCAGTTTTAGTTCTTTGAGGAAAAAATTCATTAAATACAGATAAAGCAAAACCTTTATCTATTAATTTTATCTTCACTCTCCAAGCCTTCCCCCACCAACCATGGGTAACCATTGGGAGGGAATGTAATTTTCCAGCCCACATTCATGCATGTGTGTGTTTCTGACTCTCTCCATGTTTATATCTATCTCTTGATTGATAGATAAATAGACAGCTAGATACCATTGTTTCCCTGATTTTTAAAAGCATCATTTCTATCTACTGTTAAGTGTTTTGTTCTCTTTTCATACAACAGTAAGCTTTGGAAATCTTGATATATCATTGCATACAGGTTTACTTCAATTTTAAATTTCTTGCATATTATTTTTCCGTTTGTATTTATTCTAGTAGATTATTTAGCCACACTCCCTATGTTCCCTATGGAACATTTATGCTTCTTTGCTTTCTGCTATAATAAATAATGTCACAATGTCTACCCTTATATATGTCTCTTTGTGCTCACATATGACTATTTGTGCATACATGCTAGTGTTTATCTATGACAGACAGCAAGAAGTGAAATTCCCTGGTTTAAGAATTTGTGTGTTCAGATTCTAAGATACTTTCAAATTGCCCTCCAAATAAGTATGCATCAGTGTACACTGCATAGTGCTAATATATGTTCATTTTCAAGATTATAAAAGCTTAATAATTATCTTGATTATAATAAAGTAACTCTACTGTTTAACAACGTATTTATCACATGATGGATTTTAAATACATTTTGGTAGAATGTATGAATGAATGAATGCCAAGAGTGTTAAATACAGTTCTGGAAAGATAAAACTACATTATTTTTGTCAGCTAATCTGACATTAATACCACTAGCAATATAATTGGATTTAAAGGCCAAATCTTTGGTTTATATTCCCTGTCATGAAATAAGAAATAGTTTTTACAAACTATTGCTATTGGAAAATGGTAATTATATCAGAAAAAGCAAAATTTAATATGACAAACAAAAATTTTAAAGTCAGAAAACAGACGTTCAAACCCTGGATCTCCCAGGACCTAATGGTATGAACTTAGGAATGTCATATTTTTTTCCTGTATGTCACCTTATATATTTTTAATGGGGAGAATAAACTCCAAAGTTAAGTGAAAGAAAGTATGCAAAAGGCCAGGCAAATGATGGCACATTATGCAAGTGTTAGTTTTTAGTCCTTCCTGACTGTAGCTCAGATCATGAACTCCTTATTACCAAATTCAGACTCAAATTGAATAAAGTAGGGAAAACCGCTAGACCATTCAGGTATGACCTAAATCAAATCCCTTATGATTATACAGTGGAAGTGAGGAATAGATTTAAGGGCCTAGATCTGTTAGACAGAGTGCCTGATGAACTATGGACAGAGGTTCGTGACACTGTATGGCAGACAGGGATCAAGACCATCCCCATGGAAAAGAAATGCAAAAAAGCAAAATGGCTGTCTGGGGAGGCCTTTCAAATAGCTGTGAAAAGAAGAGAGGTGAAAAGCCAAGGAGAAAAGGAAAGATATAAGCATCTGAATGCAGACTTCCAAAGAATAGCAAGAAGAGGTAAGAAAGCCTTCTTCTGCGATCAATGCAACGAAATAGAGGAAAACAACAGAATGGGAAAGACTAGAGATCTCTTCAAGAAAATTAGAGATACCAAGAGAACATTTCATGCAAAGATGGGCTCGATAAAGAACAGAAATGGTCTGGACCTAACAGAAGCAGAAGATATTAAGAAGAGGTGGCAAGAATACACGGAAGAACTGTACAAAAAGATCTTCATGACCCAGATAATCATGATGATGTGATCACTCATCTAGAGCCAGACATCTTGGAATGTGAAGTCAACGGGGCCTTAGAAAGCATCACTCTGAACAAAGCTAGTGGAGGTGATGGAATTCCAGTTGAGCTGTTTCAAATCCTGAAAGATGATGCTGTGAAAGTGCTGTACATTCCAAATATGCCAGCAAATTTGGAAAACTCAGCAGTGGCCACAGGACTGGAAAAGGTCAGTTTTCATCCAATCCCAAAGGAAGGCAATGCCAAAGAATGCTCAAACTACCACACAATTGCACTCATCTCACATGCTGGTAAAGTAATGCTCAAAATTCTCCAAGCCAGGCTTCAGCAATACGTGAACCGTGAACTTCCTGATGTTCAAGCCGGTTTTAGCAAAGGCAGAGGAACCAGAGATCAAATTGCCAACATCCGCTGGATCATGGAAAAAGCAAGAGAGTTCCAGGAAAACATCTATTTCTGCTTTATTGACTATGCCAAAGCCTTCGACTGTGTGGATCACAATAAACTGTGGAAAATTCTGAAAGAGATGGGAATACCAGACCACTTAACCTGCCTCTTGAAAAATCTGTATGCAGGTCAGGAAGCAACAGTTAGAACTGGACATGGAACAACAGACTGGTTCCAAATAGGAAAAGGAGTACGTCAAGGCTGTATACTGTCACCCTATTTATTTAACTTATATGCAGAGTACATCATGAGAAATGCTGGAATGGAAGAAACACAAGCTGGAATCAAGATTGCTGGGAGAAATATCAATAACCTCAGATATGCAGATGACACCACCCTTATGGCAGAAAGTGAAGAAGAACTAAAGAGCCTCTTGATGAAAGTGAAAGAAGAAAGTGAAAAAGTTGGCTTAAAGCTCAACATTCAGAAAACAAAGATCATGGCATCCGATTCCATCACTTCATGGCAAATAGATGGGGAAACCGTGGAAACAATGTCAGACTTTATATTGGGGGGCTCCAAAATCACTGCAGATGGTGACTGCAGCCATGAAATTAAAAGACGCTTACTCCTTGGAAGAAAAGTTATGACCAACCTAGACAGTATATTCAAAAGCAGAGACATTACTTTGCCGACTAAGGTCCGCCTAGTCAAGGCTATGGTTTTTCCTGTGGTCATGTATGGATGTGAGAGTTGGACTGTGAAGAAAGCTGAGTGCCGAAGAATTGATGCTTTTGAACTGTGGTGTTGGAGAAGACTCTTGAGAGTCCCTTGGACTGCAAGGAGATCCAACCAGTGCATTCTGAAGGAGATCAGCCCTGTGATTTCTTTGGAAGAACGATGCTGAAGCTGAGACTCCAGTATTTTGGCCACCTCATGAGAAGAGTTGACTCACTGGAAAAGACTCTGATGCTGGGAGGGATTGGGGGCAGGAGGAGAAGGGGATGACAGAGGATGAGATGGCTGGATGGGATCACGGACTCAATGAACGTGAGTCTGGGTCAACTCCGGGAGATGGTGTTGGACAGGGAGGCCTGGTGTGCTGCGATTCATAGGGTCGTGAAGATTTGGACACGACTGAGCGACTGAACTGAACTGAAGGTTCCATTATTCATAAGTAAAGAGCTGGGTTCTGAACTGTTTGCTTCTGCCTGGCTATAACTTCCACGCTCCCTAACTCCATCCTCCGTAGCCCCACCCTCTTCAGCCACCATCTTCACATGCTCTCATTCCTAAGTGGCCTCACTGCAACATGGGGCTGCACATACCTCCAACATGAAATGTCAATGAGTTTTCCAGATTAAAACATTAAAAATGTATGAGGAACCATTGTCATGCAAAGAAGCTAATAATACTCATGATTTTTTTTTTATGAGCGAGGTTGTTCATTTCAAGAGCAGCGGTTATTACTATAATCAGTAAAAATGACTCTAATACCTCCTATTGGTACACACAACAGGACACAAGGCGCTTAATATCTATCTCAGTTTTGATGTGCTCAAGTACAACTGTGTTTATTCTACCAACATATTGCTCTAGTTCTTTAAAAGATATGAAACATACAGCACCAGCTGTAAGCCAATTTATTATATAGAAATTGCATAGTTAAATATAATTTTCTTTAAATGCCAGCTAATATTCAGCAGGAAGGAGAAGCATTTGCTCTAGGAAATCTTCAGATGGTTTAACCTTCGCTTTTGTTTTTGCTTTTTCTCCTGGCTCCTTCTGCCTTGTCTCTGCCCCCCTTGCTAGCCTGGGAGCAATGTTCTATCATCTTGCCAACCCCCTGCCAGGGTGAAGCACATCTGTTACAAGATACGTACTGCAACCAGAGAGGGCCAAACACAGTGCCACTTTCAGCTATAAGTTTAGGCTAAAGAGGCAACCACCAATTTCACATTGTTCAGCATTTATAACAATGATAATCATGAAAATTTTCATAGAATTTTACACATGCATTCACAGTGCTGAAGGGAATGGATTTGGGAATCAGACTGCGTGGGTTTTAAATATGATTCCTACATGGATTCAAGCCTCTCTGTGCCTCAGTGTCTTCACCTATAAAATGGGGTTGATCACTATCTACCTCATGGGGCTTTGAGAAGTACTAAATGGGTCATAGAATTAGCATGGCCAGGCATATAGGTAGATCTGTTCACATTTGCTTTGAGTGCTGTGCTCACAGGCCAGTCCAGGTTCAAGTGAAGGGGAAACACTATACTTCTCGCTAGCAAGAGAATCTAAGAATTTGTGGTCATCTTTAATCCGTCATAGTAGCTAACTCTAGGAATAATATGAAATACGAAGTATGGGCAACTGGACTGAAAAACTATGAGCTCCATCTAATAGCCATTCTCCAGACTCCTATATCTTCCTCCTTCCACCTACTGCAAGTCCTTGATTAAGACTCTCCCAATATACCGTGGCAGGTGTAAGCCATCTTGCTGACATCCAAAATGATAATATTTTGCACAGCACTTTGATTGTGCCATTCATCCAAGACTATCCAAGTTATCTGCAAACAACAATTAAGCCTCTGAACCCCCTGCGATGCTCCATTATCTTCTTTTCATAGATAAGGAAGCACTGAGCCCCAAAAAGGGAATTTGTCAAGGTCACAGGAATAAATGACAGAGCTGAGAAGGCATCCACAGCATTAGCAGCTCAGTCATCATCTACTTTCCCCATTGCCACTGATGCCAGCCCTCGAAATACAAGCAAAGTCCTTGTTGCTCATTTTCCTGATGGCTCATTGTCACTTTGCCCCTTAGTATCATTACTATCTTTGCTTACAACAGTCTTTCTGAATTCAAACTTCTCCAAAGTCAGATGGTGACCATCAAAAGAGCTGGAGACTGCATGTTTCTCACTTCACATCCAATGTCTTTCCCAGTTCTTAGGAAGTCATGCACAGTTCAACCGAGGCAGTGAGCAGAGCAAGATACAGGAGGTGTGCTTTCTTTCTATACTGGGCATAGCTCATTTGCTTTGCTGTCAGAAAGCAAGGAATCCCAGAGAAAAGAAACATGAAAAATATGGGTGTGAGGGGGAGGGGAGTGAGAGACAGAGAAAGAATGACTATAAATGATATGCCACCTTCAAAAGGTATCATTAGCTTTTGGCGGACTATTGACTGCTATCTGATCTTTATCAAATCTTGTAAAGCAAGTGCTATGCCAGCTGCTAAAGCTTGCTGGAGTCATTTAGCTTGTCAAATAAACTGGAACAAGAGCAGACACATCACCTTTTATCAGTGAAACTTCTCCTTTCTCTGTCCCCTGGCCTTCATATGAACAGACCTAGATCATTATGATCATTTTTGGGGAAATATTAATTTGTTGAAGTATACCTGATTTATAATGTTGGTTAGTTTCAGGTGTACAAAGTGATTCAGTTATACATGTATATATGTACATATCTATACATATATATACATGTACCTATATATATTCTTTTTCATATTCTTTTACCTTAAAGGTTATTACAAAATATTAATTATAGATCTCTGTACTATACTGTAGGCGTTTGCCAATCATCTATTTTATATATAGTAATGTACACATGCTAATTCCAAACTTCTAATTTATCCTCCTCTCCCTTCCCTTTGGTCACCATAAGTTTGCTTACTATGTCTATTGGTCTATTTATGTTTTATATACAAATTTCTTTAAGTCATTTATTAGCTCAGCAATGTAACCTTTTTCCCCTGAAATATTTTTTAAAAATGCTTCTAGGAAGATCTATTCTTTTTACTGTTTTACCATGAGGCTCAGAGATTATTTTACAAGATATAATCCTGGTCATACATATGGTGATACTCATTTAAATGATCAAAAATACACAGACACACACACACACAATCTTGAATCCAGCTTTTTTTTTTTTTAGATTCCCCATATAATCTTTCTATAGCCATCTGCACCTCAAGTCACTCTGTCTTACTAGTGTCAGTTTAAAATTAGAATTGCAAACTTCAAAGAAATAGAATTTAGGAGAGATCTCAGAAATTCTCTAGTTTCCCACCTTCAGGTTACAGGTAGTTAAACAGAGGTGACACTGACTTGATGACTTGAATACTTTGTAAACTTGGACCCAATATTTAACCTCTTTGAGTCTTAGTTTTCTCATCTATGAGATGTGGATAACAAATAGAACTTATCTACTCTTGGGCTATAGTGAGAACTAAATAGAATCATGCACATAAAAGATTTGGAGCTGTGAACTATTTTACAGGAGAAACCACTTGCTCAAGGTCACACAGCAGGTCAATGACAGAGTTGGGCTTGAACCCAACACTTATAACTTCGACTTCACTGATCCACTCCATAAACTTTTATTAGGAGACTACCCTATTCCAGGCACTGTTGTGAGCACAGAAAATTGACAGATGAACAAGATGGTCTTGGTCACGGCTCTTATTGGAGTTTACAAGATAGGGAGGGAAACAGGATTTATACATCTTACAACAGTGGTGAAACATTAGAGAAGATCAGAGAAGGGGCCTATGGAACTGAATGAGAGGAAAACCACCTGGGCAAGGGCAGTGAGGCAAGACTTCCCTAAGGAAGAGCTGTTCAGTTTGTTACTAAAGCGTCAGCAGGATTTGGACAAAAGCAAGTGGACCAGGAAGAAGGTGAAAGATCCTGAAGGAGGAAGAAGAGAAAGATGTTCTCAGAACTGGGGAAAAAGCCACTGCAGTTAGAGCATAGGTATTCCACTGACAGAGGCCTTTTCTTATTTCCATCAGCCCCTCTAGACTCTGTTTCTGCCCATATAAAAACAGTCCAGCCTTTCTTGATGCCTCTTGGAAGCCCTGTGTTAGAGTGAGAAAGGGGAAATCCACAGTTCTCTGTTCCTGTCTGGAGCTCTGTAAGCCTCTCTCAGTTTAACAGATATCCATGGCTTAAAATCTTGACTTACTTGAAAAATAAATTAGGTGGCAGTGAAGTAATGTGTAAGTGCTTACACAGACACCTTAGCCTCTGCTTGTCTTGTTGTATGCTTTGATCTCCGGATTGCAAGTTGAAAAATCAGCAAGTTACTCAGGAGGAGAGCTGGGAAAGAGACACATATTCAACCAAGAGTCCACTGAAATTATACCAGTGGTTGTTTATTTCAAAAAAGAGGGGGCACACAGAGCATTATATCCTCTAAATGAACAGCTTTCATCCTATCCTCAGACCAGTTATCACTTCTCTTTCCTGCATCTTCTATCAATGCCTCACACAATCCTGTTTCTTATCGGGTTCAGTCTGTGCTTAACCTCTATTCTGACCAATTCTTTTTCTATCTTTCCTATCTTAACACAGAAAGGAGGAAAGCTATCCCCAGAAACTCAGGTGCAGCCCTAGTGATGGATTTGTCCAGGATCAGGAATCAGTATTTGGTAAGCTGGAAGAGTTGATGCACCGAGCTAAGTGAGCAGTTTATTTTCTCAAAAGGAGATGCGTTTACCCTGTGCTCCCAGCCTTGGAGTCCATTGTTTGAGAAGATACCGAAGACTTACTCAAAGTTCACAATTACCAAAAAACCCTGGTAACAACTCTAATTCATCTGGCCTTGGAGACACACAAGAGTACAAAGGAACTAAATGTAACTATAATTACTGGTTGCAAGGGCCATGCAAACCAGTTAAGGGTTTAGCATTATCCCTGGCCTCTACCCACTCACTGTCTCTCTGGCAATGACAACCACAAAAGTCTGGAGACATTGCCAAATGCACCTTGGAGGCAAAACTGCCCACAGTTGAGAACCACTGCTTTAGAAGAAGTCAGGAAGCCCCAGCAGCAGAAGAGGCCCAGAGAGATGGAGGCCACACGAAGCCAGGGGAGGTCCACTGGACCAGAGAACCTGTGTTAAAGAGAATAGTTGAGAAAAGATTAAAGCAGAGATTGGAGCCCGACTGAAGAGGGCTCTGAATGCCAGGGGAGGAAATAGGGAGCTAGGAGCAGGTGCAATTTTTCATTTCTGAGAATAAGGATGGTGGGCACCCCGTATTTTCTGTGCATTAGCCCGTGTCCTCCATCCTGTTCTCCAAATATGCCAAACAACTTGGGTCTCAGAACTTTCATATTAATTCCTCTCGCCAAACTTATCCTCAGTTACCTGCAGAGCCCCTCTTACTTCCTTCATGCTTCTATTCAACATGACGTTATGAGGAAGGCTGGCCCCACCTGTAACTCTCTGTCCCCTTATCCTGCTCAATTTCCTTTTGTACGTCTGCCTTTCCTGAATGCCAGACACATTGTGTCATTCATTCATGTGTTTATCACTTTACCATCCATCTCTCCCTATTATTATAGAATGTCAGCTCTACCAGGGCAAGCAGCAGAAACACTTCTTGGCATATGGCACATACTCAGTAAATATTTACTGTATTAATGAATTTATTTTCAAGAGAGTGCTTTAGGAAGGGTGTGGTTCTTAGAAGCCCAGGCACTCCCATGTCCAAACTATAAAAGAATATCTTGAATAAGATGGAAGGTTCACAAAGTGTGGTCTGTGTTCTCCCTGAATCAGAGTTAACTAGGGCAGGGCTGTCTGTTAAAGCCTAAATTCCTGTGGCACAGTCTAGAGTCAACAGCCTAGAGTAAATGCATGGAAGGACCTGGAAACTGCCATTGAATGCATCCTACGTGGCAACTCTAACATTTTGTGAGACAATGCCATGACTGTTTACGTTTTTGGAAGTCAAGATTCAGATGCTCAGAACTAATATAAAGTTATAATGTAGACTATCTCGTGCTATTCTATTCCATACAACTGTTCCTCTTGCCTATTAAAACTTAAGTAATTATACTATGTTGATAGAAAGCTTAAATTCTTACAGCCCTTTATATCAGACACAACTTTTCACATGCTCAACTTCTGAGCCTTACAGCAATCTTCAAGAAAGACAGTGGCTATAATTTCCTCCATTTTGCCACCTGATGCAATGAGGACACAAAGAGTTGTGGTGATTTGCCTGTGCTGCACAATTTATTAAATGCAGAGCAGGGGACTATCTACTCCTGGGCTATTTCTACTCCACCATTCAGTTGCCCTGTAATGGGAATTGAATGCATTTGAGTCTGAGTGAACTCCGGGAGTTGGTGATGGACAGGGAGGCCTGGAGTGCTGCGATTCATGGGGTCGCAGAGAGTCGGAAGCGACTGAGCGACTGAACTGAATGGCATATTATAGTTTACTAAAAATTTCCACAAAACCTTATGAAATACAGTTAGTTAAGTAGCAGTATCTACATTTTCAGATTAGCAGGTCAATAGGCACATTGGAATACTATGGTTAAATTTTAAGGCTCAGGACTGAATCCTTAGCTCTATTACTTGTTCTATGACCTTTCAAAGTTATCTAACCTCAGTTTCCCTATTGGCAATATGGGGATTATAATAACTGTCTCAGGAATATTGTAAGAATTTAGTATCATAATTTACATAGATCAGACTCAACAAATGTCAACTATTAGTGGCAGTGATTAAACTTCTGAGGCTAATGAAAACAAGAATAATATCTCATTGTTATCCTGGTGCATAATCCAATGAACAGCAAAACAGGAATTCAATTTATATTTGCCCAACCAGTAATAAAGGAATGAATGAATGACTTTCTCTGGGTCATGTAACTGGTAAATAACAGAGTTAAGACCCAACCTCTTGTCTCCCAACAATAAATCTGGTGTTATACTCTACTGGTCCTCCAGCCTTCCCAACTTAGCAATGCAGTGAAAGCAAGGATTTATCTTACTATTGTACAAGCACTGTCTGAAAAGAATCTACATTCATGAGTATGAAATTATAAACTAATGACTCTCCTTCCAAAATGCACTGGGCCCAGACAGCCAATCTAGGCTTTATCCTTATCATCATGTCTCCCTCCTTGATGCTCTGGTACAAGGAGCTGAGCATGTAAATATTTGTGTTTTTTGAAACAACAAAGCCATTCAGCAGTTCCCTTCTAATTTAAAGATGCTGTTTGTGTCTGCCCATCCTTCTGGTTCAGAAATAGATTTGGAAGATGAGTGGCTAGCATGTTCCAGTGAAGTAAGAAGGAAAAAGGGTTATATAATTGAGATTGTACTCTCACATGAGGTTGGTAAATCCCCACCCTTTTCTCCTAAACCTTCAATCACCACCTCTAACTCCTCCTCCTCCTCACCTCCTCCTAGTAGAGAACAAATACAACTTGAACTAACCTAATGCCTTTTCAATCACTTCTGATATGAAAATTACAGTGCTCGAGCTCTTTATTCATGCTTATGCCACATCTGCATTGAACAGTAACTACTAATTAATGTTAATTTATTGATAGCTCAAGATCTAATTTCTTTGTAGCCACACGAATCACATGACAAAGATTATAGTATTCCTAATTCAATTTAAATATGATCATTATTTTGAAGATAAAAGAAACAATGAAGAATGCAGAATCAATGTGTGCTTTAGATTGCAAGGAGTTCTTTTAAAAATAATAATAATAATACATTTTTATTATTTGAACTAGAATCCTAAAATGTTAAAAGTGATAGAGACCTTAGAAACCATCTGATCCAATCCTCTTTGTTTACAATTGTGAAAAGCGAAGCCAGAGAGAAATGAGAAACTTGTTCAGAGCTGTGCAATTTCTTTCTTTATAGCATTGCATCTTCCCAGCCTGTGCATCCCAGGATTTGTTTCTAAACAAGTCCTAACATATACACCAGGAAGCTCTATTTAATACAGTTCTCAAGCAGCAAGCATGGAGGGCTATTAGAGGTGATTAGAAGATAACAAGACAGCCTAGGAGTTGACCCTCTGCTGCTTCTTGGAAAGATGCTCCAGCCTAGGAGACTGCAGGTGGAGGGAGGTTGCCAGCTCAGAGAGTGTGGGGAGAACAGGACTGCCAGTCAGATAGCAAAGATTAGAGGCACATGATAAAGCTTCTCTATTAACTTAAGTGATTGGACATGCTCAGTTAGGCATCCCAGCTCTATCAGTTATAGATTATCAGTGACATCAGGCACTTACATATGAAGCTGTTCTGGGCCCTCAATGCCTTATTGCTGGAAGATAAGAATCAGAATTCCAAATGCTTGTAACCTAGCCTTCTGTGGCTGTGAGGCACTGGCAGAGGAGTTTGGAAAACTGCCAAAACACACACACACACACGGAGGAGTGACGGCAATTCATATTAGCTTTTGGAAACCATCCTCTGAGTAAAGATGCACAGGACTGCTCAAAAGGCTTTCTCTTAATCTGTTTTGTTCAACCTCCTTCCAAGGTTAACCAACAAGGGAACAACAGGATCAAAGACTCTAGATGGAGCTAAATTGGTTACATTGGGGTACTGTAGAACAGTGGCCTCTAATTGTGGAGGGCACAGAGGAGCAACCAAGCCTGCCTAGCACTGGGATGCAATTTCAGATAAAATATCACAGAGCTACCAACCATGTTGCTTCTTCTCCAAATGTCCTGATATTAATATTTTACTGGGTAAAATATAAGACTAATTTCTTTCATTGGTGTTTCTCTCTTTCATAAGACAGATAGAATAGAAGTGAGAGCAGGAACATCAGCTGAATATTACTGAGCTTTCACCGTCCAACAAGCACTGTCACTAAGTGTTTTGCAGGTTCTATCTCATTTAATTTTCTCTACCATGTGAAAGGTATTGTGAGTTTCCTCACTTTACAGATGAGAAAACTGAGTTGGTTAACGCCAAATTCATTGGGGTGGTAGGTAGCAGAGTGAGATTAAATGCCAAGCGTGTCTCTCTTCTGAGCACCTGGGATTCAAGAAAGCTGTTCTATTTTTGTATTTTTTAAATTAATTTACTGTAAAACTGACTTTTGGGAGTAAACTTTTAAGAATGTTAACACAGATATAAATTCTTGTAATCACAACATTAAAAATGTAAAAGTTTTATCACCTTCGAAACTCCTTTTGTAGTCAAGCTTTGTGTTTTTCATCACTGCTGCTGCTGCTGCTAAGTCGCTTCAGTCGTGTCCGACTCTGTGCAACCCCATAGACGGCAGCCCTCCAGGCTCCCCCGTCCCTGGGATTCTCCAGGCAAGAACACTGGAGTGGGTTGCCATTTCCTTCTCCAATGCATGAAAGTGAAGAGTGAAAATGAAGTCGCTCAGTCGAGTCCGACTCCTAGCGACCCCATGGACCGCAGCTTACCAGGCTCCTCCATCCGTGGCATTTTCCAGGCAAGAGTTCTGGAGTGGGGGTGCCATTGCCTTCTCCAGTTTTCCATCACACCTCGGGTCTAATCTTAACCCCTGGCAACTATTACTCTGTTCTTCACTATAGTTTTTTCTTTCAAGACTGTCATGCAAATAAAATCTATGTAACTTTAGGAGGCTGGTTTCTTTCACTTAGTGCAAGCACACAATGCCTTTAAGATTCATCCAAATTGTTGCATTTATCCATACTTTGTTTCTTTTACTGCTGCACTGTATTCCACTGGGTGGATGTACTACAATTTGTTTATGCATTCACTCACTAAATGGCTTGGGACTGTACACAATTTGGAATAATTATGAATAAAGCTGCCATAACCATTCATGGACATGTTTTTGTGTGAATGTAAATTTTTACTTTTCTTAAGTACTAGGAGAGGGACTGATGGGTCCTATGATTAATTTTATGAGAAACTGCCAAACTGTTTCCAAAATGGCTGATATTTTTTCATTACCGCAGGCATATAGGAGAGTTCTAGCTGTTGTGCATCCTCAACAGCAGAGGATTTTCAGTATTTTAATTTTAGTGGACTGGAAGAAACACAAGCTGGAATCAAGATTGCCAGGAGAAATATCAATAACCTCAGTTACGCAGATGACACCACCCTTATGGCAAGAAAGTGAAGAGGAGCTAAAAGCCTCTTGATAAAAGTAAAAGAGGAGAGTGAAAAAGTTGGCTTAAAGCTCAACATTCAGAAAATGAAGATCATGGCATCCGGTCCCATCACTCCATGGGAAATAGATGGAGAAACAGTGGAAACAGCGTCAGACTTTATTTTTGGGGGCTCCAAAATCACTGCAGATGGTGACTGCAGCCATGAAATTAAAAGACGCTTACTCCTTGGAAGAAAAGTTATGACCAATCTAGACAGCATGTTGAAAAGCAAAGACATTACTTTGGCAACTAAGGTCCGCCTAGTCGAGGCTATGGTTTTTCCTGTGGTCATGTATGGATGTGAGAGTTGGATTGTGAAGAAGGCTGAGTGCTGAACAATTGATGGTTCTGAACTGTGGTGTTGGAGAAGACTCTTGAGAGACCCTTGGACTGCAAGGAGATCCAACCAGTCCATTCTGAAGGAGATCAGCCCTCGGATTTCTTTGGAGGGAATGATGCTAAAGCGGAAACACCAGTACTTTGGCCACCTCATGCAGAGTTCACTCATTGGAAAAGACTTTGATGCTGGGAGGGACTGGGGGCAGGAGGAGAAGGGGATGACCGAGGATGAGCTGGCTGGATGGCATCACGGACTCAATGGACGTGAGTCTGAGTGAACTCTGGGAGTTGGTGATGGATAGGGAGGCCTGGCGTGCTGCGATTCATGGGGTTGCAAAGACTCGGACACGACTGAGCTACTGAACTGAATTGAATGTTTGTGCACTCAGTCATATCTGACTCTCTGGGACGCCATGGACTAGCATGCCAGGCTCCTCTGTCCATGGGATTCTCCAGGCAAGAATACTGGAGCAGGTTGCTATTTCCTTCTCTAGGGAATCTTCCTGAGCCAGGATCCAACCCTAGTTTCTTGCCTCTCTGGCATTGGCAGGTGGGTTCTTTACCACTAATGCCACCTGGGAAGCCCATTCTAAAGGGCACATAATTATATATCATACTAGAGTTCTAATTTCTATTTCCTCAGTGACAAATGATGTTGAATGTCTTTTTATGTGTTTGTTTACTGCCTGCATAACCTCTTTGGTAAAGTTTAAGTGTTTTGCCCATTGTAAGAATGTTATTTTCTCATTTGTTTGCTTTTCTTTTGTTTGCTGTTGAGTTATGGGAGTATTTATATAGTCTGAATACAAGTCATTGGTAATACTGTGTTTTGCAAATATGTTCTCCTAGTCCACTTAACAGTGTCTTTGACAAAGCAAAAGTTTTAAATTTTTGATAAAGAGCAACTTATTAAATTTTTTTATGTACCATACTTTTGGTATCAGAGCTAAAAATCTTTTTGTTGGGGATTTCCTCAACAGCGGCTAAGACTCCATGCTCCCAATGTAGGGGGTCTGGGTTCCATTCCTGGTCAGGGAACTAGATTCTACATGCTGCAGTGAAGAGCCTGCACGCTGCAACTAAAAATTCCACATGCCGCAACAAAGACCTGACACAGCCAAATAAAAATAATAAATATTCCTAAAAATATAAATACATAAATAAAATGTAATCTCTTTGATAACTCCAGCTCCTAAAGATTTTTTGTTTTTATGCAAATTTTTTGTTTTGTTCATATTTTATAAATTTCATTGATGATGCATTTGGACATAATTATTGTAAGAGGTTAAGGTTCATTTTTATTACCTTTGAAGGCTCAACTGTTTCAACACCATTTGTTGAAATGACTAATCATTTCTGCATTAAATTGCTTTTGGAATTTTGTAAAACACTAATTGACCAGGGCATGGAAGGAGTGAGTATGACTGCTAATGGGTGTGAGGTTTCTTTTTGGTGATGAAACTCTTCAAAACTCAGATTCAGATAATGGTAGCACTTCTCTGTAAACATTTCAAAAACCATTGCGTTAAACACGTTAAATGAGTAGGTTTTCATAGTATGTAAATTATGTCACAATAAACCTGTTAATTAAATAAAATCAGTTACCCACAGTAGTGTGGGTCTACTTTAGAACACTAGTCCATCAGTCTCTGTGTATCCCTCCCCCAACACCACAGTCTTGATTACTGAAGCTTTATAAGAGGTCTTAAAGTCAGGTCGTATGATACCCGCAACTTTGTCCTTTTCAAAACTGTTTTAGCTTTTCTAGTTCTTGGCCTTTCTATATAAATTTTAGAATCAGCTTATCTATATTTTTTTTAACTGTTAGGATTTTTATTAGAATACATTAAACCTATGGATGACTGTGGAGAAAACTGACATCTTTATTATGCTGGATCCTCCAAAACATGAACATGGTATGTCTCCATTTATTAAGATCTTTCATCCACATTTTGGGGATAGTTTTCAGCATAAGGATCGTACACATGCTTTCTTATGTTTACCCACATGTGTTTCATTTTTGAGTACTGTTGTAAATGGTATGACCATAAATTTTTGATTCCCAATTGTGCATGGCTAGCGTACAGAAATATAATTGATTTTGTGCATTTACCTCACATTCTATGATCTCATTAAATTTACTTATTAGTTCTGAGAGTTATTTTTATAAATTCCTTGGGATTTTCTATCTAGATAATCATGTTGTATGAAAATAAGGACAATTTTATTTCTTTCACTTCCTTCTACTCTGATCCCTAAGATTTTGTTTTTGTGTATTATTTTTCTCTTTTAGGTAAGCTCTTTGAACTCAATCAAGACAAGAATAAGGATGAGAGAAAAATGAGAGTGCTGGATACAGTTTAAATTGCACTAAGTTTTATATCTTCCAGAGATATCTGAGACATCTTTAATACCATCAATGTCTGGCTCATATCAGTTCACTAAATATTTATCTAGTTCCTACTGTATACAGATATTTGAGGTAGATAGAACTAGAGCATAAGAGCAAAGTCCTTCATTGGAAGTTTTCAGTGAACTATGGGAGACTGATAGCAATACATATCATTTCATTGCAATGTAATAAATATCAATAAAAAAGTAGACACATGAATGAATGAAAAGCATATTTACATATTTACTGACTTAGCAGTTGTGGTTGGAATGACCAGATTACCCTGGTTCAAGCCACTGCCATTTCCCACTTGAACAAAGCAACAGCCTCCTAATTTAGTTACTTATCTCTAATCTTGCCTTCCTGACTATCTATTTTTAAAAAAATCAGTTTCAATGACATATAAGCACACATAGTACAATTCATCTATTTAAAGCACACAAGTCAATTTATTGTATTCACACAGTGGTGCTCCATCACCACAGTCAATTTGAGAACACTTTCATCATTATGCCAAAAAGAAAATGCATTTCCCTTAACCGTAATCTCCCAAACTCCTAATCTCTCAGTTGTAGGTGACCACTAATCTCCCCTCTGTCTCTACAGATTGGCCTATTCTGAGCATTCCATTTGCATATAATCCAATAATATGTGGTCCTTTGTGACTGGTTTCTTTCACAGAATGTTTTCAAAGTTCATACATGCTTTAGCATTCACAGGCACTGCATTTATTTTTATTGTCCAATATTTCATTGTATGCATATGTCACATTCCGTGTATCCATTCATCAGATGATGGATACTTGGATTGCTTCCACTTTTTGAGTATTAGGATAAATACCGTATATAGGACTTCAATACCTTTAGGCCATGAACTTTTTGTACCTTGTTTTAGGTCCCTGGATATGTTCCAGTGTCTCCTAGTTTACAGTTTATGGGAACTTGAATAACATTTTTATCCTACTATTGTATGAAAATTATATAAATCTTAATTATGTTGAATTGGTTCACAGTGCATTTCAGGTCTCCTATATCCTACTTCCCTGTATATTCTTTCCATCTTTGAGAGTTTGAAATTGAAACTCCAATCAAAAATCTTAGTTTATTTGCTAAAAAATTATATAGTGGAACTGTATGTAACCTTGTTCTGTATTTTCCAGGTCTTCTATAAATGTGTTATCATACTATTATAATTAAAAAAATAAAAACTAAAAAGTATAAACAAGATAAATACTGTATAAACATTTGTATGGACATGTGTTTTAATTTCTCATGGGTACATATTCAGAAGTGGGATTGCTGTAACATATGATAATTCTAGATTTAATATTTGAGGAAACACCAAACTCTTCCAAAATGATTGAACCATTTTACATTCTCACAGCAGTATATGAGGGTTGCAATGTCTCCACATCTTAGCCAACACTTGTTATTACTTATCTTTTTAAAATTATTGATTTAGCCAAAAAGTTCATTCGAGGTTTGTATATGCTCTTAAGAGAAGACTCAAATGAACTTTTGGCCAACCTTAATATAATCATTCTAATTGTTGTGAAGCAGTATCTCACTGTGGCTTGTGCTTGCCTTTCCTAAGTGGTTAATGATGATAAGCATCTTTTAAAATTCGTATTGACCATTTGTACATCTTCTGTGGGGAAATATCTATTCAAGTCTATTGTATATTTTTAAATTAGGTTGTTCATATTTATATTATAGAGTTGTAAGACTTTTTAAAATATATTCTGCTTACAAGTCCCTCATCAGATGTATAATATGCAAATGTTTTCTCCCATTCTGTGGTTTGTCCTTGTACTTCTTTGATGATGCCCTTTGACACACAAAAGGTTTTAATTTTGAAAAAGGCCAATCGATCCAGTTTGTCTTTTGTTAACACATGTTTTAGCCATTATAAGAAGAAACCATTGCCAAGTCCAAGATCAGAATTTACCTGTATGCTTTCTTCTAAGGTTTTGTTTGTGCCCTCCAAGAGTCTGTTTCCCCAGTCCTATGCAAGTTCTGTCATCAAACCTCACTGGCCTCCAAAGTCGAATTCTCTGACGGTTCTCAGTCCCTTTGCCAGATCCTCAGGTTGGGAATCTGTTGTGGGCCCTAGAACTTTCTTAACAGTGTGAGAATTTCTTTGGCGCAATTGCTCTGCAGATTAGGGGTTGTCTGCTTGGCAGCTCTATGACTGGGTTAGATGACCTCCTCCATGAGGGCTGATGCCACGTGTCTGCTGCCCTGCCCCTGTGGCAGGCCACCACTGACCCAAACCTCCACAGGAGACTCAAACAGAGATCTAGGTCAGTCTCTGTAGGGTCTCTGGGTCTTGGTGTGCACAAGGTTTTGTTTGAGCCCTTCAAGCATCTCTGGCAGGTATGGGGTTTGATACTAAACATGATTTTGCCCCTCCTACCACCTTGCTGGGGCTTCTCCTTTGCCCTTGGGAGTGGGTTACCCTTTTTGGTTGGATCAAACACTCTCCTGTCGATGGTTGTTCAGCATCTGGTTGTGATTTTGGAGTTCTCGCAGGAAAAGATGAGTGCACATCCTTCTACTCCACCATCCTGTATCAATCAGGATGAAAGATGATGCTGTTAAAGTGATGCACTCAATACACCAGTAAATTTGTAAAACTCAGCAGTAGCCACAGACAGGAAAAGGGCAGTGTTTATCTCAACTCCAAAGAAGGACAACGCCAAAGAATGTTCAAACTACCACACAATTGCACTCATCTCACATGACAGCAAAGTAACGCTCAAAATTCACCAAGCCAGGCCTCAACAGTACATGAACTGTGAATTTCCAGATGTTCAAGCTGGATTTAGAAAAGGCAGAGGAACTGAGGATCAAATTGCCAACATCCATCTGATCATCAAAAAAGCAAAAGAATTCCAGAAAAATATCTACTTCTGTTTCACTGATAATGCTAAAGACTATATGAATCACAACAAACTGTGGAAAATTCTGAGACTGGGATATCAGACCACTTGACTTGCCTCCTGAGAAATCTGTATGCAGGTCAAGAAGCAATAGTTAGAACTGGACATAGAACAATGGACTGGTTCTAAATTGGGAAAAGAGTACATCAAGGATATATATTATCACCTGCTTATTTAACTTATTTGCAGAGTATATCATGTGAAATGCCAGACTAGATGAAGCACAAGCTGGAAACAAGATGGCCAGAAGAAATATCAATTACCTCACATGCAGATTTACCCTTATGGCAGAAAGCGAAGAGGAACTAAAGAGCATCTTGATGAAAGTGAACGAGGAGAGTGAAAAAGTTGGCTTAAAACTCAACATTCAAAAAATGAAGATCATGGCATCTGGTCCCATCACTTCATGGGAAATAGATGGGGAAACAATGGAAACTGTGACAGACTTTATTTTGTGGGGCTCCAAAATCACTGCAAATGGTGACTGCAGCCATGAAATTAAAAGACACTTGCTCCTTGGAAGAAAAATTATGACCAACCTAGATAGCACATTAAAAAGCAAAGATATTACTTTGCTGACAAAGGTCCATTTAGTCAAAACTATTGTTTTCCAGTAGTCTTATGTGAATGTGAGAGTTGGACTATAAAGTAAGCTGAGCACTGAAGAACTGATACTTTTGAACTGTGGTGTTGGAGAAGACTCTTAAGAGTTCCTTGGACTGCAAGGAGATCCAACCAGTCCATCCTAAAGGAAATCAGTCCTGAATATTCATTGGAATGACTGTTGCTGAAGCTGAAACTCCAATACTTTGGCCACCTGATGCAAAGAGCTGACTCCTTGGAAAAGGCCCTGATACTGGGAAAGATTGCAGGCAGGAGGAGATGGAGACAACAGAGGATGAGATGGTTGGATGGCATCACTGACTCAATGGACATGAGCAAGCTCCAAGACTTGGTGATGGACAGGGAAGCCTGGAGTGCTGCAGTCCATGGGGTCACGAAGAGTTGGACACGACTGAGTGACTGAACTGAGTTGAACTGAACTTCTAAGAGGTTTACTGTTTTAGCTCATATTTAGGTTTTAATCCATTTTGAAATAATTTTTATATGATACGAAATAGGGATCAAACTTTATCCCTTTTTATGTGGATAGACAGTTGTCTCAATATCATTTGTTTAAAACACTGTTCATTTCTCCATTTAAGTGTCTTATCACTCTTGCTGAAGATTGACTGTAAATGTGAGGATTGTTTCTGTACCCTCAGTTTCATTCCTTTGGTCTCTATGTCTACAACAATTTATTATTCACTCTATAGAGTACTCTTAAGAATATAAAAAAATTAGCTTATGCCATTCCCATACTTCATGGCCTGAGGACTTAGCATTGCACCTAGAATGAAATCCAGGTCCCATGAAATCCAAGATAATTTTGTTCCTGTCAATCTCTCTTTCTGCTTTTACGTTTTTTCTGCCTTTCTTCCTTCGTTTTCTGAGATCTAGCCACAAAAGCTTCCATCCACTGTGTTTCTTCCCTCAACTCTATTCATGACCATCCCTTCCCCACATTCAGGCTTCACCTCAAATTCTACCTCAGAGAGGCATCCACGATATCCTGTCTCTTCACAGAAATGATCACTACTAGGACTTATTTTACTTACTCACTTGTTGGATGGCTTGTATATTGCCTGCCTCCCTAATAGAATGCAACTAACATAAAAGCAAGGGCTTTGTCAAGTTTTCTATCAGAGTCTTTGACATAGTAGATATTCAGTAAATATGTATTAAATTGTACAAATACATACATAAATGAGTGAATGAATGAATGAGTCAAAGAAGCCATCCTGGAAGAGGTGGCACTAGAGAAGACTCTAAAGGAAATTTAAGTAAGACTCACTGCTGCTGCTGCTAAATCGCTTCAGTTGTATCTGACTCTGTGCGACCCCATGGACTGCAGCCCACCAGGCTCCCCCATCCCTGGGATTCTCCAGGCAAGAACACTGGAGTGGGTTGCCATTTCCTTCTCCAATGCATGAAGTGAAAAGTGAAAGTGAAGTTGCTCAGTCGTGTCCGACTCTTAGCGACCCCATGGACTGCAGTTCACCAGGCCTCTCCGTCCATGCGATTCTCCAGGCAAGAGCCCTGGAGGGGGTGCCATTGCCTATAACCTCTATATTAATTATACCCTGAAGGGGACCATTTACAAATGCTACAAGGACCAGACCTATACTTGAAGAAATAACATCAATAGAGAAGTGAATGTGTACTTCACCTAGGAATGAGTTTGGAAACATATATTACTAAATTGGAGATTTGTAGCTATGTGCACTGTCTTTAATTATGGAAACAGAAAAAATAATTTCTCCTTTGCCTGTTTTTCAGACTCTATTCTGAGCCTACCATCTCTCTGGTTGTAGTTTTTCAGCTGCATATTTGTGAATCAAGTCAAATCATTTCTGGGCTGAATTGTGATGCCAACTTCAAGGCATTCCTTGCTATCAAGACCAGCTGTCACAGGAAAAAGATGCAGCCCACTTCCAATTGGCATACAATAGCACATAACAGCTAGACTGTGTAATAATCCCACATTGGCAGGTGGACTTTGGTAGAGTTTTGCAGTACCTTTCTTTTTTTTTTTTAATCTCACTTGTCACACTCTTACTGAGAAGTGACGTGGCATTTGCCCTGTTGCCTGAGTTCCTCTTAGAAATTATATCATATGTATTTATGTTACTTGTTAACATTCACCCTTAATGGGAACACAGCAGCAGCAATAATGTGGAATGGTATGGACTTTGAAGTCATATGGACTTGGATACAAATTACAACCTTGCTTCTTACCATATGACTGAACTTGAGCAAAGGAATTAACCTCTCTCTAGTTTAGATTCCTTATTTATGAAATAGAGAATATGCTTCATATCTAGTTGAGTTGAGCAAGAAATCATTCATACATTCATTCAAATAATTCTTGTAGAATGGCTGTTATAAAAATAATAGTTGTCATGTTCTGAGCAGAAACCATGGGCCAAGCAGGGTTCTTTTATCTTCAAGACATTCTAAAACCCAGGCACTATTATCATGTCCATTTTACAGATGAGAAAACAAAGTCCCAGAGACATTAAGTTAAGTCTTTATGACTAAAGTAACATGTAGCAGAGACTGAATTTAAATCTGAACACACATTTTTGCTCCTAAGGACTGCTCTCCATAATAGCTGGGATTTGTGTGCATTTTGTAGATTGTTAAATTCCTCTTGCTAGGAATTCTCCTTCAGTGCCTAGTTGTCAGGTTCCTCTAGCACAAAGATGCTCTATAAATCTATGCTGAAGTAATTCACAGACCTTCTCTACTGCCATACACCAGCCTCTATGCCACACCCTGATGCCTTGACATATGAGGAAGGCTTAGTCTCTGCTTTCATGTAGCTTATAGTCTAAGGAGGATTAAATGAGATCATGTTTATAAAACACCTAGCATATTATCTAATGCATAATCAATACTAAAAATATATAGCTATAATTTTACAAGACATTTTTAAAAACCCAACTCAAACTCAAATACAAGTATTATCAATGCACAAAGAGAAAATAATCATTTTATTCTCTATTTATATTAGAACATTCACCTTTAGGGGCTGTTATGAGCAAACTCTGGGAAATAGGTAAGCACAGGGAAGCTTGGAGTTCTGCAGTCCATGCAGTCACAAAGAGTCAGACACGACTTAGCAACTGAAGAGACAGATAATTTATTCTTACTCCTTCTTAAAGGCATTTGCTGAACACATCACTCTAGGTTTAAAAAAAAATACCAGTTCTGCAGATAACCAACAAGGACCTATTGAACAGCACAGGGAATTCTATTCAGTGTTATGTGCCAGCCTAGATGGGAGGAGGGTTTGGGGGAGAATGGATAAATGTATATGTATGGCCAAGTCCCTCTGTTATTCACCTAAAAGTACCACAACTTTGTTAATCGTCTTTATACTCCAATGCAATATAAAAAGTTTAAAGCTTGAAAAACAGGAAAAAAATACAGTAAGTTAAAAAAATATACCATTTCTGTAAAATCCACAGAGTCTGTCAGAGAACTTGCCTCATTCACCTGGCTACTTGCTTCCATCATTCCTTTAGCTCCAACCAAAGAACGAGAAGGAAAGGTACAACTCACATCCAACAACCTGGCCCTCGCATGGAGCACCTTTCAGGAAACCCCAAAGCAAATCTGACCTGCCTGCAGGCATTTCTTCTCATACTGGGAAGTGAGATAGCAACAAGGGAAGAGGGCAGAAATGAACAGAAGTGGACACACCAAAGCAGGAAAGGGATGAACTGGGAAACTGGTATTGACATATATATATACACACTATTGACACTGTGTATGAAATAGATGACTGATGAATGTATAGCTAATGAATGTGAGCTAATATATAACTTAGGGAACCCTACTCAGTGCTCTGTGGTGACGTAAATGGGAAGGAAATCCAGAAAAGAGGGGGTATATAAGTGATTCACTTTGCTGTACAGTAGAAACAAACAACATTGTAGAGCTATAATAAAAATCAATGTAAAAATTGGGAGTCATTGAGTACAAACAGCTTAGACTGGAAAAAGGGTAGGTAGGGCTCAAAATTCTGATAGGCAGAATTTGGTTTTGGCATTTCTCCATCCCTTTTCCATGCTGTCAAGCATTCAAGGGCTAACCTGGAAAAGTAAGTTTGGATGCACAACATGGGGCTCCGAAGAACAAAACCAGGAGCTTCCACAGATGAGCAAAACTTTCTAATAACCAGAAATAAACCCAAGTGTGGCAGTGAGCTTCCCAGTTTATGCCAGTGGTAAAGAAACTGCCTGTCAGTGCCAACACAGGAAACAAGAAATGTGGGTTTGATCACTGACTGTGTAAGCAAGATCCCCTGGAGACCTGGAGAATCCCATGGACAGAGGATCTTGGTGGGCTACAGTCCATAGCATCACAGAGTCAGACATGACTGAAGTGACTTAACAGTTGGTTCAATTCAGTTCAGTCGCTCAGTCGTGTCTGACTCTGCGACCCTATGGACTGCAGCATACCAGGCCTCCCTGTCCATCACCAACTCCCGGAGTTTACTCAAACTTATGTCCATTGAGTCAGTGATGCCATCCAACCATCTCATCCTCTGTCATCCCCTTCTCCTCCTGCCTTCAATCTTTCCCAGCATCAGGGTCTTTTCCAGTGAGTCAGTTCTTCACATCAGGTGGCCAAAGTATTGGAGTTTCAGCTTCAGCAACAGTCATTCCAATGAATATTCAGGACTGATTTCCTTTAGGATGGACTGGCTGGATCTCCTTGCTGTCCAAGGGACTCTCAAGAGTCTTCTCCAACACCACAGTTCAAAAGCATCAAATCTTCACTGCTCAGCTTTCTTTATGTGGAAGTGAGCAACATTTCCTAGAGATTATAGTACCCTGCGGCTACCTGGACTCAGGGCGTATCTAGAAGTGAGATTCTTTTATTATTTTCTATTTCTTGAATACTTTTTCTCAAGAAGCTAAAGTTTTCATGACTTTCTTGATCTTCTTATAAGAGCTGGTAGTTCAGCAGGGTATCTTCTTCTTTTACATCCCACATCAAACATTCCCATCTGTATACCTTTCTCTTAGGCTCTCATTACACAACTTTCAAATAATGCAAGCCGTGCTTAACAGCCATGCATCTCTTCTTTTTTTAGAGAATATTTGCATTTTAACAAGGTTTCCTAGCTCTGGAGAAGCACAAAACACTTTTCTTGACCGGAGATGGAAGCAGAATATCAAGAAAAGTGTTTGGAGAGCCAGAGGGGTGCTAAGCTACTTAATTTTGCTGTAGACCAGTACTGCACAGAGGTAGGGAATAAACATGCTTCTAGCTATTGACTAGAAAAAGGGAAAGAAAATGAAAAAAATCTGAAGCTTATTTTTACAGTCCATCAAACTCTTTTTCTACCTAGATAGTTTTAGTGGGCTTTTACATTTTGCTTTGTGTTTTCTGATACTGACCCCAAAAAACAGATTTCACATCAAATTAAGTAATAAAACATTGCTGCTGTTGTTCAGTCGTTAAGTCATGTCTGGCTCTTTGAGACCCCTTGGACTGCAGCATGCCAGGTTCCTCTGTTTTCCAATAAAATGTTACTACATTTAAATATCTGACAAATTTTAAAATTATCCTTTGAGACAATTACTGTTATTATTACTATTATCAGCCCTTCTTAAAGACAAATGAAGCTCAGAGAGGTTGAGTAAGTTATCCTAAGTCCCTTGATCAATAAGGGAAAGAATTAAAAACCAAGGAGTCTGCACGGACTTAGACAACAAACTTATGGTGAACAGGGGTAAAAATGGAGGAAAGAGATAGTCAGGAAGTTTGGGCTTGACATGTACACATTGTTGTATTTAAGACAGGTAACCAACAAGAACCTATTCTATAGCAAATGGAACTCTACTCAATGTTATGTGGCAGCCTGGATGGGGGAGTTTGGGGGAGAATGAATATATATATATGGCTGAGTTCTTTTGCTGTCACCTGAAACTATTACAACATTGTTAATTGGCTAGAATCCAATATCAAATAAAAATTAGAAAAGGAAACAAGTAATCTGTGCCTAAAGCTTCACTTTAGGGTGTCATTAAGTTCTCAAATCAGTTGATCTTGTGATAGGGAGATGATCCAAGAGGATCTGACCTAATCAATAAGCCCTCTAAAAGCAAATAGCTTTATTCCCTAGCTGGTCACAGAAGAGGAAACTCATGCATTCTGGCTCGTCTGGAAGAAAGAGAACATAATCACCTATGAGGCCATGTGGAAGACCTGTGGGCAGCCTCTAGGAGCAAAGAGTAGTCCCTGGTGGGCAGCCAGCAAGAAAGCAGTGACCTCAGCCCTACAATCACACTGAATTCTGCCAGCAACCTGAGTGAGCTTGAAAGAAAAGTTCCCACTGAAGATGAGGGTTCATCTCAGCTCATCACCTCCCCCTTCCGGCCTCGTGTCCTGGAGCAGAGAATCCAGGTAAACCAACCTCAGATTTCTGACCTGCAAACCTTGGAAGGTAGCACATGATCTTGTTTGGGGAGATTAAATATATGGTAACTTGTGCAGCAATAGAAAATGAATCCAATATTCACTATTGAGTTAAAATACATCCCGAAGATTTCAGTAGAAGAAAATAGATATCACCCAATGTTTCACCACTAAGAGGAAACAATGCTCATGTTTTGGCAAATTTGTTTCTAGTATTTACAAATACATGTTCAAAACTGGTAAACTGCTAATACATTTTGTTATTATCTATTTTGTTCATTGCAGCTTCCCAGGTGGCTCAGTGGTAAGGAACCTGCCTAGCACTGCAGGAGACCCAAGAGATGTGGGTTTGATCCCTGGGTCAGGAAGATCACCTGGAGGAGGCACAGCAACCTACTCCAGTACCCTTGCCTGGAGAATCCCCACAGACAGAGGAGTCTGGTGGATTACAGTCCATAGTGTCACAAGGAGTCAGACAAGACTGAAGTGACTTACCATGCATGCATGCACATGCATATATAAAAAATGTATTTAACTATGCCTCTTTGGAGGCATTTCAGGGGTTCAGGGTTAGTCGCTCAGTCATGTCTGACTCTTTGTGACCCCAGGGACTGGCCCACCAGCCTCCTCTGTCCATGGGATTCTCCAGGCAAGAACATTGGAGTGGGTTGCCATTTCCTTCTCCATTGGAGGCATTTAGACTGTTTCATATTAACTTTACAATAAACCTCATTTTGATCATTATTCTTTACATAAATGTTTGAGGTAATCACTCTAGTTTGTAGGATAGATCCCTAGAAGTGCTGTTGTTGATAATCAAAAAGCTTTTGAATTCTCTTATTGTTTTGATATAGACTGTCAATTTGCCTACAGAAGTGTTGCAGAAATACTGTTCCTACCAGCAGTGTGGGAAACTGCTCACCTCACTGTGGTTTCACCCCATTAGGTATTATTGCTTTCAATCTTCATAAATCTGAGAGTCAAAATGTGACATCTCTTTGTCTTTTCAGTTATGCATACCTTTGTTAGTATTTGTACTTTTAATGAATTATTTGTTAATGTTCTCTACC
This sequence comes from Nanger dama, assembly GCA_917880005.1. Lineage (NCBI taxonomy): Eukaryota > Metazoa > Chordata > Mammalia > Artiodactyla > Bovidae > Nanger > Nanger dama. Next base: position 39,156,049 of record CAKJTW010000008.1, read on the forward strand.
TGTTAGTATTTTTTTAGCAGATTGGTAAGATTTCTTTATGTGGTTAGGATGTTAGACAAATATTTCTTGCAAATATTTTCCTCAGGTTATTATTTTGATTTAGATTATTTATCACCTACAGTAGCTTCTGTTCACCTATATACAAATGATCATATCATTCATCTTTTTCCATGAATTTTTCCATTGCTGTTAGAGAAAATTAGTAGCTCACCACAATGTTAAATAGTGCCATGCATTTTCTTCTATATTTCAAATATTTTCCTTTTTATTTTTCAGTAACTGTAGCCCATCCAGTGTGAGGTAAGGCTTCTCATCTGGTGATGAAGTACCAGTCTAGTGACAGGACGGAGAAGGAGTGTCATGAGGGCGTAAACTACACCTTGCTTAGGTCTCCTTCATGGGGCCATCATAGTCATATACACACCTAATGCACAGCAAGTCAAAGTGTCTCCTGTGCTGAAGTTGATTGGGCAGATTCACAAGGAATCTCTGAAACACCAGTGAGTCATGGACAGGTGACCCCAGTATCCTAATATTGATAAACATACTTGGGTCTAATCTTGTGTCCACAGTAAGCTCAGTGGATAGCAATAGAAGGAAACGGCTTTTGTAAAAGCCTTTATTTCAGCAGTCACAACTCAGTGGCAGATGCTTCTGGTTCCAGATCTCTTCCCTCCTGCCAAATTTGTCAAATGAAGCTGCAGACACGAGGGTCTGTTGCCATTTCAGGATCAAAAGGCACACGTCCACCTGCTGTCACATGTCTGATCCTAAACAGGCACCAGGTGATTGAATGTGACAGACATCACATCCAATGCAGAAATCATTTCCAATCACCTGAGAACTATCTCCTCCCCTTTGCCTCATGTTCAAGCCAGATAGCATCTAGAGCTTAACTCAGGCAGAATCTCTGCTGTAATGTCTTTTTTCAGGTCATGCAATTGCTAACCAAATTTATGTAGATTGGTAATGATAAAGCACATGGAAATAACTTTAAAATGGGAAAGCTATTGAAAACTTCTTAGCCAGTGGCCCCTTGGTGCTGCTAAGTCGCTTCAGTCATTTCCGACTCTGTGCGACCCCATAGACGGCAGCCCACCAGGCTCCCCCCGTCCCTGGGATTCTCCAGGCAAGAACGCTGGAGTGGGTTGCCATTTCCTTCTGGCCCCTTGGTAGTTCTTTTGTAATATATTGGCCATGTAACTTCCTGAACGTCATTGCTCTCAGGTCATATCGGTTGAAGCTGATTGGTCTTATTGTGGCAGAGAGGCTGTATACATAATGCACAGAGTTTCAGGATAAATACATCATCTCTGCATGGTAGAAAATAATTGAAGTGCACTCTGTCTATTGATGAGGTAATTCATATTTCTATTTTCAATCATCTCATAAATGTTTATGTTGCTTCCTCTGTGGAAGTACCACCTCAAGCCGATAGTTTGCTCTGACCTCAGACTCCAGTGGTGTTAGACATCTATTTTATTATGTTCATGAATTCTGTGGGGTGGGAATTCAGGCATGGCATGGAGAAGCCTGTCTCTGCTTTGTGATGCCCAAGAATTCAGCTGAGAAGACTGGGATACCTGAGGGTGATTCAAACAGTGGGTCCTGAAGTCATCTGGAGGCTTCTTCACCTGTATGCCTTATAGGCAGGTTGGAATGTCATTGAGAGCTATGGCTCACTGGTCGTCTCACTACACATAAAGAGAGCATCGGGAATGTTCATGTGACCTCTCAGTGTGGCATCTCCAGTGGGACAGCCCCAAGGAAACTGCACTTACAAGGTTGCTCAGAGCTCCAGCAGTCAGTGTTCCAGTGAACAAGAGAGATGCTGCATGGCCGTTTATTACCTAGCTTCAAAAGTCACATAGCATTACTTCTACCATATTCTACAGGTCAAAACTCAAGCAGATTCAATGAGCAGGGACCTAGATCACCATCTCTTGATGGGAGGCATGTCAAGAAGTTTGTAGACCTATTTAAAAGCTGCTACAGAAACAGCCCTTGAGCTAAGGATTCAGAGCAAGTATGTAGTTACCCTGGACAGTGGTTTCCGAAGGCACCTGGTACAGGATTGCAGAAGTGAGACAAGAAGTGAAAAAGGTCTCTTCACAGTGACTTAGCCAGCAGGTTAGGGCTGTGGACAATGAAGGCTCAATCTCAATGGTAATTATGTGATGCCGAGCCCAGTATGCTTCATCACTTCCCAACTGGGAGAAGTTTGCTGAACTATTTATCAACTCCTTATAGTCCTTGGTTGAGTGTTACATGTCAGAGAGGTGGAGGTAGCTCCCAGACACTTTCAGAGGGTTCCCACTGGTAGAGAAAGTCCTCAAGAAGAGGCATGGGCTTGAAGGTAGAAGTTGTAGGGTTGGCATATGTCTAGTAATGTTGAGAGCTGACTAGATACATTGGGGTATGAACAGGGTCTGCCAGGGATGGCATCAAACCTCAATTCTAGTGCTACTCATCTAGACATGGAATTCAGATACGTTGATATAGCTCCTATCCTAAACTGTGAGCTATGTCTTTTTTTTATCTCTGTACCATTAGCACCAAGACTGAAACCTTGCACATATGAGACCTCTATCCCCAAATTATGAATGACAAAATAAAATAAAGAATGTATTGATATCCTTAGCTCAACCCCTCTCCCAAGAAATTCCCAAGAATTTATTACTATCTAATTATTTTCTACCTTCAGTTCAGTTCAGTTCAGTCACTCAATCATGTCCAACTCTTTGCAACCCCATGAATTGCAGCATGCCAGGCCTCCCTGTCTATCACCAACTCCTGGAGTTCACTCCGACTCACATCCGTTGAGTCAGTGATGCCATCCAGCCATCTCATCCTCTGTCGTCCCCTTCTCCTCCTGCCCCCAACCCCTCCCAGCATCAGAGTCTTTTCGAATGAGTCAACTCTTCGCATGAGGTGGCCAAAGTACTGGAGTTTCCGCTTTAGCATCATTCCCTCCAAAGAAATCCGAGGGCTGATCTCCTTCAGAATGGACTGGTTGGATCTCCTTGCACTCCAAGGGACTCTCAAGAGTCTTCTCCAACACCACAGGTCAAAAGTATCAATTCTTCGGTGCTCAGCTTTCTTCACAGTCCAACTCTCACATCCATATATCACCACTGGTAAAACCATAGCCTTGACTAGACAGACCTTTGTTGGCAAAGTAATGTCTCTGCTTTTCAATATGCTACCTAGGTTGGTCATAACTTTTCTTTCAAGGAGTAAGCATCTTTTAATTTCATGGCTGCAATCACCATCTGCAGTGATTTTGGAGACCCAAAATAAAATCTGACACTGTTTCCACTGTTTCCCCATCTATTTCCCATGAAGTGATGGGACCAGATGCCATGATCTTCATTTTCTGAATGTTGAGCCTTAAGCCAACTTTTTCACTCTCCTATTTCACTTTCATCAAGAGGCTTTTGAGTTCCTCTTTGCTTTCTGCCATAAGGGTGGTATCATCTGCATATCTGAGGTTACTGATATTTTTCCCGGCAATCTTGATTCCAGCTTGTGCTTCTTCCAGCCCATGGTTTCTCATGATGTACTCTGCATATAAGTTAAATAAGCAGGGTGACAATATACAGCCTTGATGTACTCCTTTTCCTATTTGGAACCAATCTGTTGTTCCATGTCCAGTTCTAACTGTTGCTTCCTGACCTGCATACAGATTTCTCAAGAGGCAAGTCAGGTAGTCTGGTATTCCCATCTGTTTCAGAATTTTCTACACTTTATTGTGATCCACACAGTCAAAGGCTTTGGCATAGTCAATAAAGCAGAAATAGATGTTTTTCTGGAACTCTCTTGCTTTTTTGATGATCCAGCAGATGTTGGCAATTTGATCTCTGGTCCTCTGCCTTTTCTAAAACCAGCTTGAACATCTGGAAGTTCACGGTTCATGTATTGCTGAAGCCTGGCTTGGAGGATTTTGAGCATTACTTTACTCACCTGTGAGGTGAGTGCAGTTGCTTGTGGTAGTCTGAGCCTTCTTTGGCATTGCCTTTGCGCCTCTAATTCTGTGTATGTGTAGTCCCCCTCTGTCTTTTCCATACCATGCTAAAAGACCTTAAGCCTGCTTCTCTTCCTGGATTCACTCTTTCAAAAAATTACTCCAACATTTATTCAGTCCCCAGCCAAGCAGAAAATCTTGATTTGTCTTTTACCTTTTTCCCCAAAACCTCCTATATTCATGTTTTTATTATGTCTTCAGAAGGTTACTTTATTCCTCTTTTTGCCATTTCTCTCTGTTAGTCCTCCTAGGTCAAATGTTCACCATCTCTTGCTAGAATATTAGCTGCAACTGCCTGATTTGTTTTATTGCTTCAAAAGTCTCCTGAAATGTCAATGTATTAAGACTTGAACTCAAACAAACAAACCAAAAAGAGTTGAACTCTTCATTTAAATCTTCAGTTGTTCCAATATCAGGTGAAAATAAACTCTCTTAGCTTTCAATTATCAGCCAGTATAAAAGTAAGACAACTAGGTTTTCAAAATTTTCCCCTACCCAGTCCATAAAACTCATTTGTCAATCTAAGATTGTATAAAGCCTCAAAACCTCCAAACTCACCTTCTATGTTTGGGTCTTCTTATGCTGTTCTCTCTTCCCAGAATACCCTTCTATGCCAGTCTCCATGTGATGGTTTCAACTGTCCATCAGGGTCCAAAAGATGCCACTTAATCTATCAGAACAGCCACCACCACCAACCTTACCTAACTAATCACCACAGCCCTAGTGAAAACTACCACATGTCCTCGGTTCTAAGATGTCATCAACTGTTTAATGCCTTACTGATTTATTACCATATTTTGATACAGTGGAAAGAAAATGGCCTATGTATGTGAGCTGTTTAAAAAAATATTGGAAATGTTAGAAATTGTAGAGGTTCAGAGCATGTCATCTTAAAATATGCCATCTTGGCATATGGATCATTTTGAGTTAAAGGAGCCTGAGAAACAGTAGACACAAGATGGACATTCTGACCTTCCCTTTTCGTCCTAAAAGCAGGAAATAAAACTCCCATGTGAAAAGTGCCCTCCCTGTACCAGGAAAAAGAAGACATTCATGTCCCTGGAGACTAGGAGTAGAAGCCAGGAGAAATATGTACAAACACACTTTTTAACCCTTATCTTCCAAGGTACTTTTCCACAATTAACCACTCTATCCAAAACATCTTTTTCTAAAACAATTTTAATTGGAGGATAATTGCTTTACATTGTGTTGCCAAACTTCTTTGTTTTGTCACATTTTCATAATTTACTACTCTTTGTCCAATCTAGTATATATACTTTGGGCCCCACCTTCTTCACTGGATTGTCATTTTGTTTCTTGTGAAAGGTCCAAGTACATGTAAAAATTATAAATATAATATATACTTTTCTGTTGTCTTATGTCAGTCCCAGCTGGAGACTCTAAGAAGGTAGAGGAGAAATCTTACCTCTCTTACAAAATATAGTGTTTGGTTCCTCTTTTGTGTTCCCAGAATACTTTTCTGATCAAGCATATATTTCACTGTGCTTCCCAGGTGGTGCTAGCGGTAAACAACCCTCCTGCCAATACAGGAGACATAAGAGACATGGGTTCGATCCCTGGGTTGGGAAGATCCCCTGGAGGAGGGCATGGCAACCCATACCAGTGTTGCCTTGAGAATCCCATGGACAGAGGAGCCTGGCAGGCTACAGTCCATGGGATAACAGAGAGCCAGACGTGACTGAAGCTACTTAGCATGCACACACATACATCTCATTTGAGGTCCTCTGCATGCTCTGAGAAGGTCAGACTTCTATGTGAAGTTTCTTGAACCATCCCTGTATATTTACACTTTCACAGAATGTTCTGGGTTAATTGCAAACAGATAAAAAGCCACATCCTTCAGTTTACTGGGACTAAGATGTATACTGGGTAAGAACTTGAAACTAGACTACAACTGGAATTTAGATCAGCTGGTTGGATAGGAATTTCCTGGAAGAGGCCAACCTGAGAGAAGGGACAAAGAAGGCCCTAAGAGAAAAGAACCCTAGGAAAACATCAGGATGAGTGACTGGCCTATATTCTGATATGAAATGGCCAGATGCTGCCACAAGAAGAGACTAGAGAGAGGCTCAGGAAAACAACAAGAAGAACAAGGATTATTATACTTATGAGTCCTGAAGATATGCAGCATGGTATCCTACACAGGGCCACATGGGAAAGAAATCAGAGTGATCAGGAGGCAAAAGATGGGAGCAGAGAGACTACGTAGGCTGCAGGCTTTATTGGGGTTTCCTCAGAAAAGGCAAAGCAAAGCAATGTAAACATTTAAGGATTGGCTAGTTTGCATAATTTTAGCTAGCTTTATGACTGGTCCCTAGTTGTCTGGTACCTGCTCCTAGGAAGATTAAGAAGAGGAATATTACCTCCTGGGGTATAGGGGCCAGAAAGAGGAGGGATGGCTCTGGATTTGTTACTTTGAATTTCAAAGGCATAACCCTGACTGGACCCTTTCCTATCTCTAAGAATTGGCTATCCCAGGGAAAGACAGTCTCTCTTCAGCTAGAAAGGTATTGTACGATATCAAAACATCATAATAAACAGAAATATAAAATATACAGTCTGGCTCTCATCAACCCATTCTTTGCTCTACTCATCTTTGCCTTCTTACAAAGTGAAAGCGTTAGTTGCTCTGCTGCTGCTGTTAAGTCGCTTCAGTCGTGTCCGACTCTGTGCGACCCCATAGACGGCAGCCCACCAGGCTCTCCGTCCCTGGGATTGTCCAGGCAAGAACACTGGAGTGGGTTGCCATTTCCTTCTTCAATGCATGAAAGTGAAAAGGCAAAGTGAAGTCGCTCAGTCATGTCCGACTCTTCGCGACCCCATGGACTGCAGTCTACCAGGCTCCTCCGTCCATGGGATTTTCCAGGCAAGAGTACTGGAGTGGGGTACCATTGCCTTCGTGTCCAAACTCTTTGCAACCCTATGGACTGTAACCCATCAGGCTCCTGTCTATGAAATTCTCCAGGCCAGAATACTGGAGTGGGTAGCCATTCTCTTCTGCAGGAGATCTTCCTGACCCAGAGATGGAACCTGGGTCTCCCGCATTACAGGCAGGTTCTTTACTGTCTGAGCCACTAGAGAAACTCTTGCCTTCTTATAGGATAAGAACTAAAGCATAGACGGAAAAACTAGATCACTAGTAATTCAACAGCTATGCCATGGGAAGGCCCTCTGAAGGTATGGCCATGGTAGGGGTAAAAACATTCCTATTAGCCAAAGAAGAACAAAAGTAGATGCAGTCAGTGGTCAGAAAAATTAGATTATTCCATGGCAGTGGTAGCCTTGGGGGTCAGAGGTACAATACAAATTGACAGAAGTGTAGACAGTGGAAAGACAGAAACCTAGGCAGCTGAAAAAATAATAAATAATAATAATCAATGGGACAAAGAGAATGTCAAAAGTAGAGTAGACTAGAGAACAGGTACACTGTATTCGGGTACATAAGCCCATGGATATACGAGCTGCACTTTACTGCATGACATTTAGGAACAAATAACAAATACATGAATATTCACCATACAGCCTACCTCATCCCCACTGCTCTTTTCAAAAGAAAAATTCTGGGTCAAAATTTGAGTCCCCTTCTTGTAGAGCTTCTAGACAATGAGAAAAACAGAATCCTAGGAGGTTTGTAGGGAAGAAGCAAAGGAAAGAGAAAGAGGAAAAGAGAAGGGAATTAAAAAAAGAAAAGCTTTCCAGGTAGGATATTGCTGGAAGCAGAAAATATGATAGCGAAAAGAAGACTGTTAGGCAGCACTTGCCAGCCATGTGGAGAACTGAGAGAGGCATCAAAGCAAAGCCTGTAAAAATGATTTCTGTGATATAGTAACACACATACACGTTAGTACTTTTTACATGTAAAGGTAAAGATTAGAATTATTTTTATTTGTATATTTTATTTCAGATATTATATCATTTTAAAATTTTCCATTTCTTTGTTGTTGTTGTTGTTGTTTTTTCTCTCCTGCATAGCATGCAGGATCTTAGTTTCCCAAAGAGAAACCTGTGCCCCTTGCAGTGTAAGCAGAGTCTTAACACTGGACTGTCAGGGAAGTCCCGTGTCTCTTCCTTTTATTGTCTATTTATCTGCTGAGGTTTTCCATCTTTTTATTAATGAATATGCTTCCCTGTACATTAATAATAGTTACAATAGCTACTTCAAAATTCCTGTGTGCTAATTCTGACATCTGAGATATTTTAGGATTAGTCTCTGCTGATTATTATTTATCTTGAGAATAGGTGACAAATTTCTATTCTTTGCATGCCAAGCAATTTTGGATTATATTCTGGGCATTGAAATGGTATGTTGTAGCAATCCAAAAATTATTGATATTTTTGGTTTGTTTGTTTTAGGAGACAATTAATTTGGTTAGAATCTAACTTAAAACTTTGCTGTTGGGCAGCAGCTCAAATTGGTTTTGTTCTGTTACTCCTTAGCTGAGCAGTTTGCAGACCAACAGTAGTTTGCTCCTCTGTGTGGTTCAGGGATCAGCCAGAGATTTGGAAGAGTCTATACACAGAAATTAGGTCTCCCCAACTCTGGTTCTCTCCTTTCCAGGATCCTTTCCTCACTGCCTAATGACTACGGTTCCTCTGAACTCTGTCCTTTAGTTCTTCAGGCCAGAAAGGCTGTAGGTTTTCTAGTGAAGGTTTAGATGCCACATGGTGCCAGCTTTGCAGGCCCTCAGGCTAGACTTCATATTAATAGGAAACATCCTATCTAGTCCCATTTGCCAAATTTCTATCACTCTCTGGAATCTCCTGCTTTTGTTTATTCTTAGATTCTTCAAGCAGTTGTGTTTTACATTTTATCCAGAGTTTATAGTTATTATCTATAGCAGAATAAATCTGCTGTGAGCATACTTCACCATACTTGGGAATTATTTTTGATTATTGAATTTTGTTTCTTTGCATATGAAACCACATATGAAGACTTAGACAAGCCTCCATGGCCTGGGTTGTTTGTTTGTCTTTCCTCCTCACCAGTATCTAGGCACATCCTTCAATCTACTCTAGGTAAGAATTTTAACCCAGATTGCAATTGAAGCTCATAAATGTTTCTTAAAATAAATTATTTTTCTAATAATATTTCTAATTATAATGGAAATATAATCCCAATTAATGAATCTATTGATGGAATTTATTAAAAGGAAATGGCTATAATATTATTAGAACACCAACTAAGTGTCAGACAGTGAACTAGTCTCCTAGCAAGGCATGTTTCTTAAAATAAATTATTTTTCTAATAATATTTCTAATTATAATGGAAATATAATCCCAATTAATGAATCTATTGATGGAATTTATTAAAAGGAAATGGCTATAATATTATTAGAACACCAACTAAGTGTCAGACAGTGAACTAGTCTCCTAGCAAGGCATGTAAAGGTACATTAACTGTACAAAACAAAAATGACTCTTTGTTTCTTTAATGCTACCAAATTCATGGCACTTATATATTTCTCAATACAATGGCTTATGTTACTCTTTATATATGAAAAAGTTACATTTAAACAGACTCTTCCACATTTTAAACCAAACAATATGTGGAGACAACTCTCAAATTACATTCTAATCACAAAAGAATGGAACATCAAAATCACATTTTTAAAGAGCATGCTAATTATTATTAAAGGGAATGTTGCTAGTGCAAAGATACCCTAGAATATCATAGTCAGTGCCCAAACCGACTGCTTGTGAACAATTGTATTCATAATTTGGTTATCAGGAAGCAACGTTTTAAGCATTTTACATCCTAAATGACAATTTGTTGTGTGTGTCTGTGTTTAAATTGTGTTTTAGGAAATTAGCTGGGGATTTGGGGTTGATGAATAATGCATTATAATTCTTTCCATTTAAAATAATAGGAAATATGCTTCTGTGTTAGTGTTTTTGCGTAGAATATCTGATTTTTCAAGAATAGATTACTGAGCTGATGTTAAGCAGCAATGCTTGTAATTATATCTTTCTATGGATATGCAGGCCTACTAAATATTAAAGAAAAACATTTTCCATTTTCCAGTTGTATTTCATAAAACTTATAAAAACTGTTAATAAGTATAGCTAGACATCTCCTCACTGTTCTTGAAAAAACCTTAAACTAAGATATTAATACAAATACAAATGTTTCTGACAAAGAGGCTAAGCATTCTGTTTAACAACATAAACTAGTTTCTTGAATAAGCTGATGTCAAGGCTCAAATCTTAAGGATATACATATATATGTATGTATATTGCATTTATATTTATATCTATCTATATATTTGAGCTTCCCTGGTGGTTCGGTGGTAAAGAACCGTACCTGCCAATGCAGGAGATGTAGATTTGATCCCTGGGTGGGGAAGATCCCCTGGAGAAGGAAATGACTACCTACTCCGATATTCTTGACTGGGAAATCTCTTGGACAGAAGAACCTGGTGGACTACAGTCCATGGGGTCGCAAAGAGTTGGATGTGACTTAGCAACTAAACAACAACATATATATATATATTTATCTGTATATATATATAGACACAGAAAGTTGAGTAATGTATGACACATACATTCTTGTGCATACATAACTATATTGACATGCGTCTATACTATATATGGGCTGCATTTAGCTTGCAGACTTGTTTTGCAAGACCTGCACAGGATTTTTAAAATGTCCTTCCAATAAGTAAATGTCCTTACTATACATATATAGTAAGTATACTATACTGGCTATGGTATAGCCCGTCTCCTCTGGCTGACTGCATTTGGACCACCTGTCTGGACCATGTAGGTGTTTGAGTCTGGAACTTGAGAAGTAGGATTTAGAAGCAGAAAGATGGGGCTGAGAGCATTATCTCAGATTGCAGGGTGTCTAGGATTTTGGTTTCTATTTTTGCCCTGAATAATCAGTTGTATTTTCTTGTTAATGTTTCAGAGGCTTCCCTCCCCCAAGCATTTCCTACCTCTCATAAGGATGTTTTTCTCTTTTGCTATTTGTAAGCATTTTCCAAAATACACAGAATATAAAATAAAAAGATTAAGTTGTAAGTTGTGTATTCAAATTGCAAGGGAATGGAATTTAAAAAAAGAACAAGCTACAACTAAAAAGCAACTAGTTCTTCTTTGCCTTTCCATCCTTTCCTGACTCTGTCAAATGTAAACAAACTCCCACAAAGCCTCCTGTTAGAAACATAAAAAGGGGAAAATGCAAGCTTCTTTCGGGGCATCAATTGAAGTATAAGATAATTTGTTTTAATAACCTCTTCCCCAGAGACTGTTGATGGTACACTCCCACAAACATACTCCTGGGACATTTGCCCCAAGATGACTTCCTCCACTGAGCAGGTTTTGATGGCCACAGAGGTTCTAATAAAAAGAAAGAAGGAACCACACAAGTATCTTCCTTGAAATATTGGGACACAGGTCATCACAAGAACAGTACTGATGCAGAAACTCTTGAACCAGTAACATTTGCAATCATAAATTGCAGGACTGGGGGGCAGACTGGCTAGAGGGTAAGGTTTCAGTAATATTGTGAGGTAGCCAATTTATTCCTAAAGGCAGTGCTGGAATAAATTGAATCTGAAGGTAAAGTAATTTACATTCATTATCATAATGCACATCTAAGTATAGTTAAGTGTTTTTATCCATTATCTCATTTAAATGACCTGCTCAGTCTCCTCATTGCCATAGAATCTTTCCAATCTAAAAGTGTCTATAAATATTTACGTGAAAAAAGATTCCTCCCTTACTCTTTATAAAAGAAAATAACTGAAAACAAACTAATTATTCAACTTTATGAAAATATATATGTTATAGTACATACACATAATGTAGCAAAGTTATGACAATGAAATTGTCAAGATTTTTTGTCTTGGCTTTTGAGAAGAATGATAAAGTTCTTATGAAACATTATTTATAACAATATAAAATACATTAAAAATGTAATGAAACATACCAACATGCAGAACCCTATGAACAAGAAGGAGTTTGGATTTTATTCTAAGTATAAGTATAAACCATTGAAGTGAATTTAGTAGCATAGGAACATGCATGGATTTGCATTTTAAAACAATTACCCTGTTTTCTCTATAGTTTTTGTTCCTTCCAAATTTTCTACGATAAAGATGTAATGCTTTTAAAAGTTAAAAACAAAACAGGATTAAAAATAAACTTCTAGTCCTTGCTTTGCAATCTATTTGCCGTATCCCTAAAATAAGCCCAAACCAAGGAACAAAGATGTAGACCTGACTTTAGGATCTCAAAGGCAGGCACTGTAGGGAGGCTTAAATACCCCTTGGCTTGTGCCCTTCAACTCACAGTGTAGAGTTGTTTTTATGGGGCAGACAAATGAGCTCACTATAATATCTCTTGTGTGCTTGTATGTTGCAGCTCAGGAAGATGGTAAATAAACTCCTATCTGTGGAAGTGCTACTCTCAAGAGAAGTTTAGAAGAGATAACTGACCTCCATCAATTTGGTTTCCTTTTCTGGAGTAACTGATGCCACACAGTGACTCCTGTCCTTCAAGGAGACGAAGTCCCAGTTTCTGCCACATTCATTCAATGTTGAAAGCTCTGGGACATAATATATGGTGGGAAAACCTTGGAAACTCCCCAGAACCATCCAATTCTATATGTAGAGTAAGTGAGGGTTGCCTGGGTGGTGGTATTTGGGTATGGGGGATGTCACACACCCCTGAATCGCCTTGATTTTTCTGCTACTATTGCACACTTTGTCCTAATGAATTTGATGGTGTGTTTCTGTATGATTGCTTCCACAATGTACACACATTCATATTAGAATGAGCTGGTGCTGGGTCTGAGATAACAAATGTTAGGTGAGTACAGTTTTTAGAATGGTGTATTATCAAAAGAGGGCAAGCCTAAGTCAGAATCTTGTAGAATACAGGGGTCAGTGGAAAAAGAAAGTCAAGATGTAAGAAATAACTGAAATTTGACTACATTGAGCCCAATGGTAAGAAGTACAGGGGAAAAGCTCAGAATTTGCCGCTAGCTTTCTTTCTTGCTCACTCTATGACCTTGGGCAAGATATGTAGCCTCACTAACCCTAGTTTCTACTGGTACAAAGTCTGAATGATAACAACTACCTCCTAGGATTGGTGTGATGTGCTGAAAGTATCATCTTTAAAATATCTCAGGCTATGCATTATACATAAGAGACTGGAGGCTCTATACACTGCAGTCCAAAAATCATGAATTGCAGTCCTGTCTTCTCTTCTTACAATAAGAACACTGAGGGCTGAAGACCTTGGGCACTCAATGGAACTCCCACAATTTCATCGCTGCTTTTATAGCCTTTAAAAGGAGATGTGTTTTCCAAATGACCCCTAAGTCTTCAAATCCTGAATCATGAGAAGAACACAATTATGTTCCCTGGAATTATGAAGACAAGGAAGCATATTAATACATTTTGGAAGTTTTTTCAACAAAAGCTGAAGAAAGAGATTCTATATAAATCCTCAATCAAGAAGTAAAACAACTAGATCAGTATTTTTAGAGCCTTTTAGTTAAGAGAGGTTTTACTGTATTTAGTGGCTAAATATAATAATGGATTGTCAACGCATAAGACTCCATAAACTTACTATACTAAAGTGACTTTCTTTTTCCTTATTTGAGAAGAGGGAAGAAGAAAGGGTTACATCAGGCATATAAGGGTGATGGTACCAAATTCCTTGGCTTCTAAAACACATGGTATATTTCTAAATGATATATGCCCCTCCCTTGTTTTCTCCTTTGGGGTTTGCTAATTATGACTTTTTCAAATCTTTTCAGCAAAATGCAGTTTTTGATATCACATCTACTAGCCACTCATATGAGTGTTCATACATACATACATGCAACACCCTCTTCACTAGAGCACAAAATGCTCAGCCAATATTTTGGTTGTGTTTTTTAAGTAAGGATGCAGAGATTCCTATAAAAGCTTAAATTTAAAGAACCACAAAACTTCATTGGGAGTGAAATTTAGATGAAAGGTGGTTAAGATACTTATTTCAATGAAGGCTGTTTTGCTATTCCTTTCTCTGGCTGTATTTCTATCATCCACATGGCCAGTGTTCCAGATACTAGAAAGGAGATCCCCAAGATCTGAAGCATTAATTCCAGAGTGGGGAGAGAGCATGAGAAAGAACACTATTTGGGAATCCCATGTCTGTTGACCTTTCAGATGTCCTGAATCTCATGTTTACAACCGCAAAAAGGAAGTATAGCAAAAGAAGTGGGCTTGTGTGTCTGTTTTCTGAATACTGTATCAGCCATCTGTTACTATTAAAGAAGTTCTGATTAAGGTGGGAAGCCAAAGAAAACTCTCTAGGTGTGATTGTGCAGTCTTCTGGCCAGTCTATATTAAGGCACTGCTGGATTGTGTCCTCATGGTGGCAGTGATTGTTTCTGATTTGCATCAGCCCAACCCATTCAACCAGAGAAGACAATGGCAACCCATTCCAGTACTCTTGCCTGGAAAATCCCATGGAAAGAGGGGCCTGCTGGGCTGCAGTCTATGGGGTCACTAGGAGTCAGACATGACTGAGTGACTTCACTTTCACTTTTCAGTTTCATGTATTAGAGAAGGAAATGGCAACCCACTCCAGTGTTCTTGCCTGGAGAATCCCAGGGACGGGGGGAGCCTGGTGGGCTGTTGCCTATGGGGTCGCAGAGTCAGACATGACTGAAGTGACTTAGCAGCAGCAGCAGCAGCAGCAACCCATTCAACTGAGGTACATGCCAGAAGTATATGGATGAAAGTTGGGGCTCATTTTCCTGGAGTAACAAGTTTACTTGAATTTGAGAGGAGAAGGATGAGAAATGAGGTGGAGGAAAACAATCTGTTTTATATTAATTGAAACAGTATGTGATTGAGTAAAATGCAAAAATCTCATGAATCCTTAACATAAAAATACGTTACCACATTTTCTCTTTTCTCGGCCTAGGGAGACTGAGTGGAGGTAGGCGTTCAGGCACAAATGGCACCAGGAGGCAAGGTAGGGGAAATGGAGGAGGACTGGGTAGGGAGTAGGTCAGTTCAGCTCAGTCGCTCAGTCATGTCCGACCCTTTGCGACCCCATGGACTGCAACACGCCAGGCTTCCCTGTCCATCAACAACTTCTGGAGTTTACTCAAACTCATGTCCATTGAATTGGTGATGCCATCCAGCCACCTCATCCTCTGTTGTCCCCTTCTTCTCCTGCCTTCAATCTTTCCCAGCATCAGGGTCTTTTCCAGTGAGTCAGTCCTCCACATCAGGTGGCCAAAGTATTGGAGTTTCAGCTTCAGTATCAGTCCTTCCAATGAACACCCAGGAATGATCTTCTTTAGGATGGACTGGTTGGATCTCCTTGTAGTCCAAGGGACTCTCAAGAGTCTTCTCCAAGACCACAGTTTAAAACCATCAATTCTTCAGTGCTCAGCTTTTTATGGTCCAACACTCACATCCATACATGACCACTCAAAAACCACAGCCTTGACTAGACAGACCTTTGTTGGCAATGTCTTTGCTTTTGAATATGCCATCTAGGTTGATTATAACTTTTCTCCCAAGGAGTAAGCATCTTTCAATTTCATGACTGCAGTCACTATCTGCAGTGATTTTTGAACCAAAAAAATAAATAAAATCTGTCACTGTCTCCACTGTTTCTCCATCTATTTGCCATGAAGCAATGGGACCAGATGCCATGATCTTCGTTTTCTGAATGTTTAGTTTTAAGCAACTTTTTCACTCTCCTCATTCACTTTTATCAAGAGGCTCTTTAGTTCTTCTTCACTTTCTGTCATAAGCGTTGTACTATCTGCATATCTGAGATTATTGATATTTCTCCCAGAAATCTTGATTCCAGCTTGTGCTTCCTCCAGCCCAGCGTTCCTCATGATGTCATACTGTGCATATAAGTTAAATAAGCAGGATAACAACATACATCCTTGACGTACTCCTTTCCTGATTTGGAACCAGTCTGTTGTTCCATGTCCAGTTCTAGGTGTTGCTTCCTGACCTGCATACAGATTTCTCAAGAGGCAGGTCAGATGGTCCAGTATTCCTATCTCTAAGAATTTTCCACAGTTTGTTGTGATCCACACAGTCAAAGGCTTTGATATAGTCAATAAGGCAGAAATAGATGTTTTTTTCTGGAACTCTTGCTTTTTCAGTCATCCAACGGATGTTGGCAGTTTGATCTCTGGTTCCTCTGCCTTTTCTAAAGCCAGCTTGAACATCTGAAAGTTCATCGGTCACATACTATTGAAGCCTGGCTTGTAGAATTTTAAGTATTACTTTACTAGCATATAAGTTGAGTGCAATTGTGTGATAGTTTGAGCATACTTTGGCATTGTCTTTCTTTGGGACTGGAATGAAAACTGATCTTTTCCAGTCTTGTGGCCACAGCTGAATAAGTATAAGTCAATGCTAGTCCTGGATTGGGGCTCACCTGATCTGTGATCTGGGACAAGTATCTTTCCTTTATTGAACCAGGGGATTATATCACATTCTCATAAGACTATAATAGTCAAGATTACACAGTATTTGGTATAAAGACATAGAGGTTAATGCAATAGATATTCCAGAAATAGGCTCATACTTACATGGTCAATCAATTTGCAACAAAATTACTAAGGAAGTCAGTGGGGGAAGAGATAATTTTTTCAACATATGGTTTTGGAACTACTGAATATGTAAAATAATGAAACTTAACCCTTTTACCTCATGTGGCATGCAAGAAATTAACTTGAAATGGATGATACATTTAAATGTAAAAATTAAAACTATAACATTTCTAAAAGAAAGCATAGAAGAAAATACAAGCAGCCTTGGGTTAGACAGTTTTTAATAGGTAACAAAAACCATAAGAGATCGACACAAAAACAGTGACAAACTGGACATTATCAAAATTTAAAATTTTCCTATTTAAAAGATACTGTAAAGAAATTGAAAAGACACGCCATAGACTGGGGAAAAATAATTTCAAAAAAAGTCTCACAAAGACCTGTTTCCAGAATATATAAAAATACTTTGGTAACTCTGTAGAAAACAAAACAAGACAGCTTTTTTAAAACAGGGAAAAGTTTATAATAGATGTGTTACCAAAGAATATATATATAGATGGCAAAAAGATTATGAAATATGCTTAACATCATTAGTCCCTAGGGAAATGCAAATTAAAGACATACGATACTACTACATACCCTCTCAGAAGGGCTACAGTTGAAAACACAGCTCATACCAGTGTTAATGAGTATGTAGAACAGTTGGAATACTCTTATCTTTCTAACCAAAATGCATAAATGGTATAGCCACTGGAACATGGTTTGGCCATTTTTTAATAAATGTAAGTATACTTATAACCCAGTAATCTGAGTCCAAATTAACCCATGAGAAATGAAAAAGATACACTTATGCAAGATTTTTATGCTTACATTTATCATCTTTTATTTAAACATAAATATATTTATTGCTTTATATAAACATAAATATAAATATTTAAACATAATCATAAATCTGGTTCTAGCATCCAGTTAGTCACTTAGTTGTGTGTCCCACTCTTTGTGACTCCGTGGACTGTAGCCTGCCAGGCTCCTCCTTCCATGGCATTTTCCAGGCAAGAATATTGGAGTGGGTTGCCGTTTCCTTCTCCAGGGTATCTTCCAGATCCAGGGATGGAACCTGGATCTCCCTCATTGCAGGCAGACTCTTTAACACCTGAGCTACCAGGGAAGCCCTAAATATGTTTATATTTATCTAATTCTAACAGTTAGAACTGGACATGGAACAATGACCTCATTCCCAATTGGGAAAAGACTACATCGAGGCTGTATATTGTCACTCTGATTATTTAACATATATGCAGAGTACATCATGTGAAATGCCAGGCTGGATGAAGCACACCTGAATAAACATTGGAGGGAGAAATACCAATAGCCTCAGATATGCAGATGATACCACCCTACGGCAGAAAGCAAAGAGGAACTAAAAAGCATCTTGATGAAAGTGAATGAGGAGAGTAAAAAATCTGACTTAAAACTCAACATTCAAAAAATGAAGATCGTGGCATTCAGTCCCATCACTTCATGGCAAATAGATGGGGAAACAATGGAAGCAGTGAGAGACTTTATTTTCTTGGGCTCAAAAATCACTGTGGATGGTGACTGCAGCCATGAAATTAAAGATGCTTGCTCCTTGGAAGAAAAGCTAAGACAAACCTAGACAGCATATTAAAAAGCAGAAATGTTATTTAGCCAACAAAGGTCTATCTTATCTAAGCCATGGTTTTTCCAGCAGTCATGTACGGATGTGAGAGTTGGACTGTAAAGAAAAAAACCTGAGTGCTAAAGATTGATGCTTTTGAACTGTGGTGTTGGAAAAGACTCTTGAGAGTCCCTTGAACTGCAAAGAGATCCAATCAGTCCATCCTAAAGGAAATCAGTCATGAATATGCATTGGAAGGACTGATGTTGAAGCTGAAACTCCAATACTTTGGCTATCTGATGTGGAGGACTGACTCATTAGAAAAGACTCTGATGATGAAAAGATTGAAGGCAGGAGGAGAAGGGGATGACAGAGGATGAGATGGTTGGATGGCATCACTGACTTTATGGACATGAGTTTGAGTAAACTTCAGGAGTTGGTGATGGACAGGGAAGTCTGGTGTGCTGCAGTCCATGGGGTCCAAGTGGTCAGATGCAAGTGAGTGACTGAATTGAACACAAAATTTTTACGTTTATATTTATCATCTTTAAAGCCAGAATTTGGAAGCAATCTGGATGTCTCTCAAGTTCTGAAGGGATAAACAAGTTGATGTGTATACATATGCTACCAGTCAGCAATAAAAACGAATGGACTACCAATCCACATCACAGCATGAGCAAAACTCAAACAGGTTTTGCTAAGTGAAAGAGAAGGTATATAAATCAAACCAGTATTGTAAAGCAATCATCAATCAATTAAAAATAATTATAATTATAAAAAGATAATATACTGTATCTTTTCATCTACATGGGATCCCAGAAAAGGCAAAACCAAAGGGATAGGAAAGTAAAGTGATAAAAATCTGTGGTTGCCAAGGGCAAGAGATTAGGAGAATAAATTAACTGCAGAAGGAATTTTGAGACTGAAGGAAATACTATATCCCATACCTTGACTGTGTTGATAGTTATGGTACTATGCAAATTTGCTGAAAGTCAAACTGTCCATTTAAAGTTGGTCAATTTCACTATTTAAATTACATCTTAATAAAGCTGATTTTTCAAGGGGGTTGGATTGCAGAGCTGCTGATGTCTTTTCAGTCCATAAAGGATGATTCTTAGGGTACATGAATCTTTTATAAGGAGCCTGACCTTTTGCCTGAGAGGAAGACATCATCTTTATTGCACTGGACAGAACACACACGTTCTCCGCTCCTGAGAGGAGCACAGTTGCCACCTTTCAAGATCCTCTGTTCCACAGACATCTCTGAAAAGATGATACAGAACAAGGCAGTCAGTTCTCTTGTTCCCAAGACACCAAAACATTCGAGAGACAGAGGGGAGAATTGTCTCTCATTACCAATCACCGATGCCTCCCCTGAACTTTTGTTACAGTTTGGAGTCAAAACATCTGAGTTCAAAACAGGCTAAGCTACTGACTAGCCGGACACAGTATTTTACTTAGTCTAGGCCTCAGTTTCCTTGTCTATTACATTAAATGAAGATCATAATCATTGTCTTAAAGAAACTGGGTGAGTTAAGTAAGATAGTTTATAAGTGCTTTTTAAACTCTGAGAACCAGACAAATGATTCTACCAGGTGCTTTTAATGCTGTTTCATTCTCTTGTCAGGTTTCTGACTAGCTCCTTCTATTTCTTCATATTCCTTCAGTGCACTTAACACAAAACTGAACAGGCAATAGGGATTCAACTAATCCTTCAGGGTTGCCTAATCTTTTGAATACCTAGGTACAACTGAACTCTCTTTCTAATTTTCCCTTAAAATTCATAGCTACTTTTTCACTTTTTCTCTTCTAGCTACCCATTCCCATTCACTGTTTAACGAAATCTTTTAAATGAAAAAAAAAAAAAAATCTTGTTTCTTTTCCTAAAGAAGGCATTTTGAATTCCATTCCAGCATCAAGTGGGTGGTTCCTTCTATCTGTGACAAGCCCTTAGCAAATACAAAGCTACTATGCTATGATGCCCTCAGCATGCTCACCAGGCAAGAAATGTCTTTCTTTAAATAATCAGCACTTAGTGTAGTGTTCATGTGTCATTAGTGGGGAATAAAAATGAGATAAGAGATATTAGAAGAAAAAAAAATCATCTTTCATATAATGATTTTTCATCATTTTTTTAATGCTCCAGTGGGTCAACCCAAGAAAGCAGTTTATTCAGGTACGCCTCCAGTGAGAGTGACAGGGGCATAGGGTCTAGAAAGAAAGCCGTGGTTTGGGCCATCTGCTGTGAGGGTAGGAATGGTGAATGCTGTCTTGATGGTGGCGATGACTGAGTGGATTGCAGGTAATACCTCATTTGCGCTTCCCCAGTGACTCAGCAGGGAGGGATTCACCCGCAACACAGGAGACCCGGGTTCGATCCCTCAATCAGGAGGATCCCCTGGAGGAGCACATAGCAACCCACTCCAGGATTCTTGCCTGGAAAAGCCCATGGTCAGAGGAGCCTCGCGGGTACAGTCCATAGGGTCGCAAAGAGTCTGACACAACTGAAGCAACTGAACGTGCGTGTGTGCACGCAATATCTCGTTCTGAGGGTAGCCAGCACACCAAGTGAAAAAATATATATATATAGAAGATCTATCCTTGAAAAATACCTCAGCAAGGAGCCACATTGCGTATGAAAGTATTGTCTCTTCATAAGGTTTTTGTAATAAGCCTCTTAATAAGTAGTAGCTTATGTAATATCCAGATTGCTCAAACATCATGCTGTGTGCTTGGTTTGCAATTATGGGTCCTGTTGTTTTTAAAAATATGCAGCTTTAAACTCCATATTCTTTGTAAGATGCTAACATTGGGAGCACATGGGCACATAACTAATGAAACACAGGCAGATTCCTGTCTGTCTCCATCACTTCCTCCTCACAGAGGTTAAAATGACACGCAGAACTCTCTCCCCTCTCTCTCTTTCCACAAAGACTAAATCCATCTAAAGAAGAATACGATGACACTGCACTGTCCTTAAAAGGCTATAATTTCCTTTTTAAGTTTGCATATCCATTTCTTGTTTGATTTTCCTAAATTCCCATAGAAAACACTGGACATGTCTGCAGACAGCTTTGTCACGTACAGGCTGTATCTAAAATTGATACAAAAGAAGGTCATAATAAGTCTTTTCTCAGTTACGTGATTAATGTACTCTGAGGCTTAGGAAAAAGCCAGTAATTGGGAAGGTTTAAGAGTGCATTGAGTGAATTCATTGCTGTCAGAGACAATTCACCATTTCACTGACGGAGCCAGCAGCAGCCCTTCCGAGAGCAAGAAATAGCCATAAATCTAAACAGGAAAATATCTGAGTTTTGCTACCGTGTCACATAAAATATCTCTTCTCAGAGCTGGAGGTATTTTTCAAAACTAAGTTAGAGCCATGGCTGTGAATAAAACTAGTCTTCTTCAAGAATGAGTAATAGAGGCAACATTTTATAAGACTCCAAAGTTGACCTTTCTTGGAAATTCTAATATCCAGCAAGAACTTGTCTTTGAGTTCATAAACATATAATTCGTTTGATTTTCTTCCAAATTTCCACTAAGCTGAGATTGCAGTTGGAGCTAGAGGAGCGGAACACCGTGAACTGGAGAGAAAGAGAGTGGCTCCCCTTGAACAGAGGGCATGACCGGAGGCCAGCATGCTGGGCTGTCCCCACAAGCGTGTGTGAGTTGGCCCATGCAGTAGTACCTAAGCAGAGCTCACAAAAATGTTTGAAGTAATGGGTAACCTAAAAACATATAGTTCATAGTGAAAAAAATTTTCATAATTCCAGTTTCTCTTTGAAGAAATGAGATGACCTAGCAATAATGGATGGATGTCACTTCTAGGCAACAATCAGCTGGGACTGAAGGGAGACCTCCCCTTTTGACAGAGCAGGCAGTTTCCAAATTGCCACCATTTCCACCATGCCTTGGTATTTTCCAGACATGGAATGAAGCCGAGGATCAGCAACTGTTTAATTTAAAGTGAAAGTGAAAGTCACTCAGTCCTGTCTGATGCTCTGTGACCCCATAGACTGTGTAGTCCATGAGAGTCTCCAGGCCAGAATACTGGAGTGGGTAGCCTTTCCCTTCGCCAGGGGATCTTCCCAAACCAGGGATCGAACCCAGGTCTCCTGCATTGCAGGTGGATTCTTTACCAATTGGGCTATAAGGGAAAGCACAGTTAAAAAGAGATCAGAAGTTTTATACCTAAGTGTCTACCAAAGGTATGGGACATCAAAAGACAGGGTGAGCCCTGATTTATACATCCAGGTTACCTGATTTGTCCCCAGGAACACTGGAGTTTGAAACTGCTACCTTAAAAGTTTACTGCCTTCGGAGAAGAGGGGATGAATTGAGAGAATGATATTGACATGCATACACTGTTGTGTGTAAAATAGACAGCTAGTGGGAAGCTGCTGCATAGCACAGGGAGCTCAGCTGGATGCTCTGTGATGACCCTGAGGGTGAGATGGAGGGTGGGTGGGAAGGAGGCTCAAGTGGGAGGGGATATATGTATACACATAGTTGATTTAGGCTTTGAAGAGCAGAAGTAACACAGCACTGTAAAACAATTATAATCCAATTAAAAATAAAGATGATAATAAAGGGTAACAGTGAAAATAGGAAGTTCGTCTCCTTCAGGAAGCCTGCCTTATTTGACTAATTTGGTTCTATCATTTGAAATGCTTTCTACCAGAAGGTTCCTTTAGACAGAAACACAACGGAGGTTTTAGATGCAACATAAAATGATCTTGGTGCAGATCATCCAGTAATAAGTAATTTTAAAAGAAAAACACATCTGCTGTCTTGAGTTAGCACGTGGGCTTTCTCACTAACCCAATCACCCTAAAATTTACCACAAATGTTGACATTCTTCTCAGCACTCTGTCTACTTTTCATTTAAGAACTTAAAAAGGAAGCAGGTATACTTACAACCTATAATATGCAACCCTCTGAGTAAGGACAGGTTTTCCTGTAATAAAGTAATTATGTAATCGTTACAATAAAATATAATTTACCTTACCATCAGAAAAAGTAAATTTTTCCTCATTGAAAGGATCTGACTTTTCAAAAGATTAAAGGTGCTTACTGCAATATTTCTGAGGCAAGAGACAAAAATTTAAGAAATGAACATTGCTTTTAGCAGAGCCACAGAGCTAAAATGATCTGATTGTTGCAAGGACATTGTTCAGAATATTAGATGACTCTAAAGCACCAACAGACTTTCCATATTTAATATGTCTTTAGACAAAATTAAATTTTAGAACAGTATAAGGTCACACAGTCAATATGCCAACCCTCTTTACATTTATTTTAATCTCATCCCCCAGCATTGTCACCGGATCTTTGCCTTCTCTCCATCTCCATAAATAAACCGTGTTGACTCTTGAACCTTCGTTCACTCTCTTAATTACCTTCCAAGATAACGAATTCACTTCCTATTTCCATAAAGTAGTCTGTATGAATGCCTCACATTTTTCCCCTCCCTGCTCTGCTCTTCTTTGTAATCCTCCCTTGGGAAAGTGGGAAAACGCTTCCTTTTCCAGTTATTTCTCTTTTGTTCTCTTTCTCACTCCTTTCTCTCCTGTGCTTGATTTTCCTTTCCCTCTCTCATTCAGCATACCCTAGCCACAATGACTCCTTTCCATTTCTGAAGCAAAGAACTTTCTCTGACCTCAGGGCCTTTCCACTGGATATTTCCTCTGCCTGAATGTCTGGCTCTTGGGTCTTGTCTCAGCTCCACTCACTTCACACCTGCCCTCACAGAGGGTGTTCTGACTCTATACTCTCTTTCCTCTTCCGTACATTACTTATCACCTCTCTTTGCCCAGTATTTTATTGTGCTGTGGCACTAACTGCCTTGTTCTTTTTTAAAATTTTGTTTCTTGTCTGTCTCTCTCAAACTAGAATGCAAACTTGGTGAGGTCAGGAATTGAGTCTGCCTTTGTTCCCTGCTGATGCCCAGTTCCTAGCACAGAGTTTAGCTCTCAAGAAGCTCAGTAAATGTTTGCTGAACAGTGAGGATAAAAGAGAGGTCCATTGACCTCATGAATATGAGCCACTTAAGTAACCTTTAGTTACAGAAAAGACTGAAGGCAGGAGGAGAAGGGGATGACAGAGGATGAGATGGTTGGATGGCATCACTGACTCAAAGGACATGAGTTTGAGCAAGCTCTGGGAATTGGTGATACACAGGGAAGCCTGGAGTGCTGCAGTCTGTGGGATCGCAGAGTGGGACACGACTGAGTGACTGAACTGAATTAGTTACAGAGGCAAAAACCATACCAGACCTCTTTTAGGGGAGAAGGACACCCACTTATTACCCTTATAATTCTGAGTGGCAGTAGGGGTCTAAGGCCATGGTTTTCAAACATTTTATATGTGTAATGGATACCCAAGGCTTTAATTGCAATCTCAGCATCTTCCTCCAGAGATTCCATTCTGTCAAAGAATCTTCAACAAGAAACTGAGGATTCTGATATGGATTCCATGGAGCATGTTCTAGAGTCAAAGATGTCCTTTTCCTAGAATTTATTCAAGTTTTTGGAGGAAGAGCAGTAGAATGGGGATTCCCCAGTGGCTTAGGGGGTAAAGAATCCACCTGCAACATGGGACACCCAGGTTCAATCCCTGGGTTGGGACAATCCCCTGGAGATGGGCATGGCAACCCACTCCAGTATTCTTGCCTGGAGAATCCCATGGACAGAGGAGCCTGGTGGGCTACAGTCCATGGAGGTTGCACAGAGTCAAATATGACTGAAGTGACTTAGCACACACAGCAGTAGAACACCTCCCTTTTATGGTTTAATGTTATTAGAAGGTGTCTGATGGAGCATGAGTTGGTAATGGCTGAGGCCAGTCGATTACCAGAGAATTCTTACAGGCATAGAGAAGAAGCCCTGTGAGAAAATGGGGTTGCAAAGCTGGGGTACAAACAGATGGACAGTGTGCTACTAGAGTTGATGCCCTTCCTGACCCAGCCTTCCTGGCAGATCTCAACTGCAACAATCTTCCTTACAGCCCAATCTCGAAGGTCTAGAGCAGAGTTTTTGTTTGTTGTTCATTTTAAGTGTGCAAAATCATTCACTGAGTGCAAAGTGAAATCTTGCTTCAAGATCTAGGGAGGAAAAGGTGAAGTGGTGACCCTAGGGTTCTACATCCCCCTCATGAGATATATCCTTCTCATCCATGCACAGTGATTCTCAGAGTGATCATCTGAGCAAGACTGAGGGTAGGAAAGCTCGGGTCCAGACCCCTCACTCATCTGAGCATGAATCTATAATTTGAGAGTCTATAACTTGAGAATTTATAGAGTCTATAATTTGAGAATTAAGAGAAATAGGACCTTATTTTGTTGTTATAGGTAGGTGAGGTCGGGGGACATTGGTAATATTTAGAAAGATCCTAAATGCATCTGATCAAACATGCCCATTTGGGAGACAGGAAAATTGAGAATCAGAAAGAGGATGAGAGCCAGCCACTGTTACATGGTTGCAAATCCAAAAGTTACTTATTCACTTGATCTTTTAAATATTGACAATTTTGAGCATCTACCACAGAGCTAGTTCTTATAGAAAAACACATGAATTTGGTTCAACAAACACTAACAAATTTTCTACTATGATCCTGGCATTGTGGTGGATATGGAGATATGAAAACAAATCAGAGAGACTTTTTCTTGAGATGCTCACATCTAGTGAAGACGAGACAGATTTATAAAGAAAGATCATTGTACAAGGTGATAAATGCCACTCTTGATGAATATATATAGTGAGATCACATCTAAAATGTAGAAAGCCATTCCTTCACCTTATTCATGACAACAAACAAATCTAATAACATGTACTAGATTTAATTAAAGAAGTTTATTATTCAAACTGAGTGGAATCAGCCCTGAAAACAAGCAGGAACACTATAAAATCTACATCATTAATCATTTGAGGAAAGCACAATAAAACCACAATGAACTACCACTCTACACCTATTAGAACATCTAAAATTTAAAAGACTAATCATACCAAGCATTGGCAAATATGCAGGGTAATTAGAACTCTCACACCCTGCTGGCAGGATTGTAAAATAGCAAACACATTTTACAAGACTGTTTAGAAAACAAGTTCACTCCATTCGGCTTAGTAAGTTAGACTACATTTACTGTATAATCCACTTACTCAATTCCTAGGTATATGTCTAAGAGAAAAGAAAGTCAAGGTTTATACAAAAACTTATACACACACACACACACACACACACACACACAAAAGTCAAGGGGTTCAAAGTGACAGGACTTGACCTCTGAGTGGAACCCTTGATAACTCACTGTCTATATGGTTGTGCATGGGGCTCCTGACTTTTCTCAAGCTGTTTTCTTATCTAGCACATGGGGATAGTAATTCTGGTCCTACTCATTTAATGAGATTATAATGAGGAGCTAATAGAGGAACAAATGCAAAAAGGCTTCATAAAGTTTTAAAGCATCATGCACTGAGTGGTGCCTGTCCTGGTTGGCAGACTAGTGACTTTACAGAGGCAGGAGATGTCTCTGAGGACTGGTTACAGGAGAGATGATTGGAGGGTGAGGGGATGGGGCACATCTATGCGGACCAGCAAAGCCAGGGCTAAGACAGGTGCCTTTGAGGACAATAAAAGGATGGCAGGGAAGGCACCAGGAAGAGCGGACAGGGCAGGAAAGAGACTCCAGGTGCTGGAGGGCAGAGGCATGTACCCAAACAGATAAGGAGAAGGAAAGCAGAGGGCAGAGCCTGGACCTCAGGCTGACAGCAGAACTCTTGGGAACACAGTCTCTGTGGTCCTCACTACAGCCAGATGAACCTTCGTGAAAGAGCAGCCTCTTACCTGCTCTTAGGACGAAGACCACACCTCTAGACTGGCCCGTGCCTTCCTGTCCCAGTTCATCACCTACTGCCTCCCTAGCAGTCTGCACATCGCCCCTCTTCAGTAGACACCCCGAGACTCAGTCATGCTGTTTCCTCAGCTCAGACTCTGTTCTCACCCATGCGCCAAACCTCTACTCATGCAACAGGTCTGAGATGAGCTATTGCTTCAGAGAAGACTGCCCTGGCCTCCCAAACTCAATCAGCTTTCCCTCTGAAGCCCTTCTGCAGACCCAGGGCACATATATGGTTGGTGACTTGACCAGGGCCCATCTCACCCATCAAACTGCTACCTCCAATGAGTATGGAGATCATGTATCTTTTTTAAGTTGATTTTTTGGGAGTGGGGGAGCCCACATTTCACGGCATGTGGGATCTCATTCCCTGACCAGGAATCAAACCCATAACCCCTGCAGTGGGAGCACAGTCTTAACCTCCAGATGGCCAGGAAAGTCTCTGAGATCATGTCCTTTTGTTCTCCACTGCAAGCTGCACACCTACCACAGGTGCAAGAAAGACAGCAAATGACTGAATGAATTAACATCTCGTGAGAAAAGGACTTTCTCTGAACCCTTGAGAATTAGAGAAGCAATGATATGTATGTGAGACTAATTTAAAAGGCACGATCTATAATGTGAGCTTTTTCTTATTCACATTTTATAGATGCAGACACCAAGTCCAGGCGGGTAAAGTAACTTGCCTAACACCACACTGGTCATGATGTAGGAGGTGATCTGACTCCAGGGCCTGATCTCTTAGCCAGTCTCATCCCTTTGATTTTAAAAGGCAGGTTGATCCCCAGTCCATCTCTAGCTTTCTCCAGTCCTATCACCTCCAGAAAATTAGCAGGCAGATCTCTCAACAAAGTAGCTACCATCAGCAGCCTGCATTAACCTTTCAGACCTCTGAGATACCTGCCAACATGTTCCCTCAACAATAAAATGCTCTTCTGCTTCTAGGCTAAGAACTGAGAAGAATTACAATCCAATTGACTCCATGGGCTAAAAGGAGCATCTGTTTAGTTTACATCAGCAGTGCTGACTTGAAATTAATATTTTGACATCAATCTTCATCCTCTGTGTGGCCACTCAGAGCTGTGTCCTCCCTGGGTGAGCCTGGGGCAGCTAGCTCCAGGGAGGGGAAGGGTCAGAGGAGTCCCAACCTTCCTGAATCTAATGAATTGCTTTGCCAGATGGAAATTGCTGCTCAAAGATAGGTTCTCCTTTCAAGTACACAGGCTGTCCTCATTCCTGATAGCTACAACTCCAGAGGCTGGGTTAAAGTTATTTTCCCCATGATCAGAAGTGCTTGAGTACTGGCTAGATATTAGAACACATATTAACAATTTGTAGGGGTCTACAGTTCATAGTAGGACACAATTGAGCGACTGAACTGACTTACTGACTGACTGATGGTTCATATGGTAAAAAAAAATCTGCCTACAATGCGGGAGAACTGGGTTCAATCCCTAGGTTATGAGACAGCAAAAGAGACACAGATGTATAGAACAGACTTTCAGACTCTGTGGGAGAGTGGCATTGAAACATGTATACTATCATGTAAGAAATGAATCACCAGTCTAGATTCGATGCAGGATACAGGATGCTTGGGGCTGGTGCATGGGGATGATCCAGAGAGATGATATGAGGAGGGTGGTGGGAGGGGGTTTCAGGGTTGGGAACTCATGTACACCTGTGGCGGATTCATGTCAATGTATGGCAAAACCAATACAGTATTGTAAAGTAATAAATAAGTAAATAAATAATAAAGAGCAAACAAACAAAATCCCTAGGTTGGGAAGATCCCCTGGAAAAGGGAATGGCAACCCACTCCAGTATTCTCACCTGGAGAATTCCATTATCAGAGGAGCCTGGTGGGCTATAGTCCATGGTGTCATGGACTATAAGAGTCAGATAGACTGAGAGTCAGATACGACTGAGTGACTGACACACACACAAACACACCAGCTTCTAACCTGTCTGCCAGATTATTTGCTTCTTCTTAAGGCCACGTGGCATTAGTATCATTGGTGTCTGTTGAGTGGAATGTGGTAGCTAGGGAATGAAATTTATCAAGTGTCTACCACATACCAGGCATCCTTGTGTCATTAACTCCTCACAATTAAACATCCAGGTGAATATGATCATCCCATTTTACTGACAATAAAAGAGGCTCAGAGAAGTCATCACTCAAGGTCACACAAGTAGGACAGGAAGAAATGGGTTCAAATCCAGGCATGTCCAGCTATAGGTCTGCCTAATGTTTATGGGTTTAATCACCAATACTTGAAACAAAGGGTCTAACAAATTTTACCAAAAATGTTCAGTTAATTCAGTTATACGTAGACATATATCTAAGAAATCACCTTATTGCAAAGAATGAGATTTGACATCAGTATTCAAAGAATGGTCCACAGAAAGGTTCCAGTCCATGAACTGTTGGTTACCAGCCTAGGGAGATGAGTGCAGAAATTAAGAGAAAGCATTTAGAAATGTTGACAAGAAGTTGATAAAGTCATAGTATCCAAGCATGTGATCATATAATCATTATTAGCATATTTTATAGAAATATCCATAATAAGTAGGAAACAAACATTTATAAATATTTCTTCTCTACAGATAGTTTTTGAGTAGCAGTGAGTTAGATTAAATTGGGTCTGGGGGTGTGGTATAATTAGAAGAGTACTATGGTAAATACTGTGTCAAACTCAAGGGTGAGTGTTCTCAGAGGCCCATGACTGCCAATCAAATGCCAGTTCCTCCATGTCTTAGCTGGTCACCTTGGGCAAATGACTCAACCTCTAGTGTCTATAAAAAGCAAGCATTTAAAAAATGCCAGCTGCTACATTTATGTTATACTCGGTTGATATTATTATTATTATCCTTATTACTTGTCTTTTATTGATGCCTATTAGAATGTATTTTTTGATTTAAGCTAGTAGCCCTATTTTGAAATGTGAATACCTCCCTAGAGAGTAAGTTACTTAATCATAAAAGCTCCACCTATTGTGTATCCCTGGGTCAGTGATAACTGGGAAACAGGGGTTGGGAAAGACCCCAAGATGTCATGGGTTGAGTGGGGGCATGGGAGAGAGTGTGTGAGCATGACCCGTGGACCATAAACATTGTATGGAGGATCTTGAAACATAGGACTCTAGAGGCATGCAGAGAGGGATGGGACCAGGAAGTAATCTGGGGAGTTACCTTGAAGAAAGCAGAAGAGAGAAGACGTATACAAAGCAGCAGCACAGAGTATGGTTAAAGCTTAGAAATCTAGAGCCAGTCTGTCTTGGTTTAAACATTGTCTTTGTCATTTTAATAACAGTGTGACCCTTGGATAAGTTACCTATCTGTGTCTCGACTTTTTCAGCCTATAAATTGGGAATACTACTGATAGGAATAGAGTAGGACAATCAATAATCAATGGAATTCCATTTGAACTATTTCATACCCTAAAAGATCATGCTGCAAAAGTACTGCACTCAATATGCCAGCAAATTTGGAAAACTCAGCAGTGGCCAGATCACGTTACCTGTCTCCTGAGAAATCTGTATGCAGGTCAAGAAACAACAGTTAGAACTGGACATGGAACAACAGACTGGTTCCAAAATGGAAAAGGAGTACATCAGGGTTGTATATTGTCACCCTGCTGATTTAACCTATATTCAGAGCACATCATGAGAAACACTGGGCTGGATGAAGTACAGGCTGGAATCAAGATTGCCAGAAGAAATATCAATAACCTCAGATCTGCAGATGACATCACCCTTATGGCAGAAAGCAAAGAAGAACTAAAGAGCCTCTTGATGAAAGTGAAAGAGGAGAGTGAAAAAGCTGGCTTAAAGCTCCTTCAAAAACGAAGATCATGGCATCTGGTCCCATCACTTCATGGCAAATAGATGGAGAAACAATGGAAACAGTGACAGACTTTATTTGGAAGGGAGGGAGCTTCAAAATCACTGCAGATGGTGACTGCAGCCATGAAATTAAAAGACACTTGCTCCTTGGAAGAAAAGCTATGATGAACCTAGACAGAATATTAAAAAGCAGAGACATTACTTTGCTGACAAAGGTCCATCTAGTCAAAGCTATGGTTTTTCCAGTAGTCATGTATGGATGTGAGAGTTGGACTATAAAGAAAGCTGAGTGCCAAAGAATTGATGCTTTTGAACTGTGGTGTTGGAGAAGACTCTTGAGAGTCCCTTGGACAGCAAGGAGATCAAATAGTCATAATTAAAGGAAATCAGTCCTGAATATTCATTGGAAAGACTGATGCTGAAGCTGAAACTCAAATACTTTGGCCACCTGATGGGAAGAACTGACTTACTGGAAAAGACTCTGATGCTGGGAACAAGTGAAGGCAAAAGGAGAGGTGGACAACAGAGGATGAGATGGTTGGATGACATCACCAACTCGATGGACAAGAGTTTGAGCAAGCTCTGGGAGTTGGTGACGGACATGGAAGCCTGGCGTGCTGCAGTCCATGAGGTCACAAAGAGCTGGACACGACTGAGTGACTGAACTGAACTGAACTGAGGATAATCAAATAGCTCAGAAATCGCGTTAAGAGATTGTAGATAGAGAGGAAACTTTAGGGAGCTTTGGGAAACCACAGTAAGTTAATAATTACTCAAGAATGCAGACTTGCTCAGCAACAAAACCATGCAGCAGAAGCCTGAGACCTGCCCCAAACAACAAAATAGTGGCATGAGACCCATATCTTGCCCACTGAGTTCAGTAAGTTAATGACCCCAGGACATGCTTCTGCACACACAAAAACAATTATTTATGGAAAGGTAACGTTTCCAAATGAAAGATCCTCTTTGTACTGAGACTAAACTAATTTTTCCATAGTGCCATGACTATCCTGGTTTGACCAAGTAGAGAAAAGAAAACTCCCCCGTGCAACTTGGAAGAGGAGCTGATGATGAAAGCACGATGTCTACTCAAGAATGTAGAAGTGGTCTTATTCCTCTCCACACTTTTCCTTTGATTATAAAACTGTAGCCCACTAAGTTCTTGGGGCATGACACCCTCTCATCTGTACACTTGTAAGCCTCACAAACATCCTGTTCTAATAAATCACTTCTTATCTATTACTTTGCCTCTCATTGAATTCTTTCTACACTGAGATATAAAGGACTGGAGCTGCTTGGAGACTCCAAAATGGCACCTAAAAGTTTCAGTACCAACTAATAGGGTGTTTGTGTGAAGTCAGTGAGTGTGTGTGCATATCTATAGACATAAATAGCTATTTGTCTATCTTAGTGCCGGGAACATAGTAAGAGCTATAGTGTATGAGCCATGATCGTTAATACCAGAAGTGGTATCTGTAGCAACAGAGCATTCCAGCTATAAGCATCTCTCTCAAAAGTCCTTGCTATTAATTTCAGGACATCCCTTGTGAGTGTAGGAAGAGATGACTCAGCACAACCCAGCCTCATTGCTGGAACATCAGCATGTGACAGATCAGTAAACCCTGCTCTGCACACAAATGACAAGGCTCTTGAAAAACAAAAATCAGTCTTCCTGAAGCAGTCTTCTCCTAATTCCTCCATAAGATCCCCTGGGATTATGGCCTGAGACTTTGGCAGGCAAAGAAGCTCATTTGCCAAGTGCAGTGCTGGGTGCTGCCCACACTGGACCTGCCTGGCTGTGACAGGCTCCTGCCTCATCTCCCCACCTCTGGATTGCTCAGTTGCCACATGGGGACATTGTAAGTTTGGGGAATGAATACATGAATCCTCCAATCTTTTACTTGACAGATGACCAAATATGAGATCAATGGAAGCAAGTGATTAATCTAAATTTTAAATGTGAATAAAAGGCAACTTTTAATGAAACAAAGTATGATTTTATTTGAACTGGAAAGTATTTTTAAAGACCAAATGGCTGGAACTCCAATGGAGAAGTGTCAGGCATTCTGTGGACAAAAGGAGATGTTTTGGAGTTGGGTAGGAAAGAAGGGAGGCTTCAAATTGCCTCTCAAATCATGCTACATAGAAAATACCCTGCCTACTTGTAAAGGGGGCTCCAACAAGGAAAAGACAAAGTTGTCCTTACCCCCATCTATCAATAACGTCACACCCCTAACCAGGTTCTTGGTGACCTCTGCTGGCTTTCCCTGGATAATACACAACTGGTGTAGGTGGTTCTTGAGCCCTCCTGGGAGAATCTTTTTAACTATCATTCCCCAGTAAAAGGAAGTAGGGCTCCTTAGTGAAACGGTTCATTCTAAGACTGGGCAGTTAAACAAGAAGAGCCTGGACCATCTCACAATGCATAAAGATGTGCTCAAAAAAACAAAAGGTTGGGTTCATGCCAAAGGGACACAGGATTCAACCTGAACGAGTGGCCAAAACTGGAGTAATTGCAGGCAAAAACAGACAGAATAGTATTGGATTATAGCCCAAAATATAAAATTAATACACCCAAATTCATACTGATTCATGCTAATATAAAGAAATGACTCACTGAATGAATGAAGGAATAATTTTTTTTTTTTTTTTAAAGCTGAGAAGGGATGAAACTTGTATTAGGAAAACTTAACCTCCCACTTCTTTGAGTATGAATGGGACTTCGTATAACTTGCAACCAAAGAAAAGAATATGGGAAGGGGAAAATAGTAACTGTACTGTAGAGGAACTTGGCTTACACTACCTTAATCAGATGGACAAAGTTAAGATTATTAGGTAGAAGCTATGTTAACGTCATATAGCCCCTGATGTGACCTGATGAGAAGGGCACTTTGTCTGCGTGGCATTCTCCCTCTGAAAGCTGTAGCTCCATTATAATCATAAGAAAAGATCAGACAAACCCACACTGAGGGCCATTTTACGAAGTGTAAAACTGATGAGTATTCCTCTAAACTGTCAAGGTGAAGTGCAGTAAGAAAAGACCAGAAGCTGTCAGAACCCAGAAGAGACTGGGGAGCCCTGACAACTAAATGCAATGTGGTGCCCTGGCTTCCATCCTGGAATGAGAAAATTGTATTAACAGATAAATTGGGTAAAATCAGAATAAAATCTCAGAGAACGTTGGCTTCTTCATTTGACAAATGTATCGCAGTAATGTAAGATGCTATCTTTAGTGGAAACTGGGAGAGGTGGATATGGGAACTCTCTGTACTGTCTTTGCAATTTTTCTGGAAATCTGAAATTATTCCAAACTTTAAAAAATGTATCTTGAAGAGGCTCAGACCAAGAGAATTGAGTCCCATAAGCTTAGACTAACAGAGGTTTCTGAATGGACCACTGGGTAACTCATCCTGAGCTTGTCAGTCTGTGGCTGAGGCCTTGGGTAGTGAACCAGCAGTGTTAGAACAGGTCAGCTGTAAACTCACTCCAATGAATGAGGCTTCCCAGCCCATCAGGCACATGCTGGGGACCAGGAAGTTCCTCTGTTAGTATGTAGGTTCATCCTGCAACCTTTCCACTAGAAAAAGTATCGTAGTCTTTTGTGCTAAAAGACGATGTTAAATGGAAATACATACACACAACTTCCTCTGGTTTGGGCTCAAATCTGGGTTCGCCAGATAAACTATAGGACACCCAGTGAAATCTGAATTTTTAGATAAATACTGAAATGCAACATGCAATATTTGAGACATTCAATCTGGGGACATATACTAAAAATTATTTATTGTTCATCTAAAATTCCAATTTAACTGGGCCTCTAGTATTTTTATTTGTTAAACCTGGCAATTCTACTCAGATATCTTATCAGTACAGGCTACCTGGATTTTCTTCTTTAAAATTGTAACCCACATACCCTATTCCCCTTTATTTCCTTGATATACACCTTAACATGTTACATAGTTTATTTACTGTCTGTCTTTATATGCTGTAAAGTAAGCTTCCAGAGGGAAAATATCAATCATTCATTGATCCCAAATACACTGCTGGCACATAGGGGGTGCTCAATAAATATTTGTTGAATAAATGAGTATCTTAAGGGAGTAGGGTTTATTGAGCTTCTATATTGTAGAAGGCATTGTAGTAGGTATTCAGGATACTCACAATAACCTCATACAGGAAATGTTCTCTGTTTTTTACAGTCAAGGCTCAGAGAGGTCTGGTAATGTGGAACATCTCACACAGTCAGTAAGCTGCAGTTCTGAGATACATAACAAGTTTTGCCAAAGTTAAGCCACTTTCCTTTTGCTATGCCAGGTAACAAGCTGATCTTGTCAAGAGGAAATTTTTTATATATCTTTGGTGAGAATTTATAGAAGAGTTCCATTTGGTGTTTTGAAGCCCATTACATTAGGGAAAATGATTCTCAGACAATTGTTCCTGGTTTGCATAAAATGGCATTTTGCAAATATACAGGACAGAATGCAAGTGAATGCCCCCACCTTGGGAGGGGGTCCCTGTCCTATATCAAACCCACCTCGATTTACTTGCTTTCTCTCATATCAAAGCATGCATTGGTTAAATTGCTTCAAAATGTCTCTAAGGTGCAATATTTTTAATAGTCACTGTCAACCCAAACCATTTAATGTTAATTTCTTACAACCTACTCCACTGTCAGCTTTCTTCATTCTTGATATTTATTTCCTAGCTAAATGTGCACTTATTTGTTGACATTTTTATTAAATTAGACCATAATAAATCTGACTGTGCTTATATCTAATATTTTCCCTTTATGCTTGAGAATATAAAGTAAGTAGATGTGTTTATTAACTGCATGACCAACTACCCAGAGCAAGGGGTGAAGAGAAAGTGCTGTGATGATAAACCAAAGGGAAGCAGAGCCTGAAACCCCAATGTGGGGTTATGGTACATGCCGAGGTGGTCCAGTGTTGCTTCTGATGCCTGCACCACGTGGATGAGCACCTCAGAGAGACAAAGAAGACCTAGTATTCTCAATCCCGTTAATCACTGAGAACTCAGAGAGGGGGATGAGATGCCAAAAGAAACTTTGATAAGTGAGTAGGGAGCACAGGAAATGATCTCAATTTCCTGGTGCCTTGTCTACAACTGTAATCAAAAGATTAAGAACACAGGCTTGGGAGTCAGACAGATAGACCTTGCATTCTGGCTTGCTGGCTTGATATCTGTCTAAAAATTCTGAGCAAATGCCTAACCCCTCTAAGTCTGAAACATTTCATTTATTAAATGGAGGTAGTTATAATTACTAATTTCATAGGACAATTATAAAGATCTAATGACATAATGCACATGTATGCTTAACACTGTGCCTAATATACAGCAAGGGCTCCAAAAATAGTGTGCAACTGCCATTGTTTCCTTTCTTTGCTCCAGACCCCAGGTGCTCTACTACTTTGTTGTGTCTGGTTTCTGCTGCCACTCTGTATAGTATTTTCCTGTCCTAGATTATCTGCATGGGAACCATGATTCAGAGTTGTGAGTGAGCCAAGTCAAACAGGAGTACCTTCTTTCATACTGAGGCTAAGAGATCCCCAGTGCAACCAAGAAAGCCCTGGGGGTCTCCAGCAGCACAGAATATGGCAGCAATCCCCAAATTGGAAGCCAGAGGACCTCTCTCAGAGACCCTAGTGATATTGTCAGAGTTGGGTTGCAACAGCTTGAGCAAACTGGTGCAGGTTCCTAAAGACTCAGTGCATTAATCTGAGAAAATGGGGACAAATTCTTACCAGCCTGTTATCTCCCAGATTATTGCTTCTTGTTCTTCAGTCTTCCAGTCGTGCCTGACACTTTGCGACCCCATGGACTGTAGCTCCCCAGGCTTCTTTATCCTTCACTTTCTCCCAGAGTTTGCTCAAACTCATGTCTATTGAGTCAATGATGCTGTCAAACCATCTCATCCTCTGTTGTCCCCTTCTCCTCCTGCCTTCAGTCTTTCCCAGCATCAGGATCTTTTCAAATGAGTCAGTTCTTCACATCAGGTGGCCAAAGTATTAGAGCTTCAGCATCAGTCCTTCCAGTGAATATTCAGGACTGATTTCTTTAGGATTGACTGGTTTGATCTCCTTGCTGTCCAAGGGATTCCTTAGAGTCTTCAACACCACAGTTTGAAAGGATCAGTTCTTTGGCACTCGGGCTTCTTCACAGTCCAACTCTCATATTCATATACTACTACTGGAAAAACCATAGCTTTGACTAGATGGACCTTTGTCAGCAAAGTGATGTCTTGCTTTTTAATACACTATTTAGGTGCATCATACTTTTTCTTCCAAGGGGCAAGTGTCTTTTAATTTCATGGCTGCAGACACCATCCGCAGTGATTTTGAAGCCCAAGAAAATGAAGCCTGTCACTGTTTCCATTTTTCCCCATTTATTTGCCATGAAGTGATGGGACCAGATGCCATGACCTTATTTTTTTGAATTGTTGAGCTTAAACCCAGCTTTATCACTCACCTCTTTCACTTTCATCAAGAGGCTCTTTAGTTCTTCTTCACTTTCTGCCATAAGGGTGGTATCATCTGCATATCTAAGGTTATTGATATTTCTCCCAGCAATTTTGATTCCAGGTTATTGCTTAGTGAGCTGCAAAGTGCTGGGCAGATGTTCATGATTATCTTTTCCAGTAATCTAGGCTTTCTAGCAAATGAGGGAAGAGAAACTTTTACAAAATCTAAATTTGTGAAAGAAGTCAAGAGAACAATGATTATATTCTGTTCTTATTAGGATGATCTTGGCTATACAGTTCTTGGTGGGGGGTGGTGCAGCAGAACGAATGGATAGTGTCTCTCTTGGGGAACTTGTAGATTCATATCAAATTATTTGGGACATCTTCAAATCTGATCTAGGATGGTAAGAAAGTTTTCTGTGAGTGCTTCTAGGAGTATGGTTTTCCTATAATTTCCTACTAACTAAACAATATAATGCACAATCAAAAGTCACATAAAATTAATACACCTAAAGAAGCATGTTATTGTCCCATCAAGTGGGCCATATTAATCTACTGAGTTCTGACAATGAGGGTATGATTGATGTAATAAAGATTTGCTTCCTTAGATGTAACTAAGGTTTGAGTCATTGCCCAGCAAATTACCTGTTTAAAACCACATGTGCCAGCATTAAGTTGTGAAATCTATATCTATGGCTGATTCATGTTGAGGTTTGACAGAAAACAACAGAATTCTGTAATTATCTTTCAATAAAGAAATTAAAAATGTTAACATGATAGATTATAGTGATAAAAATAAATTGCATATAAATTTTATATAAAACAAGTATGAGTGGAAAGGAAACTGTAGAATAAAAAGCTTTGAGAAACAGTGAAATACATCAAAAGGAACACCGGAATGCAGTCAACTACTTCTCTGTTCCTGGAATAATAGTAACCACAATTACCATTTACTGAGCGTCTACTATTTGTCCAGCTCTTACACATAATATGTTGTTTATAATACTTCATTTAATTGACCCCTCTTATGCAGTGGCTGTCAAAATACAGCTTGCATCAGAATATTCCAGGGCTTGTTAAAACATGAAGTGCCTAAAACATGAAGACCCTAACCTAGAGTCTGATTCAGTCAGTGGGAGGGGAGAAGGGCTGCAGAGAACTGGCATTTCTGAAGTTAGAAGTGATTCTGATACTGCTAATTCAGGTACTACATGTGAGGGCCCAGATCAGCAAGAGAGGCATTGGTTTGCCTGCGTTAAAGACACAGATGGAGAAGGAACTGGCAACCTACTCCAGTATTCTTGCCTAGAGAATCCTGGGGACAGAGGAGCGTGGTGGGCTGCTGTCCATGGATTTGCACAGAGTTAGATGCAGCTGAAGCGACTTAGCACATATGCATGCATTGGAGAAGGAAATGGCAACCCACTCCAGCGTTCTTGCCTGGAGAATCCCAGGGACAGTAGAGCCTGGTGGGCTGCCGTCTATGGGGTCGCACAGAGTCGGACATGACTGAAGCGACTTAGCAGCAGCAGAGACACAGAAATGGACACTAGGAAGGTTACAGGATGAACCTGTTGTTTCACACCTTCAGAACCAAAATCAAGCCACATCAGTGCATACTTGAGCCTAAGACCTATGTTCACACAGACATAAGAGAAGAGAAAGGACTGGGAAAGGGAAGAAACCTACTTAGAAATGACTGTTTTCTTATCCAGTTGAGGAAGAGAAAAGACAGTTTATTCAGAGTCAAAAGCTTTGCTCCATGACACCTCATGCAAGCACTGAGCCTTGGATTTCCCATTCATAAAAAGGACATTATCTCCTTTCACGATTGTTGTAATGACCAAATCTAAGTGAGATGCAAAAGCATTTTGGAAAATCCAAAGTGCCACAGAAATGTAAGGTATTGTTAGAAACAAAAAAGTCTACAAGCAATAAATGCTGGAGAGGGTGTGGAGAAAAGGGAACCCTCTTACACTGCTGGTGGGAATGCAAACTAGTACAGCCACTATGGAGAACAGTGTGGAGATTCCTTAAAAAACTGGAAATAGAACTGCCTTATGACCCAGCAATCCCAGTGCTGGGCATACACACTGAAGAAACCAGAATTGAAGGAGACACGTGTACCCCAATGTTCATCACAGCACTGTGTATAATAGCCAGGACATGGAAGCAACCTAGATGTCCATCAGCAGACGAATGGATAAGAAAGCTGTGGTACATATACACAATGGAGTATTACTCAGCCATTAAAAAGAATACATTTGAATCAGTTCTAATGAGGTGGATGAAACTGGAATCTATTATAAAGAGTGAAGTAAGCCAGAAAGAAAAACACCAATACAGTATACTAACGCATACATACGGAATTTAGAATGATGGTAATGATAACCGTGTATGTGAGACAGCAAAAGAGACACAGATGTATAGAATAGTCTTTTGGACTCTGTGGGAGAGGGAGAGGGTGGGATGATTTGGCAGAATAGCATTGAAACATGTATAATATCATATATGAAACGAGTCGCCAGTCCAGGTTCAATGCATGATACTGGATGCTTGGGGCTGGTGCACTGCGACAATCCAGAGGGATGGTTCAGGGAGGGAGGTGAGAGAGGGGTTCAGGATGGGGAACATATGTATACCTGTGGCGGATACATGTTGATGTATGGCAAAACCAATACAATATTGTAAAGTAATTAACCTCCAATTAAAATAAATAAATTTATATTAAAAAGAAACAGGTAAAATAAATTAAAAGACCAAGATCTTCATTAAGAGGATTTCCAACTCTGCATACTTTTACAGAGACAGCACTAGCTACACAGTAGCTATGAGGCCCATTCCTACCACTTAATGGATATGCGACTGTGGTCCTATCCTCATGGACAGGTGTTCCTTCTGTGGAAAATGTAGGCAACCCTGTGTACTTTACAAGATTTGAAAAAACTCCACTGACTTAAGACAGGCAAACATTTTGTAAACTGTAGAGCACTCTACAGAATAAGAAAATATCTTCAGCGATAGCATAAATACTGTTTTTAAATAACCAAATAGGAAACAACTTGATTTTTTTCTTTCCCTTTTTTCCCTTTCTTTTCACTTTTTCCTTTTATTTCATCCACTCCCATGTTTCCTTTGGCTTACCTCTGCTAGCAACCCATCATAATTTGTGGATCAAAATCAAACTATCCTATAAACAGATCAAGCTAATGTGTCTTGCATGACAATGGGGGTCACGTTGTGCCAGTTTATCACTTGAAATAAAAATCATATTCCTTATCATGGCTTACTCACCTACATAGAAAGCCCTGGCTCCTTCCTGGTCTTACCTCCAACCTCCCTCTCCTTGTTCTAGGCCATCTACGTATCTTAGTTTGGTCCAACTGCTACAATAAAAATACCATAAACTATGTGGCTTATATAAACAGTCATCTCATTATTCTGGACTCTGAGAAATCCAAGATCATGAGCTGTCAGATTTGGTGTCTGGAGAGGACCTGCTTCCTAATTATTAGTCATTTATCCACTGTGCTCTCACATAGAAAAATGAGTCAAAATGCTCCCTGGGGTCTCTTTTATAAAGGTACTAAATTCTATTCATGAGACTGTAACTCTCAAGACCTTATCACCTCCAAAGTCTCCACCCCTAATACAAACACTTTGGGAATTAGGATTCAACATATGAATTACTTTGTAAGCAAAGGTCCATCTAGTCAAAGATATGTTTTTTCCAGTAGTCACATATGGGTGTGGGAATTGGACTATAAAGAAAGCTGAGCACCAAAGAACTGATGCTTCTGAACTGTGGTGTTGGAGAAGACTCTTGAGAGTCACTTGGACTGCAAGGAGATCCAACCAGTCCATCCTAAATGAACTCAACCCTGAATAGTCATTGGAAGGACTGATGCTGAAGCTGAAACTCCAGTACTTTGGCCACCTGATGCAAAGAACTGACTCATTTGAAAAGACCCTGATGCTGGGAAAAATTGAAGGCAGGTGGAGAAGGGGATGACAGAGAATGAGATGATTGGATGGCATCTCCGACTCGATGGACATGAGTTTGAGTCAACTCTGGGAGTTGGCAATGGACAGGGAAGCCTGGCATGCTGCAGTCCATGGGGTTGCAAAGAGTCAGACATGACTGAGTGAACTGAACTGATATGAATTTGAGTGGGACATAAACATTCAGTCTATTGCAATTCCCTTCCTTGTATTTGTTCTTCCAACATACAACATATATTCCTGCCTCAAGGCCTTTATGTAGGATGATATTTTCCTGAGCCTGTCGCAACCTCCCCCAGACTGTCACTAGCCTGCTTCCCATCATGCTGTCTTAGCTCAGGTCTCACCTCCTCAGAGGGACTCTCCCAGAGTACTTTCGGTCCACAGGAGAGCAGAAGTCCAATTTCTATACCAGGTCACTCAGCATCTTCTTGACACTTTGTGCAATCCAAATCAGTGGTTCACAGCCAGGGGCACACAGCCAGCTGTGAAGGTATATAGAAATATGTGGGACAGTTTTGACTAACAGGATGATGAGAGATATGTCTGGCATTTAGTGGATATGTTGCAGAAATTGGCTGTCAAGAAACCAAGTGACGCTCAGAGAGTTGGAGAACTCTGATTTATTACACCAGCAGGCCCCGTGGAGTTGGCACTCCAAGCTCTGAGCCCCAAGCATTGAGGTTACAAGGTTTTTATAGGCAGTGCATGACATCAGACTGTAGTGGGCAATACTGACTGTTAATAGGTGGGTTTAAACCAGGTGCTGTGTGTGCACAGAAACAACAGTTAGGAGAGGGTGGGGGAATGCCTGACCTTTACAGGGACAAGCATGGTTAAGCAAGATTTCAGGGGCTGGGTAACTGCAAGAGCAGGGGCAAGGGTGAGTGAGATCAGCTTCAGTTTCTAGCATTGTTGTAAGTTTCCACATCCCTGAAACTATGTGATCTATACAATCATGCAAGTGGCAAGCTGAGTTATAGAAGCAGAAAGCGTATATTAGACTCGATTTTGAATTTCATACTTCCTTCCACAGATGTACCTGTTGAGAAATACTGATTTGCTTGTTATCTATCACCCGCATTTGAAATGTAAGCTACCATATCAGTTTCCTATTGCTGCTATAATAGATTACCACAATTTAGTTGTTTAAAATAACATAGTTGTGTTTTTTTTTGTTGTTTGTTTGTTTTTAACAGGTCTAGAAGTCAGAACGGAGAAGGCAATGGCAATCCACTCCAGTACTCTTGCCTGGAACATCCCATGGGCGGAGGAGCCTGATAGGCTGCAGTACATGGGGTCACTAGAAGTCGGACATGACTGATCGACTTCACTTTCACTTTTCACTTTCATGCATTGGAGAAGGAAATGGCAACCCATCCCAGTGTTTTTGCCTGGAGAATCCCAGGGGTGGGGGAGCCTGGTGGGCTGCCACCTATGGGGTCCCAAAGAGTCAGACACAACTGAAGCGACTTAGCAGCAGCAGCAGCGGAAGTCAGAAGTCTAAAACCAAGGCTGCATTCCTTCTGGAAACTTCAGAGAAGTCTCCATTTCCTTGTTTTTCCAACTTCTGGAAATCACCTACATTCCTTGATTCATGGGCCCTTCCTTTCATCATCCCATTCTTTGATTTTCATTGTCGTATCTCCTACTAATTATTCTTATCTCTTTTAAGGACCATTGTGATTGAAGGAGGAAACAGACAGAACAGGCTCTATCTTAAAAGCAGGACTCCATCTTGGGCCGGACTGTGGACTTTGAGCTATATGCCCAGTATCTATGGAAACGACATACCAACTGGAAAACCAGGCCCACCCCCCCACTCAGATAGAAGAGCCCTAGGGCTCATAATTAGACTCTCTATTGCCTAAAAGAATACCTTAATTATCTGTGTAACCAAATAGAATCATAAATTCGATTATGCTGATTGGGGTATGACCACAGGCCTATTGATAATTGTCCACTGTTAACTACCTAGGCTTAAGGCACTGGTTTAATACATGTGAATCACAGGTTAACTTTG
The DNA here is from genome assembly GCA_917880005.1 of Nanger dama. Classification (NCBI taxonomy): domain Eukaryota; kingdom Metazoa; phylum Chordata; class Mammalia; order Artiodactyla; family Bovidae; genus Nanger; species Nanger dama. The sequence goes on from CAKJTW010000008.1 coordinate 39,199,500, forward strand.
ATTTCATCTTTCTTTTCCTTTGTTCAGAGTAGTTTCAGAGAATTTGTGGAGGTGGGTTTGAGCATGTACACTTAGGGTATATAAGATTTTCACAAAAACTGGTTGGGGTCCTTGCCTAAAAGAAGACTCTGCCTTGGGCCCACAGGTGTAATAAACCACAATCCATTATCTGCATTGTCCTTCTGAGTGAGTTTTTTCCCCAGAACGTGTGGCTACAACATGATTATTTTGAGTCCACTAGGTAATGCAGGAAAATCTGTTTAGCACAAGATCCTTAACTTAATCAAACCTGCAAAGTCCCCTTTGCTGTATAAGGTAATGTTCATGAATTTCAGGGATTTGGACACATCTCTGGGGGCCCATTATTCATCCTACCACAGCTCCAAATGAGCAGGGACCTTGTTTGTCTTGTTCAATGGTATAGGTCCAGAATCTGACACAGACCCTGGCACATGGCAGGTACATAAAAAGTGTCTAACACTGGGTGAAGGAATATTAAACCCATTGTTCACTGCAGTCTGGTAACCATGTCTGAGAGAGGACTCTCATGTGAATACTGACATATAAAATAAAGCTGCAGTTTAGAACAATGTCATTGGCCCTCATGGAATATGGATTTATTCATGTTGAAAACTCCTTTGCAAGCCAAGTTCTTATTCCAAATCAGCATTGTGACTTTGTCAGCATCTGCCCCAACCCTGAACTTTCAGAGTAAACCTTCCCACGAGATACCCTCAGCCATAAATCTTTCGCCTGGCTGTTTTCACAAGGAATTGGATTTAAATGAGGATAGGGAGCTAATCCTAAATGCTCACATTTACAGCTAAATAAGGTCTTATTCTGAAATAATATACCTAATCTTAGTTCTTAAGGCAGTTGATGTTATATAGGTTTCTCCTTGGAGGTTGGGTCTGGAGGAATGTAACAGAATAATGCAGACTATTCAGAAAGGCCAGCGTGAAACCCAGACTGCAAATCAAAATATTTGCAAGTTTTGTCCTTTGGAAAATTTTTCTTGGCTCAAACCAAGAACAGTGTGACATGCCATAAATTTCCTCAGGCCAGGCTGACACACACAATTTACAAACCCACCCTTTCAATTTGCAGAGCCCTGTTGCTTGCCGCTATATCCTTCATGCTCAAGGGGCTTGAGGTCTCCATTGTATGGAGACCAAAGGCTCAGAGAGGAAGAGCTATGAGACCACGGAAGCAATGCCAGGGTCAGAAATCATATCTTCTGGCTTTCTGGCCAGAGCTCTTCTTTTCACTTCACTGCATACCATCTGTGCTCCTTCTAGAATAGGCTTCTCTGAGCCCAAGGGAAAGTCAGAGAAAGACTGTTTGCTGGTAGGAAGTTTGCTAAACTCAACTGTAGAACTCAATTATGGGGAAAACTACTGTCTCAGGATTCCAAGATCCAACATAGAAAGAGATACTAGAACCCATCCATATATATATATATATATATATATATATATATAATTTTAATCCAAATCAGCCAGGGTTGCCTTGGCAGCTAGTGAAATGAAGGTGGAGGTGGGAGGAGGAGCATGATGTGGGAAGAGAGATGCAAAAACTTGGAGTGAATCACTGTCTTTATCAACTACCACATGTATCAAAGGGAAAGTCTCGTGTACAGAGCAGATTACATTTGCTGCTAACTTCAGGCAGGGCTTCTGACAAGCTGAGAAAAGGATTACTCTTTTTATGGAAATTCAATCTAGTTTGATGCTGGAAGGTATGGATTCATCTAAAATAGCAAGTGACAGGCACAGCAACGCATCAGACACTTCTCAGGCAAACAGTGGAGTCTAGAGCCCACCCATTTCTGCAGGAGCCCTTGATGGTCGTGCTCTTGCTGTTGCCATGGAAGTGGTGGGGAATCATTAATAATTTTACAGATACTTCAGGGTAGGGGCCAGGAAACAGCCTCTTCAAACTGTGTGTTGTAGACTCTTCATGGTTAATTCAGACCCGCATACACAGCAATAGATTTGCAGGCTCTGTGCACAAAGCCTGGGGGATGGAAGAGTTTTCTAATACCTATGGCCTTGGGAATGCAGTTCTCTATTCTTTTTGCAAGTCTGGGGAGCCCAGAGGAGAAAGCATGCACAGAAGTCAGGGTACCCAGCTTGGTGTCTTTATTGTGACGTCCTTGTGACTTTTAATCCTGGAAAAGACACTCCCCTCTCCAGAATGCAGGTCCTCCTGCCTGTCTGATGACAGATGTGGTGGGCTGTGATAGCTATTGCTATTTTGTCTTTCCCAGAATGTCCTCTGACCCTTTTTGTTTTAATAGCATTCTCCCCTTTGGTGGGGACTGAATGGGAGGAATACTGCATCCCTTTTCCATGGGCCCCAGTGGTCATCTATACACACACAGCAGGTCCTCTGTATCTGTGGATTTGGCATCTGGAGATTCGACCATCCCGAAGGCAGATCCAAAATATTTAGGGGGAAAAAATGTCAGGTTTCAAAAAGCAGAGCTTGAATTCCCACACAGGCAGTTATTTACAGATCATTTATATGCACTTACAATTATTTACATAGTATTAGGTCTTATAAGTAAAATCAAGATGATTTAAAGTATAAAGGAGGGTGTACCTTAGGTTATATGCAGATTCCTTGCCATTTCATACAAGGAACTTGAGCATCCCCAAATGTTGATATCTTTGGGGGTCCTGGGGGCCAATCCCTATAGATATGGAGATACAACTATGCACCTTTAGCCTTGAGAATACACAGGAGGAAAAGGATGGGTCAATCATCATGCCCCAAGCCCCAACCAGTAAGGCAGTCAAGAAACCTGACCCAGGTGGAGCCAGTGAAACTGCCTGGTTTCTAAATCTAGCTCTGCCACTTGCTAGCTGTGTGAATTTGGACAGCTTACATAACTTCTCTAAATCTCAGTTTTTAAGTAGAGTTATTAATAGTGACTTCCTCAGAATTGTATAATTTAATGCAAGAATGAGCGTAAAGCTAAGAGCATAAAGCAAATACCCAACACATGCTAACTATGCTACTTTCTATTATTATTTCCTGGTGTTTTTCATAAAATGTTAAGAAAGAATTCTTCTGTCTCTGGAGTTACAAAATTGATGATGGGAAGTTGATGGTGCCAGGTTACTTTGCCTGGCAGTAAGGAAAAAACTGTCTGCAATACAAGAGAACAAAGATAGGCAACAGCAAAGCTGAATGATGATCATAGAGACAGAGTCAACTTTGTTTGAATACCTTGGTCCATCCAGACCTGAAAATACTAGTTACATTGACTGATGGCTGTTCCTTTTGTCCTAAAGTCAGTTTGAATAGAGTTTCTTTCCCTCTCGAATTAATACAAGAGGATTTGATTAAATAATTTCTAAGAGTTTTCTCATTTCTGAAACCATTTGGTGGCATCATTTCATTTAACTTACTCACCATACCTTTAGGGTTATATAAAGGGGACTTTTCCTGGGAAAGAAGATAGTATTGAGATGTCTTCATTGCCAAAAACAAATTGCCCACAGATATCTAGAGGAGGGAAAGTTTAGAGGACTGATTTGAATTGGTGAGATTATTTTTTTAAGGGGCCTAATATGAGGAAATACATTTAAGTTGAGACCTGACATTTAATAGGACTTAATATAGTGAATAAAAAAAAGAATTCACCTTCATTTATACTTACTGATGATTGGGGAATGTATAGAAGATGTAGTTTTACACCATTACAATAGCACATATCAAAGACAGCACTGTTGAACATGTTGATTTCTGTCACTGGAGAGTATATGGCCATAGGATGGCCTTATATATTGCTAAGGAGCAATTAATTTATTATAATAAATTAATGGTGTAACTCTGGGTAGCCATTACAGTATAAAGTTAACATTTACATGGTGACAACTCAGCACGCTCCCCACCCTAGGACACATAGCAGAAAGTCTTGTGCAACAGGAAACCAAGAATGTTCAGATTGGCTCTAGCCACATAACAACAAAAACTTGGAAGCAGTCATCAAATGCCAATTGAAAGAAGAATGGGTAAGTTCATTGTGGTATATTCACTCAGCGGCATATTATATGCCCATTGAAAAGAGTGCAGTATGGCTATTTACAACCAGACAGGTGACTCTGAACAATATAACATTAAGTGAAAAAAAGTAAGAAAAGAGAAAAAGAAATGCAAAAAAAAAAAAAGAGAGAGAAAAACTACAAAAGATTATATTCGGCTACCATGTTAATCAACAAAATTAACTGTCATTAGATAATATATATGTTAATGTTTTAATATAGAGGTGTGACAGAAGTAATGAGGGAAGAAAGAGAGGAAGCAAAGAAGGAGAGAAAGACGAAAGATCAGCTCAAGATTCTGATGGAATTTCCTTTGGGGAGAAGGAAGCAGGAGATCCAAATAATGGAGAATCTCACAGGTAGGTGTTAAGTTATTGTCAACATTTTAATTTTCAAACTGGTATCAATGTAAAGAGTGTTTTCTAAGTAAAAACTTATGATTAATATAATTCTGTGCACCCAAGTTTTAGGGAGAAATTTCTGGGGAAGGGCAGTAGAGCTATAGGAAAGGGCATTTTAGAAGGTCTTTTATTGCCCAGTGACTTTCCTCTCTCCCAACTGGTTTTGGCTGGAAGCTGGAAGTGGGCTCTGTGCATGTGTGTGTACATGCAACATCTTGGAATGTGAAGTCAAGTGGGTCTTAGAAAGCATCACTACGAACAAAGCTAGTGGAGGTGATGGAATTCCAGTGGAGCTGTTTCAAATCCTGAAAGATGATGCTGTGAAAGTGCTGCACTCAATATGCCAGCAAATGTGGAAAACTCAGCAGTGGCCACAGGACTGGAAAAGGTCAGTTTTCATTCCAATTCCAAAGAAAAGCAATGCCAAAGAATACTCAAACTACCACACAATTGCACTCATCTCACATGCTAGTAAAGTAATGCTCAAAATTCTCCAAGCCAGGCTTCAGCAATACGTGAAATGTGAACTCCCTGATGTTCAAGCTGGTTTTAGAAAAGGCAGAGGAACCAGAGATCAAATTGCCAACATCTGCTGGATCACCGAAAAAGCAAGAGAGTTCAAAAAAACATCTATTTCTGCTTTATTGACTATGCCAAAGCCTTTGACTGTGTGGATCACAATGAACTGTGGAAAATTCTGAAAGAGATGGGAATACCAGACCACCTGACCAGCCTCTTGAGAAATCTGTATGCAAGTCAGGAAGCAACAGTTAGAACTGGACATGGAACGACAGACTGGTTCCAAATAGGAAAAGGAGTACGTCAAGGCCGTATATTGTCACCCTGCTTATTTAACTTATATGCAGAGTACATCATGAGAAACGCTGGACTGAAAGAAACACAAGCTGGAATCAAGATTGCCGGGAGAAATATCAATCACCTCAGATCTGCAGATGACACCACCCTTATGGCAGAAAGTGGAGAGGAACTAAAAAGCCTCTTGATGAAAGTGAAAGAGGAGAGTGAAAAAGTTGCCTTAAAGCTCAACATTCAGAAAATGAAGATCATGGCATCTGGTCCCATCACTTCATGGGAAATAGATGGGGAAACAGTGGAAACAGTGTCAGACTTTATTTTTTTTTTTTGGGGGGGCTCCAGCATCACTGCAGATGGTGACTGCAGCCATGAAATTAAAAGACACTTACTCCTTGGAAGAAAAGTTGTGACCAACCTAGATAGTATATTCAAAAGCAGAGACATTACTTTGCCGACGAAAGTCCATCTAGTCAAGGCTATGGTTTTACCAGTGGTCATGTATGGATGTGAGAGTTGGACTGTGAAGAAGGCTGAGCACCAAAGAATTGATGCTTTTGAATTATGGTGTTGGAGAAGACTCTTGAGAGTCCCTTCGACTGCAAGGAGATCCAACCAGTCCATTCTGAAGGAGATCAGCCCTGGGATTTCTTTGGAAGGAATGATGCTACAGCTGAAACTCCAGTATGTTGGCCACCTCATGCGAAGAGTTGACTCATTGGAAAAGACTCTGATGCTGGGAGGGGTTGGGAGCAGGAGGAGAAGGGGACGACCGAGGATGAGCTGGCTGGATGGCATCACTGACTCAATGGACGTGAGTCTGAGTGAACTCCGGGAGATGGTGATGGACAGGGAGGCCTGGCGTGCTGCAATTCATGGGGTCACAAAGAGTCAGACACGACTGAGCAACTGAACTGAACTGAACTGAGAGGAAAGGATGACACCATCCTTATGGCAGAAAGCAAAGAGGAACTAAAGGACCTCTTGATGAAAGTGAAAGAGGAGGGTGAAAAAGCTGCCTTAACACTCAACAATCAAAAAACGATCATGGCATATGGTCCCATCACTTCATGGGAAATACATATGGAAACATTGACAGACTTTATTTTCTTGGGCTCCAAAAATCACTGCAGATGGTAACTGCAGCCATGAAATTAAAAGACACTTGTTCCTTGGAAGAAAAGCTATGAGAAAGCTGGATAGCATATTAAAAATCAGAGACATTAGTTTAACAATAAAAGTCCATTTAGTCAAATTTATGTGTTTTTTTCAATAGTTATGTATGGATGTAAGACTTGGACCATAAAGAAAGCTGAGCACCAAAGAATTGATGCTTTTGAACTATGGCATTGGAGAAGACTCTTGAGTGTCCCTTGGACTGCAAGGAGATCCAACCAGTCAATTCTAAAGGAAATAAGTCCTGAATATTCATTGGAAGAACTGATGCTGAAGCTAAAACTCCAATACTTTGGCCACTGGATGTGAAGAACTGACTCATTGGAAAAGACCCTGATGCTGGAAAAGATTGAAGGCAGGAGGGGAAGGGAACAAAAGAGGATGAGATGGTTGGATGGCATCACTGACTCAATGGACATGAGTTTGAGCAAGTTCAGGAGTAGATGATGAACAAGGAAGCCTGGCATGTTGCAGTCCATGGGTCACAAAGAGTTGGACATGACTGAGCTGAGAGACTGAACTGAGAGGGAAGTTAGGGTAGCAGTGTAAGGTCAGGGAAGTCATAAAGAAAGTATCATTTAGGGCATTTTAGGCCAAAAGAATTTGTGCTTTTATTCGAAATACTGATACCAACAAGGACTCTATGGGTACAGAAGGCTTCTTGTGTCTCCCAATTCTTTGATTACAGGAGATAGGGTTCATTTAGCCTGCATGGCTTTCCCTGCTTCAAAGAGTTGCTAATTGGGAAAGAAGGGATGCAGAGACAAGGGAGGGGCAGTCAAAAGAAACAAAAGTGCAGCCACGGGGCAGGGTCCTGTATCCTTCTCATATATACATAAAATATTTGTGAGTTATGGTGCAGATACTGAAAGCGCCAGGTGGGAGAAGTTAATGGTATGCTCCCCATATGCAAGTAGACCCCAGACTGGTTGGAGCCAGAAGATTGATGATGCTGACTCCCACTTACTCCCACAGATCAATCAGAAGAATTTCCATGAGTTGATCATGTTCTCTTTGAACCATTATTACAAAACTTCTCACTTCCCTTTCCAGGTTGGGATACACAGATTGAGGGCATTAGCCCACTGCGGACATGAGTCTACTTCACCCAAAGCACTCTCTCTCTGAGATTTAATCCAGTGTCAGGGTAGAGAGGTTGGATTTGGCTTCAATACCATGGGAGCCATGAAGAGCTCTTCAGCTGAGACATGATCATATTTAGTTTGTAAAGATTTTGCACCTTGGCTGCAAAATGGAGAAAGAATTAGGGTTCAGGGAAGTGGTAGGAATGGAAACAGAGAAGGTGTGAAGCTCCTGCACTCTACCTGACCAGGGAGATCTTGGGGCCAGGAGGCAGCAGCTGATCATGGAGAGGCAAATCTAAGACAATGGAGATAGACACTGTGTCTTTCTAAGTTTTCCATTTTCCTTTCCTAAGAGACAAAACAGGGTTTCCCTGGTGGCTCAGTTGGTAAAGAATTCACCTGCAGTACAGGAGACCTGGGTTGGAAAGATCCCTTGGAGAAGGAAATGGCAACTAACCCCACCCCCGCCTGCCGCCCCAGTATTCTTGCCTGGAAAATCCCGTGAAGAGAGGAGCCTGGTGGGCTACAGTTCATAGGATTGCAAGAGTCAGATGTGACTTAGCAACTAAACCACCAAGAGACAAAACAAAACAAAAACAGAAAACAAGCAAAAACAAAAAATATCAAAAGCATTCATCCATAATTCATGAAAGTGAAAGTCGCTCAGTCATGTCTGACTCTTTGCGACCCTATGAACTATATGATCCATGGAATTCTCTAGGCCAGATTACTGGAGTGGGTAGCCTTTCCCTTCTCCAGAAGATCTTCCCAGCCCACAGATCAAACCCAGGTCTCCTGCATTGCAGGCAGATTCTTTATCAGCTGAGCCACAAGCAAAGTCCAAGAATACCAGAGTGGGTAGCCTATCCATACTCCAGGGGATCTTCCCAACATAGGAATTGAACTTGGGTCTCCTGCATTGCAGGCAGATTCTTTACCAACTGAGCTATGAGGAAAGCACATAATTCTTCATTCATCACATCAAATGATGAATTTATATACTCACCATTGAACATTAGAAAAGATATATTTGATTAGGAGAAAATTCATTTCACCAGAGGCTCTCACAAAAGATGTGGTCTTTGAGAAATGTGAGCGAGTGATATTCCCTTTTTGCCCAACATGCTACAGCTGTAATTGGGAAATCAGCAATGCATGTACTCATTAGAAAGAAAAATGAATGGCCTCCTCACAATACATCCCTCCAGTTTATGACTTGGAAAGCTAGACCATAGGAATTGCCAAAATTTTATCTAAAAGTGACCAGAAACTTTGATGGCCCTCTTCTAAGTAAGAAAGCAAGCCTCATCATTCCTGCTTTTAGCCAAAATGCATGGAACACCCAACCATTTTAATTTTCTATTCAGGATTTTGTGACAATTAAAACAGACCTTGATGAATTTGGAGGGAAAAACACCCAGCACAGTGATTATGAGTACTAATTAGGAAGCAAAACAGTGGCTCTGATGAATCTGTGCTTGGTTTGTCCCTTAATTAATTGACTGGCTGCTATTATACTTGGTGGTTGACTGGTTGAAATATTCCATTAAAATTGGATACAGTTGGGGTCTTTTTGTTCAGAAGAGTTTTCCAAAGATGAGGAGTGAATGAGAAATGGTGGCATGAAAGCCATACCTGTATTTATTTATTTATTTATTTGACGGAAGAGGGAATTCTTTTAGCAAGTTTCTGAGCATATGTCTTCATCCAAGTACAAGATAACTTCTGTGACTCTGGGGACGTTTGCTTTAGAGACAGTGAACAAATTGCTAAATGTAAGGAGGTCTATGGTAGTTCTTGTGGCTTAAACATATACTCCACTCACACATGCATACATGAGTGTGAAAGTGCCATGTGAACTGTCATAAGCTAGACTGGCACACTCTCCCTGCCTCCTGTGTACAGGGAAATAGCTCTATTGTCCATCTAATACACGAACAGGATTGGCAGATTGATAGCCTCCTCGATTCCGCGGGTGGTGGTGCATGGCCATGGAGTGATGTATCAGGTTAATTCTGATAACAAATGAGACTCTGGCATGCTAACTGGTTACACCACCCCCGAGCTTTTGGCGTCCCCCAACTTCTTAGAGGGACAAGTGGCATTCAGCCACCCAAGATAGAGCAACAACAGGTCTGTGATGCCCTTAGATGTCCGGGGCTGCACATGTGTTACACTGACTGGCTCAGCATGTGCCTACCCTGTGCCAGCAGTCATGGGTAACTAGTCGAACCCTCTTTGTGATGGGGGTGGGGACCTAATACATTATCAGGAAAGTGTGTCAGCAAAAAAAAAAAGAATGTGGGAATGCATTTTTCCACTCAAATCCCTCTAATATTTTGTGGTACCCTTAACTCCTTTCCTCCTACAGAATCTTGTGACATTGATTGAGACAGCAGATGGCAGAAGCCAAGCTCAGGCTTTTCCCCTGCTGCTCAAGGACCACACTGTCCTTCCTTGGCACTGGAGGAGCAATTGTAAAACATACTTAGACTGATCAAACAGCCAACTTCTGGGGACTACCTGAAGAAACTGTAAATCTGACTCTCACCAAAAGACCAGTGGAGTCACTCATGTACAAGATCCTGCATCAGTGTTTCAGCTCATCATCAGAACTCCAGCCTTTGAATTCTCTTGGGACACCTGCATCCCCATGCCCAGATGTGAGACCTCTTCTCCACTCTGCAACCAGTGGTAAGATAAAAAGAGAGACTGACTGCCCAGAGCCAAGCTGCTGCAACTTCCTGCTGCTGCAAAGGGAATTCCTACTATCTTCATGACAACTGTAGTTAAGAGCAATAAATATCTTTGTATTTAAATGACAATGGAATTATGATTGCTTTTTTTTAACAAACCCATACTCACTGGGGATAGGGGGTGTGGTGGATAGGAAACTAGACACTTACAGACCAAATATTTCATTTCTTAGGCTCTGAAAATGAGATATTATGCAAAGTCTATAATTGCTTTGATTTCAAAATAGGAAAGAATTCTGGGGGCATATTCAGAGACAACGTGCAGGAACCTGCAGATAACCTGCCTATCAAACCTAGAAGTGTCCTGCTCTTGCATCAGAGATCCGGTCACTTATTGACTGGAAATGGGCTGGCAAGATCAAAAGATGGCCATGTCTGCTAAAGGACATAGTTATGCTATGAGAATATTTGTCCTAAGGTAGTGTGTGGAGTCCTACATAGGAATAAAGACAAGAAGATATGTTTTTTGGAATGGCTTGCTGTTGTTTTTGTCTCACCTTGTAGAGCAATGGAGCGTGAATTTCCTGCACAATGTCCTGCCTGCTCTGCTCCTCCAGGCTCCTAGTTTTAATCAGCACAGTGTACAGTGTCACTATGACCCTGGCAAGTGGGGAGAAAGAGTGGTGAGGTTTTCTATAAACCGGTTTGCTTCAAAACTATTGCTAGGTAGACTCACAGACATAGAGGGCAGACTTATGTTTGCTAAGGGTGAAGGTTATGGGACAGGGAAAGATTGGAGCTTAGAACTAGCAGGTGCAAACTAGTATCTATAGAATGGATAAACAACGGGGTCCTACTGTATTGCACATGGAACTATATTCGATGGTAGTTTAGTCGTTAAGTCATGTCCAACTCTTATGACCCCATGGACTACAGCCTGCCAGGCTCCTCTGTCCATGGGATTTTCCAGGCAAGAATACCAGAGTGGGATGCCATTCCCTACTCCAGAGGATCTTCCTAACCCAGGGATCAAATCCAAGTCTCCTGCATTGCAGGCAGATTCTTTACCGATTTAGCTACAAGTTCAGTTCAGTTCAGTCGCTCAGTTGTATCTGACTCTTTGAGATTCCATGGGCTGAAGCATGCTAGGCTTCCCTGTCCACTGCCAATTCCCATAGTTTACTCAAACTCATGTCCATTGAGTTGGTGATGCCATCCAACCATCTCATCCTCTTTCATCCCCTTCTCCTCCTGCCTTCAACCATTCCCAGGCCCAGGGTCTTTTCCCATGAGTCAATTTTTTGCATCAGGTGGCCAAAGTATTGGAGTTTCAGCTTCAGCATCAGTCCTTCCAGTGAATATTCAAGACTGATTTCCTTTAGGATGGACTGGTTGGATCTCTACAAGGGAAGCCATAAAACATAATGAAAAACAATATGTCCTTCTGGTTAATGTATAGCTTGAGAGTCTTTGATTCCCTTGCTAAGAGCAGAAAGAGAAAGCTAATTGTCTAAGTAGCACGCACAGGTCTTTGGCAAGAACTAGAGAATATTTCCCTTCATTCAATAGCATTTCAGTTTTCTCTTTTCTGCCCCTCCCTCACTCCTTTTTGTTCTTAAAAAACAGAGTCGAAGTGAAGTGGGAGAAAAAATAAGTATTATATTGAAATGCTAATCTCATTTCATTAAATAAATTGTGGAGGCTGAGATAGTGATCTGCATCCTCAAAGAATAATTTCTTTAAATACCTTGAGCTCAATACTCCCTTCTGGATAATTTTTCATCTTTCTTAAAAAAAAAAAAAGGCATTAAATTATCTTAAAGTGTCCCAGTCAAGCCTGGCTTTTAGAGCATCCAAGTTTCAGGGGATATGCTCAGTCATGAGGGTGAAGTACTAAGGCACCCCCAAAATCTCTTCTTCAAAACAAGTCTTCCCTGCCTTCTCTGGCTGGCTTACATTGCCTGAAGCAGCCCCCTGAATCTGAGCAGGGCGCATTTCAGGAAACAGCAAATAAACACAGTGTTTCACGTCAAATCCACTACAAAGTTGGTCAGATCACCTGCAAGCTGCTCTCAGAGGCTTTGGCCCCAAAGCTTCCATATTTATTGGGAGCAAACCTCTATCTGAAAGAGCATTCATTATAATTCTCTAGGGAAGACAGCCACTGGTCCCAGTCACATCCTTTGTAATAAGCTTGGAGTTGAGTTCCTGAAGGTATTCAAGGCCAGGTCTATTCTTGTTCTCACTATGGGTTTGTATTTGAACTTGGGGAAGTCAGATTCAAAGTTATTTATAATTACATTTTTTAAAAAGACCCTGTAACCTAGAATGAAAGTGTGGAGAGCAAGCAAGAGAATACTGACACCCAGAAGAGAGGGAAACCCGGGAGGGAATTAAACAAAGCAAGTGTTTTCATAAGAACTGGAAGAGACTGGAACAGATGGGAGGGAAGCTGTAGTATTTCTGAAGGCAGAGAATTTTCTCCTAGAATAGCAAAGTGTCTAGAATATGTTGTTAGAGAAGAAGAGGGATAGGGAGAGGTAGGAAGAGCTACTAAGGCAACAATAATAATTAACCATATTCAGGAAGGTTCTAGTTCTTTGGTACCAGGGGAGAGAATACAAAGGCAAGCCATTCTTTTTGGGTGTATCTTATGGTTCTGAGTTTCTAGCAATAGAAACCAACTCCAGTTGATTTAAGCAGAAAATGATTCATTGGAAAGATATTGGGTAATTCCTGAATCACGAAGGGCTAGACAAGAGACTGAACTGCTACTTGGTCAAAAATAGCACCCAAATTCAGACAGCAGGCCTACGAATTCCCCACTTTCTGCCACAGCCCAGCCCTAGAACCTCTAATTTGCACCACTCATACCACGACACCTCAAGCACTGGAGAGTTAGTACATTGCTCGCAATTGCTCTCCTTGAGAACAGAACCTTGCTGCAACCACCCACGCTGCTAGAAAGAAGTCTCAGAGGTGAGTATGTGTTAGAGTTTAGCTCTCATTCTTAAGCTCTGGCTGTAGCCATAGCTGGCAAATTGACTTTCTGGCATATTCACCCTCTCTAGTGAGACATGATGGAGAAGGCAATGGCACCCCACTGCAGTACTCTTGCCTGGAAAATTCCATGGATGGAGGAGCCTGGTGGGCTTCAGTCCATGGGGTCACGAAGAGTCGGACACGACTGAGCGACTTCACTTTCACTTTTCACTTTCACGCATTGGAGAAGGAAATGGCAACCCACTCCAGTGTTCTTGCCTGGAGAATCCCAGGGACAGCGGAGCCTGGTGGGCTGCTGTCTATGGGGTCGCACAGAGTCGGACATGACTGACACGACTTAGCAGCAGCAGCAGCAGCAGTGAGACATGAGGCCTATGTTTGGCAAATTCATCAAACAAAGGAAAATATTTCCGATAGAAAAGCAAAAAAACAAAAAACAAACAAACAAACAAACAAAAAGAAACCCAAAACTACTATATGATGAAAACTTTTGAGTTACTAAAATAATTAAAAGCACTAGGATAACACAGTCCTGAGAAAAGTCAGGTGCTATATCAATAATTAGGCATAGCAGTGATGAGCACTGGTTCTGGAGACAGAAAGCTTGGTTTGATTTTGTCTCCAATCCTTCCTACTTATGTGATTTTGAACAAGACCCTTTAATCTCTTTAATTCTCAGTTTCTTTATCTGGAAAATGGGGTTAATGATAATTTGCTGATGCTGATGCCATGGCATCTGCTGTGACGTCTCTCTTATTTGCCTACTTAGTATTTCTTCCCCATCATTTTGTACTAATGGTTCCCTCTTTCCTATGGAGAACTTTTTCAGTATAACCCAAGTGGGACAACTCAACTCATTTCCATTCGTGTAAGTGGCTGCCATGATCTGTTTACACTCAAAACATTTAGGATACCAAGTGGGTAACTTTCCCATACCAAACAATTCTGCAGTTCTCTGAAGATAGCAACTGGGTATCCTTTGACTTAATTCCATTCTGACACTAACTAGACAGAGTTATCACAGGCCCAAGTGAAGAGCTCAGTCCCTGACTGTCCTCTATGTCACACACCAATCACAAAGAATGGGTTCCCAGTTTACCCACATTTCTGTCTAACTTGGCTACACATTGTTGATTCATAATACCCCCTCCTTCTCAGGATGGATAATTTTCTATAATGGCTGAAAGAATTCAGGGAAATAATTTCATTACCTGTTTATTATAAAGGATATTATAAATGATACAAATGAACAGCTAGATGAAAATGTATATAGAGTGAGGTCCGCCTATGTTCTGAATAAAGGCAGTTCTGTTCCCACAGAGCTTGGGCTACACTGCCCTCTTGGCATGTGGGTGCATTTTCCAATCTGGAAGCTCTCTGGACCTTTTTTTCTAGGATATTTAGGAAGTTTCCATGATATAGGCATGATTGATTAAATCACTGATCGTTTGCATTGGTGGTTAGCTCAATCCTTAGTCTCTCTCAGTCCTTGGAGTTTGGGGGCAGAGATGAAAGTTCCAACAAAGATGAAAGTTCCAATCACATGGTTGGTTCCTTTGGCAACTCTCCCTTATCCTGAAGCTATCTAGAGGCTTCCAGCTACCAGTTATCTCATTAACACAAACTTACATGTGGTTGAAAGTGGCTGATTATGAATACCAAAAGACACTTTTCTCATGCCTGCTAAGTTGCTAAGTCACATTAGTCGTGTCCAACTCTGTGCGACCTCATAGACGGCAGCCCACCAGGCTCCCGTCCCTGGGATTCTCCAGGCAAGAATAATGGAGTGGGTTGCCATTTTCTTCTCCAGTGCATGAAAGTGAAAAGTGAAAGTGAAGTCGCTCAGCCGTGTCCAACTCTTCGCGACCCCATGGACTGCAGCCTACCAGGCTCTTCCATCCATGGGATTTCCCAGGCAAGAGTACTGGAGTGGGTTGCCATTGCCTTCTCTGTTTCTCATGCCTATCACTCAGGAAATCTCTACGCGTTTTGGAAACTCTGTGCCAGGAATAGGGGTGAACACCAAATATACATTTCTTACTATATAACACCACAGTGGCATGTGACTCAGGCCTAACCAATCACTGGCCTTATTACTTGGCTCAGGGATGGGCATGGGTCTCAAGCTGGGCCAATCAGACTCCTGCTGAAACCTTTCTCCTGGAAATGCCTAGAAAAGCCATTCCTTTCCCAGGGCTGCTACACTGGTGAGAGGTGAATTTTGATCTGCAGGAGCCATCTTTTCTATCTAATAGAGAGAGTCCACCTGAGGTAGAGAAAAAAGATGGAGCCCTAATGACATTGTCTGCCCTCCTCCATCCAGCTGAATGCAAAGCCAGATGCTCCGTGGGTTTCCCAGTTAGAAGAGTCAATACATCCCTTTTATGCTTAAACTAATTTGTATTGAATGTCTGTCACTAACAACCTAAAAACTCCTGAGGATTCCAGTTGTTGAAATGATTACATGAGACAATGCTAGTAATATACTTAGTAGGGTATCTAGTGGTATTTGGATCCTGACCTTCCTTGTCATAGGTGAGGGCATCGAACTTCACTCTCATAAAAACATTACTTTTGACAGATCCATTTCATAGAAGGAATCAATGGACTATGTGTTCAAATCGACAAGAAGGCAAGAAACCTACTCCCAAGTGCCACGTGAACTGGCAAAATGAGGGCTTGAATCCAGGTCTCCAAACTTTCATTTGAATATTCTTTCACTAATATTGTCATTGGTGATTAGCTCAATCCTCAGCCTCTCTTCTGTTGATGGAGGTTGGGGGCAGAGATGAAAATTCCAACTCCAAAGTTTTGTTACTTTGAGGGTGCAACCGCTGCTGAGTTACTGATATTTAATATTATCTAAACACTAACAAGGAGCGACCCTGGTGGCTTAGATGGTAAAGAATCTTTCTGTAATGCAGGAGATCCAGGTTCAATCCCTATGTCAGGAAGATCCCTGAAGAAGGGGATGCCTACCCACTCCAGTATTCTTGCCTGGAGAATTCAATGAACAGAGGAGTCTGGCAAGCTACAGCCTATGGGGTCACAAAGAGTTGGATACAACTGACTAATACATATGCTTGTGCAAACACACACAAACACTTACTATGTGCTGGTAGCATCTCTTCCCTGCATTATCTCACTTAATCCTACAGTGTACATATTATTGCTCTCTCTCCCCCTTTTGCAGCTGAGAAAACTGAGTCTTAGAGAGGTTGAGGGATCTACCAAAGTTACACAGCTATTGAGCGTCAGGGTGGAAAATCAGCCCAGGACTGTCAGACTTAAAAGGCAGTTCTCTTAACTAGCAAATCATGATGTGTCCTCAGTAACAAATAGTTCATGTCCTTGTTACCTCTAAAAAGTCAACTGAAGCCTAGGACTTCTATAGCTTTGACATGTAGTTTGATGTCTTAAGAAAGTCACAACTTCAACATTATGCTTCTGCCATTTCCCATATGATGCAAATACCTCTTTAGAGCCATATCCTACATTTTGCTCATTTTAACAGAATGCTAATTCTTATATGTATTCTCCACGCCCAAGTTTAGATGTATCCAGTTGAGCATACTTAGTTTTTATCAAAATGTGCCAGATCCCAGATGAAAAATTATTGCCTGCAGTATAATTACACATTCAGAATAATGTGTATGTTTGCTGGGGGTCTATGAATCAATAGCTTATTGTGCAATATAATGTCCACTTTTTTGACATAGACATACCTGAGAAAACTAAAACTTGTCAACTGGTTGTATATTAATGATGAATTTGAGACTTGGACAAGAAAGTAGAATAAATCTGAGTTGACATCATTGACCAAGAAGACCTCCACAACTTTCTCATCTGTCTGCTACACAAGATATGAGGAAAGCCTAGAACTAGTAAAGATTGGCACAATAAAATAAGGCCTGGTTTATATGTTTTCCAAAATAGACAGTCACTCGCCATTTAATAAACATTTACTGATTATCTGGACTAGACCCGAGGGGTAGAGGTTTGAACAAGACAAGAGCCCTACTCCCTGAGAGATGATATCTGAGTGGAAAGTGACAAACAAGTAACCAAATGCACAGATGGATAAGATTATTTCAAATAGTGATAAATGTATGAAAAAGCTAAAACAGAGAGTAGGTTAGACAGAGACTAGGAGTGATGAGTCAAGAAATGGCAACAATTAGGTATTTGGTAAAGGCTGCTCTGAGGAGAAAATATGTGAGCTGAGACTTGGAAGATGAGAAGGAGTTGGCTTTGTAGAGATTAGAGGAAGAACATTTCAGGGATAGGGCATAGCATGTACAAAGGAAATACAGTCAGTGTAACAGAAGAGTAGAAAGCAGAAAGAGAGAAAAGTGTAAATGACATTAGACAGGTAAGCAAAGGTTTCATCATGTAGGACTTAGCAGGTCACTGTAAGAAACTTCAATTTTACTTTAAGTGTAGAACAAAGCCATTGCAAGGATTTAAACCTGAGAGTGATGTGATCTGATTTATAAGCTTTCTGCCACTCCAGTTCAATTGCATGTACTTACTGCAAATTTAAAGTTCTGGAAGAAAAATTAGCTTTAAGTCAGAGCTGCCTGGGTACAAGCTATATTAAACTCTATAGATTTTTTTTTAACTGGAGAGAATGGAAAAGTTTTTTCCAATTGCTACATTCTTATAAAGTGCTTTTAGGAAGAATTTACAGTACCTGAATTGCCAACAGACTCCTGGAAAATTTACTCTTGCTGTTATGGTTAAGCAGAGAGTTTTCTGAATGACTTACTAAACTTCACTGAAAAGCAACAGCCAAGAAAGGCAGAAAAACTTTTTTTTTTTTTTTGGTTAATAGAGATCTTTATTTTGCCCTGAACCAGCCCTGGTAAATTGCTTAGTCACCCTCGACTCTTCAAGACCCCATAGACAGTAGCACACCAGGCTCCTCTGTCCATGGGATTCTCCAGGAAGAATCCTGGAATGGGTTGCCATTCCCTCTCCAGGGGATCTCCCCAATCTCAGGTATTCTCCAGTAATCTTGCCTGGAGAATCCCATTGACACAGGAGCCTGGCAGGCTGACAGTCCATGGGGTCACAAAGAGATGGACATGACTAAGTGACTAACACACTTGAGCCCTGGTAATGTATCTACTAAAGACTATGGATTGAGCTTCCTAAAGCAGTTAATGGTCACAGTGAATCATCTATCCACAGTCTAATGCTGCAAGAAAGAGCAAGGGCTCTGATTACCAGAACTAGCTCCTTATCTTCCTAGCTATATAATAACAGTCAAGTTACACTCTAGTTTCCTAACCTGAACTGGGGAATAAAAATGATATTAGTGCTGAAGAATTGATGCTTTTGAACTGTGGTGTTGGAGAAGACTCTTGAGAGTCCCTTGGACTGCAAGGAGATCCAACCAGTCCATTCTGAAGGAGATCAGCCCTGGAGGTTCTTTGGAAGGACTGATGCTAAAGCTGAAACTCCAGTACTTTGGCCACCTCATGAGAAGAGTTGACTCACTGGAAAAGACTCTGATGCTGGGAGGGATTGGGGGCAGGAGGAAAAGGGGACAACAGAGAATGAGATGGCTGGATGGCGGTCACAAAGAGTCAGACATGACTGAGCGACTGGACTGAACTGAACTGAACTGATGAATTAAATGAGGCAATCCAAGTAATGTATTAAGTCTAGGACAAAGTATAAATACTTGTCATCAGGGGGTCCACAGCTGAGAGGTGGGTACCTAGGTACCTAGGTTGAGAGGTATACACCACAGCACTGTGGACGATAAATGCTACCTGCTCTATCAGTTAATAAAAGATGTTGCAGACATTGAGTCATTCAGCCATCCAAACATCAGCCACTGCAGCTTCCTCTGACTATGTACTCTGAGGGGATTCAGGATGAAGAAGAACAGGATACTGGCCATAGATGGTTAACGTGCAAATCAAAGAAATAATTTCATTTTTTTGGCCACAGAGTGGCATGTGGGATCTTAGCTCCTCAACCCAGGATGTAACCTGTTCCCCCTGCAGCATGGAGCCTTAGCCACTGGGACACTAGGGAAGTACCTGGAATGATTTCAGTGGGCTCAGACTCTTGATCTTCCCATACATTGCTGTTGGTGTTTTTAGTTGTCAAGTCATGTCCGTTTCTTTTCGTGATGCCCTACTTCCAACCCCATGTACGCAGCATGCCAGACTTCCCTGTCCCTCTCCATCTCCCCATACATAGAAAAATGCTAAACTCATTAACTTGAGATGTCTTCCTTTTTTTAACTTAACAGTAATCTTTTAATGTTCCAACTACTTGGTTTTTAGATCATACCTGAATGGTCTAGTGGTTTTCCCTACTTTCTTCAATTTAAGTCTGAATTTGGCAATAAGGACTTTACGGTCTGAGCCAGTCAGCTCTCAGTCTTGTTTTTGCTGACTGTATAGACTTTCTCCCATCTTCGGCTGCAAAGAATATAATCAATCTGATTTCAGTGTTGATCATCTGGGGTGATGCCCATATGTAGAGTCTTCTCTTGTGTTGTTAGAAGAGAGTATTCACTATGACCAGGGCATTCTCTTGGCAAAACTCTATTAGCCTTTGCCCTGCTTCATTCTGTACTCCAAGGCCAAATCTGCCTGTTACTGTAGGTGTTTCTTGACTTCCTACTTTTGCATTCCAGTCCTCCACAAGAAAAAGGACACCTTTTTTGGGGAGTTAGTTCTAGAAGGTCTTGTAGGTCTTCATAGAACCATTCAACTTCAACTTCTTCAGCGTTACTGGTCGGGGCATAGACTTGGATTACCATAATATTGAATGGTTTGCCTTAGAAATGACCAGAGATCATTCTGTTGATTTTGAGACTGCATCAAGTACTGCATTTCAGACTCTTTTGTTGACTATGATGGCTACTCCATTTCTTCTAAGGGATTCTTGCCCACAGTAGTAGATATGATGGTCATCTGAGTTAAATTCACCCATTCTGGTCCATTTTAGTTTGCTGATTCCTAAAATATTGATGTTCACTCTTGCCATCTCCTGTTTGACCACTTCCAATTTGCATTGATTCATGGACCTAACATGCCAGGTCCTATGCAATATTGCACTTTACAGCATCAGACCTTGCTTCCATTACCAGTCACATCTGGGTGTTGTTTTTGCTTTGACTCTATCTCTTCATTGTTTCTGGAGTTATTTCTCCACTGATCTCTAGTAGCATGTTGGGCACCTACTGACCTGGGGAATTCATCTTTCAGGGTCTATCTTAGTGTCTTTTCATACTGTTCATGGAGTTCTCAAGGAGAGAATACTAAAGTGGTTTGCCATTCCCTCTCCAGTGGGCCACATTTTGTCAGAACTCTCCACCATGACATATCTATCTTGGGTGTCCCTACACAGCATGGCTCATAGTTTCATTGGGTTAGACAAGGCCGTGGGCCATGTGATTAGACTGGCTAGTATTCTGTGATTGTGGTTTCTGTCTGTCTGCCCTCTGATGCCCTCTCTCAGGGCCTGCCATCTTACTGGGGTTTCTCTGACCTTGGATGGGATGTATCCCCTCACGCCCTGGCTCCTGACCTTGGATGTGGGGCATCTCCTCTTGGCCATGAGCTGCTTCAGTGCTGTGCAGCCACAAGGCTATGATTTTTCCAGTGGCCATGTATGGGTGTGAGAGTTGGACTGTAAAGAAAGCTGAGTGTCAAAGAATTGATGCTTTTGAACTGTGGCGTTGGAGAAGACTCTTGAGAGTCCCTTGGACTGCAAGGAGATTCAACCAGTCTATCCTAAAGGAGATCAGTCTTGAGCGTTCATTGGAAGGACTGATGTTGAAGCTGAAACTCAAATACTTTGGCCACCTGATATGAAGAACTGACTCATCAGAAAAGATCCTGATGCTGGGAAAGATTGAGGGCAGGAGGAGAAGGGGACAACAGAGGATGAGATGGTTGGATGGCATCACTGACTCAATAGACGTGAGTTTGGGTAAACTCCAGGAGTTGGTGATAGATAGGGAGGCCTGGCGTGCTTCAGTCCATGATGTCTCAAACAGTCAAACATGACTGAGTGACTAAACTGAACTGAACCTGGCTTTTGTTGCAAAAACATTTATACAGCCTGGTTCCTCCTTTTCCTCTTCAGAACAGACCCTCAGAGCTCTCTAAAGGCTCTCTCCTGGGCTTAAGTCTTCAGTATGTCTGTCAAATAAACATAACTCTTTAACTTTTAGGTTGTTCTTTTTCCAGTCAACAGCACAAACTGTTCTGTGCGTAAAGGCAAACTGAACCTTATGGGCAATTGTGCCTTTTGTGAAACTGATGACCAACAATGGCCTGTGGATCAAATCTATCCCACCACCTGCTTTTGCATGGTCTGTGAGCTAAGAAGAAACTGGAAAGCCTGCAAAGCTTAAACTATTTACTACCTGATCCTTTTGAAGAAGTTAGCTGACTCCTGCTCTAACCAGCCGAATTGGCTATTCTATAACTAACTAAATTGCTATTCTGTTAATAATTCTCCCCATTTACATTGAGGTTTATTTTGATAAAACTTCAAATTCCCAGGTGGCGTTTCATATTCCCCTGGATATTTGGCCTGTAGTTGTACCTACTGTACCTGCTGGGTGAACTGTAATAGGTGGCTTAGGACCTTGTAGTCACCCCACCTACCATCTTAAGGTAAACTGAACAAACAGAATGATGTGCATTTTCCTACTCAATTCTTAGTGGGAGAATTCTTTATGTAATACTCAGAATCATCAGCTAAGATCACATTGTTATTGTTTAGTTGCTCCATGGTGTTTGACTTGTTGTGATCCCACGGATTATAACTCACCAGGCTCCTCTGTCTATGGGATTTCCCAGGCAAGAATACTGGAGTGGGTTGTCATTTCCTCCAGGGGATCTTTTGGACCCAGGGATCGAACCCAAGTCTCTTGCATTGGCAGGCAGATTCTTTACTACCAGCATCACCATTACTTTATTTAAATAATTGTTATGAATCACCAATTAAAGAAACACACCGACAAGTACTTGCAGATTACTTCTCACTGCACATAAGAGTTTTCCAGCAGTAACTAATATAATCTCATTTGTATCTTCAAATGAGACTTCTATTTTAAGCAAATGGACACCTTATATTTAAAGAAACATAAAAACCCTACAGAATCTCTGACCCATTCTCTATCAAAAGCTTTGGCAGGCTTTTCTGTTTAGCCTTTGATCTTCCTGTCAAAAGATGTCTGTCAGTGAGCAAACTGTCAGGCAAATGCCCTTCTAAGTTCCTTTCTCTTGGTCTGTTTCTCCTCAGACACTCAGGAGAGGGCTCTGCTTTAAAGAGAGAGAAGTGTTATGAAACTGCTGTGCCGTTGGTGTACATGAAATCTAAGGAGTCTTTCCCTAATTGGAAAAAAAGTCATTGTCTCTAATGATCTTTGATCTCCATATTTTCCCTTATGAGAAGCCCTTTTTCCTCACCCTATAACATACAAAAAGTACCTCTGCTGCTGTATGCCAAACATTATCCCGCATGTTTCCTGCGCATTATCCTGCATGTTTCCTGCGCATTATCCCGCATGTTTCCTGCGCATCATCTCTTTTAACCCTTATTCAGCCTGTCACAGTGTGTATTGTCCCCGTTTCACAGGTGTGTATACTGAACTTGGAGAAATGAATTTGCCTTGGGTCACAAAGCTTATAAGTGACATACCCGAGATTTGAACCCAGAGCATCTAATTCCCAAAATTGTTCTTAAAAACCACAACCCACTGAGTTTGGTTCTTTGCTTTTGTCTAAATTTAACTTGGATTTATCATTCCCAATTTCCTTTCCAAGATTACCCAAAGATAAATAATTTAAATTATATACAACAGACATGGAGTTTTTCAAAAAAAACAGAAAGGATTTATTAGAAAACAATTTATTTTTTTCCATAAGTCTGCTTGGACAGTGTTTCATAGACTTTGTGAACCAAGAGCATATGTTTTCTCTAGGATAAGACTGATAGATTTGGGACACTGCTAGACTGTTTCTCACTCCTTAGGACTTGACAACTGGCTAAAGTGTCCCACATTTGTGTTATTAGAACACAAGGCAATGAGAAAGCATGGATCATCTTCCATATTTATTCCTCAGAGTTCATTCATATCTGTTGCAAGAATCTACATTTCATTGTTCTAATACTTACAAACCTGTTTATAATCTGATAATGAATATATGATAAATACTACCATCATTATTCCAAAATTCATTGTTCTAATACCTATCAACCTGTTTATAATCTGATAATGAATATATGATAAATAATACCACACGATCAACCTGTTTATAATCTGATAATGAATATAGGATACATAATACCATCAGTGCTTCAAAGGCACATCCTTGGCATCTTTATGGCATTTTTATTTTTAAACTAATTTTATGGAGGTTAGCTGCATACAACAAAATGCAGCTATTTTAAGCCTACAGTCTGGTATGTTTTGATACATGTATGTTCCTTTTTAAACACTACCTCCATCAATATAAAGAACATTTCTATTATTCCACAAAGTTGCCTCACAGTCCTCTGTAGTTAAGTCCTGAGGAAACTCACCCCAGATTCCCACTAGTATTAGTTTTGACTATTCAAGAATGATTTCACATCAAAGGGCTCATATAGCATATATGTTATTATTTTAGAGGTCTTTCACTTATCAGAGTAACTTTGAGATTAATTTATGTTAAAAGGCAGAGGAACCAGAGATCAAATTGCCAACATTTATTGGATCATAGAGAAAGCAATGGAATTACAGAAAAACATCTACTTCTGATTCATTGACTACACTAAAGCCTTTCACAACAAATTGTGAAAATTCTTAAAGAGATTGGATTACCACCTTACCTACCTCCTGAGAAAACTGTATGCAGGTCAAGAAGCAACCATTAGAACCAGACATGGAACAATGGACTGGTGCAAAAGCTATGACAAACCTAGATAGTGTATAAAAGCAGAGACATCACTTTGCCAACAAAGATGTATATAGTCAAAGCTTTGATTTTTCCAGTAGTCATGTATGGATATGAGAGCTGGACTATAAAGAAAGCTAAGTGCTGAGGATTTGATGCTTTTGAATTGTGGTCTTGGAGAAGACTCTTGAGAGCCCCTTGTACTGCAAGGAAATCAAACCAGTCAATCCTAAAGGAACTCAACCCTGAATACTCATTGGAAGGACTGACGCTGAGGCTGAAACTCCAATACTTTGGCCACCTGATGCGAAGAGCTGACTCACTGGAAAAATACCCTGATGCTGGGAAAGATAGAGGGCATGATAAGGGGGTGACAGAAGATGAAACGGTTGCATGGCCTCACCAACTCAATGAACATGAGTTTAAACAAGCTCTGGGAAATAGTGTAGGACTGGGAAGCCTGGTGTGCTGCAGCCCATAGGGTTAGAGAATTGGACATGACTTAGAGACTGACCGCCAACAACAAAATCATGAACAAAGTTGTATATCAGAGTACAAGTCTTTGGATAACATGTATTTTTATCCCTCTGTGTAAATATTTATGAGTGGAATGGCTGAATTATATTGTATGTCAATTTTACAAGAAACTGCTGAACTATTCTCAAAAGTAGTTCTGCCATTTTACATTCCCACCAGAAACATATTCCAAGGCCTCAATCTTATGTGTCAGATAGTGGATTTAAACTTCATGATATTTCTGTTTTGTCAGTAGAAATGTGATTCTCACACTGAGTGATTCAGGAGAGAAACTGTCCTCAGTGCCAATTTCTGTGATGCTGTAAGGATAAATAATGTTACCTTGACTGTTAAAAGTCTAATTTTATTGGTTAATGTCCAAGGGAGAATGCTGACAGGTTTTCAAAGAATATGACTTAAAAATCCAGACTGTGAAAACTACACTGACGTAGGTTCTCTGTTGCTTAGAGACAGGACTTCGATGAGAAACTACAGTTTGAGTAATGGCCACAGAACAAAGGCAGCTCGGGATGACCACTGGCTTTAAAATGTGACCCCCCTCAAACCATCATCTGCTGCCTGCAGTCTGTCTTACTTAGGCACTCAGGGTGGCTCTACCTGAAGATCCCCTGAAGGAGGGCATGGCAACCCCCCTCCAGTGTTCTTGCCTGGAGAATCCCAAGGACAGAGGAGCTTGATGGGTTACAGTCCATAAGGTCACAAAGAGTTGAACATGACTGAAGCTACTTAGCATGCATGCACATGGAGGGCATTGTTACTAAATATGAACTCTGGGAGAGGACTGTAAACACTAAGCCCACACCTAACCCTAACTCTGATCCTAGGACAAGGCTCAAGAAGTCCAATCTGCGCCTGTAATAGAGCTCTACAACTTGTTCCCACCAAGGGAGTGAGGGAGCGGGGGTACATCATGGGGCAAAATGAAAAACAGTGTCTGTGTTTGGCCTTGGCAAAGAGCAGCCCAGTCTTATGGCAGATAAAGGCCAAAATCTGAACCTGAAGGAAGAAATGCTGCTATCACAGTGTCACAGAAGCACTTGTGAGAAATGGCCAGCTGTTTGTAAGGCAGCATACTTTAGACTTGTATGCTGCTGCTGCTGCCAAGTCACTTCAGCCGTGCCCGACTCTGTGCGACCCCAGAGACGGCAGCCCACCAGGCTCCCCCTTAAACCATTTCATTCATATATATATCATCTCACTTAATCCCCACAACATCTTGCAGGCCAGGGTGGGGCCAAGCTAATCAATATTGCTATTTGACAGAAACACAATGAGGTTCCAAGTAACCCAACAACTTGCCCTACTTCCCACAACCAGATGGGCAGACTAGTACCAGAGCCTCTGTTTTTTGGTCCCCATTTTTGTTTCCCAGTTTTAATTCTTCTTGCTGTCTATCATGGGTAAACTGGGTGACAAAATCATAACTTTATCAACCTTCACCAAAATTCCCTGGAATGTACTATTTTAATTTCATAATAGTGATTAAAGAAAAAAACCAACAGCAATGGCATTTATTGAAGACTACTTGCCAGATACTGCGCTAAGTGTTTTACATAAACCCCTTCATGAATCCTCTTCACACAAGCCTATGAAATAGGAACTATTATTAAGCCTACTTAACATGGAAGAAACTGAGTTGAAGTCACGGTAAGTGGATAGGAACCCAGGCCGGACTTCCTCCAGGCTCTTAATCAATAAAATACACTACCTCCTGCTGTAAATTCAGTTTCTTACATTAAGGTGGAACCCCTCCAGCTCCATGAGATTTGACATTGTAGCAAGGAGGCTGGAACACAGGGCTCACTGTGAATGTGAGGTGAGGTGAAGTCGCTCAGTCGTGTCCGACTCTTTGCGACCCCGTGGACTGTAACCTTCTAGGCTTCTCTGTCCATGAGATTTTCCAGGTAAGAATACTGGAGTGGATTGCCATTTCCTTCTCCAGGGGATCTTCCTGACTCAGGGATCGAACCCGGGTCTCCCACATTGGAGGCAGACGCTTTAACTTCTGAGCCACCAGGGAAGCCCCACTGTGAATGTACAGACCAAATTTCTACATCACGGACTAACGAGAACCCATTGTCATAGCAACAGACTTATCAGATATTCCAGCTCAAGCACACGGAAGTAACATTGTCAAATGATCCACAAGGGAGCGTGCCTTCATTCAGGGCCATCAATCCAGATTTCATGTGAGTTTCAAAAAAAAAATTCCACTTGTTTCATCCTTTAATTTAAAAGTTGCTCTGGAAAGCCCGAGAAGCAGACAGGACAGTCATGAGAGAAGTAAGACACAAAAATCATTTGATATAAGAGATACAGGATAAAACAAAGTTTCACAGCATGTGGGCCCATTTTCCTAACATGGGAACCTTTCATTTTGTATCTGTTTACCCCCTAGAACTAAATTTTACCTTGATTTCCAGGCAGTGCTACAGTATAGAATGCCGAGTGATCTATAAGAAACAAGAGTTCTGTTTCAATATAATTTTCTTCAAGGGAACCCAGTTCACCTGCTGAATCCATAAGCCAATGGTAAAAAATATATTTCCCATTATACTGGTAGCAGATGAGGGTAGTTGAAAGGCACAGGACATACTTATATTCAATGTTTATCTAAAATTTAAACTTAATTTGAAATTTAATATTTGTATTTGCTCAATGTGGCAATCCTATTTGAAGCCAGACTAAACAAGGTTCAACTTTAGCTCTTACATCTGCCATCTGACCTGTTCTTTTAGGTTGGTTATCATGAACCTATATATGAACATATCCAGTTATTTAACATGTTCATTACCTCATCTATAAAACAGGGTTAATGTCTGTTTCTATCTTTTAAGTTTGTGCTAAGAATTAAATTTTTAAATACCTAGCATGTATCTGGAATATACTAGGACTTCTTATATGTTTATTATTATTATTATTACTAATACCAGTCATATTTAAACCAGTAAATTAAAATGATCACTGACATATTTCTACTAAGAATAATAAAAAGTACCAAACATCTTTCTAGAAACATAAATAATGTGATGAGTCAATGACACTTGACTAATAATAAATAGCAGTTGATTCAATTCAACTTAGCAAACATTTGTTAATTTCCTGAGATATGCAAGAACATAGCTAAGCACTAGAAAAATCATAAGCCGTATGAGCTAAAAGGAAACATACATGATGATCTCATTTAATGCCGCTCACCTTACACATGAGGAAGGAAATAAGAAACCAGGGCAGTAAACAAGTGATTACCCAGAATCATAAGGTAAAAACAGTGGCAGAGCCAGGACTGACGGTCATCCTCCTGATGCTGGATGCAGAGCAACTTTGATTTATCTTCTCTGCCTGCATGTTCAGAGAGAGTCCTCATCTCCTGAAGTGCATACTCTGGTAGGGACATAACAAACGACAGCAAACACTTTTTTTTTTTTTTTTACTGTGGATCCACTAAAGTAAAGCCAATTTTACCTAATAATTTTATTCTCAAAAATAAATCCAATAAATTAACAGAAAAAAAAGAAGAGAAAACCAGGGGTTGTTATCTTCATTATTCTTAGCAAAAATAGAAGTCAATTAGCAGATATAAGATTTTAAGTTGAGTTAGAATCTGAAGTAAGTGCTAGACCTCCTGCCTTCTTGCCCTGGAGCTGGGTGTCCCACCCATAAAAGGAGTGAAACTTATTGTGAAGCAAAGTGAACCAGCAGGTGTTCCAAAAAGATATCTTTACACAAAACTACACAGGAAATCAGAATGAGCCTGGGGATCAGACAGAAGGAACCAACCAACACAGTTGGCCAAAGATCAAGAGCCCCGTCACAAAAGCCAATGACCTTCTTCCCCAGATGATCCTGAAGAAAACTCAGACTGAAACCAAATGCCAGAACTAAAGAGTCATCAAAGTTTGTAGATTCACAAATTTCAGAAATGCAGGGTAGGGGTATATTTGAGGACATAGAGGGAATGAGTAGCCCAGTTGGCCTCAACCCAGGTCTGCTGATCTCTGATGTCCTTCTCTGCAACACCATCCTATGATCCATTCTCTTCTATTCTGTCCTATTCCATCCCGGCTTGGTACTTCCCATACCTTATCTGATTAATTCATTCGGCATATTTTTTAAATTGTATTTACCATTTTAACCACTTTAAGGAGTGTAATGAAGTGACTTAGCAGCAGGAGCAGAGTATAATTCAGTGGTACTGAATTGTATGCTCACAGTTATGAAACTATCACCAATATCCGCTTTCAGATCCTTCCCATCATCCCAAACAGAAACTCTACACCCATTAAGCAATGACACTCTATTCTGCTCCCCTCAATCCCAACCACTAATATATTGTCTCTGAATTTGCCTTTTTCTAGGTACATATTATGCTAATTTTCTTTTGTGTTTATTTCAATTAGCATAATATTCTCAAAATCTCTCAGTGTTGTAGTATGTGTGAGAGTTTCATTCCTTTTAAAAAGCTAAATAATGTTCAATGGCAAGTATGTATTAGACTTTGTTTATTCATCCATTGACGGACAGTTAGGTTACTTTCCACCTTTTATCTATTCTGATTAAAAAATATGTGAAGTGAAGTGAAAGTCACTCAGTTGTGTCTGACTCGTTGCAACCCTGTGGACTATACCCTGCCAGGTTCCTTTGTCCATTGAATTCTCCAGGCCAGAATACTGAGGTGGGTAGCCATTCTCTTACGCAGGGGATCCTCCCAACCCAAGGATCAAACCCAAGTCTCCCACATTGCAGGAAGATTCTTTACCATCTGAGTCACTAGGGAAGTCTAAGAATCTTGGAGTGGGTAGCCTATCCCTTCTCCGGCAGATCTTCCCCACCCAGGAATCAAACTGGGGTCTCCTACATTGCAGGTGGATTCTTTACCAGCTGACCTACCAGAAAATACTAAAAATATAGAAAGGACCTAAATAGACATTTCTCCAAAGCAAACACAAAGATGGTCAACAGGTACATGGAAATGTGCTCAGTATCATTAGTCATCAAGGAAATGCAAATCAAAACTACATCTTATACCTACTAAAATGGCGATTATCAAAAATGCAAAAGATAAACAACCCAAGTATCTATCTATAGATGAATTGATAAGGAAATTGGGTGTGTGTGTGTGTGTGTGTGTGTGTGTGTGTGTAGAGAGAGAGAATGAAATATTATTCAGCTATAAAGAAGAGTGAAATCCTGCCATCTGTGACATGGATGGGCCTTGAGGGCATTATGCTAAGTGAAATAAGTCCGAGAAAGAAAGACAAATTCCATATGATTTCACTTATATAAGGAATCTTAGACAAATAGAAAGAGACTCAGAAATACAGAGAACACATTGGTGGTTGCCAGAGATGGGAATTGGGGAGATGGAGAAATGGAAGAAGGTGGTCTAAGCAATAAAAATAAAATAAAATAAATTAGTTTAATTTTTTAAAAAGATAACAGTGTTAGTGAGGATGTGAAGATAAGGAAACCCTGTACACTGTTTGTGGAAATGTAAATTGGTGTAGCCACTACGGACAACAGTTCACTGCTGCTGCTGCTGCTGCTAAGTCACTTCAGTCGTGTCCGACTCTGTGCAACCTCATAGACGGCAGCCCACCAGGCTCCCCCATCCCTGTGATTCCCCATGCAAGAACACTGAGGTGGGTTGCCATTTCCTTCTCCAATGCATCAAAGTGACAAGGGAAGGTCTGACTCTTAGCGACCCCATGGACTGCAGCCCACCAGGCTCCTCCATCCATGGGATTTTCCAGGCAAGAGTATTGGAGTGGGGTGTCATTGCCTCTCTCTGGGAAAACAGTATGGAGGTTCCTTAAAAATTAAAAATATAACTATCATATGATCTGGAAATCTCTGCTCTGAGTATAAATCTGAAGGAAACAAAATCAGGATGACAAAGAGTTATTTGCATCCCTATAGTCACTGTAGCATTTTTCAAAATAGCCAATAAACAACATAAGTGTCCATCAACAGACAAACAGATGAAGAAGATACATATATACACTGGAATATTATTCATCTCCAAAAATGAAGGAAATTCTGACATTTGCAATGACATGGGTGGACTTTGAGGGCAGTATGCTAACTTAAACAAGTCAGACAAAAAAAAAAGACAAATAAGTATGATCATGCTTATGCATATGGGATCCAAAAAAAAAAAAAAGCTGAATTCATAGAAACAGTAGAATGGTGGTTGCCAGGGACTGGAGCTAAGGAGAATGGAAAGATTTTGGTCAGAATACACAAACTTCCAATTATAAGATAAATAAATTCTTGGGATGTAATACATAGCATGATGATTATAGCTAACATAACTATATATTTGAATGTTTGCAAAACAATATATTTTAAATGTTCTTACCACCACGAAAAACAAAAAAATGGTAATTATGTGAGGTGATGGAGGTGTAACTAACCTTATTGTGGTAATCATTTTGCAATATATACATGTACCAAATCATCTTGCTGTATCAAATCTCATTTTAAGATCAAACTTACACAATATTAGAGATCAAATATATCTCAAGAAAACTAGAAAAGATCATCATAATTGGGATAAATGATATGAAAACCTGAAAAAGTTAGGGGTGGGGTTCCTGAGAAAATGATGTTTAAGTTGAGTGCTGGAAAATAACCAAAGCAGTGGTCATTAAACTGTGGCCCACAGGTAAATCCATCACCCTCTACTTTAATAAGTAGTTTTCCTGAAACACAACCATTTTGACTAGGTTGATACAACCTATGGCTATTTTCATGATTTAAGAGCAGATATGAGTAACTGTGACAAAGACCCATATTTGGTTCACAAAGTTAGAATAATGTTATCTGGACCTTTACAGGAAGTATGCTAAAAATTCACCAAAAGTCACTGAAGAGGAGATACTAATTAGATGGGGCGTGTAGGAGAGGCCACGGCATGTGCATCAGCCCTGAGAAGAAGGAGAACACAGCAGTCACAGAACTTTGCATAGCTGTGCTAGCTTCTAGGGAAACTGTAAAAATTATCATAAATTTGGTGGCTTAAAAATATTTATCTCCAGAGACTAGAAGTCTGCAATAAAAGTGTCAGCAGGACTGGTTCCACCTGGAGGCTCTGAGTGAGAAATCATCCCATGCCTTCATCCAAACTTCTGTTGGCAACTCTTGGCATTCTTTGACTTCTAAAGTCATCACCCCAATCTCTGCCTCCACCTTTACATGGCCTTCTCTTTGTGTCTCTCTGTCTTCTCCTTCTCTGTCTCTTATACGGAGTCCTGTCAGTGCATTCAAGGCCCACCCTATCTAGGATAATCTCAGTTCAAAATTCTTATTACTCCCAGTGATATTTACAAAGAGCCTTAGTTCAAGTACGTTCACTTTCTGAAGTATCAGGTGAGTCCACACTAGAGTAGGCAAAGGAAACCTGAAGTCCAGTGTGATGGAAAATGAGATGAGAGATGAAGAATCTCAGGCGATGAACCTAGAGAAACTGACAGGTATCAACTCTCACCGGCCCCTGAAGAACATACCAGTGATCAAGGAGAATCCTGTAAACCTTGGAAGGAGGGGGGAGCAAGAATATCACTATGCATTCTAACACAATTTTTTTTAAGTTCATGTAAAAGATCCTGTTTTAGTTGGATAAGCCCCAAAGGACTTCAGAAACCCATTTCCCATCATGTTTTCTTCCAAATGGTCAGATTAACAAATAGCAAAAAAATGTTTGACAGAAAAATTAATATTTGAATCATAAAGTCTTAGATTGAAGCCATCAGGATCTTTGAAGTATAATTTGAGTATTATGGACACTATTTTAATCTAGTAATTCACATTGTCTTTTATTTTAAGACTCATTTGTCAAAGACTGACTCATTTAGACACGTGTTCTCAGGCTTGCCCTCCTTTTTCCCCAGGACTGAAGCCACGCTGACACTATCTGCTCTACCCATATCATTCATTACTGCCAAGGGTGACCCCTGAAGGAAGGTCTTAAAGCCGTGTCCATCCCATGCTAAGAACACTGCCTCAGGTCTCAGACATCACTAATTCAATTTGACCTTGTCTCTGAGTTTGGTAACTCCACAGCTTCCTTCACTTCACAGACTCTGTCTGCTCCTTGCAATGTAGTTCTGGTGGTAGGAATCCTGCCTTGCTTCAGGGAATGAAGTTCTGAGTTGATAATTTCTTTTGTATACTGCCGGCTCATGTTTGAATCTTGCCTTACTCTCAATCAGCATCCCATTTAGGTTTGCAAGGATTATTAATGGCAAAATTGTTGCTGGGTTCCTACTATCATCTGATAAGCTTCTGCAGCAAGTGCAAATGGTAGACCACAGATCAGAGGCAAGAAATGTTAATTCCATTTCTTTTTGTGTGTATACTCAGTCATGTCCAACTTTTTGCGGCCCCATGGACTATAGCCTGCCAGGCCCCTCTGCCCATGAAATTTTCCTGGCAAGAATCCATGTCTTGTTAAATTGAACTTAATGTCTCTTCTGAGCCTTCCTTCATTGTGGTGAAAGCTGAACTTAATTCAGTATGTCCCAAACATCCTTTTCCCCAAGGCTACTTGGGACCGTGACAAAAGTGGGGGAAGAACTGGTAAGAGCCATGGTTATGTATCTGTGTTGGCATCCTCAGAGATAGCTTATTCCAATCCTTTGAAGATCTGGCTCTGCTGATTGTGGCCTCCCCTTGATCCAAGCCATATCTGTGCCAGTCTGTGATCTGGGGAGTTTGGTGGTTCAATCTAGAAACTTCACGCAGTCATTTCTGCTCCATTGTTCCTACATCATTCCAGGTACAAGGGATTACTCAGCTCTTACCTGCTCCCTGGGGTTTATGCAGAGATGGAGGGAGTAAATCCTTGCTTTTGGATTCCTCAGATCCTTCTTGTGATGCTCTCTCTACCTCCAGCCCAAAATTCAGAGGAGGGGAACATAATGTGAGGTCTCATCCCAGGTATCCACCCCAAATCAAGTCTGTGTATTTTCACTACCACCTTCTAGTCAGGTGACAATTTGATCTAGTCTCAGAGATAAGGAAACTGAATATGTGACTGACTGTGCTTTTCTAAGTTTTTTTTTTTGTTTGTTTTTTAATCTTATACTTGAACCTTGGCTTTGGAAACTCCAAAGCCAGAAATACTATTCTTTGATTTTCTAGTTCTGCTGCCCCACCCCCTTCTTTGAGAGTAGGAGAGGTAAAATAGTCTAGCTGTTGCATAAATGGAAGAAGGGCTCTGAGGTAAGACAAAATAAAGGGGGACGTCAATTAATACATCCAAGTAATATCCCACTGTTCTCCCCTTATGCAAACTGCTTGTGGAACTACACATACTCTCAAAAAATGGAATCCCGTCTACATTGCTTCTTCTATCATCCCTTCACAGATTCTTTCACTCTCTACTCCTTTGATCCGTGTATATTGAGCCCAGTGATATGGTAAGGATTTGCCTGGCACTCGGGATAGAGTTGATTCCAAACACAAGGATGCTTTCACAAAGGAGCTCTCTGTTTAACTCATGGCCACTCAGTCTTGTCACTGCTGACATTTAGGACTGGACAGTTGTGGTGAGCTCTCCTGTGCACTGCAGGATGTTTAGCACCATCCCAGCCTCTACTCAGTACACGGAAGTAGCAGCTCTCAGTGTGGCAATCAGAAATGTGCAGAGACACTGCCAAATTCCCTTGGGAGGCAAACTTGCCCTCAGCTGAGAATCACTGCTCTAGCAGGAGAAACAGGCACATACATGTATAATACAGTGAGGTCAATGCATGGATATAGGCACACACAGTTTGGCATGGAATCCTAAAGAAGGCGTCCAGGACACCCTGGGGTGAGCTGGGGTGAAGTGAGACAGTGATGCCTCAGCACCTAATGTTCTGAACTACAGCCCACATTGTCGTTCCGCATTTCTGCTCTGTCACTCACCACTTGCTTACTCATTCAATAAATATTTCTGAGAATTGATTCCAGGAGCTACACACTGGACATGCACAGATTAATAAGATATGGCCCCTGCTTGCACAGAGGCCATGTATTATTACAGTTAAGACTACAGGATCTAGCATGAGCATTCTTAGTGTCAAACTCTAATTCTAGCGCCAGCTCTGTGACATCGGGCAAGTTACTCAACCTCTCTGATCTGCACTTTTTAATTATTTACAATGAGCATAATAATGGCAAGTACCTCTTAGAGTTAATGAGATTAAATGGGATAATTCTTGTAAATCTCTTACATCTGGTCTGGCAGATGGAAAGCATGGAATAAATGTTAGCTTTTATCACTGACTGTCCAAGTTATATATTATTGTGGGAAGGTCTTGTTTCAAGCTATATCTTCTCATCAGTGCCAGCACAGTTAATTGGACTATGTCTGGTCAAGTCCTGATGTGTGACAGGCAGAGATGCAGTTATCTTGTCCATCATTGGATTTCTATTAGAATATCATTAAGATTAAAAGTACTATAAAATCTTAATTAGGACATTAATTTCCACTGTAATAAATTACATTTTCAAGTCAACAGCCATAACTGTAATAAACAAATAAGAAAAAAAGAAGAAAAAGGCTGAAAATGAAACCTCAGAGTCTCAGATTTTAGCCTTATTTCTCAGTTGATATTTTCAGTTAAAATTTACTTTTCTTTAAAATTTTAATACACAAACATTAGTTTGGAGACTCTATCTTCTCTTTGGCTTTACACAATTCCTAGCGCATGTTTGAGCATAACAATTACCCCAGCATAGAGAAGCTTAGGGATGGTTTAATAACAGTCTTCAAATACATGAAAAGTTATTATACAGAACATGATGACCAGCTGTTCCCTACTTCCACAGAGGACCAAGAAAAATAAATAGGCTGAAAATTACAGTGGCTGACAATTTGAGGTGGATTCACTGAAGAACTTTGCAAAGTATAAAGTCACTGTAGAAAACCTAAGAAAAGAGGTTAGGAAATGTGGTATAGCAAATAGTACTTGACATAGATTTCAGGGGATGTAGTTTCTTATGCCAGATTGAAACCAATGACTTTCTACAAGGTTCCAAGCTTCTGACGCTGTTTTTTAAAACACAGAATCTTCCACACTTTCCTTACAGAGGGGTCATAGCATAACCTGAATTTCCCACGACTCGACAGCCATGAATACAGATGAGGTTATTTTAGAACAGAAGTCCTCAACTGGGGGTGATTTTGGCTCCCAGAGGTCACTGGATAATGACTGAAGACATTTAATTATCATGACTGGAGAAGGTCAGGGATACAGCTAAACATCTTACAAAGTATAGGATAACCTGCCCTCAAATTGCACGCATACTACAAAGAATCATCTGGTTCAATGTGTGAGGACTGAGGTACCCTACTCCAGACTAACAAGCTAGCTTTCTCAAGTTTGTGCAACTACTTACTTAAGCCTATATCTAGGGTCCAGGCTTTGCCAGGTAATTTGAGAGCCTTTGGGTACTGTAATGATTGTTATTCACTAGTATTTCTAGCTTTCTGTCTCTGGGGTCATGGTAGGGCTGCACTTTCCCACCTCTTTTGAAATTATGAGTAGCCATGTGACTTACTGTAGCCATTAAAATCTCAGTGCAAGTGACATGCTTCCCTTGTAAGGCAGATGGTAACTGACTGGGTTCTTTCTGCTGCGGTTGCCATCTTGGAAGCACAGGTCATGGCCACAGGGAAGCCTTCATCCTGCCAGTTTCCCTAGCCACTGTGATGAGCAGTGGTTGGACACATTAGAAGGAAACTTTCCCCACAGCTGGGCAGATCGAACATATGACTGTTACAAAGATGCGAAATATGATTGAAAGAGCAATATGTTATGAGTGTAGGTGTCAAGCCAAATCTCTTTCACTCAAACTTACCTCTATTGCTTACTAGCTGTGTGATCTTGTATAAGTTATTTAACTTCTCTGCCTTCCAGTTTTCTCATGTGTAAAAAGGGGTAATAATAGCATCTTCCTGTGACATCAAATGGGAATGTGAACACAGAGCACTTAGGAAAGTGTTTACTCATTTTCTAAGAATTTCTTAATATTAAGTCATTTATTTCTCATAACAGCTGTGAGATTATTATTAATTTTCCCCCATTGTACAGATGAGGAAACTAAGAATTTAAGTAACCTAAGCACACAGAATTAGTAGATGACAGAGACAGTATCCAGCCTGAGGTTGTTTGGCTACAGAGTCCATGCAATTAACCATGACACAATTACATGATGATGAAGATGATGTCATTTTCTTAAAACTACTATCTGTTGGACCACATTTACAGATTAGCATAAGGCTCAGACTCAATCATCAGAGAGTTTGCAGATGATTAGGGAAGATAAGACATGAACTTTAAAACTGCCCAGACAAGGTAAAATGTGGTAAGTGCCATAAAAGAGATAAGGACAAGTACTTGGCAATTTTATTAAATCTCCCGTTTAACCCTCAGTTAACCTGAAAATTCAATTAACCAGACGTATTACCCATATGTTGCCATTAATCAAGGTTTTACAGTATCAGTTGAACTCATTTAACCCTAATAAGCAGATGATTGCATATGGATTGCAAGAGGATTTAGAAGCACAATAACTCAGAAATCAGCTCCATGGCTAAGTGTTTTCCTAAAAGCAAAGGTAACATTGCTGAGCAGAAAGGAAAGAAAGGGGGAAAACAGTAAGTGTTTAGCACAATGCAGTAATGAAGAGGAGACGGTGCTGGTTGGTGAAGACTAAGTAGGTCAGAAGAGAAAGAAAGAGCCCTTGGCATCACTGATGTTATCTGGGTAACGTCTGTCAGAACAGATGGCCCTGCTTTTCCAGCAGACAGTCCAAAGGACAGTAACTGGTGAGGCAAGGTGTGCCTCTCTATATAAAACCAATTGTGCAGGAGGACAAATCCGCTCTTCTTGAGCCCCCAAGCAGGATTATAAAGAACATAAAAGACAATGAGATTTAGGACATGGACAGATGAACCACAGAAAATATTATGATGCTTCCTTTTAAAAAAATTTTTTTCTTCCAGTCTGGGAAAATCCAATTCATCCTTCAAGACCCAAGTCAAATGCCCTGGAAACTGTTCTCTAAATGTTTTAGAAAGAATTATGTTGTTTCTGTATTCAGGTGGTTCTTTATTTTTGTCTTCCTTATACTAGCTTCTACATGGCAATGTGCAAATAAGCTTCTTGAGAAAGGAGAAAACAAGGCACTCCTGAGAATTATAGAAAGTTTTATCACAATCAGTGTATATACCACCTAATGCAAAAGTCTGGAACATTTCTCTCTACATATACAACTATGTTCCTTTTCTAGATTTTTCAGCCACATGTCAATGCTTGTGAATTAGTAATACTTGGTAAGCATATATCTCATTGTGAAATTAATTTTATGATGTCCCTTCCTCAGTTTTCTTAAATCATGAAATGGTATCATACCCCAAACCAAATCCAGATTAGATAAGTAAAGTTCTTTTGTAGGAGACAGAGAGGGAGTAGGGTGCAAAGCTCAGATTTCATTTATGAGTAAGACCAGTTGTGTTGACATGTGACAGTGACAAACCAGAAATTCATTGAAATGAACCTATTTCCTCCAGTTTGAGAGCACACTAGTTCACGCTGATGACAGAGTTGTAACTCTCCTTGAAGATGCTTTCTGAAACAAAAGGCAAAGGAGAAAAGGAAAGATATATCCACTTCAATGCAGAGTTCCAAAGAATAGAAAGGAGAGATACAAAAGCCTTCCTCGGTGATCAAGGCAAAGAAATAGAGGTTAAAAAATACAATGGGAAAGACTAGCAATCTCTTGATAGAGATTCCAATGGAACATTTCATGCAAAGATGGGCTCGATAAAGGACAGAAATGGTATGGACCTAACAGAAGCAGAAGATATTAAGAAGAGGTAGCAAGATTACACATAAGAACTATACAAAAAAAGATTTTCAAGACACAGATAACCACTGGGTGTGATCACTCACCTAGAGCCAGACATCCTGGAATGTGAAGTCAAGTGGGCCTGAGGAAGCACCACTGGAGACAAAGCCAGTGGAGGTTGAGCTCTTTCAAATCCTAAAAGATTATGCTGTGAAAGTGTTTCACTCAATATACCAGCAAATTTGGAAAATGCAGCAGTGGTCACAGGACTGGAAAAGGTCAGTTTTCATTCCAATCCCAAAGAAAGGCAATGCCAAAGAATGCTCGAACTACCGCACAATAGCACTCATCTCACACACTAGCAAAGCAATGAACAAAATTCTCCAAATCAGGATTCAACAGTATGTGAACTGTGAACTTCCAGATGTTCAAGCTGTATCTAGAAAAGGAAGAAGAACCAGAGATCAAATTGCCAATATCCACTGGATCATCAAAAAAGCAAAAGAGTTCCAAAAATATATCTACTTCTGCTTTATTGACTATGCCAAAGCCTTTGACTGAGTGGATCACAATAAACTGTGGAAAATTCTGAAAGAGATGGGAATACCAGATCACCTGACCTGTCTCTTGAGGAATCTGTATGCAAGTCAGGAAGCAACAGTTAGAACTGGACATGGAACAACTGACTGGTTCCAAATAGGAAAAGGAGTACATCAAGGCTGTATATTGTCACCCTGCTTATTTAACTTACATGCAGAATACATCATGAGAAATGCTGGACTGGGTGAAGCACAACCTGGAATCAAGATTCCTGGGAGAAATATCAATAATCCCAGATATGCAGATGGCACCACCCTAATGGCAGAAAGAGAAAAAGAACTAAAGAGCCTCTTGATGAAAGTGAAAGAGGAGAGTGAAAAAGTTGGCTTAAAGCTCTACATAAGAAAACTAAGATCATGGCATCTGGTTCTACCACTTCATGGCAAATAGATGGGAAAACAATGAAAACAGTGGCAGACTTTAGTTTTTGGGCTCCAAAATCAGATGGTGACTGCAGCCATGAAATTAAAAGACACTTGCTCCTTGGAAGGAAAGTTATGACCAACCTAGACAGAATATTAAAAAGCAGAGACATTACTTTTCCAACAAAGGTCCATCTTGTCAAAGCTATGGTTTTTCCAGTAGTCATGTATGGATGTGAGAGTTGGACTATAAAGAATGCTGAGCACTGAAGAATTGATGCTTTTGAATTGTGGCAATGGAGAAGACTCTTGAGAGTCCCTTGGACTGCAAGGAGATCCAATCAGTCCATCCTAAAGGAAATCAGTCCTGAATATTCATTGGAAGAACTGATGCTGAAGTTGAAACTCCAATACTCTGGCTATCTGATGTGAAGAACTGACTCATTGGAAAAGACCCTGATGCTGGAAAAGATTGAAGGCAGGAGGAGAAGGGGCAACAGAGGCTGAGATGGTGGGTTGGCATCACTGACTCAGTGGACGTGAGTTTGAGTAAGCTCTGGGAGTTGGTGATGGACAGGGAAGCCTGGCATGCTGCATTCCATGGGGTCGCAAAGAGTCAGACAGCTGAGCGACTGAACTGACTGACTGAATCCCACTCACCTGAAGGTCGGTTTCCCTACTCCCATATCTCATGATATTTTGTACCTCCAGTTTGGGACTTCTGTTTGCTATGGCCAAGTCTGCCTCCCCAACAAAACTGTGGCCCTTGTTTTCCTGAGAATTAAACTTTGCTTGTATCTCTTGAGCTTGATTGAAAAGATGAGCTTGCCATCAGTTTTTCTAGTGACAACCTAAGAGCTAGGTCAGACCTGTCCACTTGTTCTACAGAGCAATGAAGGTGCTCATTCTTATACACAGGAACACGTGTAAGCTCATCCATGTCTTCATTAGAATCAAGGAATCAAAGGTGTTGTCTACTGTGGTTATCTCTTTATTCTTGGTGGACCTTAAAATAACTGAGGCCAGAAATACTTTAAGAAGTGTTAAAAATTAATATTAGAAAATCTGAGGCCAAGTGTTCTCTTGCAGCATCATTTCCTAGCCACCCTCCTAAACCGATTTCATCCAAGTAATGTTGCGAATATGTGGTCCTGGATGACTAGAATAAAAGAATTCCTGGATGGGCATCTCCTTCTAAGACTTGTAACAGGCATATACCAAATGTTGCAGATGAGACCTAAAGCAGATCAGTAATTTTTCTTGTAGTGTGTTGTGTGAGTGTATGTGTGTGCAACATGAACAACTCAGAGTTGTTTCTGCTTCTTACAATACCATCTTCACCTTTTCATTAAAAAAATTTTTATTACCAAGCATTCATTTCATTCTATTAAATTCTCAGTAATGTAAACTGATATTTAAGTTTAGTATAATAAACCTAGA
This sequence comes from Nanger dama, assembly GCA_917880005.1. Lineage (NCBI taxonomy): Eukaryota > Metazoa > Chordata > Mammalia > Artiodactyla > Bovidae > Nanger > Nanger dama. The sequence goes on from CAKJTW010000008.1 coordinate 39,240,426, forward strand.
CAGCATATTAAAAGCAGAGATATAACTTTGCCAACAAAGGTCTGTCTAGTCAAGGCTACGGTTTTTCCAGTAGTCATGTATGGATGTAAGAGTTGGACTGTAAAGAAAGCTGAGCACTGAAGAATTGATGTTCTTGAACTGTGGTGTTGGAGAAGACTCTTGAGAGTCCCTTGGACTGCAAAGAGGTCCAACTAGTCCATCCTAAAGGAGATCAGTCCTGACTGTTCATTGGAAGGACTGATGTTGAAGCTAAAACTCCAATACTTTGGCCACCTGATGCAAAGAGCTGATTCCTTGGAAAAGACCCTGATGATGGGAAAGATTGAGGGCAGAAGGAGACGGGAACGACAGAGGATGAGATGGTTGGATGGCATCACTGACCCGATGGACATGAGTTTGGGTAAATCCGGGAGTTGGTGATGAACAGGGAGGCCCAGCGTGCTAGGGTCCATGGTGTCACAAAGAGTCAGACACGATTGAGCAACTGAACTGAAACTGAATTGAATAATGAATCTTACACCATGTTTCCTGTCAGGACATACAAAAATCAAGCTGGTACATAATGTGACCTCAAATTCTTAAAGAAACAAAAGAGAAATTCCTTCCCCTCGTATTACTTTCCATTGTGTACCTTTACATGCGGCGTGTGTTACAGTTCCCACTGCTATTATGAGGGGATAATTATAAACAACAAGCATGACATTCTTTGGTAGGAAGCCCTGGAGATAAGACCTGTCAATCCTTAAATAGGATAATAAGCTGGAAAAATTCACTTGGAGATTAAGATATTTATTTTTTCATTCAACAAATATTTAGTAGTGCACCATCATGTAAAGCGACTCCAGTAGGCCTTGCTCCTATTCTGTGACATGTGCAATTTAGAGCTAGAGATTGCCAAATGAATTAATCTTTCCTCTTACATTTTGCAGAAATGATGACTGAGGTTCAGTTTTTGTGACTTGCCCACAGCCTGTGTCCAATGAATAATAAAGGCAAAACAGTGGATAGAGGAAGAAGCAATCACTTGAAATATGTATTTGGTACAGTTATTTTAACATTAATATTATGAGTATTATAGTTAAATTTGTCTTCACTACCTCTGATAATTTCCTTCTATGCTCTGCCCACTGAACTCCTCCAAGGAGTATTTTAAATAAAGTACCAAAAATGTTCCAAGTACCGTAAGTATCTGCCTCCAATGTGGGAGACCTGGGTTTGATCCCTGGGTCAGGAAGATCCCCTGGAGAAAGAAATGGCAATCCACGCCAGTATTCTTGCTTGGAGAATCCCATGGACGGAGAAGCCTAATAGGTTATAGTCCAAGAGGTCGCAAAAGTTGGACACGACTGAGTGACTTCACCTCACCTCACCTCACCATGACTATGTGAGGAATTTTATAAAATAGTATCCAAGAAGGAAGTATAAATTATTCCATAGAAAAATATTAAGAGACTATGGTTTCCACTTATGGTTAGAGGGGTGATTCTGGTATTGGTCACAAAGAAATTCAGACAAGCCTCCCTGCTGAGGATAGTAAGAAAATATGGGCAAGGTATCAAAGTGTCTCCTTAAAGGCATTAGAGATGGTAGTAATGTTGTGAAAAATGATTAGACCAAGGTCCTGGAGAAGGAAATGCAGAGTTAGACATTTAGCGTCAATTTGACCATAGGATATTTACAAATTGGAATAGACATTAGAGGCCGAGTATTACTTTTGACAGCCCCCTGGAGTGTTTTCACATAGAAAACCCAAAATAACCTATGAGTAACACAATGAGTATAGTATGTCCATGGGCAGAAACTCGGTATTAAAAACACCAACAACAGACAGAAAATAAAATTTAAACACAATTATAATACCTTTAAGAATTTAATACTTTGGCCACGTGATGTGAAGAATTTTAAAATGTTTTCAAAGAACTTTCAAATGTTTCAAATGTTTTTCTTTGAAAACACCCTGATGCTGGGAAAGATTGAAGGCGGGAGGAGAAGGGGACAACAGAGGATGAAATGGTTGTATGGCATCACCAACTCAGTAGATATGAATTTGAGTAAACTCCAGGAGTTGGTGATGGACAGGGAAGCCTGGCATGCTGAAGTCCATGGGTTTGCTAAGACTCAGACACGACTGAGTGACTGAACTGGATACCTTGTAATTATTAAACTGTATCCAAGATCAATGCTCTGGAAATCATAAATCAGCGATTCTCAAGGCATGGTTTTGGGATGAACACCATGAGCATTACCTGGGAACTTCTTAGAAATGCAAATACTCAGGTCACACCCCAGATATACTTGGACTCTGAGATGGCCACCCAGCAATTGGAATTTTAACAAGCCATCTAAGTGATTCTGAGGCATGCTGGAGTTTAAGAAGCTCTGCTCCAAGGCATTATCAAGAGAACTTAAGGAAGACAAATAAATTGGGAGATTTACCATGTTTTGGGATTAAAAGTCTTATAATATGATGAAGTTAAGTTTTTAAACTAAACTCTAAGTTTAAAGTAAATCCAATCAAAATCCCAACTGATGCTTGTGCATTATGTGTGCTCATAACTTGATAAGCTTATATGTTAAACATTCATGTGGAAATGCCAAAGGCAAAGAATAGATAGGAACTCTTGAAGAAGATCAGGTAGAGAGAACTTGCTGAACAGATACTCAGTTCAGTTCAGTTCAGTCGTTCAGTCATGTCCGACTCTTTGCAACTCCATGAATCACAGTACTCCAGGCCTCCCTGTCCATCACCAACTCGCGGAGTTTACTCAAACTAATGTTCATTGAGTCAGTGATGCCATCCAGCCATCTCATCCTCTGTCGTCCCTTCTCCTCCTGCCCCCAATCCCTCCCAGCATCAGGGTCTTTTCCAGTGAGTCAACTCTTCACATGATGTGGCCAAAGTATTGGAGTTTTAGCCTCAGCATCAGTCCTTCCAATAAACACCCAGGACTGATCTTTTTAGGATGGACTGGTTGGATCTCGTTGCAGACATTATAAAACTTCAGAAGCTAAAACAAAGAGAGAGACAAAGAGAAGCAAAAGCCCACAAATATACCCAACTTAAAAATATATATATTTTTTTAATCATCAAATTTTCATTATAGACAGTTTTTTAATAAATGGTGCTAGGTCAACAAGATATCTCTGTAGAAAGAAATGAAACTTGAACCTACCTCACACCAGAAACAAATACATGATTTAAACAGAAAAGTCTAAACAATAAAGTTTCTAGAACATAATAGAAAAGGATACCTTTTCCTACCATGAGGGATACCTTAAACAGAACTCAAAATAAAGAAATTGATAAATGAGACAAAACCATGTTGGAAAAGATCACCTGTGTCAATGAAAGATAAGCATACATCTATCTTGCATTTTCTTTTCTGTGAATTAATCACCTCAGATTCTCGCCCATGTGTACAAAGAGATTATGGACAGATGAACATAGCAGCATTACAAGTAATAACCAACATCCAGAAACAACCCAACCATCTGTCAACAATAGAATGAATATATTGTGATATATCTAAATAACACCATGAAGATAAATATACTACATGTACATCATGGGTGAAGCCCAAAGTCACAAAGATGAGCAAAATAAAATAGAACTTATTCCATTTAAATAGCTTGAAATTAAAAAAAAAATTATCCTGCAATATTTAGGGATGCTTAAATAGATGATAAAAATGTAAAATATTAGTGTCTACAATAAAAAACAGGACAGTGGTTACCTTTGTGGAAGGAAGATTATTATTAGAAAGAAATATGGGGTCCTTCCGAGGTGGTTGGAAGGTACTCTTTCTTTCTCTTTCCTCCCTTACCTCTGGCCAAAATAATAAGAATTGTAAACAAGAAATATGTCTTTGAGGAAATACACCATGATCGTCATCATCATGCCTAAGTGCTGTATGCCAGTTAAGCTCATCTGATTCTCACAGTAACCCTCTGAGGTGGTACCACTATGAGTGTCATTTCAAAGGTAAATAAACTGAAGTACTGAGATATTAACTAATTTTCTCAAAGTTACACAGCTGAAATGTAGCTACGCCAACAGTTCAAACCCAGAGAACCTGACTTCACTGTCTACACAAGCCCATGCTGTTAACCCAATCTCAAACAGTGGGAGTTCTGATGACAAACACAGGATTGCAAGGAAAAGGGAGCCTTTTCTGGTGAGCATTTCTTCTTCTATCATGAGACTCCACAAAGACAATTGTGTCTGTTTGGTCTCTGCAGCTACAGATCCATAGATGCCCTTGTAGGAGACTGATTCCTTGAAGTGTGAAGGTCCTTCCAATTTTCAAGAGATCTCTTTGGGAAGAAAAGAGCCTAGCAATCTCCAAGGAGAAAAACTCACAATTCAGAGGAAAAACAGAGAATATCTCAGAGTGTTCACCTTGAAACATCCTTACTTAATGGCACAGCAATAAAGTAACAGAGCTAGGAAAAGGCAGAGCCACAGAAGGACAAGGCTACTGGCTTCTGGAGGGAGACCTACATCTGAGCTAGAAAAGAAGACGTTGTTTCTTTAGACAGCTAAGGGGAAACAGTGATAGATGTACAGGGAATGTATGTTTTCCAGCATGCAGGATCCACAGCCCTGGCTGCCCATGGAAATGATGGGGGTGGGGTACAGCAAGTGGCATCACATGAGGTGACCCCAGCAATGTTGTTAGGGGTGTAGGGACATAGCCTTACATTATGTGGAATCCCACAGGGAGATGTCCTATTCTGTGCTAAGTAGCTTCAGTCATATCCAACTCTGTGCGACCCCGTGGGCTGTATCCTGCCAGGCTCCTCTGTCCTTGGGCTTCTCCAGACAAGAATACTGGGGTGGGTTGCCATGCCCTCCTCTAGGGGACCTTCCTGACCCAGGAATCGAACCTGTGTCTCTTAAGTCTTCTACTTTGGCAGGCAGGTTCTTTATCACTTGGAGATAATTATTCTTTTATCATTTTCCTTTCAATTTTCTGACTATTATAAAGTCTCAGTGTGACACTAGTATGGTTTTAACAACTCTCCGACACCTATTACTACTTCTTGTAACAAAGAGATTTTGGCAGGTGAAAGAGTATTTAACTAGAAGTGAAAAATGTTCTTTCATCTTCCTTGTGTTCACTTTTATGGCTTCCTTCTATTTATGTCAACAATTTTTTATTTGCAGAAATAAAAAGTTCCTTTTCAAGTAAATTTATGTATGAAAAATACAACTGTTTTACAGAATTGTTATATAAAAATTTATAGAGGTCATATGCATATATGGCAAAAAGTTGTGATGATATTGTAAAGTGTGAGTAATCTTCTAAACTCCTTGAATAATCTATATCCTGTCCTCAGTTGGTGTTATACCCTGCAGTCGTTGGTCCACACTGGGAACATCATGCCCGTTTCTGAAGAGCAGTCTCTAAAAGAGATGAGGACACACTGAAGACCATCCAGAGTGACCAGAGAAAGACCAGAACACACAGTAATAACCACAGCATCAGATCTTGAGCAAAATGGAAGCCTCTGCACAGGGCCGTATGAGCTGCTGTGAAAGAACTGTCACGTGGATGGACCTCTGTGGGATCTGGGCTTTGTGTCCCCAAAAGATAGACACATTTCTATCTTTCTAGACATAGACACCTTGAAAAAAACTGATTTTTGTCCAGTATACAAAACATTCTTGTAGCCCAAACCATCCACAGGTAGAATATCCTAGTAAAAGAATAAGCTTGGGCTTCCCTGGTGGCTCAGATGGTAAAGTATGTACCAGACTTTGTGTCCGTAATGTGGGAGGACCCAGGTTTGGTCCCTAGGTTGGGAAGATCTCCTGGGGAAGGGAGTGGCAACCCACTCCAGGAGTTTTGCCTGGAGGATCTCATGGACAGAGAAGCCTGGTGGACTACAGTCCATGGGGTCACAAAGAGTCAGACATGAATGAGCAACTGAAACCACTACTACTATTGCTACTAGGGACCAGAAGGTGCATAGGTTCCAGTCTTCCCACCAGTAATTCCTGGTAAACGAGATTGCAGAAAGAACCTTAACTCTGAACCTTGTATTATTTATGTATGATGTGAAAAAGCTGGACTAGATGAAGGAAGTGGGTAGGTTCATCTTGATAATCCTGATTGCTTGGAATGCTGCCTGAAACTTCTTATGGAGAAAAATTTTGAGGCCATATTTTGAGTCTTTCATATGAGAAGAAGGACTGATTATCAACATCTACCCCAGATCAGAGAGGTGAATCACTACATTTCTGATTGCCTTGGACCAGATGATCATTATGATTCCTCCCCACATCAGTTTCACACGACTTTTTAAAATTTACCAATAAGTGCACTTCCAAAAGGCTATCCATTAAAAATTTTTTTTCATTGCTGTATTCATTGGAGTAGACTTTGTTTATGGATATTAATGCCTTCTGGTTTTACAGTTTTACTCCAGAGTGACAAATCATGTAGCCAACTGTACCATTCTGTTCTCAGAAGCAGGCTTACATAATTATTCAAAATTTACCTGTCCTTTAAGGTTTTGAAAAATGTGCTAGTTTAATTGGACTGCCTGATTAGTGAAAGGAAATTTCTGTTCTTCCACTCTTGTAGGATTGACCAGCACTTCTGAAGTGTGAACAAAGCCTTCATTCACTGTAAAAATGATCATGCCCTTATAACAAGGGGATTTCCTCCTCCAGACAAATCGTGTTAGTATCTAGTAAATCCACCTTTACACTGAGTATGTGAGTTCCATTTCATTTTATTTTTCTCTATAAACATAATATGCAGAATAATAGATGATCCAGCACTTGAATGCCATGGAGAGAGAATGCATTTGTCAAGGGCCACAGTAGACTCTGCTGATGCCTAGTTCGGCTAGATTGTGACCACGCTTCATTTGTCATCAGCATTCTGCTTAATTTACCACAAGTGTCATCTCCCAGGGCTGTCAGCTTGGAAAGATGATGCCCCTGTTGTGTGGGCTTTATGGGTACTGAGTGTTGCGGGGCTGGGGCTATAGGGAATGGGCTATCATTCATAATTTCCCACACTGCTTAGTTGAGGCAGACAGATGGGAGCCTGAGAAAAAGGGGAACTTGAAGCTAAGCAGATGGGCAGGGGGAATATCCAGCAGCATCTGCTGCTGGATAAGATGTTTCTAGCTACTTGTCTTAAAGAGCCTTCATGCTACTTATGACTTGAAGTACAGATCTGTGCTGTCCAACACTATAGCCACATGTTGCTACTGAGTATTTGGAACGTGGCTAGTCCAAATTGAAATGTATTGAGTGTATAAAGTACACACAAGATTTTGAAGACTTAGAACCAAAAACAGAATGTAATTATTTTTATATTGATTCTGTGTTGAAATGACCATGATACTGACAAACTGGGTTACATTATACAAATATTTAATAGATTCTTACTTTTTAAGGTGGCTATCAGAAAATTTAAAATCATATAAGTGGCTTCCATTAGGTTTATAATATTGTGTTGTTGTTGTTTAATTGCTAAGATATGTACAACTCTCTGTAACCCCTTGGACTGTAGCCCACCAGGCTCCTCTGTCCATAGGATTTCCCAGGCAAGAATACTGGAGCGGGTTACAATTTCCTTTTCCTGGGGATCTTCCTGACCCAGGGATCAAACCCGCATCTCCTGCATTAGCAGGAGGATTCTTTACCACTAAGCCACCTGGTACGCCCCTAAAATGTTGCTTTAAAGTAAAAATTCATTAACCCTCATCCCTTTATTCTACAGAGAGGAAAACAGAGAGCCTGATTAGGTAAGCAGTTGATATGGTCACACAGCTGGTGAGTGAAGGAGCTAGGATGAGTCATCACATGTCTGATTTCCAATCTTGACCCCTTTTAGTCTACATCATCTCCTAAGAAGTGAAAGTCACTCAGTTGTGTTCGACTCCTTATGATCCCATGGAATTCTCCAGACCAGAATACTGGAGTGGGTAGCCTTTCCTTTCTCCAGGGGATCTTCCCAACCTAGGAATCAAACCGGGTCTCCTGCATTGCAGGTGGATTCTTTACCAACTGAGCTATCAGGGAAGCCCTCATCTACTAAGAAGAAGCACCTAATTCTAAGAGAAAGGAGATGTGGATATCTTTTCATGTTCAATCTCTTACCTGTGAGGGACAGTGCTAACTTTCCTATGTATCAGTCTCCACTTTACTAAAATGTGCAAACACATTTAACATGTTGATAAGGAAATCAAATTATCTTTTAAAAGAGCTTCAAAAATCTTCAAAGACAATACAGTTTTTGGCAGTTTGTTGTGTAGAATTTAAGAGCACAAACACTGGAGCAAGATCACCTATCTGTGTTTCAGTTCCAATTCTATTATCACCATTTTGGATTAGTTATTTAAATTATGTGTTTCTTGGCCACTTGTATGTCTTCTTTGGAGAAATATCTATTTAGGTCTTTTGCCCATTTTTTGATTGGGTTTTTTGTTTTGATGATATTAAAACCCATGTTTGTAAATTTTGGATACTAATCATTGTTGATGACATCATTAACAAATATTTTCTCCAATTCTGGGGGTAGTCTCTTTGTTTTATTTATGATTTCCTCTGTTGTACAAAATCTTTTGAGTTTAAATAGGTCCCATTTGTTTATTTTTATTTTCATTACTCTAGAAGACAGATTGAAAATGATATTGCTGCAACATATGTCTGATAATGTTTTGCCTAAGTTCTTCTCTATGGGTTTATAATGTCCTGTCTTTAATACATTTTGAGCTTATTTTTGTGTATGGTGTTAAAGAACACCATGATTTCATTTTTTAACATGGAGATGTCATTTTGCTGAAACCATTTGTTAAAAAGACCATCTTTTATTCATTGTATATTCTTAACTTCTTTAGCATAGATTAATTGAGCACAGGTGCATTGGTTTATTTCTGAGTTTTCTCTTCTGTTCCATTGATCTATATTTCTATATTTGTGCCAGTACCACACTGTTTTGATGACCATAGCTTTGTAGTATAGTCTGAAGCCAGGGAGTCTGATTCTTACAGCCCAGTTTTCTTTCTCAAGAGTGCTTTGGCTATTTAGGGTCCTTTGTATCACCACACAAATCTTAAGATTTCTTGTTCTAATTCCATGAAAAATGTCATTGGTAATTTGAAAGGAATTTCATTGAATCTGTAGATTGCCTTGGGTAGTACAGACAACTGTCATTTTGACAATATTGATTCTTCTAATCCAGGAACATGGTATATCTTTCCATCTGATCATCTTTGATTTATTTTATTGGCATCTTATAGTTTTCAGAGAACAGGTCTTTTGTCTCCTTAAGTAGGTCTGTTCCTAGATATTTTATTCTTTTGAAGTGATGATAGGTGGGATTTTTTCTTGAATAGCTCTATCTGATCTTTCATTGTCAGTTTATAGAAATGTGACAGATTTCTGTGTATTAATTTTGTAACTTGCAACTTTATCAAACTTATTGAGGAACTCTAGTAACTTTCTGGTAGCAATGATCAACATAGATAATTATTCAGTTCAGTTCAGTCGCTCAGTCGTGACCGACTCATTGCAACGCCATGAACCGCAGCATGCCAGGCCTCCCTGTCCATCACCAACTCCCGGAGTTCACTCAGACTCACGTCCATCGAGTCCATGATGCCATCCAGCCATTTCATCCTCTGTCGTCCCCTTCTCCTCCTGCCCCCAATCCCTCCCAGCATCAAAGTCTTTTCCAATGAGTCAACTCTTTGCATGAGGTGGCCAAAGTACTGAAGTTTCACCTTTAGCATCAGTCCTTCCAAAGAAATCCCAGGGTTGATCTCCTTCAGAATGGACTGGTTGGATCTCCTTGCAGTCCAAGGGACTCCAAGAGTCTTCTCCAACACCACAGTTCGAAAGCATCAATTGTTCAGCACTCAGCCTTCTTCACAGTCCAACTCTCACATCTGTACATGACTACAGAAAAAACCATAGCCTTGACTAGACAGACCTTTGTTGGCAAAGTCTCTGTTTTTGAATATGCTATCTAGGTTGGTCATAACTTTTCTACTAAGGAGTAAGCATCTTTTAATTTCATGGCTGCAGCCACCATCTGCAGTTATTTTGGAGCCCCCCAAAATAAAGTCTGACACTGTTTCCACTGTTTCCCCATCTATTTCCCATGAAGTGATGGGACCAGATGCCATGATCTTTGTTTTCTGAATGTTGAGCTTTAAGGCAACTTTTTCACTCTCCTCTTTCACTTTCATCAAGAGGCTTTTAGCTCCTCTTCACTTTCTGCCATAAGGGTGGTGTCATCTGCATATCTAAGGTTATTGATATTTCTCCCAGCAATCTTTATTCTAGCTTGTGATTCTTCCAGTCCAGCGTTTTCATGATGTACTCTGCATAGAAGTTAAATAAGCAGGGTGACAATATACAGCCTCGACGTACTCCTTTTCCTATTTGGAATCAGTCTGTTGTTTCATGTCCAGTTCTAACTGTTGCTTCCTGACCTGCATAGAGATTTCTCAAGAAGCAGGTCAGGTGGTCTGGTATTCCCATCTCTCTCAAAGTTTTCCACAGTTATTGTGATCCACACAGTCAAAGGCTTTGGCATAGTCAATGAAGCAGAAATAGATGTTTTTCTGGAACTCTCTTGCTTTTTCCATGATCCAGCAGATGTTGGCAATTTGATCTCTGGTTCCTCTGCCTTTTCTAAAACCAGTTGAACATCAGGGAGTTCATGGTTCACGTATTGCCGAAGCCTGGCTTGGAGAATTTTGAGCATTACTTTACTAGCATGTGAGATAAGTGCAATCTTGCGGTAGTTTGAACATTCTTTGGCATTGCCTTTCTTTGAGACTGGAATAAAAACTGACCTTTTCCAGTCCTGTGGCCACTGCTGAGTTTTCCACATTTGCTGGCATATTGAGTGCAGCACTTTCAAAGCATCATCTTTCAGCAATTTAATAGCTCAGCTGGAATGTCATCACCTCCACTAGCTTTGTTCGTAGTGATGCTTTCTAAGGCCCACTTGACTTCACATTCCAGGATGTCTGGCTCTAGATGAGTGATCACACCATCATAATTATCCGGGTCATGATGATCTTTTTGTACAGTTCTTCTGTGTATTCTTGCCACCTCTTCTTAATGTCTTCTGCTTCTGTTAGGTCCAGACCATTTCTGTCTTTTATCCAGCCCATCTTTACATGAAATGTTCCCTTGGTGTCTCTAATTTTCTTGAAGAGATCTCTAGTCTTTTCCATTCTGTTGTTTTCCTCTATTTCTTTGCATTGATCACTGAAGAGGGCTTTCGTATCTCTTTTTGCTATTCTTTGGAATTCTGCGTTCAGATGCTTATATCTTTCCTTTTCTCCTTTGCTTTTCACTTCTCTTCTTTTCACAGCTATTAGTAAGGACTCCCCAGACAGCCATTTTGCTTTTTGCATTTCTTTTCCATGGGATGGTCTTGATCCCTGTTTCCTGTACAATGTCACAAACCTCATTCCATAGTTCATCAGGCACTCTATCTATCAGATCTGGCCCCTTAAATCTATTTCTCACTTCCACTATATAATCATAAGGAATTTTATTTAGGTCATACCTGAATGGTCTAGCAGTTTTTCCTACTTTCTTCAATTTAAGTCTGAATTTGGTAATAAGGAGTTCATGATCTGAGCCACAGTCAGCTCCTGGTCTTGTTTTTGTTGACTGTGTAGTGCTTCCCCATCTTTGGCTGCAAAGAATATAATCAATCTGATTTCGGTGTTGACCATCTGGTGATGTCCATGTGTAGAGTCTTCTCTTGTGTTGTTGGAAGAGGGTGTTTGCTATGACCAGTGCATTTTCTTGGCAAAACTCTATTAGTCTTGCCCTGCTTCATTACGCATTCCAAAGCCAAATTTGCCTGTTACTCCAGGTGTTTCTTGACTTCCTACTTTAGCATTCCAGTCCCCTATAATGAAAAGGACATCTTTTTTGGGTGTTAGTTCTGAAAGGTTTTGTAGGTCTTCATAAAACCATTCAACTTCAGCTTCTTCAGCGTTACTGGTTGGGGCATAGACTTGGATAACTGTGATATTGAATGGTTTGCCTTGGAGACAAACAGAGATCATTCTATCGTTTTTGAGGTTGCATCCAAGTACTGCATTTCGGACTCTTTTGTTGACCATGATGGCTACTCCATTTCTTCTGAGGGATTCCTGCCCTCAGTAGTACATATAATGGTCATCTGAGTTAAATTCACCCATTCCGGTCCATTTTAGTTCGCTGATTCCTAGAATGTCAACGTTCACCCTTGCCATCTCTTGTTGGACCCCTTCCAATTTGCCTTGATTCATGGACGTGACATTCCTGGTTCCTGTGCAATATTGCTCTTTATAGCATCGGATCTTGCTTCTATCACCAGTCACATCCACAGCTGGGTATTGTTTTTGCTTTGGCTCCATCCCTTCATTCTTTCTAGAGTTATTTCTCCACTGATCTCCAGTAGTATATTGGGCACCTACTGACCTGGGGAGTTCCTCATTCAGTATCCTATCATTTTGCCTTTTATACTGTTCATGGGGTTCTCAAGGCAAGAATACTGAAGTGGCTTGACATTCCCTTCTCCAGTGGACCACATTCTGTCATACCTCTCCACCATGACCCGCCCATCTTGGGTTTGCCCTACGGGCATGGCTTAGTTTCATTGAGTTAGACAAGGCTGTTGTCCTAGTGTGATTAGATTGACTAGTTTTCTGTGAGTATGGTTTCAGTGTGTCTGCCCTCTGATGCCCTCTTGCAATACCTACCATCTTACTTGGGTTTCTCTTACCTTGGGCATGGGGTATCTCTCCATGGCTGCTCCAGCAAAGTGCTGCCACTGCTCCTTACCTTGGATGAGTGGTATCTCCTCACCACTGCCCCTCCTTACCTTCAACATGTGATGGCTCCTATAGGCCCTACTGTGCCCATGCAGCCACCGCTCCTTGGATGTGGGGTTGCTCCTCCTGGCCCCCACCCTGGCCTCAGGCATGGGGTTGCTCCTCCTGGCTGCCACCACTGGCCTCGGACACAGGGTGGCTCCTCTTGGCCACCACCCCTGACCTCGGACACGAGGTAGCTCCTCCCGGCCGCATTCCCTGGTCTCGGACGCAAGGTAGCTCCTCTCTGCTGTGCCTTTAAGCACTGGCTACAGCCACCTGCACTTTGTGTGCCAGCCACAGAGAGAAATGCAAATCAAAACTACAATGAAATATCACCTCACATCAGTTGAAATGGCTATTTAAAAAATCCACAAAAATAAATGCCAGAGAGGGTATGGAAAGAATATAAATTGGCACAGCCACTCTGGAGAACAGTATGGAGGTTCCTTTAAAAAATTAAAATAGACTATCATAAGACCCTGCAATCCCACTCCCAGGCATATGTCCAGAGAAAAATATGGTCCAAAAGGACACATATACCCCAATGTTCACTGCAACCCTGTTTACAATAGCCAAGACATGGAAGCAACCTAAATGTCCATTGACAGAGGAATGGATAAAGATGTGGTACATATATACAATGAAATATTACCCAACCATTAAAAAGAAGGAAATAATTCCATTTGCAATAATATGGTTAGACCTAGATATTGACATTCTGAATGAAGTAAGTCAGACAGAGAAAAATAAATATCACTTTAGCACAATATCATGAATAGCACAATATCATAAATAGCACTTATATGCAGAATCTAAAACATAATCACACAAATGAACTTATTTACAAAACAGAAACAGACTCACAGACTCAGAGAATGAATTTATCATTACCAGGGGTGAAATGTAGGGGGAAGGGATAGTTAGGGAGTCTGGGGTTGATATGTATGTACTGCTGTGTTTGAAATGTATAACCAGCAAGGACCTACCCTTTAGCAAAGGGAACATTGGTCAATATTATGTAACAACCTAAGTGGGGAAAGAATTTGAGAAAGAATACATATATGTATATGTATAACTGAATCACTTTGCTGTGCACCTGAAACTAATACAATATCATTAATGAACTATGCTTCAATATAAAATAAGTTATAAAAATTCTCTGGGTCTTAGCCTTCCCATATGTAATACAATATACCCTATGGCTTTAGATTACTTAATGCATAGAATACACTTAGAACAGTGCTAGGTATTTGGCAAATACACAAATAGTGTTAGCTATTATTGTTAGAGATGCTACATCACATTCCTACAAGAAATTTCACCCAAGTTTTTTAAGTGAAACACATAAAAATTGTTCTTAAATGTAAGCTCACGAGTGATCATTCACTATGTGTGATTTTAGAGATTAGAGAATGACCCAGTGCCCCGAAAGAGGATCAGTTTCACTGTCTCTAAAAATAATAATACTCTTTACCTTTCTGGATTGTTGAGAGAATTAAATGCCTACTGCACTGCCTGAAAATAAATACTAGTGTTCCATTTAAACAACAACAAAAACTCTTTCCTGTCCACGAGTACACATCATGATGCCACCATTAGAATGTACGTCTTCAGTTTAAAGCTTTGGTTTTGTTTCATGACACTGCCTGTCTTTCTTCCTTCTCATTCCAAACATACACAGAATCCTGTCAGTTCCACATGAATCTCTAGACGCTGGCATTCCTCTACCTCCAGTTCTCTTACCTTCCAAACACTGACCAAACAGTCCACACCAGTGGCCTCTTTTTCCCTTCCATGAATGATTGTCTGAAGCCTCAAGTCCCTGAACTAAGTCTAAACCATGTCTCTCTGAAGCGAGTTTTCAAAAGCATAAGATAACAATATGGCACTGCCTTTCCTCAGTCTTTTTTTAACTTTCCTCCACATCCTCCTTTTAATTCTCTTTGTTGTCCTGCTACTTGAATGACCGCTCATATTCTTTCTCCTCCTCTTTGTTCACTCTTCCCCTCTCTCAGCTCCATCTTCCTTAAGGTCTAGCATTCTCCTCCTCTACCCTGCTGACTGAATTTTCCCCATGGTTTCAGCCTCACTGCTGTACATATGCTACAAGGCTCTCTCTCCCCTCCCCTATCTGTCTCTCTCCTCCGCACATCCCCTTGCCTTTCTCACTCCCTCCTTCTACCTGTTTTAAGCCTCCAAGAACTTGGCCCTTCTTCACATGAAACCCAGGACAAAATCTCATCTTTCTCCCTCAAGCTCCTCTCAAATGCCTGAGATTTATTTATTAGTGAACATACTATATTCTTCCAGTTTTTCAAACTTGGCATTTTCTTAGATTCCTCACACTGTATTATGACAAGTCTGCACTTGAATCCTCACTTCATTTCATACTAGCTCTATTAGTCTGGGTTCTCCAGAGATACACACTCAGAGAAAGAGAAAGAAAGAAAAAAAGAGTATAGTTAATTTACAATGTTATCTTACAGTGTTAATTTCTGCTATGCAGCAAAGTGAACCAATTATACATATATCTAATTTTTTTTCAGATTTTATTCCCATATAAATCATTACAGAGTACTGAGTAGAGTTCTCTGTTCTAGTGACAGTTTTTCTAGTAGTCATGTCTGAATGTGCAAGTTGGACCACAAAGAAAGCTGAGCACTAAAGAATTGATGCCTTAGAACTGTGGTGCTGGAGAAGACTCTTGAGAGTGCCTTGAACAGCAAGGAGATCAAACCAGTCAGTCCTAAAGAAAATTAATCCTGAATATTCATTGGAAGTACTGATGCTAAAGCTGAAGCTCTAATACTTTGGCCACTTGATACAAAGAGCTGACTCTTGGAAAAGATCCTGATGCTGGGAAAGACTGAGGGCAAGAGGAGAAGGGGGCGACAGAGGATGAGTTGTTTGGGTGGCATCACGGACTCAATGGACATGAGTCTGAGCAAGCTCTGGGAGATAGTGAAGGAGAGGGAAGCCTGGAGAGCTGTGGTTCATGCATGGGGTCACAAAGAATCAGGCACAGTTCAGCAACTGAACAACAATGACAACTCTTTTTTAGATTCTTTTCCCATATAGTCCATTATAGAGTATAGAGTTCCATGTGCTATACAATGGGTTCTTATTAGTTTCTTATTTTATATATAGTAGTGCAGATATGTTAATTCCAGTTAATCTCAATTTATCCTTCCCCCACTTTCCTCCTTGATATCCATTGTTTTCTACATCTGTGATTCAATTTCTATTTTACAAACACGTTCATTTGTACCATTGCTTTTAGGTTCTACATATAAGCAATTTCATATGATATTTTTCTTTTTCTATCTAACTTACTGCACTAAGTATGACAGTCTCTAGGTCCATCCACGTCACTGACATAGCATAATTTTGCTCTTTTTGTGGCTTTGTTATATATGTACCATATCTTCTTTATCCATTCCTTCATCAATGGACATTTAGGTTGCTTCCATGTCCTTGATCAACTATACTCCAATAAAGTTTAATTAAAAAAAAATAAAGTCTATGTCTAAAGTCATTATTTTAAAAAACAAAAAGAGAAAAAGAGAGAGGAATTGGCTCATGCAATTATAAAGGATGAGAAGACCATGATTTATTCTCTGTAAGCTGGAAACCCAAGAAGCCAATGGTGTAGCAGCTTGAGGTAAGTCCAGGGAGCTGAGAACCCAGAAAGCCAATAACATAAGTCCCAGTCTGAGTCCAGAGGCTTAAGAACTAAGAGAGTTGATGATGCAATTCCCAGTCCAGGACAAAAGACCTTTGTTCCAATTCACATAGTCATAGTTAGGGCAAATTCTCCCTTCTTCCAATTTTTTATTCTACTCAGGCCCTCAGCAAATTGGATGATGCCCATCTATGTTGAGGAATGCAATCTGTTTTATTCAGTTTACCAACTTAAATGCCATTCATCCAGAAGCATCCTCACAGACACAACTGGAAATGTTTACTCAAATACTTGGAATTTCTGACTCAAAATATTGACTCATAAAATTAACCATCACACTAGCTATGTAGCTTTGACAAGTTGCTCAGCCTCTCTGAGTTCCAGCTTTCTCATCTGTAAAATCAGGAGATTAAATGAGGTAGCATCTTCATGATACTTAGCATATCCTTTTATCAACTTGAATATCCACCTCCAACTAAATTTCTATCTGAATGCTAGCTTGTTCATTGAGATATATTGTCCATGGTGGTTCTCCTTCCCCTCATGAATAAAAAATACTCATTCATTGTCAAGCATTATTTGTATTATTATAACTCCACACTTAAATTTTAGAATTAACTTCTAGGTTCTTTGACACTTGCAGTAACTCGTCATGACTTATATAGCTTTCTTACAAAATGTTTTTGTGTCTCGTCATAGTTTTCCATTTCCCATCCTTGCCATTTCCACTGGAATTTTATAATTTTATATCAAATTTGTATCCAGTTCCCAGCAATGTATTCTTCTTCTAGTCCTTCTCTTCATTTACCAATTTTGCCAGACTAATTTTCCTAAAACTCTACTAGATTATTGATCCTAAGAGCTGGGGCTTGGGGAAATGGACAATGACTGTAATAGGTTCAAAGTTTCTATTGAGGATGATGAAAATGGATAGTGGAAGTTTAATTTGGATGTTCTGGATTAGATAGTAGTGATAGTTGCAGAACCTCACATTGGAAAAACTCTGACGCTGGGAGGGATTGGGAGCAGGAGCAGAAGGGGACGACAGAGGATGAGATGGCTGGATGGCATCACGGACTCAATGGACGTGAGTCTGAGTGAACTCCAGGAGATGGTGATGAACAGGGAGGCCTGGCGTGCGGCGATTCATGGGGTTGCAAAGAGTTGGACACGACTGAGCGACTGACCTGAACTGAAACTGTATAAACAGTGAATCTTATAGTATGAATTGTATCTTGAAAATAAAAATAAAAGAGAGGATAAAAGTATGTCAGAGTGCCTAACTTACAGACATTGAGTAATTTGCTAAGCTTCCCTTTGCCTCCATTAAAAATGGTAAAGCTAGGATCAAAATCAAGTCGTTCTGATACAAAGACTATGCTCTTCACCACTCCACCAATATTGCCTCTCACATGACAGCAGGGTTCTCCTGGAGAAGAGAAATAGTGAAACAAGCCCTTCTGATGGTTCTGCCGTTTTGACTAAAACGCTGCTTACTTGAGCATATGATCTGTTAATGGTGACTACAGAACAAAGTTATTCATATCTTTTGCTCAATGAAATAATCTGCTGAGATTGTATTAATAAATCAAACCAAAGACATGAAAGATTATATAAGATAATTTAGAGGAAGGAGTAAAAAGAATTAGAAAAGTGTGGGGAATACTGATGCTGCTTTTGCCTAAAACATGGTAAACATTGTTTTTGCCAAAGAGATTATGGAAGGAGTTTTAAAAATCAAATTAAACTTGAGGGACAATTGGTTTGACAAATGTCTTCAGCTAGAGACTGTGTATTAAAGCAAGGATTAAAGAGAAAGAGGAAATATTTCTGGAGTTCCAATCATGATGTAATGAATCAGATACACATGGCTTCACAACCCTCCTCTGCAGCTTTCTCAGCCAAATAACCTTGGCCAAGTTACTTAATTTCTCCTATCACCTATTTTCTCTTGTGTAAAATATAGACAACAAAAATTCATTATAAGGTTATTATTGTTATATAAAGGGCAGAAAATAGGTACACTGAATGGTAGCTTTGATTAGTTATTATATAGGCCAGAAAATGTCCTCAACATTTTGGTGGGGGTTAATTGACAGTGCTGGAGGGACAGCAAAATTTCCCCATGTCAAACTCAACTCCCTAAATACAGATAGCTCACCCCCTAGATCCTCGATCCAGCAGGATTTTTTTACTTATAATTCTAAAGGTTCACAAAGAAGCATCTTTATTTTCCCCTGATGGAAAAAAATATATAAGAATATAAAGATGGGCTTTTCTTTCAAAATGGCAGACTAAGCTGACATAACAAATCCCCTCTTCCCACCTCAAATAGTGAGAAATTTTTAAAATTTCTCTTTCATGATGATTTCAGTCACAGACACCTTTAGTAAGGGATTTAACAAAAGTTCAAAGAACATTTAAGAGATAATTTATGCAAAATGTTTCAAAGATTAAAAAGGGAAGACAACTATCCAACTGATTTTATGAAACTAAGATTTTTTTACTAAGGTAAGAAAAGGACAGTATTAGAAAATACAGTTGATGGCTGACTTAATTATATACATGAATATAAAGAAAATACTCATTGGTGGAATCCAGCAACATTTTCAATGTAATAAATGACAACCAAGTATTATTATCTCATGAAAGAAAGATGATTCCAATATGAGAATATCTAAATAAAAATAACCATACTCACAGACTAATGGGGAAAAACAAATGGTCACTTCAACCTATGCAGAAAAACAGTAGACAATATTTTATGTATTTTTCTAATAAGAGTTTTTACCAAAGAATAACAAAAACTATAATTCTTATTTTAACAAAAGGTTCAAAAACCTTTTAGAAACCTGCAGCAAATATAATACTTAATGATCAAACTTTAGAAGCATTCCCATTAAACTCAGGCACAAGACAAAGATTCTCATTATAATGTTTATGATTATTTTATTGAAGGTCTTAGCCAATGGAGTAAGGCAGGGGAAAGGAACTGATGCTAGGATTAGAAACTTTTGTTACTTGCTAGTGATTTTTCTACATACAAAATTAAATTTCAAGAAAAAATTCAAACTGCCAGAACTTAATAATTCAGCAGGGTTGCTAGATATAAAAAATCAACTATAAAAATTAATAACTATTTCTATATTGTCAATAGTCAATCAATAAATATAAGAGAAAACTGTCACCACTCAAATTAGTGATAAAAACTGAGAACTGAGTCTAATAAAAGAAGTTTAACACCTTATGGAGAAAATATTTAAATGTTACTAAAGTTCACAAAAATCTCAATAAATGGAGAAATAATCAGGTTTGTGGGTGAAAAGATTAAACACCTTAGATATGAAGATATTCTCTGAATTAATCTGTAAAATTAAAGACCATTATAATTAAAACCAAAAGAATTCCTATAAAAATACAGTGAGGGGTATAGCATTAATGTATGTATAGGTGAATGGATTAATAAACAGTATAGGAAACCTAGAACACAGACTAAAGCATTGGCAAGTTAGAATTTAAGAAACATAGCATCACAGATATGAAGGAAAAGCAAGATTGTGTAAGGAATGCTATTCTCATTTGGAAAAAAATAAACCTATCTTTCAGACTATACACAAAGATTCCAATAGATTTAAGACTTACATGTTAAGAACAAATTTTAGATCTTATTTGATGAAGTATAGAAGGAGGTCTTTTTAACACTAAAATTGGAAAGGGTTTGTTTAAACAAGATCAAAAAAGCAAAGTTAAAAAGAAAACAATTGTTAAGTTTGATCATATTGAAATTTATCATGGGTGATAAAAGTACCACAAACTCTAAAAAGATAAGTAACTGACTAGAAGGAGTTACAACACAGAATAAGGATTAGTGAGAAAAATGCATATGGGTGCCTAACGCTTACAAATGAATAAGGAAAAGAAAATAAAATGGGAAAAGTAACAAAAGATACAAAAAGAAAATCAAGACAACAAATAACCATAAGAAAAATGTGCAACCTCACTCACATCAAGGAAATTAAGGTTATATGGCACTTTTCCACACATATAAGATTAATAAAAATAAAGAAAAGTATAGTAATACCAAATATTGGTAAGGATGTGGGCAAACAAACAGGATGATACAGTATTATAATTACCTGAGATAACAACTTGGTGAAATCCAGTGAAATTTAAAATGGGTATAATCCATATCCAATACAATTAAGCAAGAAACAAAAGTAACTAGAAAGCTTCATGTTTATAAAATATACTCAGCAATTCTGTCTCTAGGTGTGTACCACAGAGAAACATTTGCCCATGTGTACTATACATTACATGCAAGGTCGTATTTTGAAGCAAAGTTTGTAATGTTCACTAATAGAAAAACTGATAAATTGACTAATAAATTATGGTACCTTCATAGATGGAATACCAAATAAAGTAACCATATCTATACAGATGAATAGATTCCAAAACCATAATGTTAAGTGAAAATTTAGCAACTTGCACAATGATATAAACAGTAAGCTAGAGATTGTATAATTTAAAACAGACAATAAATACCATAAAACATTTCTTGGCAATATAAATATATACAGTTGGGATTGGGAGGAATTCCAAGTAATATTGCCTCTGGAGATAAAAAAGAAATACAGAGAGAATATAACTGAAGAAAGACGAAGAAGAGAGAGACAATAAAGCAGAAGAAATATTTGGACATACGATGGCTGAGGATTTTCCCAAAATGAAGAAAGACATCAATGCACAGATTTAAGAGACCCAATAAAATTTTTGCTTGGGGTACAGGGAGCTATAAAAGCATTTCTTCCTTATTATAACAACACAAAAATCAGAAAAAAAATGCAAGTTCATTATTTTTCTTGAACCTATCAGAAAGCTAGAGACATAAGGTAACAACAAATCTGAAAACTAAGCAGAGTCAGATGCTTGCAGGAGAGGATGCAAGCACTTGCTTACCTGGACCAGGCAAAGCTTGAGCTGGTAAGAGAAATTCAGCTGGAGCTGTCTATGAATTGGTAAGGCCAAATGTGGGCTCTCAATATGTAGAGGCCCTTGGAGCTGGAAATACAGGAGGGGTTTACATGACCCAGTTGCACTGACCGTTTCTTCTCCAGAGACCTTATTGTGATGTGAAAGTCACTCAGTTGTGTCTAACTCTTTGTGACCCCATGGACTATATAGTCTGTGGAATTCCCCAGGCCAGAATACTGGAGAGAATAACTGTTCCCTTCTCCAGGAGATCTTCCCAACCCAGGGATCGAATCCAGGTCTCCCACAGTCCAGGCGGATTCTTTACCAACTGAGCCACCAGTGAAGGCCCATAGACCTTATTATGCACATGCAAAAAGACCAGTGGGAATCCTGAGAGGGTGTTCATTCTGATACAGATATGGGGATGGGGAAGAGCAACCACAGCTGGAGGGCACAAAGCCTACCCCAATCCTTCTTCCTTTCTGCCCTACAAAACTGGGCAGGGTGACAAACAATGACATCCCCCCGGTACGTGAGTAAAACCCCACTGAAACTGAGAGAAAGGAATAGGAAAACATTTTTTTATGCTAGAGGGAGAGGCAGGAACACAGATGAGCCCAGAACCAGAGCTGCGAAAGGGACAGGAGCTTTGAGATGATTGCAGCCATGAGACCCACAAACTCAATACACGTGCAAAAGACAAGTCTATTCAGGACAAAGGATGCTCATCACCCAACCTTCAACCAAAAAGCATCCAGTAACCAGCAATAATGGAAAATTCTAGGAAAGGGAGGCAGAGGATTAAAAGGGGCAAAAGAGTAGAGAGAAACCTACCCTGAGGTAATATGCAAAAGAGGGCCTAAAGCATCAACTTTAAGGAAAACCATCCTGCAAACTACTTCCCATCCTAAACAAAAAGTATGGCTTCAGGAGTATAAAAGCTGGTACACAGAGCAACTATAACAACCGGAAGCCCCAACTTCAGTCATCTCCCTATGATATTAGCTCAAAATCCTAAAGTAAAGGTAAAGATTGTATTCACAAAGATGACTGAATGAAATCCAAAATTTATTCATGATTAAAAAAAAAAAAAAAACTCAACTTAGGAATAAAATTTGAATTGATATTGAATTGCATTGCTTTTGAATTGATGCTTTTGAACTGTGGTGTTAGAGAAGACTTTTGAGAGTCCCTTGGACTGCAAGAAGATACAACCAGCCAATCCTAAAGGAAATCACTCCTGAATATTGATTGGAGGACTGATGCTGAAGCTGAAGCTCCAATACTTTGGCCACCTGATGCAAAGAACTGACTCATAGAAAAGACCCTGATGCTGGAAAAGGTTGAAGGCAGGAGGAGAAGGTGATGACAGAGGATGAGATGGTTGGATGGCATCACCGACTCAATGGACATGAGTTTGTGCAAGCTCTGGGGTTTGGTGATGGACAGGGAAGGCTGGCGTGAGGCAGTCCATGGGGTCTCAAAGACTCAGACACAACTGACTGACGGAACTGAACAGAGGAATATAAAAGTAACCTCTTTTATCTAATAAAGACTTTTTTATAAAGTATAAAGCAACTGAAAAATAAAATATTGAAATTCTCTCTTTGAGACTAGGAGAAAGGCAAGAGTGTCAGATGTCACCCATCTTTTCAATATTGTACAGGTTGTCTTAGCTAATAGAGTTAGGCAAGAAAGGGATATTAATCATGCAGAAGTTGAAAAGCAGGAAACTGGACTGCCATTATTCATGAGTGCTAGGACTACATATGCAAAATATCTAAATTATCTATGAGAAATTAATATACCAGTGGGTTTTGCAGTATTCAGTTCAGTTCAGTTCAGTGCAGTTGCACAGTCATGTCTGACTCTTTGTGACCCCGTGAATCGCAGCACGCCAGGCCTCCCTGTCAATCACCAACTCCCAGAGTTTACTCAAACTCATGTCCATTGAGTCGGTGATGCCATGCAGCCCTCTCATCCTCTGTCGTCCCCTTCTTCTCCTGCTCCCATTCCCTCCCAGCATCAGGGTATTTTCCAATGAGTCAACTCTTCACATGAGGTGGCCAAAGTAATGGAGTTTCAGCTTTAGCATCATTCCTTCCAAAGAAATC
Organism: Nanger dama; assembly: GCA_917880005.1. Lineage (NCBI taxonomy): Eukaryota > Metazoa > Chordata > Mammalia > Artiodactyla > Bovidae > Nanger > Nanger dama. The sequence continues at coordinate 39,264,048 of CAKJTW010000008.1, forward strand.
CCAGGGCTGATCTCCTTCAGAATGGACTGGTTGGATCTCCTTGCAGTCCAAGGGACTCTCAAGAGTCTTCTCCAAGACCACAGTTCAAAAGCATCAATTCTCCGGCGCTCAGCTTTCTTCACAGTCCAACTCTCACAGCCATACATGACCACTGGAAAAACCATAGCCATGACTAGACGGACCTTTGTTGGCAAAGTAATGTCTCTGCTTTTGAATATGCTATCTAGGTTGGTTATAACTTTGCTTCCAAGGAGTAAGCGTCTTTTAATTTCATTGATGCAGTCACCATCTGCAGTGATTTTGGAGCCGCAAAAAATAAAGTCTGACACTGTTTCCACTGTTTCCCCATCTATTTCCCATGAAGTGATGGGGCCAGATGCCATGATTTTCATTTTCTGAATGTTGAGCTTTAAGCCAACCTTTTCACTCTCCACTTTCACTTTCATCAAGAGGCTTTTTAGCTCCTCTTCACTTTCTGCCATAAGGGTGGTATCTTCTGCATATCTGAGGTTATTGATATTTTTCCAGGCAATCTTGATTCCAGCTTGAGCTTCTTCCAGCCCAACAGTACATAATGTTTCCATTATGTACTTTGTATATAAGTTAAATAAGCAGGATGACAATATACAGCCTTGATGTACTCCTTTTCCTATTTGGAACCAGTCTGTTATTCCATGTCCAGTTCTAACTGTTGCTTCCTGACCTGCCTATAGGTTTCTCAAGAGGTAGATCAGGTGGTCTGGTATTCCCATCTCTTTCAGAATTTTCCAAAGTTTATTGTGATTCACACAAAGGCTTTGGCATAGTCCATAAAGCAGAAGTAAATGTTTTTTTCTGGAACTCTCTTGCTTTTTTGATGATCCAGCAGATGTTGGGAATTTGATCTCTGCCTTTTCTAAAACCAGCTTGAACATCTGGAATTTCACAGTTCTCATATTGCTGAAGCATGGCTTGGAGAATTTTGAGCATTACTTTACTACCATGTGAGGCGAGTACAATTGTGTGGTACTTTGAACACTCTTTGGCATTGCCTTTCTTTGGGATTGGAATGAAAACTGACCTTTTCCAGTCCTGTGGCCACTGCTGAGTTTTCCAAATTTGCTGGCGTATTGAGTGAAGCACTTTTACAGTATCATCTTTCAGGATTTGAAATAGCTCAACTGGCATGTCATCACCTCCACCTCCACTAACTTTGTTCATAGTGATGCTTTCTAAGGCCCACTTCAAGATGTCTTCCTCTAGGTGAGTGATCACAACATCGTGATTATCTAGGTCGTGAAGATCTTTTTGTACAGTTCTTTTGTGTATTCTTGCCACCTCTTCTTAATATCTTCTGCTTCTTTTAGGTCCATATCATTTCTGTCCTTTATCGAGCCCATCTTTGCATGAAATATTCCCTTGGTATCTCTAATTTTCTTGAAGAGATCTCTAGTCTTTCCCATTTTGTTGTTTTCCTCTATTTCTTTGTATGATCACTGAGGAAGGCTTTCTTATCTCCCTTTGCTAATGTTTGGAAGTCTGTATTCAGATGCTTATATCTTTCCTTTTCTCCTTTGCTTTTCACTTCTCTTCTTTTCAAAGCTATTTGTAAGGTCTCCCCAGACAGCCATTTTGCTTTTTTGCAGTTCTTTTTCCTGGGGATGGAATTGATCCCTGGCTCTTGTACACGAACCTCTGTCCTTAATTCATCAGGCACTCTACCTATCAGATCTAGGCCCTTAAAACTATTTCTCACTTCCTCTGTATAATCATAAAGGGTTTGATTTAGGTCATACCTGAATGGTCTAGTGGTTTTCCCCACTTTCTTCAATTTAAGTCTGAATTTGGCAATAAGGAGTTCATGATCTGAGCCAGTCAGCTCCTGGTCTTGTTTTCATTGACTGTATAGAGCTTCTCCATCTTTGGCTGGAAACAATATAATCAGATTTCGGTGTTGACCATCTGGTTTTGTCCATGTTTAGAGTCTTCTCTTGTATTGTTGGAAGAGGGTGTTTGCTATGACTAGAGCATTCTCTTGTCAAAAGTCTATTAGCCTTTGCCCTGCTTCATTCCGTACTCCAAGGCCAAATTTGCCTGTTACTCCAGGTGTTTCTTGACTTCCTACTTTTGCATTCTAGTACCCTATAATAAAAGAACATCAGTTTGGGGTGTTAGTTCTAAAAGGTCTTATAGGTCTTCATAGAGCTGTTCAACTTCAGCTTCTTCAGCATTACTAGTTGGGGCATAGATTTGGATTACCATGATATTGAATGGTTTGCCTTGGAAACAGAGATCATTCTGTCATTTTGAGATTGCATCCAAGTACTGCATTTTGGATTCTTTTGTTGACCATAATGGCTACCCCAATTCTTCCTAGGTATTCCTGTCTACAGTAGTAGATATAATGGTCATCTGAGTTAAATTCACCCATTCCAGTCCATTTTAGTTCGCTGATTCCTAGAATGTCGACATGCAGTCTTGCCATCTCCTATTTGCAATATTCAGTCAGTTCAGTTCAGTTGCTCAGTCGTGTCCAGCTCTTTGCAACCCCATGAATCTCAGCATGCCAGGCCTCCCTGTCCATCACCAACTCCCAGAGTCTACTCAAAATCATGTCCATCGAGTCAGTGATGCCATCCAGCCATCTCGTCCTCTGTTGTCCCCTTCTCTTCCTGCCCCCACTCCCTCCCAACAGCAGTGTCTTTTCCAATGAGTCAACTCTTCACATGAGGTGGCCAAAGTATTGGAGTTTCAGCTTTAGCATCAGTCCTTCCAATGAACACCCAGAACTGATCTCCCATTAAAAATCCAAGAATAATAATATGGCCCCCAAGTGTACCGGGCAAAAATCAATATCATTATGAGGAAAAATAGACCAACTGACAATCTGAGTAGATCTATATACACCTCTCCTAGTAATCTGACAGAACAAATAAACATCCGTGAAGATACTTAAAATGTGCACAACACTAGTAATGATTCTTGGTCTAACAAATATATGCAGAACATCATATTCAATGACTGTAAGATGCAGTCTTTTCAAGCACATGTGGAACAATTATGATCCTGTCCTGACCCTGAAGGTGCTACAAATGTCAATGGACTAAAAAGACAAAGTTTCTGACTCCAGTACAATTAACTAAAAACGAAAGTAACTAGAAAACTTCATGCTTTTACATTAAGAAATATACTTTAAAGGACCCACGAATTAAAGACAGTGAAAAAGAAACTAGAAAATATCTTAATAAAATGCTAATTAAAATGCTAAATATCAAAAATGTGAGATTCAGCCAAAGCTGTATTTAGAGAGAAAATTATAGCTTACATACATATATTACAAAAGGAGGCTACAAATTAATGTGTTTAGCATCCATTTCAAGAGGTTACATCCAGAAAGAAAAAATGAACCCAAAGGAAATAGAAGAAATTCAGTAAAGTGGATCAACAAAGCCAATATTATTCCTTTGAAAAGAGTAATAAAATTGATAAGACTCTAGTGAGAGATAAGGCAAAACAGGAGAAAGAACAGATATATATAACAGTAGGAATATCACTATGGGTCTGAGAGCAATTTAAAAAGAACTACTTTAAGACAACAACTTTGAAAATTGTGATGCAATGGATAAATTCTTAGAAAAATACAAGTTAAGAAAACTTAATCTAAAAGAAATAGGAAACTTGACTCATTCCACAACTGTCAAACAAATTGAATCCATAATTTAAAACCTATCCACAATGACTTTTACCAAACATTTAAGGCAATACAATACTAATCTTTCACCAATTTCTCCAAAGAACAGAAAAAGAAGAAAAATTTCTAAATTCATTTAACAGTATCTTGATTTAAAAACCCTGTCTGTGACATAATGAGAAAAAAATTAAGCAAATCTTATTCAGGAATATAGAAATATTTTTAATTGACACATATAATAATTTATAAAAAGGGTAAAAATTATAACCAATTTGATGTTTATTCCAGTAACACAAGTTTGGTTTAATTTTTTAAATATCCAATTTTAATAAATATGCTATAGTTTTATACAGTGATACACATTACAAGAAGCTGGTGAAGGCATACAGAATCATTTTATACCATACTTTCAACTTTTCTGTAAATCTAAATTATTCTAAAATACAAAGTTAAAAAATCAGTAGGTCACCACATTATGTGAGTGCTTCAAAAATTTCAGGAAAACCTATTGAATGAAATTCAAAATTCATTCATGATTTTAAAAAACTCATCTAGGAATAGAAATATGACTTCCTTTATCTAATGAACATTGTGTTTATAAAGTCTAATATCTAATAGCAACTGAAAATAAAATATTGAAAAATTCTCTCTGAAACTGGGAGAAAGACAAGGGTGCCTGATGTCACCTGTCTGTTACATATTTTTACAGGTTGTCCTAACAAATACAGTTAGGCAAGAAAAGGCTATTCAAGCAGAAATTGAAAAGGAGGAAACAGAACTGTCATTATTCATGAGTGCTAGAACTGCATATGTAAAAATTTAAATTATCTACAATAAATTAATACAATGTACCAGTGGATTTTGCAATATTACTAAGCATTAAAAATCCATTAATTTTCTATACACTAGGAACAAATTAGAAAATGAAAAAGTAAATACCAAGAAATATATCTAACAAAAGATGTACAAGACTTCTCTGCAGAGAAGTTAAAGAACATTAAGAGAAATAACAGAAGGATAAACTATGTTTGTGGACATCTCAATGTTGTAACAATGGCACTCCTGCTAAACTTATCTATGGATTTAAGGTAATATCAATCAAAATGCCAAAAATTGTTGGTGAGATTGGAAAAGTTACTTTTAAAATGTATATAGAAATGAAAAGGACTGATAAAATTCTTGAAGAACTCCATCACTTAGTATAAAGCTATATAACTTTCAAAAAAGTATGGTATTGGTTCACATAGAGAGATAGACCAATGGATTAAAGAGCCTCTTGAGAACCACATCAAGATTCTTTCAGTGCCACTTTTTAAAAAAATTTGATCTATGACTGCGCTGGGTCTTTGCTGCTGTGCACAGGCTTTCTTTAGTTGTGGCAATTAGGGGCTACTCCCGAGTTGCAGTGTGCAAGCTTCTCATTTCAGTGGCTTCTGATGTTGCAAAGCATGGGCTCCAGGGTGTATGGGCTTGAGTAGTTGAGCCTGCGAGCTCAGTCGTTGCAGCTTATGGACCTTAGACTGTGGGCTCAGTAGTTGTGGCACATGGGCTTAGTTGCTCTGGGGCACATGGGTCTTCCTAGACCAGGTATTGAGCCCAAGTCTCCTGCACTGGTAGGTAGATGCTTAACCAATGGACCACCAGGGAAATCTCAGTGCCACATTTAACTCCAGTTTGCTATTGCAATAGCAAATTGCTCTTAACTGACATCTCATGTATGCAGCCTCACTTCCTCTTGCTTTGGACTCACACTGCATACCTGTTTCTGCCTGCCCTAGAACTTGCATAATGCCAAGGCACACAGCACTCACACTCACACAACCTGCAGGCATAGGGGAGTGAACACTCATGAAATCCATCTTGATCAATGGAGAACTCCATGGAGAAATCTTTCTTCCTTTTGTTCCCAGGCAGGTGAGTTGCATTTTGTAAGGTTTCTTAAAAGTATTGAGCAGAAATGATCTATAGCAGTGGCCAGTGTGATTGCAATTCCTTGAAATGGCGTTCTTTGTTTTCTTATTTCGGTTCCCCAGTTTTGTACTTCTGCTACCTGTGGTTCCCAAATAAACCACCTTGATGCAAACTGCCTCAGGGCTCTGTTTTCAGGAAAACCCAGATGAAGACAGTTTCCCTACCGAATCACAGGGTAAGTCTGACTTTTATAATATATGGTGCTGGCACCACTGGATATCCATACAGAAGTAATAAATCTGACCCTTACTTATACGTCATTTGAAAAAATCAATTTTTTGGTGGGTTATAGATCTAAGGATGAGAGGCAAAACAATAAAACCTTGAAAAGTTAGCATGAGAGAATATTTTCATAACCTCAGGGTAAGGAGAAGACTTTTAAAGAGAATACATCACTACTATAAAATAAAAGTTTGATAAATCTGGCTACATAAAAATTAAAAAGAACATCTGTTCATCAAACAATATCATTAAAACAAGGAAAATACAAGACACAGAGTAAGAAAATATATTTGCAACGCATATAACTAAAAGGTTTGTATTCAGAATATAAAATTAAATCCTATAAATGAATAAGAAAAAGTCTGGTAGAAAAGTCGGAGACTTGAACAGTCACTTTACCAAAGAAGACACCAAATGACTACCAGACATATGAAAATGAGTTCATGGGAATGCAAACTAAAACCATACTGTATACATCCACCAGCCTGGCTAAAACAAAATTTAACCAACAGTTCTAACTGTCACCACAGATATGGAATAAGGGAAACCCTCAAATTCTGCAGATGGAAGTATAAATTGATGCCACCATAGGAAAATTAAGCCCTATCTACTTAAACTGAATATATATATTACCTATGACTTAGTAACTCTACATCTAGAAAAGTATGTCCATCCAAAAATGCATAGTCATGTGCACCAAAATACTTGGACAAGAATGTTCACAACAGAACAACCCCAAAACATTACAGCAATAAACTGAACAAATCAATAACTGTATATTCGCACAACAGAGGGCAGCAATGAAAGGGAAGAAACTATAGTTACACACAACAGAGTTGATTGTCACAAACAAGATATAAAAGTTCAGTCTTCAGTGTCTGTTCAAATCTGGTTATTTAAAATCCCAAATCAGCCAAAACCATTGTGTTTACAGATACATATTCTGGTGTTAAAACGTAAAGAAAAGAAAATGACTTTCAAAAATCAGAATAATAGTTACCTTTAAGGGGAAGGAGGGAGTTGTGGTTGAGACCAGTCATTTAGGGGGCTCATTGGTGCTACCAGGACTTCCCTGGCGGCTCAGACGGTTAAGCGTCTGTCTACAATGTGGGAGACCTGGGTTAGAGCCCTGGGTTGGGAAGATCCCCTGGAGAAGGAAATGGCAATCCACTCTAGTACTATTGCCTGGAAAATCCCATGGACAGAGGAGCCTGGCAGGCTACAGTCTATGGGGTCACAAAGAGTCAGACAACTGAGCGACTTCACTTTCACTTTGGTGCTATCAATGCTATTTCTTGAACTGAATTCCAGTTATACAGATAAGTACGTTATAGCAATTCATTAGTGTCTTCCCTGGTGGCTCAGTAGTAAAGAATCTACCTGCTAATGCAGGAGACACAGGTTTGATCTCCAGGGTCAGGAAGATCCCTGGAGAAGGAAATGGTAACCCACTCCGTTATTATTGCCTGAGAAATCCATGGACAGAGGAGCCTGGCAGACTATAGTCCATGGGGTCACAGGAAATTGGATGTAACTTAGCAACTAAACAACAACAATAATCCATTAAGTTTTATGTTTTCTCTTCAGTGAATGTGTAGTATTTCACAGAAGGAAAACTTTAAAACAAAGAGAGGGAGGCAGCCGCAGTCCTACCACATACTGGGTTTTCACCAAATTCTAACACATTGTTATTACGAAGAGAAAGTCTAATAAGTGACTGAAAGCTGCAGTATAAGATGTGGAGAGGGTTTGGTCATAAAAATTCCTATCACCATTGCCCACATAACAGAATTTTCCCAGTTCCTTTATACACTTGATGACATTTTTGAGGCTGAGTGGCTCAGAATAGTCAAGTGATTTCCCAGGTCAGAAAGCTACTAATTACCTTTTGCAGGACTTGAACCTAAATGTTGAGGCCAGTGTTCTTTCTCCCAACTCCAGAAAGAGGACAGTGAGGAGGAAAAAGAAACTACAGGAAGGCTGATTGGGCAAGTGGAAAGTGCTGGTTTTGGGATTTGTGTACCCAGTCCTAAGAATGGGTGATGATTGTTTAGGTTTTTATTAGCGTACATTTGTGGATTTGCTTTGCTTTTGCAGAGGACAATCTTGCTAAGGCCATTTAACACACTATTAACCAGAGACATACTAATGTACAGGCATTAGTTTCTGTGAAAATCTCCTGGTCAATAACGTGTTAACTAAAGAGACAGCAAAATGGGAAGAAAGGCTATGGTCATTTGCCACAAAAGTTTTCTGTCTGGGTTCTGGGTGCTCGAACCTGGGTTATTACTAGGGTGAGGTCAGGTTGAAGTCTCAGCTTCTGTTTGTCTCTTTTAATGACACCTATTGCTGCAATAATAATCACCCTCCAAAGTTTTGTGTGCTGAAACTCACTCTCTTCGAGACTTCTTAAGAAACTGTTATATCTTACCTATGAATAAATTACCCACCAAGAATGCACTTCAGTCTTGGAATAATGTGATATGCCTTGACCTACATTAATGTAACTACATCAATGTAACTACACAAACGCTAATTGTAATACTCTGTTATTTGCACACAGAATCAAGGGGCAATGTCCTGCCTTAAGAGTTTAATGGCTCTAAAGCAGCAAGAAGCAGACTTTGTTATCCCTCTCTGGCTTTTCAGCAGCTGGTGGCCTCTGTAGGAAAATGCAAATACAGAGGCATAGTAGTTGAACCTTGGGTATGTTTGCATTTACACCTGCTGATTAAATCAAAGGAAAAAGCTCTGCTTCCCAACTGAAAATCTTCTAACCTGGAAGCCCAGTTCAAGCAGAAGCCAAGAACATATTGTACAGGTTGCCTGATGTATTGCTATCCAACAAACATATAAAATGAGCCAAAATGGAAAGCAATATATATAATTTTAAATTTCCTAGTATTTTAAAAAGATAAATAGGCGAAATTAATTTTAATGATTTATTTAGCCTATTGTAACTAAAAGATTATTATTTCAATATAGAATCGATATTTTCAAAGTTGAATATTTTAATTGCTATTTTCATATGAAATCTTCAAATCTGATGTGTTATTTTAGACTTATAACTGTAGGGGAGGAAAGATCCTTTGCCTCTTTCCTCTTAGGTCGAGTTAACTGAGACCTACAAATTAAACTGACACACTATATGCTAACAGGAGAAAGGCATACAAGTTTTGCTTGATGCTAACATTTAAATTTTAGCAGAGGCTTTTGCAGAAAAGACATGAAGAGCAAAAGAGGTGGTGAGACTTAGGGTCTTATGACCATTTTAACAAAAGATTATAAATGTGATGAAGTGATTAGACTTAAGGAGTATAGGCTTCTCGAGGAAGTAACGTTGTGGGGAGATAAATACACGGTGGAAACTAATTGAAGATAGGGGTTATTTTAATAAGGTGTGTTTGCACAGACTCATTTCCATGCCAACTTTCTGTACAGAAGAGAGGAGGAGGAACACCTTCACAAGGCAAAATTTATGCCTTGGCAGGTTACATAAACCTTCTAACCATTAGTTGTCTTATCTGTAAAATGAGGATAGCAACAGTATCTACTGCTCAGAGATTCTGAGCATTAGATGAGATGAGGCATAAAAGTGGTCAGCACCAGTGGTTTTTTTGAATTCCCTGATTGAGAATGGTTAGCTCTAGCTTCACTGTAAAATACTCTGTTGTTACAGATTGTTGTACAAAGCATTTCCTTTGTATTATTTTCATGAGATTACACTAAGGAAACCAAGGATCATTATTTCCCCCGTACAGATAAGGAAACCACGTCCAGTAACTGGTCCAGAGTTAACAGGGCAATATGCCGCAAAGCGTGGCTCAGAGTCAAGTCTTTGAAGGCATGTTCATTGCTGCTTTCACTAAAGTGCATTTGCTGCAGCAGGAAATGTGTCTGTTTTTAATCTTGTCACTTACTGGGAAAGGAGTCTTCCCAGTGGCAAAATATTGAGCAGCAGAAGTTGGAGAATCTTACTTTTCATGACAAACAATCAGCATTTATGGAGCACCTAGAGAATGCAAGGCCTTTTATACCAGGAAGATATGCTTTTCTTTGCTCTCTTAGCGAAACTCAGAGCAGGTCTTTGTGAAATCTGTCCTCAGATTAAACACTCAAATGTACAAGCCCTTATAGTGAAGCCATCGGTTCACCTTGGGTGAACTATCATGAGGTGAATTAGAGTCTGAACAGTTCTTCAGGCTATGTGGCTCTGGTGCCTAAAGTAGTATAGTGTATGCCAGGTTGGAGGAGATGGTGGAATGCTCTTCTGGAATTTCATTTTCAAGTTGAAGTCTAAATTCTTTGTTTCACTCTCTGAAATTGTCAAGGCACACAGCCTTAGTGTCTTTTGTAAAGTAAGGGCAGATTCTGCCTTTCAATAGAGCCAAGAAACATTTCAGGACAAATTTAAGTCAGAAAAATCATGCCAGGAAATATTCCCCCAAATATGAAGTAACTATAAAAAACTGTGGTTCCTGTTCAAAAGGACTTAAGAACTGCCATTATCAGGTCTACCTTTTCTTATTTTCCTTTCTTAGGAATATTTCTGTAATTAAATGGATAATATGGATTATTACCAATTACAATCAGTTTACAGAAGACACATACCTATATTAACCTAAAAATATGGAATTTATAGCCTGTAATTCAAATTTTAATACAGTACTCTTTTAAAATTTGTGTATATGTAATATATATACATATCTATTACATGTTATATATAATGACCATCTCCCTAGCAAAAATACAGATTCTGTTGGGGCACATATTTTAGGTAGGTGTATTATTGAGTGGAAAAAGTTTATTTCAAAATGGCTTTTCCCGTGTTACCTTATTTCTGTAAAACAACAACTACATACAAACATCAATTTTATCTCTGTCTATCTATCTGGAAGAAAAATGACACCAAAATGCTAATAGTATCCCTCTGGGAGGGGATACTGGAGGGAGGGCAGATTTTTTTTTTTTTCATACAGCTTTTTATTCTAACTTGAACAATAGACATGTATTATTTGTAGTATATATTTCAAACTATTGAAAAAGAACAACTCAGAAGCATTTTGGACACTTGGTGACTTATAGGTAGCCAGCTCCCTCAGGGAAAGTAAAGACTCCATCAAAACCCTTGATGCAGCACATCTCTGGGAGAAAAAAATCTATGCACATGTGCAGATGTCCATCTTCAGCAAGCCTCTCAGAAGAAACAAACAGGCTAACTGGGGACTGCTGCTGCTAAGTCGCTTCAGTCGTGTCTGACTCTGTGCGACCCCATAGACGGCAGCCTACCAGGCTCCCCCGTCCCTGGGATTCTCCAGGCAAAAACACTGGAGTGGGTTGCCATTACTACTAACAAGCTATTGACTAACCAGGAATTCGTTCGGGTAGCCTGACTGCCGTTGTCCCCATGACCCACATCGAAAGCGTGTTTCAGCCTAGCTAAGTCACATGGGAACATTGTCTCACCAGTATAGCGATAATAAGATGTAACTGTTCACAGGCTATGTGAGGATGAGATGAGATACCATGAGTGAGATGTCTAGCCCAATACCTGGAAGAGAGCGGAGGTACTTAATGAATAGGAGCTGTCTGCAGCCAGGCCCAAAGTTGCCCTCTAATCCCCAGGGGAGAGGGAAGGAAAAGACAAGACCCCCAATTCCCTCTCCCTTGTAAACAGACAAAATGACTTTGAAACCTCTACTAGCTTGAAAGTCTTAAGTGCAGCCTGTGAGCCTGGAAGTTCTGCTAGAATCCCAAAGACTATAAACAAGAAAAAGAAAAATAATTTAGAAAAACTAACTTACTCTTAGCCGTAAAGTTCAAGAGCTAGAAAGCTGAATTTATTCTGTTTACAGGGAGAAAATTAAAATTTTGATAACACATTTAGAAATAAGCACTAAAAACAGATAATACAAATCCACTCAGGAGAAAGTAATTGTCATAGAAGAAAATTCTACATAATAATAACAATAACTTGGCTTGGAAAAGCTAATATAACCACATTCACATAGGTAGAAATTGGCAACAGTGGGATGTGAAGTGAGTTTGATTCCATCAGCTTCCTTTTATTATAGCCACAAAATCCTCAGATTTGAAATAAATGTTAGAAGCTAATCAGTTTCTTCATTCTTAAAATGGTATTAATAATAGCAGACCAAGGAATTGTGTTTTAGTTTGTAGCTTATCTGCTAAAATATAATTAAGGTCATTAGATTTAGGAAATAAAAATACCACATGTCCCATAAATTTGAATTTTGATGAAGAAATAATTTTTTAATATTAGAGTATAGATATACTTGGGCTTCCAAGGTGGTGCTAGTGGTAAAGAACCCATCTAACAATACAGGAAACTTAACAGACATGAGACACGCGTTTGATCCCTGGGTCAGGAAGATCCTCTGGAGGAGAACATGGCAATCCACTCCAGTATTCTTGCCTGGAGAATCCCATGGACAGAGGAGCCTGGTGGGCTACAGTCCATAGGGTCACGAAGAGTTGGACACAGCTGAAGCCATTTAGCACACACACACACACACACACACACACACACACAGATACTTACACTAAAAATAATTCATCATTTTCCTGAAATTTAAATTTAATGTGGTGCCTTGTATTTTATCTGACAACCCTAAATATGATGTCAGCCCAGCATCTACCTATGATCTAACCAAGAGAACAGATTTCCTTGAAATGTTGAAAGGTGTAATTCAAGGCAAAGGAATGACATTTTATAGTTTTAAAATCATAAAGAATCTGTGAAACGCCTTACACTTGACTAATAACCTCCTTTGATTCCAGTCCTCCCAAACCGACACTCAAAGAAATTATGCCACTTGCTCAATGTCATACAGCTAGTAAGTTAAAAAAAAACCTGACATTAAATTTGGGTAATCTAAAGCAGCTGCTACTTTTGCTAATAATGGTAAGTGCAACTGTAATTTATTAAGTGCTTACAATATTGCTTATTGGGTGTTGTGGTTACACTTCATAGATCATGTCTCCCTTTTTTCCCTTTATGCGAGGATAAACTTCTGCACAGAAAAGGTTCGCACTGAAGGCTGTTTAGAATCTTCCTTCCCCCAAATTCACCCCTAATTCCAAAATGATAATGAGTAACTAAATTGAGTAGTAGCACATTCTATATAATCTAATACAAACTTGACAAATTCTAGGGAAATTAGTTCCAAAACCATCATCTATTAATATTTACATATTTGCCTCTTCTCTTAAAAGGCTTTGGGACACTTAGAAACAGGTGGTATGATTTGGTCTCCACTACATCATCATCCTTCATTGAGCCTGGCATCAGCAATGTGCAAAGAGAAGGGATTTTTTTTTTTAAGTTTGTTGAATGAATGAACAGAAATATAGAGAGTATCAATTCTTGATTCTGGAAGAGATGAGAAGACATCTCTTTTCAATTAATGATTTAAAACTATTACTGAGAGGTATTTTTAAAAGAAAAAAAAAGATTGATTGATAACTACTATTACTTTTGTAATATAAGCCTTGGTTCCCTAAGCTTGAAAAAATATTGTTGGGGTAGAGAGGAATAGAGGCAAGAGCTAGTCTTTTGTTTAATCTCAGTGTTGTGGTTCTTTAGTGGACAATGCATTTCGTTGTGCAGCCTACAAAATAAATGGAAAGGAATCCTGGAAAGAGCCCATCTGCTTCTACTGCCTTGTAAAGATTTGTTCTTAACAGACTTCAAGGTTTTGACTGGTACTAAGTTTTAGGAGATGGCTGAACTGAGGAAGACTAATGTGTCTGTAAAATCGCTTAGTCATCTCCAAACGTTTGCAATGCCAAGGACTGTAGCCTACTAGGCTCGACCACCCATGGGATTTTCCAGGCAAGAATACTGGAGTGGGTTGCCATTTCCTTCTCCAGGGGATCTTCCTGACCCAGGGATCGAACCCAGGTCTCCTGCATTGTAGGTAGATGCTTTACCGTCTGAGCCACATGAGTTTAAACTTGCCAACTTATTTCCTTGGTATAGAAAAGGGTAAGAGAGAGAGGGGGATGTGGGAAGAGAAGGAAGGGAATCAAGGGATGGAGAATGATGCAATGAATATCAGGGGGAAATGAATTCAGTAAGAGTCAAGAGTGTGAGGTCAGGTCCCAACTCTTCACCCTGCTAGGGACAGAATTCAATGAAGTCATTTCCTCCCTGAACTCAGTTTCTTCATCTGTAAAATGACTAGAACAACATTTCCCAGGAGAATGGATTCTCAGAATCCATAGGATATTTCCAGGTGGTATGAAGAAGAAAAAAAGTGCATTTCTGTGTTAACTAAATTTGGGAAATGCTGGATTAAGAGAAAGCAAAATGGATTTTTAAAATTCTTTTATTTCAGAATTTTCATTCTTTGAAGTTCAAATATGCTTTCTTTTCTCATCTTTAAAAGGTCTTAATAGTGCCTTCCCCATAGAGGATTCAGTTCAGTTCAGTCACTCAGTCGTGTCCGACTCTTTGTGACCCCACAGACTGCAAAACATCAGGCCTCCCTGTCCATCACCAACTCCTGGAGTGTAGCCAAACTCATGTCCATTGAGTCGGTGATGCCATCCAACCATCTTATCCTCTATTGTCCCCTTCTCTTCTTGCCCTCAATCTTTCCCAGTATCAGGGTCTTGTCAAATGAGTCAGCTCTTCACATCAGGTGGCCAAATTATTGTAGTTTCAGCTTCAACATCAGTCCTTCCAAAGAACACCCAGGACTGATCTCCTTTAGGATGGACTAGTTGGATCTCCTTGCAGTCCAAGGGACTCTCAAGAGTCTTCTCCAAGACCACAGTTCAAAAGCATCAATTCTTCGGCACTCAGCCTTCTTCACAGTCCAACTCTCACATCCGTACATGATTACTGGAAAAACCATAGCCTTGACTAGACAGACCTTTGTTGGCAAAGTAATGTCTTTGCTTTTCAATATGCTGTCTAGGTTAGTCATAACTTTCTTTCCAAAGAGTAAGCGTCTTTTAATTTCATGGCCGCAGTCACCATCTACAGTGATTTTGGAGCCCCCAAAATAAAGTCTGACACTGTTTCCACCATTTCTCATCTGTTTGCCATGCAGTGATGGGACCGGATGCCATGATCTTTAGATAGATGTTACCTTCCATTATTATGGCTGTCATTGCCATTATTATTACTATCTGAAAAGTAGACTGATAAAGAATATAGCATCCTCCAAACTTGGACTCTAGACTTGATTTTCTGAGGGAGTATCTCACTGAGGGCTAACATTTCTCATTATACCATCTGAGAAATCCTGATCAGAAGGACCCTAAAGCCCCTTTCGTCTCTGATATCCTCACTCCCACAGTGAAGTAAACTCCTAAACACAGCCTGCTCTACCCAGAGCAAGAGCACTAAGACTCATAATAAGTACAAAATAAAACGTATTGAATGAACAAACAAACAAATGAAATTTTTTAAGTTGAGAGCCCACACATTTTATCCAGTTCTGAGGCCCAGATTGTAGCCCCAACTCCCAGCTAAAAGCACTTTTAAGTCTGTGGTTCCTATATTCGAAAAGGGACATATGAACTTCAGTATATCCACAAATGCTCAATGCCATACCCTCCCAGGCTAATTTGCTCATAATCATCCAAGCCATTAGATGTTTCATTCATTCACTCATTATTCATTCATTCAGCAAATATCTATAAAAGTGCCCCTATGTTCCATGCATTGTTCTAGCAATGAGGATATTACAAAGATGAATCATTCATAGAGCAGACCTTCACAGTAATTAGAGTCTCCTTGAAGGGAAAAAAAATACGCACAGTAATGGTCATTTAAGGTGAGTCATGCTGAGCGGCAGTAGTTTAAAGCAGTAGTGGATTATAGTCAGCTTTGAGAAGCAGGACAGTCTTCAGGAGAAAAGCATATGGCATTAAAATGAACTTAAAGACACAGAAGTAGACTCACAGACATAGAAAACAAATTTATGGTCACCAAAGGGGAAGTAAGGGAGAGTGATAAGTTAGGAGTATGGGATTAACAGATAAATACTACTGTATATAAAATAAAAAACAAAGACTTATAGTATAGCACTGTATAGCACAGAGAACTATACTCAATTTTTTGTAATAATCTATAATGGAAGAGAATCTAAAAAGAACATAGATGTATTATACATAAATAATATATATATAACTAAATAACTTTGCATACAGCTGAAACTAACATAACACTGTAAATCAACTATACTTCAATTAAAAAAAAAAAGAAAACCACATTACTTGCATAAGGACATTCAAGACTTAAAAATAAAATTTGACCTTGAAGGATATGGGTGTGTGGACCTTTTAGGCAGAAGGAGTTCCTGGGCAAAGAATTCCACATCATACCAACAGCGTAAATCATATCATGTGACAAATCACATGTCAGGGCCAAACAGCGTGTGAAGCCCTGGAATGACAGCCCAGGTCTGCTGCACGATGGTCACTTGGATAAAGCAGCTAGCCTCTCTATTGTCCTTATCATTTCTAAACTGTGACTATTACTGTGAGATGAACAAGCAATAGTAATAAAATTTATTTAGCACTTGCAAAATGCCAAGCACTATTTTAAGCCCTTTGTATGTACTGGCTCCTTTAATCTCCACAAAAACACATTTCTCAAATGAAGCAATTTGACCAAGGTCAAAAAGAAATGAGGATTGAGCCTAGGTTTTCCTAATTCTTGCTGGCTACAGACCCAAGTCAAACCCTAATCATTAATATCATCTCCATTTCACCAGTAAAGAAACTGAGCAAAGTTGAGAAACTGGCTGGCTTAAAGTCACACACAGCTGATAAAGGACAGAGCTGAGGTTCAAACTCAAGCCTGTCTGTACTCTTGGAGTCCATGCATGCTCTTATAACACCAAACCAGTAGCAAAGGAGTATAAGATAACTCATCATATGCCAGGCACTGTTCTAATCATTCACACAGATTAACTAATTTATTCCTTACAATGACCCTGGGAGGCATGTATCAGTGAGAAAAGTGAACTAGAAAGGCATCAGGTAATTTATGGAGGTCCACATAGCTTCGAATTGGTGCATCTGAAAACTGGACTCAAGCTGTCAAGCTTCTGAGTCTGGGTACATCCTCTATAAAAAGGGAGGGCTAGGGAATTTTCTGGTGGTTCAGTGGCTAAGACTCCATGCTCCCAAAGCAGGAGACCCGGGTTCAATCTCTGGTCGAGGAACTAGGTCCCAGATGCCACAACTAAGATCAAAGATCCAGTGTGCAGCACCTAATACCTGGTGTTGCCAAATAAATGTGTTTTTTTTTAAGTGGAGGAGGAAATGAAGGCATTCTGGAAGTTCAGAAACCCTTTCCCCTCACTCAGAAGACACTTTAAATGATCTAACTTCCAAGGTTAGCACGCCTAAAATACAAAGTGCACTCTTGGGTATCACTCCTTTTCTGAATTGGATCATTCATATTTTCATTGCATGAACTGCGTAGGAATTAGGGAAGGATTTCATCAAAGGAATGATGTGGAATTTTCCCTACATTCAAATTGATTTTGTCTATATGTACCCTTACAGAACACAGTTTAAATGTTTAAAATAGGAGCATGCACCCAAGCGTATAATTGTGTTTGTGCACAAACACTATGTGGGAAGAAGTGGAGGTAGGTGTTAAAAATATGATAACTGAGTTAAAAGATATAACTCAAAATTAGAAAAGATTAAAGTTTCCAAAGCCTAAATGAGAGGAGTCCTATGGAGCCTTTTTATTTCTACCATTTTGTGTTCTGTAACCTTCTTTTTAATGGTAGCTATCATCTCAACTGTGATGGGCATTTTCTTAAGCTAGACATGATCATTAGCTCTTAGAATTACAAAATGCCAATAATTGTCTGATAATCTGTCTCAGTTAAGCTATTTCCTGCTGCTCTCTTTCCCTTGTTGTTATTCAGAGTGTGAAAAACACTTAGCAGGTGGACTTTCTGTTGAAAACTGAAGGAAAGATGTATTTCTGCTAATAGCTTTGTGCAAGGGTTGGTTAAGAAATAAGAGCTAGTGTTAAACAACAAGATAAATGTGCAATTAAGGACAACTGTGTAGGAATTAAAGAGCAGGAAAATATTACAGTGAGTCTAAGCTAATAGCATGAAAATAAAAACTTTCTACTGTAGAGGCAATCTCTTGCTTCCTTGTTTTATGTCTTGTGTTTTTTCAATTAGTTGTACATCATAAAGAAGGACATGGGAACCCACTCCAATATTCTTGCCTGGAAAATCCCATGGGTAGAGGAGCCTGGTAGGCTGCAGTCCATGGAGTCGCGCAGAGTAGAACACGACTGACTTCACTTTCACTTTTACTTTCATGCATTGGAGAAGGAAATGGCAACCCACTCCAGTGTTCTTGCCTGGAGAATCCCAGGGACGGGGGAGCCTGGTGGGCTGCCATCTCTGGGATCGCACAGAGTCGGACACGACTGAACCAACTTTGCAGCAGCAGCAGCAGCAGCAGCAGCAGAGGAACTTTCACACACACACGCTCGGGCTGGGAGGATGATAGCCTGGAGCTCCTTCTGAACCATCTGCCCAGTACCTGAGCAGAGCTTGCTGAGAATAATACCAGCATGGAGCAAATCAGAGGCAAGAGACAGAGCAAGACCATATCCTGCTGAAATCGTCTGAACCCTGGCCATACTTGGGGCAAAATGCTGAACTCATTAGCTATAAAAACAGATAAACTCTTTAGGGGCAAGTCCTCTGCCACTTGCCAAACAAGTTATACAATGTCCGTCAATCCCTTTGATCATTATAGAAACTCACATATCAAAACTGTTGACCGTAAGGTGGAGGAAAATTTTCATAGCTGGTGGTGGTGTTTCTACAACTAGTTCATCTGTGCATCATGGGAGAGGAAGGATCAGAACCTCAGAAAAAGGAGAGGCTCGTGGAAATGAATTGCCAGGACCTCCACTTACACACATACACAAATCAAGTAATGAAATAAAAATGATACATCAAGAAAATGGGTAGGATCCCCAGAATAAATAACTCTTTCTGTTCCCATCATAAGGCAAGGGTGGCTATCCCTGGACAGGAGTGACCTACACAATGAGACAAAGATAAATGTGACTAAGAAAATCATTCTCCATTTTAGCAAAAGAGAGAATTTAAGAATGACGCGTACACACACACTTATATGTATTTATATTCAACTGTTCTATTCTTCAAAGGACCTGAGTTTAAAATTAACCATAATTTTAATTGTTGGGTCTTTTAACTTTGCAACTCATTACATTTTAGCTCTAATAGCAGAGTTGTGTCAAAGGAAGACCAATGTCAAAAGCTGAAATTTCTGAGGTCTAGTCTCAGCCCTGTTCGTTACTGCTGTGTGGTATTGGGAAAGTTCATTGACCTCTTTGACCTTGAAGGAGTCCCCAGGTTTGGCCCAAACATAATGATGATTCCTTCCCAAAAGTCAACACACACTCATCACCTTTGGAGACTAGTCTCCCTTTTGCCCTGCCTGAGTCCAACCAGTTACCTCCAAGCTGGCTGTTCCACCTGCACCTGTCCCAATCTTGGCTATCGGGACATCTGTTTCAGCATCTATTTCAAGATTTACCTACCCTGGAAAGTCCTCTTTACTGTTATAGTGTACATATCTCTTCCTTCTGAGTTTTCATATCATAGAGTATCGAGGAGGATGTCTACAATTTCATCTCATTGAATCCCATCTGCCTCCCATCAGTCTTTCATTTCTGTACACTCAGATGCCTGCAGGAGTGGGGCTGGCTGACATTCATATAAATGCTTGAGTAGTATGGGGGTGTAAGAAAATGGGGTGAAGTATGTAACTGAAAGTAACACTTGCCTAGTTAGCATGATTTCTAAAATATTACACATACATAATAGCCAAACCAAATGCACACGCAACCATGTCAGACTAATGGACCACCACTGTGGACTCTGCCTCATATCATCTCAGCCATGGCATGGTCAAGAATTCTAACTGAAAATTGACATATGATACGCACTATTTCCTAGTCCATGTTATTTCACCTGCATTAGAAATCCTTTGGGCTTCCTGGTAGCTCAGATGGTAAAGAATCTGCCTGCAATGCAGGAGACTTGGGTTCAATCCCTGGGTCTGGAAGATGCCCTGGAGAAGGAAATGGTATCAACTCCAGTATTCTTGCCTAGGAAATCCATGAACAGAGAAGACTGGTGGGCTACCGTCCATGGGATTACAGAGTTGGACAAGACAGAGTGACTAACACTTTCACTTCACTTTCAGAAATCATTTAAGAATCAATTAATACCAGAGTCTTTGCTGATTTGGAAGCACTCAATCATCTCCAATCTCTTGTATTGTTTCATAATTATTTTAAATGCATGCTTGGTCTTTTTCCTCAGATATAAGCTCCTTGAGATCAGGATTCAAGTCATTGTATGGCATACAAGGTTAAATGATAGGCTGCTTTTCTTCACTTGACTCATGTACTCTGTACCCTGACCATGAGAATATCTCATTTGAAGAGACTTTCTTTGGAGGCCTATTTTAAAAAAATGAAAAATGAAGTAGTGAAGCAATTAAATCCAAATTGCTCACCCACAAGATGTGGGAGAAGCTCTCTCATTTCACCCAGAAATGTTGATTGTGGTATGAATTTTTTGTTTTGGTATCTCTGCAAAGTGAAAATTCCTCAAGCATTCATCACCCAGCAATTACACATAAATGTCGCAATTAAGTTTCTCTTTCCCAAGCTGGTGTCAGAGGAAAAAAAATAAACCACATTAAATCCACTTAGGCAAGGCAGGTTAAAAAAAAAAAAAAAAAACACTTTAATGGGCCAAAATTATATCAGTGATTCTCAGCTTCTGTTAGAGAGGAGAGGAACCATGATCATGGCTATTAGACTGGTGGCCTTAACATTTCATGATCAAGGTGCTTTCCTCTACAATGTCAGCCAGCTTAGGGCCTGCTGTCTCTTGTTGCTATTGTCTAGTTGCTCAGGTGTATCTGACTCTTTTGCGACCCCATGGACTACAGCCCGCTAGGGCTCCGCTGTCTAGGCAAGAATACTGGAGTGGGTTGCCATTTCCTTCTCCAGGAGATCTTCCTAAGCCAGGGATCCAACCTGCTTACTCTCTCTTTTTCTTTTTAATTGAAGAATAGTTGCTTTACGATATTGTGTTGGTTTCTGCCATACATCAACATGAATCAGCCATATGTCCCCTCCTTCTTGAACCTCCCCCCTCCCACCTTATCCCACCTCTCTATGTTGTCACAGAGTCCCAGTTTGAGTTCCCTGGCTATCTATTTTACATATGGTAGTGTATATGTTCCCATGATACTCTCTCCATTCATCCCACTCTCTCCTTCCCCGCTCCTATATCCACAAGAGTGAGGCTCATTTAAGTCAAAGCAGCCACCCCATGCCAAGGATGCAGCATCCTCAGCAAGTGGCCAGTGAAGAGATCATGCTTACTCTGTTGCTAAAATGGAGTGAAGGAACTTTTAGGGTTTGTAAACTGCTTTAAAGAAAAAAAAAAACCTGTATTCATGCCCAGAATAGAGTTGATACTTTAGTATTGATCTGCAAATACATGTTGCATAAGTGAATTATCTCCTAACTTTCTTAGGATTTATATTTGGTAGTTCAGCAAAAAGAAGGAAAACAGAGATAAAGAATGTAGAAATTGATAATCAAATGACATTATTTTACTGTGGAATGGAAAGGAGACTTGTCATTGCTTTTTTTAAAAGTTGTATATAAAGGTATTTTTTTCAATGAGTTTTCTCAATAAGAATGAAAATTTCCCTAGAATATCTTATCTCTTATGTGTATGACCTCATTAAAATCAAGAAATTATGCTTGTGGAAAAAATATTGACATATTTGGCTACTTATGATAATAACAATAACGGTATTTACAGAGTACTTATGTTTAAAGAACTTTGCTTTCATTCTTATGATTAATCCCTCTAACAATCATTTGAAATAACTAATATTATCCTCTGTTTTACAGGTAAGAAAAATGAGATGCAGATTAATTATATTACCCACAGGATATAATTACTAAATAGTAGCATTGGGATATGAAACCCAAGGCAATCTAAGTTCAGAGATAGCAAATATAAACATTCTATTTTTTTCTTTTAAAATCCCACCTTTACTGCATCAGCTGGTGTTCCAGTGACTTGCTTTCTCCAGACACGTGTTCTTAAAGAGGCAACTACCTTAAATTCGCAAACTGGCATCTCCAGGTCTCTCTTCCAGGGGGCAAAATTCTTCTGTCAGATATCACTTATTAGCAGAGCAATTTGGTCAACTATGTTTTGGAAACTTGGACATAAGCCCAGTCAAGCCGGTTGCTCTGCTGCAGAACCACTCAGAGCTTTCAATATGCCACAGTACAAGGAACTCTCCTCTGCTCTGTCATGACTAAACTGGGAAGGAAATCTAAGAGCGGATACATGTATATGTATGACTGACTCACTTTGCTGTACAGTAGAAACTGGTATGAATTGTAAAGCAACTGTACTCCAATAAAAATTAATTCACAAAACTACAGACTCCTCAGTAGTGCCTACCAGACATGTCAAGACCCGGCTTCTTAGGACCTTCCGAAACCCCAGCCACTGCACTCAGCTGCCACTCCCACACCCTAATCACACTCCCCCATCTCCAGCACTTCTTTCTCACCAGCCCATCGCTTCACTCCCTTGGAGTGTTAGCTCTCCTCACACTCTCCCAGCTCTGTGCACTAACGACTCCTCCCTGGAATCTTTCTGGTCTCAGCTGAAATCTCAGTTCCTTTAGAAAGCCTTTCCCTGTCGGAAGCCCATGTGGGTCACTCTGGTTGCCCTCTTGTTATTTCTTTTATTTCATTCACACATATTGTTCATTTATTTACATGCTTGATTACGGACTATTGACAGTTTTCTGAATAAAATGTCCATGAGGAGCTAAGGTCCAGAAGGACAAGGACTCCATCTTACATGGTGCTGGATCCTTACAACTTAGGACAATGCCTGACACATACAGATGCCCAGTAAATGCATATCAAGAGAATGAATAAAATCTCTAGGAGGCAGACCCAATCTATTCCTTTCCTAAACAAATCTGACCATGATCATCCCCTTATTTTGTGTATTAATTGAATTATAGTTGATTTACAATGCTGTGATAGTTTCACCTGTATAGCAAAGTGATTTATATATGGGTGTGTGTGTATACACATATATACACACATATGTATATACATTCTTTTTCAGATTCTTTTCCATTATGGATTATTAAAAGATACTGAATATATTTCCCTGTGCTATATAGTAAAAACTTGCTGTTTATCTATTTTATATACAATGGTGTGTAGTTGCTAATCCCAAGATCCTAATTTAATCCTCCCCCTTTTCACCTTTGGTAACCATAAATTTGTTTTCTAGGTCTGTGAGACTATTTCTGTTTTGTAATTAATTTCATTTATATCATTTTTTTTTAGAGTCCACTTGTAAGTTGTATCACCTTGTATTGTTTTTCTCTGTCATCTTACTTCATTTAGTGTGACAATCTCTGGGTCCTATGTTGTTGCACATGGCATTATCTCACTCTTTTTCATTGACTATATGTACCATATCTTCTTTATTCATTCATCCGTTAGTGGACACTTAGGTTGCTTCCATGTTTTGGCTATTATAAATAGTGCTGCAATGAACATTGGGGTTCATATATCCTTTCAAATTAGACTTTTCTCTGGATATACATCCAGGGTTGGGGTTGTTGGATTGCATGGCAACTCTATTTTTAGTTTTCTAAGGAACTTCCATATAGGTCTCCACAGTGGCTGTAGCACTTTACATTCCTACCAAAGGTTCCCTTTCCTCCACATTCTCTCCAGCATTTATTATTTGTAGACTTTTTGATGGTGGCGACTCTGACTGGTGTGAGGTGCTACCTCTTTGTAGTTTTGATTTGCATTTTTCTAATAATTAACAACGTTGAGCATCTTTTCATGTGCAGTTGGTCATCTGTATGTCTTCTTTGGAAAAATGTCTATTTAGATCTTCTGCCCATTTTCCTACTTTTTTTTTTAATTGAGCTGTATGAGCTGTTTGTATATTTTGGAAATGAAGCCATTATTGGTAGCATCATTTGCAAACATTTTCTCCCATTCTGTAAGCTGTCTTTTCATTCTGTTTATGGTTTCCTTTGTTGTGCGAAAACTTATAAGTATGGTTAGGTCCCACTTATTTATCTTTGCTTTTATTCCTTAGCATTGGGAGACTCACCTAAGAAAACAATGATAAGATTTATGTCAGAAAATGTTTTGCCTATGTTCTCTTCTAAGAGATTTATTGTTTCATGCCTTCTATTTGAGTCTTTAAGCCATTTTTAATTTATTTCTGTGTATGGTGTGAAGATGTGTGCTAACTTCACTGATTAACACGTGGCTGTCCAGCTTTCTCAGGACCACTTGCTAAAGAGACGGTTTTTTCCCTATTGTATGTTCTTGCCTCCTTGGACTCTATTCTATTCCATTATTCTATAGATCTGTTTTTGTCCCCCAAAGCATGCTCTTTTGATTACCGTAGCTGTGTATTATTGTCTAAAGTCTGAGAGCATTATGTCTCTAGCTTTGTTCTTTTTCTCCAGGATTGTTTGGCAATTCCAGATCTTTTGCTGTTCCATGTAAATTTTAGGATTATTTGTTCTAGTTATGTGAAAAATGTCATGGATAATTTGAGAGGGATCACATTAAATCTTTAGATTGCTTTGGAGAGTATGGTCATTCTAACAGTGCTGTATCTCTGATGGTCAGCTTTGGTTTAAGGACTCCGTATTAGTTTTGCCAAACTTTCTTGGAATCAAAATGCCACCTAAGAATCTTCCACTCAACCAAGCTTCCTCGCTTTCTTCCTTCATTCCTTCTCTTACCCTAGTTCATAAGGGACAGTCCTACATTGCACTGTGATAGCTCTTGAGCTTTCTTAGCCTTCTTTCACTCCATTCTCATTTTCCTCCATAGGTATTTTCCCGAATTAATTTCTTACAAATCTAACCTATTGTATTCATTTCCTAGGACTGACTTCACAAGGGTGAAAACTGGAGTGGCTTAGACAATGTAACTTAGTTTCCCACACTTCCAGAAGCTCGGAATCCCAGATCAAAGTTGCAGCAGGGTATTTTATTTCTGAAAGCTGTGAGGGAAAACCTGTTCCAAGCTTCTCTCCTAGCATGTTGTAGCCTTAGGTATTCCCTGAATTGTCTTCTTCCTATATCTTTACATCAGCTTTCTTTTGAACATGTCTTTCTTTGTGTCCAAATTTTCTTTTTATTATGACACACTCATATTGGATTAGAGTTCATCCTAATGACCTTATCTTAACTAGATCATCCTACTTCCAAAAAGATCCCATTCAAAGGTACTGAGGGGTGTAGGAATTTAACATCATTTTATTAATTTTTATTGGAGTATAGTTGCTTTACAATGTTGTGTTAGTTTCTACTATACACCAAAGTGAATGAGCTATGCTTATACCTATATCCCCTCATTTTTTTACTTTCTTCCCTTTTAGGTTACTTCAGAGCATTGAGTAGGCTTCCCTGTGCTATACAGTAGGATGTCATTAGTTATCTATTTTATGCTGGGTATCAATAGCACATATATCTTTTGCGGGGACACAATTCAGTCCACAAAACCCATTTTAGTGTGTTCTTATGGGAGAACCTGAGCTAATTCAACAAGAGAATTCAGAAATTTCAGTAAGTCTATTTATACTTAAAACATGCATCAATTCTAGAATTACCATTTGTCCTAGCTGTATTTTTGAAAATGGAAAATCCTGTATTCTTTAAGCTATAAAAAGTGCTAGACATATTTAATCTTTAAATTAATCTAATGGAACATAATTATACTAATTAGATGCATTTAAAATTTTTATCAGAAATACCTCACAATATTAATTTTAAAGTACAGCTATTTTAAGATAGGCCAGAGAGAAGATAATTTAGTTTTTCCTTTATTTTGAATCATAGTGAGATTTTACTTGGTCTAGCTCTGCTTTTCACAAACTGTGTTCCATGGAACACAATCTTTCTGTGAGATATAATAGCTATTGAAAAGTAAAGGGGTAGGTGGAGATCAAGATAGCAGAATAGAAGGATGTGAAACTCCTTTCTCTCAAAAACACATCTATACGTGGAACTATTCTCATAGAATACCTACTGAACGCTGGCAAAAATTTCATACAATCAAATGTGCAAGAATGATCACCATATAACTGGGTAGAACAAAAGGGAAAATAATGGAATTGGGATGGGACATACACCTCTGGGAAGGAGCTGTAAAGAGGAAAGGTTTCTTCACTGGCTGGGAGATAAGCCAGGACAGAAAGGAAGTATCAGAGGCTCAGAAGAGAGTGCACCAGCTAGCTTGCAGCAGGGGAAGACACAGAGAGACCTGAACAGAGGGTTCTGGCCACCTCGCTGGCTCCCCAGCTGGAGATGCTTGCCTGCTGGTGTGCAGAGCTGCTTGGGGCTAAGCTCAAGCTTCAGTGCACAGACCTGGGGAAAGGCCTCAGCCTGGCTATGCAAAGACAGTCCCAAGGGGCTTGAAATGCAGTCCCAAGGCTGCAACTGAAGATGTGTTTGTCTGTCCCATGCTGCCTAGCCTTTAAAAAATTACTAGTAATGGAACTATTTTTTCCCCTAGAGAACATTGGCATTGAACAACTTCCCATCCCTGGGATAACCATAAATCCTAAGAATAGACAATGTAAAAATTTCACTCCTTTGCCACCATCAGGCATGGTGATGTTTCCTTAGTTGGTCTAATTGTCATTCTGTCTACCTAAGTTTCCAGGGAAGAGGCTCTCCTTCTGCAAGGGTTATGAACTGTGGTCTATGAAGTCCTAAATATTTCTGTATCAACTGGGTTCTTTTCAGTTCAGTTCAGTTGCTCAGTTGTGTCCAACTCTTTGAGACCCCATAACTGCAGCATGCCAGGCCTCCATGTCCATCACCAACTCCCGGAGTCCACCCAAACCCATGTCCATTGAGTCAGTGATGCCATTCAACCATCTCATCCTCTGTAGTCCCCTCCTCCTCCTGCCCTCAATCTTTCCCAGTATCAGGGTCTTTTCAAATGAATCAGCTATTTGCATCAGGTGTCCAAAGTATTGGAGTTTCAGCTTCAACATCAGTCCTTCCAGTGAACACCCAGGACTGATATGCTTTAGGATGGACTGGCTGGGTCTTCTTGCAGTCCAAGGGACTCTCAAGAGTCTTCTCCAACACCACAGTTCAAAAGCATCAATTCTTTGGTGCTCAGCTTTCTTTATAGTCCAACTCTCACATCTATACACGACCAGTGGAAAAACCGTAGCCTTGACTAGACAGACTTTTGTTGACAAAGTAATGTCTCTGCTTTTTAATATGCTGTCTAGGTTGGTCATAACTTTCTTTCCAAGGAGTAAGCGTCTTTTAATTTCATGGCTGCAGTCACCACCTGCAGTGATTTTGGAGCCCAGAAAAATAAAATCAGCCACTGTTTCCACTGTTTCCCCATCTATTTGCCGTGAAGTGATGGGACTGGATTCTTTTGGCCCCCACTTAGTCAGCTTGTGCCACTCTCTCCCTTATCCATGAACCTCCAGCCAAACAGGTTTTCTTTCAGCTTCTCAGATGCTTTAAGTCCTATCCTGATTGAGGACTTTACCCAGAACACCCTCTCCTTTTCCCCTGGCCACTCCTGCACTTGGCCAGCTCATCCTTCAAACTCTGGACAAGCTTAAACAAGCTCCTTAGAGATGCCTTGTACTATCCTTGAGGTCTCTAAAGCATTACTAAGTCAATATATCCAAATGCAAAGCTCTAAGAGCAGTCTCACCATCCATAGAATTACACAAACTGGAATCACCAGTCTCAGTCTGCTGGTGACAAATGTACCTATCCTCTAGGTAGAGCCATCTGAGAGCGGACGATGCAGAACTCTGGCTCCAGCTGTGACTGGGCTTGCTGGATATCAAGCCAGATATCTGCTTTCCTTCCTAAGCGACTGGGTTGGACAAAAAGTTCATTTGAGTTTTTCCATAAGTTTGAATTTTTTCCTGCTAGTTTGAGCAGGACTTCTATTATTATATCCAAAACAGTCCAAGCAATAAGTTTACTCTCATTATCATCATCATCAATATATTTGTTGTTGTTATCTATTTGGAAAAAGAAGCAAACCCATCTCTGTAGGATATGTGCATGTAAACTCATTAGCAAACAACAGAGTAGGCTTGATGACAAGTCAAAGTTTCATCCAGATAAATGAGTTTAGGAACTAGAACATCAGAGGTGAGCTTTCTCGCTCAGGTTTCACTGCCCTTAACCTTCAGCAGTGCTCATTTTTCACATTCACCAAAACCATTTCACTAAACTTTGAGTACTCCATTCATCCATCCACCTGGGTGTCACTGGGAGTGATTTAGAAAGATTACAAATCTCTGTGCCTTTACATTGTCCTTAGAACACAGACAAAATCTAGCCTGAGATCTCAGGGCAGCATGAATGCCATGAAAGAAAGTAGAAAGAGAGTAAAGTCGCTCAGTCGTGTCCGACTCTTTGTGACCCCATGGTCTGTAGCCTACCAGGCTCCTCCATCCATGGGATTCTCCAGGCAAGAATATTGGAGTGGGTTGCCATTTCCTTCTCCAGGGAATCTTCCCAACCCAGGGATCAAACCCACATTGCAGGCAGATGCTTTACCCTCTGAGCCACCAGGGAAGCCCATGACAAATGCCATGACCTTAAGTCTAATCTAGGGGGTGGGGAGTGGGGGCAGGGTATGTGTGAATGTGGTGTGGGAAAGTGTGACTGTGGCGTGGGAAAGGATGGGTGGAAATCATGACCTAGGGTAAGTCCATCAGCACATTCAGTCATCCTGCCATAGTGACTAATTCAGCAATGGGCATGTAACCTCAATTTGATCAACTTGAAAAACAAAGGGTATATATGCTTTGTTTAGGGAATGCTTAGACAAAGACTCTCTTTGCTGTATAAGTGTAAAACCCCAGGAACTTAACATGACCATTCTGGGGACCCAAGATGAATCAGATTTAGGATGCCACTGAACCTAAGAAAGTAAAAGCAAAATGGAGAAGAAATACCAACGCCTCTGTTATACTGTTGAGTTACTAGATCAAGCCTCACTTAAAGCCAGGTGGTAACTCCTGGACTTTTCAGTTGCTTGAATCAGTCTATCTCCTTTATAGTTTAAACCTGCGTCATAGCACTTTCTATAACTTGCAACTAAAGCATCTTGAGATTTGTTTTTATATACATGCTTTTTTTTGCAAGAAGAGTCAAATTTTCTATCATTCTCAGGATATCTGTGACCCCTAAGAATGTTTTAAAACCCTGAACTAAAGAATTTCTAAGATTTTTTTGCAACATTAGCATCCTGTGCTCTTCAAGTTGATTTTGTTTTTAAATTCCAAGTTTAGCTGATAATGCATAAAACTAGGCAATATAAAAACATGTTTTCAAATAAAAGTGGACTTCCCTATTAAAAAAGAAAAATGCTTATTAGAAAAATGTTTGAAAATGTGAAAAAAAATCACAGAGAAAGCCACTATTAATATGTGGAGGGTTATTTTTATATGAAATGTTATGGAAGTTTTAATGTGGGAAAGCTCATACTACATGTACATATTTTTTCGTCTTTTTTCATTTGATATTATAGCATAAGCACTTCTCTAGATTATTAGAAACCTTTTGTAAACATTTTTAATGGCTGCATAACTTCCTACTGAGCACTATAATTTCCTTAATGTGAGAAAAACTGAGTTGTTGTTTTTGTGATCATATTTCCCATTTTTGAAAATGAATTATTGCCTGAGAGTAAACAAAGGAACTACCGTAGTGGAAGTGTCCATTGCTACGGCAGGTTAAGTCATGGGAGAGCTTGGAGAAGCAGGTAGGGACACACCAGGATGCTCCAGAGCCCTTCTGTCCTCTCCGGGTTTCATCTTTACCTTCTTGTACAATACGATCCTCTTGTTCTGAGGCCACGCTGAAGCTTAAGATCACTGGTCACCTTCAAGGTACATGTTCAATCACCTGGAGAGACTGACTCTCAATAAATCCTGGCTTCAACTAGCTTGAGTCAGGTGCTCACCCTGAGCCCATTCAACTCTGCCAGGGCAGAGAGTGGAGGGTACTTGTCACACAGTACTAAATGCTGGATAGGCATTCACCACCCTGAATCTGAACCTCATCCATAGTGATCAGAAGAATAGGCAGTGCCCAAGATGGGAAAAAAAAAACCAGAAGACTGGGCTTATTTACTCATGCTCTTTGAAAATACCCTCAAACTGTTCATTGTAACAAAACAGATTACAAATATAACACCATCCTCCTTATACGCTCAACCCTCAATTTCTCCACTATTCTTTGCACTAAATACCAACCTCTAGAGATGATTTCCCCAACAACTATGAGTTTTCCTGCTGAGCTCCATGGAGTGCTTGGATTACAACTTATATTTTTCATTACATGGCTTTTCTTGCTCATTTTCTGCTCAATTTCTTCAAGACCAGAGCTAGCTGAGGCTAGTTTATGCTAATTTGCAAGGCTATGTGGGCTTTCTTATTGTTTATAATACAAAACACTTCTCTTCAGAATCTGTCCTGACAAACAGCTAAAAGTTAGCTTATTCTGCATACTGGATTCCTTAGGCTTTTGATGTCTCCTGCCTGCCCCTGGCTACCCCATGGGTTGGGGGAGGCGGGGCTGCAGAAGGCAGTACAGGGAGAATAGGTGAGAGAAAAGAACAGAGGATTAAGGAACTCCTCTGGGCTCCACTGTGTACCTTGTAAGCATTCAGTGAGAACTCTCTGAAGCTTACACTCTTTTGAAGGGCACAGTTAATAAAGGTGTATCTCTAAGGAGACAGAAAAAAAGCTGGTATAGCCTGTTGCTTCAGTAGCTACACACATCTCACATTTCTTAGCTGTTCACAGTCTGAATGGCATTGACTGAAGAGCTTTCCTTCCTGCAACAGTCTTCCTCCTCATCAAAAAAATCAACTAGAAACTCTATTAGATGCTGTAAGTGACGCAAACAGATAAGGCAGTGCAAATCCTAAAGAAGTCTTCCAGTCTAATGAGTGAGCAAAAGGTTACAAGGAGGTACAAAGTAGAATCTGAACTTGGACAAAGGAGCTATTCATTCTGAGTATGAGATTAGAAAGGTTTCTGGAGAAAATAAATTCACTCTAAGTCCTTAAAATTGGTATGATCTGGGTGATGATAAAAGGAATGGGATAAGTGTAGAGATGATAGTCACATAAGAGGGTAACACAAACATGAAAGCTATAGTGGTAAAAGAAATGGGACTGTTCGTAGAGCACTGCACTCAGGCATTTGAGCTTTGTCTTGCAGGTGATGAGAAAGTCATAGAAGGTTTTCCAGGTAGGAGAAAAATGGGGTCTTACTTTCACTGAAAACAAAATCACTCTGGAGGTAGTTGAAATGATTGACTGAGAGAATGAAGAAGGATTCTACACAGAGAAAGCAGAGAGGTTGTGTTTATGTCTAGGCAAGAATGCCTAGGATAAGAATTTTGGCAGTAACAAAAGAAACAATAGAAGAAAACTACAATCTAAGATTTGCACTTACAACACACACTTGAAATTGCTTTCTTCTTTGAGCTCAAAGAAAGGAGGGATTCATGTGGGGTAGATTGTCAGGGGGAAAAAAAGGAGATTGTTAAGGAGAAATAAAAGTACAATTTATTAAAACTATATGATGAGGCAGCACTTTATTAAGTATTTCTATGCTTCTCTAATTTGGTTTAATCTGAATGATGTACAAAATCTGAATATTTAATGACAAGAGAGGAAGGAAGGAATGTTTCAAACACTATAAACAGTGGCCCTGAGGCCTGCTAAATAGTACTTGCTGGGAAAACTTAGCGAGTCAGCTAATTGCCTTTAGTGAGATCTAAAATCAGATGGATATAACAGAACTGCAAGACAGACAAGCTTCTTGAACATCACATAGGGAAAGTTAGATGTGGGCTAAACATAGTGACAATCTAACTCTTTTAGGATTTCAGACTTTCTCGGAACTTAAAGTCATGTAACTAATCTGGCAGAGACCCTGCTTATCAGCTAGGGATATGGTGCAGAACGAGAGAGGTAAGACGGGAATAGAGCTGTGGTTCTGAACAAGGATTTGTTCAACAAGAGTCGGACACAACTGGGCAACTGAACAACAATAATACTCCTTGGAATAATCATTGAATAAAGAGGATGGGAAATAATAGCTAAAATAATAGCTAAATGTGCCCCCTCTTTATTTCCTCAAAGTTCATACTTGTAAGACAACTTCATATAGCTTCTCAAAAGCAATGCTCTCTTGAGTGTGGAGAAAAGGCTACCCTCTGTCTTCTATACCACTGGTGGAAATGTAAATCTGTGCAGCCACTGCGGAAAACTGTACAATCATTCCTTAAAAGCTAAAAGAGGAATGGATAAAGCTGTGGCACACCTATCCAGTGAAATACTCCCCAACCATAAAAAAGAATGAAACAATGCCATTTGCACCATCATGAATGGACAAACAGACCAATATTATTATATCTCTTATAGTAGAACTTAAAATATGATACAAATGAACTTATTTACAAAACAGAAATAGATAAACAGAGACAGAAAATAGACTTATGGTTACTAAAGGGGAAAGAGTAGGGAGGAATATATTAGGAGTTTGGGATTAGGAGATACAAACTGCTATATATAAAATAGGTAAGTAACAAGGTTCTACTGTATAGCACAGGTATTCAGTATCATATAATAAACCGTGATGGAAAATAATATGAAAAAGATTCTATATCTGCTGCTGCTAAGTCATTTCGGTCGTGTCCGACTCTGTGCAACCCCATAGACAGCAGCCCACTATCCTCCCCCTTCCCTGGGATTCTCCAGGCAAGAACACTAGAGTGGGTTGCCATTTTCCTCTCCAGATTATATATCTGTATCTATCTATATTGATAAATAACTGAAATACTTTTCTGTACAACTAACAGAGCACTGTTAAACTGACTATACTTCAATTTTTTAAAAAGCCACACTTTCCTGTTATGGTTGCCAATCCAATAACATTTCTCTTCTTCCTCCTCTGGTGCCTTATTTCAGGCTGCTTTAACAAAAATGGCAGAGACTGGGTGACTTAACCAACAAACATTTATTTCTCAGAGTTATGGAGGCTGGGAAGTTCAAGATCAAGGTACTAGCAGATATACTGTCTACTAAGGACCCACTTCCTGCCTTTAAACAGCTGCTTCTTCACTGTGACTTTATAAGAGAGGGGTCTTTTGTGTCCCTTCTTACAAGAGCACTAATCCCATTCATGTGGGATCCACTGTCTTCACCTAATTACCTTTCAAGGGTCTCACCTCCAAATACCACCACACTGGGGATTAGGCTTCAACATATGAATTCTGGAATAACACAAAATTCAGTCCATAGCACCCATTCACCCTAATCATCATTCCAGTAACAGGGAACATCCCCCAGTAAACTGCTCTCCCTGAAGCCTTTGTCTCAGGCCTTGATTTAGGGAACTTGAGCTAAAACACAAAGTTCAATGTTAGTTGCGGTGTTCAGTCACTCAGTTGTGTCCAACCGTTTGTGACCCCATGGACTGCAGCACGACAGGCTTCCTTGTCCTTCACTATCTCCCAGAGTTTGCTCAAACTGATGTCCACTGAGTCAGTGATGCCATCCAAACATCTCGTCCTCTGTGGCCTCCTCTCCTCCGGCCCTCAATCTTTCCCAGCATCAGGGTCTTTACCAATGAGTCAGCCGTTAGCATTATTTGGCCAAACTGCAGTGTTGGTAACAGATAGATAACATTTCAAATGGGAAGGAAGGCAGATGGTACTCAGGACAGGACTGTATGTCTACAATGTCCCCTTTTTGGCAAAAGAATACCTGGGAATAACTAGTTCCCTTGGTATTTTATCATACAAACTCTTGTGAATTTTAATTAAAGGATGTTAGAAATGTCCTAAGAACAACTTGTTCCGTGACTCATTGCCAAAAGTAGTTGAAACAGAGCTGTAAATTTAAAATATCACAGGAGTTAGCACTGAAGTTTATTTTCTATTTGTTTTAATAGTCAAGTCAAAATATTCAAGAAACTTTCAACTGAATACAACTGTCAAAATTTTCAGAACTTTCTCAAGATATGTCCAAAAA
The DNA here is from genome assembly GCA_917880005.1 of Nanger dama. Taxonomy (NCBI): domain Eukaryota; kingdom Metazoa; phylum Chordata; class Mammalia; order Artiodactyla; family Bovidae; genus Nanger; species Nanger dama. The sequence goes on from CAKJTW010000008.1 coordinate 39,298,130, forward strand.
TTCAAATTATCTCATTATTTAAGACAGTGTTTTATATTTTAAGTGGGCTTAAATTTTATAGTCTGGTTCTACCTTCCTTGATAATTTTGATAAGTGAAATCGATGTTTTTTCCATTTCAGGATCCCAAAGGTAAGATTCAGGATGATTTCTAAAGGTTCTTAGTCAGGAAAACGTGTCTCTGTGCTATCAGCCAGTGTATGCTAAGCCACTTCAGTTGTGTCCGACTCTATGAGACCCTATGGACTGTAACCCACCAAGCTTCTCTGTCCATGAGATTCTCCAGGAAAGAATACTGGAGTGGGTTACTCTGCCCTTCTCCAGTGGATCTTCCCAACTGAGGGATCAAACTCACGACTCTTACACGTCTCCTGCATTGGCAAGTGGATTCTTTAGCACTAGCGCCACCTGGGAAGCCATATCAGACAGCAGGTGAAGATAGTTCTGGTCAAGCACTTGTTCTCTGGATGAACTTGGCCAAGTTCCTTTCCCTTTATGTTCCTTATACAGCTTCCACATCTATAAAATAAAGGACTTTAACCATATCCTTAGGAGGAAACTTACACATTTTGTAATTCAACCCTAGGGTGTGAATTCCTTAATTAGACATACCAGAAAAGTTTCCCCTTCAGCATGAATATCCCCCAGAGATCCCTATCACATACTTTCCAAAATAGCCCATTCAGTGTTTTGGAGAATACTAGTCTGTTCCTCGGAGAAGGTAATGGCACCCCACTCCAGTACTCTTGCCTGGAAAATCCCATGGACAGAGGAGCCTGGTAGGCTGCAGTCATGGGGTTGCTGAGGGTCGGACACGACTGAGCAACTTCTTTCACTTTTCACTTTCATGCATTGGAGAAGGAAATGGCAACCCACTCCAGTGTTCTTGCCTGGAGAATCCCAGGGACAGGGAAGCCTGATGGGCTGCCGTTTATGGGGTCGCACAGAGTCGGACACGACTGAAGTGACTTAGCAGCAGCAGCAGCAGGAATCTGTTCCTGCTGGCCAAAGTGCCAATTTAAAATTCTCTTGAAAGGAGAAAAGACAGTTGCTTGTTTTGTGCTTGCTCACTTACTTGTTTAAATACCTGGCTTATAGCAGTGCTACTAGCACTATGGCCATGCTCAGTCATGTCTGACTCTTTACGAGCCCATGGACTGTAGCCTTCCAGGCTCCTCTGTCCATGGGATTTTTCAGGCCAGAATACTAGCGTGGGTTGCCATTTCCTGCTCCAGGGCATCTTCCCTACCCAGGGATCAGACCCATGTCTCCAGTGTCTCCTGCATTGGCAGATGGATTCTTTTACCACTGAGCTACCTGGGAAGCCCTTGCTCCAAATACAGTTCAATGTGGCAAAGAGGCTTCACAAGTCTAAGAGTTCCAAGTTCACCAACAGTACCGATGATTTTCTTGCTATCCTTTGTTTTATGTTCATTTCAATTAGCTCTGAAATTTCCTTCCCCAAAACCCTTGGATTCTGTGGCTTTAATTAAATCCCAATCTGCAACACCAAGACACGTTTTGTTTTGTTTTTCTCCCCAAATGCTACATGATTCCTCAGAGCACCAGAAGTGGCATGACCTGACTGGCAGCAGACACACACCACAGAAACCCACCTCTGCCCCTGTGTAAGCCTGATTGTACTCCTATCCAAGTACTAACCAGGCCCAACCCCGCTTAGCTTCTGAGATCAGACGAGATCGGGCGCATTCAGGGTGGTATGGCCACAGACAGCCTGATTCTACTTACTTCTCCAGCATTTAGTCTGTTTCGTGTCCAGCATCAATATAGCTGGGACTGAGTATCAGTTATTTCAATCCCACAGTCTTAGCCTCAGGGTAATGCTTCAAAAACTCTTCTCAGAAGCAAGTGCTTGGCCAGGAGTTCTGACCTGGCTCTCTCCTTGACTCCAGCCTGGAAAGATCTGGAGCCAGGCACTGGCTGGGTCCTCTGGTGTGAGTGCCGTCTGATTAAGCAACTGTAGGTGTGAGAGCCTGGCTGACATCCGGATCTTGCCTTCTGGCTGGGTTTCATTGACCGAATGTGGCCTTTTAGCTCACATCTGTCCTCCAGGCTGGACACATACTGGGTACTAGTATTTTGGCAGACTGTAAAAGCACCCCTATTACAGCTGTCTCTGTGTGGTCCTGCACATCCAACCCTCTTAATTAGCAGACTTGCCTTAAGCTCATTATTCAGAATCTTGCCCCAAAACCCAACAGTACAGTCATCCCCATAGAGATTTTGCACATTTCTCATTAGATTTACTTCTAGGGACTTGGTTTTATGCCTGCTCCTATAATGAAATCTAGTTTTTAAATTTCTTTTTCTGTTTATTTCTGATTTATGAAACTATAACTAGATTTCTACAGGAAAACCCTGCGATAAAAGGCTCAATAATAATGCAAATTTGGATATAAAGAAATTGGTATTGCATTCTCTGGCTGGCCTCCATTCTCATAGGTATGTGGCCTGAAGTTTGTATTTTTCTTGGGGTGGGAGGGACATAATTAGGAAGTGACTGCTTCAGCTTCCTGGCCATGTGGGATTTCCTTGGGTCAGTATATAGTCAACTGAGTACAAAGTAAGTTTCATCATTTTCATTTTGTGTGTCAGCACAGATGATCTAAAATATTTTGCTTTATATTAACCTCACCAAAAATGAACTCACGTTTCACTGAGTGAATTTTGGATCACACATAACATTATGGTGGGATATTGAAGCATACTGATTTCATTCCCAACAATCTTGCTATATTTATTGCCTCTAATAGTTTTCTATAGATTCTTTAAAATTTTCTATGCTACCTATAAGTAATAAAATTTGGTTTTCTCCTTTCCTTATACTTTTTCACTCTTATATTACTTATATTTTTCTTTAAAGTCATACATTTACAATATATTATCAGTAGGCCAAAGATCATTTTTATTAAAAACAAAAAAGAGAAAAAGCATGTTCTATTTTTGAATAAGCCAACAATGATAGGTACCATAAAAAATTATATAATTAGTGTGCATTAAATGATGGCTTTGGAAAAATAAGACTTCAGGAAATACGCTTTTTATTTTTCCCTTAAATGAATACACTTAGCTTAATGTGTTTTGAGTATCCTAGTTCTCAGTACTGTGGTGACAAAGAGATATCAATACACAAAACTGGCTTTTGAGGTGAATAATGAAATTTGATCTATCTTTTTTCAGCTTTATTTAGATAAAATTACTTGACAAACAAAATGTTTGAAGTGTACATCATGATGATTTTGATATTTATACACTGTGAACGGGTTCCTCAATTTAGTTAATTACCCTATATATAACCCCACATATTTTTCTTTTTTTTTTTTAGTGAGGACATTTAAATTCTACCCTTAGCAGATTTCACTTATAAAGTAATGTTATCAGATACAGTCACCATATTACATATTACATCCTCAAACCTTTATCATCCTATAGCTCAGAGCTTATACCCTTTTAAAACCTCTCTCTATGTCCCCTCTTCTCAGTGCCCACCAATCACTTTTCCACCCTCCTTTTTCCATAAGTTTTTCTTTGTTTTTAAGATTCCATACTTCAGTGAGATCATACAGTATTTGTTTTTGTCTGGCTTACTGTACTTCGCATAATACTCTCAATCTGTTGTGAGTCACAGGGTTTTCTTCTTTCTCATAGCTGAATAAATTCCACTGTGTGTACACACACACACACACAGATTTAACAGTTGAACTACATTGTTTTGAACTACACAGGTGCATTTATATGCAAATATTTTTCAAGAGTAAATACTATAATACTATATGGTTCATAGTTGGTTGAATCTGTGGCTACAGAAGAGCAGCAGATGTGGAGGGCCCACTGAAAGTTACATGTGGATTAACACTCTCCATTGGTATCTACAAATATTTCTATCTATTTCTGTAGGTAGATATAGGTACAGATATAGATATAGAACATCATTTTATCCAGTCATCTGTTAGTGGACATTTAGGTTGTTTCCATACCTCAGCTTTGTCATATTGTGAATAATGTTGCAATGAACATGGGGTGCAGATATTGCTTCAATACCCTGTTTTCATTTTCTTTGAATATATAACCAGAAGTATGATAGCTGGATTATATCACAGTTCCATTACGTGTTTATAGTAGACACTCTCATAAGAGAATCCAATATCAAAGAGAACATTCCAATATTTCACCATTATATATAATGTTTTCTTTAAGTCTTTTATAGAAATACTTTATTAAATTAAGAATGCTCTTAATTTTTATTTGGTAAAAGTTTCATTATATATGGATGCTGAGCTTCTACTTAACACATTTTCCTGCATCTACTAAAGTTAATGGAGGATTAATCACTAATCTTTAACACAACTTAACATTCTTTGAATAAATACAACTTGGTTTTTACATAATATATAAATATATAATGATTTTAACCTTTTTATATAATGCTTGATTCAATTTGCTAATATGTTGCCTGGAATTTTTGCATTTATTGTCATAATCAAGATTGCTCTGTTTCTTACACTGTCATATGTTACCCTCACAAAATAAATTGGAGAATATATTTTCTTTTTCTGTTTTCTGGAAGAGTTGGCATAGAGCTACAATTATTTCTTATGGATCATGGATATCATTCACTAATGAAGCAATCAGGGTTTGCAGGTTTCTTTGAAGGAAAGTCATGAAAAAGTGGATTTAATTTTTTACTTGTTACAGGATTTTCAGGTTTTTATATCTTCATGTATTCATTTCACTAATTTGTAATTTCCTAGGAATTGATCCATTTATTATAAAATTTTAAGTTGTGGCATTAAATGTTTTGTAATACCTCTTTGTATTTTAAAAGTATCTGAAGACTCTGTAATGATGTCTTTTTAAGAAATTTTTATATTGGCTATTCATGTCCTCTCTCTTATCTTTTGGTCTGTTTTACCAGTAGTCATTTCTTATATGATTTTTTTCAAATAAGCAAATTTCAGGTTACCTATTTTCACTATTGTTTGTGTGTTTTCAACTTAACTAATAGCTATTTTTGTCCTCTATTTACTTTGAATTTTTCTATTTATTACACTCTTCATTTTAATCTGTTTTTCTCATTAGTTATAAAGAGATTAGTTAAAAATTTTTACATTATAGATTTGTTCATTTCTTCTTATAGTCTGTTCTTCATGGGGTTATTTGAGCTTCTTTGTTTCTTTAGATATTTTAAGGCCATATTCTTTAGAAAGATGAAGATATATCTTTCAGTTGACCAACTTCTTTTACATTATAAAGTTACTTTTTATATCTAATAATATTTTATGCCTTAAATTCTAGTCTTTCTGATATTAATTTGGCTACATAGCTTTCATTTGATTAATATTAACATAGTTAACCATTTCTGTCCATTTACTTTCAATTTTTTTCTGTATTCTTATGTTTCAGCTCTCTCCCTTAAAAACAATATAGAGTAGTATTTATTTTTAATTCTGTCTGAAAATTGGATATTTTATTAACTAGAATTTTCAGTTTACCTACATTTCTATTATTATGATATATTTAGGTTTGATCAACTGTTTCATCCTGTGCTATCTATTTATTGCACCTAGGAATAAATCTATCCAAAGAATTAATGAACTCTATTTGGAAAACTGTAAGACATTGATAAAAGAAATTGAAGATGATACAAACAAATGGGAAAATATGCTATGCTCATGAATTGGAAGAATTAATATTGTTATAATGAACATATTACCCAAGGCAATCTAGAAATTCAATGCAATTCCCATCAATGGCATTTTTCACAGAACTAGAAGAAATAATCCTAAAATTTGCATATAAAATTGAAAATTTGTAGTAAACCCTGAATAGTCAAAACAATCTTAAGAAAGAACAGCACACCTGGAGGTGTCAGTTTTGTCAATTTCAAATTATAGGCATATTTTGTTCTATTGCAATTCAGCTTACTGAAGTTCACAGATATTCATATATATATAATATATATATATATTGAAGGTTTGTGGCAACCCTGCATGAAGCAAGTCTATTTGTGCCATTTTCCCAACAGCATTTTTTCACTTAATGTCTCTGTCTCATTTTGGTAATTTTTACAAAATTTCAAACTTTTTCACTGTTGTTATATTTGTTATCATATTTTGTGGTCAATGATCCTTGGGTTACTACTACCACTCATTCAAAGTTTAAATGATGGTTAGCACTTTTAAACAATAATGTATTTTTAGGAAATAAAAGCTATTGTACACTTAATAGACTAGAGCATAGTATAAACATAACCTTTTGTTATAAACTTTTGGGAAACCAAAAAAATTGTGTGACTCTTTTTATCATAACATTTACTTTATTGTGGCGGTCTAGAACTGAACCCACACCATCTCTGAGAGATGTCTGTATACTATAAAATACAGTAATCAAAACAGCATGACACTGCCACACAGACAGTCTTAAGGTCAATGGAACAGAGATAAACCCATACCTATTAATCATTGACAAAGGAAGCAAGAATTCAAAGGGGAAAAGATATCCTCTTCAGTAAACAATGTTTGGGAAAAATGGACAGCTGCATGTAAAAGAATCCAACCAGACTGCCTTCTCATACCATAAACTGTTGCTCTGTCGTATCTGACTCTTTATGATCCCATGGACTGTAGCCCACCAGGCTCTTTTGTCTATGGAATTCTCCAGGCAAGAATACGGAGTGGGTGGCCATTTCCTTCTCAAGGGGATCTTCCTCACCCAGGGAATGAAACCAGGTCTCCTGCATTGCAGGCAGATTCTTTACCATCTGAGCCAGGGAAGCCCCTCATACCAGATACAGAAATAAACTCAAAAGGGATTGATGATTAACTGTGAAATCTGAAACCATAAATTTTCTTGAAGAAAATACCAGCCTAAGTAATATTTTTGGCTCTGTTTCCTCAAACAAGAGGGAAAAAACAAAAATAAACAAAAGTGACCTAATCAAACTAAAACTTTTGCACAATTAAGAAAACTATCAACAAAACAAAAAGGCTACTTACTGAAAGTGAGAAGATATTACAAATGACATACTCAATAATGGGTTAATATACAAAATATACAAAGAATTCATAAAACTCAACATCTAAAACCCAAACCCTCATTAAAAAGTGGTCAGAGGACCCGAACATTTTCCCAGAGAAAATGTACAGATGGACAATAGCCACTTGAAAAGATGCTCAACAAACCAATCATTCAGTTCAGTTCAGTCGCTCAGTCGTGTCCAACTCTTTGTGACCCCATGAATCGCAGCATGCCAGGCCTCCCTATCCAAAACCAACTCCCAGAGTTTACCCAAACTCATGCCCATTGAGTCAGTGATGCCATCCAGCCATCTCAACCTCTGTCGTCCCCTTCTCCTCCTGCTCCCAATCCCTCCTAGCATCACGGTCTTTTCCAATGAGTCAACTCTTCGCATCAGGTGGCCAAATTATTGGAGTTTCAGCCTCAGCATCAGTCCTTCCAATGAACATTCAGGACTGATCTCCCTTAGGATGGACTGGTTGGATCTCCATGCAGTCCAAGGGACTCTCAAGAGTCTTCAACACCACAGTTCGAAAGCATCAGTTCTCCAGCACTCAGCTTTCTTTATAGTCCTGCTCTCACATCCATACTTGACTATTGGAAAAACCATAGCCTTGACTAGACGGACCTTAGTCGGCAAAGTAATGTCTCTGCTTTTGAATATGCTATTTAGGTTGCTCATATCTTTCCTTCCAAGGAGTAAGTCTTTTTATTTCATGGCTGCACTCACCATCTGCAGTGATTTTGGAGCCTAAAAAAATAAAGTCTGACACTGTTCCCACTGTTTCCCCATCTATTTCCCATGAAGTGATGGGACCAGATGCCGTGATGTTAGTTTTCTGAATGCTGAGCTTTAAGCCAACTTTTTCACTCTCCTCTTTCACTTTCATCAAGAGGCTCTTTAGTTCTTTACTTTCTACCACAATGGTGGTGTCATCTGCATATCTGAGGTGACTGATATTTCTCCCAGCAATATTGATTCCAGCTTGTGCTTCATCCAGCCCAGTCTTTCTCATGATGTACTCTGCATATAAGTTAAATAATTAGAGTGACAATATACAGCCTTGATGTACTCCTTTCCCTGTTTGAAACCAGTCTGTTGTTCCATGTCTAGTTCTAACTGTTGCTTCCTGACCTGCATACAGATTTCTCAAGAGGCAGGTCAGGTGGTCTGGCATTCCCATCTCTTTCAGAATTTTCCACAGTTTATTGTGATCCACACAGTCAAAGGCTTTGGCATAGTCAATAAAGCAGAAATAGATGTTTTTCTGGAACTCTCTTGCTTTTTCCATAATCCAGCGGATGTTGGCAATTTGATCTCTGGTTCCTCTGCCTTTTCTAAATCCAGCTTGAACATCTGGAAGTTCACGGTGATGTATTGTTGAAGCCTGGCTTGGAGAATTTTGACCATTACTTTACTAGCATGTGAGATGAGTGCAATTGTGCAGTAGTCTGAGCATCCTTTGGCATTGCCTTTCTTTGGGATTGGAATGAAAACTTACCTTTTCCAGTCCAGGGGCCACTGCTGCATTTTCCAAATTTGCTGGCATATTGAATGCAGCACTTTCACAGCATCATCTTTGAAAAGTTAAAAGATGAGCATCTTTAAACTAATTCAAAGTTTGAGACTGGCTAGAAGCCTCAATCCCTGACTGTAACTCCTCAAAAGAGCTTCCCCAGTTCTTGTTCTTTTTCCCATTATGAGCAGTCATTCAAATCTGTAGCTGAATATGGTCAGAGGATTGGTTAGACTCCCACCTTATAAGTGTCCTGGACTTTTATGTCCACTGTGTCCCACATATTGACCAAATAACCTCCCTGAAGGAGCACAGCAACTAAATATTAGAGCTAAAACTTGAATCAAAACATTTGCTTCTCCCTTATGCCATATCTAATCTCCACAATTAATAACTGTGATGATGACGGTATTATTCTTTCTTTCTCTTTTCCCACAACACAACCTCCAGGGAAACATTTTACTTAGCAATATTAAATTGACATTAGAGCTTAGATATTCTAAAAGAACAACCCACAGTTGCTGAAGGCAGAAACACTGCCTTTTACTATCTGAACTGTCAATGATCAGAAGCAAAGCCTTCAACTTGAGTAACTTAAGAAGTCGTAGATGACTAGAGGGAAAACAACAGCGTACCTCTTGGGTTAGTGATACCACTGTTGCAGAAATTTAATGGCCCCGTCTATAAAATAACAGAGGATTTTTTCATGGTACATGTCAGCGGGCATCTGACTGATACACTGCACTGTTTTCAATCACAGTTTTTCGAGGCCCACATTAAATATTGAAAACTGAGCTATATGTTTAGAACAGTCATTAGTCTGAAGTAGCCTCTGTGCTTTATCCCCTGTTAAAGTTTTCAGGTAAACCAAGGATGATGAATATTTAATGTACTGTACCTCATTGTCATCTGATAATAAGATTTGTTGTAGGGTTATAAAATGTTATGTTAGGTTCTAACAGCACATCATTAATATTATAAAATGTAGCTGGGTTCCCTTGCAGAGCTTTCTGATTAAAAACAACAACAATAGAATGATAAGTGATATCAACCATTTCCTCCAAGGGCTTAGAAGACAACCAGCCAAGAGATGAGATGTATTTGAGAGTTAGATGCACTCATGAAGCACTAAAGAGGATAAAGGGAAGAAGACAATGAAAGAAGCAAAAGCAAGTAAGGAAAGGATGGCGGGGCAAGAAAATAGGGCAAATAGAAGAGTTAGAGAGTGGTTACATATGGGGATTATCCAAGGGTAAAATGGAAGTTTGGATGGAAAGAATGCTAAAGACCCACATGTAGGTCCTAGGATCTTATGGTCCCTCTAAAGGGAATCAGAATATGCAACCTTTAAAATATGCCACTTTAGCAAAGGATTCAGTTCAGTTCAGTTCAGTCACTCAGTTGTGTCCGACTTTTTGCAACCCCATGAACTGCAGCACACCAGGCCTCCCTGTCCATCACCAATTCCAGAGTCCACCCAAACCCATGCCCATTGAGTCGGTGATGCCATCCAACCATCTTATCCTCTGTCATCCCCTTCTCCTCCTGCCCTCAAACCCTCCAAGCATCAGGGTCTTTTCAAAGGAGTCAGTTCTTCACATCAGGTGGCCAAAGTATTGGAGTTTCAGCTTCAGCATCAGTCCTTCCAAAGAAATCCCAGGGTTGATCTCCTTCAGAATGGGCTCTTTGCATCTCCTTGCAGTCCAAGGGACTCTCAAGAGTCTTCTCCAACACCACAGTTCAAAAGCATCAATTCTTTGGTGCTCAGCTTTCTTTATAGTCCAATTCTCACATCCATACATGACTACTGGAAAAACCGAAGCTTTGACTAGACGGACCTTTGCCAGCAAAGCAATGTCTCTGCTTTTTAATATGCTGTTTAGGTTGGTCATAGCTTTTCTTCCAAGGAGAAAGCATCTTTAAATTTCCTGGCCGCAGCCACCATCTGCAGTAATTTCAGAGCCCCCAAAATAGTCTGCCACTGTTTCCATTTTTTCCCCACCAATTTCCTCGAATTAATGGGACCAGATGCCATGATCTTCATTTTCTGAATGTTGAGTTTTAAGCCAACTTTTTCACTCTCCTCTTTCACTTTCATCAAGAGGCTCTTTAGTTCTTCTTTGTTTTCTGCCTTAAGTGTGCTGTCATCTGTGTATCTGAGGTTATTGATATTTCTCCCAGCAATCTTGATTCCAGCTTGTGCTTCACCTAGTCCAGCATTTTTCATGATGTACTCTGCATATAAGTTAAATAAGCAGGGTGACAATATACAGCCTTGACCTACTCCTTTCCCTATTTGAAACCAGTCTGTTGTTCCATGTTCAGTTCTAACTGTTACTTCTTTACTTGAATACAGATTTCTCAGTAGACAGGTCAAGTGGTCTGGTATTCCCATCTCTAAGAATTTTCCATGGTTGGTTGAGATCCACACAGTCAAAGGCTTTGGCATCGTCAATAATGCAAAAGTAGATGTTTTTCTGGAACTCTCTTGCTTCTTTGATGAGCCAATGAATATTGGCAATTTGATCTCAGAAGCTCTATACCTTACCTAATTAAATTTCATTTTCTCTTGTTAATCTGTCTCATGTCAATTTAATTCTTAGACTAATTAGAAGAACCTAGAAAAGTAGAAAAATATTTTTCCTTTCCCAGTAGTATGTAACTCCTATTATGCATCCATTTCAGCATTAGTTGTCTTGGGATCAATACAAAAAGAAATATAAAATATCATCTTTAACAATAAAATTTTTCTACTGAACACTGAGAGATTAATATAAAATTTATGCCATGAATTATATTTATGTAATGAAAAATATTACAGGAATTAAATATGTCTCCAAAAGTTTATGAGATTGAGAGGAAAATCTTTCAAAATGGCAAAGCAGAAAATAAAATTACATGTAGATATATAAAGAGAAAAAGGAATGAGATCAGAATAAAATATATCAAAATAATAACACATTATCAGACAAAATAGACTTTAAAGTAAAGACTTACATGAGACAAGGAAGGACACTACATAACGATCAAGGTATCAATCCAAGAGTATATAACATTTGTAAATATATATGCACACAACATAAAAGCACCTCAGAATATGTAGGAATAGACCTACCTAAGGAGGCAAAAGACTTGTATTCAGAAACTGTAAGATACTGATGAAATAAATCAAATATCACACTGACAGAAAGATATACCATGTTCTTAGACTGAAAGAGTCCAATTTGTCAAAATGACTATACTACCCAAAGAAATCTACAGAGTTAATGCAATCCCTATCAAATTACAAAGAGCATTTTTCACAGAATTAGAACAAAAAATTTAATAATTTTTATGGAGACAAAAAAGACCCAGGATAGCCAAACAATCTTGAAAGGGGAAAATGGAGATAGAGGAATCAGGCTCTCTGACTTCAGACTATACTACAAGGCTATAGTCATCAAAACAGTATAATTATTAGCACAAAAACAAAAATATAGATCAATGGAACAGGGAAGAAAGCCCAGAGATAAGCCCATGCACATATGCTCAATTAATCTACAACAAAGTAGGCAAGACACTATACAATGGAGAAAAGACAGTCTCTTCAATAAATGGTGCTGGGAAAACTGGACAGTTACATATAAAAGAATGAAATTAGAACATTCTGTAATACCTGTAATACCATACACAGAAATAAACTCAAAATGGATTAAAGACCAACATCTAAGAAAAGATATTATAAAACTCTTAGAGGCAGAACAGTTTTGACATAAATTCTAAGATCTCTTTTGATCTAACCCTAGAATGAAAATAAAAACAAAAATTAAAAAATGGAACTTACTTAAACTTAAAAGCCTTTACACAGTAAAGGAAACCATAAACAAAATGAAAGATACCCACAAAATGGGAAAAAATATTTGCCAATGAAGCAACTGACATGAGATTAATCTCCAAGATATACATGCCACTCATGCAGCTCAATTAAAGAAAAAGGAAAAAAAAGACCCATTCAGAAACTAATGGAAGATCTTAGACATTTCTCCAAAGAAGACATACAGATGGCCAAAAAGCAGAGGAAAAGATGTTAAGCATCACTGCTTATTAGAGAAGTGCAAATCAAAACTACAACGAGGTATCAACTCACACTGCTCAGAATGGCCATCATCAAAATATCTACAGTGTTAGAGAGGGTGTGATGAAAAGGGAACCATCCTCCACTATTAGTGATAATGTGAATTGGTACAGCCACAACTGAGAACAGTTTGGAGGTTCTTTAAAAAACTGAAAATAGAACTAACATTTGATTCATCATTCCCACTCCTGGGCATATATCCAGAGAAAATTCTAATTCAAGAAGATGTGTGCACTCCAGTGTTCATAGTAGCACTATTTACAATAGCCAAGACATGGAAGCAACCTAAATGTCCATCAATGGAGGAATGGATAATGAAGATGTGGTATGTGTATATATATACATACATGCGTATATAATGGACTATTACTCATAAAAAATAATGAAACTGTACCATTTGTGGTGACATGGATGGATCTAGAGATTATCATACTCAGTGAAGTAAGTCAGACAGTGAAAGACAAATATCATATGATATTGCCTATTTGTGGAATCTGAAAGAATGGTTCAAATGAACTTGTTTGCAGAACAGAAATGGAGTCACAGATGAGGAGAACAAACTTGTAGTTACTGAAGGAAAGGAAAGTATGGATATATTGGGAGATTGCGGTTGATAAAATATATATACACTACTATGCATTTAATAGATAACTAATCAGAACCTACTGATTAGGACAGGGGCTCTCCTCAGAACTCTCTAGGTCATTAAAAGAGAAACAAATTTTTAAAAAGAAAGGAATAAGCATATGTGTAGCTGATTCACTTTGTAGTATAGCAGAAAGTGATACAACATTCTAAATCAACTATATTCCAATAAAAAGTAATTAAAAAATAATGACAGAGATTTTTCTCTAAAAAGTTTAAAAACAGGTTTCTTCTCCTTAATGCTTTTCCTAGACTTTCCAAATTTTCTGCAAAGGTACAATTTTTTTTTTGAATTATAAGAAAGATAAACTTTCTCTTGCCACCAAAACACTACATATAGTAGGCAAAGCCTTTATTTATAGTAAGAACTACCCCATATGTAAAAATTTCTAGAAATAAAAACTTAAAGGAGATTACAAGCCCTATATTAGGAAATCTAGTTGACGCCTAGTATATTATTATATTGTATTAGTCCCAACAGAATTTTTCTATAACTTGTTAAAACTCTTTGAAATTTTATCTAGAAGAATACAAAAACTATAATAATCAGAAAAATATTTTCAGATTTTTAAAAAGAGAGATAACTTCAGTCTTCTGATTGACCAGGTTGACACAGATTGGTGATACTCAGCGTTGGCATTTATGGTGAACATATAAATTAATTCTACCTTCATAGAACAAAGTTTGGCAATATGTATGAAAATTTCAAAGGGATATGCCCTATGACCATGTGATTCTTGATGCTGGTAATTTAAGGGGTTAACCAGAAAAGAGCACAAACATGCTCAGAGAAGTGTTGTTTTGTTCTTAACAGAGTGAATAGAAAAACCGAGAAACAAACTAAAATATTCACCATATGCTGGAATTACAGTTGAGCTGTTTCAAATCCTGAAAGATGATGCTGTGAAAGTGCTGCACTCAATATGCCAGCAAATTTGGAAAACTCAGCAGTGACCACAGGACCGGAAAAGGTCAGTTTTCATTCCAATCCCAAAGAAAGGCAATGCCAAAGAATGCTCAAACTACCGCACAATTGCACTCATCTCACATGCTAGTAAAGAAATACTCAAAATTCTCCAAGCCAGGCTTCAGCAATACGTGAACCATGAACTTCCTGATGTTCAAGCTGGTTTTAGAAAAGGCAGAGGAAGCAGAGATAAAATTGGCAACATCTGCTGGATCATGGAAAAAGCAAGAGAGTTCCAGAAAAACATCTATTTCTGCTTTATTGACTATGCCAAAGCCTTTGACTGTGTGGATCACAATAAACTGTGGAAAATTCTGAAAGAGATGGGAATAACAGACCACCTAACCTGCCTCTTGAGAAATCTGTATGCAGGTCAGGAAGCAACAGTTAGAACTGGACATGGAACAACAGACTGGTTCCAAATAGGGAAAGGAGTACGTCAAGGCTGTATATTGTCACCCTGGTTATTTAACGTATATGCAGAGTACATCATGAGAAATGCTGGAATGGAAGAAACACAAGCTGGAATCAAGATTGCCAGGAGAAATATCAATAACCTTAGATATGCAGATGACACCAACCTTATAGCAGAAAGTGAAGAGGAGCTAAAGGGCCTCTTGATGAAGGTGAAAGAGGAGAGTGAAAAAGTTGGCTTAAAGCTCAACATTCAGAAAACGAAGATCATGGCATCCAGTCCCATCACTTCATGGGAAATACATGGAGAGACAGTGGAAACGGTGTCAGACTTTATTTTGGGGGCTCCAAAATCACCACAGATGGTGACTGCAGCCATGAAATTAGAAGACGCTTACTCCTTGGAAGAAAAGTTATGACCAACCTAGATAGTATATTCAAAAGCAGAGACGTTACTTTGCCTACTAAAGTCCGCCTAGTCAAGGCTATGGTTTTTCCTGTGGTCATGTATGGATGTGAGAGTTGGACTGTGAAGAAGGCTGAGCGCTGAACAATTGATGCTTTTGAACTGTGGTGTTGGAGAAGACTCTTGAGAGTCCCTTGGACTGCAAGGAGATCCAACCAGTCCATTCTGAAGGAGATCAGCCCTGGGATTTCTTTGGAGGGAATGATGCTAAAGCTAAAACTCCAGTACTTTGGCCACCTCATGCAAAAAGACTGATGCTGGGAGAGATTAGGGGCAAGAGGAGAAGGGGACGACCTAGGATGAGATGGCTGGATGGCATCACGGACGTGATGTCTGAGAGAACTCCGAGAGATGGTAATGAACAGGGAGGCCTAGCATGCTGCGATTCATGGGGTTGCAAAGAGTCGGACACAACTGAGCGACTGAACTGAACTGAACTGAAACAAATTAGTTTATCTATACAAAGAAATAATACATAGCCACTAAAAGTGTTATAGATATAAATTCATGGCATCTTGTTAAGTAAAAGGAGAAATTATAAAATGACATGTGTAATATAACCACACACAAAATTATAAGCATATTGAGAAAGATTTAGAGAATGTGTCATTTAAGGATATTGAGATTTGAATTTTTCTTTTTGTTTTTTAATTTATATTTTATTCTATTCATTTGTGACCCCATAAGCTTGAGTCATTTTCATAATCAGAAAAAGCTGTGATGCTCATTTAATGTTAGAAAAAATAAGTAGAAAGAAGGGAAGACATCAGAATGTGTTAATGTAATCCAGGAAGAAAGCATAAGTCTAAAACACTCACTTTAGTGGACTGCTTCCCTCTCCTCCTTTATCACACTTTATCTGAGAGTCCAAGAAGTTACAAAGCTGAGAAGTTTACAGTCCCCCTTGAACCTATAGTATCAATAACAAGCAGGAAAGTTCCCAGAGGGAACAAACATGTTTCACAACTCTGGGTAAGATGTGAGTAACTTCTGCAGAATCCCAAGGGAAAAGAAAAGGATTGAGAACATGCAACAGAGATAGATTTGGGTTTGGTTTGAGAAAGTATATTCTAACAGTAACAGCAAGCTCTGAATTCCTAGAAAACTTTATAAAGAGTTTGGGACCACTCCTTCTCAAACACGGTTTATAGGAAATGGACTCAGAAGAGTAGTCATTGGACTAGATGACCTTTAGGTTACATTCCAATACAAAACTGACTCAATTTCCCTAGAGTCATTTAAAAGAGACAGTACTCTAGGTACTGACCAGAATGATGCCCACAGGGGATTCTGGAAAGACAGTGACTTGAAAGCAGTTCCTTTACTCTTCATCCCAATTCAAATCTGACTCTTTTAATCAAAGCCTAGGGCTTCTGATGACTGAGTGAACATTTGTGGGAATGCTATGGAAGAGAACTAGTGAGGGGTTTTCCTTCTCATGAACTGGAAAGACATGTGGAAGCCACTGTTAGAGAACCTTGAGCAAGGATCTCTCCCCCAAAATGTGGATCTTGGGAAGGTTTGGCCTGAAGAGACCACCAGATCCAGGGAACAGAGGTCCAGGTAAATACCAGACCTCCCAGGTTCCTGTCATGGAGAGGGAAATGCCCAACTTGCCCTTCATGAGTTCTTTTGGCTGGTCTAATAAATAAATGGACATAACACAGATGAACAGGAGGAAAAAAAAATTAAATCATGTGCACAGAGGTCTCATTAAAAAGACCTAAGAACAAGCTAAAGCAGGCAACATTTATCCTTTTGACACAAAGAAACAATAAACTTGTAAGGAATTGACAGGACAAAGAAACTTGGACTTTGGGTGCTTAATTAGTGAAGAATCTCAACAGCATTTGGACTTGAGGTAATAAAGAAATAACAAGATTTGTTTATATATTTCTCACCCATCTCTGGTAATAACCTCCCTCATATGGCAGGTTTATTATCTGTGTCCAGGTAGACAGAAAGAATGGTCAAAGTGTCCCTCTTGCATTGGCCATTTCTTATGTAAATTTAATTCAAAATGATCATTTTGGTACAGCATATTTGGGAGGTAGCTTACCCTGAGCTCCCAAACTCCAAATGTCTAGAAAAATTTTTAGAGGTGAGTAAAGTAATCCTGTTCTACAGACTGGTAAAGTATAAGAGACAGGGGCATAGGGAGATTTCCTCCAAAAAAATATCAGCTCAAGTGTCAGAGCAGAGTTCCCTGGTAGTTCCCAGGTAGGTCTGCCTGCAGTGCGGGAGACCTGGATTTGAACTCTGGGTGGAGAAGATTCCCCAGAGAAAGAAATGACAACACACTTCAGTATTCTTGTCTGGAAAATCCCATGGACGGAGGAGACTGGCAGGTTACAGTTCATGAGGTCTCAAAGAGTTGGACACGACTGAGCAACTTCACTTTCACTTTTTCACTTTCAAAGGGCAGAGCGGCCCAAGAGAGGAAGAACAATTTTTAAAAAAGGGAACATAGAACCAGTCTTTGAGAGATTCTAGAACAGATAAGTAATGATCTGGAAAGAAAAAGAAAATTTAGAAATATCTGCACATACTCTCCCTTACTTTCCACTCACCTTGGCCCAAAAATCTTTACAGAGATAAAAGATGAGGTTTCCAAACAAACTATTTAGTAGATGAATTTAGAGAGAGAATGTTCAAGGTCACCATTTAAACTTGATTTAGTGGCATAGGGAAAAAAAAACCCAGAGTATTAAAAAAATACTTAAAAAGATAAAAATCATGAGGGAAAAAAGCCGATCATAAACTAGAAGAGGTATATGAGAGATTTAACAGACAAATAAAAGCAGCTCCAGGAAAAAAGAACAGAGAAGAGAGACAAAAATAAAACAAAGAGATATAAGACCTATAAAATTCAAATTATTCTCAATTGAAATTCCAACATGCTTTTAGTAGAAACTGGAAATCTGCTTCTAAAATGTATATAGAAATGCAAACATTTTAGAATAATCAATGCAAACTTTAAGACCAAATTTGGAAGACTTCCACTCTGATTTCAAGACTCACATGGAAATAAGTAGAGAACACCTAAATGAGAATGGGAAACCTATTTATTCAGATTTTGCATAGGAGTCAAGCACCACCACTTGCATCTAGCAGAAACTCAAAAGCAGGTAAAAGAGCTGGAAAACTTTATCACAGGAAAAAGGGAAGGCTTTATGGATGCCCTAACTCCGATACTTTGGCCACCTGATGTGAAGAGATGACTCATTAGAAAAGACTCTGATGCTGGGAGGGATTGGGGGCAGGAGGAGAAGGGGACGACCAAGGATGAGATGACTGGATGGCAACACTGACTCGATGGACATGAGTTTGAGTGAACTCCAGGAGTTGGTGATGGACAGGGAGGCCTGGCGTGCTGTGATTCATAGGGCCACAAAGAGACTGAGTGACTGAACTGAACTGAATTGGAGATTGTTGGCATGAGGGATCTGGAAGTAGGTACTTTTTGACAAAAATGCTTCAGGCAATTCAATAGGGAGATGATAAACTTTTCAACAACTGATACTGGAATATCTGGTATTTAGATATCTTTCATCATTTTGTTGCCCTGCCTGTAAGTTTTCACTAGAAGATATTACTGCTTGCTCTGTACTTTTCTATTATACCTATTTAGAAAAAAAAAGGCCTTTATCTGACACTATACAAAATGATTAACTTGAAATAGATTGTAGAACTAAAGCAAAGAATAAAACTGTTTTTAAAATGCACATTGAAGAAAACCTATCTCTTTCAGTTAACACTTTCTTAAAACATAAAATACACAATATAGAAAAATAAAAATTGATATTTGGGTGTTGGAGCCCAGAACAGGCTGCCCCAAAATGTGCCTCAATGGCATAGTAATAATTATGAATTAAAGTTACTTAAAAACAACTGATGCAAGAGGGACACTTTTATTCTCCTCTTTGTCTGCCTGAAAGCAGGAAATAAATCTCCTATGTGGAAGGTGCCCTTCCTGTAAGGTAACAAGACATCCTTATCATCAGAGATAGGGAATTCACAGCTGAGTAGCCTGTATAAACCAAACTTATAACATTTTTACTCATTTAACACCAAGACCAAACTGTTCAAATTCATAAGTTTCTCTGTCCTGTCGGTTCCTCACAAATTTAATGTTTCTTTGTGCAAAAAGATATAAAACCTGCTTGCATTTGGTCTTACTCTGAACATCATTTTATGATCTTCCATGTATATGAAATTAAATTGATTTTTCTCTTGATAGTCTTTTGTCATTTTTATTATTAGTCCTGCCACAAGATCTCAAGAAATGTAATGGGGGAAATTTTCCCCTCCCCAGAATGGATTTTATTAAAATTAAAACCTTTTGTTTTTGAAGTTCACCATTAAGGAAACAGACTAGAAGAATATATTCTCTATACAGATATCAAGCATAGGACTTATAATGAGAATATGGAAAGAGTTCTCATATTTTGGTAATATAACAAACTACTCCAAAATTTATGGACCAAAATTTGAATCAATTCTTCCAAAAGAATATACAC
The DNA here is from genome assembly GCA_917880005.1 of Nanger dama. Classification (NCBI taxonomy): domain Eukaryota; kingdom Metazoa; phylum Chordata; class Mammalia; order Artiodactyla; family Bovidae; genus Nanger; species Nanger dama. The sequence goes on from CAKJTW010000008.1 coordinate 39,317,809, forward strand.
TAAAGGGGAAAACATATGAAAAAAACCCCTCAATATTATTGATTATGAAGGAAATGCAAATTAAAAGCAATGAGCTAGCACCATATGACCACTATAATAGCTAAAATGAAAGAACCCAACAATACCAAGTGTTGCCAAGAATGTGGAACACACAAGACTCTCATAACACTTATCAAGGACGGAAAAAGGTGCAACTACTTCCATTATCAGTTCGTGTATGTATGTATGCACACGCTCAGTCAAGTTAGACTCTGACTCCATGGCCTGGAGCCCTCCACACTCCTTTGTCCATGGAATTTTCCAGGTAAGAATACTGGAGTGGGTTCCTATTTTCTCCTCCAGGGATTTTCCTGACCCAGGGATTGAACCTGAGTCTCTTGCATCTCCTGCATTTGCAGGCAGATTCCGTACCAATTGCACCATCTGGGAAACTGGCGAACAATTTGACAGTTTCCTTAAAAGCTAAACGTAAACCTACTACACAATCCAGCCAATCTACTCCTAGATGTTTACTTAAGAGAAGTGAAAATGTATTCACATAAAACATTGTACATAAATGTTCACCACCAGTTTATTTGTAAGGAGACAACCATGATGTCTTTCAACAGATGAGAAGATACAGATTTTTCCATCAGTGGAAGATCCTTCAAAATAGAATGTTCTTCAATGGAACATTCTTCAAAAATAAAAAGTAACAAACAGGTGATATAAGTAACAACTTGAATGAATCTCATATTTATTATTCTGCATGAAAGAATCCAAATTAAAAAAGAGTACATACGCTATCAGTTCATTTATATAAAATTTCATTTATATACAATTCTGCTGACAGCAGATCAGCAGCTGTCTGTGGATGAGAATGGAAAGAAATAAGATTCCAAAGGAAGAAAGTTTTTGAGAATGATGCAATTTACCAATATTTTGATTATGGTGGTCACAGTTGTCATGATGACATATCTTTCAAAACTCATGAAATTGTACGTCTTAAATATGTGCAGTTTATTTTGTATGACATGCCTCAGTTCAGTTCAGTTCAGTTCAGTTCCGTCGCTCAGTCGTGTCTGACTCTTCGCGACCCCATGAATCGCAGCATGCCAAGCCTCCCTGTCCATCACCAATTCCCGGAGTTCACTCAGACTCACATCCATTGAGTCAGTGATGTCATCCAGCCATCTCATCCTCGGTCGTCCCCTTCTCCTCCTGCCCCCAATCCCTCCCAGCATCAGAGTCTTTTCCAATGAGTCAACTCTTCCCATGAGGTGGCCAAAGTACTGGAGTTTCAGCCTCAGCATCATTCCCTCCCAAGAAATCTCAGGGCCGATCTTCTTCAGAATGGACTGGTTGGATCTCCTTGCAGTCCAAGGGACTCTCAAGAGTCTTCTCCAACATCACAGTTCAAAAGCATCAATGTTTTAGCACTCAGCTTTCTTCACAGTCCAACTCTCACATCCATGCATGACCACAGGAAAAACCATAGCCTTGACTAGGCGGACCTTTGTTGGCAAAGTAATGTCTCTGCTTTTAAATATGCTGTCTAGGTTGGTCACAACTTTTCTTCCAAGGAGTAAGTGTCTTTTAATTTCATGGATGCAGTCACCATCTGCAGTGATTTTGGAGTGCAAAAAATAAAGTCTGACACTGTTTCCACTGTTTCCCCATCTATTTCCCATAAAGTGATGGGACCAGATGCCATGATCTAAATAGTTTTAAAACATGAATAAAAATGGTTTAAGAGATATACAGAAAACCTTATATCCTTTGAATGGGGAATTAGTATATATTTTAAATGCTATACAATATTTCTTAATACCAAATTTGTGCTTTCCACAAAGAAAACATTTTAAATTCCAAACTAATCTATATAATTAAATAAAACTCATATATTACATAGGCTATATATTTTGATAAATAATATTAAATGCTTCAAATATTTGATAAAAATTTCTGGTCAACCCTTAGACTAGAAGGAAATTATAAACTAGACAAAAAACATTCTACTAAAATCTAGAGCAGAAATCAAAAACTCTACTGACAAAAAAATCTTGTTTAATATCTTTATCATTAAAGAAGAACAATAAAATAGAGGAACTTAGAATTCATCTCTGAAAAACTAAAAAATAAATCAGGAAGCTGAAATTCATAGGATGACAGGGTTTGATGAAAATGAAAACAAAGAATTTGTACGAAAAATAAATAAGCTCATCTCAGGGAAAAGCAACACGTGCAGACATACATAAGTGATCAGAAATTAAAAGGAAAACCTAACCAGAGCAAAGGAGAGATAAAGAGAATTACAATAGAAGAAACACTACAGGCAAATATATGGCAATACTTTTGAAAACTTAGAGGGAATGAATAATTTTCTCAGCAATATAAAACATCATGGTTGACTAAAGAAATAATGTACATGAGAATGCAATGTATAACAAATTGATATTTCATTTCAAAGTAGAAAGGATGGATTTTTAAAAAATCACATTGATATAAGTGTCATCCATCAGGAGGAAAACAAAATGGAAATCTAACTTACATAATATCAAGTAAAGATGGAATAGAGTGTGTGGGAGAAAGAAAGAAAACAGAAATCCTGCCAAAAAAAAATTAGGTAACTTTATGTATAATTTCATAGTAAAGCAGACTCTCTTATTATATTTATAACTAGAAAATACACATTTTAAAAACCACAGTTCCCTATAAAAGTTTAAATATTTATAGCAAAATATGAAAGTCCAATGCTGAGATTGGAAATTTAGTATGTATAATATAAAAATACTCTTATGAATTGACAAGGAGACTCCTCAAGAGAAAAATAACCAAGGTTATGAATAGAAATTCACAGAAGAACAATTTCAAATAGCAAACGGAATATGGAAAAAGCTTAAAATCACTACTGGTAAGGAAAACATGAACAAATCCAACAGTCAGTTATGATCTTATAAACATCACTAGCAAAAGCTGAATAACAACTATTGCCTGTGTGGATATGGAAAGAATAGGGTCATTCCAGTATGTTGTTGGGCTTTACTCGTGGCTCAGATGGTAAAGAAACTGCCTGCAATGCGGCAAGCCTAGGTTCAATCCCTGGGTTGGGAAACGGCCCTGAAGGAGGGCATGGCAACCCACCCTAGTATTCTTGCCTGGAGAATCCCCATGGATAGAGAAGCTTGGCGGGCTACAGTCCATGGGGTTGTAGAGTCAGACACAACTGAGCAACTAAGCACAGCACAGCATGTTGTCTACTTTGGGAAATTTATTCCATTAAAGATAAAGTCTCAGTATATAAAGATAGGTGGTTTACAGATGTTTGATGCAACATGGCTTGAACACAACAAAACAAGTAAGAACCACTGGATACAAATAATAATTATTAACTGAAGTAAGTGTGAAAGTCGCTCAGTCACATCTGACTCTTTGTGACCCCATGGACTTTACAGGCCGTGGAATTCTCTGCCCAGAATACTGAAGCAGATAGCTGTTCCCTCTTCAGGGGTTTTTCCCAACATAGGGATCAAACTGAGGTCTCCCACATTATAGGCAGATTCTTTACCAGTTGAGCCACTAGGAAAGCCCAACAATACTGGAGTGGGTAGTCTATCCCTCTCCAGTGGATCTTCCCAGCCCAGGAATCCAACCAGGGTCTCCTGCATCGCAGGCGGATTCTTCACCAGCTGAGCGCTAACAGGGAATCCCATCAATGGAAAGGGGGCTGAATCAGGTACAATAGTTCACACCATGAAATACTGTGCTGCCGTGATAAATAGTCAACTAGAATTTCAACGATATTTCTTTGAGTGGCAAAAACATAAGGCAAAGAAGTGTGTGTACCAGTTTAGCATATGTTTAGAAGAGAAAAACTGATGATCATGGATTAAACAGTAGTGAAAGTGTTAGTTGTTCAGTCATGTCTGACTCTTTGTGACCCCCTGGACTGTAGCTCATCAGGCTCTTCTGCCATGAAATTTCCTCTGCAAGAATATACTGGAGTGGGTTGCCATTCCCTTCTCCAAGGGATCTTCCCAACTCAGGGATCAAACCTGGGTCTCCCACACTGCGGGCAGATTCTTTACCATCTGAGCCACCAGGGAAGCAGATAGTGGTTTCTTTTAGAAATCCAGGGTCAGTATTTGTGGTACTAATTCAGACACACAAAATGCTATCCGGCACCCAGATTCTTATGATGTCACTACTCAGGTTCTGGTTCTTCTCTTCACACTGTTCCATCATGACCCAAAAATGATATTGTCATTTCAGAATTTCCACTTCCCAAGAAGGATGAGAAAAGAAATTAGTGAAACCAAAGCCATCCTATTTATCAGAACTAAAACTATGCCAGAAACATTGCAACAATTCCTCCTTGGGTATAGCTGAGAAGTACTGGGACCCTTGCCTAACCCATCCCCTGCAGCAAGGACACCTGCTGTAAATGGAAATTTTAAACTTTTCAGCCTCTATTATTAGAGAAAGGCTCAGGAAAAGATGTTTTATAATCTGCAACTCTTATGAAAATACATTTGCACAGTATAATCTTATTTTTGTAAATCAGTGACAAAAACTCTATATGAATATGCATATATCCTTTTGTCTATGATTATATGAGCATGAAGAAAAACATACACATACACAGTTAAGCTTTTATGTGGATTTCCTCAAGAGAAGTTGTATGGATGGAGAGGCATAAAAAGAAAGAAGCAAATCAAACAAAATATCATTCACTGTTATATAATCATATGTGTGCATTTAAATAAAATAACATATAGCAATAATTATGTTTCTAACATATTATTATATTAAAATAGTAATTTATACTAGTTATATATCATAGATACTGATATGTATGATATTTCTATCATATATAATGGGATGTTATTTTTATTTTTTAGAAAATATGTGTTTGTATGTGCTTACAAAAATAATATCCAGTACTCACTGAGCTCTTATTTTGTGCCATACACATATATCCAATGACATATATCTTTTAATCCTCTCAATAAGACATGAGATGAGTACCTTGTATTATTCCCACTTTACAGATGTGGGAAATAAGGCCTGGATTTCAGTGGCCTTCCCAAGATCACCCAATAGGTAGCGAAAGAACAGGTCACATTAATGGTGATCATCCTGGAAGTCCGATAACAGTAGGTGGCCGGAGAGAAAGGAACAGAGCCCAGTTTATTTACTGCAAAACATTTTCCCTACTTTAAGATAAGACTGTATTTTAAAAACAAGATGAGTTTTTTTTTAATTTGACCTACATTTTTCCATAAAAGTGAAGCAATTTTGTTTTCTCCCTGTCCCATTATTTAAATTTATTTTCTCCACTTATTTCTCTGTGTTTCCTTAGTTTAATTTCTGCCTCCTAACACTGTTCAGTCTCCTTAATTTTTCTCTCCTATCCTCAAAATAAGGTAAATTCTATCCCCTACTCCCTCACACACATACACACAAATCCTAAGGAGAACAGAAACCAAGCTTATAGAGAATTACACATGTCAGAGAAATGCATTTTGATGTGAAACAGATCTGAATGCAAACTTCTAGAGAACTGGACCGTCAAGAATTATTTCAGAAGGGTGAGCAGACAGTTTGGAGAAGGCAATGGTACCCCACTCCAGGACTCTTGCCTGGAAAATCCCATGGACAGAGGAGCCTGGTAGGCTGCAGTCCATGGGGTTGCGAAGAGTCAGACACGACTGAGCAATTTCCCTTTCACTTTTCACTTTCATGCATTGGAGAAGGAAATGGCAACCCACTCCAGTGTTCTCGCCTGGAGAATCCTAGGGACGGGGAGCCTGGTGGGCTGCCATCTATGGGGTTGCACAGAGTCGGACACAACTGAAGCGACTTAGCAGCAGCAGCAGCAGACAATTTGCCTGGGGTACTGTCAGGCAAAATTTATTGTCATACATAGTAAAAAAGAAACAGAACCAAGACAGAGACTGAGAATGCCTTCAAAGTCCTGGTATTAAACAGGGATTGGAATGCTACACTCCAGTGTCAAATCCCACAGCAATATGAGAAAAATTTTGACTCAGAGAGAGAAAATCTCTTCAGCCTCTTAAATCACTAGATCCTTGCCTCCGCTTAGCTCCTGGCTTTGAGCATGTTCCCAGCTTCAGTTGGAAATGGTGATAGGAGTGGATTAAACACAGTTGGGCTTTTATACTTAAACCTTGAGCATTAATGGTTTAGCAAAACAAGGTTTTCCCATACTTTCAAGCCCAGCCATTGATAAGCCCCCAAGTTTAACTCAACTGTAGGAAATATACATGTGTGTTGGTCATAAACTAGAGTACACATCTCAAAGTAGAATCAAGAGTTAGGAAAACAGCCAAGTCAAGATTGCCTTGGCTAGAAAAATAGTATTTTCCACACTTTTGCTAGGCTTAAAAGAATACAAGTTTTCTGAACATTAACTTAACAAATATACTAACAATGGGACGTTTAAGGGAAGTAGAGATATCTTTTAAATGAATCTATTTTTCAAAAGAACCACACTTGCTATCAATTTTACATATGGTAATGTATATGCTTCCATGATACCCTCAATTCATCGCACCCTCTCCTTTCCTCACTGGGTCCACAAATCTATTTTCTATGTCTGCAACTCCATTGTTGCCCTGGGAACAAATTCCTCGGTACCATCTTTCTAGATTCCATCTGCATGTGCTAATATACTGTGTGAGACAGGGAGCTCAATCCAGTGCTTTGTGACAACCTAGAGGGGTAAGATGGGATGGGAGGTGGGAGGGAGTTTTAGTAGAGAGGGGATATATGTATATCTGTGGTTTATTCATTTTGATGTATGACAGAGGCCAGCACAATATTGTAAAGCAATTATCCTCCAAGAGGAAAAAAAAAGACACCACACACAAAAGTAGTAATATCTTCTACTGCAGAAAAAAGTTATTTCGACAAAGCATTCTCAAAAAGTCTGATCACTGAACATGAACTTATTATTTTTTGTTGTTATAACAAATACATTGAGATGCTTTCCTCCACAGTGGGCCCAGTTTCAATAATATTATTTGTACTTACAACTTGTTCCAAGATTCTGAGAAAGTTTTGACCCTAGGTTGCAACAGCTAATATCCCTACTTCTCTTTATACCTTTTATCTGGAAATTTATCTGAATTCTCAGAAGACGGTGGGAGTGAGACATTGAAAATGGCAATAATGCTGTGAAAACATTATCTAAAATGGTGCTCTCTAGTGTAGAAGGGCATACTTTGGGAGAGAGAGGAAATACTTGGGTAAACTCGGGAAGATGGGAGAGATGGGGGAGCCTGGCATGTTGCAGTCCATGGAGTTGCAAAGAGTCAGTATAAAATGAAATTCACCAGGATTCTCCTATGTGTTAAAATTTTACCATTCTTACTAAAATACTCTTAGGAATGAGATTCCATGGTCGTTTCCCTTTGGGGGACATTACTATGGGGCAAGGAAGGAAGGCACTCGAACACAGTGAAAAGATATTTGAATACAGTGAGGCAAAGGGAAGTGTAACAAGCACATGGTGCAAATGAGTGAGGATAAATTTCCTTCTTTTTTGGAAGGAAATAACAACCATAGTAATAGATAAGGCACCCACCATGGGCCAGTCATTATATCAAATACTCTTCTTGTAACCCACACATGAATACTTTTATTCCTTCCATTTTCAAGATGAGAAAACTGGGCCTTTAAAAAAGGTACTTGTCCTTGGTCACACAGCTAGCAAGTGGCAGAAGTGAAATACAATTGCCCTGTGGTCTGATTCTGAAGTCCTTGCTTTTAATCACATTAGAGAAAAATGTTGCTCAATATTAGATATAAACAGAATAGAAAACTTCTATAAAGTGTGCACATGAGTAGCAGAAGAGAGAGGGAGAGGAGAGGAGGAGGTAAGAAGGGGGAGAGGGAGAAAGGGGGCAGAGAAAACAAGACTTACCTGTACAGTCACAGGAAGTCACTCAGGAGTATTGCAGATTATGCTGTTTCCAAGCTATATCACTTGCTTGCATCCTTCATCTACCAAACTAATTCAGAATTCTCTTCCTATCATATACTCTCTTCACACACGTGTGTGCGTGTATGTGTGTGTATATGCATACTATTTCTCTGTTCCCACAGATAATTTAAAATCTTTGTTAATGAAATGAAACAGGGAAAAGGAGCCAAGCTGTGAGATTCAAATTGCAGCAAAGTCAAAGTTGGATTGATTTTGAGCAGTTGTTAATTAAACTTCACCTGGAAGAGCTGTCTCCAGAATCCAGACCAAACTGAACAACCGTGAACATATATTACTCCATTTCCATTACAATCCACTCTGTTAATTCTGCCTGAAATAAACAAGGCACTGAGCCACTAGTCTTGCCCATTCATTTTTTGGCAGCCCAAGGTCAGTATAACAGGCAAACTGTGTCCAGAGGACCACACAAGCAAAAATCTATAGAGTCAAGAATTTTCATAATATAGTCTCTATATCTGTGGGGTCTTTGTTTTATTTTATTGACAAAGAACAGAACTGTCTCTGCCTATCTTGAGCAAAACAGCTTTATGGGGGAGTATATAGGGTCAGTGGAAGAAGTAAAACAACTACTAAATAGCCAATCTTAGAAGAAAAACAGGAAGCAGGGATCCAGTCAGCAGAATCTGATCAGCAATTAGGGTGACAACACAGCAAAGCAGTAGTTCTGATCATCTTTTGGTGTTAGAATCACTTAACTCAGTTTTAAAGTCCCCAAGTGAGAATCAATCCAGTTGCTTTTATTTGGGTCATTCACTGACTCTTTGACTAAGAAGAGCAAGACAAGACAACTTATTGACAGTCCCACCCAGAAGCTATATGAATGAGGGAGAAGAGACGATTAATCAAATAAAAGCTAGGGAGAGAGTTTCCCAAAGTGGGAAAAGAGTAAAATGGGTGATGAGTTAGAGGGTTAAAACCCAATACAGTAGTCCTAGGCTTTGATTTCTCTTAGGGAACTTCAAAAACCATCCCCAAGGGGGGGGGGGAAAAAAATGCAAAAAGGCAAAATGGTTGTCTGAGGAAGCCTTACAAATAGCTGAGAAAAGAAGAGAAGCTAAAGGCAAAGGAAAAAAGGAAAGATATACGCATCTGAATACAGCATTCCAAAGACTAGCAAGGAGATAAGAACACCTTTTTAACTGAACAATGCAAAGAAATGGAGGAAAACAAAAGAATGAGAAAGACTAGAGGTCTCTTCAAAAGATACAAAGATACAAAGGGGCTATTTCATGCACAGATAAACACAATCAAGGACAGAAACAGTATGTACCTAACAGAAGCAGAAGATATTAAGAAGAGGTGTCAAGAATACACAGAAGAACTATACAAAAAGATCTTAATGACCTGGATAACCATGATGATGTGATCACTCACCCAGAGACAGATATCCTGGAGTGCGAAGTTAAGTTGGCCTTAGGAAGCATCACTAGGAACAAAGTTAGTGGAGGTGATAGAATTACAGCTGAGCTATTTCAAATCCTAAAAGATGATACTATGAAAGTGTTACACTCAATACAGCAGCAAATTTGGAAAACCCAGGAGTGGCCACAGGACTGGAAAAGATCAGTTTTCACTCCAATCCCAAAGAAGGGCAATGCCAAAGAATGTTCATATTATGGCACAATTGTACTCATTTCACATGCTAGCAAGGTAATGCTCAAAATCCCTCCAGCTAGGCTTTAACAGTATGTGAACAAAGAACTTCCAGATGTACAAGCTGGATTTAGAAAAGGCAGAGGAACCAGAGATCAAATTGTCAGCATTTGTTGGATCATAGAAAAAGAAAGAGAATTCCAGAGAAACATCTACCTCTGCTTCACTGAATACACCAAAGTCTTTGTGTGGATCACAACAAACTGTGGAAAATTTGTCAAGAGAAAGGAATAACAGATCACCTTACCTGTCTACTGAGGAACATGTATGCAGGTCAAGAAGCAATAGTTAGAACTGGACATGGAAGAATGGACTGGTTCAAAATTGAGAAAGGAGTATGTCAAGGCTATATATGGTCACCCAGCTTTTTAAACTTACATGCAGAATACATCGTGCCAAATGCCGGGCTAGATGAAGCACAAGCTGGAATCAAGATTGCCGGGAGAAATATCGATGACTTCAGATATGCAGATGACACCACACTTATGGCAAAAACTGAAAAGCAACTAAAGAGCCTCCTGATGACAGTTAAAGAGGAGAGTGAAAAAGCTGACTTAAAACTCAACATTCAAAAAACTAAGATCATGGCATCCAGTCCCATCACTTCATGGCAAATAGATGGAGAAACAATGAAAACAGTGACAAACCTTATTTTCCTGGGCCCCAAAATCACTGCAGAAGGTGACTGCAGCCATGAAATTAAAAACACTTGCTCCTTGGAAGAAAAGCTATGACCAACCTAGACAGCATATTAAAAGGCAGAAACATTACTTTGCTGATAACAAAAGTCTGTATAGTCAAAGCTATGGTTTTTCCAGTAGTCATGTATGGATATGAGAGTTGGACCATAAAGAAGGCTGAACATTGCAGAATTAATGCCTTTGAACTGTGGTGTTGGAGAAGACTCTTGGGAGTCCTTTGGACTGCAAGGAGATCAACCAGTCCATCCTAAAGGAAGTAAGTCCTGAATATTCATGGAAGCACTGATACTGAAGATGAAACTCCAATAGTCTGACCACCTGATGCAAAGAGCTGACTCATTGGGAAAGACCCTGATGCTGGGAAGGATTGACAGCGGGAGGAGAAGGGGACGACAGAGAATGAGATGGTTGGATGGCATCACCATCTCAATGGATATGTGTTTGAACAAGCTCTGAGAGATGATGAAGGACAAGGAAGCCTGGTGTGCTGCAGTCTATAGGGTCGCCAAGAGTCAGACACAACTGAGAAACTGGACAACAACAGCAACAATTGTTCTTGGTCTGAGCTGTATTCTTTCTTTCATATTCCTTTTCCCTTTTCTTCTTTCTCTCCCTTTTTCTCTCTCTAGAAAGGGAAGGAGGGAGATGAAAAGACAAAAGGAACTTTTAGAAAGAATGGCTTTCAACAGCATCCAGGGCAACCATTCTGCCTTAAAAGAATGAGCTTATGACACAGGCAATTTTTAAGACTTTGGGTTTGGCAATTTAAAACAGCTATTTTCCAAGAGGATGATTTTTGATGAATGTGGGGCTCTTTGTTGGGCTGACACATTGATATGCAAATCTAGGGAGAAGATGAAGAGCACAGAGTGTGTAAGAGAAGAGAATTTAGAATACAGTGAGAGGAGAATATGGAATAGGAATCAGGAAGTATATTTGGCTAATTGCAAATCCCAGACTGCTCAAACATGTAAACTGAGGCTGCAGTTTGGGAAAGCAGTTTATGGCCTGTGCATCATGAATGAGCTGTCAGAGGTGATCAGCAAAGCAAGAGTGGAAAGCAAAATAATGGAGTATACATGTAGAGAGCAATCTAAGATTAACAGAGTGTCTGCCTTAATATCTGGTGGCCTTCCAAGTTGAGTATGTCCCTCCTGAGAGATGGTCAAATTTCTAGGCTTAGGATTCAAAGACATACTCCTCATTCCTCACAATAAATTCCTCTCAAACTGAACCAGATGGGTTGGTTTCTGGTTTATTTCTATCAAAATAATTCCAGTGTAAGACAAATAATTTCAGTGAAGCTTTGGGATGAAAGCTGATGGCCTGGCCAGGAAGCCCAGTGGACAATGCCAGCAAGGTACAGTCTGGATGCCAAGATGGAGCATTAGATGCAAGGAAGGAGAAGACTGGGAGGAAGGAGCCCTGCTATGGAAGCTTTAGTATCAGAAACAGTCAAGATGTGACTGTTGATTTGACTCACAAGCTAGACCCACGCATCAGAGGCTCCTCACCCGCTACCCCCATTCTTGGAATGTGTGCTCCACTTGCCTTATCAACACTAGAAGCTGCCCAAGGACAGAGCCTGGAGATAGTCATATGGTGTTGAGATCATCTGGAATTTGTATATAACTGACTCAGATTTGTCCTCTATATAAACTTTTAAGATTTGACAGACAGGTGCAAAAACTGCTCATCTTGCAACAACCCATGACAAGCCTCATAAATACGTCCCCTTGTTCATTAACCCTACACCTACAATTTGGATTAGTCTTCTCTCTTTAGCTTCTCCCTGCCTTCCACATATGGGGGCTATGTTCAGATTATACTGGAAGCTCCCAGGGAAGTCGCGAACCAACAGAGTCATGGAGTAGCCGTTCTAATCAATTTACCAGCTCAGGATAATGGTAAATACAAGCAGAGATCCAAAACTTGTAGGTCTGGTGGACATTCTGATGCTATCCCTATGGCCTGTGTTGGGCACATCCTAACACTCCTACCAGCCTCCTTCGGAGTGTGAGCACCCTGAGTGATGTGAAGAGTCATCACTTCTTTTCACAGCTAATGAGTGGTGAGCGATTAGTGTGATTAACAAGGATACCAGGTCCATGTGCATGATGAACTTGCAGCTTTGGACAGTGAGGAATTATGGTGATTAGCTATTCAGTGATTAAAAGTTCACTGAGTAATTCAAAACCTCAGCTAATGTGGGAAAAGAGATGGAGAGGGGCATGCCCACTGCAAGGGGAGTGGACGCTGATACAGAGCCACTAACATGAGAAGCAAGGGATGAACATCAATTATCATTAACTTGGTTGCATCCACAATGACCCATAATAAACTGAGCTTCCCTGACAGGGAGAAAGGGGGGATAGAAAGCAATAATTAACAAATGGTCTTGTTTGTGGAAAGGAGGGACTGAAATCTTCTTTATCCTGAGAAAATAGGATTAACTTTAAAATATCTCCCTTAACTCTGTTCTAGTCATATTCAAGGATGGCTGAGTCTAAAAATTACAGAAATGGCATAGAAAGGACCTAATATAGTGATTAAGATCTTAGGCATGGGGTCACATACATTAAGGCTAATTATGTTCTTCTGCTTACCAGCAATGACATTGTCAAGTTTACTCTAGGTAACTAAGTGACTCTTAACACTGAGTTGCTAAAGGCTTCAATAAGAAAACACTCATAGAGTTTAGAAATGTGACCATCATGCCATACTCAAGAAATATCGTTATTAATAACAACAAGATGATCTTTAAACCATTTTGTCATTGCAATTTCAAGGGATTAACTTACTTTTATGCGCCCCTGTGAAGTCTCTACTGTTTGTGTATATTTAACAGATTTATAGTTGATATGATACTGGAGAAAATCAATGATGGAATTGAGATGCCAAGTGTTCTCAGGTAGCTAATATGATAATCTACCTCTGATGTAATGAAATAGAACACTGTGACTTATTCTATGCCAGGTACCATCTGACCACTAGGCATATAAAGACAATTAAGAAGTGCTTTCTGCTCTCAATAAACTCAAAGTATAGTTGGAAAGAAAGATGCATATACCAACAAATGTTCTCTCCTTGTATAAGCATAGTTGTTGGGCCATTACCAAAGGAAGGGTATGTAAACCTTCAAAGAACGGGAAGGGGGAGGAAGCTGAGGGAGCCTGATCTTAGCTGAATACAGAGAAAACACAATATGCAAAGGAATGAAACAGTAAATGGCATGACATATTTGACAAACTTTAGTAAAAAAGATTAGTGAATGAAGGGAGGAAAGGATAGGGAAATATAAGCTGGGCAAGATGTTGAGAAGCCTCAAGTGTCATGCTAAAGAGCTTGGAGTTTGCCTCAAGGGGAGCAAGGAGCGAATTAATAGCTTACTCAAGAAATACAATTATTAGGCACCTACTACGTACCAGACATTTTCCTAGGCACTGAAAATACAGCTGGCAGCAGACAAGAGTTCCTGCTCCCTAGGTCTTATATCTTAATGGAAAAAGGGATAGACAATGAGCACATAAACGAATAAAACATTTTTATTTTCAGCCATTATTAAGTGCTATCAAATAAACTACAAAGAAGGTGTAAGAGGGTAAAAGAATAGTAATGCAGATGGAGATAATACTGGAGCCAGTATGCTCTGCATTTGCTTCTCTGAGAAAGTAACATTCATGCCAACGCCTGAATAACAAGAAGAACCAAGACAGGCAAATTTGGTAGCACAACTGTCTAAGATCTAGAAAATGTAAATTCAACTACTCTTTAGTTTAAAAGGAGAAAGAAGGCAATGGATTTGGAGCATGTGAGGAAGGGAGGACTGGAAGGAGACACAACTAGAGAAGATAGGACCCAAATATCACTGCACAAGGCCTCTCTGTGCAAACCGTGGAGCTAGCCAACCTTGTGGGCATTTCTGGAACTCTGTTGGGGGTGCTTTTTGTTAGTGGCAATGACATAAATTACCTCCTGATATTGAGAAGGTCGAAGTTGGGCTTTCTGTACCACACAAGATGGTCCACCCACAAAAAAGCTGTTATTCATCCTTTCTAGTGTCCCAGTGGACATTCATTTAGACAAACTGCTGTTTACAATTTTCTGAGCCTAGAACCTAGATGCATTTTTGTATCATAATATTTTAAAATAAATTTTTAATAACTCCTAAATTTCCCAGAAACACAAATAACTTATAAACTAAACAAAGTGTGTACTTTTTTTATCCTGAACATTACCAACGACATTTCAGGACATAATGCCATTAGTAGCAATACTTCTTGGGTATTTGAATCTCTAGTCAACCATAAACATGTATCAATCTGCATATGTCATTCATATATTCCTGATGACTACCCTAATAGGTGCAAGCATTTACTTCCTTATGTCTTCTAGTGTAATTATGTCTGTGAATGTACATATTTACATACATATTCATTATTAAAAATCACTTTCCTGGCTTCATGGTGAATTTTACCAAACTTTTACCAAGAATTACCATCAATTTTACTCAAACTCTTCCAAAAAAAACAAAGAAGAGGGGCCACTCAAACTTACTTTATGAAGCTAGCATCATCCTCTTACCAAAACCAGAAGGGAAAAAAAAAGTGCTACTAAGAAATGAAACTATAGGCCAATATCCCTGATGAATAAAGATGCCAAATCTCAATAAAACATTAGCCAACCAAATTCAGCATCACATTAAAAGGATCATTCACCACAGTCAAGTGCAATTTATCACTGGGATACAAGAATGTTTCAACAAATACAAATCAATCAAAGTGATAAGTCACATTAGCAACTTATTGACCAGAGATACATCTTCTGTTACCCAAATATTACTGACAAGAGACATATCAATATTCACTTAAAAACAAATCACTGGCCACAGGCATTAGTTTCTGCAAAAATCCCCTAGTTAATGATGTGTTAATAGAGTGATAGAAAAGAATCATATGATATTCTCAATAGATACAGAAAAAGCCACTGACAAATTCAATACTCATTCATGATAGAAACTTAAGAAATTAGGCATAGAAGGAACATACTGCCACACAATAAAGGCGATATAAAACAAGCTCTCGACTTATATCATACTCAGTGGTTGAAAGCTTTTCCTCTGAGATCACACCCAAGACAATGGTGCCTACTGTCAACATTCCCATTTAAATAATACTAGAAATCCTAGATTGCAGTCAGGCCAAAGAAATAAATAAAAGGTATCAGAATTTAGAAGACAAAAGTAAAATTTTCTCTGTTTGCAGATGACATGATTTTGCATACAGAAAAATGTAAAGACTCAACCAAAAAAAGCATTTAATCTAATCAACAATTTCAGTAAAGTTGTAGGATAAAAAACCAATACACAAAAATCAATAGCATTTCTATATAATGACAATTAGTTTTCTGAGAAAGAAATCAAGAAATCAATCTCATTTATATTGTAAAGCATAGGAATGACTTTAAGCCAAAAGGTGAAAGATTTCCACTCTGAAATTTATGGGACATTTGGGAAAAAAATCAGAAAAGACACAAATAAATGGAAAGGTATGCCATCTTTCTGACATGGAAGAATTAATATGGTTAAAATGTCAATACTACCAAAAGCCATCTATAGAGTTAATGCAACCCCTTTCAAGATTCTAATGGCATATTTTAATAGAAGTAGGGAAAAAACAGTGCTAAAAGGTATATATATAGAACCACAAAAGATTCTGAATAGCCAAAGAATTCCTGAGAGAGAAAACAAATCAGGAGGTATCACACTTCCTGATTTCAAGCTCTCCTGCAAAGTTATTGTTATCAAAACATAAAAACAAACTGTCATAAAAACAGACAAATAAACCAATGGAATAGAACTGAGGGCCCAGAAATAAACCTAAGCACATACAATCAACTAGTATTTGACAAGGGAGCCAAGAAGAAGAAAATATCTTTAATATCATAAAATTTCTTCATTTAATGAAGAAGAGATAGTGTCTTCAATAAATTGTGCTGTGATAGTTGGATAGTTGCATGTAAAATAATGAAACTGGACCCCTAACTTACACTACTCAGAAATATTATTTAATTCAAAATGAATTAAAGACTTAAATGTTAGAACTAAAACCAGGAAAATCCTAGAAGAAAAGATAAGAATAAAGCTCCTTGCAAATAAAACCCCTGTGTTGGATCTTGGTGATAATTTTGGGGATATGACACCTAAAGCACAAGTGAAAAAAAGTAAACAAGTTGAACTACATCAAACTATGAACCTCCTGCACAGAAAAAGACATCATCAAGAAAGTGAGAAGATAACCTACAGAACGCTAAAAAACAATCTGCAAACCATGTATCTGATAATAGGTTTATATCCAATATATATATAATCAAATAAGTCAATTTAAAAAATGGACAAAGAACCTGAATAGACATTTTTTCCAAAGAAGATATACAAAAAGCAAAGAGATACATGAAAATATGCTCAGTATCACCAGTCATTAGAGAGATGCAAATCAAAACCACAATGAGATAACATCTCATAGAACTGGCAATAGACTTGCCATTATCAAAATGACAAGAGGCTCTTTCAGCCATCTTGGCCCCTGTGAAGGCCTGCTGGGAACAGGACTTCTAAAACGACAAATATGTCTGGAAGGCTGTGGTCCAAGGCCATTTTTGCTGGCTATAAGCGGGGTCTACAGACCCAGAGGGAACACAGTTCTCTCCTGAAAATTGAAGGTGTATATTTTCGAGATGAAATTGAATTCCATCTAGGCAAGAGATGTGTTTCTGTGTACAAAGCAAAGACCAGCACAGTAACTTCTGGTGGAAAACCTAACAAAACCAGAGTAATCTGGGGAAGATCACTTGAGCTCGTGGAAACAGTGGCATGGCTCATGCCAAATTACGAAGCAACCTTCCTGCTTAGGGCCATTGGACCCAGAATCCATGTGATAC
Source organism: Nanger dama (assembly GCA_917880005.1). Taxonomy (NCBI): domain Eukaryota; kingdom Metazoa; phylum Chordata; class Mammalia; order Artiodactyla; family Bovidae; genus Nanger; species Nanger dama. The sequence continues at coordinate 39,335,110 of CAKJTW010000008.1, forward strand.
TGTACCCTTTGAGGATTTAAACTTATTGACAAAAAAAAGAAAGTGTGGATTTGTTTAAAAAGAAAAAAAGCTACAAGAAATAACAAATGCTGGCACGGATGTGGATTGTATACTGCTAGTGTGTTTCACTTTCCCTTTTCACTTTCATGCACCAGAGAAGGAAATGGCAACCCACCCCAGTGTTCTTGCCTGGAGAATCCCAGGGACAGGGGAGCCTGGTGGGCTGCCATCTATGGGGTCGCACAGAGTTGGACACGACCAAAGCGATTTAGCAACAGCAGCAGTGGGATTATAAACTGGAATAGCCACTATGGAAAACAGTATGAGAACCTTTAAAAAGTCAAAAACAGAACTAATATGTGTGTATGCTCAGTCACTTAGTCATGTCCAACACTTTGCAGCCTGTGGATTGCAGCCCACCACACTCCTCTGCCCATGGAATTTTCCAGGGAAGAATACTGGAATAGGGTTCCATTTCCTACTCCAGGGAATTTTTCTGACCCAGGGATCAAATCTGTGTCTCCTGAGTCTCCTGCATTGGCAGGCAGATTCTTTACCACTTAGCACCACTGGAACTAACATACGATCTAGCAATTCCCTTCAGGGAAATATCCAAAGGAAAGAAAAACACTAACTTGAAAAGATACCTGCACCTCCATGTTCAGAGCAGCCTTATTTATAATAGCCTAGATAGGAAAACAACCTGTGTCCTGTAATGGATGAATGGATAACGAAGTTGTGATATACATACACACACTGGAATATTCTTTAGCCAAACTATTCTACATAGCACAACGTCTATCTAGATTTCTCTCCACCTTGTAAACAAAGACATTTTGTTGACATCTGGAAAATGTTTAGGCTCTCACTATCCCTCTTAAATAGAATTCCCAGAATTGATGGTAATTCCTCAAATGGAGTGCTTCCCTTGCATCTCAGCTAGTATAGAATCCACCTGCAATGTGGGAGACCTGGGTTCCATCTCTGGTTTGGGGAGATCGCCTGGAGAAGGGAAAGGCTACCCACTCTGGTATTCTGGCCTAGAGAATTCCATGGACTATAATCCATGGGGTTGCAAAGAGTCAGACATGACTGAGCGACTTTCACTTTCCTCAACTGGAATTTGACATATTTTCTGAACAATTAAACACTTGGTACTTGTGACCTCTCTACCCTACTATCTACTGCAAAATGAAGTAACATTTTCTGTATCTGCATTGTACTGTTTATTAATATTCAACTTGTGATGAAATATGACTTTTTTTCCTGCCTTAGACATTCTTTGAGCCTATATATCAGTCTCTATATTTCTAAGAAGGTTACCCTGACTAGTTTTGATTTCCCTTTACCACTGGAATCAAATATCACATCATAAAGTGATATTGGAAAAAGAAACCTCTCTACACATCACCAAAGCCTGTTTTAAAAAGGCAGCAGAAAATATCTGACAAATTTCACCTGAATAGTTCAAACAGCAGGTGTCTTAGTGTCTGTCATTTTTCTCATGAGCGCTAAGTTGTATAGGTGGAGCCTTTTCTCAAAGTCGCTTTCTCTTAGGCAGCTGTGTCTTTTCTGTCATCAACAATCTCAGTCTAGCTTATTTAGTGCATCCAGTGTACTGTAAGAGATGATGCTTCAAAGAGTTACAAGTTCCTCATCATTGGAAGTAGGTAAAAAAAGCAAATTATCTCTGCTTGAAGATGTTACAAAATTCAGACTAACAGCAACTGCAACGCTGTAAATTACTAGATAACCCTAAGGATCCTTATAATTCTTAAATTCTACTAATTCCATAATTCTTGTTATTTCTTGCCATGTGGGCTTGCAGCTACCTGCTTCTTTTACTTGACAGTTGAGCATATCTCCATGAAAACCACTATTCCAGTTATCTATTGCTATATAACAAATCATCCCAAAGTGCAATGACAGAAAGCACCAATTATTTTATCATGTTCACGGATCCTATTAGGTTAGGATTTGGGGCTGGGACAATAGGGCTGCCTTGTCTCTACTCTGAATGTCTGACCCTCTGTTTGGAAGACATGCGTGGCTGGGGTGACACAGATGTCTGGATATGACTTAAACCACTGGGGGCTGGAATCATCTAGAAGTTTTCTCACTCACAATACATTTGACACCTGCACTGGGATGATGCAGAAGCTAATTTCAGCCGAAACTGTTGACTGGTGCATCAGGAGGCTGCTGCATGGGACTTGGGTTTCTTCACAATACAGCGGCTTAAGAATAATCAAAATTCTCACATGGTGGCTTAAGACTCCAAGGCAAATATTCCAAGAGCAAGATGGAAACTTCATTGTATTTCAGGACCTAGCCTCAGAAATCATCTAGCATCACTTTTTATAGGTTCAATCTATCAAAGACCCTCCCAGATTTAAGGAGTGGGAAAGATGTCAAAAAATATGCAGCTGCATTTTAAAGTTGCCACATTCTTCATTGCATTTATTTTAAAGTTTCAGATAACACTAGTCAAGTTTCTTATCTTCTTCTTCTACATATCCAACTCTAATTGAAGTTTCATACCTGTGTAGCTTATAGACAGACTTTGGGGCTTCTAAGCACAACAGGGAAGAAATGAGTGAACCAAAGTGTCCAGTGGACAAAACAGATTTTTTTTTTTTTTCTGGAGCCAACAAGACATACACATTTGGAGTCAAATGAAGACTGATATTCTAGACACCTGCTGCTTCCTTTATAGACCCTAGGAGATCCAAGATTAAGCTCTGCAGCACTCCAAACCCTGGAGGAAAACACCTTGCTCAGACTCAATTTATTGGACACTGACCTTTCATCCACTGAAATTTGTATGTGTTCCACAGCCTCTCAATATTCTGTTTTGGCTAATTGGTTACCTAGACATGTCTCATCCTCACCTGGGGACTATAAACATGCCTGAGCCTGATAGAAGAGGTGCAGAGAAAGAGATGACTATGCTTCCTACAGAGACCCATCAGGTTCAACTTCTGAGCAACAAAGGAAAGGAAGGAAAGCTATCTCAGCAAGAGAATTGAAATGCTAGAGGAAGCAATCCCTTCCTGGCTGAGGGTGGTACCATTCTCTGTACCAAGCACCACCTAATTATTCCTCACTGAAGATCAGCAAAGACTGATGTGAATTAAAATCATAAATCAGCCCAGTGTTTCTATGGGAAGGGTATGGAACTAGGTATGTTGACTAAGATGTGCAACAATATAAAAAAATGAAGATTTTTGTCAAGTCATGGAACTTCTCTATGTTTAGCTCAGGATACCAGCATTCTGAGTTTGGAGATGTTGATCTTTCAGTTCCAACACCAAACTTTTGAAATTGAAGGTGGACTATAAGTCAGCATCTCTATCTTCTATAGTAGACCCTGTGCAAGTGAAAGAAATAAGAATGTTATATAGTATTGATAGTAAATGCTAGTTAACAAGTTAATTGAGCACTCAACATGCAAATGCTAAATTGTTTAACATGTGTCACCTGATTTCACCGTTGTAACAATCCCATTTTACACATACAGAAACTGAGACCCACAAGGGTGAAGTAAACTACCCAAAATCACATTGTTTCAAAGAGATGGAGCCAGAATTTGAGCTAAGAAAGTCTACATCTAGATCTAGGATTTTAACCACCAGGAAATACTGCCTCTGCTCAGGAGTTTATGTGAGACCCCTCCTAGGTACTTCCTGGGCAATCAAGAAGGGCTGGAAAAAAGTGATCCCTGACCTGATTCTTCAGGGTAAGGAGAAACCAGCTAGGCTGAGCAAGGGTAAAGGGTTTCACAGGGGAATCACTGCTGGTACAAGTGTAGGCAAGAGCCTGAAGGCTGCTGAGAGTTAGGATATGCCCACATGATCAGTCAGTCACTTATGTCTGACTCTTTGTGACCCCCATGGACTGTAGCTTGCCAGGCTCCTCTGTCCGTGGGACTTTCCAAGCAAGAATACTGGAGCAGATTGTCATTTCCTCTTCCAGGGCATCTTCCCAATCCAGCAATTGAACACACCTCTCTTGTGTCTCTTGCATTGGCAGGTGAATTCTTTAACTTTGAAGCCACCTGGGAAGCCCCAAGAGCCAGGATAAAAGTTCCTTAAAGTCAGGAATCAATCATGTTTTCTTCCTCACCATGGGTGCCTTTGGTGCCTGGCATGTCCTAGATCATAAAATAGTCACGAGAAAAATCAAAGGAGTACAGGAGTCACAAGCATGGGCCCTGGAGTCAGACTGTAGATGTTGCGCTTATGTGACTTCAAATGTGGCTGCACCTCTGTAAACTGTGGCTTTTCTGTGTGTAAAAAATGAGAGGTGGTAATAGAATCAACTCCCTAGAGTTTTTGTGAGGGAGTATCCAATGAGGTCATGTAGGTAAAATACATACATAGTCTAGTAGCAGCCATAGAGTAAGAGATCATTTTTAAAAGGTAATAATAGTTGTTTATCATTAGGCTCCTAACAAGGGAATGAACAATTGATGTGGGCATGATTATTAGAGGGCATGAGTTATTAGGAGGATTCCAGTATGAATCTAGAAGTGAGAGGCAGGGGTACAAGCGAAAGCTGAGGTCAAATTGGACATCCCCACTTTCCCTGCTATATAACTATAAAGGATTTGATTTAGGTCATACCTTAATGGCCTATTGGTTTTCCCCTACTGTCTTCAGTTTAAGTCTAAATGAAACCCCTTATGATTATACAGTAGGAGTGAAAATAGGATCAAGGGATTAAGGGTGCCTGAAGAACTATGGACGGAGGATTGTGACATTGTACAGAAGGTGGTGATCAAAACCATTCCCAAGAAAAAGAAATGCAAGAAGGCTAAATGGATGCCTGAGGAGGCTTTACAAATAGCTGAGAAAAGAAGAGAAGCCAAAGGCAAAGGAGAAAAGGAAAGATATACCCAACTGAATGCAGGGTTCCAAAGGAGAGATAAGAAAGGCTTCCTAAGTGAACAATGCAAAGAAATGGAGGAAAACAATAGAATGGGAAACACTAGAGGTCTCTTCAAGAAAATTAAAGATACCAAGTGAACATTTCATTCAAAGGTGGGCACAATAATAGACAGAAACAGTCTGGACCTAACAGAAGCAGAAGATTAAGAGGAGTGGCAAGAATAAACAGAAGAGCTATAAAAAAGATCTTCATGACCCAGATAACCACGATGGTGTGATCACTCACCTGGAGCCAGAAATCCTGGAGTGCGAAGTGAAGTGGGCCTTAGGAAGCATCACGATGAACAAAGCTAGTGGAGGTGATGGAATTACAGTTGAGCTATTTCAAATCCTAAAAGATGATACTACTAAAGTGCTGCACTTGATACATCAGCAAATTTGGAAAACTCAGCAGTGGCCACAGTATTGGAAAAGGTCAGTTTTCATTCCAATCCCAAAGAAAGGCAATGCCAAAGAATGTTCATATTTTGGCACAATTGCACTCATTTCACATGCTAGTTAAGTGGTGCTCAAAATCCTCCAAGGCAGGCTTCAACAGTACATGAACTGAGAACTTCCAGATGTTCATGCTGGATTTAGGCAGAAGAATCAGAGATCAAATTGCCAACACTTAGTGGATCACAGAAAAACCAAGAGAATTCCAAAAAGCATTTACTTTAGCTTCATTGACTAAGCTAAAACAGACTGCATGGATCACAGCAAACTGGAAAATTCTTAAACAGATGGGACTACCAGACTACTTTATCTGCCTCTGAGAAACCTGTATGCAGGTCAAAAACAACAGTTAGAACTGGACATGGAAGAATGGACTGGTTCAAAATTGGGAAAGGAGTATGTCAAGGCTGTATATGGTTACCCTGCTTATTTACATTATACACAGAATACATCATCTGAAATGCCAGGCTGGATGAAGCACAAGCTGGAATCAAGATTTCTGGGAGAAATATCAATAACCTCAGATATGCAGATGACAACACCCTAATGGCAGAAACAAAAGAGGAACAAAAGAGCCTCCTGATGAAGGTGAAAGAGGATAGTGAAAAAGCTGGCTTAAAACTCAACATTCTAAAAATGAAGATTATGGAACCAGTTCCATCACTTCATGGCAAATAGATGGAGAACCAGTGGAGACAGTGACAGGCTATTTTTTGGGCTCCAAAATCACAGCAGAAGGTGACTGTAGCCATGAAATTAAAAGATGCTTTCTCCTTGGAAGAAAAGCTATGACCAATCTAGACAGCATATTAAAATGCAGAGACATCACTTTGCCAACAAAGGTCTATATAGTCAAACTATGGTTTTTCCAGTAGTCATGTATGGATGCAAGAGTTGGACTATAAAAAGAAGGCTGAATGCCCAATATTGGACACTTTTGAGCTATGATTTGGAGAAGACTCTTGAGAGTCCCTTGGACTGCAAGGAGATCAAACCAGTCAATCCTAAAGGAAGTCAATCCTGAATACTCGTTAGAAGAACTGATGCTGAAGCTAAAGCTCCAATACTTTGGCCACCTGATGCAAATAGTCAACTCCTTAAAAAGACCCTGATGCTGGGAAAGATGGAAGGCAGGAGGAGAAGGGAATGACAGAGGACGAGCTGGTTGGATGACATCACTGACTCAATAGACATGAGTCTGAAGAAGCTCCAGGAGATGGTGAAGAACAGGGCAGCCTGGAGTGCTGTAGTCACGGGGTCACAAAGAGTCAGACTTGACTGATCACCTGGACTACAACAAACCTTTCCTGCTGTGTTTTCCTAATATTTTGTGATCTTAATGGTGATAGTGATGAGGAAAAGAGAGGTACCACCTTGTATTTACACTGCAATTGGTATTTTACTATGTACTTCCATAGTCATTATTTTATCCAATATTCTAAACAAAATATGTGACAAATATGAAGTGTGTATCATGTCCCCATTTTGCATAAATCTTGAAGAGGCCCAGAGAGTGTAAGTACCTGTAAAAAGGGCTGATAAAAGAAAAACAAAGCCCAATTATTCTGACTCCTGACTCTTTATCCCTCCAAATGAATAACAAAGCTAATGTAGATATTCTCAGGAAATTTCCTTAACAATAGAGAATCTGTTGGACATGCTTACTGGCTATTTACCAAACCTTGTTTCTTTTTTTCTTGGAACATGCCTTTACATTTTCCTTACTATGTTCATTACATTTCTACAAGTATCTTAAAGTATTTGTTTTTGTCAAAATGACTGAAAATTTTCTGTATCTTAGTGTATTATTTTGATAATAATATTCCTCCCTTTAAAACCCAACCAAACTATCTCAAACACTGAAGCAATTTTTTTTAACTAAAAATACCAGCCTGATCTTTTCAAAGAAAAAAATTATTAAAAGTCCTTTGGCTAGACAAATAGAAACCACCTCTTCCTGTTCAGCTCTGGTGAACATAAATGTACTCCATATGTACATTTACCACATCACTCCATCTGCCTTGCAGTTAAGTGTGACCACATAGCTTATCTCTAGTCAATGGATCATGTGCATAAACACTTTGAGGCCTGATCCATGAGATCTTTCCTTCCCCTTGAGCAGCAGCATTAGAATTTGAAGATAGCATGTCTACAAAACAGGAGGAGCTTGGATTCCTAAATCTTAGCTTTGGATGAATTTGCCAACTGCTCTGGAACACCTATTTTGGAAATTACATGAGCAAGAAATACATTCCTATTATGCTATGCTACTGAGGCTAATCTCTTTCAGCAGCTAGAATTACCTTAACTAATAAAGTCATGGAAAAAAGATATAAATATTACAAACCGAGACACTCACTAAGACCATCTGCAGAATTCCCAGGATCTATACTACCACGACGGAGAAGGTGATGGCAGCCCACTCCAGTATTCTTGCCTGGAGAATCCCACAGATGGAAGAGCCTGGTGGGCTGCAGTCCATAGGCTCATGAAGAGTCGGACACGACTGAGCAACTTCACTTTCACTTTGCACTTTTTATGCATTGGAGAAGGAAACAGCAACCCACTCCAGTGTTCTTGCCTGGAGAATCCCAGGGACAGAGGAGCCTTCTGGGCTGCCGTCTATGGGGTCGCAGAGAGTCTGACACAACTGAAGCGATTCAGCAGCAGCAGCATACTTCCATGAGGGCTTCCCACAGTGGCTCAGCAGTAAAGAACCCACCTGCAATGCAGGAGATGCAGGTTCAATCCCTGTGTTGGGAAGATCTCCTGGAAAACACATGGCAACCACCATCAGTATTCTTGTCTGGAAAATCCTATGAACAGAGGGAGACTGGAGGACTATAGTCCATGGGGTCACAGAGAGTCCAACATGTCTGAAGCAACTGAGCACGCACACACACTCACATACTTCCATGAACATGTGCTTCTTTTATTAGAATTACGGTATATCCCCATCTTGAAAGCAGGTGGCAATAGATAAGAACTGCAAGAACGTAAATTCATTTTTGTATTATTTTTAATTTATGTCATATTTTGGGTGCATTGGGTCTTCGTTGCTGTGCATGGGCCTTCTTTAGTTGCCCTGAATGAAGGCTACTCTCTAACTGTGGTGCCCAAGCTTCTCATTGAGGCGGCTTCTCTTGGTTGTGCAGCATGCGCTCCAGGGCATACTGGTCTGGTAGCCATAGCACATAGGCTCAGTTGCCCCATAGCACGTGGGATCCTCCTGGACCAGGGGTCAAACTCATGTCCCCTGCACTAGCAGGTGGATTTGAACCACTCTACAGCCAGCGAAGTCCCTGTAAATTCATTTTAGTCAGGAGACCTACCTACCTTTGTGTCCTCAGCAACTCACAAAATGCCAGGAACAGAGTAGGTATTCAATAAAGGACTACACAAGTAACTATCTTTACAACCATCATCCAAAGAGAAAACAGTTGAATGGGATTTGAATAATTAGGTTTTCCAGAAGGAAAAGAGAAATTTCCTTTGGGAGGCACTGTAAGAAGCATGATATATGCCACAACTTGGTAACAAAGTGCTAAGAGATTGTTCACATATCCATTTATTTCTTCAAAGCTATTTATCAGATATCTGTTATATGGTCTGACAGTATTCCAGGGGATAGGGTATAACAAAAATAAAGAAGATCTCTGTGTTCACAGCTCTTACATTTAAAAGAAAGCAGAATATGTCACCCTAGAAGATGCCTCTTTAACCATAAAAGAGGAAATCACATGTCCAAGATGGTGTCACTTCTGCTAAAGCCCATTATACCAAACCTAGACTTAACGTCTGACCTGATGCTGTTTCAGTCCTCAAAAAAAAATGTAATCTTAATCTGACAACTTGGAATTTTCAGTCAGCACCAATGAGGTGATCCATCCCTTGAGCCCCCTTCATCACCAAATCCAACCCCCGGTCAAAGAAAGAAGAGGTAATCTCAACATAGGCTTTACCCTTACTCCCCAAAGAGATGACAGATAACTGGGCCTGAAGCAATACTTTCTCTTCGTTTGCTAATAACTTCCTTTCCTCACCCTCCTCCTGCCTATAAAACTCTCCCACTGTATACAACACTTTTGAGTGCTCTTCTTTTTACTAGATGGGGTGCTGCCTGATTCAGGAATCACTGAAGAAAGATCATTAGGTCTTCACATCTACTCGATTGAATTTTGTTTTCTTAATAGTGATAAAGATTATTTTGAGGTGATTATTTTTGAGAAACTGCCTACATAAGAGAAGCTCTACAAACAGAGAAGAAGTTACACTTCAGTAAGAATAACTGACATTTATAAAAGAAATCTCCATTTGTAAGGGTATTTCTCTCTGTACCAGAATGAGAAGAATGACTAAATCACAGGCAAATATCAACGGAGAAGGCACTGACTTAATTTGTTATTCAACAAATCTAACTTATTTACTGTGCCTTTTCTGGTAATCCCCATCAAATGGCTTTTCCAATCCTCAACTTCTTTTTTAATCTTTAGCTAACGATGGTATTTAAGTGACTTGGGCCACCTCTGGAAGTTACTCAATTTGGAGGGTACCTACCATGAATACATGAAGCGCACATGTTAATACACTTGCTTTTGTTTTTCTTCTGTTAGTCTTTTATTATATGAGGATCCAGCCAAGAACTCAGAAGGATAGAGGTACAATTATTTTTTCTCCCTTATATATTTTACCGCATTTCTACACATGTGCTGAAACACTTGCATACAAACCTGGGTCCGTTTGAGCTAGGTACTCAGTCATCTGGGTACATATTATAACAATGAGTACGTGAGGCTAGCAATGATATGATGAGAGACACATTATGATAATAGTCCATTCTCTTAAAGCAAAGAACATCTGCTCCAAAATTGCGAAGAAAGGAAATTTGAGAACAAATTAATGAGATCCACACTTAAGAAGTTGAACCATGCAGGACAAAAAAGTGACCACACCAAAAGTAGATAGCAAAGATAATGTTCTGTGGCTGGTTATTTAGTTGATGAAAGTATCAATCCATTCTGTTTCAAAGCTCTTGTTTCATAAGAGTTAATCATATAATTTGGCTCCAGGAACACCAGCAATGGCAGATGTGCTGTCCAACTGACCAGGTTAAGAAAAATAAAGGCAGATGGTTTTAGATTAAAGTCTGGATGGTGATGATGCCATTAGAGAATTGACATTCTGTCACCAGGCCAACGTTCTTCTATTCTATTTACTTCACTCTCTAAATTATCTGCCACCTGGTGGTCCAGGGAATCATTTGGAAGTGTAATCATAGGCAGTTGATAAAATCTCTCTAATTTGAATTCAATGATCCAGGAAGAAATATTTATTGAGTGCCTATTGTGTGTAAAATAAGACTCTAGGTGCTGGGGAACACAACTATGAAGTCGGTAAGCAAAGGGAGAAAGCAAATAGGATGACTTTAAATTCTATTAAGAGATATTAAGAAAATAAAGTACAATAACGGAGGCATTAGTGTTTAGAGAAGGCTTCTTGAAGAAGTGACGTGAGTTGAGATAGGAAAGATGACATATTTGTTTTCTACTACCACATAACAAGTTGCCACACATTTATCATCTCGAAGTTGCTGTGAGTCAGGAGTCCAAGTACGCATTAGCTGAATACTTTGCTCAGGGTCTTGCAAGCCAAAATCAAGGTGCTGGCTGGGATTGTGATCTCATCTGAGGCTTGGGGTTCCGTTTCACTTCAGTCCTCAGCAGGATTTATTTCCTTGTGGCTGTAAGACTGTGGTCCCTTTTTCTGCTGGCTGTTGTCTGGGGACCACTGTAAGCACTGAGACACTGCCCTCTGGTCCTTGCTCTGCAGCCTCCTCCTCTTACAACATACCTTCTAATAGGCCAACAAGAAAGCCTCTCTCTGATACTTCACCCTCTTTTAAAGGGCTCACTTGATTAAGTCAGGCCCACCCATGAGTCTTCCTTCTGATTAACACAAAGTCAACTCATTAATAACCTCATCACAGGAGTAATATAACATATTCATTGGTTCCACTCATAGTCAAGAGGAGGGACATGAATACTAGAGGGAATCTTGGGGACCCTCTAAAAGTCTACGTACCAAAGATGAAGACCAGCTATCCAAAAGAAGAAAGTCTTTCCAGGCAGGGTCACCAGAAGAGCAAAAGAGAAATTTGACATTTTCAGGAAAGGGAAGGAAGGTTGGTCTATTGAAGCATCATGGTTGAGGCAAAGGGCAGAAGAAAGTAAGGAAGGAGGCACCCCCAGGAATCATCTGAATTAAAACAAGGGGCATTAGTGGCCATGTTAACTTTGGATTTCATTTTATGTGTAAGTAGAAGCTGACTAATAATATTATCTCAGCCTGCCCCTTCCTCTTGCCTCTAGCTTGATATCAGCTTCATTAGTGGCATAAAGAATAATGGATCCAATGTCAAGAGAAATGGGAGGTTTTTACTTGCTGAAACCACCTCTCATTTTTAGGAATCAGGGCCTGTGCTGAAGGTTCTTTACAGGTCTGAAGTTCTTTTTTTTTTTTTCCCTATGTACTATTAAAGAGACCATTCAGGTAAATGCAAAAATAATATAAATGTAATCATTTTCTAGTGCTGGCTGACTTAATTAGAAAGGAATTTGGTCTCCTGTTTCTTCCAGACATCTTCCAATGCCCATGAATGCACCCTTGGGTCACATTCATAAATTCTGTAAAGAAAAACAAAACTATTTAAAAATAAAAGCATTTCTAAGAGCAGTATACACTTAGCCCTTTGGTCAGGCTAGAATTCATAATTAGTGTTTTTGAAATTTCAACCAGTGCAGATTTTCTAAGCTAATACTGAGGCAAAAATTTATTGCTTAGAAATGCCAGCTCATCACAGTCACTTTTTTCCTTTGCTTCTTAATCTGAGGCTGACAGGGAGATCCAAGTCTGAATTTAAAAACCTAAGAAATATCACATGTCCTAATTGACCTAGGAGTCAGAGGTGTAACTGCTTTCTTAGTTTGTTCGATTAAAGTACTAGCAGGATTTACTTGAGTCTTCCCTTTGAGACTCTTGACTAGTAGAGGAAAAAAAAATTCTTAGGAAATGATAGAAGTTAGATTCCTAAACTTGAAGACCCAACAAAGACTGTTGGATAATTCTCATTTCTTTAAGTGCCTTGCTTAGTTGCTCAGTCATTCAGTCCTGTCCAACTCTTTGTGACCCCATGGACTCAGCCCACGAGGCTCCTCTATCTATGGGATCTTCCAAGGAAGATACTTGAGTAGTTTGTCATTTCCTCCTCCAGGGGATCTTGCTGACCCAGAGTCTGAACCCAAGTCTCCTGCATTGCAGGTGGATTCTTTACCACTGAGCCACTGAGAAAGTTTTTAAGTGCTTACTCACTGGTATAACTTTCCAAATGTCATGTGGACCAGGATTTGGACTAAGGCAATATAAGATCCTTTTTTTTTTCCAACATCCCTTCTTGTTTCCATCACTGAAGCCTCATATTATAAAGATTGTTACATTATTTTCCTATAAGGAAGTGAGAGAAATTTATTCAGTGAAGCAATCTAAAAATAACTTATTTGAGAGCTAGTGGCTTCCATGGTTACCGAAAGACCTTGTTGATTCTCTTTTCTAACAGGCAACCACAATTGGGGAATCATTTGAATTGAAAAAAACACACACTCAAAAGAGCATGAAGGACTCTGGAACAAGACTGTGCAGCCCTCCATCCCATGAAGTGTAATCTGCTTCTTCATAGCCCCATGAAAAGCACATACCAGGAAGAAAGGAATATACTCAAAAGTAAATGAAACCTGGACCTGAATCAATTTCTTGGTTCTGGGAATCCCCACCATGTTGTTATGCTCTGACAAACTCCAAGTAGCTCAAAAGGTAAATTTCAAAAATACTGTCTTCACAAATAACAACTGATCATATACTTAATATCTACTAACAGCACCAAAAGGAAGTTATTTTTTCCTTAAATAAAATTATATCACATGACTTTAAATGAAAGTTATACATATATTATATGGTAGTTGGTAAAGAAGTAAGGTACGTATGTGTACATATGTTTGGAACATACATGCTCATATATTTATGTATTCTTTCATGCATAGCAAGTCACAAAGGTTCTGATACCCAATTGCAACTTGTTTCCTATAGCAAGGATCTAAGAAAAATTTACCTTTGAAAAAAGAATTTCATATTTTTATCACAGATTATCAGGTCTAGTATACCCAAAACATATTTATTAAATGTAAGGAAAACATACACTAAAATATATTAAAATTACCTACACAGTAACTAAACTGAATAGCCAGGGTACTAAAGATATGTTTAGTTAATTTCATCATCAGTATTCAAAAGCAGAGACATTACTTTGCCGACTAAGGTCCATCTATTCAAGGCTATGGTTTTTCCAGTAGTCACATATGGATGTGAGAGTTGGACTGTGAAGAAAGCTGAGTGCTGAAGAATTGATGCTTTTGAACTGTGGTGTTGGAGAAGACTCTTGAGAGTCCCTTGGACTGCAAGGAGATCCAACCAGTCCATTCTGAAGGAGATCAGCCCTGGGATTTCTTTGGAGGGAATGATGCTAAAGCTGAAACTCCAATACTTTGGCCACTTCATGCGATGAGTTGACTCTTTGGAAAAGACTCTGATGCTGGGAGGGATTGGGGGCAGGAGGAGAAGGGGATGACAGAGGATGAGATGGCTGGATGGTATCACTGACTCGGTGAACGTGAATCTGAGTGAACTCCAGGAGTTGGTGACGGACAGGGAGGCCTGGCGTGCTGCAATTCATGGGGTCACAAAGAGTCGGACACGAGTGAGCAACTGAACTGAACTGAATCTAGATTAGAGATGTAGGCAGTCTCTTTGACAAAAATTGGCTCAGAAATTAATTGTTTAATACCAATTAAATTACCTTTGATATTTTTTTGCACCAAAGGTTCTTTCTTATGTTCAGCAATAATGATCAAGTAGCTGCCATATGCCAACCACTATTCCAAGATAAGGGTAATACTGTGAGCAAAATGGACACAAAAATATGTGTCCTCATGAAGTTTATATTCTAGTAGGAAAGGCAGATAAACCAAGAAAGTTTCAAACCATAAATGAGTTTGCAATATGGCAAAACAAATACAGTATTGTAATGTAGAATAAAGTATTAAAAAAAGAAAGAAAGAAAATTAAAGTGATTTGATAGAAAATAAGGTAGAAGTAAGGACTTCCCTGGTGGCTCAGACAGTAAAGAATCCGCCTGCAATGCAGGAGACCTAGGTTCGATCACTGGGTTGGAAAGATCCCCTGGAGGAGGGCATGCAACCCTTTCCAGTATTCTTGCTTGGAGAATCCCCAGGGACAGAGGATCCTGGAGGTCACAAAGAGTCAGACAAGACTGAGTGACTAAGGGCACACAGGAGGTCAGAGTAGAAGGGACAGCATAGTCAGGAAGGGTTTTCTAAGGTGACTTTGAGCTCTGACTTTAAATCAGTAGGAGGAGCCAGGCATGAAAAGCATCACAGGAAGCACATGTAGGGACAGAGAACAAATGCAAAGACCTGGAGGTAAAAAGAGCCTGGCTTGACAGAGAAACAGGAAGTAAGCCAATGTGCTTCCAGCAGAGAAGACAAGCAATACAAAAATTTCATTGGAAAGGAAGCCTGAATGGGCTGTGGTAAGGAGCTTAGATCGCGCTTTAAGTGCCTTGGGAAGCCATTAGAAGAATTTAGACAGAGAAGCAATGGGATCAGAAATGAGCTTTTTAAAGATAACTCTGGCTGATTGTGTGGACACAGGACTGAAGACTGCTCTGAAGACTATTGTAATAATCCAAGTGCGAGATTATGTTGGCTTGCTCAGAGTGGTGGCAGAACATGAATAGTGTTCATTACAGTTTACATATGACAACCTGCAAAATGCAAAGGGAGCCTAAAGGCTTCATTTTCCAGATGTTTGGGTATGAGAAAGTAAAGATGATCCCCAACATTTATGAATGGGCTGTGTTCCAAAGACTTGCTTATTGCTTATTCTAAACTCGGGCTACTTTTTCCCACAGATACTGTGTTATTATCTGCTAGGGTTTCATATGATTAATGAACCTGTCCAATATTCATACCAGTAGTGAGCAGGACACTCCCAATGTTCTGCCCTTTTCTCATTATCTAGCCTTATCTCAAAGCAGAAGAGCGTCAAATGATCACACACTTGCCTAATGCTTTTTATTTTTCTGTTGCCCCAATTGTTTGCTTTAGAACATCAGTTTTATTCCCTATACCTCTCTAATAGAAAATAATCCAGGTAATATATAATATTAAGGTACTTATACTCGCCAAAGAGGAATATTGAATTTCTTAGCAGTATCATAAATTTTGGTTTGCCAAGGATCCAATCCCAGAGTAGAAGGTGTCAGAACCTTTTTTCAGAACAACGGCAGCATGTGAAAAAAAATTAAGGAAAAAAATATATATTTGGACTCATAAAATCTTAGGGGATGATTGCTTGGATAGGATGAAGTGGACACAATGAGGCTGGTGAAGTCTTCTAAGACAATGTTTCTCAAGCTTGAATGTATAGGAACTTCCAATTTGGGTCATGGTCAGGAACAAACTACATGAAACAACAATATTAAGACATTGGATAACAGGTAGCACAGTGATACCTACAGGATGAAAAACAAACCAGGTGAGTCCTGTGACTGCCCTGGCATTTGTATCTGGAAAGAATTTTGAGACCACAGTGTAGGAACAGGGAGAGAATTCAGTTGAGGCAACAGAGTTGAGAATGTGGTGTGCCAAGGAAGCTAGGTTTTGCAGAGCAGAGTACTGGAGAGGAGAGAACTGCACAGAGAGAACTCCAGAGATGTGCAGAGGGTTTCTCTCAAGTCTTCATCAGAGTGCTGATTAGTGCATATGGTATTCCTTCCTTATCCACAGGGGATACTTCTAAGACCTCCAGTGGATGCCGGAAACTACAGATAGTACCAAATCCTATATATACTGAACTTTTCCCTATATATACATCTTTCTTTGGTGGGATCCAACATTATCCTGTCAATGGTTGTCCAGTAGCTAAGTATGTATATACCTATGATAAAACTGAATAGATGTTAGGCACAGTTAGAAAATATCTGAATTGCCAGCATTACTACTCTTGTGCTTTGGGGCTACTAGTAAGTAAAATAAAGGTTATGTGACATGAGTGCTGTGATACTGTGACAATAGATGTGATGAGTGACACAGCTATTAAGTGGCTAGTGACCAGGTAGCATACACAGTGTGGACAAAGGGATGGTTTCCTCCCTGGGTGGATGGAGCAGGCCAACTCAAGAGTTCATTATGTGCTAAACAGTGTGTAATTTAAAACTCATGAATTGTTTATTTCTGGAATTTTCCATTCAGCGTGTTTGGACCACAGTTGACTACAGGTAACTAAAACCACAGAAATCAAAACTCTGGATAAGAGATTCTACTACTGTACATGTATGAAAACAATGAGAACCTGGAGAAAGGAGATGTAATGAACTCTGGAGCGCATATAGGTTGGTCATAACTTATGTTCTCACCAGCCAAAGAAGGAAAAACCTTGTAATACATGAGACATCGGACAGAATTCTTCCAATGGCAATGACTCTGAGGAGATATTGATAGAACAAAAATTAGTCCTAGACTAAAGGCTGTTCTGGTTCCACCCTGTAAAGCTTATTAAAAACAAGCCTTGAAAGGATCAAACTGTTTCTAAATAAATTGTGTCCCAAAACAAAGTGTGTGAATATTTCAGTTCATTTCAGTAGCTCAGTCATATCCAAATTTTTGCACCCCCATAAATGGCAGCACGCCAGGTAGATACAAAATTCCACCAATAAGGTAAAATCTACAATGTCTAACACCCAATAGGCAGGCAATTTAGTAAGTAAATAGTACCTATAGTGAGGAGAAAAACTAATCACAGGAAATACACTTAGAAGTGATACAGATGATAGAATTAGCAGATAAGGGCATTAAAATGGTTATTTTAAATCTCTTCCATATATTGAACAAGGTAGAGAAAAGCATGAGTATGTTGAAAGAGAGACATAAAATGTATACCTGTCTGGGAATTCCCTGGTGGCCCAGTGTTTAAGAATCCACCTGCCAATACAGGAGACACAGACTCAATCCCTGGCCCAGCAAATCCCACATGCTGAAAAGCAAGCCTAGGCATCACAACCACTGAGCCAGTGCTCTAGAAGCTATGTGCCATACCTACTGAGCCCACATGCCGCAGCTACTGAAGTCCGAGCACCTAGAGCCCGTGCTCTGCAACAGGAGAAGCCATCACCATGAGAAGCCCGCACACTGGGACCCGAGAGCAGCCTGCACTTGGGCAGCTAGAGAAAGTCTATGTAGCAACAAAGACCTGGTGCAGCCAAAAATAATAGTAATTATATATATATACATTTATATATATACACATAGAGACAGAAATGGAAACTTCTAGAGATGAAAATGCAATGATTGAGATAAAAAATGTATTTGATAAGATTAACAGATTAGATATTGTTGAGGAAAATATGAGCATATTTGAAGACATAGAAATAAAAAGTATGTGAAATAAAACAGAAAAATTAAAGTGCTAAAAAATGATCATAGAGTCAGTGAGTTGTAGAAAAGCTTTCCATGGCTTAATATGTATGACTTTAGGTTCTGGAAACAGTGAGAGATTTATTTTGGGGGACTCCAAAATCATTGCAGATGGTGACTTCAGCCATGAAGTTAAAAGACACTTGCTTCTTGGAAGAAAAGTTATGACAAACCTAAACAGCATCTTAAAAAACAGAGACATTACTTTGCCAACAAAGGTTCATCTAGACAAAACTATGGTTTTTCCAGTAGTCATGTATGGATGTGAGAGTTGCACTATAAAGAAAAGCTGAGCACCAAAGAATTGATGCTTTTGAACTGTGGTGTTGGAGAAGACCCAAGAGTCCGTTGGACTGCAAGGAGATCAAATCAGTCAATCCTAAAGGAAATCAGTCCTCAATATTCATTGGAAGGACTGATGCTGAAGTTTAAACTCCAATACTTTGGCCACCTGATGCAAAGAACAGACTCATTGGAAAAGACCCTGATGCTGGGAATGATTGAAGGCAGGAAAAGAAGGGGACGACAAAAGATGAGATGGTTGGATGACACCACTGACTCAATGGCCATGAGTTTGAGCGAGTTCCAGGAGCTGGTGATGGACAGGGAAGCCTGGTGCACTGCAGTCCATTGGGTCGCAAAGAGTCGGACATGACTAAGCGACTGAACTGACTGAATTTAGGTTCTTGGAGGAGGAAAAGAAAAGCAAAAATTTTTTGAAGAAATAATAGCTGAAAAATTTTCAAATGCGTTGATCCAAAAGGCTCAAACAATTCCAAGTTCAAAAAATAGGAAAACACCTACACAAAGGAATTCATAATCAGATTGTTTAAAATCAGTGATCTTGAAAAAAAAATCCTAAAATAGTCATGAAAAACCTTCCATACGAATACTAATCACTTAGCTATCTGTTACAGTGCAGGTTCTGACTCAGTAGGTTTGGGAGGGGTCTGAGATGCTGCTTGTCTAACAAGGTGACCTCAGTGCAGATAGTTTGATAATCACAGTTTTGAGAAGCAAATTCTTAAGATTCCAATAGCCAAACTGCTTTGACTTTCTAAATTAAACCAAAATAACAAGAGATTCATAAAGTGAGGGATAGACCCAGGGAAGCAAAATAGTGTTTGGGTTTCCAGTCAGTTTCATACTACACATTAATAGAGAGCTACATCAAGACCTAGTCTTTTAAAATTTGTCTTAAATTTGTTTTGCCAAGCAGAGTAGACTTTTGGGGGCTAGCTAACAACCATTCCTTATTTGTTGATTTTATTCTGATTTCCTTTTGAAATTTTATCCTCCTATTTATACTCAGGTTATCAAACCAGTCGATCCTAAAGGAAATCAATCCTGAATATTCATTGGAAGGACTTATGCTGAAACTGAAGCTCTAATACTTTAGCCACCTGATTTAAGCAGCCAGCTCACTGGAAAAGACCCTGATGCTGAGAAAGATTGCAGGCAAGAGGAGAAGGAGACAACAGAGGATGAGATGGTTGGATGGTATCGCCAACACAACGAACGTAAATTTGAGCAAACTCCAAGAAATAGTGAAGGAAGGGAAGCCTAGTGTGTTGCAGTTCATGGGGATCACAAAGTGTCAGACACAAGTTAGCAACTGAGCAACAACAAAATATATGCTTCCCTCCAAACTGCAAGGATGGAACTATAACCCAGCCCCTAGCTAAAGTCAGTGTTTCTCAAGAGAGATTCTTCTTCTGCTTGAACCTGGAAGAATGTAGACTAAATATGTAGCAATTGACTTACTTCCTTTAGAAGAGAAAGAAAATAAGAATAGCATTGTGAGGGAGCAGAATTTGCCACCCCAAAATATGTCTTTGGCATATTAAGTATTTTAATTTGCTTATTTTCTAAGCAATAGTAGGCATGAAAAAAAAACTCTGAAAACCAAGTATGAGTTACCCTTTTGTAAGAAATGTTTATATTTGTAACAAAAATTTTCCCTTGTAAGGGTTTCTCCTCTGTACCAGAGGAGGAAAAAAGATCAGATCTCTAGAAACTCTTATCAGTGGAAAAGACAGTGGCTTAAATTTGCATCAGAACCTTACCCTTGTTTACTGTGATTTTCCTGGTCATCTCCCATAACTGACTTTGCCCATACTTAGCATTCACTTTTGTTTTTAGCTAAAGATAGTATTTAAGGTGAGGGCTTTGGCCATTTTGGTGAGTTACTCAGTTTTTCTGGGTTTCTCGCACATATATGAAAAAGTGAAAATGTTAGTAGCTCAGTAATATCAGACTCTCTGGGACCTGTGGACTGTATGTAGCCCACTAGGCTATTCTGTCCCTTGCCTTCTCCCAACTAGAGTGGATAGCCATTCCCTTCTCCAGGGAATCTTCCCAATGCAGGGATTGAAGCTGACTCTCCCACACTGCAGGCATATTCTTTACTATCTGAGCCACCAGGGAATATGTTATCAAAAGTTTGATTTTCTCCTGTTAATCTGTCTTATGTCAATTTCATTCTTAAACCAGTCAGAAGAACCTACAAGTGTAAAGGAAAGTCTATTTCCCCAACACAGTCCAAACAGAACAAGCAGAGCCAAGGAGAAAGAAAAACTAGGTTCTGCTGTTTCATGTTCACCCCTAAATCATGCCATTTTTGAAGTGAGACCTATGCCTGACTCTTTAGGTACATAAGGTAAAAACTGTCTTTTTAAAAAGCAATTTTGACTATGTATTTATATATATAAAGAATGCTAACAGAAACCAAAGCATGAGTTAAATAAACTCTTGTGATCTAGCCTAGGAATGTAATCACAATATATAACACAATTTATATTGTTGATCATGGATTTCAAATCAAATCTCAGTATTCTTAGAGACATCTCTCCCTATTTGCTATAACAGCTTTTGTGGATAGAGGGGAAATTCAATTCTGCCTGACTGAGTCAGAGTAGTTTGCCAAAGAGTTCCTAAAATTGTGTCTTCCCCAAAACTCAGAAATTTGTGTATCAGAATATTCTTAAAATAGATGTCAAAAGAGATCCGGTGAATAAAATGAAAGAGAAGCATATGAACACTATGCACATAAACATCTTGACTTAGAAAGAGGACACTCATTAACCAAGACAATACATAGCTGGTTTGTGCTTCCTTGCTTTCTCCTGTTAAAAATACTTTTTAATTTAAAAAATATATACAATTTACACTGAAATAGAATTAGAGTCCCAGATAATTCCAAGAAGACAGTACAGGGAAGTAAAATTTGCCACCCTAAAAGATGTCTCATTGGCATGATATTAATTTATGTTGATTATTTTGAAGAATGAGAAAACTTGGAGTTTTTTTTTTTACCTCTCTCTTAGCTGCCTAAAGAATTTAGATTAAGCGTGTGTTCTTGGAATAGAGCTATCAGAGATGTCTGCAAAGAATATGGACTAGGTACGCTGAAAGAAATTTAGCACAGCCTAGAGATCAGAGTCCTCTCTGTTTGCACTGTCTCTGCATGGCCCAGCAAAGATTTATTTACCAAACATTTGCTTTTCCATCTCCATGCAAACTGCCTTACTCTCCTTTGAAATCCTAAACCACTACCCGCCAGTATCCTCTTTGTCTTTAGCTGAAGATCTATTGTATTGAAAGAGGTCCTACCATGTCAGTGAATTATTCAGTTTTCCTAGGTCTTTCCCATGTGCGCTGCTGCTGCTGCTGAGTCGCTTCAGTCGTGCCGACTCTGTGCGACCCCATAGACGGCAGCCCATCAGGCTCCGCCATCCCTGGGATTCTCCAGGCAAGAACACTGGAGTGGGTTGCCATTTCCTTCTCCAGTGCATGAAAGTGAAAAGTGAAAGGGAAGCCACTCAAGTCGTGTCTCTCAGCGGCCCCATGGACTGCAGCCCACCAGGCTCCTCTGTCCATGGGATTTTCCAGGCAAGAGTACCGGTGTGGGGTGCCATTGCCTTCTCCATGTGTACATGTTATTACACTTTCATTCGATTTTCTCCTGTTAATCTGTCTCATGTCAATTTTATTCTTAAATCAACCAGAAGAACCTACAGGAGTAGAGGAAAACTTCTACTCACCCCAATAGGAGAAACTTTTAAATTAAACATCATGCATTTTCATAAACAAGACCATAGGATACATCTAATGGAAGACGTATTTAGGCAAGTTTTCACATTCTCTGAGGAAATTCCATACTTTAGAGGGACTGAGACAAATGATCTTTTCTTTTACTTCTGAACTGCTATGATTCTGCTGAGAAATAATAGTAGATTAAGGTTACAATTCTAGTGACTCCTGAGAAGTGTACTTCCTCAAAGAGAGGAAGATGAAAGTGGGACTCCTGGCCCACTGGTAACATTCAGAGACAAGGAAAGACAAACTTCAAGTGGTTAGCATCAGAAACCTCTCCATCTGCTTTGTCTATTATATGTGTCAACATGGAGATAGGAGGAGTGGTCTTGAAGGAGATGGGTAAAATAGTATAAAATTATGGCTTAAAAATTTGTATTTAAGAGTCCTACTCATCCATCACTGACTCGACGGATGTGAGTCTGAGTGAACTCTGGGAGTTGGTGATGGACAGGGAGGCCTGGCGTGCTGCGATTCATGGGGTTGCAAAGAATTGGACATGACTGAGTGACTGAACTGAACTGAACTCATCCAGCCTGGCATTTCTCATGATGTGCTCAGCATATAGAGTAAAAAGTACAGTGACAGCAAACAGTTCTGTTTTACTCTTTTCTCAATCTTAAACCAATCAGTTTTTCCATAGAGGGTTCTAATCATTGCTCTTGACCCACATACAAGTTTTTCAGGAGACAGGTAAGATGGTCTGGTATTCCCATCTCTTTAAGAGTTTTCCACAGTTATTATGACCCACACAGTCAAAGGCTTTGGTATAGTCAATGAGGAGGTAGATATATTTCTGAAATTACCTAGTTTTTCCTATGATCCAGCAATTGTTGGCGACTGATCTCTGGTTCCTCTTCCTTTTCTAAACCCAGCTTAGATATCTCGAAGTTCTTGGTTCACATAACGCTGAAGCCTAGCATGAAAGATTTTAAGCATGACCTTACTAGCATGGGAGATGAGTGCAACTGTCTGATGGTTGGCATATTCTTTAGTATTACCCTTCTTGGGAACTGGGATGAAGATTGACCTTTTCCAGTCCTGTGGCCACTGCTGGGTCTTCCAGATTTGCTGACATATTGAATGCAATACCTTGATGGTATTATCCTTTAGGGTTTTGAACAGTTCTACTGGAATTCCATTGCATCCACTAGCTTTATTGACAGCAGAGCTTTAATAATATTTTATTACTTGATAATAAAATAGCTCAAGTCTCTGCTGGCCTCTAACTTCTTTTAACTAATGTTGAGACACTAAATGCTTGAAACACCTGGAAAGTGGATCTTGGTTATCTCATTGTAATAATATAGCGTGTGTGTGTGTGTGTGTGTGTGTGTGTGTGTGTGTGTGCACGCGCGTACACGGGCACACTGCATGCTCAGTTGTGTCTGACAATAATAAAGCTGCTTTCACTTAAAATCAACGTTGTGCCTTTTAAATACAATAAACTCTTAATTCTGATTCCCATACATCAATTCTGGAACCCAGTAGGATTCTAAGAACTCACAAGTGAAAAGAATTCATTTCTTTCTATTATTTCTGAAGTAAATTATAATTCCTGAGAAACACAGTGTAAAGATTCTAAAGAGCCATTGTTGTTCATGCTAAGAGGCTCAGTCATGTCTGACTCTGCAACCCCATAGACTGTAGCCCACCAGACTTGTCTCTCCATGGAATTCTCAAGGCAAGAGTACTAGAGTGGGTAGCCATTGCCTTCTGCAAGGGATTTTCCTAGCTCAGGGATCAAAACTGTGTCTCGTGTCTCCTGCACTGGCAGGTGGATTCTTTACCGCTGGTGCCATTTGAGAGGCCCATTGTTGTCCGTAGTAATCCCTTATTCATTTCAGACCCCTTTTCTCTGGGTTTCTGGAATCAGATCCTGGCTTCTTGCTTTTCCCTCACACACGCAAAAAGGAAGAAGATGAATTAAGGGCAGAATAACCACTGTCCTGATAATTTGACTGGGAAGACGCAGTGATACCTTCCAAAACTTAAAACAATTTCTGGGCTTCCCTGGTGGCTCGGGGTAAAGAATCCTCCTTCCAGTGCAGGAGACATGGGTTCGATCCATGGTACAGGAAGATCCCACATGCCGTGAAACAACTAAACCTGTGCGTCACAACTACTGAAACTATTGAGCCTGTGCTCCAGAGTACAGGGGCTGCAGCTACTGAGCCCCTGGGCCACAGCTACTGAAACCTGCACTCCTAGAGACTGAGCTCCACAACAAGAGAAGCCACCACAGTGAGAAGCCTGAGCCCCACATTAGAGTGGCCCCACTTGCTGCAGCTCGAGAAAAGCCCCTGCAGCAACAAAACCCAGCACAGCCGCAAACAAATGGATAAGTGATTATTTTTTAAAATCTAACTGTTCCAGTGGTTTTTTTTTCTTTTACAGATACTATCCTATTTCAATGGGAAAAAACATTTCCTGCAGAAGGGCAGTAAATTCTGCCTCATATCCCAAACTCAATCAATAGTAAGCCATAGGGGATGGATTAGTGGATCAAATACCTCTATTGCTTTCAGCCTTTCTGGAACCATGGGAAGTCATCACAGTGTTACATATTTCTGGGGTAAATAAACCTAGCCCCCAGGAGTCTGCAATGAGGGCTCTTCCAGAGGAGACCATAAAAATCCAATCTTGCTTCATCTAACTGATAGGTACCTAACAAATATTCTATTTTAAGTCTTGAAGGAATACAGATTTACTACTGCTTGAATTCTATGGCCAAATCTTGAATCCCTTTGCAGATCATTTCAGTTTCACAAACACCGTGGGTCCATTTTGAATATGCTCAGATTTTGTGACAGGGGTCCAGGTTGTCCTGTTAAAGAGGACAGGGCGGTATCTTGTGAACACTAAAGATACTGCTTCCTTTCATTTGTGGTGTGAGTGTGTGTGTGTTTTTCACTCCACAGATATTTGGAGACTTATTTTGTGCCGGGTATGCTGGTACATGGAAATGCACTGGGGACCACGTCAGCTAGGTAGCTGAACAAAGTCCCTGCTCTTGTGGAGCTTACAGATTAAATGGGGTAGAGGCAAATAAATATTTAAATAGACAACTCAATAATCAGTGAGGACAGGAACAGGAGCAGTAAGTCCAAGGCATACTGAGGACAGAGAGAGGCACAGCTAACTCAGGCTTAGGAACATAAGAAAGTCTTCCCGAAGAAGATGGCTTCTGAACCAAAAAAATGAAGGCTAGGAACATATGATGATGGCAGAAAAGAGCTTTACAAAGCAAATAGCATGTGCAAAGGCCCAGGGAAAGGAAGAACATAGCCCATCAGGAAACTCTAAGTAGCTCAGTCTGGATGAGGTGAGGAATGTGAGACTGCAGTATAGACAGAGATGTGGCTTGGAAAGCAATAGGACTCAGATCAAGATAAGCCTCTGGGGAACATCAAGGATGTGATATTTGTTCTTGGGAAAAATCCCTTCTCAATCCCCCTTAGAAATGGAGAAAATATACCTGGTATAGTTAATACAAATCTCATGCATTCCATCAATAAACTAAGGGCATTGTGCTAAGGAACCATACAATATCTGTAGAAACAGATTTGGGGAGAAGACCACGCAGCAGAGTCTTCAAGTGCTTTTGTCCCAAGAATGATACAAGCAAAGGACAGAGTTGGAATCTAATTACTCAGCAGCCCAGTCTTGGCAGAATGGATATGGCTGATGCCCCACTCTTTTTCCTTAGTCATGAGCCCCTAACCTCATCCCACCTCTGCCTCATACAGTAAGGGCCACATGCAAATAAAATCAACAGGAATAAGGGACCCAGAAGAACAAGGCTCAATTCACTCCTTCCCAAGAAAGGCTCTCTCTTTAAGAGTCTGAAAGGTGTTTCATGGGGCAGCAGGGAAAGAATAAGTTAGTAAATGGAACAGAGCTGGGGATGGCCTTCTCAAGTTCTGCAGACCTGTGACTGATCCTGTCTTGACCATGCCATAGCTCATAAACCAGTGTTTCAGCCTCCACACTGCTTCATCCGTCCTAATGCTTCATGGAAGGGAACTCCAGAGGAATCAGGTGAGTCAGTTTACAAGAGGTAATTTGACGGTCTCAGTTTTACAGATGAGAAAACTGGGCTCAGAGAGATGACTTAACTTATCCAAGTTATGCAGCTAATGAATAAGTTCTAGAGTCACAATTCTAGAACTTCCAGCCCAAGATGTTTGACTATCAAGTACATGCTCTGAACTATTATGATGTATCATGGAAAAATTCGAAACAATGTACATGTGATTTGTACCAGTCTCACCTCCTTGAGAGCATGAGTAAATAAGCTGTCATTGATTACCTTTGAAGCACAGCCTTTACTATGCTAAACTGAAATATGGTGTAGACCACATCAGATATGCCTCTCTCCTCTACTACCTAGAACAAACTCAAACTCCCTTCCGTAGCCTCATACACTCTGTAGCACCTGGCCCCACTTTCCTCTTCGACCTCACCCTTGAATCCAGCCACATAGCCTTCTTCTGGAGCTTTTCACACTAGGGATTCATACATTCAGGAAACTGTCTGGAGAGAACCTCCTGTTTCTCACCTACTCTCTCCTCTCACCTACTTCCAGGACAATGCTAAAAAGATCACCTTTCAGAACAAGCCTTGAGTAAAGACCCAGTCTAAATGGTTCTTAACCATTATTCTCGATCACATTCACACTCGCTTCATAATATTCACTGCAACTATGTACTGCTTTATTCTTGTATTATTTCACACCTCTCACACTGAAATACAGGCTTCCTAAAGGTGGCATCCATTTCTTTCTATCTATGCCTTGAACACTCTTTGAAACATAGGCAGGGCTGAATAAACATTTATTGAATGGATAAATGCGTTTTCAAGGGAAAGGAATTCCTATGATGGTTTTTTAAATCTGGCAGCTCTTCATGTCTCCTATATAATTGCAAAATCCAATTTTCAAACTTTTCCAGACTTCCTTTGTTGAAAGAATAGTAACTTCTCTGCACATACCACAGATTGCTCCCTGCTGGAATCACCTGACAGTGTTGACTATGTGCCCAGGGCTGAGTCAGCAAATGATGCCTAGAGTACACACCTTTATTGCAGGGCAGCAGGAAGGCAGGAAATCCCACTACTCCCACCTCTACTTGCCAATAAACATGATAAAGGTGAAATCTCTCAGAGCTCTGGAGCTCTGGGGAGATGATGGTCCAAACTCCTGTTGTTTGCATTGGCTACAGGTAACCCAATGAAAGAAACTGACTCTGGTCCCTGAAGTCACTACAATAAATATTATTTTGTAATGAAGGGAATATTGATGGAAAGGGACAAGTCTTTTGTTGAGAGTTTAATTGATTCTCTAAAAAATAAACAGCTGTTGGCAGAGAGCCCACTGGTGGTTTATTTGAAAAGGGATTGTACACAATTATTTTAAATAGTTTTACTCTCTTAGGGGGAATGTCACTGAATGTGGTGGATAATGGTAGAAAACCTTTAATGCGAGGGTAAGCCAAAGCCAAGAATAGGTGTTTAGTTAAGAAGTAGGTTTAACTCAAGCTTGGGCTTCTCTGTCTCTATAGAGGTAGGTTAGTCTTCCAAAATATAAAGAGTTTCGAACTGTAGGCCATAGGTGAGAGCAAACCTGTTGCTGCCTCTGCATGCACTGCTGGAACTTGGGTGTGAAGGCTCAGTACATAAGGAATTCAGTGCAGCCTAAACCACTAATTCCACACTCAGGATCTGGAATTCACTTCGCCCCCAAGGTCTGAGACAGAACCTATAGGCATGAAAGCAAACTCTGTTGACAACAAGGACTTCCCAGTAGTCATCCCTTGAGTTAGGCACATTTCCTCAGACACAGGAGATGCCAGAAAAAGTGTGAAGTGGGGAGGGGGTAAATAAATGTGTTGTGATGTGCAACTTTAATCCTGGGGATATGGAAAGTCAGTGCTGTTTTCTTCCTGTGCAAAGGGATTTCCTAGATTTGAAAAAGTTCCACCAGAACTGTGTACAAGGTACACTTACAAAAGGAGAGATAAGAATCATGTTCTGCAGAGCATTTTTAAAGAGCCATTGGGAGGCTAGGACCAAAGATGCCTCTTGGGATTCCTTTGAGTTGGATAAATGGGGCAAGTGACAGGATAGGGGAGGAGAGCTGAGAACCTCATTCTCTCTCCCTGAGAACCCGTTAGAAGGCTTTCATCTGGAGAGGACTACTGGAGAGGCTTAAGAGACTCTTTTCACTTGAAATTCATAAATAGAAGTAATACTACTTTGTATTCAAAGCCCAGTTACATATTTTGTTTCCTTTTGGTTCATAAAGCTATTCATCATCTGTAAAATGAGATGAGAATTCCTACCTCATAGGACAGTATTGACTAGAAAGCAGGATACGATTATCATAAGTCTTGGCATTTTGCATAGCCTGTTGTAAGCGCACGATTCGTGGTCACTGCTCCTACCATGGCTGTTTCAAATATTATTACTAGTGCTGTTCCAGACTGGATTTCCTGGGACATAGATTAGCATACAAAGCCTTTACTGGGGAGCCCTCTCATAATCAACCCCTGTGCAAAGGAAGAAAAGGAAGCAGGGTTGGTGGAGGCAGAAAGTGACTGACCAGTCCCCATGAAGGTCTCTCTCAGTCGCACTGAGAGCTCTGGAAGACACTGGCTCTGGAGAATTGTCACTGATGGGGCAAGGAGGCTGGGTCTTTACACTCCCACAGTGATGAGTTATTATTAGAGGCTGCCTACGAGGAGGCAGACTTCACACAAGGTCTGAAGGTTTCCTCAGCTGAGGCCAACTCCAAAGAGGGCTCCAAGCTGAGGATCATTTTCTAGGAGTATTTCCGGAAGCGGATAGAATAAATCATTGATTTCTTAGGGGATCTCTGGGTGTGTCATAGAGCTTGGCCCATTTAGTAAACAAGAAGAGTGCTTCAGAGTGCTTCCACAACTTGTCCAATAAAAGAGTAAGTGAATAGGAGCACGAGGAATGCAGGCTAAGTCTTCTGACTTAATCTGCTCTCTTCGGAGACCCATGACTCTTCTGCAACATTTGGCATTTCTTTCATTGTGCCAGCAACTGCTCTGCCTCCTCTGAGCCTACACAGATCAAGGAATATCTGCTTAATACATTCCCCACGTCTTTTCCTGTGGATCAGGCAGTTGAGTTTACTCAATAAAAGGAAGAAAAGAATTATGGAACAGGGACATTTTTCAATTTATGTTTAGCTTTTTAAGTATCATATTCCTACTCTGCTCCCCTCATCTGAAATACATGCGTGTGCACACACATGAGACCCCCAAAGTGTCTGTTGAAGGGAATATTTCAGCTATAGATCTACTAAATTAGAGTCTCTAGGGATGGAACCCTATTCTACTTTTAGTCATAAGCATCTCAGAGGAGGCACACTAAAGTCTGCAAACTATCGCTATAAATTCAACATATCACTGGTCCAAAGTTATGATCACGTTTTTTTCTTTGTGCCTATAAACTGACTCCAAAAGCAGTTCCCAGATTCAAAGAATTCTCAGGTTAAGAGGTATCTTGGGGCATATTATGTCCCCATTTCTGAGAAGAAAAACCAGTGCCAGAGAAGAAGGATGACTTGCCTAGGGTAAAAGAAGAGGTTAATGAGCAACAGCAGACTCCCACTTTCAGTCTAGGCCTTCCTATAACTCTAACAAGCTTCTGTCGACTTTAAAAAAAAACCATGTGAGAGTCGAGAGTTAAGTTTTATTTGGGGCAATATGAGGACTGCATCCTGGGAAACAGCACCTCAGATAACTCTTAGAAATTGCTCCAAAGAGGTTGGGGAGGAGAAGTTCAATATGTATGTGATTTTGGTGAAGGGGGAGTTCATGCAAGCAAGTGCTTATCTTTGCGAAAGTTTTCTGCTAGTCATGAGGAGCTGATGTCACCAAAGGGAATCAGTACTTTTCTAGATATGAGGATTGGGCTCATAAAGCCAGTTCCTAAAACTATCTAACTATCTGAAGACCTGTTCTGCCAGTTTCCCAGAGCATGCTGCTACTGCTGCTGCTGCTAAATCGCTTCAGTTGTGTCCGACTCTGTGCGACCCCATAGTCGGCAGCCCACCAAGCTCCTCCGTCCCTGGGATTCTCCAGGCAAGAACCAGAGCACAGTTTGCCTCATTTCTGCTCTCCACCCTGAACTCCTTTCAAGGGATGCTGAAGGTCAACAGCTGCAGCAGCACATGATTTAATCCTTGAATAGGTAGATGGCAAGTGCCCATGGCAGGTGACAAATTGTAGTTGACACCTCAAAAAGGAGTTTCAACCAGTTTCCAGCAATGAAAGCTACAATTAAAAAAAAAAAAATGTTCCAAAACTATTGTCAACAATATTGTAATGGAAAACATCTTGTGATTATTCAGGTTTGTTATAAATTTCACCCTCCCCCACCATTTCCTATACCTACTCCCAACTTTGGTATCTTGAGACTAGAGACACAGGTCTCTTATTTGAACTTGGTTTACCCAATGGGAAGAGAAGACCTCAAAGCCATCGATGCTGAAAGGAACAGTATTTCCTTCTACAGTTTTATAATTTACTCTTATTCAGAAGTGAGGTTGGGTTTCCAAATATGTTCCTTAGAGAAGGAGAGAGGGGAGAGGAAGGACATTGCATTTCAGAGGATGATCATATTTCAGATTATTTTTACATTTGAAATCTCTCAAGCTTTGATTATTAGCAATAATAGTAACAAAAAAAATGATGATGATGATAGAAAATCAACCTACAATTTCTTCTTCATTAATCTCCACACTCAGTGACTCAAATAAGCATACAATCTGAAAGATGTGGCTGCTTCTATTGACATCTGCAGTTCTCCAGGTCCCCAAATGGCCTGTTGTTAATTTCATTTATAGCAAATTGAGGATATAAATAAACTCTTAATTTGGGTGCCTATGAAAATATGGCAGGCTGGCATGTCAGCACAGCCAAAAATCTGCTTTAACCAGTGTTCCTGCCCATTAATTCCATTAAAAGTTGCTAAACTCAGAGCCCAGCTTAGAGTCAAATATAGAGATCTTCTGAGCCTGTTAAGAGAAACAGTCTGGGATGGAGAACCCCTGCCAAGAAGTCAGGAGGCTAAAGGCTTCACTTTGTGTTGGCTTCTACCAACACAACATTTATGTTTAGAAAACATTTTTCCTCCCCTACTTCCTCAAGCATTGATTTCTGCTGGGTGATTTTCACAATCAAGCCGTGTGACCTAGAGTCATTCATAGTATCTAAGATTAGGGAAACTTCAGCATATCTCATGGACCACAACTCTGTCTTGTTTGCCTGATTTCTCATCCCAGAAAACAAAACAAACAAAAAATACTCCATTTTCTTTTCAAAACAAATAAAAAGATTATAGATACAGTCTCAGGAATGATACAACTACACACATGACCTCAGAATACAGAGATGAAGAGGCTGGTCATCTCTGACACTCACTAATCATTTATTGAGCACAAGCCCCGGTTCCTCGAAGGATTAGTCTAGACTAGAGTCAACTGAATGCTATAATTCAACATGAAGCTTATCAATAACAACACTAATCTCTTCTCTCTTGCCACCAAAATATTTCCATTTGGGAATGTAAAATCCCATGGATGGAGGAGCCTGGTTGACTACTGTTCATGGGGCCGCAAAGAGTCGGACACGACTGAGCGACTTCACTACCTATTACTATCACTAGATTCAAAATAGAAGGTTCTGAAGAAGTAGGGAATGACTAGTAGAGAATGACTAGCAGACACCGTACTTTAGCATAGATTTCAGACCAATTGTATCAGAGTTATTTGTGTACCTTACATAGGAATTAACCCTGACTAAATGTAAGAGAGAAAGTGGAATTTAACCAGAGGATCTGCAATAACTCATAAACTTGAAGGAAGAGCCAACTGAAGAACCTTACGGAGGGGCTACTCCAAGTTTCCAATCCTGAGGAAAAAGAATCTGAGTGATCATTGCTGGCCCATTGGCTGTCCACTACCCACATCTACCCTGGTCCTGGGGCAGGGACCATGTTCAGAAACTTGGGCAGAACTGCAAGGAGCTGTGAACATTCAATTCAGTTCAGTCGCTCTGTCGTGTCCAACTCTATGTGACCCCAAGGACTACAGCAAGCCAGGCCTCCCTGTCCATCACCAACTCCTGGAGTTTACTCAAACTCAGGTCCATTGTGTTGGTGATGCCATCCAACCATCTTATCCTCTGATGTCCCCTTCTCCTCCTGCTTTCAATCAGTATCAGGGTCTTTCCAAAAGGAAAGAATGCTGGACAGGCAGATACAGTATGGCCCCACCCATGCAAGTGTCAGCAAATATGTTTGTCTTCTTGTGGGGATTTTTCTGACTGTAAGAGTCATTCATTTTTATTATACAAAATGTACTAGAGAGAGATTCCATCTCACTTTGTGGAGGGGACAGTTAAAGAAGATGTTGTCAGCACATCCAGGAGCAAGCCCCCTAGAAACGATTAGGAAATGTTCAGACTGTTAGGAAAAGGAGAGGAATGTCCATCCTTGTCTTTAGCGTTCACAGTTACTTCATGACTTGCTTAGAAAATGAAATAGATATTATTAACTGGACTGTTTCTTGCTAGATGATAAACGACATCATCTAATCAGACATTAGACCCACCAAAGCAAGAGCATCTCTCATATACCAAGGCAAAAACTAAAAAAAAAATCTTGGAAAAAGAGATATAATGCATATCAAAGAACTTTTAAAGCTATAAGCCAGTATTACGACTGTAAGATCCTTTTCTTCAATACTACTATACAACACATTGTTGGGAGTAACACAGAGAAAGAATACATAGTTCTCTAAGCAATAACTAAGATAATCCACAAACCCTCAGCTATACATACTCTCTTGCTGGTAGGGTACTCAGAGACAGTATAGAAATTAGGGCTCTGAGAGCTTTCTTCTGATAACTAATGTGACAAAGAGAGGAGCCATAGCCCATCTCACATTTGCATGTGAGCTTCTGAAAGTATTAGTAGAATAAAATAAAGAATTGATAGAAAGACAAGAAAGACATAAACTACACAACAGTTATTTCATGAGTGCCTACTTGGTCTCAATAAATAATAGCTCTTTAATTATACTGAGGTGTCTGAGGTTAACTATGAGATATTTTATATGGTTCTTGCCCTCAGGGAAGATTTAATGTATTTGGAAATCAATCATGAATTCATTAGTCAGTGCAAGTCACCAGACACTCACTGGTAGATGAAAAAGTGTCATCCTGGTCCTCTATATGGCTTACCATCTGGTGGGAACAATGATATCAGACTATAGAAGAAACATTAAGTGTTGTCATGACACACTGACATGAAACAGTCCAGTTAGGGGTGTGTCACCACAAAACTGTGACTAACACAAAGAGACACAAATTTGTTAAAGACAGCACATTCAAGGTTATCCCTGTATCTCTGCACCCTGATACATTTTCTTGAATATAAGAGAATGATGAAGACTTATGCAAATTCCCTGAATGGAATCTTGCAAAACTCTAGGTTTTATATACACAAACACACACACACACAAATAAATAAAATTTCATTCTTATTGTATATGTTTGCTACATGTGTAAAGCACTTTCCCAAATTATGTCACTCAGTCCTCTCCTTGGGCTTCCCTAGCAGCTCAGTGGTAAAGAATCCACCTTCAGTGCAGGAGACATGGGTTCAAGCCCTGTATCAGGAAGATTGCCCTGGAGAAGGAAACGGCAAGTCACTCCAGTATTCTTCCTGGGAAATCCTATGGACAGAAAAGAATGTAGGTTACAGTGCCTGGGGTCACAAGAGTTGGACACGATATAGCTACTAAACTACCACCACCACCAATCCATCCCTATAACAACACAGTTAGTGGATGGGGGCTCTTTGTTTGCTTTGCCAGATAGAAAAACAGAGCTGGGAAACACTAAGCAACTTGTCAGGAGGTTTATAACTACTAAGTGAGACAGTCAAAATTTGAACCCAAGTCTGTGCAACACCAGCGCATGCTCTCTGAACTACTCCACCATACTGCCGTGAGAATTTCATCCATCACCTGTAACATGGTGGAAATCAGCAAGAAACCTGCTGTCAGAACTCAGTGAATCCTGAGAAGAAATGCTATGAGCCCCATTTGGATATACCCTATTTGACTGCTGACCCCTTCTCTCTGGATCTTGACTAAAGAGTTTCAAGTATACAGGGGCTGCTAACCTTCTGGGGCATGCTGTTAGTGCTATGAAAAACCAGAGGCCAAATTCCAAGTGACTTTGGCATCTCTACGGAGGGGTAGAGGACTTTTGCTTACACAAGTGGAGATCAATCATTATGACTACTGGTCCAATAAGAGTGAATTTCAGGGTGTGTGTAGAATTCATGGAGAAGAGACTAGCTGAAAAGATACAGGCCAGAGTGGCTCTAGCCATCTCATCACCAGGGGAAAGCTGGTATGAGAACAGAGCCAAGAGAGACAATGGACCAAAAGACCAGAAGGATAAATCAAGTCCTGGTCAACTGTTTACGCTCCTGTGACCAGCTAGGCT
The DNA here is from genome assembly GCA_917880005.1 of Nanger dama. Taxonomy (NCBI): domain Eukaryota; kingdom Metazoa; phylum Chordata; class Mammalia; order Artiodactyla; family Bovidae; genus Nanger; species Nanger dama. Next base: position 39,369,742 of record CAKJTW010000008.1, read on the forward strand.
GAAAGCATATTCCACCATCAATCCTTAGTTATAGGAGCCAATTAAGACCCTTTTCACCCAAAAACCAGTCGAATTTTTTTGCCATTTCTAATCAAAAGAATATTAACTATCTCAGTGTATCAAAGTGATTCTCAAAGAGGCTGAGGGTCTTGCCCAAGGTTGTGAAGACTTTAAGGGGATGAGGGAGTTCATAGATAGAGATCCCCCAATTCCCAGCTCAGAGTAGTGATACATTTTATGTATCTTATCTATCAGCACCAACAAAAATGTTCTTTTCCCTCTCAAATAGGAGGGGTTTAAATACTTTCTGACCCAGAATCTCCTATGCAGTTGCCCAGACCCTAATTCATGGTGTTGCCATCTGATCAGGACAGGCGAGGCACTGGACATAATTTCCAAATGTGCAGAGTCACAGTGTCTTTAATTATCTCTCTGACATGCAAGAACAGCCCTTGGAGCAGAGCTGTATGCCTGACTGTCCTCAGCATGGTTTCCATGGCATGGCCACAGACAGCTTCTAAATTTAAGCTCACACTGCCTTTTAATTGGGTGGTTACGTATTATTTCCCACCCACACTTGCTACAAGCTCAGCCCGAGGCTACTAATTACCAGCAGGACCGGTCAGTTGTCATGTCTGCACCAACTCCATCATTTCTGACATCCTCACACAATGACAGGCTCGCCCTTTTCCCTTTAGCAAATCTGGGTTAGCCCAGTGTTTGGCTTCATTCTCATGAATGCAGGATACCAATATTCCTAGCTGTGGCTTCAATTATTTCAGCTGGAGGTTTCTGCAGCTAAAAATGTGTCTGCTCACTCAACAAATATTTATTTATGCAGAGTCTTTCCTGTGCCTGACCTTCTGCCAGGCCCTGAGTATACAGAAGGGAGGTAAATATAGAGGCTGTGGCCCTAATGGAGCCTCTTGTCCAGTGGGAGAGATGGACAATGACCTAGTGAAGAGTCAAATAAGGACAAGCTGTGTTCAGAGCCAAAAGAGAAGAAATGCTAAGAAGGAAAATTGCTGTTGTTTAATCACTAAGTCTTATCTGACTCTTTTGCAACCCCATGGACTGGATAGCCTGCCAGGCTCTTCGGTCCATAGTATTTCCCAGGCAAGAATACTGGAGTGGGTTGTCATTTCCTTCTGGGGATCTTCTGGAAGCAGGAACCAAACCTGCGTCTCCTGCACCGGCAGGCAGATTCTTTAACACTGAACCACCAGGGAAGCCCAGGAAGGAAAATAGGGAGAACCTACTTTAGACAGGAGAAAGAGGGCAAGGAAGACCTCTTCAGGGAAATGATAATCAAGCTGAGACCTGAAGGAAGAGAAGGTGGCCATCAGATAAGAGTGTAGAGCAGGGAATTCCATATGAAGGAAGAGCAGCTGAGGAGCCTAGAGGCAGGAAGACTGTTGATAGACTCAGAGAAATGAGAGAAGGCTGAATGAAAGCAAGACAGGGAGAGCAAACTGAAGACAAAAGATAGGAAGGGGCTTGAAGGCCATTTTAAGAAAGGTGGCTTTTATTCTACAAGTGACAGGAGCCGTCAGAGAGTTCATTCACATATGTATTCTGTCAATCAGTGATTGATGGAACACCTACTCTAGGTCAGGCACCACTCTGGGCACTGAGAAGACATCAGCACAATAAAAACCCACCAAATTCTCATCTTCCTGCAGCTCACATTCTAGATGATGATTCTAACACAGAGAAGTTTTGTTTCACATTTATAAAAGGAGCACTTTGGTTTGCTATAAAGAGAGGAAGAAGGGAGTTAGGGTAGCTGCAGGGGGTTTCTGCAGGAGAGACAGGGAAGCATGAAGGTGCTCCTTCACTTCACTTCACTGCAGGGCAGTGCTCCCGACACCCCATTAGAAAGGCATCTTCTGCTACTTTGTGACTAGAGCGGTAATGACTGTGTGGATCCATTATTTCATCTTCCCAGAGATAAAAAGTAATATTTATAAGAAAGCTGGCTAAAGTTGAACTCCAGTCTGTGGCCCAGAAATGACCAGAACTGAGCAGCACCTTTGAGACTCATTGAAACAAGAAGCTATACATACCTGGACTGCATGGTGAAACGGTCACTGGGCTAAAAGAAAAATATATGGCTGATTCCTCAGTCTACCCCAGTGAGACATTCCTTTCTCCTAATGGCCTAGTTATCTTTTCATAGTTTTCCTTCTTTTTCCATTGCTTCTCCTTAGGCATTGTGTGTGATCCAACAGATTTGAGTTGGATCAACAATTTGATTCAACAGAGAATGAGTTCAGAACAAATGACAACATAACGTGGATAAGCCAATGCATCTTTTCTCAAGATGTAATCCAATGATCATCTGTATCTGTGCCAGAATCCCTGAAGAGTAAATATGTGTCCAGAGTTCTCTGTATCTAACTCTTATTCCTCTCCCAGGACTTTCAGAATCTACATCTCCAGGAAGTGAAGCCCAGGAATCCTCATTTTCTCGGCATATTACCTAGGGATATATATATATTTTTTTCTTTTTGCTTCAATTCTCTCACCATAATAATTAACTCATTCAACTAAAGATAAATTGTGCACCTCTCCATGATTAGGATATTATTACAAGATCTCTAAAAGCCCTTCCTCCCCTGAGATACGAGAGACAGAATGTCACAGAAGTAAAGAGGTGAGTCAGATAGGTTCAAGTGCTAGTCCCAGTAACAGCAACTTATGCAACCAAGACAAGGAATGGAATCTCTTCATTTCCCTCACCTGGATAATGGAGATGATACCACATCATACATTTATCCTCAGGTTAGATCTGGCACATGCTACATACTTAATATAAGAATATAAGATGTTACAAAAAACCATGAACGAATTTTTGGCTAACCCAATATATAGTGATGATGGTGATAGTTCTTTAATTTTCTTTCTCTTTTTGCCTTTGCTATTAGGACCTGGAGAGAGTATTCAAGTAGTAACAGATGGAAAGAGAATATGGATAACAGATATCTGTTCTTTCCTCCTAAGAGTGATTTTTTTATTCACCCTACCTAATCAGCATTCTAGGAATAGCTCTTTAGCTGAGGACACACAGGATGGCAGGCTGAATCCCTTATGTAAATATAGAAATAGTTATTCCCCCAAGGAATAGAGGCAGAACTCCCACGCCCAAACTCTCCCGGGCTCGCTCACGGCAGCAAAAGCTGGGCTTGTCAGAAAACACCTTGATCCATCCCTGGAGATCTCTCTAACCTAAAGTTAATTTGATGGCACTGGGGAAGGGGAAAGGGAAAGGAGGCATCTAATGCCAGCACCAAAATTTAGTTCTGTTTTTAACTTGAAACCTAAAAAGGCAATGTCATCACAGAAGAAAAAAAAATCCCAAATAGCACAGGAGGAAGGGAAACCTAAGGCTTAGAGAAGTAAAATATACTTTTCAGGACTGGTAACAATGATAAATCAAGAGATGATTCTCTCACAGTATCTCCCTATTCTAATGGTTGCCTCCATGCATTAACCCATCCTAATCCTTTTTGGATAGGACCCACCTAACTAACTTTTAGTTATTCTGAGTTTGGAAGCCAAGGGGGTTCAACAAAACATGGATTGTCTGGATGAAGGAAGGGGGAAAAAAACAGATGGAAATAAGACGTGCTTCCCAAATAGGCCCTCAATCCATGAAGACAGATGTGATGCACATTGAAACATTAAAAGTGTCAACATGAACACCTGTTTATGAATGACACCACTTCCAGTAGAGAACAATGACACATGATAGGGGCTTTTCTTTTGAATTCTTGAGCATACTTAGACCTGGGGAGATTATGGTTATGGTTGTGCTGGCTGCTGTCTTTGCCCAGGACTTCTGTTCCAGTTCCCCTCATACTATCTTGTTCTAGCAAGGGACCCTAAAACTTTGACACAAAGATGGAATGTAATCCTGCTAATGTTTATCATCTGGCAATGCATTGGCCACAGTCTTTGGTCCAGGTTAGATCTGTGACCCTAGCCAATACCAAAGCACTTTCCAGGAACCACCTAAAGGGGGCCAAGAAAAATCTCTTTTCTTCTCTATTCATGAAACCTCTTAAGCCATATGAAGGCATTTGGCCCCTACCTCAAAGTATCCTGAATACAAAGCTGGTATCAGAAACAAATATTAAAATCATAGTGAAAGTACTCTTTAATTATAAAGTTCTATTTAAATGTTGTCACTATCACCAGCGGATTCAGTTGTTGTGTTAAAGGTTACTGCTGTGAACTGCAGGCTATGTGCCCTAAAATTCATGTGCTGAAATCCTAACCTCCAATGTGATGGTATTTGGAGGTGGGGCCTTTTGAGGTGATTAAGTCATGAGGGTAGAATCCACATATGGGACTGGTGCCCTTTTAAGCCCCAGAGAGCTCCCTTGCCCCTCTACCATGTAAGGACACAGACGGAAGAGGGCCGCCTGTAAACCAAGAAGTGAGCTCTCATCAGATACCATATCTGTTGATGCCTTGATCTTAGACTTCCCAACCTACAGAACAGTGAGAAACAAATTTCTGTTGTTTATAAGTCATCCAGTCTATTGTATTCTGTCACAGCAGCCTGAGCAGACTGACTGTAGCTCATCCCGTTTCTCCACCTAACACACACACACACACACACACACACGTCTCAAAGAAAAAAAATAATAACCTATCACAGCTGCTTGTGCAAGTGTGAAGCCACTGCCTGCAAGAAGCTAAGGAAGCCAGTGAAATTAACTGGCACTGCTTTGTGGCAATAGCTGCTATGCACGGTTCTCCACTAGCCAATTTTATGTCATCAGAAGTCAGGAGCTCACAAAGAGGCTGGTCTCCTGTCTCCAGATGTACTTTCCTTTGCAGTAAAGCAGGGTTGCCCACAACACTGAACATCTTTGTCAAAGGGATAAAAGACAAATCCATTGTTAAACAGAGACGATACTGCTTATCCTCAGTTGTTTCTCTGGGTGGTGGTTGGATCAAATCCCTCAAAACTCCATAAGGAAATGGAACCACTTTGCTCCTAGGTGAAAAATTAATGGTGCCAGTTTTTTCAAATGTAAGCAGAACTTTAGAATTTTTGTTGTCAACCACTTATAAATGTTGTGGTCAGATGAACATGCAGTCTCAAAGCCCTAGTGAGGTACCAACTAATGGTTTATATTGCCGCTAATATGTTACAAAAGGCTTAAACATTTAGTTAAAAAGTAGAAGTGGAGAATTTGGAGGAGGTGCCAGAGATATAAACTGGGAAGAAATCCATGGCAGAAGAAACACTTTGATGAATGCCAGTGATATAGTATATGTACACCATGTTTAATTGTCCTTTTGGTTGAAAACTGAAGCTTCTGAATCTGAGCCCTTTCAGAGGGATTGTTAGAGAAAATTAATAAAGTTTTCCCATATATAATGTTCTCCTATGAAGCTTCACAAAGGAAATTATTATAAAATGGTCAGCTCATTATGAGATCACACCTGTGCCTTCCATTCTGAAGAGACAAAGAGCTAGAGAGCTTGTCTTGTTAATCTTGGAAGACAGCGTGATTTTGTCTTCTGGAAACTATCCTCTTGTGAGTTAGTTCTCTAGACTAGGATAGTCACAGTTACTTAACTGATTTATTTGAAAATGCCCATCTTCCTGGATTCCCTAAGGTTATATAATAGTATAAATTAATGACAATTGTCAGAAATTTATTGAAACAAAATTTTAGCTTTTAGACTCGTTGGAATATTTATTAGATAATCATTAGGGATAATAAAATTTATTGAAATTAATTATACCAGGTACTATAAATAAGACAAGCAAATAATGAATCTGAGACTATAAAAATCAAATTGAAATATACTGCATCATATTCTAGAGCTATAGCACACAGCCACAGGAACACAAGCCTAAGAAAACTGGCTATAAATACATGAATTCTTATGGAAAACCCTGCTTCCAATTCAAAAGGGTAATCTTAAGGGAATGGTAGGATGGTGTTTAGAGGTTTTTAGAGAAAACTCTCTGCCAAAATTCCTATCAAATTCCTTGGCATTCAGTCTTAGAAATCTAAATTTCTTATTTATAAATCCTTTCTATAGAATGCTTTCAGGAATATAAAAACATCCACTGGTTTATACAAAGCCAGGCTGAAAGACCTATTCAGTGCATCATTTTTCTCATATTGATCACACATGTCCAATCTTAACAGATTTGTAAGAGTAGAAATAAAATGAATACACTTGTTACAATAAGTTAGAGAAAGTGAAAGTTAGTCACTCAGTCATGTCCGACTCTTTGTGATCCCATGGACTGTAGCCCACCAGGCACTTCTGTCCATGTGATTCTCCAGGCAAGAATTCTGGAGTAGGTTGCCATTTCCTTCTCCAGGGGATCTTCCCAACCCAGGGATCAAACCCAAGTCACCCACATTGCAGGCAGACCCTTTTGACAGAGCCACCAGGGAAGCCTTTAGTCAGAAGAAAGGACCTCCAAATATTCAGTCAAATGCAAAATTTAAATAGCTGCTTCAGAGCGAATCCTGGGAGATGGAATAGTAATCAAAAGTGTTATACCAAATCCCAACTGTCAAAATAAAACTAGCACTGTTAGTTGGTTCAAATGGTCAAGTTAGAACAGTACAAGTTCTTATTTATTATCATGCAGACGACAAGTCTTGAAACAAATACTGCAAAAAATACAAACTTGCAAGAATAACACTGTCCTTAATTTTTTCCATCTCCCTGGTGAAATAAGATTCAAATACAAAACCTAAAGGAAATTAATCTAGTCTAACACACAATGAAGAGGAAAGTTTTCAGCAATCACTCAGGTATTCTTTGGGGAGAAGGAAATGGCAACCCACTCCAGTGTTCTTGCCTGGAGAATCCCAGGGATGGGGGAGCCTGGTGGGCTGCCGTCTATGGGGTCACACAGAGTTGGGCACGACTGAAATGACTTAGCAGCAGCAGCAGTTATTCTACATTTGTTAAATGCTTATGGGACAAGCAATATATGAGCCACTGAGTAGAAAAAAAATGAATTACATTTAATCCCTGCCTTTTAGAAACTGACAGTGAAATGTATTATTTTCCAAATTGTTTTCCATAGACAGTAAAATTTCTCAAACCACTTTTACCATGGAACATTTTTTTCCAGTCTGAAGAGTGTTCATTTAAGTAAATTAAATTTCTAGATTATACTTTGAGAAATCTTAAAGGATAATATGGGCTTCCCTGGTGTCTCAGAGGTTAAAGCATCTGCCTGCAATGTGGGAGACCTGGGTTCGATCCCTGGGTCAGGAAGATCTGCTGGAGAAGAAAATGCCAACCCACTCCAGTATTCTTGCCTGGAGAGCCCCATGGACAGAGAAGCCTGGTGGGCTACAGTCCACACGGTTGCAAAGAGTCGGACTTGACTGGGCAACTTCACTTTACTTACTTAAAGGATAATATGGATTTTAATCAAAGCACTGGATGATGGATAGGCCTTGGACTGGTAGGTAGATTTAAGGCAAGAAGAGCTCATAATGAGGTACACGTACAAAGTACATGTTAGATGATACGTAAAATGACTGGACCATCTAGACCAGAGATCCTCAGGCAGAGTACTGGGAAATGAAATTTGAGAGGTGAATTGAGACCGAGAGAGGAGGAGCTAAAAGCCAAAACTGAAAACTTAATTCTTGATTAAGAAAGTGACATGGAAAAGCCATATTTTTAAGAAGCAACCAAGCCATGATATTTCAGTGTAACCTTCACATAAAGAACAAAGTTTGGAATAAATACAAAAGATAACAGGAGCCAAACTCTCCCTAAAGAATGGATCAGCATGATTGTAATGACAAATGATCAAAAAATGGTATTTTCATAAGAAAACATGCTAAAATTAGATAGACATAAAAGGCAAAAGATGTATAGAAACTTTCAATTTGCTTTTCAATAGCAGAATCTGTCTGGGGTGTTAGAAAGGAGACCATCAATCATAAGGGCCAGAAGTATTGGACTTTAACCTCTGAGGTCCACTGAGAACAACATGATAGAGCTACAGACTTACAGAGCTGTATACTTGGGCTGACTGGGTTCAGCCTCATTGCTGTCATTTACTATTTGTCTTATTCCTATCTAAAATATGTATTTTGGTTATATATAATACAATCACTCACATTCAAGAAGGCTGTACTATGCATAAGCTTTAAGAAATTTTATATCTTCATTTTTTACACTTTAGTCTTTCAACAAATATTTTCTAAGTATAGATTACACATCAAGGACTAAGCTAGGCATAGGAGGCTCAGCATTGAACAAGACAATATGAGTACTATCCCTGTGGAGCTCACATTAACCACACAAAAGCTTTTTTATTAAAGGACAGAAAACTAAGAACAATTCCCTTGCACCATTTTCATAGAACAGCTCACCATGGTAGATCTAAAGTCTTCAATGGTGTGCTGCATAGATGTCAGAAATGAGAAGGATGCATTAATTTACTGTAGATAATAACTAGACTTTTAAAAGAAAGTATGAAATCATCAATCTGTATTAAAACCAGCAACTGACGTTTTTTGCTATTCAGAAGATATTATCATCATCACTAGCACTTAGGATGCCAGAGTGGGAAAAGTTCAGAAAGAACAAATCATTCTACCTTGCATTTTTACCAATAAAGGAACTAAAACCAAAAGAGGAGAAATTATCTGTCTGAGGCTCCATAGCTATTCAGAGGCAGAAAGGGAACCAGAATCAAGTTGCCCTTTACATCAGCCCAATGCTCTTTCCAATGCAGTTGAAAGAACACTGTTTGTTAAAACAATGAAGAAGTTGGAGATTTTAGAGCGGACCTATGATATTTATCTGCATCATCTTTCCATTTGAAGATTTACCCTCCCCTTTCATTCTCTTCTAATTCAGCTCACATGGTTTGGCTGAGGCTTCATTCTTCCAAGTCACAAGGGAGGTCACATTACATGGGCCTTGCCAGTTAGAACGCTTCATCTTCTCTAGACACACATTTAACATTTCCCAAGCCAGATAAGGTGATGTCCTCCCTAGGATTTTTGACAAATTGTCAGGAAAGATATTTCTTTTAGAACCTTAAATCATATGGATTCTGAAAGTCTGAAACTCTTGGAGCAATGTTCTCTGCCACAGAAAGAGACTCTACTAGGAAAAAAAAGCAAATAAAGCAGAACTAAGACCAAATCTCTTATGATTATACAGTGGAAGTGAGAAATAGATTTAAGGGCCTAGATCTGATAGACTGCGTGATGAACTATGGATGGAGGTTCGTGACATTGTACAGGAGACAGGGATCAAGACCATCCCCATGGAAAAGAAATGCAAAAAAGCAAAATGGCTGTCTGGGGAGGCATTACAAATAGCTGTGAAAAAAAAGAGAGGCGAAAAGCAAAGGAGAAAAGGAAAGATATAAGCATCTGAATGCAGAGTTCCAAAGAATAGCAAGAAGAGATAAGAAAGCCTTCCTCAGCGATCAGTGCAGAGAAATAAAGGAAAACAACACGATGGGAAAGACTAGAGATCTCTTCAAGAAAATTAGAGATACCAAGGGAACATTTCATGCAAAGATGGGCTCAATAAAGGACAGAAATGGTACAGACCTAACAGAAACAGAAGATATTAAGAAGAGGTGGCAAGAATACACAGAAGAACTGTATAAAAACAAGCTTCATGACCCAGATAATTATGATGGTGTGATCACTCACCTAGAGCCAGACATCCTGGAATGTGAAGTCAAGTGGCCTTAGAAAGCATCACCGTGAACAAAGCTAGTGGAGGTGATGGCATTCCAGTTGAGCTATTTCAAATCCTGAAAGATGATGCTATGAAAGTGCTACACTCAATATGCCAGCGAAGTTGGAAAACTCAGCAGTGGCCACAGGACTGGAAAAGGTCAGTTTTCATTCCAATTCCAAAGAAAGGCAATGCCAAAGAATGCTCAGACTACTGCACAATTGTACTCATCTCACACGCTAGTAAAGCAATGCTCAAAATTCTCCAAGCCAGTCTTCAGCAATACGTGAAATGTGAACTCCCTGATGTTCAAGCTGGTTTTAGAAAAGGCAGAGGAACCAGAGACCAAATTGCCAACATCCGCTGGATCATGGAAAAAGCAAGAGAGTTCCAGAAAAACATCTGTTTCTGCTTTATTGACTATGCCAAAGCCTTTGACTCTGTGGATCACAATGAACTATGGAAAATTCTGAAAGAGATGGGAATACCAGACTACCAGACCTGCCTCTTGAGAAACCTATATGTAGGTCAGGAAGAAACAGTTAGAACTGGTCATGGAACCACAGACTGGTTCCAAATAGGAAAAGGAGTACGTTAAGGTTGTATATTGTCACCCTGTTATTTAACTTATATGCGGAGTACACCATGAGAAACGCGGGGCTGGAAGAAGCACAACATGGAACCAAGGTTGCTGGGAGAAATATCAATAACCTCAGATATACAGATGACACCACCCTTATGGCAGAAAGTGAAGAGGAACTAAAAAGCCTCTTGATGAGAGTAAAAGAGATGAGTGAATAAGTTGGCTTAAAGCTTAAATTCAGAAAACGAAGATCATGGCATCTGGTCCCATCACTTCATGGCAAATAGATGGGGAAACCGTGGAAACAATGTCAGACTTTATTTTGGGGGCTCCAAAATCACTGCAGATAGTGACTGCAGCCATGAAATTAAAAGATGCTTGCTCCTTGGAAGAAAAGTTATGACCAACCTAGATAGCATATCAAAAGCAGAGACATTACTCTGCCAACAAAGGTCCATCTAGTCATAGCTATGGTTTTTCCAGTAGTCATGTATGGATGTGAGAGTTGGACTATAAAGTAAGCTAGGCACTGAAGAATTGATGCTTTTGAACTGTGGTGTTGGAGAAGACTCTTGAGAGTCCCTTGGACTGCAAGGAGATCTAACCAGTCCATTCTAAAGGAGATCAGTCCTGGATGTTCTTTGGAAGGAATGATGCTAAAGCTGAAACTTCAGTACTCTGGCCACCTGATGAGAAGAGTTGACTCATTGGAAAAGATTCTGATGCTGGGAGGGATTGAGGGCAAGAGGAGAAGGGGATGACAGAGGATGAGAAGGCTGGATGGCATCACCAACCAGATGGACATGAGTCTGAGTGCACTCTGGGAGTTGGTGATGGACAGGGGGCCTGGAGTGCTACAATTCATGGGGTCACAAAGAGTCAGACATGACTGAGCAACTGAACTGAACTGAACTGAACTGAACTGATACTCTTCCCGTCTCACCTCCTTTTCAAAAACAACCATTCTCAAGTATTTTAGCTGTTTGTTTTTTTTTTTAATTGTTCCCCTCCATATATCTAAATAATATTCTTCTATTTCTTACTTCTGAATTTTCAGTTTAAGGTCTCTTCTCATCTATATAAGATGAAAAATTTGGAGAAAGGCAACATACTATGGTGGGTAAGATCATGGCTTTGGAAACATACAGACTTGGGTTCCATGTCAAATACTGACTCTGCCAGTTACTGGTTCTGTGACCTTAGGCATGTTACTCAATCTCTCTGTTTTGTCTCTCATGGGACCTAAATAAGATCACGTATATAGAGTACTTTGCACAATGTCTACCACAGGAGTAAGTTCTAAATACATAGTAACCTTACTATTGTTATTATAATTTTTTATCATTGTTAGCAATAGTAGTAGTAGTAGGTACTAACTGCAATTACTGTGCTAAGCATCCAGGATACAAAATGAAATAAGGTACAAGTCTTGCCCTTCAAGTTGCCAACAGCCATTCAGAATATTGATAGGTATCACTTAAGGATACCAGCCACAAACATTCTGGAGTCCGAGGATGAGAGAGAGCCATGAGTGGATGGGAAAGAGTCTACTCTCTGAAAATAAATAAATTTATTTTAGTCACAAATAAATAAAAATATGTAGTAAATAAAATGTATTACTGTTCCTATTTCTGCCAGCAAACATTCATGGTAGCAAATCTAAAAATAAGCGAGAAGTAGAAGGAACTTTGATGAGCCAGTCAAATTTCCCATTTTATAGATGGAGAAACTTAAGTCCCTTTAGAGAAGAAGCTTGCCCAGATCACACAACTAGCCATCAAAAAAATGAGGATGAAAGAAAGCTTTTTGAAGTTTGAGGCTTCTCTATGTCTATTCTGAATGGAGTAGCTAACCCCATTTCTGCACATAATTTACTATAATCTCCATCTCAACTCCTACCAGTTTTAGAACTGTATCATTTCCTGTGGTCTCTGTTGCTATCATTAGTTAATTTCTTAAATTGACCTGAATTCAACATCTTCGCTTTAGTCATTTATTATAAGTTTAAAATAGTAGTTTGTTGAAAGACATATTTTTCTCATGATAGTATCAGTATTGATCTAAATCATTTTTATAAGTGGGATCAGAAACAGGAAGTCGAATTATTCTTTGGTTTTGATGTTGATCTTGCTTCCTTTGGTGGGGGTCTGCTCCAGGCAACATGTGAGTCCAACCCCCAGGACCTAATATTCCAATTCCTGCTGCCTAGACAGCTTCACAGACTAGATCAGAATTACTAGCTCTAGATTAGCATCTCTGGCTAGGGACAGCCATGTTCTAATTCAACTTTTTTTTGATGAACTAAAACTCTTTAGTTCTAAAATTTTAAATGTTTATGCTACTTATTTCCATAGTTTCCACAGGAGAATAAACATGCAATCTATTACTTTTCTGGCCTCTCAACCAGCGATACAGTAAGAAACATCAAAGTAGGAATGTTTTTCAAGACATCCCATAGCCCTGATCCAATCCCACTGCACATTTATAAAAATTTGTTCTAGAAGGTCAAACAGCCAGGGATTTGAATGTAGTCTCCAAAACATCTGAGAGTCTCCATTCCCAGTGACAGGTCACAGGGAATTTTACACTTTTCCCACTCTTTGATAGCTTCATGGCTTTCTGTTGTTTCATCACCAGCTGGATTATGATCCACTGATGGTGGTGGGTTCCAAAGAGACAGAAGACTGTTTTCAATCCACTTGTTGTTTTAATGACAAAGAATCATCCCCTAAGCCTTGTTAAAACCTCATTTAAGCTAGAAAAATGGAGGCACCAAGATACTTAAGCAGGAATATGGTAATATCACCATCCATCAACCTGAAATAACAGAGTGGAAGGAGGCCTAGAAAGGCTGTCCTGGGAGACATGTGACTACCTGAGAAAGAGTCAGCAAGGCTTTTAGCACTAGCTGCCACATCATTTAACCCTCATGTTATCAGGAATTAAAACCTTGCATACTTATTCTCTGACTTCAGTTAGAAAAATCTTTTGTGCAGTCAAAACACCAGGAAAAAATTAACAGAACAATAATTGATTCATTTCATTCCTGACAAGCCAGTCTTTGGGCTCCTCTAGGAGCTCAGCTGGTAAAGAATCCACCTGTAATGTGTGAGACCTGGGTTTGGGTCTTCCCTGGGTTGGGAAGATCCCCTGGAAAAGGGAACCCACTCTAATATTTTGGCCTGGAGAATTCCATGGACTGCATAATCCATGGGGTTGCAAAGAGTCGGACACAACTGAACGACTTTTACTTTCAACTCATTCATGGATCTTAGAGCTCATCTGTTGCACTTTTAAAATGTGTAAACTAAAACTTAAGAGTGGAGAAGTGGCTAAGGCTCTCCCTGAGACTCTTAGATGGCTTTCATGTCATCTGAAACATGATTTGCCAATACTCATTATTCTAGTCTTAACTCTGTTGCTTGTTAACTGCATGATGCTGACCAGTTTGCTAAACCTCTCCAAGCCTCAATTCCTTCATCTATAAAATGGTCATAACCATAGTGCCTACCTCATGATACTGTTATAAGGATAAAGTTAGATATATGCATAAAGTGATAAGCACATAGTAAACATTTGATAACTGACAGATGTCATTATTATTTATGATGTGAAGTTTTAGTATGGTGCACCTATGGAGAAATGTCAGTCTAGTCTCTTTCCCTCTTTCTTTCACAGGTGTCTTTAAGTACAGAAGGTGGAGTCAGGAAATCTGGACTTCAATGTCAGCTTTGCCATTTTCTAGGTTAAGTGACCTTGGGCAAATCAGTTTATTAATCTAGCCTTAGTCTCCTCACATATAAGAAGGGAAAGTGAGATCAGTTTATATCTATTGTCTTAAACATCTCTAATATTAAATAAATTCTAGAATTTATACAATTGGCTGCCCAGACCATTTTCCTAGATTCCAGTCGATGGGAAAAGCTTCTAGAGGAACTCAGCCCCACAGACAACCTCTCAGGAACTAGGAGAAGGTGGAGCTCTAAGCTCAGCTCCCCATCTTCAAATCACAATCCAGGATTTGCTCTGAAAACCACCAAACAACTCTCCAAGGGAGAAAAAGCCTGGACCTGCTTAAAGACCCCACCCATCTCAAGAAAGTCCCCACCTCTTTCCTCTGCCAGCCTGCCATGGATCTTTCCAATTTTCCATCACTTTCTCCAACACTGTGGCAGCTTCTGTCCCACTTTCAAGGAAGCTTAATCATTGAGAAAGGGTGTAATGTTGCTGAAAAGACCCAATGCTGTCCAATCAAAACATTTTCACTTTTAAAGACACTGAAAGAGACAGAGGGAAGTCTAGAAATAAAGTTAAAAGCGGCCATCTCTATAAGATGGTCTCTGAAGCCCAAATAAATTTTATTTTCCAAAATTAAGACATGTGACTACCTGAGGAACCATTTCTTATAAGATAGGTGTTGTTCTAAAAACTTCAGCTAGTTTACCTCATTGACTCTTTACCGTAATCTTAGGAGGAAAGTACTTTGGTATAACTACCCTACAAACAGGAAAACAAGCACAGACCTGCAATGATCAAATTTGTAAATTTCCAACATACCTTACTGCAGTTCAGTTCAGTTCAGTCACTTAGTCATGTCCGACTCTTTGTGACCCCATGAATCGCAGCACGCCAGGCCTCCCAGTCCATCACCATCTCCCAGAGTTCACTCAGACTCAAGTCCATCGAGTCCGTGTTGCCATCCAGCCATCTCATCCTCGGTCATCCCCTTCTCCTCCTGCCCCCAATCCCTCCCAGCATCAGAGTCTTTTCCAATGAGTCAACTCTTTTCATGGGGTGGCCAGAACACTGGAGTTTCAGCTTTAGCATCATTCCTTCCAGAGAAATCCCAGGGTTGATCTCCTTCAGAATGGACTGGGTGGATCTCCTTGCAGTCCAAGGGACTCTCAAGAGTCTTCTCCAACACCACAGTTCAAAAGCATCAGTTCTTCAGCACTCAGCCTTCTTCACAGTCCAACTCTCACATCCATACATGACCACAGGAAAAACCATTGCCTTGACTAGATGGACCTTAGTCGGCAAAGTAATGTCTCTGCTTTTGAATATACTATCTAGATTGGTCATGACTTTTCTTCCAAGGAGTAAGCGTCTTCTAATTTCATGGCTGCGGTCACCATCTGCAGTGATTTTGGAGCCCAAAAAATAAAATCTGACAATGTTTCCCCATCTATTTCCCATGGAGTGATGAGACCGGATGCCATGATCTTCGTTTTCTGAATGTTGAGCTTTAAGCCAACTTTTTCACTCTCCTCTTTCACTTTCATCAAGAGGCTCCTTAGTTCTTCTTCACTTTCTGCCATAAGGGTGGTGTCATCTGCGTATCTGAGGTTATTGATATTTCTCCCGCCAATCTTGATTCCAGCTTGTGTTTCTTCCAGTCCAGCGTTTCTCATGATGTACTCTGCATAGAAGTTAATCAAGCAGGGTGACAATATACAGCCTTGACGTACTACTTTTCCTATTTGGAACCAGTCTGTTGTTCCATGTCCAGTTCTAACTGTTGCTTCCTGACCTGCATATAGGTTTCTCAAGAGGCAGGTTAGGTGGTCTGGTATTCCCATCTCTTTCAGAATTTTCCACAATTTATTGTGATCCACACAGTCAAAGGCTTTGGCATAGTCAATAAAGCAGAAATACCTTACTTACTTGTCCACTAAAAGTAAGATTTATTCTGCTGGTCTTATTTATCTTGTGGTTTTGTCATAGTTCCCCCCTCCCTTTCTTTAGGCAGGGCCTGCTTATTATGTTATGTTTTAATTGAGCCTTCTTCATGTCTGTGTGAAAGATGAATAAAATCATTAAGTACTATTGAAAGCTCTCAGCAGAAATATTGATTTTTCCTACAGTTCTTCCCTGACATGGTTATTACTGACAATTTAGCCATATGCATGTTAAAATAAATTGACCTGGCATGAGCCTCTAAATAGAATCTGAAAGATCTTCAGTTGCCCAATTTTATATCCTCAGATGAAATGATATAGTTTGGGGGTGAGAAACAGGGAAAAATCTGTCATTTTAACCACCAACCTGAGACTGTATGGATACAGAGGGGTTTTTTTGTTTTTCGCTCTCTTATCTTAAAAGTCTAAAAAAAAATTATCTTTTAAATTGAGTCCAGAGTTCTGAGAATCAGAAAAGCTGGTGGTAAGAGAAAACCAGTGTCCCAGCTTATGTAGTCAGGAAGAGAGAGAACTCTCCCTTCCACAACATTTTTGTTCTTTTCAGCCCTCAGCAAACTAGATGAAGCCCACATGCACTGGGGATGGCAAGCTGATTTACAGTCTGAGGACTGAAGTGCTAGTCTCATCCAGAAACACCCTCACAGACACAGCCAGTCAAGTTGATTATCCCAGTTTTACTGTTCCTCCTAGCTGGGAATACCTGACCGACCACCTGACTTGTCTCTTGAGAAACCTGTATGCAGGTCAGGAAGCAACAGTTAGAACTGGACATGGAATAACAGACTGGTTCCAAACAGGAAAAGGAGTACATCAAGGCTGTATATTGTCATCCTGCTTATTTAACTTCTGTGCAGAGTACATCATGAGAAACGCTGGGCTGGAGGAAGCACAAGCTAGAATCAAGATTGCCGGGAGAAATATCAGTCACCTCAGATATGCAGATGATGCCACCCTTATGGCAGAAAGTGAAGAGGAACTAAAAAGCCTCTTGATGAAGGTGAAAGAGGAGAGTGAAAAAGTTGGCTCAAAGCTCAACATTCAGAAAACAAAGATCATAGCATCTGGACCCATCACTTCATGGGAAATAGATGGAAAAACAGTGGAAACAGTGGCAGACTTTATTTTGGGGGCTCCAAAATCACTGCAGATGGTGACTGCATCCATAAAATTAAAAGACGCTTACTCCTTGGAAGGAAAGTTATGACCAACCTAGATAGCATATTCAAAAGCAGAGATGTTACTTTGCCAACAAAGGTCCGTCTACTCAAGCCTATGGTTTTTCCAGTAGTTGCGTATGGATGTGAGAGTTGGACTGTGAAGAAAGCTGAGTGCGGAAGAATTGATGCTTTTGAACTGTGATGTTGGAGAAGACTCTTGAGAGTCCCTTGGACTGCAAAGGAGATCCAACCAGTCCATTCTGAAGGAGATCAGTCCTGGGTGTTCCTTGGAAGGAATGATGCTAAAGCTGAAACTCCAGTACTTTGGCTACCTCATGCGAAGAGTTGACTCATTGGAAAAGACTCTGATGCTGGGAGGGATTGGGGGCAGGAGGAGAAGGGGATGACAGAGGATGAGATGACTGGATGGCATTGCTGACTCAATGGACATGAGTTTGAGTGAACTCCAGGAATTGGTGATGGACAGGGAGTCCTGGCATGCTGCAATTCATGGGGTTGCAAAGAACTGGACATGACTGAGTGACTGAACTGAACTGAATGAGTTACATGATACCATAGAGAAGTCAACTGTACAGTAGAAACAGGTTTAAAAAAAAAAAACTGTAACTTTTTAGAGACTTGCCTGGCCATCCAGTGTTTAAGACTCCACACTTTCATTGCAGGAGACCTGGGTTCTATACCTGGTTGGGGAACTAAGATCCTGCATATCACACAGTGTGGCAAAAAATTATTTTAAGAAAAAGAAATAAAATGAATATGAACTAGACATCAAAATCAATCATGGACCTAAATGCACAGTGAAAAGCTAAAACAAATTTAAAAACCTAAGATTTTTTTCTTTTATATCTTTCAGGAAAAATGGACTGTCTTTCAAATCACAGAAATTTCCATATATTTGTCTTTCTTCTAGTCATCTGTAAAACTTCTTAAAGCCAGAACTCAGATTATGCAAACTTGTATTCCCCTCAAAACTTAAACTGGTTCTTAGAACATAAGAGGCACAGTATAGGATGAGTACAAGAAATGAGTACAAAATGAGCACCAGAAAATACAGAGTCACTGGACTCTCAAAAAAGGAGTTATGAGACAAGCTCACTTGCAGTGATATGTATAACTCATAAGTAAAAGTACTTTTGAGGAGAGACTCACCATGTATAAATCTAGTATTTAATGGTTAAATGATCAACTCGAAAGAGTATCACCCTTCCCAAGGTTATTTACACATATCTTCAGCTCCAACCAAATTTATAACTGTGGTCAACATCTTAATTTTTCCCTTACTAAGTTACTATGGAGATGAATTTTAGCAACTTAATCCACCCAGCTTAAATTAATTCTTCATTAAAGCAAAACTTTTCTTCCGTAGGGAAACTTCTAAATCCACCAGATATAAGTATGAACACCTCTGATTTGTTTTAATTATTTTTCTTAAATAAGAAGGCGAGAACATTTTGCCATGGATTAAATCACCTCACTGCTCACACATTTAGTATTCTCAAACTAAAGTCTTGGTCTCATGTTGCAATTCTTTTGCAGCTGGAGAAAAACCACTTCATGTTGCTATGGGAAAGTATGTAAATGACCCAGGAAGACAGCAAAGGGTTTAGGTAAGTCCATACCTCCTAACATTTCTGCTAAATTCAATATCAATATCCTAAAAAGCTGTGGATTACATTTATCCTCACATTGCTTAATAGGCTTTCAGATGAGCAAGAACTTACTGTTCTTGAGTTAAAAAACTCAAAAGGATGTGAAGACAAGCCAGACTGGGAGAAAATATTTGCAAAAGACGTTTCTGATAAAAGGTTATTGACTAAAATATACAAAGAATTCTTAAAACACAACAATAAGAAAATGAAAAGAGTGATTTTAAAATGGACCAAAGATCTGAATAGGCACTTCATTAAAGAAGATATGCAGATAGTAAATAAGCATATACAAAGATGGAGAGCATCACATGTCATTAAACAACTGAAAATCAAAACATCATATACCACTGAACGGCCCAAATCCAAAACACTGACAATACCAAATGCTGGCTAGGATGTGGAGCAATAGGAACTCTTATTCATTATTTCTGATGGGAACACAGAATGGCACAGCCACTATGAAAGACAGTTCAGCAATTTCTGGCAAAATTAAACACATTCTCACCATATGATTCAGCAATTGTTTCTTGGTATTTACCCAAATGAGTTGAAAACTTATGTCCACACAAAATCCTGCACATGATGTTTATGGAAGCTTTATTTAGAAATGCTCACTTGGAAACAACCAACATTTTCTTCAGTAGGTGTCTGGAAAATAAGCTGTGGTACATCCAGACAGTAGAATATTCAGTGCTAAAAAGAAATGAGCCCATGCCACAAAAAAAAAAAAAAAAACCAGGAAGGAATGTTAATGCATGTTACTAAGTGAAAGAAAAGAATCTGAAAAGACTACATACTGTATTATTCAAACTACATGACATTCTGAAAAGGCAAATCTATGGAAATATTTATAGTAAAAAGATCTGGCATTGCCAGGAGTTAAGGAGGAGGAAGGGATGGGATACAGAGGGGACACAGAGGATTTTTAGGATAATGAAACTACTCTACATGATATCATAATGGTGGGTACGTGTCGTTATACATTTGTCATAACCCATAGAAGGAGCAACGCCAAGAGTGACCCTTAATTTAAATTATGGATGTTGGGTGATAATGATGCAGTTTCACTGATTGTAACCGATGCACCTTTCTGGTGGGATATGTTGACTGTGGGGAAGGCTGTGTATGAGTAGGGGCAGGGGATATATGGGAACTCACCATGCTTTCTTCTCAATTTTTCTGCAAACTGAAAACTGATCTAAAAAATAAAGTCTAACTTAAAGAAAGTTGAGACACTTGCTAAACCTCAGAATCCACTCTTACAATGTATCCAAATTCCTTTATCTTTGTATTTTTTAAATATATCTGCTTATTCTTAACCAAAAAAAAATATTTAACTAAATTCATTATCCCTTTGGAAATGCGTTTAAAACTTTTTCAAAGTATGTACTCTTTAACTCAGTAATTCCAATTAAAGGAACTGACCTCAAACAAATGGCTTTACACATGCAAAATAAATGTACACAATAGTACTTACAATGTAGAACACTGTTTATAATGTAAAAAATTTAAAATAACCAAAATGTCCATCAATGGAAGAAGAGCTAAACAGAATGTGATATCAATACTATGAAATACATAATATGCATGAGCTGAACCTGTCTGGGATCATATTGAAAGGTTGTTGTTGAATTACGATGACAGGATTCTTGGCCCCCAGAGGAGAAGAATTCAATCCAGGGCCAGAGACAAGGCTTGATCACTCAGAGCTTATGTGTAATAAAGTTTTATTAAAGTATAAAGGAGCTAGAGAAAGCTTCTGACATAGGCATCAGAAGAGGGCAGAAAGAGTACCCCCTTGTTAGTCTTTAGCTGGATTTTATATAGTCACCAGCAGTGTGTTAACGAAAGAAAGGAATGTCTCAAAACTTAGAATGGCACCAGGCCCCTCACCCATAACATGTATTTTGGGATAATCTTGGCTCCAAATGGTTTATCTTGGGCCATAAAAGGATTAACTTGAATCTTGAAGAAGGGCAGAGCACCATACACAGATTAGAGGAACAATATCGGAGTATAATATACTGGTTTATCAAGTAGGTTCTGAGCCCAAAAGGTGAACAGACTTGAAGACAGAGTTTGGGGTAATTGCATAGTATATTAGCATAGCTTAAGATAAACATTTCCATAAGAAAAAGGCATTGGCTAACTTCAGATGAAACCAGGTGTCATGGCAACACAGAATTTTAAGAGAAACCTCCTTTTAAATTTGTATAGAGAAGGAAAAAATATCCCTAGTTTGTTTCTTCCTGCCGCTTAAGGGAGATAAAAATGTCTGACACTTGCAGGCTATTTCCTCCATTTGGAGACCCCTGGCCTTCCTGCCTGTTACCCTCTCAATATCAAAGCATATTGTGTGATAAAAGAAAATTACAAAATTATGTGTGTACTATAGCTTCATACTATAGCTTCACATGTACTAAGCAAATTTACATAGTTTGATAATTACCCATCACCATAAGTAGACTGAAAACGTTTTATAAGGATAAACCCCAAACTAATATTTTTTAATGTCTGGAAAGGGAAATAAAGTTAGGAAGAAGATATATCAAAGTAGATGGGTTTCCCTGGTGGCCCAGCCAGAAAAGAATCTCACTGCAATGCAGGAGATGGAAGATGTGGGCTCATTCCTTGGGTCAGGAAAATCCCCTGGAGAAGGAAATGGCAACCCATTCCAGTATTCTTGTCTGGATAATCCCATGGACAGAGGATCACGGCAGGCTACAGTCCATGAGGTTGCAAAGAGTTGGACATGACTGAGCAACTAAACACTCATGTATATGAAAGTAGACCTTTATTTTATCTTCATTGTTAGTGGTTTTTATAATAAGATATTTCTGTACTACTAATATAGTTAAGGCAAAGGAGAAAAGGAAAGACATACCCATTTGAATGCAGAGTTCCAAAGAATAGCAAGAGAGATAAGAAAACCTTTCTCAGTGATCAATGCAAAGAAACAGAGGAACACAATAGAATGGGAAAGACAAGAGATCTCTTCAAGAAAATTAGAGATACCAAGGGAAAATTTCATGCAAAGATGGGCAGAATAAAGGACAGAAACCTGGTATGGACCTAATAGAAGCAGAAGACATTAAGAAGAGGTGGCAAGAATACACAGAAGAACTATGCAAAAAAGATCTTACGACCCAGATAATGATGATGGTGTGATCACGCATCTAGAGCCAGACATCCTGGAATGTTAAGTCAAGTGAGCCTTAGGAAATATCACTACAAACAAAGCTAGTGGAGGTGATGGAATTCCAGCTGAGCTATTTCAAATCCTAGAAGATGATGCTGTGAAAGAGTTCCACTCAATATGCCAGACAGGAAAGGTCAGTTTTCATTCCAATTCCTAAGAAAGACAATGCCAAAGATTGTTCAAATTACCACACAATTGCACTCATCTCACATGCTAGCAAAGTAATGCTCAAAATTTTCCAGTCTAGGCTTCAACAGTACATGAACCGAGAACTTCCAAATGTTCAAGCTGGATTTAGAAAAGGCAGAGGAACCAGAGATCAAATTGCCAACATCCGTTGCATCACTGAAAGAGCAAGAGAGTTCCAGAAAAACATCTACTTCTGCTTTAACGACTATGCCAAACTCTTTGTGTGGCTCACGACAAACTGTGGAAAATTCAAGAGATGGGAATACCAGACCACTTGACCTGACTCTTAATAAATCTGAATGCAGGTCAAGAAGCAACAAGGAGAACTGGACATAGAACAACAGACTGGTTCCAAATAGGGAAAGAAGTATGTCAAGGCTGTATGCTGTCACCCTGTTTATTTAAATTATAAGCAGAGTACATCATGAGAAATGCTGGTCTGGATGAAGGATAAGCTGGAATCAAGATTGCCAGGAGAAATATCAATCACCTCAGATATGCAGATGACACCACCCTTCTGGCAAAAAGTGAAGAGGAACTAAGAGCCTCTTGATAAAAGTAAAAGAGGAAAGTGATAAAGCTGGCTTAAAACTCAACATGAAAAAATGAAGATCATGGCATCCAGTCCCATCACTCCTGGCAAGTAAATGGGGAAACAATGGAAAC
Organism: Nanger dama; assembly: GCA_917880005.1. NCBI lineage: Eukaryota > Metazoa > Chordata > Mammalia > Artiodactyla > Bovidae > Nanger > Nanger dama. The sequence goes on from CAKJTW010000008.1 coordinate 39,392,622, forward strand.
AATGGCAGACTCTATTTTGGGGGACTCCAAAATCATTGCGGATGGTGATTTCAGCCATGGGTCTCACATTTATAAAGTAGCCAAAGAAAAAAACATTTTTGTTGGTTTCTGCCAAACATCAATATAAATCAGCCATAGGTATACATATGTTCCCTCCCTCTTGAACCTCCCTCCAACAAAATTCTGTAAAGCTATTTATCCTTCAAATAAAAAATAAGTTTGCTAAACAGAAAACAGAAAAAAAAAAAAAAAGGCATTTGCTCCTTGAAAGAAAAGCTGTGTTCAACCTGGACAGCATAAAAAGCAGAGACATTACTTTGCAAAAAAAGGTTCATCTAGTCAAAGCTACGGTTTTTCTAGTAAACATGTATGGATGTGAGAAGTGGACTATAAAGAAAGTTGAGCACTGAAGATCACTGATGCTTTTGAACTGTGATGCTGAAGACTCTTGAGAGTCCCTTGGGCTGCAAGATCAAACCAGTCCATCATAAAGGAAATCAGTCCTGAATATTCATTGGAAGGACTAATGCTGGAACTCCAATACTCTGGCCACCTGATAGGAAGAACAGATTCATTGGAAAAGATCCTAATGCTGAGAAAGATTGAAAGCAGGAGAAGGGGACAACAGAGAACGAGATGGTTCGATGGCATCACTGACTTGATAGACATGAGTCTGAGCAAGCTCTGGGAGTTGGTGATACACAGGGAAGCCTGGTGTGCTGCAGTCCATTGGGTCCCAAAGAGTTGGACATGACTGAGTGACTGAACTGAACTGAACTAAGGTATAATTTCCAAAAACATTATACACACACACACACACACACACACACACATATATTTAGAGTGTACAACATGATGCTTTGATATACATTGTGAAATGACGACCACAAGCTAATTAACACATTCATTATCTAATTAACATTCATCATCTCACAGTTACCATTTTGTGTGTATAGTGTGCGTGCATGTGTGTGTGCAGTGGGAACATATCAGACTTAACTCTCTTAGCAATTTTCAGGTATATAACAGAATGTTACTAACTATAGTCATCATTCTGTATGTTAGATTTCCAAAATTTCTCATCTTACTTGACTGAAACTGCACACTCTTTCACCAAGAGCTACCCATTTCCCCAACCTCCAGCAACAACCATCCCACTCTGTTTCTATGAATTCAACTTTTTTAAGACTCCACATATAAGTGATATTATGTAGATTTTGTCTTTCTCTGTCTGGCTTAGTTCACATAGGCTATGAAGAGGTATTAAAAATAACAGAAGAACTATACTAAAAGATCTTAAAGACCCAGATAACCATGATGGTGTGATCACACCTAGAGTCAGACATCATGGAGTGTGAAGTCAAGTGGGCCTTAGGAAGCATCACTATGATCAAAGCTATTGGAAGTGATGAAATTACGGCTGAGCTATTTCAAATCCTAAAAGATAATGCTGTGAAAGTGCAGCACTCAATATGCCAGCAAATTTGGAAAATGCAGCAGTGGTCACAAGACAGGAAAAGGTCAGTTTTCACTCCAATCCCAAAGAAGGGCAATACCAAAGTGCTACACAATTGCACTCATCTCACACATTAGCAAAGTAATGCTCCAAATTTTCCAAGCTAGGCTTCAACAGTACATGAACCGAGAACTTCCAAATATTCAAGCTGGATTTAGAAAAGGCAGAGGAATCAGAGGTCAAATTGCCAACATATGCTAAATCATCAAAAAAGCAAGAGAATTCGAGGAAAACATCTACTTCTGGTTCATTGACTATGCTAAAGCCTCTGACTGTGTAGATCACAACAAACTGTGAAAAATTCTTCGAGATAGGAATACCAGACCACCTGACCTGCCTCTTGAGAAATCTGTATGCAGTTCAAGAAGCAACTGTTAGAACCAGACATGGAATAAAGGACTGGTTCCAAATTAGGAAAGGAATATGACAAGGCTGTATACTGTCACCATGCTTATTTAACTTATATGCAGAGTACATCATGAGAAACACCGGACTAGATGAAGCACAAGCTGGAATCAAGATTGCCAGGAGAAATATCAGTAACCTCAGATATGCAAATGACACCATCCTTTTGGCAGAAAGTGAAGAGAAACTAAAGAGCCTCTTGATGAAAGTGAAAGAGGAGAGTGAAATATGGCTTAAAACTCAACATTCAGAAAACTAAGATCATGGCATCTGGTCCCATCACTTCATGGCAAGTAGATGGAGAAACAATGGAAAGTTACAGACTTTATTTTGGGGCTCCAAAATCACTGCAGATGGTGACTTTAGCCATGAAATGAAAAGACACTTGCTCCTTAGAAGAAAAGCTATGACAAACCTAGACAGCATATTAAAAGCAAAGACATTACTTTGCTGACAGAGTCCATCTAGTCAAAGCTATGATTTTTTCCAATAGTCATGTCTGGATGTGAGAGCCGGACCATAAAGAAAGCTGAGGTTGGAAGAAGTGATGCTTTTGAACTGTAGTGTTAGAGAAGACTCTTGAGAGTCCCTTGCACTGCAAGGAGATCCAACCAGTCAATCCTAAAGGAAATTAGACTGAATATTCATTGAAAGGACTGATGCTGAAGCTGAAACTCCAAAATTTGGCCACTTGATGTGAAGAACTGACTCACCAGAAAAGTTCTTGATGCTGGGAAAGATTGAAGGCAGGAGAAGAAGGGGACTACAGAGGATGAGATGGTTGGATGGCATCATCAACTTGATGGATATGAGTTTGAGCAAGCTCCAGGAGTTGGTGATGGCCAGGGAAGCCTGGCCTGCTGCAGTCCATGGGGTTGAAAAGAGTTAGACACAGCTGTGCTACTGAACTGCATGGAATGTTCTCCATGAACTGAAACTTTAAAGCAGCACCAGAAAGATAGAAAAATGAGGTTGGGAAGAAAGCACCCTTATTAAAATACAAAAACTTAATAATCACCATGGGAACACTGACCTCTAATAAAGTGTATGTCTCATTTATTGAATTATTCCACTTTTACATGTGTGATCAAGCATGAAAGTTGGCTTTTAATTTACTTTACAAGTCTTTCTCCATATTCTTCCCCCAAACTGCAGAGTGCCTTATTTAAGCAATAAAATTAATCAGATTTCACATAATTCAGCATCTCAGGCACAGCTAAAGAGCCGATCCAACAAGCAAAATCTTGAGAGTGGTGGAAAGAGAAATAGAATCTTCATACCTGTAAGGCCCATCATATGTATCGAATCCGAAAAAGCAATCATTTTCTTCAAACTTCTGAAGCACGGTTCAGACTGCATTTCCCAATAAATTTCTGAAAGTCCTCATCGACCATATTAGAATGTAGATACTGTCTCTCTTTTTTTTTTTTACCTTGTAAAAGATTTTATCTTGATTTGATGGGCACCTGCTTTGAGATTTCAGCTAACCCTATTAGAATTGGCAGATAATACTAGGGAAAGGGCAGTTTCCTGGAACCATGCTGTTCCATTATCGTCTGGTCACCAATCTAGATTAAATGGCATGCACAGAATTAAAACAAGTTCTGTGTATAACTGGAGCCCGCCCTAGGCTTATCAGATTCTCATATGAGAGCATGCACAATACCATCTACAAAAATTCACCTTGCATCAGTTCAGAGTAGGTTTAAAAACAATCAAGTGTATCTACACTGTGAGCTTTGAAGGATCCAGTCAAGTAATGTCCCACTCATTTGATGATGTTTTACTCTTCAGAAAAAGGAAGTTCGAGGTACTTGGACAAAATCAAAGTCAGGGGATTCTTTATTTTCTGTACAAAACAGTGGTTCTCAATCAGAAGCATTTTATCACTCATCCCCAGGGGACATTTAACATGGCTACAGAAATCTTTTCGGAGAAGGCGATGGCACAGACATCTTTTAGCAGTTGCAGCTAAGGGAGGAGATTACTACTGGCATCTAGTGGACAGAAACAAGAGCTAAGACTAAACATCCCGTAACACCCAAGATTGATGACAACAAAGAATTACCCAATTCAAAATGTCAGCAAAGCCAAAGTTCAGAAATATTGTTTCAAGGTAACGTTTTTGTCATTTTTTCCTTTCACTGTGCAAGTAACCTTCTTAGAACCATTGCTCCTAGTCTTTATCTTCACCTCCCAATAACACCACATCTCACCTCAATCTGGACCCAGCTCCCCTTATTCCAGTGAAACAACTGTCTCTGAAGTTTTCAGTGAGCTCCTATCACACAAACCAATAAATCTCATCCTGTTTGATCACTTTAGGAAAGAGTCTCCCCTCTTGCATCCAGAACCCTGAATTCTCCCAGTTTTCCTTTCCTCTTTCTTCCCTGACTTATTAGTAAGTTTCTTTTTTGTTATATATCACCATTATGCATTAGAGTTTCATGATTCAGCATTAGATCCTCTCTCTTTACCTTTTCTCAAGGTAACTGTAGTATTTTCCTGTTGTTCTAATTACCACAAACTGGGCAGCTTAAACAGTACACATTTATTATTTTACAGTTTCAGAGATTAGAATTCCAAAATGGGTCTCAATGGAATAAAATCAAAGTCTTATCAGGGCTATGTTCCTTTCTGAAGACTCTAGGGGAAACTCAATTCGATTGCCTTTTCCAGCTTCAGGAGCTGCCCCTACTCCTTGACTAAAGGCTCCTTCCATTTTAAAAGCCAGCAATGACAGGTCAAAGGCTTCCTCACATCACATCCCTCTGAAACTGACTCTTCTACTGCACTTTTCCACTTTTAAGGACCCTTGTGGTTAAGTCCACTTAGATAATCCAGGATAATCTCTATTGCACAATCAGCTGAATAACAACCTTAATTCCATCTGTTATTTTAATTCCCCTTTATTATGAACCCCCTTGGGCTTCCCTTGTGGCTCAGCTAGTAAAGAATCTGCCTGCAGTGTAGGAGACATTGGTTCGATATCTGGGTTGGGAAGATACCCTGGAGAAGGGAACGGCTACCACTCCAGTATTCTGGCCTGGAGAATTCCATGGACTGTATAGTCCATGCTTATATCTTTCCTTTTTCACCTTCACGTTTCGCCTCTCTTCTTTTCACAGCTATTTGTAAGGCCTCCCCAGACAGCCATTTTGCTTTTTTGTATTTCTTTTCCATGGGGATGGTCTTGATCCTTGTCTCCTGTACAATGTCACGAACCTCATTCCATAGTTCATCAGGCACTCTATCTATCAGATCTAGGCCCTTAAATCTATTTCTCACTTCCACTGTATAATCATAAGGGATTTGATTTAGGTCATACCTGAATGGTCTAGCGGTTTTCCCTACTTTCTTCAATTTAAGTCTGAATTTGGTAATAAGGAGTTCATTCTGAAGGAGATCAACCCTGGGATTTCTTTAGAAAGAATGATGCTGAAGCTGAAACTCCAGTACTTTGGCCACCTCATGAAAAGAGTTGACTCATTGGAAAAGACTCTGATGCTGGGAGGGATTGAGGGCAGGAGGAGAAGGGGACGACAGAGGATGAGATGGCTGGATGGCATCATGGACTCAATGGACGTGAGGCTGAGTGTACTCCGGGAGATGGTGATGGACAGGGAGGCCTGGCGTGCTGTGATTCATGGGGTCACAAAGAGTCAGACACAACTGAGCGACTGAACTGAACTGAACTGTACAGTCCATGGGGTCATAATGAGTCGGACACAACTGAGTGACTTTTACTTTGTTATATAAGATAACATGTTCACAGGTTCTGGAAACTATGTCATGTCCATCTTTGAAAGGCCATTATTCTGTCTACCACAGTAATTTCAATTACTATCTGTTTGTACACAGATGACTCCCAGTTTCATATTTTGTATCTCTAACTTACACTTTTCTTCTCAATGCTAGATCCAAATACTAGAGAGTTCAAGAGGAAACTTCAGTCCCAAACCAAATTCATACCCTTCCTCCTTAAATATGGTCCTTTGCCAGTGTTCCCAGCTTCACTGAAAGGCATCATCAGCCATTCAGTTACTTAAGGCTAGAAACCTGGGTGTTAGTCATCCTTAATAGCTCCTTTTTCTTTACTTCCATTTTCATTCAATTACCAAGTCCCTTTACTTTCTAATCATCTCATGAATTCCTCTACTTCTCACCCTCTCCACCTCTCCTCCCAACTATTCTCATTCAAGAAAACTTGAGCTTATTCGAGCTACTGGAAGACCCTCCTAACTAGTCTGCCCTTACCTGCTCTGACCTCCTGCCAGTGCCTGCTCTTCATCTGGCAGAATTATCTTTTGGAACTAAATCTAATCAAGTCATCTTTCTGCTTAAATTCTGTAGCAGCTTCCTGTTTTTCTAGGGATGAAAAAAAAGTACCTGAATACAGCCTATCAGGATTTTCCAAGCTTCATCCCCATATCCCTTTCTAGCCTCACATGGTAACAGACCACGTTGCTTTTCTTCCAGTCTGAGAATGTACCCACCTCTCTCACCTCACAGGACCCTGGCACTCACTGCTCTCTTCCTAGAATATTTCTTGCATTTCTCTCTTGCTATATCTAACTCAAAATTTCACCATCAAACCCCCTCAGGGAAGCCTTCCCTGCCCTCCCTTGCTCAGTCCTTAAAGGACCATGCCTTTCTCTTCTGCAATCAGCATAACTGAAATTCTGAAAAATTTTGAGATTATTTAATTAACAGTTCTCTCCCACATTTCAGTATGTGTTTCATGAAAGCAGGACAGTGTCTGTGCTCACTGAGTCCCCAGAGCCTAGCTGAGTTTTAGGCACAATGTTGGCATTCAATAACTATTTATTAAGTGGATAAATGACAATTGTATGTGGAATATTTTTTAAATGATACAAAGGAACTTATTTACAAAACAGAAACAGATTCACAGACTTAAAAAACAAAATTATAGTTACCAAAGGGAAAAGGCTGGAAGGAAGGAGGGATTGGGAGTTTGGGCTTGACATATATACACTACTATATTTAAAATGGATTACTCGATGGAAGTGAGTCTGAGTGAACTCTGGGAGATGGTGATGAATAGGGAGGCCTGGCGTGCTGTGATTCATGGGGTCACAGAGTCGGACACGACTGAGCAACTGAACTGAACTGAACTCCTTGGAAGGAAAGTTATGACCAACCTAGATAGCATATTGAAAAGCAGAGACATTATTTTGCCAACAAAGGTCCGCCTAGTCAAGGCTATGGTTTTTCCAGTGGTCATGTATGGATGTGAGAGTTGGACTGTGAAGAAAGCTGAGCGCCGAAGAATTGATGCTTTTGAACTGTGGTGTTGGAGAAGACTCTTGAGAGTCCCTTGGACTGCAAGGAGATCCCACAAGTCCATCTTAAAGGAGATCAGTCCTGGGTGTTCATTGGAAGGAATGATGTTGAAGCTGAAACTCCAATAGTTTGGTCACCTCATGTGAAGAGTTGACTTATTGGAAAAGACTCTGATGCTGGGAGGGATTGGGGCAGGAGGAGAAGGGGACGACAGAGGATGAGATGACTGGATGGCACCACCTACTCGATGGACATGACTTTGGGTGAACTCTGGGAGCTGATGATGCACAGGGAGGCCTAGTGTGCTATGATTCATGGGGTCACAAAGAGTCGGACAGGACTGAGCGACTGAACTGAACTGAACTGAACTGAACCAACAAAGACCTACAGTATAGCACAGGGAACTCTGCTCAGTATTCTGTAATAATCTAAATGGAAAAAGAACTTGAAAAAGAATAGATATATGTATAACTGAATCACTTTGCTGTACATCTGAAAACTAACACAACATTGTTAACAACTATACTCCAATATAAAATAAAAATTTTAATAAATATAAATGACAATGAGTAAGATGTCTATTACTATACTCACAGCAATGATTTGCTAGTCATCTCACTGTTCCCTTAACTATGTTCTACTGAATATATGCTTTTTTTCAAATACCAGTAAGCTATCCTATCTTACTTTCATCTTATTTCCTTTATTTCCTAATTAAAGTCTCTAACTGCATGAACACAAGCTTAACAATTGTACTATAAAGTCAAGAGGAAAGAAAAATGCTCTTTTGTCATCCCTCGATTTCTCCTCTAGTTATCATTTTCTTCCCTCGAGATAGATTTGGACCATTCTACTGGAATGTGGCTTGACTCTCTGTCCTCAGCATCACTGGCAACAATTCTCAAAGCTGCCAATGGCAGTTGTGGACACTCATTGGAAATGACAGCAGACTTCAACATGGCATTGACTTGCATGAAGTTTTTCTAATGCTTAAGGAGTTTGGTCATGTGTCAGAGCTGCTCACGTTAAATGATCTATTAGGTGCCATGATCTCCAGAAAGGTCATCTGTCACATTGTAGGCCAGAAGTGTCACCTCTGTTTAATGTGATAGGAAGCCAAACTCCCAAACTAACTAGAGAGAAATTGGCATATGTCACTGCTGGCTGATCAAAAAACTGAGGCTCTCAATTCACACCCACAATTGTGCAAATGAAAGTTCCCCACTTTAACCGGTGCATAAGCTAAATGTTTAACAGAGTCTATGACTTAATGGCCATTGAATTTTAATAGTTACAGTATTATTAGCTTAAAATATTCTTACAATGAATATAAAGTAATTCATATAATGAGTTTTATTATGACCAAGGGTGAAAACCTTTTGGGGGAGGGGGTGGCTACAAAATGAGAATATTGGAGAGTAGCAAGTGAAAATAATAAGCTGAGTTTACTAAACAAAGAAAATTTTTTAACTGTGAAAAGATGAAAAAGAATTCATTTTCAGGTAAGGACTTCATGGTATTTGTGAGAAGGGAATGGCAAGCCACTTTAGTATTCTTGCCTTGAGAACCCCATGAACAGCATGAAAAGGCAAAATGATAGGATACCAAAAGAGGCACTCCCCAGGTCAGTAAATGCCCAATATGCTACTGGAGATCAGTGGAGAAATAACTCCAGAAAAAAATGAAGGGATGGAGCCAAAGCAAAAACAGTACCCAGCTGTGGCTGTGACTGGTGATAGAAGCAAGATCCAATGCTGTAAAGAGCAATATTGCCTAGGAACCTGAAATGTCAGGTCCATGAATCAAGGCAAATTGGAAGTGGTCAAACAAGAGATGGCAAGGGTGAACGTTGACATTCTAGGAATCAGCGTACTAAAATGGACTAGAATGGGTGAATTTAACTCAAAAGACCATTATATCTACTACTGCAGGCAGGAATCCCTTAGAAGAAATGGAGTAGCCATCATGGTCAACAAAAGAGTCCGAAATGCAGTACTTGGATGCAACCTCAAAAACGACAGAATGATCTCTGTTCGTCTCCAAGGCAAACCATTCAATATCACAGCATCCAAGTCTATGCCCCAACCAGTAACGCTGAAGAAGCTGAAGTTGAATGGTTTTATGAAGACCTACAAAACCTTTCAGAACTAACACTCAAAAAGATGTCCTTTTCATTATAGGGGACTGGAATGCTAAAGTAGGAAGTCAAGAAACACCTGGAGTAACAGGCAAATTTGGCCTTGGAATGCTGAATGAAGCAGGGCAAAGACTAATAGAGTTTTGCCAAGAAAATGCACTGGTCATAGCAAACACCCTCTTCCAACAACACAAGAGAAGACTCTACACATGGACATCACCAGATGGTCAACACCAAAATCAGATTGATTATAGTTTTTGCAGCCAAAGATGGAGAAGCTCTATACAGTCGACAAAAAGAAGACCTGGAGCTGACTGTGGCTCAGATCATGAACTCCTTATTACCAAATTCAGACTTAAATTGAAGAAAGTAGGGAAAACTGCTAGATCATTCAGGTATGACCTAAATCAAATCACTTACGATTATACAGTGGAAGTGAGAAATAGATTTAAGGGCCTAGATCTGATAGATAGAGTGCCTGATGAACTATGGAATGAGGTTTGTGACACTGTACAGGAGACAGGGATCAAGACCATCCACATGGAAAAGAAATACAAAAAGCAAAATGGCTGTCTGGGGAGGCCTTGCAAATAGCTGTGAAAAAAAGAGAGGTGAAAAGCAAAGGAGAAAAGGAAAGATATAAGCATCTGAATGCAGAGTTCCAAAGAATAGCAAGAAGAGATAAGAAAGCCTTCTTCAGTGATCAATGCAAAGAAATAGAGGAAAAGAACAGAATGGGAAAGACAAGAGATCTCTTCAAGAAAATTAGAGATACCAAGGGAATATTTCATGCAAAGATGGGCTCGATAAAGGACAGAAATAGTCTGGACCTAACAGAAGCAGAAGATATTAAGAAGAGGTGGCAAGAATACATGGAAGAACTGTACAAAAAGATCTTCATGACCCAGATAATCATGATGATGTGATCACTCATCTAGAGCCAGACATCTTGGAATGGGAAGTCAAGTGGGCCTTAGAAAGCATCACTATGAACAAAGCTAGTGGAGGTGATGGAATTCCAGTGGAGCTATTTCAAATCCTGAAAGATGATGCTGTGAAAGGGCTGCACTCAATATGCCAACAAATTTGGAAAACTCAGCAGTGGCCACAGGACTGGAAAAGGTCAGTTCTCATTCCAATCCCAAAGAAAGGCAATGCCAAAGAATGCTCAAACTACCGCACAATTGCACTCATCTCACATGCTAGTAAAGTAATGCTCAGAATTCTCCAAGCTAGGCTTCAGCAATACGTGAACCGTGAACTCCCTGATGTTCAAGCTGGTTTTAGAAAAGGCAGAGGAACCAGAGACCAAATTGCCAACATCCGCTGGGTCATGGAAAAAGCAAGAGAGTTCCAGAAAAACATCTACTTCTGCTTTATTGACTATGCTAAAACCTTTGACTGTGTGCATCACAATAAACTGTGGAAAATTCTGAAAGAGATGGGAATGCCAGACCACCTGACCTGACTTTTGAGAAATCTGTATGCAGATCAAGAAGCAACAGTTAGAACTGGACATGGAACAACAGACTGGCTCCAAAGAGGAAAAGGTGTACGTCAAGGCTGTATACTGTCACCCTGTTTATTTAACTTATATGCAGAGTACATCATGAGAAATGCTGGACAAGAAGAAACACAAGTTGGAATCAAGCTTGCTGGGAGAAATATCAATAACCTCAGATATGCAGATGACACCACCCTTATGGCAGAAAGTGAAGAAGAACTAAAGAGCCTCTTGATGAAAGTGAAAGAGGAAAGCAAAAAGTTGGTTTAAAGCTCAACATTCAGGAAACAAAGATCATGGCATCCGGTTCCATCACTTCATGGGAAATAGATGGAAAACAGTGGAAACAGTGTCAGATTTTATTTTTGGGGGTTCCAAAATCACTGCAGATGATGACTACAGCCATGAAATTAAAAGACACTTAATCCTTGGAAGAAAAGTTATGACCAACCTAGACAGCATATTCAAAAGCAGAGACATTACTTTGCCGACTAAGGTCCGTCTAGTCAAGGCTGTGGTTTTTCCTCTGGTCATGTATGGATGTGAGAGTTGGACTGTGAAGAAGGCTGAGCGCCGAAGAATTGATGCTTTTGAACTGTGGTGTTGGAGAAGACTCTTGAGAGTCCCTTGGACTGCAAGGAGATCCAACCAGTCCATTATAAAAGACATCAGTCCTGGGATTTCTTTGGAAAGAATGATGGTGAAGCTGAAACTCCAGTACTTTGGCCACCTCATGAGAAGAGTTGACTCATTGGAAAAGACTCTGATGCTGGGAGGGATTGGGGGCAGGAGGAGAAGGGGACGACCAATGATGAGATGGCTGTATGGCATCACTGACTCAATGAAGGTGAGTTTGAGTGTACTCCGGGAGATGGTGATGGACAGGGAGGCCTGGTGTGCTGCAGTTCATGGGGTCGTGAAGAGACGGACACGACTGAATGACTGAACTGAACTGGGATGAATCCTAAGTTGGCCAAAGGCAACAAACATCACACCTGGCAAGATCTAACTGAAAAGAAAAAATCACAACATCAATAAATAAATTAGTGCAGTGTCCCTGAAGATAGGGTATATAGACTTTTAGAAGCACCCTCAAATGGTTATCACTAGGTTAACCAAGACGGGCAAATGTAAGAATTAATTATAAGGGAAAATAATACAGTTTAAATATCTGTGCTAAAACGTGTGTACATGTATTATATCTAACATAATTTTGATATCACAAAAGATATCAACTAAGTGGATGAAGGGTTGTGACATTGTCCATCAGCTAATGGACGGAGGTTCGTGACACTGTACAGGGGGCAGTGATCAAGACTATCCCTAAGAAAAAGAAAGGCAAAATGGCTGTCTGAGGAGGCCTTACATCAGCTATGAAAAGAAGAGAAGCAAAAGGCAAAGGAGAAAAGGAAAGATGTACCATTTGAGTGCAGAGTTTCAAAGAATAGCAAGGAGAGATAAGAAAGACTTCCTCAGTGATCAATGCAAATAGAGGAAAACAATAGAATGGGAAAGGCTACAGATCTCTTCAAGAAAGTTAGAGATACCTAGTGAAATTTTCATGTAAAGAAGGGTTCCATAAAGGACAGAAATGGTATGTATGGACCTTATAGAAGCAGTGGATATTAAGAAGAGGAGGCAAGAAAACACAGAACTATACAAAAAAGATGATTTTGGAGAATGGCATTAAAACATGTATAATATCATATATGAAATGAATCTCCAGTCCAGGTTCGATGCATGATACTGGATGCTTGGGGCTGGTGCACTGGGACGACCCAGAGGGATGGTTCAGGGAGGGGGGTTCAGGATGGGGAACACGTGCATACCTGTGGCGGATTAATGTTGATGTATGGCAAAACCAATACAATATTGTAAGTAATTAACCTCCAATTAAAATAAATAAATTTATATTTTAAAAATAAATAAATAAAATAAAATATCATGTTAGTTTCAGGTGTACAGCACAGCAATTCAGTTACACACACACACAAAGATCTCCATGACCCAGATAATCATGATGGTGTGACCACTCACCTAGAGCCAGACATCCTGGAATGAGAAGTCAGGTGGAACTTAGGAAGCATCACTATGAACAAAGCCAGTGGAGGTGGTGGAATTCCAGTTGAGCTACTTCAAAACCTAAAAGATAATGCTGTGAAAATGCTGCACTCAATATGCCAGCAAATTTGGAAAACTCAGCAGTGGCCACAAGACTGGAAAAGGTCAGTTATCATTCCAATGACTAAAAAGACAATGCCAAAGAATGTTCAAATTACCACACAATTGCACTCATCTCACACACTAGCAAAGTAAAGCTCAAAATTCTCCAAGCCAGGCTTCAGCAATACATGAACCAAGAAATTCCAGATGTTCAAACTGGATTTAGAAAAGGCAGAGGAACCAGAGGTCAAATTGCCAGTATCTGTTGGATCATTGAAAAGCAAGAGCTCCAGAAAAACATCTACTTCTGCTTTAATGACTATGCCAAACTCTTTGACTGTGTGGATCATGACAAACTGTGGAAAAATTCTGAAAGAGATGGGAATACCAGACCACTTGACCTGCCTACTAAGAAATCTGTATGCAGGTCAAGAAGCAACAGTTAGAACTGGACATGGAACAACAGACTGGTTCCAAAGAGGAAAAAGGAGTACATCAAGGCTGTATATTGTCACCCTGCTTATTTAACTTATGTACAGAGTACATCATGAGAAATGCTGGTCTAGATGAAGCACAAGATGGAATCAAGATGGCCAGATGAAATATCAATAACCCCAGATATGCAGATGACACCACCCTTGTGGCAAAAAGTGAAGAGGAACTAAAGAGCCTCTTGATGAAAGTAAAAGAGGAGAGTTAAAAATTTGGCTTAAAACTCAGCATTCAGAAAACTAAGATCATGGCATCTGGTCCCATCACTTCATGGGAAATAGATGGGGAAACAGTGGAAACAATGACACACTTTACTTTTGGGGGCTCCAAAATAATTGCAGATGGTGACTGCAGCCATGAAATTAAAAGACACTTGCTCCTTGAAAGAAAAGCTGTGATCAACTTGGATAGCTTATTAAAAAGCAGAGACATTACTTTGCCAACAAAGGTTCATCTAGTTAAAGTGATGGTTTTTCTAGTAGTTATGTATGGATGTAACAGTTGCACTATATAGAAAGCTTGAGTGCCAAAGAATTGATGCTTTTGAACTATGTGTTGGAAAAGACTCTTGAGAGTCCCTTGGACTGCTAGGAGATCCAACCAGTCCATCCTAAAGGAAATCAACCCTGAATATTCATTGGAAGGACTGATGCTAAAGCTGAAACTCCAATACTTTGGCCACCTAATGCAAAGAACTAACTCATTTGAAAAGACCCTGATTCTGGGAAAGATTGAAGACAGGAGGAGAACAGGATGACTGAGGATGAGATGGTTGGATGGCTTCACCAACTCAATGGACATAGGTTTGTCTGGCAGTTGGTGATGGACAGGGAGGCCTGGTGTGCTGCAGTCCATGGGGTTACACAGAGCTGGACACGACTGAGCAACTGAACTGACTGAAGTTCTCTCTGAACCTTTGTCCCAAGATATTTAACAGTAAAATGGAGAGTGTGCTTTAAGGTGATATTTCATTGTTCACTTGTCATTTGTATTATCTGTATCTGTTTCCCAATTTGTGTATTTTCCTTTGTGACAGTCCAGGTAATTTTACCTATAGTCTAGAAGGCTCTTAAGATGATTCCCATAGCCAAGATACAGGTTGCACCTCTTAGAGAATTCACAAGTGTGTAGTGTTTAAATAGACTAGGGCCATGCAAAGGACTCAAATCCCCTTCCCCTTTAGACAAGCACTTGGAAAGACAAAGCAGTTGAGTCATTTCTCCAAATCAGTTTGGAAAGTCATGCATGCTAGGCCTGCAGTCTACACACTGCTCTGTGTCTTTCCGACATATCCTGACACCTTCCATAGCACTGAATTCCTGCAAGCACGATCAGTCTTATAGTCTTTTCCTCAAGCAGCATGACTGCCTTCCTTACACTTAAAAGAGACATTAAGAGACCTTAAGAATGCAAACCATAAAAAAGAATTGATAAATTGATAATGCTATAATTTAGAAGTTTGGCACCATAAAAGATAATATAAACAAAATGAAAGATGATGTGCAGATGAGAAGACATTAGCATTGGACATAACTGAAAAAGAACTAGTCCTCAGAATATATAAAGAGCTCCTATAACTCAAAAATGATAACAGAAAAAAAAGGAATAAGTATGAGAAGCAATTGATAGACCAAGAAGCCCAAATGGATAGATGAATAAAAATATGTTCAACCACACTAGATATTGGGAAGCTGTAAATTAAAACAACAATGAAATAACAGCAAATTGACAGAAAAAGTTAAATTCTGACACTACCAACTCCAAGTACCATTGCAGAGATACAGGAATTGTCACATATTACTCCATAGTTTAAACTGGTACAGCAACTTTGGACAACCACTGAAAATATCTAGCAAAGTTTTAAAAAGCTCATACCTTACATGCCAGCAACTTTCTTCTAAACCAGAGTTTTTCAACAAAGAGAGGAATAGTTCACCTATCCAGGGGATACTTGGCAATGCCTGGAGACAGTTTTTGTTGTCACTTCTGGGGTTGCAAAGGCCAAGAGGAGGGAAAGGGATATTACTACAATCCAGAGAGGCTAAAGAACTGTTAAACATCCTACAAAGCACAGGTTATCCCTATGCTCAAAGAGTTATCTGGCTCCAAATATCAATAGTGCTGAGGTTGGGAAACTGGTGGTTGAATGGCCCCCTAAAGATTTCTCTACCTGGAATCTATGAGTATTCTCAAACACTTTCTTTGAGAAAAGATTCTCTGCATATGAAATTAATTTAAGGATCTCAAAATGAGACCTTGGATTATCTAGATGGGCCCCAAATCCAATGACAAGTGTCCTTATAAGAAGAGAAGACACAGACAGAAGAGCAACACAGAGGAGACGGCCATGTGAAGACAGAGGTCCACAGAAGCTGGAAGAAGCAAGAAATGTAATCTCTCCTAGAATTTCAGGAGAAAGTGACTGACACTTGACTTGGGGCTTCTGCCCTGGAAAAAAACGTAAGAGGAAAAACATTCATTGTTTTAAGCCACCCAGTTTGTACTGATTTGCTGTGGTAGCCTGAAGACTAGATATACATTCAAGAGAAACACTTGCATATGTTTTGGAGGAGAAATGTACAAAGTTGCAATTGAAGTTCACTATAACAACAACAAAATTGAAACAACCTAAATTTTTATCAAGAGGAAAATTAAAGTATATTCACTTAATGCTCTACAGCAGTGTAAAAATGAACAACTTAGAACTACATGCATTAGCCTGTGTTAATTTCATGATATAATACTGATAGGATAAAAGTCTGTTCAGAAGAATATATAAGGTATGATTATCATTTATATAAGGTTTTAAATCTAAAAGGCAATATTCGATAATATTTATGGCTATCTAAATCTATGGCAAAAATATAATAATGTAGGTGATAAACACTGATCCCACACTAGCAATTACTCCTGTTACAGGATATAGAGGAAAGAGAGAAGTGTACAGAGAGCTCCTATTTGCTTCTGAAATATTTAATTTCTTTACTTAAAAAGAATAGCCTCGTGAAGATTTGGCAATGATAATAAGAGCTGATGAATCTGGATTTTGGCATCTTGCAGTATTGTCCATTCTTACCTATTTTAAATCATTTATGAGAAAACTAGTCATTGTTTTTAAGACATGGCAATGTATGCCATGTAAATGTTTACAGGTGTCTGAGGAGTAATGAAGAGACAGTGAAATGATAAGGAAGCAGAAAATAGGTGGGACATTCAGTTCAACACAAAGATGGAGCCTTAATGAGCTGGGCCATCACAGAATAGATGCTTCCCTTTTTAAAGCTTTCTTCAGGGATTCTCTGATAGCTCAGTTGGTAAAGAATCCACCTGCAATACAGGAGAACCTGGTTTGATTTCTGGGTTGGGAAGACACCCTGCAGAAGGGATAGGCTACCCACACCAGTATTCTTGGGCTTCCCTTGTGGCTCAGCTGGTAAAGAATCCACCTCCAATGCGGAAGACCTGAGTTTGATCCCTGAGTTGGGAAGATCCCCTGGAGAAGGGAAAGGCTACCCACTCCAGTATTCTGGCCTGGAGAATTTCATGGACTATTCAGTCCATGGGGTCGCAAAGAGTCAGACGCGACTGAGAAACTTTCACCTTCACCTTCAGGGATTCTCCCTCCTTTCTACCTCACTATCTCTCTTCTAGTTCTTCTGTGATTTGATTTGAGTTGAGAACATCCGCCCTAGTTTTTCTTTGGTTGAGAATTGCATCTGTGATAGTTGTAAATGAGAAGGGGGAAAGGAGTATGGGGAGACTTCGGTCTTTTGTTTCAGTTGTTTGGATGATCAACAGCCAACTAGGAGACTTATATCTGTGAGTTATACTGTACTAACCACACTTTTCAGATTTGCAGGAATTCACTTCAGTTCAGTCACTCAGTTGTGTCCAACTCTTTGTGACCCCATGAATCGCAGCATGCCAGGCCTCCCTGTCCATTACCAACTCTTGGAGTTCACTCAAACTCATGTCCATCGAGTCAGTGATGCCATCCAGCCATCTCATCCTCTGTCGTCCCCTTCTCCTCCTGCCCCCAATCCTTCCCAGCATCAGAGTCTTTTCAGTGAGTCAACTTTTTGCATGAGGTGGCCAAAGTATTGGAGTTTCAGCTTTAGCATCATTCCTTCCAAGGAACACCCAGGACTGATCTCCTTCAGAATGGACTGGTTGGATCTCCTTGCAGTCCAAGGGACTCTCAAGAGTCTTCTCCAGCACCACAGTTCAAAAGCATCAATTCTTCGGTGCTCAGCTTTCTTCACAGTCCAACTCTCACATCCATACATGACCACTGGAAAAACCATAGCCTTGACTAGGCGGACCTTTGTTGGCAAAATAATGTCTCTGCTTTTCAATATGCTATCTAGGTTGGTCATAACTTTCCTTCCAAGGAGTAAATGTCTTTTCATTTCATGGCTGCAATCACTGTCTGTAGGAATTACAGCTGTGATATTTTCCAAGGGACTTCTGAGCTCAATAACTTGTGTGCTTCTGGGTCCTGGCTTTGGGGTTCCTCAAGGAAGGCTAGGACAGCAATGCAGATGAATTTTGTGAGCCTAGTTGAGCCTGTGAATATATGCAAAATCTAACACCAGTTTGTGATTATCAACTTAGTCAAAGTACACCAAAGCAAGAGTTAGGGAAGATATTTGAAAGGGAGAGAAAAAAATAGTAGACTATGTTTCTAACCTGTGAAGGAAATTAGTAGTTTGGCAGTGTTTTGGAAAGAAGAAACATCCTGGAGAGCCTAAAATGTCTCGGCTCCTTCTTTTTGTATTGTTTCTCATGACAAAGACTGAATTTGGGTAACAGAATGATTGGCTTGAAATAACTAGGAAGAAAGCATCATAATCTGTTCTTCGGGCCAAAAAAAAAAAACCTCGAAAAAAAGTTATAAAATGAACTCCTTCACTCACGATTTTTACATTAAATGAGGCACTTCCAAATGTGGGGTGGAAACACAATGCTATTCTAAGGGGAAAAAACCCTGTATTTCCATTTTGTAGCTCATTATCTTTCTTTGTCCACTATATATAATCTGCTCCAAGACTTCAAATTAGGGACTTATTCATAGCATTATTCTTGCTAACCTCGATATTAACCCCAAAGCTTCTGGACAAATGCTATTTGGGGACTTTGCATATAACCTGTTCTTTCCCAAGATGTGCTCACTAGGATAGAAACGTTTATTTATGCAATTATCTCCTTACTGTGTTCCCACCTAGCTAGTCTAGAAGCTCTATCAGGGATGATAGTGACTGCCTCTTCTACCACTTGGTGTTAGTGCCTATCATAGAGGTCTGCCCCATAGCAAGTGCTTATGATGGGCTGGATTATGCTCCTGCAAATTTGTATGTTGAAACTAACTTCCTGTGTGACTATATTTGAAGATATGGCCTTTAGGTGGGTAATTAAGGTTAAATGAAGTTCTGATCCAATAGGACTGATGTCCTTGTAAGAAGAAGAATAGATACCAGAGCTTACATTCTGTGTGTTCACAGAATAGATGCCATGTGAGTACCCAGCTTGAAGCCAGCTGCCTATAACTCAGCTCACCAGAAACCAACATGGATGGCACCTTGATCTTGGGCATCTAGCCTCCAAAATCATGAGTAAATAGATTTCTGTTGTTTTAGACATCCAGCCTGTGCATTGTTCAATAAATTCTTAAGAATTAAATGGTGTTGTGCTATTGATGACGATCATAAGAAAATACTGGCTGATAGGATATAAATGCCAAGTGTGTGAAAGTATAAGCTAGTAAACCAGTTTTAAATAATTCAGCGTTTAGTTCCTCCTAAATACACAAAAATAATGCTATCCACAGCTCAAAGATATTTAAATTACATTTCATAAGAATAGATGCAGAAAAACATCTTTCATTCTTGATTGGGTTATTTTTAAGTAGAAGTTTTCATTTCAATTTAAAAAACAAACTTGGCCTTCTTAATCCATTTTGGCAATTTCCATGATTATTAAAAAAAAAAACAAGTCAAAACATTCATATAATCCTACAAATGCTAAATAATGTCCAAAGTACCTTCATCGCCTGAGGCCATTTTTTCACTTGAACATGGAATTGAAGAGGGATTAATTAATATTTCTTTAGGACATGAGAAATTTCTTCTTGCCCAAATATATATGTTTTCCCCACTCCACTTTCATCAATATTATGTTTCTCTTATCCTCTCCCCAGGGCCCAAATCATTTGCTTCATTGCACTATTGCAATTAGAAATCACAGATTCCTTTACGTATTTCTTAATCTAACTCTCATGAAACAGTAAGCTCCGTGAGGAAAGAAATTATGTCTAATTTTATCCTAGCACAGTATTCTCTGTAACAAGCACAATAACCACCATTTAATAGGTAATTAATAAATATTTGCTGAATAAATTAATGCATGTTAGAGGAATAATTAAAATTTTATGCTTTTCACTGAACTCCAAGACAAGGTAACCTTTGGCTTCATTTTAACATTTAAAACCAATCCACCTAAGTCAGCTACTTCCAAGGGCATTTGGAATTATTTGCACACCCTCAGAGTTCTACACTGCAACCATAGGCAACACAGAAGCATTTTCTTTTGCCGGAGCTGAATGAACCCATCAAAGGAAATAAATGTTGCCAAACAGTCTTCTGGGTGATTGGTAAAAGAGAGGATAAAACTGGCTTTGCCAAGTGGACCAGTCATTCTCTCTGAATCAGCACTCATCATGGTTGACTTAGCACTCAGAAACTGTTCTCCATAAGTCCAGAAAACAAATACACTTGCTTGATGAATGTGAATGTGTTTGCTTTTGCAATTCACTCTGACTCACAGTGACTGATGTGTGGTGCTAGGGGTCATGATGAAAAATCACAAAAATGTAATCATTGGTACCTATAATGAGCTTCCCTTAGCTAAGTCCCTTGAAATAGTATCTGAGCAAAGATCTTTCCCAACATGCTCAGGTGACCTAGGTCATTATCCAATCATTTATATTTTTGAAAAATCCTTTGAGAAATAAGCTGGAAGTGTTTCATAGTTTTTTAAAATCAAGTCCGTCAGGGAACACATTGTGAAAAAGCAAAAAGCTCATGACATAAATCTTAATGTTGGTTTAAAATTTAATAGCTCTTTCTATATTTTCATCTTCTAGTCATTTACTGTGTGTATGTAAGAAAGTGCATTATATTTGGAGGGCCTACTAATCAGTGGGGATTAAATTGGGGAGGTACATTAAGGCTTTTAGGCCATTAGGATATCATTTAGTTCATTGGAGAGGTCATTTACTTAAAGCAAGGAGCCAAGG
The DNA here is from genome assembly GCA_917880005.1 of Nanger dama. Lineage (NCBI taxonomy): Eukaryota > Metazoa > Chordata > Mammalia > Artiodactyla > Bovidae > Nanger > Nanger dama. The sequence continues at coordinate 39,413,437 of CAKJTW010000008.1, forward strand.
TCCTTCTCAAAGATGAGTCATTTAATCCCAGATCACCCAAATGATCCTGCCCAATGTGCATTTCCCTAGTTTAATTTCCTCTGTAGGTTTTCTTTTATTTGTCCTATTTTATTTCTCCCATTTTATAGTCACATTGTCTAATTTAAACTTAATTAAAACTTTCACTTAGGGGAAAAAAAAAACAGTTCTGGATACCTCCCAAGAAACACTTCATTAATGATAACTCCTTAATAAGCAAAATATCTCACTGTGCAGACTGGATCCAAAGTTAGGCTTCAAACATCCAACATGTTTTTTTCAAAGCCTAGGTCATGTTGGCCAGGGACAGCTAAATTCCTCAGGATTAGAGTTTGGAATCTAACAAAGATTAGCATCTCTGGCTTGAGGTACTGTGTTCACCTGATGACTGTGATTGACTCCAGAAGTTAACCATGATCTAAATGAAAGAAAATAAAGCCACACCAATGAAATGACTTTTCTGGAACTATTGGGGAAGACGCTCTATCTTCTCTGTGTTTTTCAAGCTGGTAAGTTGTAATTTTGGAGTTTTTAGAAGCATCGAATACCAACAAAGAGGTGAGCACAGCCAAAAATCCAAGTGACGGATTATTGAAAATGTGATTTAAAAATTTGATCCAGCTGTACTTGAAGCAAGCTCTACTTTTGCACTTTCCAAGTACACAGACATCCCTCCTCCCCACCCCACAAAAAAAACCTCTCTACTTTTATATTTTCCCTTAGACCTCAAACCTACTGAATCAGAATCTCCATTTCAAGATTTCTAGGTGATCTGCATGTCCATTAAAGTATTAGGAGCACTACCTTCAGCCCTTCTGAGTTGCACTTTCTCACTTGGTGCTGATATATTCTTAATGAATATAAGTAGGTTCTATTACTATCCCTGTCTTTTATGAAACAAGATACTAAAAAATGTTCAGTTGTGTAAGATCATGCACATAGTAAATGGTGGAACTGAGATCAAAACTCAGCCTACCTGTCTCCAAAGTGCCTTACCTCATGGGCCACACCACAAGGACTCTGTTCACCCCCAAGGAATTCTTATCAAATGAATCCACAGACTGATGGGGAAGTCAGCAGGTTGGAAATTCAAGGAAGAGTAGCAGTTCAAGTCCAAAAGTGGTCTGCTGCCAGAATTCCTTCTTGACTGGAGAAGGTCAGTCATTATTCTATTAAAACCTTCAACTGGATTGGATAAAGCCACATTATGAAGAGTAACCTATTTTACTCAAGGCCCACCACACTAAATGTTAAACTCATTCTAAACAACTCAACCAACCAAACAACAACAAACAAACAAACAAACAAACAAACCTTCCCAGAAATATCCAGAATACTGTTTGACCAAATATCTGAACACTGTCGCAGGCAAGTTGACACATAAAATTAATTATCACCATTTTATGGATTGATGGAGGTAACACCTTTATCTCCTTGTGTGGAATCTGGCAGATTCATCCATCTGAGCAAAAAACAACTGCTAATCTCTAGGATGAACCTAACTCTCTTGCCCTGGCACAAGCTCATTCTCTGAGAAATTTTATATGCCACTACAGTTCAGCCTGGAAATTCAGCAAAAGCCAGTGTGGCAACATTTGCTCCTGCTAAAGTTAAGAAGAGCTAAAGAGCCTCTAAAGTGAAAGAGAGTGAAAAGTTGGCTTAAAGCTCAACATTCAGAAAACTAAGATCATAGCATCTGGTCCCATCACTTCGTGGAAAATAGATGGGCAAACAGTGGAAACAGTAGCTGACTTTATTTTTGTGGGCTCCAAAATCACTGCAGATTGTGACTGCAGCCATGAAATTAAAAGACACTTACTCCTTGGAAGGAAAGTTATGACCAACCTAGATAGCATATTAAAAGCAGAGACTTTACTTTTCCAACAAAGGTCCATCTAGTCAAGGCTATGGTTTTTCCTGTGGTCATGTATGGATGTGAGAGTTGGACTATAAAGAAAAGCTGAGCACCAAAGAATTGATGCTTTTGAACTGTGGTGTTGAAGAAGACTCTTGAGAGTCCCTTGGACTGCAAGGAGATCCAACCAGTCCATCCTAAAGCAGATCAGTCCTGGGTGTTCATTGAAGGACTGATGTTGAAGCTGAAACTCTAATACTTTGGCCACCTGATGCGAAGAGATGACTCATTTGAAAAGACCCTGATTCTGGGAAAGATTGAAGGCAGGAGAAGTGGACAACAGAGGATGAGATGGTTGGATGGCATGACCAACTCAATGAACATGGATTTGGGTAGACTCTGGCAGTTGGTGATGAGCAGGGAGGCCTGGCGTGCTGTGGTTCATGGGATTGCAGAGTCAGACATGACTGAGTGACTGAACTGAACTGATCTGAACTGAGGGGCTTTCCAGCTGGTAGCAGAAGGTTCTTGTCAGTACAGGTAAAGGCTAGAAAGGCCACTGGTCATCAGAAACATGAAGGGGTACCCTGAGAGGACACAGCTAGCCAGGTAGGATTTCTGATTTTCTGTCCTAAATGAATGTAGGCACCAGGGAAGCCCAAAAGAAAAAGGAATGCCATATAAAGCTGGACTCACGGAGAACGTTTTATCAGAGACCCCTATCTCTTTTTGATTTGCCTTCCTCCTTTTTCATTTTTGAACATTGCACATAATCTGCTTTAAGTTTTTAAATTATTTTTTCATTAGAATATAATTGCTTTACAACATCTGCTATACAACAGTACGAATCAGCTATATATATACATATATCCCCTCCCTCTTGCACTTCCCTCCCACCCTCTGCTTTATTTTTTTAATTAATTTATTTTTTATTGAAGGATAATTGCTTTACAGAATTTTGTTGTTTTCTGTCAAACCTCAGCATGAATCAGTCATAGATATACATATATCCCCTCCTTTTGAAACTCCCTCCCATCTCCCTCCCCATCCCACCCCTCTAGGTTGACACAGAGCCCCTGTTTGAGTTCCCTGAGCCATACAGCAAATTCCTGTTGGCTATCTATTTTACAAGTGGTAATGTAAGTTTCCATGTTACTCTTTCCAAACATCTCAACGTCTCCACCCCCTCTCCCCATGTCCATCAGTCTTTCTCTATGTCTGTTTCTCCACTGCTGCCCTGTAAATTAATTCTTCAGTACCATTTTCTAGATTCCATATATATGCATTAGTAAGTATATAAGTGTTAGTCGCTCAGTCGTGCCCAACTCTTTGCGACCCCACGGACTGCAGCCCACCAGGCTCCTCTGTCCATGAGATTTTCCAGGCAAGGATACTAGAGTGGGTTACCATTTCCTTCTCCAGAGGATCTTCCCAACCCAGGGATTAAACCCAGGTCTCCTACGCTACAGGCAGATTCTTTACCAAGTGAGCTACAAATACGATATTTATCTTTCTCTTTCTGACTCTTCACCCTGTATAATAGGTTCTAGGTTCATCCACCGCATTAGGACTGACTCAAATGCATTCCATTTTATGGCTGAGTAATATTCCATTGTGTATATGTACCACAACTTCTTTATTCATTCATCTATCAGTAGGGATATCTATGTTGCTTCCATGTTCTGGCTATTGCAAATAGTGCTGCAATGGACAATGGGATACATGTGTATTTTTCAATTTTGGTTTCCTCAGGGTATATGCCTAGGAGTGGGATTGCTGGGTCATATGGTGGTTTTATTCTTAGTTTTTTAAAGGAATCGCCATACAGTCTTCCATAGTGGCTTTATCAATTTACATTTCCACCAACAGTATAAGGGTATTCCCTTTTCTCCACACTCTCTCCAGTATTTATTGTTTGTAGACTTTTTGATGATCACCATTCTGGCCAGTGTGAGGTGATATCTTATTGTAGTTTTGATTTGCACTTCTCTAATAATGAGCAATAGTGAGCATCTTTTCATGTGTTTGTTAGCCATTTGTATGTCTTCTTTGGAGAAATGTCTGTTTCTGTCTTTTCCCCACTTATTGATTGGGTTGTGTGTTTTTCTGGTATTGAGTTGTATGAACTGCTTGTATATTCTGGAAATTAATCCTTTGTCAGTTATTTCATTTTCTACTATTCTGAGGGCTGTCTTTTCACCTTGTTCATAGTTTCCTTTGCTGTGCAAAAGCTGTTAAATTTAATCAGGTCCCACTTGTTTAGTTTAGTTTTTATTTCCATTACTTTGGGAGGTGGGTCATTAGAGGATCTTGCTTTATGTTATTGAGTGTTCTATGTTTTCCTCTAAAAGTTTTATAGTTTCTGATCTTACATTTAGGTCTTTAATCCATTTTAAGCTTATTTTTGTATATGGTGTTAGGAAGTGTTCTAATGCCATTCTTTTACATGTATCTGCCCAGTTTTCTCAGCACCACTTATTGAAGAGGCTGTCTTTGCCCTATCGTATATTCTTGCCTCCTTTGTCAAAAATAAGGTACCCATAGGCGCATGAGTTTATTTCTGGGCTTTCTATCTTGTTCCCTTGGTCTATATGTCTGTTTTTGTGCCAGTACCATACTGTCTTGGTGACAGTAGCTTTGTAGTATAATCTGAAGTCAGGAAGGTTGATTCCTCCAGATCCATTCTTCTTTCTCAAGACTGCTTTGTCTATTTGGGGTCTTTTTGTGTTTTCATATAAATTGTGAAAATTTTTGTTCTAGTTCTGTGAAAAATGCCATTGGTAATTTGATAGGGATCACATTAAATATGTAGATTGTGTTTGGCAGTATAGTCATTTTCACAATATTGATTCTTCCTACCCAGGAACAAGGAATATCTCTCCATCTGTATATGTTGTCTTTGATTTATTTCATCAGTGTCTTATAATTTTCTGTGTACAGTTCTTTTGTCTCCTTAGGTAAGTTTATTCCTAGATATTTAATTCTTTTTGTTGCAATGGTGAATAGGATTGATTCCTTAATTGCGCTTTCTGATTTTTCATTGTTAGCATATAGAAATGCAGTGACTTCTGTGTATTGATTTTGTATCCTGCAACTTTGCTAAATTCAGTGATTAGCTCTAGTAATTTTCTGATACTATCTTTAGGGTTTTCTATATACAATATCATGTCATCTGCAAACAGTGAGAGCTTTACTTCTTTTCTGATCTGAATTTCTTTTATTTCTTTCTCTTCTCTAATTGCTGTAGCTAGGACTTCCAGAACTATGTTGAATAATAGTGGTGAAAGTGGACAGCCTTGTCTTGCTCCTGATTTTAGGAGGAATGCTTTCAGTTTTTCACCATTGAGAATAATTTTTCTGTAGGCTTATCATATATGGCCTTTACTATGTTGAGGTGGAGAAGGCAATGGCACCCTCACTCCAGGTACCTTCTATGCTCTTTTTTTGAAGAATTTTAATCATAATGGGTGCTGAATTTTGTCAAAGGCTTTTTCCCCATCTATTGAGATCCCAGTATGTTTTTATCTTTGGACATGAGGAGCCTTGTAGTGCTGCAGTCCATGGGGTCACGAAGACTTTATTTGGTTTTTGGATTCTGTGTTTTTGAATTGTATTGGGGTTTTGTTTGTCTATATTTCGGGTTCTTTTTGTGTTGTCTTGTCTGTTTTGGTATCAGGATGGTGGCTGCGAGAGAGGAAAGGTTCTTCCCCCCCTTTTTTAAAGAGTTTTAAAAGAGGGTGGCTCCCCCTTCTCCGTTAGTCTCCCTGTGAAGCCACTGGTCCGGGCTTTGTTTTCTGGGATATTTTTTATCACAGCTTCAACTCACACCTTATAATTGGGTTGTCATAATTTCCATTTCACTTTTCACTATTCACTTGCAGGTTGACTTGAGAAGGAAATGGCAATCCACTCCAGGTGTTTCTTGCCAAACTGTTTATGAGAGTCTCTTAAACCTTTGTATTTCTGGGCCGCCTGTTGTGACCCCTCCCCTTTTTTAATTTTAATTTTATTGATTTAATTTTTTTTTTTTTTTTTTTTTTTTTATTTTTTATATATTTATATTTTTTTATATTTTTTTTCATGTATTTTTCTGCATGCACGGGTGGCCCAATGTGGACGCCACACCCCCCCCCCGCCCCCCCCCACCCCCCCCCCCCCCCCCCCCGTGGGGAGCATCAGCCCCATGCATCCTGCATCCACATTGAACATAGATTGGTGCCCGTTTCTACAGGAAAATATACATGTTTCCATTGCCATTCTCCCAAACCATCCACCCCTTCCCCCCCCCCCCCCAGGGACGGGGAGTCCACTTGCCTCTGTGTGCGCTTTGTTGTCTCACATATGGGGTCATCATTACTGTCTTCTAAATTCCATATATAGTGTCAGTATACTGTATTGGTGTTTTTCTTGGGGCTTACTCACTCTGTATAATCGATTCCCACTTCATCCATCTCATTAGAACTGAGTCAAATTTATTCTTTTTAAGGGCTGAGTAGGACCTTCCATAGTGTATATGACAAGCTCTCTTATCCATCATCTGCTGATGGACTCTCTTCCATGTCGAGGCTATTATAAACAGCGGCAATGAACATTGGGGTACATGTGTCTCTTTCAAATTCTGGTTTCCTGTAGGTGTCCATCAGGGGGTATGCTGGGTCAATCTCAGGGCTTTCTATTTTGTTCACATTGATCTATACTTGGATCGCAGCCATTCTGACTGGTGTGAAATGGTACCTCATTGTGGTCTTGATTTGCCAGTACCATACTGTCTTATTGTGATTTCCCCCCCCTGGAAATGCCTATTTAGGTCTTTGGCCCATTTTTTTATTGACATTTATTTTTGGAGTTGAGCTGCATAAGTTGCTATATATCTTTGAGATTAGTTGTTTGTCAGTTGCTTCATGTGCCAGTCTCCCATTCCCCCCACTCGAAGGCTGTCTTTTCACCTTGCTTGCAGTTTCCATTTTTCTTAATCTCATTTTAGTTTATTTTTGTGTATGGTGTTAGTAATCTGTTCATCTCTGTTACCATTCCCACACCACCTGTTAAAGACTTACTCCTTTATATTCCCCTCCCCCCAAAAGTGCCACGCCATTGATCAGTCATTTCTTTGGCTATTCGAGGTTTTTTGTATTTCCATACAAATCTTGAAAATTATTTGATCTAGTTCTGAGAAAAATACTCTGGTAGCTTGATGGGAATTGCATTGAATCTGTAGATTGCTTTGGGTAGTATACTCATTTTCACTATATTGATTCTTCCAACCCATGAGCATGGTATATTCCTCCATCTATTAATGTCCTCTTTGATTTCTTTCATCAGTGTTTTATAGTTTTCGATATATAGGTCTTTAGTTTCTTTAGGTAGGAATATTCCTAAGTATTTTATTCTTTTCGTTGCAATGGTGAATGGAATTGTTTCCTTAACTTCTTTTTCTACTTTCTCATTGTTAGTGTATAGGAATGCAAGGGATTTCTGAGTGTTGATTTTATATCCTGCAACTTTACTATATTCATTGATTAGCTCTAGTAGTTTTCTGGTCGAGTCTTTAGGATTTTCTATGTAGAGGATCATGTCATCTGCAAACAGTGAGAGTTTCTTCTTTTCCAAGTTGGATTCCTTGTATTTCTTTTTCTGCTCTGATTGCTGTGGCCAAAACTTCCAGTACGATGTTGAAGAGTAGTGGTGGAAAGTGGACACCCTTGTCTTGTTCCTGACTTTAGGGGAAATGGTTTCAATTTTTCGCCATTGAGGATAATGTGAGCTGTGGGTTTGTCATATATAGCTTTTATTATGTTGAGGTATGTTCCTTCTATTCCTGCTTTCTGGAGAGTTTTTATCATAAATGGATGCTGAATTTTGTCAAAGGCTTTTTCTGCATCTATTGAGATAATCATATGATTTTTATTTCTCAGTTTGTTAATGTGATGAATTACATTGATTGACTTGTGGATATTGAAGAATCCTTGCATCCCTGGGATAAAGCCCACTTGGTCATGGTGTATGATCTTTTAATGTGTTGCTGGATTCTGATTGCTAGGATTTTGTTGAGGATTTTTGCATCTATGTTCATCAGTGATATTGGCCTGTAGCTTTCTTTTTTGTGGTGTCTTTGTCAGGTTTTGGTATTAGGGTGATGGTGGCCTCATAGAATGAGTTTGGAAGTTTACCTTCCTCTGCAATTTTCTGGAATAGTTTCAGTAAGACAGGTGTTAGCTCTTCTCGAAATTTTTGGTAGAATTCAGCTGTGAAGCCGTCTGGACCTGGGCTTTAGTTTGCTGGAAGATTTCTGATTACAGTTTCAATTTCCATGCTTGTGATGGGTCTGTTAAGATTTTCTATTTCTTCCTGGTTTAGTTTTGGAAAATTGTACTTTTCTAAGAATTTGTCCATTTCTTCCAAGTTGTCAATTTTATTGGCATATAATTGCTGATAGTAGTCTCATGATTCTTTGTATTTCTGAGTTGTCTGTCATGATCTCTCCATTTTCATTTCTAATTTTGTTGATTTGATCTTTTTTCTCTTTGTTTCTTGATGAGTCTGGCTAATGGTTTGTCAATTTTATTTATCCTTTCAAAGAACCAGCTTTTTGCTTTGTTGATTTTTGCTATGGTCTCTTTTGTTTCTTTTGCATTTATTTCTGCCCTAATTTTTAGGATTTCTTTCCTTCTACTAACTCTGGGGTTCTCTATTTCTTCCTTTTCTAGTTGCTTTAGGTGTAGAGTTAGGTTATTTATTTGACTTTTTTCTTGTTTCTTGAGGTATGCCCGTATTGCTATGAACTTTCCTCTTAGGACTGCTTTTATAGTGTCCCAAAGGTTCCGTGTTGTGTTTTCATTTTCATTCGTTTCGATGCATATTTTGATTTCTTTTTGCTTTCTTCTGTGATTTGTTGATTATTCTCTAGGGTGTTGTTCAGCCTCCAAATGTTGGAATTTTTAATAGTTTTTCTCCTATAATTGAGATCTAACCTTAGTGCATTGTGGTCAGAGAAGATGCTTGGAATAATTTTGATTTTTGAATTTATCAAGGTTAGATTTATGACCCAGAATGTGATCTATCCTGGAGAAGGTTCCGTGTGCACTTGAGTAAAAGGTGAAATTCATTGTTTTGGGGTGAAATGTCCTATAGATATCAACTAGGTCTAACTGGTCAATTGTATCATTTAACGTTTGCGTTTCTTTGTTAATTTTCTGCTTAGTTGATCTGTCCATAGGTGTGAGTGGGGTATTAAAGTCTCCCACTATTATTGTGTTATTATTAATTTCCCTTTCATGCTTGTTAGCAATTGTCTTACATATTGCGGTGCTCCTATGTTGGGTGCATATATATTTATAATTGTTATATCTTCTTCTTGGATCGATCCTTTAATCATTAGGTAGTGGCCTTCTTTGTCCCTTTTCACAGCCTTTGTTTTAAAGTCTATTTTATCGGATATGAGTATTGCTACTCCTGCTTTCTTTTGGTCTTTATTTGCATGGGATATCTTTTTCCAGCCCTTCACTTTTAGTCTGTATGTGTCCGTTGTTTTGAGGTGGGTCTCTTGTAGGCAGCATATATAGGGATCTTGTTTTTGTATCCATTCAGCCAGTCTTTGCCTTTTGTTTGGGGCATTCAACCCATTTACATTTAAGGTAATTATTGATAAGTATGCTCCTGTTGCCATTTACTTTATTGTTTTGGGTTCTGGGTTTATACGTCTTTATACGTGTTTCCTGTCTAAAGTCTATCCTTTAGTATTTGTTGGAGAGCTGGTTTGGTGGTGCTGAATTCTCTCAGCTTTTGCTTGTCTGTAAAGCTTTTGATTTCTCCTTCATATTTGAATGAGATCCTTGCTTGGTACAGTAGTCTTGGCTGAAGGTTATTATCTTTCATCACTTTAAGTATGTCTTGCCATTCCCTCCTGGCCTGAAGAGTTTCTATTGAAAGATCTGCAGTTATTCTTATGGGGATCCCCTTGTGTGTTACTTGTTGTTTTTCCCTTGCTGCTTTTAGTAATTGTTCTTTGTTTGGTCTTTGTTAGTTTGATTAAAATATGTCTTGGGGTGTTTCGCCTTGGGTTTATCCTGTTTGGCACTCTCTGGGTTTCTTGACTTGGGTGATTATTTCCTTCCCCATTTTGGGAAGTTTTCAACTATTATCTCCTCAAGTATTTTCTCATGGTCTTTCTTTTGTCTTCTTCTTCTGGGACTCCTATAATTCGAACGTTGGAGCGTTTCGTATTGTCTTGGAGGTCTCTGAGGTTGTCCTCATTTCTTTTAATTCGTCTTTCTTTTTCCCTCGCTGATTCATTTATTTCTACTATTCTATCTTCTATTTCACTAATCCTATCTTCTGCCTCCGATATTCTACTATTTGTAGCCTCCAGAGTGTTTCTGATCTCATTTATTGCATTATTCATTATATGTTGACTCTTTTATTTCTTCTAGATCCTTGTTAAACCTTTCTTGCATCTTCTCAATCCTTGACCCCAGGCTGTTTATCTGTGATTCCATTTTGATTTCAAGATTTTGGATCATTTTCACTATCAGTATTTGGAATTCTTTCTCAGGTAGATTCCCTATCTCTTCCTCTTTTGTTTGGTTTGGTGGGCATGTCTCCTGTTCCTTTATCTGCTGGGAATTCCTCTGTCTCTTCATCCTGGTTATATTGCTGCGTTTGGGGTGGCTTTTCTATATTCTGGGAATTTGTGGAGTTCTCTTTATTATAGAGTTTCCTCTCTGTGTTTGGGGTTATATCAGTGGCTTGTCAAAGTTTCTTGATCAGGGAGGCTTGTGTTGGAGTTCTGGTGGGTGGATCTGGATTTCCCTCTCTGGAGTGTTGTGACGTGTGAAGTAATGGGTTATGAGACGTCAATGGTTTTGGAGTATTTTGAGTTGCCTATGTATTGAAGCTCAGGGGCTTGTTCTTGTGTTGCTGGAGAATTTGCGTGGTATGCCTTGCTCTGGAGCTTGTTGGCCCTTGGGCAGTGCTCAATTTTAGTATAGGTATGAAGGCGTTTGATGAGCTCTAATTGGATAATGTTCCCTGTATTCAGGAATTCTTTGATGATCTCAGGATTTGGAATTACGCCTCCTGATTCTGGTTTTCAGATTTATTTTTAGAATAGCCTCATGATTTCTCCATCTATTCAGCACTAATGTTAAAACATCTAGGTTAATGATGATAGGTTTCTCCACCTTGAGGGTCGTCCCTAGAGGATCGGTGAGTTACTTGGAGGAGAGAAGAGGGAGAGAGTAGTTAGACGTGAGTGGAATGGGATGAGGTGGAATCAAAAGAGGGAAAAGCAAGTTAGCCCGTAACCACTTTCTTGTGTGCGTTCGAAGTCTGGACCGCTCAGAGGTGGTCACAGAGTTATACATGGAAGAGGAGAGGGAGGAAGTAGATAGAGGTGGACAGGAGGATAAAAGAGGGAGATGGGAAGGAGGGATACAGATCCGGTCAGTGACCAGTTCCCTTAGAGTTCTCCTCCTTCTGGAACGCACAGAGGTTCATAGGGTTGGGTAGAGAGGGGGAGGGGAGGGAGGAGACAAAAGCCACCTGGTGGCGAAAAGGGAGATTCCAGAGGTGGAGAGAGTGGTCAAGCCAGTAGTCTTGCACTCATGTAAATCTGGGTACTGAGGATTAGGTTTTTAAAAGTACAAAATTGGCAACAAATACCAAAATGCCAAGATTAAAAAACTGGAGCATAGATTGGATTTTCAAAGATAGATTATTGAAGAGAAGAAGAAGAAGGAGAGAGAAATTTAAAAAAAAATAGAGAAAAAGAAAAAAAAGTAAAATATAATAAAAGACTCCAGAATTATTAAAAGACAACTTCCTTCACCATTAAGACTATATACAGCATTTGCTTAAATGATAGGTTTTTTTTTTTTGAAAAGTAATATTAGGTTATAAAAATAATAACTAGAAATATAGAAGACTTAAAAATTTAAGGAAGTTTAGGGGAAAAAAAGGATGAAAAAGAAAAGGATAAACAAATTTAAAAAGGAAAAAAAATAATTTTTAAAGAAAGAAACAAAATTCTTAAAAAAAAAATCATGCTTCCACATCACCCCCCCAAAAAAAAATTTTTTTGATCATAAAAGTAGAAACGGCGTATCTGGCGCTTTCTCTTTCGTTGAGGACTGTGTGGGGTCACTACCAAGGCAGTTCCCTCTGTTTGACTTCCTCTGTTTGCTGGTCTCTTCCGTGTCTGATTTCTGTCTTGCCACAGGGAGGGTGGTGATGAGCTCTGCACTGGGCTTGCCCCTTCCCAATCCGGGGGATAACCCTGTGGGGCCTGGCCTATGTTTCATGCAATTCCCCGGTTTAAGCCGCTCAGGATTGGCGCTCAGGAAGTCCCCTCTGGGTGCCGGGTTTGGTTTCAAGTCCGAGTGGCTAGGGTCTTGATTAGTCTGGCTAAAGCTTTGCAATTTTGTTTATTTTCTCAAAGAACCAGTTTTTAGTTTTATTAATCTTTACTATTGTTTCTTTCATTTACTTTTCATTACTTCTGCTCAGATCTATATGATTTCCTTCCTTCTACTAATTTTGGGTTTTTGTTCTTCTTTTACCAGTTGTCTAGGTATAAAGTTAGGTTGTCTATTTGATGTTTTTCTTGAGGTAGGATTGTCTTGCTATAAACTTCCCTCTTAGAACTGCTTTTGCTGCATCCCATAGGTTTGAGTTTTCATGTTTTCATTGTCATTTGTTTCTAGAAATTTTTTGTTTCCCTTTTGATTTCTTCAGTAACCTGTTGGTTATCTAGAAGCATGTTGTTTAATCTCCATGTGTTTGTGTTTCTTACAGTTTTTTTCTTGTAATTGATATCTAGTCTCAGCATTGTGGTCAGAGAAAATGCTTGATATGATTTCAGTTTTCTTAAATTTACTGAGGTTTGATTTGTGACCCAAGATGTGATCTCTCCTGGAGAATGTTCCATGTGCACTTGAGAAAGTGTATTCTTCTGGCTTTGGATGGAATGTCCTGAAGATATCAATGAGATCCAGCACATCTAATGTATCATTTAAGATTTGTGTTTCCTTAATTTTCTGTTTTGATGATGGTGTTGAAGTCTCATGCTATTATCGTGTTACTGTCAGTTTCCCTGTCTGTTAGTGTTTGTCTTATGTATTGAGGTGCTCCTATATTAGGTGCATAGATATTTACAATTCTTATGTCTTCTTCTTGGATTGATCCCTTGATCATTATGTACTGTCCTTCCTCATCTCTTGCAATATTTTTAAGGTCTATTTTATCTGATATGAGGATTGCTACTCCAGCTTTCTTTTGCTTCCCATTTACAGGGAATATACTTTTCAATCATCCCACTTTCAGTCTATATGTGTCTTGAGGTCTAAAGTGAGTTTCTTGTAGAAAGCATTTATATGGGTCTTGTCTTTCTATCCATTCAGCCAGTCTGTGTCTTTTGGGTGGACCATTTAATCCATTTACATTTAAAGCAATTATTGATATATATGTTCCTATTGCCATTTTCTTAATTGTTTGGAGTTGATTTTGTAGATCTTTTTTCTTCTCTTATATTTCTTGACTATATAAGTCCATTTAACATTTGTTGTAAAGCTGGTTTGGTGGTACTGAATTCTCTTAACTTTTGCTTGTCTCAAAAGCTTATTTCTCCATCAATTTTGAACGAGATCCTTGCCAGGTACAGTAATCTTGGTTGTAGATTTTTCTCTTTCAGTATTTTAAATACATCCTACCATCCCTTTCTGGCATGCAGAGTTTCTGCTGAAAGATAGCTATTAAGCGTATGGGGTTTCTCCGATATGTTCAGTTCAGTTCAGTCAGTTCAGTCACTCAGTTATGTCCAACTCTTTGCAATCTCTTGAGTTGCAGCACGCCAGGCCTCCCTGTCCATCACCAACCCCTAGAGTTCACTCAAAGTCACGTCCATCGAGTTGGTAATGCCCTCTGTCATCCCCTTCCCCTCCTGCCCCCAATCCTTCCCAGCATCAGAGTCTTTTCCAATGAGTCAACTCTTCGCATGAGGTGGCCAAAGGACTGGAGTTTCAGCCTTAGCATCATTCTTTCCAAAGAAATCCCAGGGCTGATCTCCTTCAGAATGGACTGATTGGATCTCCTTGCAGTCAAGGGACTCTCAAGAGTCTTCTCCAACACCATAGTTCAAAAGCATCAATTCTTTGGCACTCAGTCTTCTTCACAGTCCAACTCTCACATCCATACAGGACCACAGGAAAAACCATAGCCTTGACTAGGTGGACCTTAGTCGGCAAAGTAATGTCTCTGCTTTTGAATATGCTATCTAGGTTGGTCATAACTTTCTTTCCAAGGAGTAAGTGTCTTTTAATTTCATGGCTGCAGTCACCATCTGCAGTGATTTTGGAGCCCAAAACAATAAAGTCTGACACTGTTTCCACTGTTTCCCCATCTAGTTTCCATGAAGTGATGCGACTGGATGCCATGATCTTCATTTTCTGAATGTTGAGTTTAAGCCAACTTTTTCACTCTCCTCTTTCACTTTCATCAAGAGGCTTTTAGTTCCTCTTTACTTTCTCCCAGCCCTTAAACAACCACTAATCTACTTTCTGTCACTACAGTTTTCTCTTTTCTGGACTTTCATATGAATAGAATCATATAATATGTAGCCTTTTGTGACTGGCGTCTTTGACTTAGCAAGGTGTTTTCAAGGTTCATCCAGGCTGCAGCATGTATCAATAGTTCAGTTCTGCTTATGGCCAGTTGTTACTGTTCAGTCCCTCAGTCATGTCTGACTTTTTGTGACCCCATGGGCTGCAGCACACCAGTTTCCCCATCTATTTGCCTTGAAGTGATGGGACAAGATGCCATGATCTTAGTTTCCTTATATGTTACTTGTTGCTTTTCCCTTGCTACTTCTAATATTCTTCCTTTGTGTTTAATTTTTTGTTAGCTTGATTAGTATGTATCTTGGCATGTTTCTCCTTGGGTTTATCCTGTATGGGGCTCTTTGTGCCTCTTAGACTTGATTGACTATTTCCTTTTCCATGTTCAGGAAATTATCATCTATAATCTCTTCAAAAATTCTCTCATACCCTTCTTTTTCTCTTCTTCTGGGACCCCTATAATTCTAATGTTAGTGCATCTGATATCCTCCCAGAGGTCTCTGAGACTATCCTCAGTTCTTTTATTCTTTTACTTTATCCTGCTCTTCAGAAGTTATTTCCACCATTTTATCTTCCAAGCTCACTGATTCATTCTTTTGCCTCAGATATTCTGCTATTGATTCCTTCTAGAGCATTTTTAATTTCAGTAATTGTGTTGTTTGTATGTTTATTCTTTCATTCTTCTAGATCTTTGTTAATTGATTCTTGTATTTTCTCCATTTTGTTTTCAAGGTTTCTGATCATCTTTACTGGGATTATTCTGAATTCTTTTTCAGGTAGTTTGCCTATTTCCCCCTTCATGTATTTGGATTTCTGTGTTTCTGGTTTGTTCTTTCATTTGTATACTATTTCTTTGCCTTTTCATTTTTTTTTTTAAACTTATTGTGTTTGAGGTCTCCTTTACCCAGAATTCAAGGCTGAATTCTTTCTTCCTCTTGGTTTTTGCCCTCCTAAGTTTGGTCCACTGGTTTGTGTAAGCTTCATATAGTAGGATGTATGCTGAGTTTGTTGTTGTTTGTTTGTTTGTTTTTCCTCTGATAGACAAGGCTGAGTGAGGTGGTAATGCTGTCTGCTGATGATTGGGCTTAAATTTAGTTTTTCTTGTTGTTTAGATGAGGCATCCTGCACAGGGTTCTACTGGTGATTGGGTGATGTCGGCTCTTGTATTCAAGTGGTTTCTTTTGTGTGAGTTCTTACTATCTGATACTCCCTAGGGTTAGTTCCCTGGTAGTCTAGGGTCTTGGAGTCAGTTCAGTTCAGTTTGGTCACTCAGTCATGTCTGACTCTTTGCAACCCCATGAATCATAGCACGCCAGGCATCCCTGTCCATCACCATCTCCCAGAGTTCACTCAAACCCATGTCCAACCCATCAGTGATGCCATACAACCATCTCATCCTCTGTTGTCACCTTCTCCTCCTGCCCTCAATCCTTCCCAGTATTAGGGTCTTTTCCAATGAGTCAATGCTTCGCATGAGGTGGCCAAAGTATTGGAGTTTCAGCCTCAGCGTCAGTCCTTCCAATGAACACCCAGTACTGATCTCCTTTAGGATAGACTGGTTGGATCTCCTTGCAGTCCAGGGGACTCTCAAGAGTCTTCTCCAACACCACAGTTCAAAAGCATCAATTCTTTGGCACTCAGCTTTCTTCTCCATCCAACTCTCCTATCCATACGTGACTACTGGAAAAACCATAGCCCTGACTAGACGGACCTTTGTTGGCAAACTAATGTCTCTGCTTTTAAACATGCTGTCTAGGTTGGTCATAACTTTCCTTCCAAGAAGTAAGTGTCTTTTAATCCTATGGCTGCAATCACCATCTGCAGTGATTTTGGAGACCCCCAAAAATAAATTCTGACACTCTTTCCCCATCTATTTCCCATGAAGAGATGGGACCAGATGGATATCACCAGATGGTCAACACCAAAATCAGATTGATTATATTCTTTGCAGCCAAAGATGGAGAAGCTCTATACAGTCAGCAAAAACAAGACCAGGAGCTGACTGTGGCTCAGATCATGAACTCCTTGTTGCCAAATTCAGACTTAAATTGAAGTAGGGAAAACCACTAGACCATTCAGGTATGACCTAAATCAAAGCCCTTATGATTACACAGTGGAAGTGAGAAATAGATTTAAGGGACTAGACATGATAGACAGGGTGCCTGATGAACTATGGAATGAGGTTCGTGACATTGTACAGGAGACAGGGATCAAGACCATCCCCATGGAAAAGAAATGCAAAAAAGCAAAATGGCTGTCTGAAAATGGGTGTGAAATGAAGAGAAGTGAAAAACAAAGGAGAAAAGGAAAGATATTCCCTTGGAGTCAGTACTCCCACTCCAAAGGCTCAAGGCTTGATCTCTGGTCAGGAACGAAGATTCCACAAGTGGTTTGTTATGGCATTAAGTGAGATTAAAACAAATATCAAAAAAAAAAAAAGAAACCAAAGACGAATCACAGACAAATGGCAGTTACAAAATCAGGCAAATAATAACTAAAATAATGGAATATACACATATACACCCATAAGCAAAGTCAAAACAGTCCAACAAAAATAAAGTACAGTAGATTGACCTGGCAAACAAAGGAAATCAACAATTATATTTACCAGTTAAGGACAAAGCTAACTAAAGCACAAACTAGAAAACAAAACTAACGCAAGATGCCAAGTAGGAAATAAAGCAATAAAAACAAAACTAACAAATATGTTGAGAGGAAAGAAAGAATAGTTATGCAAAGTTAAATACACATAGATGAATATTTATATACATTACAAAGGTATAAATGTAGATAAAATATAATAGGTTAAAAAAATTAAAAATTATAGCAAAGAGAAAAGAAAAAGAAAAGGAAGAAGAAAGAAAAAAAAAGAAAACTCCACAGAACTGCAAAAGCCCAATGTAAAGGCAGAGGTTTATAACAACAATAAAAAATTGTGACTGGAGAAAAAAAATAAAAATAAAGCTCAAAAGCTTAATTAGATTTCATAGTGCCAATAAAATTGACAACTACAATGGGGACGGGGGGTGGGGAGAAAAGAAAACCCCAAAGAATCTACAGAACAAGTCAAAACATAAGAGTAATAAATGCTTTTCTTGAGTCACTGCTATCAGAGTCTCCCTCGCACGGAGTCACAGTCCACCTCACCTCCCTAGGATGCCCTCCAATACTGTGCTGATCTCTGGACCTGCTGTGGGGCAGCTCAGATTCTAATCTGGTCCCACTCCTGTGCTCTTGCCTCCAATGTCCACAGCTATCAGAACTAGTGCATTTTCTTTTGTGGGAGCTCTCAGTGACCTTTTATATATTCCATAGACACAGAGTCTGCCTAGTTGATCATGTGGATTTAATCTGCCGTTTATACAACTGGTGGGAAGGTTTTGGGTCTTCTTCCTTAGCCACACTGCCCCTGGGTTTAAATTGTGGTTTTATTTCCACCTCTACATGTGGGTCATCCACTGGGGTTGCTCCTGAGGCTGCCCTGGAGGACCTGGGTCTGCCCTTGTGAGGGCCAGGTGTGGTGGTGGTGCAGCTGCTTGGTTTGCAGGGGTTCTGGCAGCACCAGGTACTCAGGGGGTTGGCAGCGAGGGCAGCAGGAAATATAGTGCTCTAGAAGGGCATGGCGACTGGTGTTGGCCAATATGCTCCAGTATTCTTGCCTGGAGACCCCTCTGACAGATAAGCCTGGCAGGCCACAATCTACAGGACCGCAAAGACTTGGACACGACCAAAGTGACCCTGTGGGCATAGACACAAGGCTTTCTCTCCTGTGGCAGCTCTGCCCCAGGGAGAGTTGAGCATGATGGTAGCACACTGCTTGGCTTGTGGGGACTGGTAGTACCAAGTGTGCAGGGACATGGACTGCCTCCGGTGCAGGAGGAGGGGCCCTATCAGAGTATTTTTTGAGACTCTTGTAGCTGGCAATCAGGAGGTCTCTTTGGCCAGTCTTTCTCTGTAGCTCTGCCTGTTCAGGCACTTGGAGGTCCTTCTCTGTTGTTCGGTGCATCAGACACATCGAAGGGGCCCCTGACTGCAGTCCTACTCTGTAGACTGGCACATCAGGCACCTAAAGGAGCACCGTGGATGGGGTCCTACTCTGTAGTCCAGTGTGTCAGGCATTTGATAGGCCAGCCTCTCTATTGTTCAGCTGCTGATACGTGGAGAGGCTATGGTGATGACTCCACCCTCTACACGTGACTCAGTAGTAATATCTTGCTTCCATGGCTGCCTGGCTTTCCTCCACAGGCATTTCCCACCACAACCTCCTCCCCTCACATCCCCTCGATACATTTCTCCACAGTCAACAGCAGCCCTCGCCCCGGGATTGCTCCACAATCCCTACACTCCAGCTCCCAGCTGCTGCGCCTTCCAGGGGACCTGCGTCCCTGTCCAGGACATGTATGGCTGTGGCAAGGACGGTCTGATTCTCATTCCATTTAGGCTGCCACAGATCAGCTGTTTCACTCTCAGCCTTAAATGTTTCTCCTCTGACTCAGACAATTGCCCTGCCTCAGTTCCCCCCACCCGCCGAGGGTGGGTACACTCCTACTAATATTCTGGGTTTTCCCCCTGCTTCCTTTGCCCCACTGAGTTTTGCGTGGTTCTATACATTCTTTTCCACTGGTCAGGTCCTCCAGTCCTCTCTCAGCTGGTGCTCCGCATGCACTTTTGTGTCTAAAGGTGTTTTCCTGATGTATCCATCGAGAGAGATGTGCTCCACATCCACCTAATCCTCTGCCATCTTCTGCCTTCCTTCTTTAACAGCATTGTTTGCTTTGTGGTTTGGATGTCACGTATTTCAAAGAAATATTTGGGTTTCTCTGGATTATGCTTTAGTTTGGTTTAATACAAGCAAGTTTGTCTTCATGTTTTTGGAATAAAATCCACAATATTCATATTTATACTCACACCTTTTTTGTCTTTCTTTCTATAGTATTTTTCCATATTTTCCCTAATAGTTGTTCCATTTTTCAATTAGACAATAGTTGTTCTATTTTCCAATTAGACACACCTTGGAGTACCTATAGGTTACCATATCCAGAAGATATAATTCCTAGTGTAGAAGGCACCCTTGACTTACTGGGATGATGATCCCTCCTGACTTGTCACATGCATCACCTGTTTCATCAGAAGTCATGGGGTTTTAGACCCAATGTCTCTGATATAGAGCAAAGCTCAGACAGCAGCATGCCAGATGGGTATAATGTTATATATGACTGTGTCTTCTAGGCCTTGGATACCATTTAGTCATATACAATAGGAGCTGAAAGTATGACCTCTATAAGGAGCTGGGTAGGGAGTTTGGGGTGGGAGGTGTTGGTTAGCTGCTTCCCTAAAGAACACCCTGAGTGCACAGTATATGGCCTGTGGTCAGTTTCAGGTAACACCAAGTGAAGAGTAAGTTCACTTATTTACAAATTGGCCCAAGTCTTTTCTTCTGCATATTTGAAGGGAAATACACTTGTGAATTTCTTCCCTCAGTGGCAAGGATCAAGTAGAAACTCCTAGGGAGATGAAGGAGTGAGGGAAGAGGAGGTACTTTGCTAAAGGTCAATGGCAGGATTTATATTAGGCTTTCCAGACTTGGAATATCAGCACCAAGAAGAAGCAGGGATGAACTTCACCTCAAGATCCTGCTAGAATACTCTTGGAAAGCAGAGAAGCAATTGAATTCCTCGCCTTTTCACATCTCAGTACATCATAAGGACACAGTCCCCAAGACTATGGAAAACAGTGTGGAGATTCCTTAAAAATTGCAAATAGAACTGCCTTATGACCCAGAAATCCCACTGCTAGGATCAAAAGAGACACATGTACCCCAGTGTTCATTGCAGCACTGTTTATAATAGCCAGGACTTGGAAACAACCTAGATCTCCATCAGCAGATGAATGGATAAGAAAGCTGTGGTACATATACACAATGGAGTATTACTCAGCCCTTAAAAAGAATACATTTGACTCAGTTCTAATGAGATGGATGAAATTGGAGCCAATTATACAGAGTGAAGTAAGCCAGAAAGAAAAAACACCAATACAGTATACTGACACATATATATGGAATTTAGAAAGATAGTAATGATGACGCTCTATGTGAGACAACAAAAGAGACACAGAGGTATAGAACGGACTTTCGGACTCTGAGGGAGAGGGAGAGGGTGGGATGATTCGGGAGAATGGCATTGAAACATGCATACTATCATGTAAGAAACGAAGCGCCAGTCTATGTTCAATACAGGATACAGGATGCTTGGGGCTGGTGCACAGGATGATCCAGGGAGATGATATGGGGTGGGAGGTGGGAGGGGGCTTTGGCATTGGGAGATCGTGTACACCTGTGGCTGATTCATGTCAATGTATGGCAAAACAAATACAGTATTGTAATGTAGAATTTAAAAAAAAAAACACCTAAAATGAAAATCTCATCCAGTCATTTCATCAGCTTAAACCCTCAAAGACTTCTAACTGCCCTTATGATTAACAATAAAAATAACAAGGTCAAAGAAAGCCCTAGTTGCCGAGAGCGGGGACTACTATTACTTGTGCGTGGGCTTCTCGTGGCTGCGGCCCCTCTTGGTGTGGAGCACTGGCTCTAAGGTGCTCAGGCTTCAGCAGCTGTGGCACGTGGGCTCGGCAGTTTTGGCTCCCAGGCTCAATAGCTGGTGCACAGGCTTAGTAGCTCGGCAGCATGCGGGATCTTCCTAGATCAGGGATCAAACTTGTGTCTTTTACACTGACAGGTGGACTCTATCAGTGGGCCACCAGAAAGCCCCTGGCAGGCAGATTCTTAACCACTGGACCACCAGGGACGCTCCCATAAAATGCACTTAGTCAAAAGCCCTGGTGGCACTAAATAACATGAGCTGCGTCTTCGTGCAACACTACAAACAAGGCATCACTGGGATCTACCAGGGGGCACTATCACTAATGACGATGACATCACAATCATTTCCTGAGCACCAGCCCTTTCTAATCCTAGGAGGACAATGCTTTTCTTTTACAGATAAGGAAAATAAGATTTGTAATTTGGTGAAGTTCACTCAGTAAATAAGGGCAAGTGTAGAATTTTAATCCAGCCATCCATGTGGTGCTAAGTGTGGTCAGAGAACCACAAACCTCAGGTTTTACCTGTGTTTATTTAAAATGCAGGCTTCTGATATGTACCCTACAAAGACTGAAGTTAGAATCTCTCTGAGTGGGGCCCATTAGGTTTCCCCTTAATTTCCCCTTAATGACCCCTAAATTTCAGAAGGGTCACCAAACTGCACTCTTTCCATAAATTGTCTCAAAGCTATTGCCTCAGTTTGTTAAGATCTCTCTGCTTGCTATATCCTTAAAAATGGACCTATGACCACTCTGAAAAGGATAATCTCCCCTTATTTTAGTTCCTAGAACCCATATGTAACCCCAATTGGTCTGATAAGAATAATGAACTGGGAAGAATAAACTGGTGGATTTTTACATACATGTGTGTAAATACATCAATTCAGTTCAGTTCAGTTGCTCAGTTGTGTCCAACTCTTTCTGATCCCATGAATTGCAGCATGCCAGGCCTCCCTGTCCATCATCAACTCCCAGAGTTCACTCAGACTCACGTCCATTGAGTCAGTGATACCGTCCAGCCATCTCATCATTGGTCATCCCCTTCTCCTCCTGTCCCCAATCCCTCCCAGCATCAGAGTCTTTTCCAATGAGTCAACTCTTCGCATGAGGTGGCCAAAGTACTGGAGTTTCAGTTTTAGCATCATTCCTTCCAAAGAAATCCCATGGCTGATCTCCTTCAGAATGGACTGGTTGGATCTCCTTGCAGTCCAAGAGACTCTCAAGAGTCTTCTCCAACACCACAGTTCAAAAGCATCAATTCTTCAGTGCTCAGCCTTCTTCACAGTCCAACTCTCACATCCATACATGACCACAGGAAAAACCATAGCCTTGACTAGACGGAACTTAGTCGGCCAAGTAATGTCTCTGCTTTTGAATATGCTATCTAGGTTGGTCATAACTTTTCTTCCAAGGAGTAAATGTCTTTTAATTTCATGGCTGCAGTCACCATCTACAGTGATTTTGGAGCCCAAAAATATAAAGTCTGACGGTTTCCACTGTTTCCCCATCTATTTCCCATGGAGTGATGGGACTGGATGCCATGATCTTTGTTTTCTGAATGTTGAGCTTTAAGCCAACTTTTTCACTCTCCTCTTTCACTTTCTTTTTATTATTATTATTATTAAATTTATTTATTTTTTTAATTACAATACTGTATTTGTTTTGCCATACATTGACATGAATCAGCCATAGGTGAACACAATTTCCCAATGCCGAAGCCCCCTCCCACCTCCCACCCCACATCCTCTACTTGAATCATCCTGTGCATCAGCCCCATGCATCCTGCATCCTACATTGAACATAGATTGGTGCTTCGTTTCTTACAAGAAAATATACATGTTTCATTGCCATTCTCCCAAACCATCCCACCCTTTTCCTCTCCCTCAGAGTCCAAAAGTCCACTCTATACCTCTGTGTCTCTTTGTTGTCTCACATATAGGGACATCATTACTGTCTTCTAAATTCCATATATATGTGTCAGTATATTGTATTGGTGTTTTTCTTTCTGGCTTACGTCACTCTGTATAATCGGTTCCAATTTCATCCATCTCATTAGAACTGAGTCAAATTTATTCTTTTTAAGGGCTGAGTAGTATTCCATTGTGTATATGTACCACAGCTTTCTTATCCAATCATCTGCTGATGTACATCTAGGTTGCTTCCATGTCCTCTTTCACTTTCATCAAGAGGATTTTTAGTTCCTCTTCACTTTCTGCCATAAGGGTGGTGTCATCTACATATCTGAGGTTATTGATATTTCTCCTGGCAATCTTGATTCCAGCTTGTGTTTCTTCCAGTCCAGCGTTTCTCATGATGTACTCTGCATAGAAGTTAAATAAGCAGGGTAGTCTACCACCTGACCTGCCTCTTGAGAAATCTGTATGCAGGCAAGGAAGCAACAGTTAGAACTGGATATGGAACAACAGACTGGTTCCAAATAGGAAAAGGAGTACATCAAGGCTACAGAAGCAGAAGATATTAAGAAGAGATGGCAAGAATACACAGAAGAACTGTACAAAAGGATCTTAACAACCCAGATAATATTAATGGTGTGATCACTCATCTAGAGCCAGATATCCTGGAATGTGAAGTCAAGTGAGCCTTAGAAAGCATCACTCCGAACAAAGCTAGTGGAGGTGATGGAATTCCAGCAGCGCTATTTCAAATCCTGAAAGATGATGCTGTGAAAATGCTGCACTCAATATGCCAGCAAATTTGGAAAACTCAGCAGTGGCCACAGGACTGGAAAAGGTCAGTTTTCATTCCAATTCCAAAGAAAGGCAATGCCAAAGAATGCTCAGACTACTGCACAATTGCACTCATCTCACACACTAGTAAAGTAATGCTCAAAATTCTCCAAGCCAGGCTTCAGCAATACGTGAACCGTGAACTTCCTGATGTTCAAGCTGGTTTTAGAAAAGGCAGAGGAACCAGAGATCAAATTGCCAACATCTGCTGGTTCATCAAAAAAGCAAGAGAGTTCCAGAAAAACATCTGTTTCTGTTTTATGGACTATGCCAAAGCCTTTGACTGTGTGGATCACAATAAACTGTGGAAAATTCTGAAAGAGATGGGAATACCATACATACTCATAAATAAATATCTTCTTTAACTTCTTAGTTTGAAGTAATTATAGATTTACAAGAGTTTGGAAAGAAACGTACAGGGAGCATCAGTGCATATTTTACCCAGGCTCCCCCAGTGTTAACATTCTGTGTAACTATAGTACTATATCAAGATTAGGTGGTTGACCTTAATCAAATATATGATTGTGTACACTATATATACATATATAGTGTATGTGTATGTGTGTGTGGTTCTATGCAGTTTTGTCACATGTGTAGCTTCCCTTAACTAACACTATAATCAAGACAAAATCATCCCAAAGCTCCACTGTGCTACACCTTTGTAGCTGTATCCCCTCCCATCCTTCACTCCTGGAAAACACTGTTTATCTACAATTGTGTTCTGTCAAGGATATTATATAAATGGAATTATAAAGTATGTAGCCTTTTGTAATTGCCTTTTTCACTCAGCACAATTTTCTTGGGGTTTATCCAAGTCACACTGAGTTGCTCTATCTATTTATCAACAGTTTATTTCTTTTTATTTCTGATTAGTATTTGGTGGTTAGATAAAATGTAGTTTGTTTAATCATTTACTCATTGAAGGACATTTGGGTAGTTTTCAGTTTGGGACTGAATAAAGCTGCTGTGAACATTCATGTACAATTTCCTTATAAGCATAGTTTTAATTTCTTGGGGATAAATATTCACAATTGTAATCACGGAATTGTACAGTAAGTCAATTTTTAGTTTTAAGGAAACTGCCAAACTGTTTTCTAGAGCCATGGTACCATTTTACATTCTCATCAGCAATATGTGAGTAATCCAGTTTCTCTTCCTCCCTGCCAATATTCAGTGTTATCACAATTCTGTTATCTGCAGAAAGAGACTGTATTATTTCCTCCTTTCTGATCTACATGCTTTTTCCTTCTTTTTCTTGCCTTATGTCTCTGGGTAGAGTTTCCAGTACTACATTCAAGTAATCTACCAGAAAGTAAGAAGAGAGAAACAGAGGAACAAGGAGAAAGCAGACAATAGTGGGAGCCCTAACACATCAGTAATCACTGTAACTGTAAATGGTTTGAATACACTAATTAAAAGACAGAGATTTACTTGTCTGTATCCATGAAAAGTGAATGAATAAAAAATTGTGACCAAATTATGCTATCCATAAGAAACTCACTTCATACCTAACATGGGCAGGTTAAAAGCAAACGTATGAGAAAAGGATAGACGCAAATTATTATTGCAAAAAAATTGTGCAAATACTGATTTTGTTTTTATAAATGCAGGAATGGTTATACTGGTATAAGACAATGTAGACCTCAGGGCTCAGAAAATTATAAGAGACAGAGAGGACATTTACATAATGATTAAAAGGTTGATCCAGTAAGAATACATAGCGATGCTAAGTATGGATATAACAAACAATAGAGTTGCAAAAATAATAATAATAATAATCTGAAGCAAAAACTGATAGAGCTAAAAAGATAATAGGCAAAATTTTAATTATTGTTGGAGACTTCTATACCCTGCCTTCAGCAATTAGCAGAAGTATTAAACAGAAAATTAGTGTGCAGGCTCAGCCACAGGCGACTCTTTGCAGCTCTATGGATTGCACCCCACCAGGCCCCTCTCTTCATGGAATTTTCCCAGCACGAATACTGAATTGGGTTACCATTTCCTCCTCCAGGGGATCTTCCCAGTCCAGGATCAAACCTGTGTCCCCTACATTGTAGGCAAATACTTCACCATTGAGCCACCAGGGAAGCCCAAGAAAATCAGCAAGGATATACAATTTAACAACACCATATTTTGTCAGTATCTAACTGACAAAAATGTTGAATAGAATATTCTTCTTAAGAATGTAATATACACTCTTTTCAAGAATATACATTCATAGAATATTCTCCGAGACAAACCACATCCTAAGTCACAGAACAAATCTTAAACATAAGAGAATTTAAATCACATGGCTATTCTTTTGATCAAAATAGAATCAAACTGGAAATCAATAACAGAAAAACAATAGGAAAATCTTCAAACATGTGAAAATCAAGGATCTTCTAAATCCTCCCCTAAGACTCTTTGCGTATATCACTTCAGTAAATTGTTGATAATAAAAATTGCCCTGTCCATCACTTACCCATGTATTTGTCTTTCAAGATCTAAGGGAAAGAAGTAAAATAAATGAAAGCACAGAAAAGTGAAATTACATCTCCAATTTGAAAATCTTATTCTGAGCCTCTCATTTTATGGAAATTGGAGGCTACTTATGAACTCCCAGAGCTTTAGCCTATGCCTGAGTTATGCCTGTAATTCATAAGTACTGTAGGATCTTCAACTTATTCAACTGAGACTTTAGGCATCAAAGGTAAACCTGCCCTCTTCCTTAGCTATCTACTACTTCTTAATGACATACACCTTTAAGGTGCATAAGTAAGGGAGAAATGGGTCCAATGGGCAGCAGTGTGATGATCTGCAATCAAGTGTAATTGTATCAGAAAATTGCATCTTGCCCTTTCTCAGAGTCAAGGAGTAATGCATGAATCTAGCAGAAATGATTCACTCTTACCCCTTGAAGGACTGGGGCCTGGTTAGTCAAGACTTCAATGTGTTTCACTCAAAGCTAAGGACCTTGAAGTGACTTTAATCAAAATGCTGATGGCCAGAAAAAGTGCAGACAACAATGCCCTTTTCACTCGAGTCTCAGAACTCAAGGAGAGGAGCCTCAGAAAACAAGACTGTGGTGGTTACAGGGGCAGGACTTGAATTGTTTTCACAACTGCAGGGCAGGTAGGACTTGAATTGTTCATTCCTGCCTAGACTGAGAGGGTCTAAGCCTCTAACTTTGGCTTCTCTAATCAGGCTTCATGTACCATTGGCTCCTGTGTGGAAGACAGCTACCTGGTTCTAGCTAATGGTTATGTTTTGATAGAAAACTTAGTTCCCTTCTGTTGTTTAATCACCTTCAATGACTCCTGATACCCTTGGAATAAAGTTGAAATTATGTCCTGTGACCTGCAGGTAAGCCCTCATGAACTGCCCTCTGTACTGTGTACCTTCAGCTTCATCTCTCACCAACTTTCTCCCCTGTTCTACGCTCCGAATCAGCCTCTGCCACAGCCTCTACTCCATCATGTTCTCTCTCATCCTTGGGCCTTTGACTGTTCTGTTCTATTTAACACACGCTTCAACCTCTCCACCTGGCTGATTCTTACTCATATTTTGGATCCCATTTAAATGTCAGTTCTTTACTGGATCCCACATAGATACATGCACAGCACCCTGTACTGCCCCTCTTTGAGCCCTCCACTTTGTATTTATCACTTGCTTAATTGTGTCTCTCCCTGATGCACTGTGTGCTCCATGTCGACAGGAACCACATTTAGCTTGGTCATCATTTATGTTCTCATACACTGTCTAGCACATGATAGGCACTTAAAAATTACTTGTTGAGTAAAGAAAGAATTAATAACCAAAAGAAGAAAACATAAAAGTACTATTTGGGGGTGTTAAAGTTGCCTCCTTAAGAATGTTGACTGGCAAGGGATAAGAAGGAATTGTATGGCAGGAAGGAAAAATTCTATCTTGAAAATGATGTGGGTTAGATTTATGTGAATTTGTCAAAACTCTTCAAATTATACACTTAAGTTCTATGCATTTCACTGTATGTAAATTTACATTAACAATTTTTTAAAAAGAAGAAAAATAAATTTGCCTCTTTTATGAATACAAGGCCCAATGAAAGGTACTAGGCATTAACAATCAGGGCATGACCTCTGGTTCCAAACTATGAATTCACATTAAAACTATCTGTGGAACTTTTTTGAGATATCAGGTTTTTTCCACATGCCAACTCAGTGTGCTTCAATAAACATTTGGTGCATTAATATATAAACAATCATCAGAGAAGGATATTTTTCTCTTGCAAAAGATCACTACAGCTTCTTCTTTCTTTGCTTACTACTTCATTGGCCAACAATGACTCTTTCATGCTTTTCCATTTATTCTGCTAAGAAATAGAAAAATAAGTGAAATATGAGACCATAGTTCTGGATTTCAAAAACATGATAATAGGCAACAACTTAACTTTCTTGGATGTCAGAGTCTTTATCACATGAAGGTGGCAGACCATGCTCTGTACACCTCAAGATAAACAGGTGAGTGTAAAAATGTTTTGTAAACACTAAAGCACAAGAGAAGATAAGTTCATTTTATTATGCTAAAAATCAAACTCAAGATCATAAATTCATGTTCTTTACTTTCTCCGTATCAACCCAGGAGACAGTTAGAGCAAAGTTCAGACATGAATATGACTAGAAAAGAACAGATCAAAGACATAAAACAGATGCTTAAAACTCCATCCAGAATGCATCATGTTCTGATAGACTCCTGTCCTGGATTTCTCTATCATCTACTACCTGTGTTTATTCCAGTACTCAATAGCAGCAATTGGGAAACTTTTTCTGTAAAAGATCAGGTAATAAATGTTTTAGATTTTTAGGGCCATGTGGTCTTTTTAACAACTACTCAGCCCTGCAAGAAGGCAGCATAACTGTGCTTGTGTGCTAATAAAACTTTATTTATAAAAACAGGCAGTGAACAACATTATTTTTGTGAGCCAGAATTTGCCGATCCCCATTCTAGAGAGATCCTGAAAGAGCAATCTCTCTATTATAGGCTGAGTTTCCTTGGAAGTAGATTCTGAGATAGAAATGGGCCTGTAAGGAGTTTAGTAAAATGAGTTCTCGTTGGTCAACACCTTTGGGAAGGCAGGAAGCAAGACTGGACAAAGCAGGAAGCTCAGCGTGATGCATTCCCAATAAAAGTCTCAGTTAGTGACTCTTCCGAGTTGTACTGGGTTGTGAGTAGGGAACAAACCCCATACTTTCTGGTCTTTGGTTGGGGTCTCTCCCAAGAAGGGGACATGACCCTGGGCAAGGAGGAGCTTGTCAACTGGGAAAATTCTGCAGAGCTCCCAACAGCTGGAGGAAGATGCCCTTCATTCTTGAAGGAAAATCAGGGCCATCTACCATACTCTCCCTTGAGATTTAGCTCTCTATTCAAAAAGCTACAGTTTGTTTCAGGTCAATGTTTCATCTGCATAAAATGCTCATTTTAAAAGTTTCTAACACCACTGCACCCAGATTTTTAAAATCTTAGCATATCCCCCAACATTTTCTCTGAAAGAACATGGGAAAAATCAGATCATTCTGGTTCGTTACTTTCTCATGTTGCATCCCAAACTCCAATCTCTGGTAGACAAGAATGGCAATATGGCTAGGTGTCATGTCCATATTTTTTAAAGACATTGCTTAAAGTTCACTCCAAATAAGGCAAGTTTTTGGTGACTATGTTACATTAGTGTAAGCTCTATTGGTAACAAGCTTGTCTCCCCAAATGCCATTTTAAAGAAAGAGAATAGGGGAGAAATCCCAGGAAAGTAAAATCATTACAGAAGGTCTTCCATCACTGAAAACTTAAGAAATGTGCTTTACTGGATTTAGTGTATTCAGTCATATCCAAATGTTTCTGTTATAAAGTGGATTGAGGTATGTTAAGATTCAAGTTAGGTTATTTCTAGGTTATTCAAGTTAGGTTTTTCCAAGTGTTAAGATTTCCAATGATCCAATAGGTTCTTTAACATTTTACAAATTTTAGTTTCACTCATGATTTAGACTTTAAAGAAGAATGTTTGAGCTGACCTTTGTCAATAAGTCAGTGCATGGCATTGTAATCAAAATGTATTCTGAGTGGTTTCACAACAACAACTGTGTCTGACTGGCAGAAGGCGCTACAGGTATCTTATGTCCCTTATGTCCCCAAGAAATCAATCTAGGTGTGAAGACAGCCTCAGGGTTTTGAGGGCCATTCTTATCAGGATGAGACCAGAATGCCTGGATTTTCTGGTATTAGGAAAATCAGAGAGCTGCCTTTGCACAACTTTGGACCTGAGTGCTCCCTTCTGTGCTTTATTTCCCCAGTGACAAATAAGGGAAAGGATTCAAATGAACTTTAGGCTTCCTCTCAGCCCTTACACTTCATAACTTAAAAGTGAACTAGGTCTAGTAACATGCCTTCCATCTGTGCCCCCAGAGAACTAAATCAAAGATAAACTATCAAAGGAATACACAAGCAAAGATGTAATTTGTCTTTGGATAGACATAAAGTTACTGCTGAGAGAACAATTTCCTGTGTTCTTCCTAAGTGGCTCTCCAAGGGAGCCAGGTTTTCATTTCATCAAGGCTTTGGGTCAGATACAGACAAAAGAGAAGTTCTTCCTAGTTAACTCAGGCTGTGGTGTGCTTCACAAAAGCCCTTAAAAAGATACAGACCCTGAGCTTTCTGGAAAGTTTACAGTCTCATCTAGAGTTAAATAAACGAACTAAGTTAGTGATTTGTAAAACATCTGTGCTAGCATGCAGATAAAGATAGAACCAAAACTACTTACAGATAAATTATTAAGCCAGAAAATCTGTAATGGTCGGAGAAACAATACTTTGAAATTACTTAAGCCCAGCATCATATTGGCTAAAAGGCTATTAGCCAGTATCTAGGGACATGATAGCTCATGCTTCAAATAATGTACTAGCTTGGCCAAAAAGCTCATTCAGGTTTTCCTGTAACATCTTGTGGAAAAGCTGAATGAACTTGTTGCCAGCCCAATAGTTGGATCTTCCTGTCAGTATGAGGTTTCTAATTGAGCATCAATCAATTTGCATTTCTACCACTGAGACACTGAATGTAGGCATATCAGAGGAAAGAAACCTTGATAGATTGTATAGATTAGTTCTACTTCTCCACGTAAGGGTTCATGAGGGAATCATCTGTGATTGGTAGAGTGCTGCCTGGGATCATCTTTATCATCTCCTGACATGCAAAGATGAAAATCACCTTAGAAATACATTGAGAAAGAAAAGACTAGTGGGAAAAGTATCAGGATATAGCCAGGATGCACATTACAGTCTTATGTTTACTTTAATTGAATGGTTTGTATCTTCAGGCAATCTCATTATCCTCCCCAGAGCAGAAGTGTTGAATGAAGGCACAAACCTCATTAACCTCTGAATGTAGAAATCAATAATCTGCAATAAATCTAAGCTAATTTGTTGCCAATAAATCTCCCCAAAGGCTGTGTTTTGCAACTGGGGACATTGGAGGGTATGGCAACAATTTTCATTTCAGCATCAAGATGGTATCTGGGGTTTACCTTGTTGGTTTTTGGACCTTCTAATGTGAAACAATTTATTGACATTTACATAGAACATGATTTTCCAGTGGGGTTAATTATCTGTTTTTTCAGTTGAAAACATAACAGGATCCTTTCTCTTTCCATGACTCTTTCTAATAAATGATGCAAATAAAGAGAAACAGGCAGGCATTCACCTGGCAGTTCTTTCTCATGTACCTGCCCTGCAAATGAGGAACAGAGTCCATACTGAGGAATTGGGTAAAGATTCTTTGAACACAAAACTGGCTTTACTCAGTGACTAGCACACAGTAGCACCTAAATATTTGTTGAAAGAGTAAATTATGGCTCTGACCTTTGAGAATCAACCTTTGCTTGCTAAGTTTATATGTTTACTGTGTATGTGTGTGTTGTACCAATGTATGTACATGTGTATATATATGTATGTGTATACATGTGTAGATATACACTTCTACTGCATATACACATACATATATAGAAAACATCTGAGCAAGAGTGTGATACTGACCTATTTATCTTGCAAAAAAATGAATGGGACAATAAAATATTAACCAGTTATAGAGGAATGATTGGGAAACAGGTGACAGGAAACCCAAAGGACCATGACGCTGTGTTACAAAAAAACCCCATGAGAGCAGCCTCTCTGTATATTCATCACTAACCTCTAGTGCCTGAAACAGAGTCTAGAATACAGCAGGTATTTGACAAGTGTTTGATAGTTGGATGGATGGATGCATGCACGGGTAAGTGAGAGAAATTCGTATTATGAGTAGGAGAAGTAGGAGATTCATTTTGAGTTTTCTGTGAATGGTTTACATGGACAGTAGAGAATATGTGTAGACTAAAGCAACAGAATCCCCTCTGGTCACACATAACAGGGGACTGGCATTCAAATGACTTTGTTAAAACGTTTTGGATAGGAGAAGACTTTTGTCTCCATTCTCAAGGCTCTGACCATTAAAAGTATAACACTTCCATTCATACAGAGGTAAAAAGTTGCAGGAGAGAAAATAACATTTGCCTTTGTTGGAGGTTTATAAGAACTCTACGGCCAGACCTCTGTGGACAGCTCACAGAACAAAGGACACTGGAACCAAGAAGTTTGCAACAACCAACTACACTGTTCCCCATTATGTATAAAAGAAGCCTGGATTCTTCCTCGGGGAGATGGTTTTTGGAACCCTAGTCCCACTATCCTCTCAAATTGATGGCTTTCTGAATTAAGTCGCTCTTTCTTGCCCCAACAACTTGTTTCTTGATTTATTGGCCTATTGTGCAGTGAGCACTACAAGCTTGGACTTGGTAACATATAGATCTCAGAAAAGCATTGACCCTCTGACAATCAGACTCAGTACTGAAGTGCTCCCAAGAGAAGAAGTCACCATACTGCTTTAACATCAAAGTGAGGGCTAATTTCACAGTCTAATGCAAAGGCTCCAGTTCGGGTTTAGTTGCAATCACTCAACCAGAGACTGATGACCCTGCTGGTTCTCCGCTACCCCCACACTAGAGATCCTCTGCACTAGGCTTTTCTACTTAATGAGCTGAAATTTTTTTCCCAAGTGAGGGAAAGAGAAATGGTAAAAGTGGGACTTCCCTTGTGGTCCAGTGGTTAAGAAACTACCTTGCCAAGCAGGGACGTGGGTTCTGTCCCTGGTTTGAGGAACTAAGAACCCAAATACTGTGGAGAAGCTAAGCCTGTGCACCACAACTAGAAAGTACGTGCACCTCAACAAAAGATCCCACATGATTCAATGGAGAAGCTGCAACTAAGACCCAATGCAGTCAAATAAATAATTTTTTAATTAAAGAATAAAGAAACAGTAAAAGTTATTGTAGAAGCTTCACATTTCTACCAAGTGGCAGGCCATTGTTCAAGCTGACCTGTTTAAGAAAGACTTTCTAAAAGGATACTCTCAAGAGGGTCATCCCCAGGCCAACTGCATTGACATTATCTGGATGGCAGTTAGCCATTCAGATTCCTGGACCTGACACCAGTGATTCAGGTCATAGGTCTGAGATAGGTCCAAAGAGTCTGCATGACCCTAGACAACTCACTAGCTCCTCAAAGCTAGAGATCTGTGATTCAAAAGTAAATCTGTCCCTCCTCTGCCATAAGAGTCTCACAGTGGTAGTGAAGTAGCTGGTAGCATAGTTAAGAAAAAGTTCTAAGTCAGTACACATGTGTTGCACATCTGTTGTGTGACAGGCAATGGGTAAGCTGTGGCCCTGGTGTGAGGCTGTCTGAGCTCAAAGCCTAGCTCTGCCACTTACTTGGCTGTGTGACTTCAGCAATTAGCCTCCTCACACTTTAGTTTCCTATTTATCAAATGAAAGTGGTAACCACAGCACCTCTCATTTGAGTGTTAAGACAGAGCCAGGCTCAAGGTAAGTGCCCACTAAAATTTAATGTTATTATTCCTATGTCACAGGAACTGGGGATAATCCATGGAAAAAGAGACAGATACTTGTCTTCTTGATGCTTCAAAATTAACAGGAAATGCAAGCATAAAGTACAATCTCTTAACAATGCATTAAGTAAATATAAGTGTGAGAATCCTTGAGGGAGAATGGCTTAGGGTTATTAGCATATACAAGACCACGGTCCTAACTGGGATCCAAAAGGATTGCATTACCTGAGGCAGGAATTATTTGGTAAAAGCCTTGAGTAGCAAGAACCAGGTTCTGTGAGTCCTGGCATTTTACTCTCTGACCTTTAAAGATCTGGTAAGACAGTCCTCAGAACAAATTATGAGTCTTGTGCATTTTACTTGAAAGTTCTTATAAATTGTTTTCTGTTTTTAAAAATATATGTTTATACTAAAAAAAAAGTCTAGCCCCATTCCTGCCTTTAACTGAAAGTACAGGAATCCAAGGCAAGTTTATCCCTTTGGTCAGTTTCCCCTCCTATAAAATAAGCGGTGAGGTTGAGATGATTTCCAAGGCCCTTCCAGCTGTGGCAGAGCAGCAGGCCAGATAAGAGGTAAGTTTTTCAGAGACTGGAGCACCAGAGCCAGGCTGTGAGAGCCAGAGGCTCCCAATGTGGAGAGAAACGCATGTTTTCACATTGTCATAAGTAATGGAAAAGCATTTAAGAAACAAAGGGAGGGAAAGGGAGACAGGAAGGGGATGGAGGTCCAAAGATGGAAGGGAGGAGAGAGACAAGCAAGGAGTAAGAAAACACAAGGAGAGAACCACTCAAAGTTGTGGCAACACCATTAAAATGTAGTTTGCAATTTCCTAGCTCATCAGAGCTGCTCCTTTGCTCTGCTCCCCTCAACTTAGATTCCATTCTCACTGCATTACAGAATCTTTCAGCAGCTTCATCCCTCCTATTTCCTGAGTAGCAATAACAGATGAATGTCAAGAACTACCAACCTACTCCCAAAGTAAAGATTGGAAATTGCCTTTATATAAGTGAGAAAACATTTTAGATTAGCCTGTCTGCCTATATGAACCCTTCTCTATTATAAACATTACTTTGAGCTGGAAAGACAAAACACAAGAGTAGAAAGATGGAATGTTAAGAGCCTGCCTCATTTTGCAGATGAAGAGAAAGGGTCCCCAAAAGAGCTGTGACTTGTCTAGGGTCACTGAGCAAGGATGTGGCAGCGCTGAGAGCTGCATACAAGTTAGTCCACTAGTCCTAGTAACACAGTCACAAGGACATGAGGGAGCATTTTGCATTCTCACACTTACATACATTCTGCAATAAGTATTAGGAAAATCACCACAGGGAATCCATGATTTGGGGGACATCGTGGCTTAGGGTTAAGCTAAATTATGTATCTATGTTAAAGGACTTCCCTTGGTGGTCCAGTAGTTAAGAATCCGCCTGTCAATGCAAGGGACATGGGTTCTATCCCTGCTCCAGGGAGATCCACATGCTGCAGAGCAGCTAAGCCCATGCACCAAAACTATTGAAACCTGCCCACCCTGGAGCCCAAGCTCCACAACAAGAGAGGCCACCACAATGAGAAGCCCATGCACAGCTACTAGGGAGTAGCCCCCACTCACTGCAACTAGAGAAAGCCCATGCATGGCAACAAAGACACAGCATGCCAAAAAAAATGTAAAAATAAAAATAATAAACAAAATTAACATTTAAAAATGTGAGTCAATATTACAAACAATATTGGGTCAAGTAGAATTGTTGATACATGGATAGCCAGTAGCTCTCGACCAGATTATTGAGAGAGATCATGTTTCTAAGTTCTTCAGTAAGGGAAAAAAAAAAAGACCAAAAACTCCATCTAGCTTGCAAACTTTCAGAGCGTCCTCTGAAAAGTCAAACAGCTCACCCTGCAGTGTCTCCTTCCCTTGCCTGAGTAAGCCTGGGAAATGAGAGTTGGGTATTCAAAGGAGTCAAACAAGCATAATATTATATATACACCCGACATCCATCTCCTGTATGAAACCTCATTGTTCCTGTGTAACAAAAAGTAAATATTTACCGTGAGCCTGCAGAGGTAGGGAATGATCAGCATTCAGGCCATCAATCACTGTGAGCCATGCTCCCATTTTAACAACTCTCATAAGAGAGGGCAGGCAAGGACAGCCAACACTGGCCAGGAGATAAGAGTTTGCCAGAGGAATCAAATGTCTCGAAGTGGAGGAACATAAGGTGAGTTGCCCATGCGTGAAGGCTGTAAACAGCCCTGAAGATAAGTTTATGAAGTTGAGGCAGAAAGGTAGCATGGTTAGGAACACAGTTTCTGCAGCTGGACTGCCTGCTCCTCCATTTGCCAGTTGTGGGAGGTTGAGCAAGACAATTCCAGCTCCATCTGTGATGTGGGGATAATACCATAATCCACTTCATAGGTTGCAATGAGGATCAGACAAGTCAATACAGGCAAAGTATTTTTAACAGGAATGGGGACTTAGAAAGTTGCTCAGTAAACATCTCTAGGATGGTGGAAAATAATAGCCTCTCTCAGTTGCAAGAAGAGGGCAAGAGGGAGGGGACAAAAATTCACCTATGGCTAATTCATCCTGATATACGACAGAAATCAAACCAATATTGTAAAGCAATCATCAATCAATTAAAACTAAATATAATTTTTTAAAAAAGATGATGGCTTGAGGGTGGTATACAATCTATTTGCCGTTGTGCGCTCAACTCAGCTACCCAAGAATCTGATCAGCTGATTTAGAACTTGTTTACCTGTTTGTCCCACTCACACAGCCAGGAAGAGGCAGAGCTGAGATTTAAGCCTAAGTGGTCTGCCTCCAGAGTTGATGGCCTTAATCTTTACTTCTCTCTTAAGATATCACTTACATTTTTTTTTTTCTTTTATGCTTTCTTTCCCTGCTAGTCACCTTATTCTCCTCCAGGTACAGGAATTGACTGATTCTCCACAGCAAAGTAAAGTGCTCGAGTGAAAATAAAAGCATCAAACAAGAGTAGGAAAGCTTATGCTGCAGCCCAATTGGAATGGCTGGAGGAATGGAAACAATTATGCCTGGAGTAGAGGATATTTTGGGCTTCCCCAGTGGCTCAGTGGTAAAGAATATGCCTAAATGCAAGAGATGCAGGGGATGCAGATTCGATCCCTGGGTGGACTCCACCCAGGGATCCCCGGAAGAAGGGCATAGCAACCCACACCAGTATTCTTGTCTGGAGAATCCCATGGACTGAGGAGCCTGGAGGGCTACAGTCCATAAAATTGCAAAGAGTTGGACATGACTGAAGTGACTGAGCACACAGGGGCTATTTCAGCAGGGGTGAATCTGTGTGTGGCGAGAGCTAGGATGAAGGAGGACCAGTCCATTCCCCCGGGCTCCAGACAGAGATCTAGTTCCACCAAGCAAAAGGTTATGAGGAGAGAAATTCCAGTCCAATGTGAAAAGAACATGTGACTAAGAACTGTGACTAAGAACTCACATTCAGTCAGACAAATCCCAGCTCCCTTCTTACAATTTGTGTGACTTAGGACAAGTTATATGACCTCTCTAACTAAGCCTCCATTTCTTTATCTATTATTGAGGAGGGCTGAGCAGTATCCAACTTGTAAAACTAATGCAAGGTTTGAATCAGGTAAAATATGTAAAAAGGTTAGCATAGCTTAGGCCTCAGAGCATGTGTCTATAAACTGATCTGGATTATGAATGAATACAGATATTATTTATATTTTCTTCTCCTCTAGAGACTTTTTAATTTAATTTTGTCCTCTTTTTAAAAATACATGCATTTTTATTAATCATTTTTATTGAAGTAATGTTAATTTATAATGTGTTATTAATAGTCTCAGTTGTATAGTAAAGTGACTCAGTTATATATGTATATGTATAATATGCATGTGTGTATGTGTGTGTATATGTATATATATATTTTTTTTCAGATTCTTTTCCATTATAACTTACTACAAGACAATGAATATACTTCCCTGTGCTATACAGTTATTCTTCTACTTTATACATAGTAGTGTGTATATGCTAATCCTAAACTTCTGATTTATCTCTGCTCTGATTCCCCACTATCCCCTTTGGTAACCATAAGTTTGTTTTCTACGTCTATGAGTCTATTTCTGTTTTGCAAATAAGTTAATCTGTAACATTTTTTAAATTCCATATATGAGCGATATTATATATTTATCTTTCTCTGTCTTACTTACTTCATTGAGTATAATAATCTATAGGTCTATCCATCTTGCTGCAAGTGGCACTATTTCATTCTTTTTCAATACTGAGTAGTATTCAACTGTGTGTATATATCACATCTTCCTTAGCCATTCATCTGTCAATGGATATTTAGGTTGATTCCATGTATTGGCTTTTGAACTGTGGTGTTGGAGAAGACTCTTGAGAGTCCTTGGGACTGCAAGGAGATCCAACCAGTCAATCCTAAAGGAAATAGTCCTGAATATTCATTGGAAGGACTGATGCTGAAGCTGAAACTCCAGTATTTTGGCCACCTGATGTGAAAAATTGACTCATTGGAAAAGACCTTGATGCTGGGAATGACTGAAGGCAGGAGGAGAAGGGGAGGATGGAGGATGAGATGGTTGGATGTCATCACTGACTCAATGGACATGAGTTTGAGCAAGCTCCGGGGTTGGTGATAGACAGGGAAGCCTGGCGTGCAGCAGTCCATGGGGTCACATAGAGTCCGACAGAACTGAATATGGGTTGGCTATCGTAAATAGTGCTGCAATGAACACAGAGGTGCATTTATATTTTTAAATTAGGATTTTCTCCAGATATATACCCAAAAGTGGAATTGCAGGATCATATGTTAACTTCTTATCTAAAGGGTTTTGGAAAGTCCTTCCTTCCAATCCTTTCATTCATTTAGCAGCTATTTCCTGAGCACTGGTATGAAGCTCTGAGGACAGAGCATGAACAAGGAGGGAAACGTCAAGTAGGCAAGCCTGAATAAAGGCTCACCCAACTAGCTAATGAACTGTAATTATAGTGCGTGCCATGTAGGGTAAGTCTAGAGCCACCACATGAACAGTGAACAAAGGTACTTATCTAGCGTAAGACAAAGAGGTCATGGGGATCTCCAAGAAGTAAGTTTTGGGCTAAGTCATCACAATGTGATTCTGTGATTTGTAGCTAAACAAAAGTCTGTGTGAGCCTAGAGGAGGGAGTTATCAATCTTATAAGACCTAGGAAAACTTCACAGATGAGGGCATCTGAAGGAGCATTTCTTCAGGAAGAGAAAGTAAAGAAGAATATTTGTGTTACAGAACTTTGTAAAGACTTGGAGAAAATATCACATCAGGATTTCAGATACTACTACATTTTTATGAGTAAAAAACTATTAGTAAAAATTAATGTATACCTATTCTTTAAAGATTGTTCATTGCAGTGTTATTTCTCAAGGAAAACTGGAAATACTCATAACAAATAATCACCCAAAGGTCCAGTTGAGAAATTTTAAGCTAAATTAAGTCTAAAAGAACTGTCTACTTTATATGACAAGTATATCAAATATTATATTCTTGAAGAACCTTGGGAAATATTAGTTAAAATATTAAATAAAAATAAGCAGACAAAAAAATAAGTTATAGTGTGACAACAACCATATCATTTAAACCTCCAAAAATTATACTTTTGGAAGTAATGAATATGTTTATGGCAGACTGCGGTGAAAGTTTCACAGATGTATATTTATCTCAAAACTTAATCAGGTTGTATACATTAAATATTGCATCTTTTTGTATATTAATCATACCTCAGTAAAGCTGTTTCTAAAATGCAACTGAAAAATACAAAATTGTATTCAGAGTAATAAACCATTAAGCAGACTCATCAAGAAAAAAAGGAGAAGACTCAAGTCAATAAAATTAAAAACAAGGAGAAGTTACAGCAGACAACACAGAAATACAAAGGATCATAAGAGACTACTATCAGCAATAAACTATATGCCAATAAAATGGACAACCTGGAAGAAATAGACAAATTCTTAGAAAAGTATAACCCTCCAAGACTGAACCAGGAAAAAATAGAAAATATGAACAGACCAATCACAAGCATGGAAATCAAAACTGTAATCAAAATCTTCCAACAAAAATCTAGAGCCAGATGGCTTCACAGGTGCGTTCTACCAAACATTTAGAGAAGTGCTAATCTATCCTCCTCAAACTCTTCCAGAAAATTGCAAAGGAAGGCAAACTCCCAAACTCATTCTACAAGGCAACCATCACCCTGGTACCAAAACCAGGCAAAGATATCACCAAAAAAGAAAATTAGAGGCCAATAGCACTGATGAACATAGATGCAAAAATCCTCAACAAGATTCTAGCAAACAGAATCCAGCAACATACACCATGATCAAGAGGGATTTATCCCAGGGATACAAGGATTCTTCAATATATGCAAATTAATCAATGTGATAAACCATATTAACAAATTGAAAGATTAAAACCATATGGACATTTCAATAGATGCAGTGAAACTTTCAACAAAATTCAATACCCATTTATCATAAAACCTCTCCAAAAAGTAGGCATAGAAGGAATCTACCTCAACATAATAAAGGTCATATATGACAAATCCACAGGAAACGTTATTATCAACAGTGAAAAACTGAAAGTATTTCCTCTAAGATCAGGAACAAGACAAGGGTACCCACTCTCTCCACTATTATTCAATATAGCTTGAAAGTCCTAGCCATGGAAATCAGAAAAGAAAAAGTAATAAAAGGAATCTAGATTAGAAAAGAAGAAGTAAAACTCCCAGTTTGAGATGACATGATACTATACATAGGAAACCCTAAGATCACACCAGAAAACTGCTAGAACTAATCAATGAATATAGTAAAGTCACAGGATATAAAATTAATACACAGAAACCCCTTGCATTCCTATTCACTAAATGAAAAATCAGAAACAGAAATTAAAGAAACAGTCTCATCCACCACTGCAACAAAAAGAGTAATATACCTAGGAATAAGCCTAACTAATGAGACAAAAGATCTGTATACAGAAAACTGTAAGACACTGATAAAAGAAATCAAAGATGACACAAACAGATGGAGATAGATGTATGTGTGTACACACACACACACACACATACCATGTTCTTGGACTGGAAGAATCAAGACTGTCAGATGACTATATTACCTAAAGCAATCTACAGATTCAATTCAATCCCTACCAAACTACTAATGGTATTTTTCACAGAACTAGAACAAAAATTTCACAATTTGTATTCAAAGACAAGAGAACCCTAATAGCTAAAGCAATCTTAGAAAAGAAAAATGAAGCTGGAAGTATCAACCTTCCTGACTTCAGATTATACTATGAAGCTATAGTCATCAAGACAGTATGGTACTGGCACAAAAACAGAAATATAGATCAATGGAACAAGAAGAAAACCCAGAAATAAACCCACACACCTATGGGCACATTATCTTTGACAAAGGAGTCAAGAACATACAATGAAGAAAAGATAGTTCTTCAATAAGTGGTACTGGAAAAACTGGACAGCTACATGTCAAAGAATGAAACTAGAACACTGCCTAACATCATACACAAAAATAAACTCAAAATGGATTAAAGACTTCAATATAAGGCCAGAAACTACGAAGTTCTTAGAGGAAAACATAGGCAGTACACTATTTGACATAAATCACGGCAAGATCCTCTTTGATCTACCTCCTAGAGTAATGGAATAAAAACAAAAATACACAAATGAGACCAAATTAAACATAAAAGCTTTTGCTCAGCAAAGAAAATAATAAACATGATTAAAAGACAACCCTCAGAATGGGAGAAAATAATTACAAAGGAAGCAACTGACAAAGGATTAATCTCCAAAATATATAAGCAGATGATACAGCTCAATATCAGAAAAACAAAAAGCCTAATCAAAAGATGGGCAGAAGAACTAAACAGATATTTCGTCAAAGGAGACATACAGATGGCCAACACATGAAAAGATGCTCAGCACAGCTCATTATTAGAGAAATGCAAATCAAACTACA
This sequence comes from Nanger dama, assembly GCA_917880005.1. NCBI lineage: Eukaryota > Metazoa > Chordata > Mammalia > Artiodactyla > Bovidae > Nanger > Nanger dama. The sequence continues at coordinate 39,455,228 of CAKJTW010000008.1, forward strand.
ATGAGTTATTACCTCACACTAATCAGAATGTCCATGATCAAAAAAACTACCAACAATAAATGCTGGAGCAGGTGTGGAAAAAAGGGAACCCTACTGCACAGTTGGTGGGAATGTAAATTGGTATAGCCACTATGAAGAACAGGATGAAGATTACTTCACAAACTAAGAATAAAACTACCATATGACCCAGCAATCCCACTACTGGGCGTATACCCTGAGAAAACCACAATTCAAAAGGCACGTGCACTTCAGTATTTATGCAGCATTATTTACAACAGCCAGGACATGAAAGCAACCTAGATGCCCATCAACAGATGAATGGATGAAGAAGTTGTGGTACATATATACAGTGGAATATTACCCAGCCATGAAAAGGAACAAGTATGAGTCAGTTGTAGTAAAGCACATGCCTGTTATACAGAGTAAAGTAAGTCAGAAGGAGAGAAAACAAATATCATATATTAACACATATATATGGAATCTAGAAAAATAGTACTGATGAACCTATTTACAGAAAGAAATGGAGACACTGACATAGAGACTTGTCTGGTGGACACAGTCAGGGGAAGAAAAGAGTGGGAGAAATTGAGAAAGTAGCAGTGACATGTAAACACTATCATGTGTAAAATAGACAACTTGCTGGAAGCTGCTATATAGCACAGGGAGCCCAGCTTGGTGCTCTGGGATAACCACCAAGATGAGTCAAACGGTTGAGGAGACAGGGTCAAGCATGAGGGGGATATATATAATTATGACTGATTTGTGTTGAGGCACAACAGAGACCACCACAACATTGTAAAGCAATTATCCTCCAATTTTAAAAAATTATGTAAGATGATGCTAATTATCACAACAATGGCATTCTTCTTATAATACATAAATGCATCAAATAACATATTGTACACCTTAAATATACATGTTATATGTCAAATTAATTTCAAGTACATTTTTCTTAAAGAGAAAAAAATTGTAGTGAGAAACAAATATGGAAATAAATATTAAAATATTCATATCAGATTTTTTTCAGGATATAGAAAATTTGGTGGATTTTTTTCCAACTTGTATGTACTAAGTTTTCTATACAAAGAATGTATTACTGATTTTTGCTATAATAGGAATAAATACATTTTCCTTTTGGGGAAAGCTCTTCTGATCAGGTTTACCTGCCAGAAAAATTCCCTGCCAATATCTTCCTCATCTGAGGTGAAGCCTGCCAAACACCTATATTCACGCCTTAACATTGAAGGATTTCTTTAGAAGAATGTTTATCTTTGAGGAGTTGCCAGTAGAACCACTCAATTCTGAAGTGGTTTGTGATATAAGCTACACAACAAGGACATAACACTGAATGATTGGAACACAGGACAACCAGGGTCTGACAGAGAAGAGGAAGAAAGCTCATTTTGGAGAACAGAGGAGAGAAGAAATAAGTGATCCAGAATAATAAATTTCTAGGGAACAAAGAGAACATCAATGAAGAATAAAGAGAAACAATAGAAAATCCATTAGTTTGGCCATCTTGGGTCAAATACTGCAACTATACATAAATTCTTCAGCCCTTCTACTAGATCTTCCTATCCAGTGTCAATCTGCCTGTCTGTCTCAGTGTCTGTCTGTCTCTGTCTCTATTTGTGAGTCTCTGTGTGTCCCCTCTTTGGTATTTCATACGTTAAATGCAAATAATGACTAAAATTCCTTCGTCAGGAACTGATTTGCAAGCAGCAGTGTTTGGAAGCCTTGGCAATCACAAACAGCTCTGCTAGTCCAAGGTAAGACCAAGAAGGCTCCCATGGAAGGCAGCTGTTAGGCAAGGCGGGAGATCAGTCACCAGCACAAGCGTGTCTCTCATCATTGCCCTTTGGCCATCTTCTGAGCCAGGGCTCCAAGTCAAGTTCTGACCACAATGAAGTTGACAGGATAGACACACGAGCAAGTGAAGTCAATGAAACTCACTCAGAGTAAGACACTTCTACTAGGAGAAAGTCCCCCATGGAAAGAGATGGACCTTGCTAGACTGATGGTTCAGCCACAGGAATCAACCTAACTCTGATATTGTTAAGTATTGGCAACCATGCCTTCTATATCCACGTGTGTATGAGCATGACAAAGTCAACCTCAGTAGTAAATACACAACTATCTATATGTCCTTCTCCCACCACATCTCTCTATGGCCCATCCACCTTCTATGTCAGAATACCTCCATGACCTTTGTGATCTGTGTAAATATCTGCCTACCCCTTTAGAGATACATGTGTATCTGATGCTACATGTCTGTTTTTCAACAAATTAATTCAGCTGGCACTGAACTAGACATTGTTCAGGGTAAGAAAATTAAAAGTAAGGCTTATATTCTCAAGGAACTTATCATTTATTGGAGATGAATACACCAGAAAAAAAGGGGGAAATCTCTTATAAAAGGCGTTTGTGCTCAGTTGCTAAGTTGTGTCAGGCTTTTCGCAACCCTGTGGACTATAGCCCTTCAGACTCCTCTGTCCATGGAATTTCCCAGGCAAGAATACTGGAGTAGGTTGCCATTTCCTTCTCCAAGGGATCGTCCCAACCCAGAGACTAAACCATGTCTCCTGATTGGCAGGTGGATTCTTTACCACTGAGCCCCCAGGGAAGCCATTATAAAAGGTAGCATAGGATAATAAACAAAGGTAAGAAGAAGTAATGCATGCTATTTTAAAGGCAGAAGAACAATGTTTGAGGGAAAGATCCCTTAGAGAATTGTCCTGCTAAGATGCAAATATACTCAGGTTGGCAGGGGTAGTGGGGAGCAGGAGAGAGAACACATTTAACCCTTTCAAACACTGGATCTTCAAAAATGGGACAGCTTGTTCAACAGACCATATGCCACTGAAAGAATTAAACTGAACTCATCTATCACCTACCATGCACAGGACAGTTTAAGTTTTGATGAGAAGCCCATAACATGCGATGCTGTCAAGAGAGGAAGGGCAGATGAGGGCTCTGTTAGTAGCAAGGTGATGCCATAAGCCCTTAGCCCTTAGGTTGGAGGAGAACTGCGTAACAAGAAAGAGTTGCTAGGAAAGTTATACCAGCCCTGCCTCAGAGTTAGGAGGAGCTGGCGTAATATTATATCTCAGATTATACCCCCAATATTTCTTGAGTTCCTGAGTCCATACATCTAAGTGCCTTCTGGACATTTCCCCTTAGATTTCCCATGAGAACCTCACGGGCAGCAAGTCAGAAGTAGAACTTACCTCCCAACCAAATCTCCACCTCCATCCTCTACTCTAGACCCTTCCTGTGAAAGACATCATTATTCATCCATCACCCAAACCAGAAACCCGAAAGCTAACTTTCACTGCTCCATCTCCTTCATGCCCCACATCCCCAAAATGCAAAAAGGAAAGGAAAGGGTCAGTTGCTCAGCCATGTCCATCTCTTTGTGACTCCATAGACTATAGCTCGCCAGGCCTCTCTGTCCATGGGATTCTCCAGCCAAGAATACTGGAGTAGGTTGCCCTTTCCTCCTCCAGGGGATCTTCCTGACCCGGCAATCAAATCTGATTCTCCTACACTGAGGCAAATTCCTTACCATATGAGCCACCAGGGAAGCCTGAAAGCTATCTTCCACTTCATCTCCCTCACGTTCCACATCCCCAAAATGCAGAGTCCTGCCCATTCATCTCTAATCCCTTTCTCTTCACCTCTATGGCTACCACCAAAGCTCAGAACACCTTAGCTCAGATCTCATCAGTGACTGGTTCTATCAGTTTTCCATACAGAAGCCAAAATAGTATTTCCACAGTGCAAATCTCTTGTATCACTCTTTATTCCTGTTCAAAGTGCTGTATTGGGCACCTTTATGCTCAGGATAATGAGGCAAGTCTGTGTTTCATGAAGATTTCATGAATCCTCTCTACATCTTTTGCCTCATCTTAAAGTCTTCCATCCTCTTAGCTTTCCAACTACCCTGGGCATCTTTCAGATTTTTAAATGCACAAAGCTCTCTCACACAAACAGGGTCTCTGCATATGCTGTTTCCTCTGCCTAGAAACTTTTAATTTATACCTGGATAGGTAATACTACTTCTAAAGGAAACCTTTCTCTGATCTCAGAGACCAGGTTAGACTTCCATAGTGTGTATTACTATAGCATCACTTTTGACTGTAAGTGCACTTTTATTTATTTATTTTTTTATTTTTAATTAAATTTATTTATTTTTTTAATTACAATACTGTATTTGTTTTGCCATACATTGACACGAATCAGCCATAGGTGAACACAATCGCCCAATGCCGAAGCCCCCTCCCACCTCCCACCCCACATCCTCTACCTGAATCATCCTGTGCATCCTGCATGCATCCTGCATCCTACACCAAACATAGATTAGCGCTTCGTTTCTTACAGGAAAATACACATGCTTCACTGCCATTCTCCCAAACCATCCCACCCTTTCCCTCTCCCTCAGAGTCCAAAAGTCCACTCTATACCTCTGTGTCTCTTGTTGTCTCACATATAGGGTCATCATTACTGTCTTCTAAATTCCATATATATGTGTCAGTATACTGTATTGGTGTTTTTCTTTGGGGCTTACTTCACTCTGTATAATCGGTTCCAATTTCATCCATCTCATTAGAACTGAGTCAAATTTATTCTTTTAAGGGCTGAGTAGTATTCCATAGTGTATATGAACCACAGCTTTCTTATCCATTCATCTGCTGATGGACATCTAGGTTGCTTCCATGTCCTGGCTATTATAAACAGCGCTGCAATGAACATTGGGGTACATGTGTCTCTTTCAATTCTGGTTTCCTCGGTGTGTATGCCCAGCAGTGGGATTGCTGGGTCATAAGGCAGTTCTATTTGCAATTTTTAAGGAATCTCCACACTGTTTTCCATAATGGCTGTACTAGTTTGCATTCCCACCAGCAGTGTAAGAGGGTTCCCTTTTCTCCACACCCTCTCCTAGAGGAGAACATAGGCAAAACACTCTCCGACATAAATCACAGTAGGATCCTCTATGATCCATCTCCCAGTATACTGGAAATAAAAGCAAAGATAAACAAATGGGATCTAATTAAAATTAAAAGCTTCTGCACAACAAAGGAAACTATAAGCAAGGTGAAAAGACAGCTTTCTGAATGGGAGAAAACAATAGCAAATGAAACAACTGACAAACAACTAATCTCAAAGACATATAAGCAACTTATGCAGCTCAACTCCAGAAAAATAAATGATCCAATAAAAAAATGGGCCAAAGAACTAAATAGGCATTTCTCCATGTAAGTGCACTTTTAATTGACAGTTTACTTAATAGGCTAAAATTGAGTGTTTGTTGCTGTATCTTTGATGCATAATAAAAGCTAGGAAGGCACGATATTTGTCAAATATTTGCCAAACAAATGTAAATATTTATGTGTAAATATGTGTGTATATTTTATACAAATTGTAAATGTTTGTCATATGAATGAATAAATAAGAGCTTCTTGACGTCACAGGATATAGGAGAAAGACTACCTGCCTATCCTAGTACTAAAGCCCTTACGAGACTGATGCTGATATTCCCTTCTTTCTTAGTACCACTGGCCTCATTTAGCTTCTCATTAATGGCTCTCCCATCATTTCACTAATTTCTTATCACCTCCATTTCCCAACTTAGAGACTAAGTAATCAAGCTCAAAGCTTTCTAGGACAGCTCATCCTTCAGAAAATTACCACAGTCTAATCCAACTCTGAGTTCTCATCTTCATCCTCTATCCCCTACTTATATAGGGATTTTACTGGATGAATTTTACTACATTAATTGATTGAAATCTTTTATTTCACTCTCCAGTAATTAAACTTCCAAACCTAAGCACAAAAGCTTTATCAGAAAAGCAGCATCTTGGGAGAACATTTTTCAGCTAGACAAAATAGCAATTCAAAAGTATACTGCCAACTTGGCTTCTGGGTTTGGGGAGGACTCTGATATCAGACCAGCTACATTTTGGCCATGCAAAGGCTGACTTGGAAGGACTTCTGAGAGACAAGAACCTCTCCAGGTGTGATCCATGGACTCATCTACAGTGACATCAAAACAGAAACTAAGGGTAAGCCCTTAGAAACATTTATAGCAAGTTAACATTGCTGAAATACTTTGTATTATATTTTTTTAAAGCACCAGTCCATAAAAACTGGAAATTCTTTTTTAAATCTGGTCCTTCAAGGACTTCCGTGATGGTCCAGTGATTAAGATTCCATGCTCGCAATGCAGGAAGCACAGGTTCAATCCCTTGTCAGGCAGCTAAGATCTCACATGCCATGTGGTATGGCAAAAAAAGAAAAATCTGGTCCTTCGCTACAGGTAGTCTGGGAAACACTGGGGTAGACAAGTTTGCAAATGAATTCGGCAGGAATGTCTTCCATCAGTTCTCCTCCCATCCTCTTCATGAATCTGTGTTCCACATTTAGCTGTGTTCGTCAGTAAAAGAAGTTCTGTAAGAGCCTGATTTGGTGAATTTAAAGTAATTCAAAGAATAAAAATATTGATTGCAAAAGAAGAACTAGTCTCTTTCATAATTGTAATTGTCCAAGGTTGCTCTACCTAACGATCTAATGTCACGCAGTAATATCCATGATAGTTAATAGCCATGAAGCAGCACTCTGTGCCAGGCCATTGAAGTTTTTCATGTGTATTATATGATGCTCAGAATTCCTTAGAGTAGGTATTATTACGATCATTTTAAGGATGAGAAACTCAGAGCTAGATAGTTTAATTAAATTGCCCAAGATCACAAGCTAGCAAATGATGACATCTAGACTGAAGATTTAATCCCAAATCTTTAATAAGCACCCAGATCCTGAATCCTCAACAGTAAACCTATACTGCCCCTCTCCCATCCATATTCTTTTTTTAGTCCACTTAATTACCATTATAAAATTTCCCTTTCTCTTTCCAAAGAAACCAAAGCAACTGAAGTATATAATACAACAGAAAGAACAGTGAACCTGAGATCAGCATACTTGGACACCAGACCTATGCCTTTTACTAAATCACCATATGATATTAAGTAAATGCTATCAATTATAACATGGAGATAACCATGTTGGTACCATTTACCTACATAGAGTTTTTAAGAGGTTAAAATGAAATAATAAATGGGAAAATTATTTGGAAACTGTCAAAAGCTGTTGCCTTGTAGATATTACCATTGTTATTAATCTGGAAAACCAAGATTTGACTATGTTTATCCCAGAAAAGATTCAGAATTACTGAATTATTACAGTCTTCTTGTGAAACAGACAGTAAACTATTAAATTAACATCTCCAATCAATTGCTTTTATCAGCCAGATTTATGCAGCAATGTTTTAAGAGGCATAAAAATTATATTTCCTACCCTCAAAGACTTAGCCTTGTCCAAACAACACTACTTACATACACTGAAAATAAAGAAAGCAACCCAAGATCATGCACATGACCAAGGACTTGATGGCATGACACAGACTCAGAAACAGAAAAAAAATCAGTGAGAGCTGGAATGATTAGGAAGGGCTTCAAGAAGGAGCAAACTTTGAGCCTGGACAGAATCCTACTGTAACTGGATGCTGGAAGAGAGCTCAGAAATTGCTCCCACCTTCCGCACAGGTACAGAAATGACTTGTCTGAGATCTCACAGCATGGAGGTGGAGGTCAGGACCATGTGATCACAAAGCTTCCTCTTCATCATTTCTGCAGTTCTATTTTTCAAGGGAGATATGTTTACCCTCAGCAATGAGGTTCCAGTGTGGGGACTTTTAGACAAGTTGACAGATCTGTGGCAGATATATTTCTTGATAAATAAAGGAAGGCTGGCTTACTTAGCAAGTACCCTCTCCTCCTATACCAGAAGCTAGCTCTGCCTAAAGAGTTAAAGTCAGTAATAATAAGATTCCAAACTTTAAATGCTCTACCTGCTGAAACACAATCTTTCTGACAAATTGTGTCCCTTGGGAATCTGTGGAGGCACAAAATGTCTCCAGGGCCTCCTGACAAAGAGCACATGGTAGCCATGTACAATTTGCCGTTGCTCCAAACAGCATTCCACCCTCGCCCACCCACCTCCCAAATCCAAATAGCAACTCACTGTAAAGAGCAGGCTCTCAGTACAATTCTCTGAACTCTCTGAATCTGGACGTGAGGCCACACTTGTAAAGAGCTGGAGATGTGTGGTCAAAACAAGGGCAGATGGTACTCAGAGGTGCCATCATAGGTCTGGATGCTGCTTCTAAGGGTGAAGTTGAGGCTGCTTCAAGGCAGACCTGAGATGGTGAGAGAGTCATTTCCAAGGCAGGTTGATAAGAAGTCTAGGGGTCCCCAAGGAGAGAGGGGTCTGGAATTCTCAAGGAGGAAGAAAGGACAAACTTATTTCTCTACATTCCTTAGGATTATATAACAACAATGTATTCTGCCTGAGGGCAGTCTCTGGATTAAACCTTCTCTTTACAAGGATTATATAACAGCAGTGTATTATGTATTCTGCCTGAGGACAATCTCTGGATTAAACCTTCTGGCTAATTCTGTTATCTTAAAATGTAAATTATGGGAGTAGGTCTGGTGAGGTCTTTACAACCTCCAGACCTTCATTGGATTAGTTGGAGAATATATAAACTCATTGCTAAAATTAACAAGCGGGTACTCTTTCTACCCCCTTCTGATGCCTATGTCAGAAGCTTTCTCTATCTCCTTTATACTTTAATAAAACTTTGTTACACAAAAGCTCTGAGCGATCCAGCCTCGTCTCTGGCCCCGGTTGAATTCTTCTCCTCCGGGGGCCAAGAATCCCGGCGTCGTGATACAACAACAACCTTTCAATGGCAGAGAGAAAGATACAAGATATGCATTGAATCCCAGTGCATCCAGTTTCCATATTGGCTTTCCAAAGCCTGAGTCATTAAGGAATGGAGAAATAAATGACTAGAGGATGCTCTCCAGCCAGACTGTGGATTCTTGCCCATGGAACACCCCTTGTTCCCCTGCCCAGGCCATTGGCAGGCAGGACAGAATCCAAAGAGGATGCTCTCACCTCTCCAGGGCAGGCTGGCCAAATGGGCAAAGGGCTGTTGGCAAGTGAGAACCCCAGCTCCACTGGGCCTTCACCATGTCAGGTGTCTGCCACTTACAAATGTGTTCCCTCCAGATTCAGCCAAGAGTGACTATCATGTGGTGACCCTTCTTGTCCTAAAGAGCAGTATGACTGTATCCAAACATGTCAGGCAGGGAGAAGAATAAAAGAATGTGATCTGTTTCCAGGGCTTCAAGCCACTGCAGCAAATCCGGGCCTAGGGATGACAAAATTTATTGACTTCTCAATGAAAGTGCAAAAGGAACAAAAAAAACACCAAAACAAAAAAGGCTCAAGATGAAGATGCAGTTAATTTTTACTAAACACCTCAGTGTCTTGATGGCTCATCTCTGAATGTTTGAGAACCTTGTGAATGAACTTCAGAGGGTCAGATGCCACTCTCAGCATCAGTTTCATTCTCTCCGGTTGCAGAGGGCACTCCTAGGCTGCACACTTGGCCAGCCTCCTTCACTGCTTCCTTGGATCTGGACCTTATTTCTGCCTTTGGTCCTAGAGGATTAGGTCAGGAAAGCCAATCATATTCCCTTTGTCTTGCAGATTTCTATCAGTGGGAATCTGAATCTGGATGTAAGGCCACACTTGCAGTCCTTTCTGGTAAAGAGGGAAGGGAAGACATCTTTATACATTTATGCTCTGCTTTTGGGGAAATGCAGGGAACGGCAAGAAGCTTTTCTGATATCCACTTTTTCCTAATTGACTTTGCTGCTGCTGCTGCTGCTGCTAAGTCACTTCAGTCGTGTCCAGCTCTGTACAACCCACAGATGGCAGCCCACCAGGCTCCTCCATCCCTGGGAGTCTCCAGGCAAGAACACTGGAGTGGGTTCCCATTTCCTTCTTCAATGTGTGAAGCTGAAAATAATCCTTAATCCATAGTGGTATGTTTTTGGGTGACATATTCTGCTACCCTTCACATGGTGCACAGTCTCCATTCTATGATGGAGATCTTCTCCTACCTCTTAAGTTTCTCTCAGAGCAATGTCACTATAGTGACAAGTTTTAGAACAATTGTTTTCAAGACAACAGGGCCATAGAACATAGGTCTAAGTATAAGTAATATGATTGTATACATTCACTGGCTACCATACAGTAAATTCTTAATAAATATTTGAATAAGAATAAGGGGGAAAAGAAAAAAAATGCATGCAGACCCTAAATAGGCCTTCAGTCACATGCAAAGAGAAAAACGCACTCCAGTATTTGAGAACAGGCTCACTTGGTGAGCCTGTGGTATTTCTATCCAGATACTGGGTCCTGCCCCTCCTTTCCCAGACGATTTTCTCCCTCCTTCAGGGAGACAGCAGAGACGATATTAGCAGATTTCTTTCCCATGCATTCTCTTGTAAACTGTGCTCTCTTCTCACTTTAGCAGTTAGAATGTTTTGCCTCCAAGATAATAGCAAATCTCAAGTAGCCCAAATTAAACAATGAGAATTTTCTTATCTCATATTCACATTAATTTTAATAAGAAGCTGAAGTTAGGATGTTCTAGGGTTGATTAACAGAGCGGCTCATCAGCATCATTAAGGACCCAAACTCTTTCTGTCTTAAATAAAGAAACAGCATCCAGACCCTCCAGCCAGTGTCCTTTTACGTCTCTTTGGTTGGGATTGCTTCAACAGTCTACACTTAAACCAGTCACTAGTAAAAAGATTGGGAGTGTGATTGGCTTGGATGTGGCTTAGGCTCTGAGTTCATGTAAGATAAGAAATGGTGGCTCTTTCAGCAAGAAAGAATGGGAAATGGCTACTGGGTACGTAACACGTTTCCCCACCACCAAACATTGAGGGCATTCATTGCTACAGAGGAGGGAACAAGAACAGAAAAAAATGCTCTTATGTTTTGGTTCTCAAGTCTTCAAAGCCTAGGCTGGTTATATACAAAATATTTAGAAGAATGAGATACATAATAGCAAAACCTTCCCTAGAGCCTAAGACTAGGTAATGATCACAGAGGTAATGGTGATGCTGCTAAGTCACTTCAGTCGTGTTCAACTCTGTGCGACCCCACAGACAGCCCATGAGGCTCTCCCCGTCTCTGGGATTCTCCAGGCAAGAACACTGGAGTAGGTTGCCAGAAGCCAAGGGAATTTAGACATGCAGTACCCCAGGCTCCTCCACTTTACCTGTGCTTTCCCCCGCCCTCTACGTCATCCCAGGCAGAATGTAAGTAGGAAGGACCACAGGGTACAGGAGAGAATTAGAGGTTCAGAAACATGGTAACAGAGTGTTCCATAGTTCCACTAGGAAGGAGATCCCTTCCATCCCAATAAGCATCCGAAACCACAGTAACATGAGCCATCTGAGTGTGTGACCCTGAAGAAGCTTTGTGACTGGAATAAAAAGGAACTCAAGATCAAAAGGTGTACAAGGCATGTCAGTTCAGTCATGTCCGGCTCTTTGTGACCCCATGGATTGCAGCATGCCAGGCTTCCCTGACCATCACCATCTCCCGGAGCTTACTCAAACTCATGTCCATTGAGTCAGTGATGCCATCCAACCATCTCATTCTCTTTCATCCCCTTCTCTTCCTGCCTTCAATCTTTCCCAGAATCAGGGTCTTTTCAAATGAGTCAGTTCTTTGCATCAGGTGGCCAAGTACTGGAGTTTTAGCTTCAGCATTAATCCTTCCAATGAATATTCAGGACTGATTTCCTTTAGAATGGACTGGTTAGATCTGCTTGCAGTTCAAGCCACTCTCAAGAGTCTTCTCCAACACCACAGTTCAAAAGTATCAATTCTTCGGGGCTCAGCTTTCTTTATAGTCCACCTCTCACATTCATATATGACTACTGGAAAAACCATACCTTTGACTAGACAGACCTTTTTGGCAAAGTAATGTCTCTGCTTTTTAATATGTTGTCTAGGTTGGTCATAACTTTTCTTCCAAGGACTAAGCGTCTTTTAATTTCATGGCTGCAGTCACCATCTGCAGTGATTTTTGAGCCCCAAAATATAAAGTCTGTCACTGTTTCCACTGTTTCCACATCTATTTGCCATAAAGTGGCGGGACTGGATGCCATGATCTTAGTTTTTGGATGTTGAGCTTTAAGCCAACTTTTTTCACTTTCCTCTTTCATCAAGAGGCTCTTTAGTTCTTCTTCACTTTCTGCCATAAGGGTGGTATCATCTGCATATCTGAGGTTATTGATATTTCTCTCGGCAATCTTGATTCCATCTTGTGCTTCATCCATGATGTACTCTGCATATAAGTTTAATGAACAGGGTGACAATATACAGTCTTGTAACACTCTGGAAAAAGGAGAGACTCTGAATTCATTATGATTAAACTACACCCCTTTTGCCACAGTAACACAAACTGAATTCATTTACCAAAAAACTAGAGAGTGTCATGTCTCTTGAACATATATGTTAGTAGATGGAGATGTCCACCTACTTCAGATACATTTTCTGCTGAGTTTCACTACCATTCTCCAGCTAATTTTGAGAATAAGTTTTTTTCTAATAGCTTAAGGCTCCTTTATTGCCAAAGTCAAACTGAAATTGAGGAAAGTGGGAAAACCACTAGACCATTCAGGTATGACCTAAATCAAATCCCTTTTGACTATACAGTGGAAATGAGAAATAGATTTAAGGGACTAGATCTGATGGACAGAGTGCCTGATGAACTATGGACGGAGGTCTGTGACACTGTACAGGAGACAGGAATCAAGACCATCCCCATGGAAGAAAGGCATAAAAGCAAAATGGCTGTCTGAGAAGGCCTTAAAAATAGCTGTGAAAAGAAGAGATGCGAAAAGAAAGGGAGAAAAGGAAAGATATACCCATTTGAATACAGAGTTCCAAAGAATAGCAAGGAGAGATAAGAAAGCCTTCCTCAGCAATCAATGCAAAGAAATAGAGGAAAAGAAGAGAATGGGAAAGACTAGAGATCTCTTCAAGAAAATTAGAGATACCAAGGGAACATTTCATGCAAAGATGGCCTCGATAAAGGACAGAAATGATTGGGACCTAACAGAAGCAGAAGATAAGAAGAAGAGGTGGCAAGAATATACAGAAGAACTGTACAAAAAGATCTTTATGACCCAGATAATCATGATGGTGTGATCACTCACTTAGAGCCAGACATCCTGGAATGTGAAATCAAATGGGCCTTAGGAAACATCACTATGAACAAAGCTAGTGGAGGTGATGGAATTCCAGTGGAGCTGTTTCAAATCCTGAAGGATGATGCTGTGAAAGTGCTGCACTCAATATGCCAGCAAATTTGGAAAACTCAGCAGTGGCCACAGGACTGGAAAAGGTCAGTGTTCATTCCAATCCCAAAGAAAGGCAATACCAAAGAAGCTCAAACTACCACACAATTGCACCCATCTCACACGCTAGTAAAGTAATGCTCAAAATTCTCCAAGCCAGGCTTCAGCAATACGTGAACTGTGAACTCCCTGATGTTCAACCTGGTTTTAGAAAAGGCAGAGGAACCAGAGACCAAATTGCCAACATCTGCTGGATCATGGAAAAAGCAAGGGAGTTCCAGAAAAACATCTATTTCTGCTTTATTGACTATGCCAAAGCCTTTGACTGTGTGGATCACAATAAACTGTGGAAAATTCTGAGAGAGATGAGAATACCAGACCACCTAACCTGCCTCTTGAGAAATCTGTATGCAGGTCAGGAAGCAACAGTTAGAACTGGACGTGGAACAACAGACTGGTTCCAAATAGGAAAAGGAGTCCATCAAGGCTGTATATTGCCACCCTGCTTATTTAACTTATATGTAGAGTACATCATTGGAAACGCTGGGCTGGAAGAAGCACAAGCTGGAATCAAGATTGCTGGGAGAAATATCAATAACCTGTGATGTGTGGGTGACATCACCCTTAGGGCAGAAAGTGAAGAAGAACTAAATAACCTCTTGATGAGAGTGAAAAAAGTTGGCTTAAAGCTGAACATTCAGAAAACTAAGATCATGACATCTGGTCCCATCACTTCATGGGAAATAGATGGGGAAACAGTAGCTAACTTTATTTGGGGGCTCCAAAATCACTGCAGATGGTGATTGCAGCCATGAAATTAAAAGACACTTACTCCTTGGAAGGAAAGCTATGACAACCTTGACAGCATATTTAAAAGCAGAGACATTACTTTGTCAACAAAGGTCCGTCTAGTCAAGGCTATGTTTTTTTCAGTGGTCATGTATGGATGTGTGAATTGGACTGTGAAGAAAGCTGAGTGCCAAAGAATTGATGCTTTTGAACTATGGTGTTGGAGAAGACTCTTGAGAGTCCCTTGGACTACAAGGAGATCCAGCCAGTCCATCCTAAAGGCAATCAACCCTGAATATTCATTGGAAGGACAGATGCTGAAGCTGAAACTCCAATACTTTGGCCACCTGATATGAAGAACTGACTCATTGAAAAGACCCTGATGCTGGGAAAGATTGAGGGCAGGAGAAGAAGGGGATGACAGAAGATGGGATGGTTGGATGGCATCACCAACTTGATGGACATGGGTTTGGGTGGACTCCAGAAGTTGGTGATGGACAGGGAGGCCTGGCATGCTGCGGTTCATGGGGTTTCAGAGTCAGACATGACTGAGCGAATGAACTAAACTGAAGTTTCCCAGACTTAAGAAGAAGTAAAGCCAGCATACCACTCTAACACTGCGGGACTATCCAGTCTAAAGTAGTTTCCTCCTTTAGTACTCCTTCATCAAACCTTGTTCATTTCAATATATCCCCCATGCATTTTTGAATGATAAATTCATCTGCTTGCTTAAGTATTTATTTTCTGTCTCCTCTACTATGGAGTAAATTCAACAAGGGGAGCTTTTAATCACCAACTAGCAGAGTGCCTAACACATAGTAGTTGTCATAAATATTTATTAATTAAACAAATAAAGACTTAACTACAAGAGCTGTGCTTATGGTCATTATGTTGCATCACATTATACGCAGCAAATTTGGTCTTTTGAACAATTCTTTGTGATTAAGATCATTAAAAACCCCAGTTCAAAAGGGAGAAAGGTGAGGCTTGGGTGGGTCAAGTCTATCAGTCATCTGCATCATGTCAGTGATGCAGACCTTAAATTAACTCAGACCTCTGGACTCATGGTGGTATGCTTTGCCCACTGCATTGGAGGTGAGCACCTCCTACCTCTAACAGCAAGCACCTAAGACCCAAGAAGTCCAGTTTCACCTGAAACAACCCAGCCAGGGAAGAAGTGAGCATGTTTCTATTCACATTCCAGTTGGTTGTATTGCCATGAATTTCCAAACAAGCTGCAGTGCTCCTGTCTAGCATTTTCAGAATGCTCACATAGCTTGTGATGTCAAGACACGTGTTCTACAATCAGAACCTCAGGTGATCAACAGCCCAGGAGGCACACAGTCGTTCTGTCCTATACACATTCTATCCTGTTCCTCCTGCAGGAGAAAACTCTTAAGTTTCAAGCTAGATGACTACTCTCATGTACAAAAGACCACAACAAACTTCTCAAGCTAATAAAAGTCAGAGTTGAAGAGAAAGAATATAATGTGAACTCCTGCTGTTCTTGAATTAATTAGAAAAGTGTTTTTCTTTCTTAAAAAAATAGAACATCTTGTTCTGTGCAGTTGCTAAAAAGTTTTTCTTTTCATTTAAAAGATTAAGTAAAGCCCTGTACATGCTCTTACAACACTTTTTTTTTTTTTCCAAAGAGCACAGTGTTCCTTCAAACTTGGAGAGACTCTATTTCATGTTCCAGACTGGCTCAAGGTTCCATGTCTTCTTTGTAGTATTATTCTTAAGAATTCTCCATGTTATCATTGTCTGGAAAGCCACATTCCAAGATTAGTGCTTAGGGTTCTTTAGTTTTTATTTAGCTTCTTAGCAAAATGACTTACGATTTAGTACTTTTACAGTCTTCATTTAGAGATCAACTATCCTACAACTAGGATCTCTAAAATGAAATCTCATAGTACATAAACTGCTTTCAGTAACTGCCCTAACCCCAATTTTTATAGCATCAGAACTACAAATTTTAATTTTTAAAGAAGAAATTGCTAATCTTTCCAAAATTTAAAAATAAAGCTATAGCAACCAAAGTTTTAAAAAATCTTAAACGGTTACAATTTCAAGAACTACTCCATGGTCTGAAATTGATTTTTTTAATCCAGAAACCACATGATTGATTATGTGTTGTCATTACCAAAAAAGTGATGAATTGATTTTACCTTGTTAAAAAAATAGAACAGAAGACAAACACTTCTTCCTCCTCCTTTCACAGAGGACCATATGTTTTAAAAGGAAGAAGTAAACACTGTGAGTGTTATGTAATGGCACAGAGTACTGTGGAACCATGAAGAGCATTTGTAAAACTGGTCCATATGTCCATGCATCAAGAAGACAGTGGTCTACAGAATTGTCAGAAACATAACAGGTACAATTCTAGACAGTTAAATTCACAGTTAGGGAGGCAATCCTGAACTTGAAAAAATATTCAAGGAGGTAACAGAGTAACTGGGAGCAAGACAAAGGACATGAAAGCTATAGAGATGAAGAGCAAAGTCTCTAGAGCACAGCCATGCAAAAGATATAGGGATGGCAGCAGAGAACATCAGAAATAGTGGTTCAAAGAAAAGCAATTCAAAGAATGTTACTGTGGAATGTAGGAGCAGATTTAAAAGCCAAGTGGCATTGCTTTGGTCTTCCCTGGTGGTGCAGCAATAGAGAATCCACCTGCAATGCATGAAGTGCAGGAGCTGCAGGTTCGATCCTGTGTCGGGAAGATCCCTGGAAGAGAAAATAGCAACCCACTCCATTATTCTTGCCTGGAGAAGCCCACAGACACAGGAATCTTGAAGGCTACAGTACATACAGTCGCACAGAGTCAGACATGACTGAAGCAACTTAGCACAGCATGGCATTGCTCTAGCAGACAGGGAACGAACTGAAGAACTGGACATTCTAAATACATTTTGAAGAAAGCAGAGCCATCAGAGTCATAGACTTATGCCTTCTCATGGTGAAGGAGGTGACTGAAATGACAAATCGGTTCAGACCAAAAACCAGAAGGTAAACACCACCGAAAGGCATTCAACTACTGATCGCAGAGATCAGTTACCAGCACCTTTCCCTAAAATCTCAAATATGTTCCTGAAGGTCTAAATGTCCCTCCCAATTCATGGTTTCAGGAACACTTTGAACTGACATTTCTCTGGGTTATAAGAAAAATAAACAAGTCAACCTTGCTGCTTCCACCAACTTAAAAAATTTGCATGGAATTACCATAGTAAGTTATGAGTTAAAGTGATTACTTCTGACAGGTTCCCCAGTCTAAACTGAGTATCTGTGACATAAAGAAGCCTCTACCTTTTTTTTTTTCTTTAATTTATTTGGAGGCTAATTACAATATTGTAGTGGTTTTTGCCATATTTTGACATGAGTGAGCCACAGTGTACATGTGTCCCCCATCCTGAATCCCCCTCCCACCTCCCTCCTCATCCCATCCCTCAGGGTTGTCGCAGTGCACCAGCTTTGAGTGCCCTGTTCCATGCACTGAACATGGACTAGTGATCTATTTCACATATGGTGATATACATGTTTCAATGCTATTCTCTCAAATCATCCCTCCCTCATCTTCTCCCAAAAGTCCAACAGTCTGTTCTTTAGATCTGTGTCTCTTTTGCTGTCTCGCATGTAGGGTCATTCTTACCATCTTTCTAAATTCCATATATATGCATTAATATTCAGTACTCTTGCCTGGAAAATCCCATGGACAGAGGAGCCTGGTAGGCTACAGTCCGTGAGGTCACAAAGAGTCGGACATGACTGAATGATTTCACTTTCACACTGTATTGGAGTTTTTCTTTCTGGCTTACTACACTTTGTATAATAGGCTTCAGTTTCATCCATCTCATTAGAACTGATTCAAATGCATTCTTTTTAATAGATGAGTAATATTCCATTGTGTATATGTACCACAGCTTTCTTATCCATTCATCTGCCAACGGACAGCTAGGTTGAAGAAGCCTCTACCTTTAAGAAGAGCTTTGTTCATATCATGTTTTTAAAACATTTAATTAATGGGCACATTTTAACCTCAAACAAGATGAAGAGAAAAAAATCAGTTTTCACTTCTAAGAGATAAACAAAGGAATCATATTTCTTTCTCATGGTGAATTTAAGATGGATATAATGCACTTCCTTGATATAATACAGCCATACGTTATGGTCCTCTAGTTTTATCCTCTGGTCCGAGCTGGCACACTAAGCCCAGGCGGCTGCGAGAGCCCGGCCGGCCCCCTAAGCGCTGCCGAGAGAAGCTACCCCACGTCCGAGGTCAGGGGCAGCAGCCTAGAGTGCCAGGCTGCGACAGTGCAGGAACGGCCAAGAGGAGCTACCCCACATCCGAGTTCAGTGGCAGCTGGGAGGAGCTACCCCAAGTCCGAGGTCAGGGGCAGCCAGGGAGGAGACACCCCGTGTCCAAGATCAGGGCAGCGGCTGGGTGGAGCTATGCTGCGTCTGAGGCCAGTGGGGGCCGGGAGGAGACAGCCCACGTCTGAGACCAGTGGTGGCTGGGAGGAGACACCCAACATCCAAGGTCAGGGGTGACCAGGAAGAGACACCCCGCGTCCAAGGTCAGGGGCGGCTGGGAGGAGACACCCCGGGTCCGAGGTCAAGGGCAGAAAGAAGCCACCTCGGGCCAGGATCGGTGACCCTGAGGAGCAACCACAAGCCAGAGGCCAGGGGGAGCAGCTGGGAGGAGCCACCTCACGCTAGAGGCCAGGCGCTATGACCCTGAGGAACTACCATGAGTCCAAGGCCAGGGGGCGGCAGCTGGGAGGAGCCACCCAAGGAGCGGTGGCTGCGCAGGCTCAGGAGGAACTAGAGGAGCAATCCCACATTGAAGGTCGGAAAAGTCCGCCGTAAGGAGATACCCCTTGTCCAAGGTAAGGAGCAGCAGCTGTGCTTTGCTGGAGCAGCCATGAAGAGATACCCCACGCCCAAGGTAAGAAAAAACCAAGTGAGATGGTAGGTGTTGCAAGAGGGCATCAGAGGGCAGACACACTGAAACCACACTCACAGAAAACTAGTCAATCTAATCACACTAGGACCACAGCCTTGTCTAACTCAATGAAACCAAGCCATGCCTGTGGGGCAACCCAAGACGGGCGGGTCATGGTGGAGAGGTATGACAGAACGTGGTCCACTGGAGAAGGGAATGGCAAGCCACTTCAGTATTCTTGCCTTGAGAACCACATGAACATTATGAAAAGGCAAAATGATAGGATACCAAAGAGGAACTCCCCAGGTCATTAGGTGTCCAATATGCTACTGGAGATCAGTGGAGAAATAACTCCAGAAAGAATGAAGGGATGGAACCAAAGCAAAAACAATACCCAGCTGTGAATGTGACTGGTGATAGAAGCAAGATCCAATGCTGTAAAGAGCAATATTGCCTAGGAACCTGGAATGTCAGGTCCATGAATCAAGGCAAATTGGAAGTGGTCCAATAAGAGATGGCAAGGGTGAACGTTGACATTCTAGGAATCAGCATACTAAAATGGACTGGAATGGGTGAATTTAACTCAGATGACCATTATATCTACTACTGCAGGCAGGAATCCCTCAGAAGAAATGGAGTAGCCATCATGGTCAACAAAAGAGTCCGAAATGCAGTACTTGGATGCAATCTCAAAAATGACAGAATGATCTCTGTTCATCTCCAAGGCAAATCAATCAATATCACAGTTATCCAAGTCTATGGCCCAACCAGTAATGCTGAAGAAGCTGAAGTTGAATGGTTTTATGAAGACCTACAAGATCTTTTAGAACTAACACCCCAAAACGATGTCCTTTTCATTATAGGGGACTGGAATGCTAAAGTAGGAAGTCAAGAAACACCTGGAGTAACAGGCAAATTTGGCCTTGGAATGCGGAATGAAGCAGGGCAAAGACTAATAGAGTTTTGCCAAGAAAATGCACGGGTCATAGCAAACACCCTCTTCCAACAACACAAGAAAAGACTCTACACATGGACATCTCCAGATGGTCAACACCGAAATCAGATTGATTATATTCTATGCAGCCAAAGATGGAGAAGCTGTATACAGTCAACAAAAACAAGACCAGGAGCTGACTGTGGCTCAGATCATGAACTCTTTATTACCAAATTCAGACTCAAACTGAAGAAAGTAGGGAAAACCTCTAGAGCATTCAGGTATGACCTAAATCAAATTTCTTATGATTATACATTGGAAGTGAGAAATAGATTTAAGGGCCTAGATCTGATAGATAGAGTGCCTGCTGAACTATGGAATGAGGTTCGTGACACTGTACAGGAGATAGGGATCAAGACCATCCCCATGGAAAAGAAATGCAAAAAAGCAAAATGGCTGCCTGGGGAGCCTTACAAGTAGCTGTGAAAGAAGAGAGGCAAAAAGCAAAGGAGAAAAGGAAAGATAAGCATCCGAATGCAGAGTTCCAAAGAATAGCAAGAAGAGATAAGAAAGCCTTCTTTAGCAATCAATGCAAAGAAATAGAGGAAAAGAACAGAATGGGAAAGACTAGAGATCTCTTCAAGAAAATTAGAGATACCAAGGAAACATTTCATGCAAAGATGGGCTCGATAAAGGACAGAAATGGTATGGACTTAAAAGAAGCAGAAGATATTAAGAAGAGGTGACAAGAATACATGGAAGAACTGTACAAAAAGATCTTCATGACCCAGATAATCATGATGATGTGATCACTCATCTAGAGCCAGATATCCTGGAATGTGAAGTCAAGTGGGCCTTAGAAAGCATCACTACGAACAAAGCTAGTGGAGGTGATGGAATTCCAGTGGAGCTGTTTCAAATCCTGAAAGATGATGCTGGGAAAGTGCTGCACTCAATATGCCAGCAAATTTGGAAAACTCAGCAGTGGCCACAGGACTGGAAAAGGTCAGTTTTCATTCCAATTCCAAAGAAAGGCAATGCCAAAGAATGCTCAAACTACCGCACAATTGCATTCATCTCACACACTAGTAAAGTAATGCTCCAAATTCTCCAAGCCAGGCTTCAGCAATACGTGAACTGTGAACTCCCTGATGTTCAAGCTGGGTTTAGAAAAGGCAGAGGAACCAGAGATCAAATTGCCAACATCCGCTGGATCATGGAAAAAGCAAGAGAGTCCCAGAAAAACATCTGTTTCTGCTTTATTGACTATGCCAAAGCCTTTGACTGTGTGGATCACAATAAACTGTGGAAAATTCTGCAAGAGATGGGAATAACAGACCACCTAACCTGCCTTTTGAGAAATCTGTATGCAGGTCAGGAAGCAACAGTTAGAACTGGACATGGAACAACAGACTGGTTCCAAATAGGAAAAGGAGTACGTCAAGGCTGTATACTGTCACCCTATTTATTTAACTTATATGTAGAGTACATCATGAGAAATGCTGGACTAGAATAAACACAAGCTGGAATCAAGATTGCCAGGAGAAATATCAATAACCTCAGATATGCAAATGATACCACCCTTATGGCAGAAAGTGAAGAAGAACTAAAGAGTCTCTTGGTGAAAGTAAAGAGGAACACGAAAAAGTTGGTTTAAAGCTCAACATTCAGAAAACAAAGATCATGGCAACCGGTCCCATCACTTCATGGGAAATAGACAGAGAAACCCTGGAAACAGTGTCAGACTTTATTTTGGGGGCTCCAAAATCACTGCAGATGGTGACTGCAGCCATGAAATTTAAAAAGACGCTTAGTCCTTGGAAGAAAAGTTATGACCAACCTAGACAGTATATTCAAAAGCAGAGACATTACTTTGCCAACGAAGGTCCGTCTAGTCAAGGCTATGGTTTTCCTGTGGTCATGTATGGATGTGAGAGTTGGACTGTGAGGAAGGCTGAGCGCCGAAGAATTGATGCTTTTGAAGTGTGGTGTTGGAAGACTCTTGAGAGTCACTTGGACTGCAAGGAGATCCAATCAGTCCATTCTAAAGGAGATCAGCCCTGGGATTTCTTTGGAAGAAATGATGCTAAAGCTGAAACACCAGTACTTTGGCCACCTCATGTGAAGAGTTGACTCATTGGAAAAGACTCTGATGCTGGGAAGAATTGGGGGCAGGAGGAGAAGGGGACGACAGAGGATGAGATGGCTGGATGGCATCAGTGACTCAATGAACATGAGTCTGAATGAACTCCGGGAGATGGTGATGGACAGGGGAGGCCTGGCGTGTTGCAATTCACGGGGTCGCAAAGAGCCAGGCACGACTGAGCAACTGAACTGAACTGCTATCATACTAACTGAAAGAAACTAGATGCACAAACTCCTTACTGTAGGATTCTATTTATACAAAAAAGGAAAAAATAAAATGACAAAACAGAGAAGTGGTTGTCAGGTATTAAGGGTAGAGGGAATGGACTGGCTACAGTGAGACACAAGAAAACTTTGGGGATGAGGAAAATGTTTTATATCTTGATAGCATGAAAGTGAAAGTCACTCAGTCGTGTCTGACTATTTGCGACCCTGTGGACTATACAGTTCATGGAATTCTCCAGGCCGGATACTGGGTGAGTAGCCTTTGCCTTCTCCATGGGATCTTTCTGATTCGGGAATCGAACCAGGGTCTCCTGCATTGCAGGAAGATTCTTTTCCTGTTGAGAGCTACCAGGGAAGCCCCTTGATTGCATGGTGGTTATATAATAATACGTTTGTCAAAACTCATTAAATTGCACACTTAAAATTACTGAATATTATCTTAGGTAAATTATATTTCAATAAAGCTAATGTTTTAAAGGTCAACAAACATGCTGTCAGAGAAGGAGATTTTTCCCTAAATACAACAGCAAAAAATTTTAGTATATAAAAGGTCACATCAGTGCATAAGAAAAACACTAACATACTATAGAAAAGAGGGCTACATAAACAAACAACTCATGGGAGAAGAAGGATATAAAACACTAAATGCTAGTGAGAGAGAGAGAAACCAAACATTATCAGACCTTCTGGTGGCAATATGATGTGGCACAATCTCTTGGAAAGACATTTGGGTATCTGGAAAAGTCTTAAGTTTATTCCACCTCTTTGAACTAATACGTACATACATACAAATCTCTTGGAAATATTCAGAGATATAAACAGACACTTTTAAAAATGAATATTCATAGTACAATTAGCTATTAAAGCCAAAACTAGCATGAAAAACTTGATATTTAATATGAGAAAAATATCATTACATTCAGTTCAGTTCAGTCATTCAGTCATCTCTGATTCTTTGCAACCCCATGAACCACAGCATGCCAGGCCTCCCTGTCCATCAACAACTCCCAAAGTCCCCCAAACCCATGTCCATCGAGTTGGTGATGCCATCCAACAATCTCATCCTCTGTTGTCCCCTCTTCTCCCTACTCTCAATCTTTCCCAGCAGCAGGGTCTTTTCCAATGATTCAGCTCTTCACATCAGGTGGCCAAAGTATTGGAGTTTCAGCTTCAACATCAGTCCTTCCAGTGAACACCCAGGACTGATCTCTTTTAAGATGGACTGGTTGGATCTCCTTGCAGTCCAAGAGACTCTCAAGAGTCTTCTCCAACACCACAGTTCAAAAACATCAATTCTTCGGCGCTCAGCCTTCTTCACAGTCCAACTCTCATATCCATACATGACTACCGGAAAAACCATAGCCTTGACTAGACAGACCTTTGTTGACAAAGTAATGTCTCTGCTCTTTAATATGCTGTCTAGGTTGGTCATAGCTTCCCTTCCAAGGAACAAGTGTCTTCCAATTTCATGGCTACAGTCACCATCTGCAGTGATTTTGGAGCCCAGAAAAATAAAGTGTGACACTGTTTCCCCATCTATTTGCCATGAAGTGATGGGACCAGATGCCATGATCTTCATTTTCTGAATGTTGAGCTTTAAGCCAACTTTTTACTCTCCTCTTTCACTTTCATCAAGAGGCTCTTTAGTTCTTCTTCACTTTCTGCCCTAAGGGTGGTGTTATCTGCATATCTGAGGTTATTGATGTTTCTCCTGGCAATCTTGATTCCACCTTGTGCTTCCTCCAGCCCAGCATTTCTAATGATGTAATCTGCATATAAGTTAAATAAGTAGGGTGACAATATACAGCCTTGACATGCTCCTTTTCCTATTTGGAACCAGCCTGTTGTTCCATGTCCAGTTCTAACTGTTGCTTCCTGACTTGCATTAATACCTTATAATTTGTCTTTTTAATGGTATTTTAGAGTCATCAAAAATTATATTTTCAAAGAACTGCAATGAATTGACAATGGTCTGGATATAACAGTAAATGAATAGCCAATAGGACACAAAGATGTTTAATTTCATTTTTATTATTTGTAATGAAATAAGCATTGTGTGTGTGTGTGTGTATGTATTTGAAAGTCTATAAGGAAATACACCACAAGGTTAACAGTGCTATTTTCAAGTTGTATAATTATAGGTCATTTTTTTCTTTCTTTTTATATCCTTTTCTGAGTTTTAACATTCTCTACATTGATACTGCATTTCTTATAGCAAAATAAGATAAATGTATATATAAACATTTAAGTATTGTTAATCTCAAGTTAGAGAGAGAAAATTAGTCTGAGTTTGTTTAAGCAAATAGATGAGAACATGTTCCCACTACCCTCAAAGGAATAAGCAGCTCTTTTTTAAAGCATATCAATTTCTTACAAACCACTATCATTACTGAACAGATTGCAAGTTCCATGTTCTTTCAAAAAAAACTTTTTATCTTTCACTAACATTTGCTGATCCATAAGTATATGTTAGACATCAGGGATCTAGTATCTGCAAGCCAAAATTTCTTCCCTCAAGGGCTCTGCAATCTTCAGAGAAAGGATAGTTTATAACCTTCCAAATGGAAAGTTGACTGGGATATTAGTAGACTACAACTACCCTGAGACTAAATGTTAATAGTGAGAAAGAAAAATAATGCATCCATTCCTTATTCACTGATTCAGAAATATTTATTGAATACTTACTAGTTTCAAGCACTGTTTAATTTCCCAGTTTAAACAAATGTAATTCCTGTCCTGATAGTGATTAGGCAGTTAACAAATAGAGGAAATATATGATACAATTTGTACTGAAGAAGAAACAAGCTGAATTCAATGAAAGAGAATAATGAAAAGAAGGGTACAAAAAAAAGAAAAAACAGAGGAAGGAATCAGGGAATTTGGGGCAGTGGCCTATGAGCTGAGACTAAAGGATGGAAATGAACCAGCCAGACAAAGACAGACTAAGGCCACCAGGCAAGCCTGAGCTTAGGCTCTCTTTGGTATTGAAACACCAAGGTAGCTATAGACAGTAGGCTATAGGAGATCATGCAGGGTTTTATATTCTCAACAGTCAAGAGTAGACTGAAATCTGGGCCTCATATTTACATTTTTCTCATCTTTGAAAGATATTCTAGCAAGCTTGAATTTCAAGGGGCATTCTTGGAAATATTACATGCACAAGATGCTATAAGGACTTGAGCCAGTTTAGACACTCCTTTTTCACTCTATACAGAACAGGAGCAACACAGAATAACAGAACTGTTGTGAAGGAAACTGAAGGTGAAAGATGCCATGTTCACAGAAAGTATTACTGTTCTGCAAAAAACAACAACAACAATCAGTTGAGACAGAGGAGAGGGTTCTTCTGTATTACAGATATAAATTTCTTAGCATTCAATAACATCCAACTACAGCTATCAAAAATAGCACTTCAGCATTGATTCAGAACTGTAGGGTGCACTATCAGCATAATTAAAATGAAAGAATCTAAAAAAAAAAAGAATCTAAGCTATTTCCCCATCTTGCTTCCTTATTATTGTCTAATTGTTCAGAATGTCTGTCTGTTATGGAGACAAAGCAATTAAGCCCAGCAAGTCGCAACAATGGGGATCATAAAGAGGGGGCCTGCTTCATTAGCAACTTGGATATCAGCATAGAAAACATTAAAGAAAGAAACATAATTGTAATTGGAAATAATTGGATGGCACAGATCATTTAGCTGCGGAAGATATGCTATCTGCATTTGCAGGCTTTTTTTTTTTTCATTTTGTGGGTCTTTTTTTCACCTGGGTTCTTTAAAGTGAGTTTAATAAACATCACAGTATCAGAGCTGAGGTACAAAGTGGCTCAGTGAGCACAAAATTCCTTTCCAGATAATAACAAATATCCCTGGAAATCCAAAAGAACTGTACTTTGGTGTTGATTGTCAACTGGCCCAGGAAGAAGAGAGGAAGGGGTCAATGCTTCTGTGAAACACAAATCATCAGAATAAAAACTGCTATGTCTTTCCTGCCCCACTTCACATAAATCCAGGGTTAACTTCCAAAACCCAAAGTTTACTCTCAGAACACAAATTTTTAAAATAATAATCATCCTTAATACATTTATAATGCAAAGATTATGTTATAAACAGAAAGAACAACAGATATTTTCAGACTGAGATTGACTAAAAAAAAAAGCTGAGGCTCAGAAAGACATGCCTCAAGTAAAAGCAGGTAGAACAATCAGAAGTAGAAAACACAGGCTCTTTGATAATAACATAATGATAATCATGGTTACTATATATTGTATTAATACTGTGTGTTAGACATTATGTCACACGCTTCACATATATTGTATCATTTAACACCATGAGGTACAGAAGTGATTAATTTTATGGATACAGAGACTATAACCTTTCTGAGCACCAATCTGCTCTACTGTGAATTAAAGCTAAGATTTGAATGTAGTTGTGTCTGATTAAAAAGCCCATGCATGTAAGTGCTCTCTCTATACCATGGGAAAATACATTAAATAATGTGTCCTGTTTTTCCTGTCACCAAGCCAGAAAGAGAAAAGAGTGGCACAGGTGGGAAAACTAGTCAATTCCTTAGAGCAAGGATCAGCCAACCACAGTCCACCGTCTGTTGTTTTTTTGGTTTTTGGTTTTTTTGTAGATCACAAGCTAAGGATGGTTTTTTATTTTTTAATGGATGAAAAGATCAAAAGAATATTTTGTGACACATAAAAATTATATCAACTCAAATTTAGTGCCTGTAAGTTGTTTGAGCCCAGCCACTATCATTCATTTATGTATTGTCTGTTGTTGGTAAAACATAATTGTCAAAGCTGAGGAATTGACAGAGACTGCATGGCCCACAAAACCAAAAATATTTACTGTCAGGCCCTGTACAGAAATACTTTGCCAACCCCTGCTTCAGACCACACTTAGTTCACTTCAATAATAAGAATGTGGGGACTTCCCTGGTGGTCCAGCAGCTAAGATTCCACACTTTCAAGGGGGTGGTGGGGGAACCCAGGTTCGATGCCTGGTCAGGGGAGCTAGATCCCACATCTTGCAACCAAGACCTGGAGCAGCCAAATAAATAATTTTTAAAAAAGAAATAAGAATATGAAGAAATATTCATATGATCAAAGTTCCATACTTCCAGGGAGAGGAGAGAAGAAGAGAGGACTAAGTGATAAGAGGAGGAGAGAGAGAAAAATGGCATGGCATGCTTAATCTCGACAGTTGAACACCATTTCTCTACATGGGTTGTATGTGTCTCTCAAAAAAGGGTAGAACCATTTGGTGTGCTTACTGAACTGCTTGGTCCTCCATGCTGTCAAAAGAAACACTCTAAAGAAAAAAAAATGCCATTCAAAATCTTAGTGGTAGCTATCAGATGGTGGCTCTTAGGCTGTTGATTTTCTCTTTAGATCACAGACTTGGCCAACAAAGTGAGTCAGGTAATGTAGCAAAGGCCCTCCTCTCTTTATATCAAAGAAACACAAAGGAAAAACCATAATAATGTTGGGCCTTGAACCCTATTATGTTTTGCCTGGAAACCACATAAATTCAGCTCCCTGTGAACGTGTAGGAGAAAAGATGAATTTAGCAGATGTGAATGTGATTTGTCCACCACTGGTCTAATCAATTCCCCAATTGCTAAACTCACAGATCCTTCCCTAAATACAAGTCAACACAATGATTAAGTTGGTTAAGAAAAATGAGTTAACCCTTCCATCCACCAGAATCTTTCAGCAAATGAGCTTGGATCAGTTTCATTTCACATGGAATATTTAAGAATTGCCTTGACTTCCCATACAATCTATGGAAAAATTACGATGATCTGCTGACACCTGGATTCCAGTCTGTATAACAGCTGCATTAATTTCACCGACTATTCCCATTGTATGGCTATATCCATGGGCATTCCACTAAACACACTCACCTTCCACATCTAGGAGAGGAGACATGAACGTGCTATTCACACATTCAGTCCTCATTCTCATCCTCATCTTAAAATGCAAACATCTCATCATGTTGAGTGTGATTCTAGTGTTTAAAGGTACATGCTCTTCAAACCAAATGGCATCCAGATACTTGAACTGATACTCGGCTGGAGAAACAGTGTTTAATTGCCTGCACTATGAATCAGTGCAGAAACAGTGCCAAGTGCCAGTACTGGAGGTAACACAAGCTATACTGGACTTCTTGAGTGATAGCAGGTCTATCTGCACATCTGATAATGTGTCAAAGTAGTTTTCAAAGAAAATTTTGACTTAAATGCAATTTTTGCCTTATGTGCTTATCTGGTTTCTAACCCTCATATAAAATGTAACTTCACTGCAGGTGTCTTAACCCTTGGAAAAACTACAGATTCATTGTGCAGGCAATTAAACAAAGTCAATCTCATTTAGGGGTGGGGATGGGAAACTTTATTCTATCTATTTCAAAAAGAACAACAATTCCTCCTAGAATGGCACTTCCCATAGCTTGTAGGATCTTAGTTCCCTGATCGGGGATTGAACCTGGGCCCTAGGCAGTGAAAGCACTCAGTCCAAACCACTGGACCACCAAGGAATTCCCAAGACATTCTTTGTTGATAAGTGCTACTTCAAAACAGGGGTCTGAAATTTTTAAAGTTTGGCAAATATTGCCTATTATATTCTCTTAAAAGTCACAATGCATATTAGCATTGCTATGGACTGAATTGTCTCCCCACAGATTCATATGTCAAAGCTCTAACCCCGGGCATTATGTATTTGGAGATAGGGCCTTACTTGACTGATTTTGATGAGGTCATCAGAATGGAGCCTTAGTGATGGGATTAGTGTCCTTATATGAAGAGACAGACACCAGGAGTCTACACTCTATCTATATGTCCATCACGTGAGCACACAGCAAGAACGTGGTGATCTACAACCCTGGAAGAGAGCTCTCACTAGAAACCAACCCTCCTGGCTCCCTGATCTTGCACTTGTAGCCTCCAGAACTGTGATAAAATAAATGTCTATTATTTAAGCCACTCACTCTTGTTACTGCAGCCTGAGCAGACTAAGAAAAACATGCTGAGAAAATCCTTCAGCAAAGAAATCAATTGACCTTTATTAGAACCAGCATTTTCCACATGCAGTGGGGAGGTCTCAGCAATTTTTGCCATACCCTCATTCCTCAGTGCTCCCCAACAGTAAAGAATGCTAATATGATTATTCAGATTTTAGGTAGAGATTGGTCCCTGATTAGTAGAGGGCAGGGTCATTGTTTACTAAAGTCAGAGATATAACCACAAATGAGTAAGGCCTGATTCCTCGGACAGGGCTTCTCAAGCATGAACATGCATACAAATCACATGGCAATCTTGTTTAAATGTAGATTCTGATTGAGTAGTTCTTGTATGGGGTCCCAGATTCTGTATTTCTGACAAAATTTTAGGTAATCCTGATGTTGCTGGTCTATGAACCATATGTTGGAGAATATGGTGCTAAAAACAATCTCAACCATCTTGCTCCCTGTATTCTTGTCTCTTCACCTGATATGCCAGGTATTTCTATCTCCAGCAGCCAGTTAACAAGAAGATTAGGAGGGAGAGAGGCCTTGAGTAGGTTTGACCCTGAGCCTGAACTAACTGCTCCAGCTAAGCTGTGCAAGACAGCTCCCACAGGAGCACCATGCATAAGCTCAAGTGGGAGTACTTTTGACTCCTTTTTTTTTTTTTTTTGGCCTCTGGTATTTGAGGTCCCTTCTATAATCCCACAGTGAAAGTGGTGATCATCAAAACAGGAATCATGCCTTCTTGGGTCCCTCAGCCATAATGTCATCTTAACACAAGCAACATTCCCACCCGCTCCCTTTATGCAATGCTTGCTTAAAGATGGATCACTATTTACATGGGGCATCTTTTAGCAGAGGAATATGCTACTGGAGGGCTTCCCAGGTGGCTCAGTGATAAAGAATCCACCTGCCAATGCAGAAGACCTGGGTTCGATCCCTGGGTCAGGAAGATTCCCCTGGAGAAGGAAATGGCAACCCTCTCCAGTATTCTTGCCTAGGAAATCCCATGGACAGAGGAGCCTGATGGGCTACAGTCAATGGGGTAGCACAGAATCAGACATGACTGAGCAACTAACAAGCAACAACATGGTACCAGAAAGAGACTCTGATGCTTGGAACTCTGTTTCTCCACTATCTTGGGTCAAAGCTACCTATGTATATATGTACCTAAGCTGCTGCTGCTGCTAAGTCGCTTCAGTCACGTCCAACTCTGTGCGACCCCATAGATAGCAGCCCACCAGGCTCCGCCGTCCCTGGGATTCTCCAGGCAAGAACAGTGGAGTGGGTTGCCATTTCCTTCTCCAATGCATGAAAGTGAAAGTGAAGTCGCTCAGTCATGTCCAACTTTTAGCAACCCCATAGACTGCAACCTACCAGGCTCCTCCGTCCATGGGATTTTCCAGGCAAGAGTACTGGAGTGGGGTGCCACTGCCAGTACCTAAGCTAGTACAGCTGAAAGTTGGTTTTTCAGCTGAGTGAGGATTAGACTGACAACATTTCCTCCCAGATTTCACCAGGCTCTATTTCTTTCTACATGTAGCAACTCAGATCCCACAGCATCAAGGAGGGTAGTTTGTCCATCTTTTTCTAAGAAACGGGATCGTATGCCACATCTACACATAAACAAGTGGCCAAGATTTTCAATGTATTATTAATAGGTTAACGTTTGCAAAAACAGCAGTCCAAGGGGACCCTCTCTGTCACTGCTCAAAGTAAGAAACTGACCTCCTGAGGTATATTAACTCAGCTGTAAAAATGGGGCTTTATTCAATGGCCAAATGTTGAAGGAAAATTGTTTATATTTGGAAAATTAAATTGCCAAAACAAACAGAAGTATCTTCTCAATGCACACACGGCAGTTAGAAAATAATTCCTCTTTGCATTTTTTTTCATCCACAAGTAAATTATCTTTGCTATTAGATGATAGTGGTGATCTCCATGGAAGAAGAGGGGGAGAGTAGGCTAGATGACCTCCCAAACTGTCTTGTATTACTTGAAACACCTGTCTAAAAAACTAAATCTTGATGACTTCTGATTTTTCATGCAGAAGTCAGATCAACTGTCTATCCCAGCTTGTTAGCTGTAGAGGAGCAGCATTCCATAGACGGATTTGGATTTGATAAATCCTGTATTATGATTTCCAGAGCAAAAAAATAAGTGTTTTTGAAAAGTTTAATATGTATTATACTGTTTGGGCTACACAAATCTTGGATTCAATAACAGTAAAAAAAAAAAAAAAAAGTAAGGACATACTGAAAGGAATGACAGAAATTCCTGATTTTGTGGTTCTCCCATGGGTTCTCTTTAACATAAAGGCTTCTCTTGGTCGTTCATTCATCCTACGTGGACTGGCATCACTTATAACTTCCACAAAGGGAAACTGAAGTGTGTCAAGGTGAAGGTCTTACTCAGCTTGAGTTACAGAGCCAAACTTGGAAACTAAGAGGTATGGCTCCTTCTTGGGATGCTCTTACTAGCAGGGAGGAAATGGATTTATCTAACTAATAGATTCCTGGGTCAAAAAGCAGAGGTAAGAATAACTATTTCAGAATCAATTTGATTACTTAGAAAAGTGGTCACACTGTCTTCCATTTTGTGTTTAGAAGTGGTCTGAAGGAAAATCATGGAAGTATAACCCCATACCTATGGTAACTCTTCATTTTATACACACACAAAAAAAAAAATCCTTGGGGGACTTCCCTGGCAGTCTAGTGGTTAAGACTCCATGCTTCCATTACAAGGGGCACAGGTTTGATTCTTAGTCAGGGAATTAAGATCCCACATGTCATGTGGTATGGCCAAAAAATAAATAAATAAAATTAAAAGTAATAATCCTTGGTATTTTTCTTGAGATTTATATTTTTGAAGCAATTATCACCTAGGACATATTTGTTGTTATGTTTAGTCACTAAGTAGTCTCTGACTCTTTGCAACTCCATGGACTGTAGCCTGCCAGACTCCTCTATCTATGGGATTTTCCAGGCAAGAATACTGGAGTGGGTTGCCATTTCTTTCTCAAAGGGATCTTCCCAACCAAGAGATCAAACCCATGTCTCCTGCACTGGCAGGCAGGTTCTTTACCACTGAGCCACCAAGGAAGCCTCAGAACATATTTACTTATATAATAATTTATAAGGTTGGCAGAGTATGTAATAAGATGCCCAGTTTTAGAAACCATGTAAAATAATTTGTTATACTAATGAGACACTATTTTGATCTATTATTTTTTCCAGTTCTAAAGATAGTAATTGGCTACTTTGAGGAGTTGAGAAGCTTATTATCAAGAAAAGAAGGAAAATTTTGGTGCATTTTCCTTTTCTGTGGCTGTTTCATGCTGCTACAGGTGCATATGTGTGTGTGCATAAATTTTTAACCAAATTGAAGTTTTACATTATATTGAGATGTTTCTTTCTTGCCTTAATTCCATATTAAAATTTGAACAGAATCCTAGGAGGATAGATTAAGCAAACATATCTCTGTTCCTCTCCATAATTACAACTAAAATGCCAATACTTTATATAGAAAACACATGTAAAAAGGCTCAAAAATGTGGAGAGAAGACAGACAAGACAGGACATTAACACCCAAGCAACAACATGGTGGTGAGTTCCCCAGGCTCTTTGTTAGCCTCATATATTCCAGACTTGGAACTGGAAAGCTACCAACCAGGAAATACAAACAAGCACAAACAAACAAACAAAAACGCCCCCCCTCCCCCAAATCCCTACTGTCTTTCACCAAAGACCAGGAAAGGGACGGCTTAAAAACAAACGAGACTTTGAGACAATAACCATTCTACTTCAGCCAAACACCATGAAAAAGCTAGGGCCCCATCTCCACCCATTTGGTCAAGTAGCACCCTTCTGAGGATCCCAAAGCAACACCTCTAACTGGAGTGGTATTAGCAGATGAGGTTGGAAGCTAGAACCTCCTCAATGGTCAGTAACAACTGCCCCTTCATTGTGTTAGGAGACTATGTGGGAGCCTAGACTCCCACCTCCACTCAGCATTAACAAGATTCCCCACCTCTCCACTGGGGTAGTATCAAAGGCAGCTTAAAGAACAGTCAGGACCTTTGCCACTGCCCAGCAGTAACAAGGCTACTGCCTCATAGTGTCAGCAGAGGCCATGTAAAGAGCAGTAACAAGGCACTCTTGCCCATCCCCAGGCAAGAGTTATCAGTAGAGTTCTAGCTGGGGTAACATCCCTCTGTCCAGAAGTAATGAGAACACCCCCTTTCAAATGGCAACAAAGGTCAAGGGGGAACTCAAACTTCTGTCCCCTCCTGACAGTACAAGACAGCATCTCCCTTCCTCTGCCAGAGGGGTGTTAGAGAAAAGCCAGGCAAAAGAAAGAAGTTTCAGAAAAGATTTACAGTCGCATAACTGAGTATTCTGGATTGGAAGAAACACAAGCTGGAATCAAGACTGCCAGGAGAAATATCAGTAGCGTCAGATATGCAGATGATACCACCCTTATGGCAGAAAGTGAAGAGGAACTCAAAAGCCTCTTGATGAAAGTGAAAGAGGAGAGTGAAAAAGTTGGCTTAAGGCTGAACATTCAGAAAACGAAGATCATGGCATCTAGTCCCATCACTTCATGGGAAATAGATGGGGAAACAGTGGAAACAGTGCCAGACTTTATTTTGGGGGGCTCTAAAATCACTGCAGATGGTGACTGCAGCCATGAAATTAAAAGACGCTTACTCCTTGGAAGAAAAGTTATGACCAACCTAGATAGTATATTCAAAAGCAGAGACATTACTTTGCCGACTAAGGTCCATCTAGTCAAGGCTATGGTTTTTCCTGTGGTCATGTATGGATGTGAGAGTTGGACTGTGAAGAATGCTGAGCACCAAAGAATTGATGCTTTTGAAGTGTGGTGTTGGAGAAGACTCTTGAGAGTCCCTTGAACTGCACAGAGATCCAACCAGACCATTCTGAAGGAGATCAACCCTGGGATTTCTTTGGAAGGAATGATGCTAAAGCTGAAACTCCAATACTTTGGCCACCTCATGCAAAGAGTTGACTCACTGAAAAAGACTCTGATGCTGGGAGGGACTGGAGGCAGGAGAAGGGGACTTCAGAGGATGAGATGGCTGGATGGCATCACTGACTCAATGGAGGTGAGTCTGAGTGAACTCCAGGAGATGGTGATGAACAGGGAGGCCTGGCGTGTTGCATGGGGTCACAGAGTCGGACACGACTGAGCCACTGAACTTAGTATTCAAAATGTCCACGTTTCTGTCAAAAATTATTCAACATACCAAGAACCAGGAAGGTCTCAAAATGAATGAAAAGAAAAAGACAATAATTCAAGGCTGTCTCCAAGATGACAGTTATTTTTAAATTATCTGACAAAGATTTTTAATTTGATATTAAAAATGTTAACAAGCCATTATGGACAAACTTGAAACAAAGAAAAAAAAAAAAAAACAGAAGTCTTCAGCAAATACATAGCAAGTCTCAGTAAAGAAATGAAAGTTACTGAGTACCAAATGGAAATTTTAGAACTGAAAAGTTCAACTGAAACTTTGAAAAAATCAGTGGATGAGGTCAATAGCTGAATGAAGGGGAGAGAGGAAAGAATCACAGAATGATAGAATAACAGAAATTATGTAATCTAAATCACAAAAAAGAACCCCCACCCCCTCAAAAATGAGCAGTACCTCGGGGACCTATGGGACTGTAAGAAAAATGTAACATCTATTGAAACAGGAGTCTGGGAAGGAGCAGAGAAAGAAGGAAAGCTGGAAAAGTATTTTAAGAAATAATGACTAAATACTCTAAGTGTGGCAAAAGACATAGACCTAAAATTCAATAACCTAAACAAATCCTAACCAAGATAAATTCAAAGAAATCCAAACCATGACACATCACAGTTAAACTTTTGAAAATTCAAAACAAAGGAAAAAAACCTTTAAGGCATCAGGAGAGAAATGACACTTATGTAGAGGAGAAAAATAATTCAAATGATGCCAGATATCTAATCAGAAATCATAGAGGCCAAAAGGAAGTAGCATATATTTAAAGTGCTAAAAGAAGTTCTTTGTCAATCCAGAATCCTATGTCCAGTAAAAAATATTCTTTAGTAATAAAAGGGAAATCAAGAGTATTTATTGCCAGAACACTTGCCCTACAAAAAAACTGAAAAAAAAATTTAATTAATTTTTTTAACCTAAAGGAACTTCTTTAGACAGAAAGGAAACAGTAAAAGAAGAAACTTGAGATATCAGGAAGGCAAAAGAAGACAGTGAGAAAAATTAGGGATAAATACATTAGTCCTTCTTTATTCTCTTGAGTTTTCTAAAGTATGTTTAACAGTTGAAGCAAAAACTTAAACACTCCGATGTATTCCTAAAACTATGTACAGAAAGTATTTGAGAGAATATTATATAGAGAGAATGACAAAAGAACATATAAGGAGGTAAGTTTTTATACTTTCCTCAAACTTACCAGACAAGGACACCACTACACTGTGGTGCTGTGTAGGTTACATCCATTTACACTCTCTTCAACAATGCATAAGCATTCCTGTGTTGCACATCTTTGTCAACATTCGCTAATGTCCATCTTTTTCTAAGCCTTTCTGTTGTATCTCATCATGGTTACATTTGTTAATTAACTTCCTCATTTTCCTAAATTTGGTTGTCTTTTTCTTTGTGATTTCTAAGGTTTATATATATATATATTTATTTATATATATATATATATATATATAGAAAACTCCAGGCCATTTGGTTATATTTATTGGAAATGTCTTTTACCATTCTCTTTTTCACTCTAACAAGACCTTCTGCTAAACAATAATTCTTCATTTTAGGGTAATCCAGTATCTTCATTATCAGTTCTGAGACAAACTAAAGCCTACAGTTTTGTTCATCCTCGAAATTGTTTTCATTATTCTTATTCCATTGTGTTTCCATATGTCTTCTGGAATTAGCTTTACAAGCCCTCTCCCCCAAAAAGAAAATCCTGCTGTGCTCCCTTCTCCTTCCACTTTCTCTTCCTGGACAACTGAATCTCAAAGTCACTAGGTATTACAGAGCAAGCCAGACATCCACAGTAGGTGAGGTAAGCAAGCTATAGGGAATATGAGAGATGCGAGTTCAATCCCTGGATCGGGAAGACCTCCTGGAGGAGGGCATGGCAACCCACTCCAGTATTCTTGCCTGGACAACCTCATGCCGACAGAGAAGCCTAGTGGGCTGCTTACAGTCTATGGGGTCACAGAGTCGGAAGCGACTGAAGCTTAGCACACATGCACAAGCAGGGGAAGTAGGGAGTACGTCATTTTATTTATTTATTTGTTATAGACTATTGTTTAGAGCCATTTTATTTATTTTTAATTGGAGGATAATTGCTTTACAATATTGTGTTGGTTTCTGCCATATATCACCAGGAATCAGCCATTAGTGTATATATAACCCCCCTCTTGAACCTCCCTCCTACCTCCCACCCCATTAAAACAGTTTTAGATTTACAATAAAAGAGAGAGGAAGACACAGAGATTCTCCATATAATCCCTGCCCCACACATAGGGTCAGCCTCCCTCATTATGACTATCATTCAGAATAGATGTATTTTTAATATCAAAGATGATCCTACATTTATACTTCATAATCACCCGAAGTCCATAGTTTACCTAAAGGTTCACTCACGGTGCTGCACATTTAGTGGGTTTGAACAAATATCTAATGACGTATCCATTATTATTTCATCATAGAGTAGTTTCACTGCCCTGATGATCCTCGGTACTTTGCCTATTCATCCTTCCCCCTCATCCTCATCCCCCACACCTGGCAACCAATGATCATGTGGCCTCTCCATACTTACACCTTTTCCAGAATGTCACAGAGTTGGAATCGTGCAGTATGTAACCTTTTCAGATTGGCTTATTTCACTTAGCAATATGCATTTGAGATTCTTCTGTGTTTCTTCTGAGCTTGATGGCGCATTTCTTTTCAAGCCTGAATAATTTTTCATTGTCTAGACTAACCACAGCTTGTTGCTGTTGTTGTTTAGTCACCAAGTCATGTCCAACTCTTTGCTACCCCGCGGACTGCAGCATGCTAGGTTTCCCTGAACCTCACCATCTCCCGGAGTTTGCCCAAGTTCATGCTCATTGCATCAGTGATGCCATCCAGCCATCTCACCCTCTTCACCTGCCTTCCATCTTTCTGTAGTTTATTTAGCTACTAGGTGATGTCATAGTTGCTTCCAAGTTTTGGCAAATACAAATGAAACTGCTTTTAACACACATGTGCAGGTTTCTGTGTCAGCATAAGTGTCAAGTTCCTTTGGGTAAATACCATGAAACAAAATTGCTAGATCCTCTGTGAAAACTATGCTTACTTCTACAAAACATTTGGGCTTTTCATCTTATGAATATTGTGCATTGTGTACCTGATTGCATTTCCCATTTTGTTTTGTCTATTTGGCAGGTCAAAGCTGACTATGAAAGCCAATTTTAGCCATGTTGTACTGACGTGTGTGATTTTTACTTATGGCCTTTCATAATTCTTTTCACATAATTTTGCTTTTTTATTTTCTGGAACATATAATAACTACAGGTTTAGTTTTGTAAGAAACTACCAAATTATCTTCCAAAGTAGCCTTAACATTTTGTATTCTAGGCAGCAGTGTATGAGAGTTCCTATTGCTCCATATTATCACCAGTATTTGGTGTGATTAGTGTTCCAGATTTTGGTCATTCCAATAGATGTGTAGGACACAACTGAAGCAACTTAGCAGCAGCAGCAGCAGCAGTAATAGTATCTCATTTTAATTTTTATTTTCCTGATGACATAAGACATGGAGAATCTTTTCATATGTTTATTTGTCACCTGCATATCTTCATTGAAAAGGTGTTTGTTAAAGATTTTGGCCCATTTTTAATCTGGTTATTTCCTTATTGTTGAGCTTTAAGTGTTCTTTCTATATTTTGGCTAACAGTCCTTTATCAAATATGACTTGCAAATATTTTCTCCCATTCTATGGCTCATCTTCTAACCCTCTTAATATGATTTTATTGTTTTTTACAGGACAGAAGTTTTAATTTTAATGACATTCAGTTTATCAATTATTTATTTCATGGATCACCTCTTTTGATGTTGCCATGCTTGTTTTATAGTCTCCATTTGATAATCTTATTGACATACTTCAAGATCTGATTTTCTTATATGTGTTTCTGCTCTTTTTCATGACAAATTTTCCTTTTCCTTGTTTACCTTATAGCTTTTAGTACATATATATATATATATATATATATATATAATTTGCAAATATTTTGAACTTCAGTCAGTTCAGTCACTCAGTCGTATCTGACTCTTTGCAACCCCATGTACTGCAGTATGCCAGGCTTCCCTGTCCATCACCAATGCTTGGAGCTTACTCAGACTCACGTCCATCAAGTCGGTGATGCCATCCAACCATCTCATCCTCTGTTGTCCCCTTCTCCTCCTGCCTTCAATCTTTCCCAGTATCACAGTCTTTTCCAGTGAGTCCGTTCTTCACATCAGGTGGCCAAAGTACTGGAGTTTCAGCTTCAGCATCAGTCCTTTCAGTGAATATTCAGGACCAATTTCCTTTAGGATTGACTGGTCGGATCTTTATATAATACTTTATACAATGAATTTCATCTATAGAAACATTATATAACCTAGATTTTTCGTATGTTACTTCAAAGAGGTTTGCAATTGTTTCTGCCAGGTGAGTCCAAAATATTACCAGCTCAAAATGACTTTAAGCCTCAGAAATCCTGTATCTTCCAGATACATTCAAACCCTCATTCCAAATTGAGCAGACCAGTAATTATGGTATCTCTTAGAAATATTTTATTTTCTGAAAGTGAAGTCAGTCAGTCATATCTGACTCTTTGCAACCCCATGGACTGTAGCCTACCAGGCTCCTCTGTCCATGGAACTTTCCAGGCAAGAGTACTGCAGTGGGTTGCCATTTCCTCCTCCAAGGGATCTTCCCAACCCAGGGATCAAAACTGAGTCTCCCGCATTGCAGGCAGACGCTTTACCATCTGAGCCACCAGAAAGCCCTATTTTATTTTCTAGACAATACTTAGAGTGAGACAAACTATACTTTGACAATATAAAGACATTTTTCCTGGTCCACCCATTAACTGGAATCCAATTTTATTCAAAGCATGAGACACTACACCCTACCTAGAACGCATCTTATTCTTCTACCACACATGGATACTAAAACCTAAGCACCACAGTTACAGAGGCCAAAAATCTCCACTTCTAGCCACATCCCAGGGTCTTCAATGCTTCTGCTTGAGATTCTTTGTTTCAATAGCTTCTTCAGTTTTATCCCCTACAGATTTCTCTTACATTCTGACAAGGGCAGCTATGCACTTAAATATATTGTTTAAGCATTGTTATATTTTCTCCAGGTGTTTAATAACAGAAGATTTCCAGTTAACTAACTCCAGGAGTTGGTGATGGACAGGGGAGGCCTGGCGTGCCGCAATTCATGGGGTCGCAAAGAGTCGGACACGACTGAGCTACTGAACTGAACTGAACTGAACTGAATGCACACATCTTAGTAGGACTGGAAATCCCTTAGTCTTTCTCAGCCTGGGTTTCCTTATCTAACATGAGTTAATAAGCCAAAATATATACAATTCATGTCATATAGGTGATCAGCAAGGGGAAGCTATTTGTTTACCCCCTTCTATTAGGTTGGTGCAAAAGTAATTGCAGTTTTGCATTGTTGATGTTGGCCATTTGATATTGGAATACGTTCTGAAGTAAATGTGGTTATGTTATACATCATTTTAATGCACATTTCATGCTTGGTGTTTTTTTGCTAATGAATTATTACTTGCTATTTATTTTATATGCATTTTAGACTATGCAAATGATGTTAGACAAAAAGCAAATTTGAGTAATTTTCTTATTCAAGTTCAAAATGGGTCATAAAGCAGTGGAGACAACTCACATCGGCAACGCATTTGGCCCAGAAACTGCTAATGAACATATAGTGCAGTGGTAGTTCAAGAAGTTTTAAAGATGAGAGCCTTGAAGATGAGGAGTGTAGTGGCTGGCCATCGGATGTTGACAACAACCAGTTGAAAGCATTATTGAAGTTGATCCTCTTACAATACATAAGAATTTGCCCAAGAACTCAATGTCAATCATTCTACGGTTGTTTGGCATTTGAAGCAAACTGAAAAGGCGAAAAAGCTCAATAAGTGGGTGCCTCATAGCTGACCGCAAGTTTTAAAAATCATCATTTTGAAGTGTCATCTTTTCTTATTCTACACAACAACAACAACAACCAAAAAAAACCATTTCTCAATTGGATTATGATTTGCAACAAAAGTGGATTTTGTATGACAATCAGGGACAACTAGTGCAGTGTTTGGACTGAGAAGAAGCTCCAAAGCACTTCCCAAAGCCAAGCTTGCAGCATAAAAAGGGCCATGGTAACTGTTCGTTGGTATGCTGCTGGTCTCATACACTAGAGGTTTCTAGTGAAAAAGAAAAGTGAAAGCCACTCAGTCGTGTCTGACTCTTTGCAACCCCATGGACTATATAGTCCATGGAATTCTCTAGGCCAGAATACAGAAATGGGTAGCCTTTCCCTTCTCCAGGAGATCTTCCCAACCCAGGGACTGAACCCAGGTCTCCCGTACTGCAGGCAGACTTTTTACAAGCTGAGCTACCAGGGAAGCCCTTTCTAAATTCCAGCAAAACCATTACATCTGAGTAGTATGCTCAGCAAATAAATGAGATGTACTGAAAACTGCAATGCCTGCAACCAGCATTGGTCAACAGAAAGGGCCCAATTCTCCTCCATGACAACACTTAATCACACAATGCTTCAAAACCGAATGAACTGGGTTATCAAGTTTTGTCTCATCTGCCATATTCACCTTACTTCTCGCC
This sequence comes from Nanger dama, assembly GCA_917880005.1. Classification (NCBI taxonomy): domain Eukaryota; kingdom Metazoa; phylum Chordata; class Mammalia; order Artiodactyla; family Bovidae; genus Nanger; species Nanger dama. The sequence continues at coordinate 39,496,477 of CAKJTW010000008.1, forward strand.
AGCTGATTACTTCTTCAGGCATCTTGACAACTTGTTACAGGGAAAATGCTTCCATAAACAGCACGACATAGAAAACATGTTCGAAGAGTTTGTTGAATACCGAAGCTGGATTTTTATGATACAGGAATAAACAAATTTATTCCTTGCTGGAAAAAATGTATTGATTATAATGGTTCCTATTTTGATTAATAAAGATGTGTTTGAGCCTAGTTATAATGATTCAGGGTCCAAAATATCTATTATTTTTGCACCAATCTAATAGATAAGCTCTTTGATATTGATACATAGCCCTGACTGTAAATCTCTGCTCATTCATAATTATCTTTAATAATTATGGTTAAATGCCAAGAGATATTGTTTCTAAGTCTACAGATACTTTCACGTTTTTAAGGCTTTTAATATATACTTTTGAGTTGTCCTCCAAAAGAAATCTACTAAGCTGCATTCCTACTAGCAATGTATTTCAGTGCCCATTTTGTCCTATGCTGTCACTAACACTGGCTAATATAATTTTCAAAATGCTTTCCAAATACATTGGTAAAAATTGTACTCTGATTTAAAACTGACAAACCTCCCATTGCTACTATAAGGGCTAAACACGAATGAGGGGTATTGATTATAGAATTCCCAATGGAAGACATTCTCTATGATCCAAAACTATACCTAAATGTATAAGAAGGCAACACATAAAACTTGGAGGTAAGATTTACAAAATGTGAAAAGAGCTCTTACAGTTGCAGAAGGGAAAGTTTAGAAAGTAAAATCAAGGTGGTGCAAATTCCTGGCACATGTGCCTTTACTCCCATTTCCTATACTTATCAGACATGCCAAACTGATCATAGAACTCGTCACTGAGCTTAGAAACAATCTCAGTACCCTTCTCAATACAGTATTCCAAGTAGCAATTGATTACAGTTGGCCCAGAAGATAAAGCTTCTGTACTCTCCTTGATTTAGTTGATTATCACTTTCAGGCCATGACAAGAAGAAAATATAGATATAATTTAATGTTTCCCTGTATTTGAACAAATACAGTTTGTAGCTGAATACCAATGCTAGTCTTTGAGAGGATTTGTTCACATAGCACAGAATCAGGCTCATTATCACCGCTGGAAAATTCTCCTTTCTCAGGGCAGGACAGAAGGAAAGAAATAATGCCTGGAGTCCAGGAGACAATCTGAACAACAGTACCTTAGTTTCCCAGAGTGGGCTCCCAGAGGGAAGAAAAATACAATCAGAGGATCTCCAAACACCACCTGACCTTTAGCAAAGACTATTTCCTTTGTGAAAACAAGAAGAGGGAAGACAGGGAGTGAACATCTGCCTCTGTTGTCTCTCTCTTTGACCTGGAGAGCTTCAGGTCACAGCCACAAGAACTCAACCTCAAATACTCTCAGAAACAAACAAACAAACTGAGGGAGTACCCAAATGATTCCCAGACTCTGAAGACTCCGAATGCATGGAGAGTTTATTTTTCACCACAGCATCAGCTCCCCCTGGAGAGGCACTCCCAAGAGGGAGCCTGAAACAGAGGTGTTCCTGGGAGAAGGTTTCTTTTGGTCTGAGACTAAGGTTTTCTGACAACAGGCTGAAGTGTTAGCTAATTAACTTCTACACAAGGGATCACAGTCATTAACAAGCCAATATGACAGCATTAGAGTCTCCCTCTCCCCTATTTGTTCTTCCACTTTTATTTAGTATCTCATCCTACAGTGCTGCTATAAGGATTGTCTGCTGATGTAGTATTAATGCATCAAATGACCAATATATTGGGTTGGCCAAAAAGTTCATTCAGGTTTTTCCATAAGATGGTACAAAAAACTCAAACAAGCTTGTTGGGAAACCCAATATTATAAAATTTAACCACCACCAAAAGAACTTTCTCAATACAAAGAATAGGTTTATCATTCTCCTTCATCTACCTAAGCATTTATACAATTAGCCCAGCCTATACATTCTTGTTCTTTGAGCCAATCAGATCACGTCACAACTTTTTTTCCCCAATGCTGGCAGTATTTACTTCTACTACAAGCAAAATCCTTTATTCTAGCATATACATCTCTAGTCACTCAAGCTACACCCTCTCGTTACATTTTGCTATGTATGATTATACAGGTATACACATGCGTGCACACACACACACACACACGTATACACACCTTTCTCCCTTGTCAGGGTCCTGCTGTTTGTTACGTCCCACATGTAGCCAAGATAGGGCCATAATTCCCTCCAGTGGAATGGGGAGAGCTTTTAGATGGTGAGGGCAAAGAAAGGGCACAGAGACTCTCAAGATGAGAAGGAGTCTGCCCTCTGTGTGCATTATTTTTAAAACAATCAAAACTTTATGCTGAAAAGATTAGCACTGTGTAGTGCAACTCCTATATTTAAAGAATGTCTTCTATACTAAAGAATCACTTTATCCACCTTAACCCTCAAGTTTAATTTTTTAAAGGCCCCTTTCTATTCTTAGCATCCATTGCCCTCCATATGTTAGTCTCTGGGAAAAGGAAAGAAAAACACATCCAGGTAAACACACACACACACATTTCCCTAAGCTAGAAAGTTCCCATCCTTATTTCTCTACCTGAAAATTTCCTCTTTAGCCTTCTCTCTCTGGTTAAGCACGCCATGAAAATGTGGACTGAGCCTGGGTGACTTAGGCATTTCCCTGTAATGTTCCTTCTGTAATCTATGACAAGTCACCTGTCTACCTTCCTACTGCACTGTGTGTGAGCTTATGATCTTGCTTGTGATCTTCCTTTGCTTCTAATCTTCCTTTTCTAGCATTTAGCCCACTGTTAGGCACTAGGATGGTATGGATTGAATCTTTTCTGCATTATTAGATGGAGGAGTCCTCACAATGGTATCATGCCCTAATATCAGTTAAGAATCTTAGAATATGAGAGTGGTCAAGACGGTGAAGTAAAAGGACCCGGAGCTCAAATCTTCTCACAGCCACACCAAAATCACAACTAACTACAGAACAAGCATCAGCAAAAGGACTGGAACTTACCAGAAAAGACATTCTACAACTAAAGACATAGAGAAGGAACCACAAGATGAATAGGAAGGATTCAAAATATAATCAGATTCCATGCTCCCCAAGTGGGTGACCCACAAACTAGAGAATAATTATATTTCAGAGGTTCTCACATAGGAGTAACAGTTTTGAGCCCTAGCCCAGCATCATGAAGACAAGCCCCCAGAGCTTGGCTCTGAAGGCCAGTATGTCTTAAATGCACTTCCCCCACAGGACTGGGGGAAATAGAGACTTCACTCTTAAAGGATGCACACAAGATCTCAAATGCACTGGGACCAAGAGAAAAAGCAATAATTTCATAGGAGCCTGAACCTGACCTACCTCCTGGTCTTGAAAGGTCTCCTGGGAAGGTAGGGGTGGGAGGAGAGGTAGCTTACCCTAGGGACAAAGACACTTATGGCAGAGGTATCAGGGAGTATTCATTGGCATGAACTTTCCTAGCAGTCAACATATTGGGTCCCTGGCACCAAGACATGGCCCAACCCAATAGCCAGTAGGCTCCAGTGCAGGGATGTCTCAGGTCAAACAACTAATTGTGTGGAACAGAGCCTTAGCCATCAGCAGACAGGCTACCTAAGGTATTCCTGAGCCCACAGCTGCCTCTCAACAAACCCCTAAACATGCTCCTGCTCATCAGAGGGCCAAAACCCAGCTCTACCCCCCAATGGACAAGCACCAGCCACTCCTGCCAGAAAGCCTAAACAAGCCTCTAGACCAGCCTCACCCACCAGGGAGCAGATGACGAAATAAGAAAACTATGATTCCACAGCCTGCAAAGTTCATAAACACAGGCTAGACTCTACACGTAAACAAGCTGGCCCCTGGCCTTTGGGTAACATGAGAGAAGTGCACTCTTGGGATGCATGGCATGTCTCAGTTCAGTTCAGTTGCTCAGTCATGTCCGACTCTTCGCGACCCCATGAATTGCAGCACGCCAGGCCTCCCTGTCCATCACCATCTCCTGGAGTTCACTCAGACTCACGTTCATCGAGTCCATGATGCCATCCAGCCATCTCATCCTCTGTCGTCCCCTTCTCCTCCTGCCTCCAATCCTAGCCAGCATCAGAGTCTTTTCCAATGAGTCAACTCTTCCCATGAGGTGGCCAAAGTACTGGAGTTTCAGCTTTAGCATCATTCCTTCCAAAGAAATCCCAGGGCTGATCTCCTTCAGAATGGACTGGTTGGATCTCCTTGCAGTCCAAGAGACTCTCAAGAGTCTTCTCCAACACTACACCACAGTTTAAAAGCATCAATTCTTCGGTGCTCAGCCTTCTTCACAGTCCAACTCTCACATCCATACATGACCACAGGAAAAACCTTGGCTAGATGGACCTTAGTGGGCAAAGTAATGTCTCTGCTTTTGAATATACTATCTAGGTTGGTCATAACTTTTCTTCTAAGGATTAAGTGTCTTTTAATTTCATGGCTGCAGTCACCATCTGCAGTGATTTTGGAGCTCCCCAAAATAAAGTCTGGCACTGTTTCCACTGTTTCCCCATCTATTTCTCATGAAGTGATGGGACCAGATGCCATGATCTTCGTTTTCTGAATGTTGAGCTTTAAGCCAATTTTTCGCTTTCCTCTTTCACTTTCATCAAGTGGCTCTTTAGTTCTTCTTCACTTTCTGCCATAAGGGTGGTATCATCTGCATATCGAAGGTTATTGATATTTCTCCAAGCAATCTTGATTCCAGCTTGTGTTTCTTCCAGTCCAGGATTTCTCGTGATGTACTCTGCATATAACTTAAACAAGCAGGGTGGCAATATACAGCCTTGACATACTCCTTTTCCTATTTGGAACCAGTCTGTTGTTCCATGTCCAGTTCTAACTGTTGCTTCCTGACCTGCATACAGATTTCTCAAGAGGCAGGTCAGGTGGTCTGGTATTCCCATCTCTCTCAGAATTTTCCACAGTTTATTGTGATCCACAGAGTCAAAGGCTTTGGCATAGTCAATAAAGCAGAAATAGATGTTTTTCTGGAACTCCCTTGCTTTTTCCATGATCCAGCAGATGTTGGCAATTTGGTCTCTGGTTCCTCTGCCTTTTCTAAAACCAGCTTGAACATCAGGGAGTTCACAGTTCACGTATTGCTGAAGCCTGGCTTGGAGAATTTGGAGCATTACTTTACTAGCATGTGAGATGGGTGCAATTGTGTGGTAGTTTGAGCATTCTTTGGCATTGCCTTTCTTTGGAATTGGAATGAAAACTGACCTTTTCCAGTCCTGTGGCCACTGCTGAGTTTTCCAAATTTGCAGGCATATTGAGTGCAGCACTTTCACAGCATCATCCTTCAGGATTTGAAACAGCTCCACTGGAATTCCATCACCTCCACTAGCTTTGTTCGTAGTGATGCTTTCTAAGGCCCACTTGACTTCACATTCCAAGATGTCTGGCTCTAGATGAGTGATCACATCATCATGATTATCTGGGTCGTGAAGATCTTTTTGTACAGTTCTTTTGTGTATTCTTGCCACCTCTTCTTAATATCTTCTGCTTCTGTTAGATCCAGACCATTTCTGTCCTTTATCAAGCCCATCTTTGCATGAAATGTTCCCTTGGTATCTCTAATTTTCTTGAAGAGGTCTCTAGTCTTTCCCATTCTGTTCTTTTCCTCTATTTCTTTGCATTTATCGCTGAAGAAGGCTTTCTTATCTCTTCTTGCTATTCTTTCAGAAGGCCATTTCCCATATGTCGAGAACCATGAATAACATACCATATACATAAAAATACAAATAGCTGGAAGAATCAATATTGTGAAAATGACTATACTACCCAAAGCAATCTACAGAGTCAACTCAACCCCTATCAAATTACCAATGGCATTTCCCACAGAATTACAACAAAAAATTTTACAATTTGTATGGAAACACAGAATACCTCAAATATCCATAACAATCTTAAGAAAGTAAAATGGAAGTGGAGAAATCACACTCTCTGACTTCTGACTATACTACAAAGCTACAGTAATTAAAACAGTATTGTACTGGCAGACAAAAAATATAGATCAGTGGAACAGAATCGAAGACCCAGATATAAATCTATTCTTCTATGGACAACTGATCTTTGACAAAGGAGGTAAGAATATACAATAGAGAAAAGATAGCTTCTTCAATAAGTGACACTGGGAAAACTCTACAGCTACATAAAAAGGATGAAATTAGAATACTCCCTAACACCATATATAAAAATAAACTCAAAATGGATTAAAGATATAAATGTTTGGCCAATAACTATAAAAATCTACCTATAAAAACATAGGTAGAGAGGAGAGGAAAAAAGATGGCAGAGGAATAGGATGGGGAGAACACTTTCTCCCTCTCTATCTCATCAAAAGAACACTTCAACGCTGAGCAAATTCCACAAAATAACTTCTGACTGCTGGCAGAGGACATCAGGCATCCAGCAAAGCAGATCATTGGCTTCAAAGCCAGGTAGGAAATATTTTATTTTATTTTAAAGAACGAAGATATAGACAAAGGAGGTAGGGAGGGAATCCCGGCAAGGGGAAGGGAATCCCGTCCCAGGAAGAGACTCTTAAAAGAGAGGTTCCCTAAAATTGGGGAACTTTCTCACAGCTGTGCATGGGGCGAGCCCTGGAAGCACAGAGTGCAACATAACAGGAAGGAAGAATAAATAAATAATTAAAACCAACAGATTACGAATTCAACAGTATAACCTCCAGCAGATAAGCAGCGCAAACGCCTGCGTCTGACAGCAAGTGGGGGTTGGGCAGGGAGGAACGTGCCCGCGACAGCGCTTTCTAAGAATTGGGCTGCGGGAGACGTAGGCTGCAGGGCTTTTCTCGAGAATCAGGGCGTAACCGGGCCAGAATCGGGTCCGCGCGTGGATAGAACGATTTATCCCCGACTAGCAAACCAGACTGGGGGATAACTAACACGCGAAACACTCAAACATAAGACACATTCAGGCCCGCGCACAGAACAAAGGATGGATCGGAAATAGCCGGCTGCAGACCATCCCCCACCGGCGACAGGCAGCCAGAGCCTTAAGTGCTGGAAGAGGGCAGCCGCAGCTCAAGAGAGACATTACCTACCAAATTGCAAGCAAGCTTCTTTTTTGAGACTTCTGCAACAATAGTCCGCGCCAAACTCCCTAGCCACTTGGACTTGGAACCAAACCCGGCACCCAGAGGGGACTTACTGAGCACCAATCCTGAGCGGCTTAAACCGGGGAATTGCATGAAACATAGGGCAGGCCCCACACGGTTATCCCACGGATTGGGAAGGGGCAAGCCCAGTGCAGAGCTCATCACCACCCTCCCTGTGGCAAGACAGAAATCAGACACGGAAGAGACCAGCAAACAGAGGAAGTCAAACAGAGGGAACTGCCTTGGTAGTGACTCCACACAGTCCTCAATGACAGAGAAAGCGCCAGATATGCCGTTTCTACTTCTATGATCAAAAAAAAATTTTTTTTTTTGTGGGGGGGATGATGTGGAAGCGTGACTTTTTTTTTAAGAATTTTGTTTTCTTTCTTTAAAAATTATTTTTTCCTTTTAAATTTGTTTATCCTTTTCTTTTTCATCCTTTTTTCCCCCTAAACGTCCTTAAATTATTAAGTCTTCTATATTTCTAGTTATTATTTTTAGAACCTAATATTACTTTAAAAAAAAAACCCTATTGTTTAAGCAAACGCCTTATATAGTCTTATTGGTGAAGGAAGTTGTCTTTTAATAATTCTGGAGTCTTTTATTATATTTTACTATTTTTTTCTTTTTTTCTATTTTTTTTTAAATTTCTCTCTCTTTCTTCTTCTTCTCTTCAATAATCTATCTTTGAAAATCCAATCTATACTCCAGATTTTTAATCTTGGCATTTTGGTATTTGTTGCCAATTTTGTACTTTTAAAAACCTAATCCTCAGTACCCAGATTTACATGAGTGCAAGACTACTGGCTTGACCACTCTCTCCACCTCTGGAATCTCCCTTTTCACCACCAGGTGGCTTTTGTCTCCTCCCTCCCCCTCCCCCTCTCTACCCAACTCTATGAACCTCTGAGCGTTCCAGAAGGAGGAGAACTCTAAGGGAACTGGTCACTGACCGGATCTGTATCCCTCCCTTCCCATCTCCCTCTTTTATCCTCCTGTCCACCTCTATCTACTTCCTTCCTCTCCTCTTCCAAGTATAACTCTGTGACCACCTCTGAGCGGTCCAGACTTCAGAGCACACACAAGAAAGTGGTTACAGGCTAACTTGCTTTTCCCTCTTATGATTCCACCTCATCCCATTCCACACACCTCTAACTACTCCCTCCCTCTTCTCTCCTCCAAGTAACTCATCAATCCTCTAGGGACGACCCTCAAGGTGGAGAAACCTATCATCATTAACCTAGATGTTTTAACATTAGTGCTGAATAGATGGAGAAATCATGAGGCTATTCTAAAAATAAATCTGAAAACCAGAATCAGGAGGCGTAATTCCAAATCCTGAGATCATCAAAGAATTCCTGAATACAGGGAACATTATCCAATTAGAGCTCATCAAACGCCTTCATACCTATACTAAAATTGAGCACTGCCCAAGGGCCAACAAGCTCCAGAGCAAGACATACCACGCAAATTCTCCAGCAACACAAGAACAAGCCCCTGAGCTTCAATACACAGGCAACTCAAAATACTCCAAAACCACTGACGTCTCATAACCCATTACTTCACACGTCACAGCACTCCAGAGAGAGGAAATCCAGATCCACCCACCAGAACTCCAACACAAGCCTCCCTGATCAAGAAACTTTGACAAGCCAGATATAACCCCAAACATAGAGAGGAAACTCTATAATAAATAGAACGCCACAAATTCCCAGAATATAGAAAAGCCACCCCAAACGCAGCAATATAACCAGGATGAAGAGACAGAGGAATACCCAGCAGGTAAAGGAACAGGAGACATGCCCACCAAACCAAACAAAAGAGGAAGAGATAGGGAATCTACCTGAGAAAGAATTCCAAATACTGATAGTGAAAATGATCCAAAATCTTGAAATCAAAATGGAATCACAGATAAACAGCCTGGAGTCAAGGATTGAGAAGACGCAAGAAAGGTTTAACAAGGATCTAGAAGAAATAAAAAAGAGTCAACATATAATGAATAATGCAATAAATGAGATCAGAAACACTCTGGAGGTTACAAATAGTAGAATATCAGAGGCAGAAGATAGGATTAGTGAAATAGAAGATAGAATGGTAGAAATAAATGAATCAGCGAGGGAAAAAGAAAGACGAATTAAAAGAAATGAGGACAACCTCAGAGACCTCCAAGACAATATGAAACACTCCAACATTCGAATTATAGGAGTCCCAGAAGAAGAAGACAAAAGAAAGACCATGAGAAAATACTTGAGGAGATAATAGTTGAAAACTTCCCTAAAATGGGGAAGGAAATAATCACCCAAGTCCAAGAAACTCAGAGAGTGCCAAACAGGATAAACCCAAGGCGAAACACCCCAAGACATATTTTAATCAAACTAACAAAGACCAAACACAAAGAACAATTACTAAAAGCAGCAAGGGAAAAACAACAAATAACACACAAGGGGATCCCCATAAGAATAACTGCAGATCTTTCAATAGAAACTCTTCAGGCCAGGAGGGAATGGCAAGACATACTTAAAGTGATGAAAGATAATAACCTTCAGCCAAGACTACTGTACCAAGCAAGGATCTCATTCAAATATGAAGGAGAAATCAAAAGCTGTACAGACAAGCAACAGCTGAGAGAATTCAGCACCACCAAACCAGCTCTCCAACAAATACTAAAGGATAGACTTTAGACAGGAAACACGTATAAGGATGTATAAACCAGAACCCAAAACAATAAAGTAAATGGCAACAGGAGCATACTTATCAATAATTACCTTAAATGTAAATGGGTTGAATGCCCCAAACAAAAGGCAAAGACTGGCTGAATGGATACAAAAACAAGATCCCTATATATGCTGCCTACAAGAGACCCACCTCAAAACAACGGACACATACAGACTAAAAGTGAAGGGCTGGAAAAAGATATTCCATGCAAATAAAGACCAAAAGAAAGCAGGAGTAGCAATACTCATATCCGATAAAATAGACTTTATAACAAAGGCTGTGAAAAGGGACAAAGAAGGCCACTACCTAATGATTAAAGGATCAATCCAAGAAGAAGATATAACAATTATAAATATATATGCACCCAACATAGGAGCACCACAATATGTAAGACAATTGCTAACAAGCATGAAAGGGGAAATTAATAATAACACAATAATAGTGGGAGACTTTAATACCCCACTCACACCTATGGACAGATCAACTAAGCAGAAAATTAACAAAGAAACGCAAACGTTAAATGATACAATTGACCAGTTAGACCTAATTGATATCTATAGGACATTTCACCCCCAAAACAATGAATTTCACCTTTTACTCAAGTGCACACGGAACCTTTTCCAGGATAGATCACATTCTGGGTCATAAATCTAACCTTGATAAATTCAAAAAAATCAAAATTATTCCAAGCATCTTCTCTGACCATAATGCACTAAGGTTAGATCTCAATTATAGGAGAAAAACTATTAAAAATTCCAACATTTGGAGGCTGAACAACACCCTTCTGAATAATCAACAAATCACAGAAGAAATCAAAAAGAAATCAAATTATGCATCGAAATGAATGAAAATGAAAACACAACTACACAAAACCTGTGGGACACTATAAAAGCAGTGCTAAGAGGAAAGTTCATAGCAATACAGGAATACCTCAAGAAACAAGAAAAAAGTCAAATAAATAACCTAACTCTATACCTAAAGCAACTAGAAAAGGAAGAAATAGAGAACCCCAGAGTTAGTAGAAGGAAAGAAATCCTAAAAATTAGGGCAGAAATAAATGCAAAAGAAACAAAAGAGACCATAGCAAAAATCAACAAAGCCAAAAGCTGGTTCTTTGAAAGGATAAATAAAATTGACAAACCATTAGCCAGACTCATCAAGAAACAAAGAGAAAAAAATCAAATCAACAAAATTAGAAATGAAAATGGAGAGATCACGACAGACAACACAGAAATACAAAGAATCATAAGAGACTACTATCAGCAATTATATGCCAATAAAATGGACAACTTGGAAGAAATGGACAAATTCTTAGAAAAGTACAATTTTCCAAAACTGAACCAGGAAGAAATAGAAAATCTTAACAGACCCATCACAAGCATGGAAATTGAAACTGTAATCAGAAATCTTCCAGCAAACAAAAGCCCAGGTCCAGACGGCTTCACAGCTGAATTCTACCAAAAATTCCGAGAAGAGCTAACACCTATCTTACTGAAGCTATTTCAGAAAATTGCAGAGGAAGGTAAACTTCCAAACTCATTCTATGAGGCCACCATCACCCTAATACCAAAACCTGACAAAGACACCACAAAAAAGAAAGCTACAGGCCAATATCACTGATGAACATAGATGCAAAAATCCTCAACAAAATCCTAGCAATCAGAATCCAGCAACACATTAAAAGATCATACACCATGACCAAGTGGGCTTTATCCCAGGGATGCAAGGATTCTTCAATATCCGCAAGTCAATCAATGTAATTCATCACATTAACAAACTGAGAAATAAAAATCATATGATTATCTCAATAGATGCAGAAAAAGCCTTTGACAAAATTCAGCATCCATTTATGATAAAAACTCTCCAGAAAGCAGGAATAGAAGGAACATACCTCAACATAATAAAAGCTATATATGACAAACCCACAGCTAACATTATCCTCAATGGTGAAAAATTGAAACCATTTCCCCTAAAGTCAGGAACAAGACAAGGGTGTCCACTTTCACCACTACTCTTCAACATCGTACTGGAAGTTTTGGCCACAGCAATCAGAGCAGAAAAAGAAATACAAGGAATCCAACTTGGAAAAGAAGAAGTAAAACTCTCACTGTTTGCAGATGACATGATCCTCTACATAGAAAATCCTAAAGACTTGACCAGAAAACTACTAGAGCTAATCAATGAATACAGTAAAGTTGCAGCATATAAAATCAACACTCAGAAATCCCTTGCATTCCTATACACTAACAATGAGAAAGTAGAAAAAGAAGTTAAGGAAACAATTCCATTCACCATTGCAACGAAAAGAATAAAATACTTAGGAATATTCCTACCTAAAGAAACTAAAGACCTATATATCAAAAACTATAAAACACTGATGGAAGAAATCAAAGAGGACACTAATAGATGGAGAAATATACCATGCTCATGGGTCGGAAGAATCAATATAGTGAAAATGAGTATACTACCCAAAGCAATCTACAGATTCAGTGCAATTCCCATCAAGCTACCAGCAGTATTTTTCACAGAACCAGTTCAAATAATCTCAAGATTTGTATGGAAATACAAAAAACCTCGAATAGCCAAAGCAATCTTGAGAAAGAAAAATGGAACTGGAGGAATCAACTTGCCTGACTTCAGGCTCTACTACAAAGCCACAGTCATCAAGACAGTATGGTACTGGCACAAAGACAGAAATATAGATCAATGGAACAAAGAGAAAGCCCTGAGATTAACCCACACACCTATGGACACCTTATCTTCGACAAAGGAGGCAAGAATATACAATGGAGTAAAGACAGTCTCTTTAACAGGTGGTGCTGGGAAAACTGGTCAACCACTTGTAAAAGAATGAAACTAGACCTCTTTCTAACACCATACACAAAAATAAACTCAAAATGGATTAAAGATCTAAATGTAAGACCAGAAACTATAAAACTCCTAAGAGTAGAACATAGGCAAAACCCTCTCCGACATAAATCACAGCAGGATCCTCTATGATCCAACTCCCAGTATACTGGAAATAAAAGCAAAGATAAACAAATGGGATCTAATTAAAATTAAAAGCTTCTGCACAACAAAGGAAACCACAAGCAAGGTGAAAAGACAGCCTTCTGAATGGGAGAAAACAATAGCAAATGAAACAACTGACAAACAACTAATCTCAAAGATATATAAGCAACTTATGCAGCTCAACTCCAGAAAACTAAATGATCCAATAAAAAAAATGGGCCAAAGAACTAAATAGGCATTTCTCCAAAGAAGACATATGGATGGCTAACAAACACATGAAAAGATGTTCAACATCACTCATTATCAGAGAAATGCAAATCAAGACCACAATGAGGTATCATTTCACACCAGTCAGAATAGCTGCGATCCAAAAGTCTACAAGCAATAAATGCTGGAGAGGATGTGGAGAAAGGGAACCCTCTTACACTGCTGGTGGGAATGCAAACTAGTACAGCCATTATGGAAAACAGTGTGGAGATTCCTTAAAAAATTGCAAATAGAACTGCCTTATGACCCAGCAATCCCACTGCTGGGCATACACACCGAGGAAACCAGAATTGAAAGAGACACATGTACCCCAATGTTCATTGCAACGCTGTTTATAATAGCCAGGACATGGAAGCAACCTAGATGTCCATCAGCAGATGAATGGATAAGAAAGCTGTGGTACATATACACTATGGAATACTACTCAGCCCTTAAAAAGAATAAATTTGACTCAGTTCTAATGAGATGGATGAAATTGGAACCAATTATACAGAGTGAAGTAAGCCAGAAAGAAAAACACCAATACAGTATACTGACACATATATATGGAATTTAGAAGACAGTAATGATGACCCTGTATGTGAGACAACAAAGAGACACAGAGGTATAGAGGGCACTTTTGGACTCTGAGGGAGAGGGAAAGGGTGGGATGGTTTGGGAGAATGGCAATGAAACATGTATATTTTCCTGTAAGAAACGAAGTGCCAATCTATGTTCAATTTAGGATGCCGGATGCATGGGGCTGATGCACAGGATGATTCAAGTAGAGGATGTGGGGTGGGAGGTGGGAGGGGGCTTCGGCATTGGGAGATTGTGTTCACCTATGGCTGATTCGTGTCAATGTATGGCAAAACAAATACAGTATTGTAATTTTAAAAAAATAAATAAATAAATAAATTTTAAAAAAAAACATAGGTAGATAACTGACATAAATCTTAGCAACATCTTTTTTGACTCACCTCCTATAGTAATGAAAATAAAAACAACAATAAATAAATGGGACCTAATAAAATTTTTGCATAGCAATGGAAACCGTAATCAAGATGAAAAGCCATCTCTCAGAAGGGGAGAAAATATTTGCAAACAAAGCAACTGACAATGGATTAATCTCCAAAATATACAAATAATTCATGCAGCTCAATATCAAAAAAAAACCTAATCAAAAACTGTGGGAAGACCTAAATAGACCTTTCTCCAAAGAAGACATACAGATGGCCAAGTGACACATGAAAAGATTCTCAATATCACTAATAAAAGAGAATGCAAATCAAAAAACTACAATGAGGTGTCACTTCACATTGGTCAAATGGCCATCATCAAACTATATACAAACAATAAATGATGGAGAGGGTTTGTCAAAAAGGGAACCCCCCCTTACACTATTGGTGGGAATGTGGAGTGGCACAGCCACTATGGTGAACAGTATGGAGGTTCCTTAAAAAATAAAAACAAAACCAGTATATGACACAGCAATCCCACTCCTGAACATATACCTGGAGAAAACAATAATTTCAAAGACAAATTCACCCTAATGTTTATTGTAACACTATTTACAATAGCCAGGAGATGGAAGTGACCTAAATATACATCAACAGATGTATAAAGATATGGTATATAAAAATACAATGGAATATTACTCAGCTAAAAAAAAAAAGAATGAAATAATGCCACTTGCAGCGACATGCAAGTACCTATGAATTACCATATTAATTAAGTCAGACAGAAAAAGACAAACAGCACATGACATCACTTATATGTGGAATCTTTTTAAAAAATAATTCAAATAAACATATTTACAAAGCAGAAATAGACTCTTAGATATAGAAAACAAACACAGTTACCAAGAGGGAAAGGAGGGATGAAGGATAAATTAGGAGTTTGGGATTAACGTCTCAGTTCAGTTCAGTCGCTCAGTCGTGTCCAACTCTTTGCTACCCCATGAATTGCAGCACTCCAGGTATCTCTGTCCATCACCAACTCCTGGAGTTCACTCAGACTCATGTCCATCGAGTTGGTGTTGCCATCCAGCCATCTCATCCTCTGTCATCCCCTTCTTCTCCTGCCCCCAATCCCTCCCAGCATCAGAGTCTTTTCCAATGAGTCAACTCTTTACATGAGGTGGCCAAAGTACTGGAGTTTCAGCTTTAACATCATTCCTTCCAAAGAACACCAAGGACTGATCCCCTTTAGAATGGACTGGTTGGATCTTCTTGCAGTCCAAGGAATCTCAAGAGTCTTCTCCAACACCACAGTTCAAAAGCATCAATTCTTTGCCACTCAGCTTTCTTCGCAGTCCAGCTCTCACAATCATACATGACTACTGGAAAAACCATAGCCTTGACTAGACAGACCTTTGTTGGCAAAGTAATGTCTCTGCTTTTTAATATGCTATCTAGGTTGGTCATAACTTTTCTTCCAAGGAGTAAGCATTTTTAACTTGATGGCTGCAATCACCATCTACAGTGATTCTGGAGCCCAAAAAAAAATAAAGTCAGCCACTGGATTAACATATACATTATTATATATAACATAGACAAGCAACAAGGACCTAGTATATAGGACAGGGAGCTATATTAAGTATCTTGTAATGAACTCCTGATGTTCAACCTGGTTTTAGCAAGGGCAGAAGAACCAGAGACCAAATTGGCAACATTCACTGGATCATGGAAAAAGCAAGAGAATTCCAGAAAAACATCTATTTCTGCTTTATTGACTATGCCAAAGCCTTTGACTCTGTGGATCACAATAAACTGTGGAAAATTCTGAGAGAGATGGGAATACCAGACCACCTGACCTGCCTCTTGAGAAATCTGTATGCAGGTCAGGAAGCAACAGTTAAAAGTGGACATGGAATAACAGACTGGTTCCAAATAGGAAAAGGAGTATGTCAAGGCTGTATATTGCCACCATGCTTGTTTAAGTTATATGCAGAGTACATCACGAGAAATCCTGGACTGGAAGAAACACAAGCTGGAACCAAGATTGCTGGGAGAAATATCAATAACCTCAGATATGCAGATGACACCACCCTTATGGCAGAAAGTGAAGACCCTAAAAAGCCTCTTGATGAAAATGAAAGAGGAGAGTGAAAAGGTTGGCTTAAAGCTGAACATTCAGGAAACGAAGATTATGGCATCCAGTCCCATTACTTCATGGCAAATAGATGGGGAAACAGTGGAAACAGTGCCAGACTTTATTTTGGGGGCTCTAAAATCACTGCAGATGGTGACTGCAGCCATGAAATTAAAAGACGCTTACTCCTTGGAAGGAAAGTTATGACCAACCTAGATAGTATATTCAAAAGCAGAGACATTACTTTGCCAACTAAGGTCCATCTAGTCAAGGCTATGGTCTTTCCTGTGGTCATGTATGGATGTGAGAGCTGGACTGTGAGGAAGGCTGAGCACCGAAGAATTGATATTTTGAACTGTGGTGTGGTGTTGGAGAAGACTCCTGAGAGTCCCTTGGACTGCAAGGAGACCCAACCAGTCCATTCTGAAGGAGAACAACCCTGGGATTTCTTTGGAAGGAATGATGCTAAATGTGAAACTCCAGTACTTTGGCCACCTCATGGGAAGAGTTGACTCATTGGAAAAGACTCTGATGCTGGGAAGGATTGGGGGCAGGAGGAAAAGGGGACGACAGAGGATGAGATGGCTGGATGGCATCATGGACTCAATGGATGTGAGTCTGAGTGAACTCTGGGAGATGGTGATGGACAGGGGAGGCCTGGCGTGCTGTGATTCATGGGGTCACAAAGAGTCGGACATGACTGAGCAACTGAACTGAACTGAATAACTTATCATGGAAAAGAATTTGAAAAAGAATAGATTTAATGATAGACAAAACTCAATCTATTTGCTGTATAGCTGAAACTAACAAAACATTATAAATAACTATACTTCAATTTAAATTTTTTTTAATAAAAAAGTCTTAGGATATGAAGGTTGGAAGGAACCACTAGACTCATAATGTTTCCATCTCTCCTTTTCAAAGAGGAGGCCTACAGAGAAGTGATTTAGTTAAGGTCACACAGTGAGTAGACTGACATGGCCTACCTAGACTCACAGATGAGTCTTCGTTCCACTGAAGGATATTTCTGTATTATTTCATGGAAGAAAGATGTATAGAGAGCATCCACTGCTGCAAGCTCTACAAATATTATAGTAAAAAGTAGAGAGAGTTTCTTTCTCATAGGCTCACAGTCCAGGGGGAATACAACTAAGTATTTAGATTACACAGACCAGGATCATAAGGAGGCAATGGAGGCAACTCATGAAAGTTGAGGTCAAATCCTGACTTTATTACAATGTCAGCATTTGGTTCGTCAAGGATTTTGGATCCTAGGCTCTCTTTTTAATGTTGCGTTAAAATATTATTTATCTTAATTCTTCAGCCTTCTGGCAGCTTCTTATATTTTGTTGCTGAGGCAGGTGCTTCCCTCATCTCACCGTAGTCTTGGAGTTGTAAAGAAAAAGCTTAAATGAGGAAGAAAACAAATGGCCGAGTCTCTGTGACATACATCTTCAGAGAAACTTCATGATTTTCTGCAGTTGCCTGTTTCTGAATGATAGCAGATTCTATACTTTGGAGCATGGACTTGTTAATTTATTGTCTAATTAATAAACAATGGGACTACATATAGTTCCAAGATTAGAAAATCATTTCTTAAAATGTGCCAATTTATTAGACAATTTTTGTAGGTCTCAGCTAATTATGCAAAATCATTTTAAGTAAATTATCATAACTGCTGGAAGCTCAGATGATCAACATACACCTTGAGGATGCATGTCATGTGGGGGACACCACAGGGTTGTTTCAAGGCACTATCACCAAGTGAAATAGGACTTTTGTTTGTATATTAATATCAATGCTATTCCTTTGGAGTTGTCAAGTATTGTGTTATTACCAGTAATGACAATGACATAAACATTAATATAAATAAAAAGAACATAAATAAGAAAATAAAACTAAGCAAAAATGCCAAGTTACCATATGGATAGGCAGTTACCAAAGGCTATTGACAAAACAGAGAATCTGCAGATCATACTGTGAAAGACTTAAATCCCAATGGTGCAATGCCCTCACCACACTAAAGCTGCTTACAAGTGCCCTCTGATGCTAAGATGACTCTTTGATTCAGTAATTAGAGTGAAGAGCAGAGAGCCAGATTTACAGATCATGTGCTGGCATCACTGTCAGCCTGCTGAATCACCCTGGGCAAGCAGTTTGACCTCTACATGTGTCCATTACACAGCCATGTGGCTGTTAAATCGCTTCCTTCCTCCAAAACTTGGTGGAAAAAGAACTCTATATAATATAGTATGTAAAAACAGTAAGACTTTCTAAAGAACTGGAAACTTTCAGGTTACAGTGTTCACAGAGGGCCCATCCAGACCCATTTTGCAGGGTGAATGCAATGAATGACCAGTGAAGTTTACAATTTCATGATGAGTCCTCAGCACAACAAAGAATTCAACAGCATTTTAAACAATTAACCTACAGCAATGTTAAAAAGGATGCAAGTAAGAAAATAAAACTTCTTTATGTTAATGGTGTTAATTGTTTAGTCATTAAGTCTTCTCCAACTCTTCCTGCGATGCAAGGACTATAGCATGCCAGGCTCCTCTGTCCATGGCATTTCCTAGGCAAGAATCTTTGAGTGGGTTGCCACTTTCCTCTCCAGGCATCTTCCTGACTCAGGGATCAAACTCACTTCTCTTGCTTGGCAGACAGATTCTTTAACACTGAGCCACCTAGGAAACCCCAATGCTGTTAATCCGTCAGTTCAGTTCAGTTCAGTCACTCAGTAGTGTCTGACTCTTTGCGACACCATGGACTGCAGCACGTCAGGCCTCCCTGTCCATCAGCAACTCCTGGAGTTGACTCAAACTCATGTCCACTGAGTTGGTGATGTCATCCAACCATCTCATCCTCTGTCATCCCCTTCTCCTCCCACCTTCAGTCTTTCCCAGAATCAGGGTCTTTTCCAATGAGTCAGTTCTTTGCATCAGGTGGCTAAAGTATTGGAGTTTCAGCTTCAACATCAGTCCTTCCAATGAACATTCAGGACTGATCTCCTTTAGGATGGACTGGTTGGATCTCTTTGCAGTCCAAGGGACTCTCAAGAGTCTTCTCCAACATCACATTTCAAAAGCATCAATTCGTCGGCGCCCAGCTTTCTTTATAGTCCAACTCTCACATCCATACATGACTACTGGAAAAAACCATAGCCTTGACTAGAGGAACCTTTGTTGGCAAAGTAATTGTCTCTGCTTTTTAAAATGCTGTCTAGGTTGGTCATAACTTTTCTTCCAAGGAATAGTGTCTTTTTTATTTCATGGCTGCAGTCACCATTTGCAATGATTTTGGAGCCCCCAAAATAAAGTTTCTCACTGTTTCCCCATTTATTTCCCATGAAGTGATGGGACCAGATGCCATGATCTTGGCTTCCTGAATGTTGAGCTTTAAGCCAACTTTTTCACTCTCTTCTTTCTCTTTCATCAAGAGTCTCTTTAGTTCTTCTTCACTTTCTGCCATAAGGGTGGTGTCATCTGCATATCTGAGGTTACTGATATTTCTTGATTCCAGCTTATGCTTCTTCCAGCCCAGCGTTTCTCATGAGGTACTCTGCATATAAGCTCTGCATATAAGTTAAATAAGCAGGGTGACAATATACAGCCTTGACGTACTCCTTTTCCTATTTGGAACCAGTCTGTTGTTCCATGTCCAGTTCTGACTGTTGCTTCCTGACGTGCATATAGGTTTCTCAAGAGGCAGGTCAGGTGGTCTGGTATTCCCATCTCTTTCAGAATTTTCCACAGTTTATTGTGATCCACAGAGTCAAAGGCTTTGGCATAGTCAATAAAGCAGAAATAGATGTTTTTCTGGAACTCTCTTGCTTTTCGATGATCCAGTGGATGTTGGCAATTTAATCCTTGGTTCTTCTGCCTTTTCTAAAACCATCTTGAACATCTGGAAGGTCACGGTTCAGGTATATTTGAAGCCTGGCTTGGAGAATTTTGAGCATTACTTTGCCATTGTGTGAGATGAGTGCAATTGTGCAGTAGTTTGATCATTCTTTGGCATTGCCTTTCTTAGGGACTGGAGTGAAAACTGACCTTTTCTACTCCTATGACCACTGCTGAGTTTTCCAAATTCCCTGGCATATTGAGTGCAGCACTTTCACAGCATCATCTTTTAGGATTTGAAATAGCTCAATTAGAATTCCATCACCTCCACTAGCTTTGTTCATAGTCATGGTGTCAATGGCTGATTTCAATTCATGTGTTAAACCTCATGGGATGTTGACATTGGCCCTTTTGTCAAAACAAAGAATACACCTTCAAATACAAGCAGTTCACTTATTAGCCACAAAACCTTATGCAAGTAATTTAAGAACTTTGTCAGTCTTGTCTCACAGCACCACCAATCTTCATGGTGTTTTCCTGAGGGTTAAAGATTATGTGCATACAAAACACTTAGTACAGTGGCAGGCACATAGGAAACACGTGACAAATGTGAGTGATGAGGAGGAGAGGAGAGAAAAGAAAAGCTTGGAGTTGGTAGGTACCAACTATTGCATTTAGATAGATAAACAGCAAAAAGAAGAGCAAAGCAACTATCTTCAATATTGTGTGATGAACCATAATAAAAAGACTGTGCAAGAATGTATATATGTGCATAACTGAGTCACTTTCTATAGTAGAGATTTGCACAATGTTGTAAGTCAAGTATACTTGAAAGAAAAAGGAAGGAAGGAGAGAAGAGAGGGAGGAAATTATGCTTCTTTACATTTTGCTTTAGTCTTCCTCACAGTACTTAGAACAATACCCAGCAGAGGATGCATGAGTCGAAGTTTGGATATATAATAGGTGTTAATTTGTTACAACTACTATACTAAAGACAAGAAAAAGAGAAAGAAGGGATAAAGGAAAAAAATCAAAGAAAAATGCATGACCCCTATTCTTGGGTGTCAGGCTATCTGTTACTTCTTCCAAGTCCATATATACTTAAACTTCTGACAACTTCTTATACACAAAATGGCCCATCAGATACACTGCCCAGAACTTTGACCTTTCAGAGAATTATTCCTTCTCACTGTCTTTCAAGCCCAGTCTCAAGACTGGAGTGCAGCTATCATCATTCTCAACTTGCCCTCACATATACCATGTCAACCCACCCACAAACCAACTGTTCCCTCCTCTATCAGTTGGTCATAAAGGATGGCCCATAGAGAATTCCTTGGCAGTCCAGTACTTAGAGCTCTGCACTTCCACTGCAGGGAGCACAGGTTCGATCCCTGGTCAGGGAACTAAGATCACACATGCCACACAGCATGGCCAGAGGTATAAGCTGAGGAAGGGGTCCTAGGGCAACACTGGTAGAGAACATAGATTTCTGGGCTACTTGTTGATAAAGTTTGCTTGTACTCACTAGTCCTACTTGTGCTCAGTCGAAAATGTACCACCTCCATCTCATATGGTACTGCTGGGCCCTCTCCCTCTTCTTACTCAGTAAGCAGGTAATGACTGGTAATGATGGCCAGTTTGGGACACATGGTATCCTGGTGTATCCCATGGCCTATCACTACCAGGGTGCAGTAATATGACAGGAGCTTCTTTGCAAAAAGTGTATAAAGGCATATCATGCTTGCTCTATAACCCCAAAGGTCTGTGCTCCACTCAAAGCTGGCAGCCTCTTGCATCATTTGATATATGGGCTGGAACAATAATCTTAGCTGTGGGGTAGGTTGTTTCAGACCCAAAGAGGCCTGCCAGAGATACTTTCCTTCTTAGCAATATGAAGTGCAAGATACAATAACTTGTTTTTCACTCTGGAGACTGGAATGCCCCTTTGACTGGACTCTTAAATATTTCACTAATGTGCAGGTCTCTGAATCTTTACAGGGTTTATCATCCATTCTATTGAGAGCATGTGTTTTACTCAATGCCTCTAGCCCTTCTTGTGGGCCTGATTAACAAAATAAAATCATTGCAATAGATTAATGTGATATTCTGCTTGATGTATGGGATGGTCCAGATTGCTTCAGAGAGCAGGAGAGTTAACACGGCTCTCAGATAAAATTGTAAATGTATATTGCTGACCACTGCATGTAAATATAAACTTTTTCTGATTAGAAAAGAGGATATTTGCCAAATCAATTGGCCACATGCTGAGGTCATATTAATCTACTCATGAAGTGATGACATACCTGTAACAGCAGACACAATTAGGACTTCTATGTGGTTGATTTGGGGAATATTTTTTTAATCCTTCAGGGCACTCAAGTTTCTTAAGGTATCAGAGTTGTGAACTAATTTAACATATTCTGAATATCACTCCAGCATCATTCAAATGCTTTAAAACAGCACTAATGTCAGCCGCCACCCCCCGACACACCCCACTATTCTGGAATGCAATATTGTCTTTGATCTACTCTATTTTTGGCTGGGGATAGGGTAGATTTATGTTTCAAAGCTTTCTCTTGGCCTTCCCCACCATGATGCCTCTTGCCCCATAGGCTAAGGAACTGATATAGAGGTAGTGACAATTACCAAGCATGTTAATCCAAATTTTGCATTCAGAGAGAGAAACTGACCACCAGGAGGTTTTGTTGGCCAAATGGACCCTCTGTTTGGCCAGGACTTGGTCAAGGACCTTGACCAGGATTCTGTTTATTACCTGAATCCCATATGCCTCCAGTTTCTTGGTATCAATCTGGGTATCATGTCTCCAGACATCAACGTCAAGTCACATCCTGTGGACAATGGCTCTCAAAGTTTGGTATTACCTTTTCCCCAATACATAGTTACCAGGATAAGTGTCCAGAGGTCTCGCTGGAAAAGACTAAGGAAATCATTCTTATATTTATTTAACCATAGTTTTATAGGGTCCTTTGACCTGGAGACTCAGCCTCCTCCTCTTCAGTCAATGGATTCTTGAAAACTGGACCAAGTTTGAAAACTGATCAAATGACCAAGACTTTTATTAGGGCATCTGTCCTCAGTCTCCTGAGATTTGTGCTGAAGATACCCTTGTTGAATGAGTAGTACACATGCTGGCACTCATCTAATTTATCCCTAGGCACCCTGTGTTCCACTGAGCATATTACTGTTCTCTGGGGGTCAGATCCTCTTCACCACTACTGAGCCTGACAGTCATTGTGATCACCGCTTCAGCTGACTTCTGATGATTACACTATGCCACCCAGCTTCTATTGTTTCAAGGACCCTATCATTGCCACTGCTGTCAGTGAGGCCAACTTGCAATGACACCTCCTACCATAAGACCTGGCTTAGAAGAGAGCCGTCTTCATTCATATGTCAGCACTAAGCTACTTATGCTACGGCCAGAAATTGAGCTGGAAAGGTAGGAGATTGAAGAAAGTGTTTTCTGTGAACAAGTCAGGGTTCTATGGCATTTTTATCCTTTCTGTTCCCCCCATTGTCTTGCTGCCCCAACAGAGATTCTTATGAGTTGTCAGAAGGTCTGGAAAAACCATGGACCAATGTCACACTCACAACTAAAGGATCCAAAGGCTTTGGCTATAAGCCTGAGGCAGCAGGGCAAAGAGAGGTCTGTCTGCATTGGAATCTAACTACCCACCCACAAAGGGCAACAGACAAGTATGCTGGACAGGAACCAGGGAGGAGGAGAGAATGACCTTCAGCTGTCTCTAAATCCTGGCCCAGGGCACTGTCTGGAAGGGTGAAAAGATATTAGGGAGCAGAGTCAGCCATGTATTCTCTGGGAATGAGGGAGGAGATAGAAGAAATGAAAGACCATCACCAGCTTCACAGGAAATACGAAAGATTCCAGTATGTGGAGTCTCCAAAAACCCCACCTAGCTTCCAAGAAAATGAGTCAGCTGTGATTGTTCACACACCCCAGAGAGAGTCAACTCCAAACATACATCAAGAGCAGAAGAAAGGAGAAACCAATGCCAGTCTCCTAAACCCATTCTTGCCTTTTACTATTACCCTACCCAGCTCCCTGAGACTAGCCAGTAAGGGTTCCAGTTGGGAGTAAGAGAATAAAAAATGGTAAAGAAACTGAAAATCCAACCAGGCCCTCACCTTCAAAATTCACTCTTCCTGCTGGAACTTGTCAGCTCAGGCCAGACTGGAGGAGGGAAAAAAGTTAACCTTGAGATTCCAAGTCTTTCCTATTTTCTGGGACAAGATATATTAACTGCTAAACTCAGACTTCTTGGGGAACTAAAAGGTCTAGTGAATTTGCTTTATAATCTACGAGCACAGAGAGAAGCTACAGGGCCTGCCTGGTTGCACCCAGGGACCTGGGAAGGTCCACTGACACTGAGAATGGATGTGTTTTGTGTACACTGGTGCAAAGGAGGGTGAAGATAAGAGCCACTGCACAAAACAGAGTCCCGCCCATTTAACCTGTTAGTTACACATGATTTAACTTTTTTCTTAAAGTTAATTTCTGAGCAAATATATTTTGTAGCTGCCATCTTGACCTCACAACAGTCAATCCTTCCTATCCACTGAAATGAGAGACCTTCAATTCTTCGAAAATGTATATTGATTTCCTCCCCTACAATAAGAAGTGAATTTTCAGCTCTGAGACCACTGTTGTCTGGTGTGGTTTGTTTGTTTTTTTTTTTCCTTGCAGCTGCTTTGAAAAAACAAATTGTATTGAATTGTATATTTTATACATCTCAGGGCTCTGGGTTTATTATCCATCAAACACTAGGTAACTTGTTTTGAAATACTTCTCATAGCTTTTCCATAGGTTTTCCAGTCCTGGGAGGGAAAACAGCATGAAGTTCTGGAGTTTTCAATTCCCTCTTCTAACATGTAGGTAACAGAGGCGGGACGACTTTGACAAAACATGACAACTCTTTTATGTCATAATAAAATTGCTAAGGCTTTACAGAAATCCTCACACTAGGGACTTTTCTCTTCCTTAATAATAGGAGAGCAGATAAATAAAGCCATTAAATAAATTTCCTCTTTGTGCTAAAAATCTCTGGGGAAGGACCAAGAGGAGGGGTAAAAGATGAACCAGACTTCTCTAGAAGAGCTAGATTTTATTGCCTCCCTTTTACCCCTGAGTCAATTAATAGAGAGGTGAACAAAACTAATACTTTCCTTTTTAATTCCAGTGCACAATGCAATGACCAGCATAAAGTAAATGCTCAGAACCTATTTGTTAAATGAATTGCAGCTACAGTTATAGAATCAGTACCAGAATACCAGCCAGAGTGCCAGAGCTATGTAGGTCATGCTGAGCAAGTCAGAGGGTTCAGGTCAATGAAGGCCCAGTATGGCACCCCCAAAAATTTTTAAGTTAAAGTAATTATTCTAAATTATCACATCAATCCCTCTAAAACATCACACTATGATTTTTAACAACACTTATTATATGAAATATTCATGTTTATTTTTAATAAATGTACTCATTTTATGTTATAAATACATATATTATAATCCATTTGCTAATGCAGGAGACACAAGAGATGCAGATTTGATCCCTGGGCTGGGAAGAGGCTCGGGTATAGGAAATGGCATTTCGGTATTCTCACCTGGAAAATTCCACGGACAGGCTACAGTTTACGGGGCCACAAAGAGTCAGACATGACTGAGCAACTGAGCGTACACACACACACACATACACATACACACACACACACACACACACCCTAGTTCAAAGGTTGGCACCTCCTGCAAATATAAAACACACTTTTCCTTCCCCTTGCATCCGTATAGAAACAATCTACCTTGCTAACCAATCTCATCCCCTAGTCTTAGGCCCCAAAATACAAAAACAAACAAAAAATACAAAAACAGGAGGACTTCCCTGGAGGTTCACTGGTTAAGATTCTGTGCTTCTACTACAAGGGCACAGGTTCGATACCTGGTCAGGGAACTAAGATCACACAATGCCCTGCATATAGGAAATGGCATCCCACTCCAGTATTAAGTGAAATAAAATGTGAGTGGTCCTAAGAAAATGAAACAAAACCAACGTGCATCTGAGCTATTCTGGGCCTGCTGGGGGCTGGGGTGGGATGAATGTGAGGCCACATGCTGAGGGCAGTAGAACAGAGCAGGGAAGTCACTAAACAGGAATTTGGTGTCTGGTAAAGTTCAGCCTTGGATTGATAGAGAGGGTGGGGGTAGGGGTGTGAAAAACTGGAGGTGATCTGAACCATAAGTCACATCAAAGAGGGTTTTCCCCTTGAGAATCTATCAATCATAGGCTGCTCTGGGGACAGGGGCAGAATGAGGACTGTACCCTCTTGGGATGGACTCAGCCAGGTTCAAGGCTTCAGAGAAGACTCCATTAGCCACAACTCTTGCAGCTACCAGCGAAGCAGGGCTTCAGAAGGTAAGGAGAATCTGGGCAGAGTCAAAACGGTCAAAGACCATCTTTTTTACATTATGCAGTCTATAGGATCACCTCTTGTTGGGCTTATTATTTTGTTTTTAACTTCCTACATCCCTCAGCACAGGGTCTGGAAGGCTAAAACCAACTCTTCCTCCCCTTTTCAGGCTGTTAGGGAAGAATCTTTGAGATGGGGACAGAAGTCTTCCTACAATAGCACACAGCCTCTCAAAATTTTAGCCGTCTGCTGGAAATTCAGGAAACAAAATCTCTCCATGTGCTGCGCTGAGGCATGCCTGTGGCCCCCAGGCTGACTTCTGCCACCACCCATCACTTTCAGTTCAGTCAGGCTCCTAGAGAGTGAGGCAGACTCTAGCAGGTTTCTAATGGGAAATCTCAGCCCTTCTTGGTGAGCAGCCAACACAGTAGCAGCCATCTTCGCTGGCCACCTGGGGAGATATTTGCTCACAGTAAAACCCCAGACTTCCTGGAAAGCTTCCATGCTCAGAAGCTGCCTTGCTGGGTCTCTCCAACACTGCTCACAGGAGTGTAAATGGATAGGACCATTGTGGAAAGAAGTTCACCAGTAAATACAGGCAACACTGATTGAATACTTACTCTGTGCCAGAAACCAACCAAAGTGTTTTACACATTGACATTTCATCCTCACGACAACCATACAAACTAGAGTTAGCATCATCCTTGTTTTAAAAGACAAATGAACTGTCTTTTAAATATTCATTCAATTTGAATTACTGGGTCAGAGAGTAAGAATTTCTCTTCAGAAAACACTGCTTTATACAAAAGACCTTTACCCACAAAGAAGTTTATCAATCAATGTGATATTTGTTACACTAAAAAAAAAAAGAAAGAAAGAAAAAAGACCCAGAGAGTAATATCTTAACATCAAATGAAAAAGAAATGTTTACTTCACAGAACCTCTCAACAAAAAAATCTTATATAGCCATTATGCTCACGTTTATGAGATTTATAGTAAAATTTTTAAAAATGACAAAATGATGAGATTTTTCTGTTCAGAATGATCACAACATTGCAAACTTAAAATTACACACAGAGGGTTTTCTGGCTCAAGACAGCAGAGTGAATCTGCAACACTATTTTCACTGTCATAGAAAATTCTGGTACTTTGACATCTCAGATTACGGAAAGTAAAAATAAAGCCACATAGGTTAAATTGCGAAAATTCAATGTGAACTCAGAAGCTTGTAAACAAGTGACATTTTTTTCTTTATGTAGGTTAACACAGCAAAAGTTTATCTCTCACAGACATTTAACCCCATTGAGGCGAGATATTCCTCTTCCTTCTTGTACCCGTACCATTGGAAACACAGGATTTCAAGGCAGCTACAGAGAGAAAGAGAGCAAGAGAACAGAAAGGTGTTTGAACAGTCAGCCTTAGAACTGGCTCTTTTTAAGCCCTTTCACTGACATGGTTCAAGATGTACTATTTGGCTCACTATCACCACTCAGGTAAATTAATAAAACCCAGATCTCCAAACCCATCTTTCATTGAAAGGGCTCCTTACATTACTCCTTAAACGGAGGTCTCATATCGTGGGATAAGAATAAAATCAGAATTGGGCAGGATCAGCATGTTATTGCTTAGAAAGTAGACATGGTGAAAAACAAAGGAGTCAGCTTAGGGGTGTCCCACCGCCCAATATGATGATCAGAAAAGGGATAACAGTCATAGCTAATCAAAAAATTGGGAGCCTCCATAAGACCATGACTACATAATGGCACACAAAAGAGACTGCAAGCACATGGAAAGAAATATGTAATACAAAGCAGAAATAAATAGGGCATCCTTTTTATCATTTTTAATTATAAGTGTATTAATACACATTTCACATTTCAGTCAGTGTGTTTTTCACTTGAGAAGCATGTATATAAGAGATGAGGTGTTTGGATGGCATCAGAGATACAATGGACATGAATTTGGGTAGACTCCAGGAGATAATGAAGGACAGGGAAGCCTGGCATACTGCAGTCCATGGGGTCACGAAGAGTCACACATGACTAAGTGACTGAACAACAACAAAATATGTATACACACACACACACGTATATTGTTTAAAGTCTAACTCAAAAGCTAAATGTGAGAAAAATGCTCCCCAATAAGATAGATACTATTTCAAGAAGGACAACCAGTGCCAACAGTCATTTATAACAACCAAGTGGAAGGGAGACTCCATGCTCATTAGCATCAATGAACAGACACAATAACTAATTAAAAGAAGGTCCAGCCAGGCACTCCAAGATGATACATTAGCTGCATTTCAAAGACTAAGGCTTAAGCAGACTTGACTTCTTATCTCCTAAACCTCAAGCTGACCCTATTCATTATAATGAAGTTCTGGAAAGGTATATATAAATTTTAATAATTTTACCTAACCAGCACAAAACATCCTGATGGCAGTACAATGGGATACATAATGGTGGCCAGGTAAAACATAAGAGTGCATCATCTGGGCTAAAGACACCAGATTAAAAAGAAAAAATAACTTTAATAATAAATAGCATAATAAATATACCCTGTCCATGAAGGAGGATCTGGCCCTATGATGGGTGGCTCAGGTTTGAATCAAATTGGACCTCATAACCAAGGCCCTCAGACTAACCAACTGGGCACCAATCCAGACTCTAAAAGTTCATTGATCTGAAACAGTATCTTTCTTCCTTTTGAGGCTGGCAAATACCAGGAAGGTGTCAAGTATTATCTAGTGAAACCACTGTCACCTTAAGAAGGTAAACTTTGGAAAAAATAAAAAGACGATGACTGGAGATAATAATAATAAAAAAAATTATCCATGATATTCACACTTTACATTGGATTTTTCAATCATAGTATCATAACCAGTTTATCAATCACAAAAAGTGTTTGTGCATATTTCTTCTATATCTTAGGTACTTATAGCATTTAAAATATTCTGACATATCAAATTCATAGTTGTAATAAACTCTAAAAAGCTTATTAAATGCTTGCAATCAATGTGTAAATATTTGGGGAAAATTTACTAAATTCATAAGTACCATTTTATCAGTTGTGAGGTAGTATACAAGTATTTAGAGATGTATTTATTTGTTTTATTTATATTTTTGGCCACTCCACATGGCTTGTGGGATCTTAGTTCCCAGACCAGCAATCAAACTAGTGTCCCCTGCATTGGAAGTCAGATTTCTTAACTGCTGTCCTACCAGGAGAGTCCCTTTAGAGGTGTATTTAGAGCAATGTTTATTTTTAAGTTAATAAGATTTTAAAGTCAATCTTTATACCCAATACAAATTGTAGTGAATCTTCTTCTCCCAGGAATCTTTTGGGCATTAACAAATACTATTACTGTCCCATACTGACACTACAAAATGGTAAAGGAAATGATATGTTCAAAGATTTTTTGAACACAGACAGATAGACAAGTGCTGGGTGATGAGCAGAGAGGAAGAAAGTGCAAATCAGAAAAAGTTCAGAGCTGGCTGAAGCTAAGGGGAGCCAGACACACACAGCAGAGGGCGCTGTGCTGTGCTCAGTCACTCAATCGTGCCCACTCTGCGACGCTGTGGGCGGCAGGCTGCCAGGCTCCTCTGTCCATGGGGATTCTCCAGACAAGAATACTGGAGTGGGTTGCCATGCCCTCCTCGAGGGGATCTTCCCAATCCAGGGATCAAACTAGCAGAGGATGAGTGGTGGGAAATAGAGCAAAAACAGGCTGATCGACAGCCAGTGCCCCACCTACGCAATGCTAAGAATTTAACCACCCACCTTCTGGTCCAAAACCTCGAAAAAGCACTCTAGAGAAATTAGAAAAAAAAATCTGAGGAGCATGAGGCTAGCTGGCAAGAATATCCAGGTTTTAAAAGAGGAAATGAAGGGGATCAGAATATGCCATTCCAAAGCACTCCACTTGAGGATTACTTTGAGCTAAAGGCAACTGAGACACAGCAGATGTAGAAAAAGCTCTCTTTTTTTCTCCCTTTCTGTCTAAAAGCAGGGTATAAATTTCCATGTGTCGAGGTAACAATTTCCTTTTACAAGAGTGTCCCAGGTCCCTCTCCCACACCAGGAAGGGAAAACTCATCACTGAGAATGGTACCAACTTGAATCTCCATAAACGAACTTTACTGATATAACCCTTGTCTTCCACTGTGCATGCCAAGTCACTTCAGTCATGCCTGACTCTTTGTGACCCTATGGACGGTAACCCACCAGTGTCCTCTGTCCATGGGATTCTCCAGGCAAGAATACTGGAGTGGGTTGCTATGCCTTCCTCCAGGGGATCTTCCTAACACAGGGATCAAACCCACATCTCTTACATCTCCTAAATTGGCAGACGGGTTCTTTACCACTAGCACCACCTGGGAAGCCTTTATCTTGCATTAGTTTCTACCTTAAATTTACTTTCCCGCAATCTCCCCACTCTTGGGAGCCCAAATCTCTTTTCTCATTGTCTTGTCACATCTCCATAATCTATCACTCTTTGTTAAAATGGTAGGAGATCAGCTTCCAGGCCTAACCACCCTTTGGGGGCTTTCACTTCTTTTCTGTGAAGCCCCCTGCCATGTATTAATAAACTATATCAATATCAAATAAAGTCTGTATGCCCTTTCACTTATATATCTTGTCTTTTGTCAGTTTAATTTGCAGAACACCCAAGACAGAGCAGAAGAGCATAGAGAAAAAAGTTTTCCCTTTCCTGAGATGCAATAAAGGGACATGACATGATTCAAAGAAATAAAGTATTAGGAGTTGTATTTTTAGGCCTAAGGAGAAGAGCTGCCTCAGACAAACAACATTCCCACCACCTTTGAAAGGTTCTCCAAATAGGCAACCACTTTGGGGCCTTTTCATCAGCTTCCTCTCTCTTTTTCGTGTTATCTTCAAGAAGTACCAGTGAACATTAACAAATTTAGAATGAGATGAGTTCTCAGACATACTCCATCCTACCCTGCCTGAGACCAAGACGATGTGATGTGGGAAATCCACACACTGGACAGTGAAGAGCTGAGGTTTTGACTCCTAGTTCATTGCTAGTATAAGTGGGGCAGTGAGGTGAAGGCGTCATATGGAGTCCAGAAGCACTAAAATCTTCTCTAAGAAAAAGAAATGATCGTATATATAAAATTCCAAACACACATAAGAAATATCTGATGTGAATTTATACTCCCTTGAACAAACTCCCACCAAATTCATTGAACCAAAGAAATGTTTCCTTCACTTGAAAAATAATAATGTAAGAGCCCTTAGCATGTTATTCACGGCCACGAAGCCACTGTTGCTTGAATAGATGTGATTCACAGACTTTCATATACTTGAGTAGAGAGGAACAGAATTTGTCCACACACACACACACACACACACACACACACACACACACACAAAGTATACAGAAAAAAAGCTTAGAAGCACTCTCTTTTTTCCTTTTTTTTTTGACTTGCAATGAATCAAAGATGTGAATTAACAAAGATTCTCAATTACAGTCCACAAAGTATCAAGCCTGGTGTGTCAGAAGGAACTCTGATTATTAAGACTAGCCTAGAATGAACTGCACCTCCCCATACACCTCAAAGATCTTCATTTTCTTCTCTGGTCCGTCGTTTTCACATCAAAAAATTGAGGGAATTGACTAACCCAGATAATTCTAAGAGTTTCCTTAGTTCTTCCCATTTCTAGTGTTCTATACCATTACTCCTCATTTTTACAGTTTATCCTTTTATTCCTGTAAGCATGATCACTAACCTTTGCAAAATGCACTTGTATTAAAAGTGAAGAACATCTAGAACTGAGATCTCTTGGCCAGTAAAATGCAAACTGTGAGTGTTTGGCCTTCCTAATGGAATAAGGAACCAGACTGGGCTAGTCAAAAGCTGTGAAAACTTCATAACCCAAAACAATGTGAAAGTTGGCACCAAGAAGAGACATTTAGAAGCTGATGGAAAATCTTAAAGTAAGCTCCCAAACAATACTTCTGGATACATAGTCATTTGTCAAGGGAGAACTATGCTCCAAACCTGGAATAGGACCCAGGCTGGAAATCAACCTGACTTAGCAAATTTTATTAAGTGTTGATATTATGCAAATCTCTGTGCTCAAAGCTATGAAAGATACTGAAAAGGTTCAACTTGGCCCCCTTCCCTCAGTTCATAGTGCAGCAGAGTTTAGTCATTAGGAACATGGGCTTTGAATTCCTTCCTGACTTCACCTCTTGCTAATCTGATGAGTTTAGCCAAGTTACTTAATTTTTCTAAGCCTCCATTTTCTCTTCGTAAAATGGGGGTGATAATAACAGAGGATAATGAACCTCAAGTACCTTAGCACCGTGTCTCAGACAGTGAATTTTTAATAAATATAAATTTACATGTTATACAGGTTATAAATGCTATAAACAGTAGGCAAGGCCAAAAAAACAAAGATAATAAAGTCAAAGGAAAGATGCAGTAAGTGTTAAAGGAGTTTAGGTGATGTGATAACCACAGGACATGAGGCAGACTCTGGTGCTTTTCAGGGTCAGGAGGCTAACTTACCAATCAATTAATGAATATGACGTGTTAGGTTATAGTCAGAGAAAATTATGATCCATGGAAACCCAAGAGAATGAAAACTAGCCTTCACTCCTTTCCTCTTGGGCTTCCCAGGTGTCTCAGTGGTAAACAATCTGCCTGGAAAACAGGAGATGTAGGTTCGATCCCTAGGCAGAGAAGATCCCTAGAGAAGGCAATAGCAATCCACTCTAGTATTCTCACCTGGGAAATCCCATGGACAGAGGAGCCCAGCAGGCCACAGTCCATGGGGTCACAAGGAGTTGGACATGACAGCGACTAAACAGTAGTAGCAGCAACCCCTTCTCTTATTGGAATGTTTGTTCCTCTGTGTAGCTCAGTTCAGCCAGACTGATATCAGAGCTGTTCCAATCCAATTTTCCAACTGCTAAATAACTACTAAAATAGCTAATACCTTATGAAGCAGCTATCACGAATAGTCCCATTTTACAGATGCAGTAAGCACAGAGAGAGTATTCAACAAAGGCCATGTAACTAGTCATATAACCAACAGAACCTTGTCCAGAGTTTCACCATCCTAGTGCCTAGAGGAGTGATGAGCACGTAGTGGATACAGTATAGATGTGTTGACTGAACGAGCTGAGAAACCTGGGACTTGCACTCAGCACTGTGGGGCTCACCCGCTACACCCACTCCCTTTCTTGCTATCAGTGACTAGTAATGTGTCTCAGCAACTGCTTCCAAGCCTCACTTGGGAAACTACAGACCTTAAAGTTTTGTTAAAGGTCAATGTTCATTAATAATTCCCTCAAAAGTTAACAGTGTGGGAAACATAGCTTTGAACCATTAGCCCACTGTGACTCCCTTTCCCTAACAAGGTAATAAAGCTATCTTTTTCTACTTCAGCAAAAATGCTGTCTCTGAGATTCAATCCGGTGCCAGTGCAGAGGCCAGATTTCAGCATCAATATCCACCCTTTGATTACTGTTAATATTTCCATTTTTCAAGACAGGAAACAGAGGCAAAGAGGACTTCAGTGGCAGAGTCAGTGTTCAGATCCAGGCAATGTGATACCAGAGTCCACTCTAAGCACCTCAGCACACGTTACACTTCCTTCACAATTTCATTGTGGGCATCAATCAAGTTGACTTTCCATCCCTGACTGGAGAAGTAACAAACAGTGTGTCTTTGCTCCTCTTAGAATAAATCTTCATGGTGACTTCTCAAGCAGTGACTTTTGGGGGAAAGCTAGGCTGACCCCAGTCGTAAAACTAGATTCCAGCGGGAGGAAGGAACTGGAGCCAACAGTGAGTGGTGAATGGGTGGGGTACTGGATGTGAGAGGAGCAGCACATGAGCGACAGCAGCTGCCTGGTTCATCTTTTTCCTGCCTCCTCTCCTTGTAGAATGCTCACCCTACTACATTTTAATGAAAGGCTGATTTGGGCCATGATTTAGTGGGCTCCTTAAACATGCGTCTTGCAGAGACAGAAACGTGCCTGCAAGACCTTACTTCTCCTGACCTTGGAAGTTCAAAGGCAGAGTCAGGCTCCTCCCTGCAGCACTGTAGGCAGTTGCCTAGGAGATGGGGTTTCAGTGGGTGGGAAAGACTCTTTCCTGGGAAAAGGGGGGGGGGGACGCCAATCCTTTCTGCTCTGTGAAGCCAGAAACTCTCAAAGACGGGGAAAATAACTTTTATTCCACACTGACAGATGGGGCTTATATGCAAAAAAAATTGCATGAGAGATGAAATGTAGTGATTTCAATTCACATTAAAGAGGAAAGAGTTATTATCAAAGCATTTCCTGAGAGGCCCTGTGAATAGAAGCCAGGAGACAGGGAGGAATGGGGCTCCTACAGAAAATCTAGAAGGGAGGAAGCCATCCCCTTCCACAAATGAGGTCCCAAGCACTCTCCCTACCTCACCTTCAAGACTCACACCTTGCCTCTGTGTGTTCCTATAAGGGTTCCATGCCTGAGACTCTCCCCTGTCTTATGCAAACTCCTGCTCATCCTCCAAAGACCCTATGTGAATATGTCTTTGTGTATCTTCCCTCACCTTTCTATCTGGCTCCTTCATTCCTGCCCCAATTGCACTTTGTACATCCTTTAATCATCTTATTGATACTAAATTTTTAAAGGAAAAGGAGAAGAAGAAGGGAAAGAAAGAGAGGAGAAGAAAGGCACTATTTGCTTTATTTCACGTGGGAATTATTGTGAAGAGGTAGGTACTATTATTTCCAAATTACCTATGACTAAAGAACCCACCTCAGTGTTCTTGCCTGGAGAGTCCCAGGGCGGGGAGCCTGGTGGGCTGCCGTCTATGGGGTTGCACAGAGTTGGACACGACTGAAGCGACTTAGCAGCAGCAGCAGCAAACAGCCTTTAGACCAAAAATTCTTAAAGAGATGGGAATACTAGACCACCTGACCTGCCTCCTGAGAAATCTGTATGCAGATCAAGAAGCAACAGTTAGAACTGGACATGGAACAACAGATTGGTTCCAAATTGGGAAAGGAGTACATCAAAGCCGTATATTGTCATCCTGCTTATTTAACTTATATGCAGAGTACATCATGAGAAATGCCAGGCTAGATGAAACACAAGCTGGAATCAAGATTGCAGGGAGAAATATCAATAACCTGATATGCAGATGATACCATCCTTATGGCAGAAAGTGAAGAAGAACTAAAGAGCCCCTTGATGAAAGTGAAAGAGGAGAGTGAAAAAGTTGACTTAAAACTCAACATTCAGAAAACTAAGATTATAGCATCTGGTCCCATCACTTGATGGCAAATAGATGGAGAAACAATGGAAACAGTGACAGACCCTTTTAAGGGGCTCCAAAACCATGCAGATGGTGACTGCAGCTATGAAATTAAGACAGTTGCTCCTTGAAGAAAAGCTATGACCAACTTAGACAGCATATTAAAAAGCAGAGACATTACATGGCCAACAAAGGTCTGTCTAGTCAAAGCTATGGTTTTTCCAGTAGTCATTTATTGGTGTGAGAGTGGGACCATAAAGAAGACTGAGCACTGAAGAACTGATGCTTTTGAACTGTGGTGTAGGAGAAGACTCTGGAGAGTCCCTTGGACTGAGATCCAAGCATTCCATCCTAAAGGAAATCAGTCCTGAATATTCATTGGAAGGACTGATGTTGAAGCTGAAACTCCAATACTTTGGCCATCTAATGCAAAGAACTGACTCACTGGAAAAGACCCTAATGCTGGGAAAGATTGGAGGCAGGAGGAAAGGGGACAACAAAGGTTGAGGTGGTTGGATGGCATCACTGACTCAATGGACATGACTTAGAGTAAGCTCCGGGAGTTGGTGATGGACAGGGAGCCTGCCATGCGGCAGCCCATGGGGTCGCAAAGAGTCAGACACAACTGAGCGAATGAACTGAACTGAAACAGCTTTAGAGAGGCTAAGTAACTTGCCAAGGTCACATGTATAGGGCAGAGCCAAGACCCCCCCTGGGGCCATCTAATCAAATCTGGCTTTAAGCTGTCTTCCTTGTTAGATGTTATCATTCACTGCTTTTATGGTCACTTTTTCTGGTAGACCATGAGCTCTCTCCTTGAAGCAGCAATTCTGATAAATCTGTTGTTTCATTTCCCACTGTGTCCAGAACAGTTCATGGCATAGACCAGGGAAAGATTTCCTGAAAGGAGGAAAGAGAAAAAAAGAGGACAGAAGCAAGGAATAAAAGTGATTTGATGAACAAAGAGATGGCAAGTGGCAAGGGGATATGTGCCTCCACCCAGCGTGTGCAAGTAAAGTTATCCCAGTGAATCCACAAAGTCCTGGAGCTCTGTTATGAGCTCTGCAAAGACAGACACAATCAGGCACAGGCTGTGAACTGCAAACACGGTGGCAGGATCACATTAACCTTAAACAGCGCCTGGTATAGATTATGCCTCTGTCTGCTACAAACGCACCTCTTTAAGGATATTATCTAGTAGTTGGGGCAGTCTTGTTCTAAGGAGAACACTATTTGTTAACAGTCACTGAGCCAGACCCATTCAGTGTGCTTAGGGCAATGATTTCCAATTGCTTTACAGTTCTAACAGTCTAGCAGTGCTTGGCCTCAGGATAGCAGACCCCCATCTTTAACAGCACTGTACGGCAAGCATTTTATCATTATTGCTGCTGCCGATTACCCACATAAAGTCAGCTTGTTGCAAGATTTCAAATGATGCTGAAATGTATAACTTATAAAGCATAAGTTCCTCTGCCTCTCTCTTAGCTTCCACTTTCTCTCTCCCTTGGAGATAACCACAAAGAACCACTGACATACACTAATAAATACATACTCTTTCCACAGAGGGAATACCAAACTAGGTACAGCCTAGAGTCAGCTTTTCTCACTTACCAGTCCTAGACTCCTTCCCTTGTCAGTTCAAAATCTTTATCATTCTTGTTAGTATCTGTATCATACTTCACTGTGGAGATGTATCTTTATTTAACCATTCTCCTACTCATAGGTATTAGAGCTGGTTCCATTCTTTTCTATTAACAAGGCTGCAATAAAGATCTCTCTTGAGACACAGATATATAGAACAGGCTTTTGGACTCTGTGGGAGAGGGAGGGGTGGGATGATTTTGGAGAATGGCATTGAAACATGTATAATATCATATAAGAAATGAATCACCAGTCTAGGTTCGATGCAGGATACAGGATGCTTGGGTCTGGTGCACTGGGATGACCCAGAGGGATGGTACAGGGAGGGAGGTGGGAAGAGGGTTTAGGATTGGGAACATGTGTACACCTGTGGTGGATTCATGTTGATGTATGGCAAAACCAATACAGTATTGTAAAGTAAAATAAAGTAAAATTTAAAAAAATCTCTCTTGAGATGTAGATGGTGATGTAGATGACATAGATAAGATAGTATATATCTGTGTATAGATGATACAGATATATACCTTTGAATCATATGCAAATAATCTGTAGTATAAATTTCTGGAGTGAGACTATAGGCATGCATAACTAATTTTCATATTAATAAATATGACAAACTACCCTTGAAAACCTGGACTAGTATATACTCCAATCATGTACTATACATGATGAAAAGAACACTTTGGAGACTGATCCCGGCAAAAAACTTTTCTTAGGAGCTTTGGTTTATAGTTTGTTATGAAACAAGAACATCTCCAAGATTCCAAATCTATGAGGAGAGGGTGGGAAGTGTTAGAAAATCAATTTAAAAGTTGTTTCTCTGAGATCATAACCCTAGGATACTGGAAGAATTCAAGTGAATCCCAGAGATGCCCCTCATGTCACTCTGCTCCCTGTTTAGAAGGGGTAGAAAATATTCTCCACTCCTACTTTTCTCACTCCTCAATCCCACACACAATCTTGCTAACATGGGCTCATCAAACCCTGGGGCTCTAACCCCAGTTGCCTGCAGTGGCCAGAAAGCGAGGGCAGGAACAAAGGTGGCCAGGTAACCCAAGACGAGCAGATCTAAAATCCCTACTGTTAAACTGCATCACAGAGTTGAGCATTTGGCTCCCATGTTTTTATGCCAACTGGCCAAGAAGAAACTAACTTACTAGAAAGAAGAGGGCAAGAGTTGCACAGGATTTCCCTGGTGGTCCAGTGGTTAAGGCCCTGCACTTTCACTGTAGAGGGCACAGGTTCAATCCCTGGTAGGGGAACTAAGATCCCACATGTCTTAGTGTGGCCAAAAAAAAGAAAACACACACACTTGCTGCAAAACAAACGCTGAATGCTATTTTTAAAGAGAAGAGGAAAAAGAGAAGAACATTTTTAAAACTTGCTCATTATTTCAGCCACAGGTAGAACCTATCAGTCAGGTTTCACTTGCTTGGCTTTAGCATAAATTGCTTGGCTCCTGGCACTGGAAACCTGAAACCATTTCACTTGTGGCATCTCTTACTCCTCCCCAGCACCTCCATCATTTTCCCAAGCTCATTTTTTACTCTGCTGCTGAAGAGGAGAAAAAAGGTTCATTCATGTAGGTAATAAATGAAGCCCTGACTCTGGGAGAGGGCTAATTAGTGCACAGTATCACTTGGGCTAATGAGATCTGAGTAGTGCTCCCCATGCCCAACACGCCTAATCAGAAATTTAAATCAAGAAGTCCCACTCTCTGTGATTAAGGAGATATTCACTGAAACACTGCACTCCTAATTCCTTTGTATTTCCATTCACCAACTCAGTATCAAATGTTTCATGACACTGAAAATATGCTTAGTTTAAAAGGAACAGATGCCCAAATCTCCTTGCACTCGTTTAGCGAGACAACCTTATTTTTCTTTATCTGGGGTGTTATCAGTTAGGATTACACACAGACACAGAGACACACAAGTGATTCTAACTGGATTTGGTTGAAATTGTTTCTTTATGAGCTATATAAACAGAGCTTTAACAAAAATCCCACCACCATGGGGGAAGAGAAAGGGGTTAGACTTGGGAGGGGCTAGAAAGGTATACAGCTAATTCTAATACCATTAAAAAGTCCTTATTTTAGTTCAGCAATCATTCTGGCAGAGAATAAGGTACCCTTGAATAATCTAACAAAACTTTCATAAACTTCTACTGTATGTCTGACTCTTTCAGACACTGTTGCACGATAAAGGTCCTGTCTAATAGAGATCAGTTGCTGTACAGACATTTAAATCTGTCTCAGCCGCTATATACAAAAGGCCTTACACAAGACCTTACGCTTAAAGACTCTAAGCCTAAATTTCATCCCTTATAAAGTAGATCATGCTAAAATTAACAGCCCCTCTTCATTAACAGGCACCATCAAGAGAGTGAAAAGACAAGCCACGAATGTGGAGAAGCTATTTGCAATGAACATAGCAACAACAAAAATCAAATACACAGAATGTATAAAGATATCCCCCAAACAAACAAGGAAAACATAACAATCACTTAAACATGGCCAAAAGTCTTTAAAGAGACACTTTACAAAAAGAAAATCCAAATGGCTAGTAAATACAC
Source organism: Nanger dama (assembly GCA_917880005.1). Taxonomy (NCBI): domain Eukaryota; kingdom Metazoa; phylum Chordata; class Mammalia; order Artiodactyla; family Bovidae; genus Nanger; species Nanger dama. The sequence goes on from CAKJTW010000008.1 coordinate 39,536,468, forward strand.
AAAAAGATGCTCAGTCTCGTTAGAAATTAGAGAAATGCAAACCACTGGAAGGCATACCAGATGAAATCCTGAGATACTAACTCACACATCATGATGGCAGTGGGAAAAATTCTAGTAATACCAAATGGTCATAAGAATGTAGAACAGTGGGATACTTACACACTGCCAGAAGAGGTGAATTTTGTTATAATCACTCTAAGAATTTATTTGGCATTAAACTTGAACTGTTGAATTATTTGGTAACAAGCTTGAAGATGGGCATGCTCCATGACCCAGCAATTTCCAAATCTGCTCTTAAGTTCTTGAAAATGTATACCAACATTCAATACATGGTTATAATAGCAATGGTTACAGCAATAAAATTCAGGAAGCAACCTAAACGCCCATCAGCTGGGCTTCCCTAGTAGCGCAGATGGTAGAGAGTCTGCCTGCAATGTGGGAGACCAGAGTTCAACCCCATGGTTGGGAAAATACTCTGGAGAAGGGAATGGCAACCCACTCCAGTATTCTTGCCTAGAGAATTCCATGGACAGACCTATCTAGTCTCTCAACTAGAGAACTGATATTTTATGATATATTCACACTGTGAAGTACTATGCAGTAGGGAAAAGGGGTTAAAGGTACAAGTACAACCCAATGAGCCTCAGGAGCATAGTGAAAAACCACAAAGGCAAACTGTAGAATAAATCATAATGGTATGATTCTATTTACATAGTGTTTTAAGATATGCAAAATTAAATCCCATGTCAAGGCCAACAGTTTGACTTCAAAGATCTTCACTTGTAAACTCAAGCCTGTAAATCTTTAGTGGGGAGTAAGGGCAAGTGTGAGTAGAACAAAGGGCTACAGAAGTGGCTACAAGCGAGCATCCATCCATGAACTGCTTTGACCTCATGAAAGGACACTCCAGAGGTGTCTGTGGAGGACGTCAAGTGCACAAGAAGGCTGAGAGAAGAAACAGTAGCGGCCCGCATCTCTACAAGTCATGCCTGGTAGACTGGCTTCAAGGAGTTTTTCCTGCTGCTCTGAAAAGATAGCTTAATACTTGGAACCCATGAACCAGAGCTGAAGCCAGCAGGCTCTTCCCGGCCAGCCTCCACTGTGCCTTCAAAGGACAGGCAGCTAGAAGCTGTTAGCTTGTGCCCACTCTGTCAGTCCCATGTCAACACTGGCCTGAAATCAGAAAGCCCCCTCATGCCTGGGCATAAGAATCCCTCTTTCTCTTTCCTAAGGGGGAAAATGGAGAAGAAATAAGCAGGTATGCAGCACCAACAATGGTATAGACACAACACACAGGATCACATCTAACCCACACTGCAGCCCTGTGCAGCAGCTAAGATTATCCCCACTGATCAATAAGGACATCACTGCTCAGAGAAGCTAAGTAACTAGCTTATGGCCACCCGCTAGAAAGTGCCTCGATTGGCATTTAAACCTAAGCCAGCCTGCGTCACAGCCCCACAGCCATTCTTTTAGGTATCGAAACTACTTCCTGCAGCATAAAGCTGAAGGCCATGTTAAACAACAAGGATGGGTGGTCCAGTGGGTATGGAAGACAATCCAAAAGAGTATAAAGTGTCAACGTTACATCTACAACTGCAAAACACGGTTCCTTGCTACTGGAAAACCAGCATCCCCAAAACACCCTAGTTGGAAGAGAGGAAACACACATGAGATTTTATTATGGGAAGGAGTTCTGAGAGGAGGCAAGAGAAATCAAGAACTAAAAAAAGAACAAAAATGTAATAAAAATTATGGGTCTCAGAAAACTCTCATCCTAAACCTTGTTGAGACCAGAAGTCGTTAATCTCTCGATTTAGATCGGGGTCATGGTACCAGCACTGGGCTTTCTGCCCCAAATCCCTCAAAGTAAATTCAAGCTCCTCAGCTCAGTCCCATGCCTTTATCCTGGAGAAGTTAATAAATTAGCTATCAGAGGCTGCTTCTGTCTCCCTGCTCACCCGATTAATGATAATCTACAGGGGATGAACAATGTTCAGGCTGACGCCAGTGGAATGCTAAGGGAATTCCAATTAATTCCTCAGATAGCAACTCTCCTTTGAGAGGTTCCTATGCAGAAAGACCCTGCATCTATTTCAGCCAAATGAAGCTCCTTTAAAGGCAAACCTTGAATCATTTGGGGCACTGTGTGTGAACCAGTCACAGCAATGAGGGCTCTCCATGAAATAGGAAGGCAGGGGCAGGGGGCTCCCTGCCTACCTCCTGCCCTGGTACCTAAACTCACCCAACATCGCACTTGTTTCCATGTACAGCTAGTCTTCTTCACAGCTCTTACCCCAAATACCACTTACTGTTTCATTTTTATACCCTGAGCCAGATACTATAGGGTATTGGGTTCTGGTTAGGAGAGCTACTTTTAGGGTGAGACTGCCCTGACTAGAAAGCAGGCTCTGCCTTTTACCACCTGTATGGTGTCAAACAAATTGCTTACCTCTTCTGAATCTCAGTTTCATAAAATGGTTACAATAATAATAACCCTATTCACAGGAGGATCAAGTGGACAAGAATGGACATTAACAATTTTGATTATTATCATTCTAGTTACCTTATTTGAGCTAGTAAGTGGGTATTATAATCCCACTTACACCTTTAGACCCCAAGACTCAGAGGGAAAGCCATTTATTTACCCAGAGACATAGCTCACTAGAGGCAGAGCCAGGAGTCATATCTACTTGGCATCAAGCCTAGAAGGTCTCGTCTCTGAACTTGTCTCTGGTGTTTCTTTCAGATTTACTTGAAAGTCCTCTCTCTGAAACAGAGGAAGTAGCCTTCATGTCAAGAGTCTCTTCTTATACCTCCCACAAGGAAGGAAGCCGCTCTCCAAGAGGCTCAACATTGATTCAGAACAGAGTGGGAGTTCTCCCGCAAGACTGGCGGAGCAAGCCACAGGGCTGTGCATCGCCAAAGAGCTGGGTCACTGCCTGGCAATAGGCAGCTCTCCTGCACTCCAGCCACTACCCACTCCTAGCGCTGGCTCAGCCAGGTGCATGTATCACTCTGGAACAGATCTAGAAAGCAGACTCTCAGCATAGCTTGGACCCCAATTTCAGAAAGGTGTGCTAAAACTCAGAGATTATGAAAATCTGTTTTGGAGTATGTAGCAACTTAGAAAAAACTAGAAAGTCTGAAAGATAGCTGATATTCTTCAGATGATTTCTATCTCAGCCCAGTTTCTCCATTGGGATATTTACCCTCAGAACAATTTGGGTTAATAGAGAGGCAGCCTGGTGCTTCATAAATGGTCAGCTATCAGTCATTATTCTTGTAGGAAGTAGCTATGGCAACCTCAATTCCACAAGTTTGGAAGGAAATCATTATCTTGTTAATATCAATTTCAAAGACCAGAAATAGCCCCCAAAAGATAGCAGTTTCCTTTAATAATCTTTATATTTGAAGAGCATACATTTATGGTAAGTGTTTCAAATACCTCTCCAGTCTGCAACATTCGTAAGTTCCTTTCTCATGCAGAAGAGTCCAGCTTCTTTCACATCTCCCCCGTGACCTGTAATAAAAACAAGAAGCAGTAGCGTACTATCACAAAGCTTATTTGAGAATGTGTGCATGCTCAGTTGCTAAGTTATGTCCGACTCTTGCACCCCATGGACCCACCAGGCTCCTCTGTCCATAGGATTTCCCAGGCAAGAAAGCTGGAGTGGGTTTCCATTTCCTTCTCCAGGGGATCTTCCTGACCTAAGGATCAGACTCGAGTCTCCTGCCATTTCTCCTGCATTGCAGGCAGGTTCTTTGCTGCTGAACCACGAGGAAGCTAAGCAAATCACAACCCGTTACAAAGGAAGAATTCTATCATTTACACATAATCTCTTTAGCTTGTCTCTTAAGACCCACTTTAAGAAACTCCTTGTGGTACAGTGGTTAGGTCCCTCTGCTTTCACTGCTGGGGACCTGGGTTCAATCCCTGAGATTCATACTAGCTGCTAAGGTTCACACAAGATGCATGGTGCAGCCAGAAAAGGTAGAGGAAAAAAGACCCACTTTAAGTTCCTCTTTTTCCAGAAAGCCTTCCTAATGACCACAGGCACAATTCCAGCCAAAGAAAGCCATGAAAACTCCTAGAAACCCTTTCAGTTGGCCCCTTATTCTTTATCGCTCTATTCCATTATGATGATAATAATTCAGTCCATTGTTTTATCATCACCGAATGCTCACAGATACATTTATCATGTTCTTGAGTTTATGTTGGACTTTTATGTGTATCTTTTCTCTTTAAATTGATGGTAAGCTCACTGAGGAAAAGGGACCATTTTCTTGCTTATTTGTACTCCCTATTACCTACTCTGACTCATGATACAAAAGTGCAGTTTAGGGAAGGTGACACCGTTTGTGTTTTTGCCTTGTCCAACTTGTGGTAGTTTTACTAGCTTTTATCTGTCCTGTTATGAGTCAGGGAAACATAATGGAGCCACAGTATCTAACCTGGATGAAATTTTCTTCCCCTGATAAGTCAGGAGGCCCTTATTTCTAGGAAGTCACTTTTATTTGCATGTGACAAAGAAAGAGGAAATAAGGAGGGCTGTGTCTGGCGGGTACTCCTTTACGTCAACAAGAATAGGGTTCAAAGCACTCGAGTTTTCTATGTTGACTCGCTCAGCTAGGTCATAAAGTCCTATTGTTTTTAGTCACTCAACACACTTCTCTCTCCAGCTACCATATCTTGCATAGACCCAGCTGCTCCTGCCACTCATCATCTCCCATCACAAGCAATAGGCTTGACCAATCATGGCTCCTTTTGGTTGGTTCAGGAATGAGCACATGGTCTGAGCAGAGCCAATCGGAGCCCTTTTATAAGGTTAATAATACATAGGCATTAAAAAGGTAAGTTCTCATTCTGTATGTGGGTCCTGAATTGGGCTGTGCCCACTTAGAACTGTTAGCAACCATCTTCCTTAGCAATAGGGGATAATCCCTATCTGTTTTATGACAGAATGAACTCACAAACATAGGGAAAACAAGAAGAGGTAGGAAAAAGAGCCTCCCTAACAACATTTGAGCCACAGAACCCAGCCATGCCTAATCCACCTTGCAGCCCTGGACTTGCGGTTTCTTAAGCAAATCCATCTAAACTGGGTTTCCGTCACTTACACAGCCAGAATCCTGATAAATTCAGTAGTATCTTAGCAGGAACAGAAAGTAGACTCCATGAGGGGAAAGAGCCATATCTGTCTTGTTACGGCCATACCCCTAGTGTCCAGCTCAATAATTATTTGGTAAATGAAAGAATACATCTCTGTATTCATAAACACCTCAGCAGGAAATGGTCCAACAGTGAAGAAGTAAGAGGTCCAGCAAGAATTTGAGCCATAACCAATTGCTCTTTGAAGAAGAGAACCATTCCTTGTCCTTATTCCAGTCTACTGTATGAGATTTTCAAGAGGGCATCCTGACAGTTTATTGGTTAAACGCTCCAAGTTCCTAACTTGACAATTCCTTGGTGAAATATTCCAGTTTTCACCTGTGTATCTTGATCAAAATGCTTTTCATGTTTGAGGGAAGTTGATCTGAAGACTTTTGGGGTTTTTTCTCATTCTTTAGCCTACTGCAGACCCTTACTAAATTGCAAAAAGGTCTCTGAAAGGATGTTTCTTAGATATTTTAAAATAACTTCCATTCCCCAAAGTAGAATCCTTCAGCACTGGTAACTTAGCAACATGACAAAACACCTCCACAAGCAAAAAGAAGGAGGAAAAATTTGGTCTTTTGTCATACTTATTTACTTGCAACAAGCGTGTCACTTACTGATAAGCAAAACAAACAGAATTACCACCATACGTATGTCTTCTCTGTTGGAGTTGAAAGAGATGTTTGTATACAAACAAGAAGCCAACACAAATGGAGTTTCTAGCAAATCTGCAATATTTCTAAACCCCTCAGTTAATTTTTCAGCCCCACTACATCTATATGACATACAGCCCCACTACATCTATATGACATACAAGAGATTTAAAAAGAGAAAATATTTGGAATACATTTTAAAGTATGGTCTTTTTCCTATGCATTGGTAGGGAGGTATGGAACACCTAAGCAAAAATATTCATATGTGTCCTGGGCACCAATTTATCTGGAGATATCAATCAAGTGCTTGGATTAGGAATAAAGCATGCTGAGGACATCACTCCTGTTCCCTGTTTTTGTAGATCTGCAGCCAAGGTTAGTAAATACCCTCCCTTAATGAGATGCCGTGTCATTAGCAGTGCTACAGGGAATCATGGCAGAAAGTGAAGAATATTCTAACATTGTGAAGAGGTCCACCTGATATAAAGAGTCCATGCAACAATAGTGTTTGTGCCTTCTGAGTTTCACAGGACTTTTTCTTTCTTCCTTTCTTTCAAGTATAATTGCTTTATAATGTTCTGTTAGTTCCAGGTGTACAGCAAAGTGATCCAGTTATATTTTTTTTTTCAGGTTTTCTATTATAGGTTATTACAAGATTATTGAATATTGTTCTCGGAGCTACACAGTAGGTCCCTGTTGCAGAGAAGACAATGGCAACTGACTCCAGTACTCTTGCTTGGAAAATCCTACGGATAGAGAAGCCTGGTGGGCTGCAGTCCATGGGGTCGCTAGGAGTTTGACACGACTGAGTAACTTCACTTTCACTTGTCACTTTCATGCACTGGAGAAGGAAATGGCAACCCATTCCAGTGTTCTTGCCTGGAGAATCCCAGGGATGGCAGAGCCTGGTGGGCTGCCGTCTGTGGGGTCGCACAGAGTCAGACACGACTGAACTGACTTAGCAGCAGCAGCAGCAGTGTGTGTCTGTTAATCCCAAATTCCCAGCTTATTCCTATCTCACTTTCCCTTTGGTAACCATAAGTCTGTTTTCTATAACTCATAGGCATATTTTTTGGTCACACTACGTGGCATGTGGGATCCTAATTCCCAACTAAGAATCGAATCCATGTACCCTGCATTGGAAATGCAGAGTCCTAACCTCTGGATCACCAGGAATTCCTCACAGGCCTTTTTTGATGTTGCACCACGGTGACCACAGTTATCAGCTAATGAGATCACAAATGCCATCCCAATATGTGCTCTATCTCGGGTAACATTAATAAGACAACTCCAAAATGTCCCAGAGTGATCTTACTTATGAGGAGGTTAGTCCCTACCACTCCATTAAAATTTTCATGGAACCCCCACCTCTGACAGGAAAAAGGCCACATTTCTTTGCATGGACCACAGGGACACTGGTGATCTGAGACCTCTATACATCGCCTCATTTCCTACCATACAGTCTCATGCTTTTTTCTCCAAAAGCACAGACTTCTCAACATTCCCTCTCATTTTCCAGTGACCCTCGCTCCAGTGCCTTTGCTCAGTTCCTTCCCTTTTGGCTTCCCCAGACTGCTTGGTAGTTAAAATCATACCCATTGCAACCAGGAATCCTTCCCCTGCCTGCTCCCCCTCTTCTCCACCCTACAAATCCACAGGCTGGGTCAGAGCTCCTTCCTGGTGTTCCAAAATGCCCCATACCTGCTGCCTTCACTGCGTTCATCACAGGTCATTATCATTTTCTCTCTATTAGTCAGCTTCCTTCACTAGACTGAGATCTCCTTCTGGACTAGAACTGTGTTCTCAGGCAATTCTGAATTACTAATGCCTGGCACAGAAATTGGCATCTAGGAGGCACAACCAAAATATTTCCTGAATAATGAATAAATTAACTTCTATTTTCTCCCCCAAATAAATCATAATTCCTCTTAAAGCACAACCCACAAGCACACATATAACCTTGCACATGCATATATAAATATACAAGCATACACACGGCCTCACACATACACTCCTAATGACAACTTTTGAAAAGAGAAGAAAGGAAATATAAAACAATAAAATGTCAGCATTCGAAAGTACCTTTTGAAAGTCTAACCTTTTTCTGTACATGAATACTTTATCAATCCAGGAAGTCAGGTTTAACTTTCACGTCTCCAGTGACTGACAGGGAACTCACCACCCACAGAAACAACCTTTTCTATTCTTGGGCTACTCTGAGTGTTGCAAGTCCCTGATTATGAAGAGCTGCAACTTACTTGACTATAACTTCCACCAACTCGCTGGTCCTAGCTCTGCTCTCTAGAGCTACAAAGAGTAAGTCCAAGTCTTCCCGTATGACAGCCCTTCAAATACTTAAAGAAGCCAAGGGAACACACCATACATTCCTTAAACTGATGCCCAAACACTAGGCACCTGAGTCCCTCTCACAGCCCTGGTCCTTCTTTCTGGACGTGCTCCAGAATCAACCCTCAGCATCTGCTACTAAAAACTTTGAATGTGCATGTTGGTATAAATTATAAGATGAAATTCTTAAACTTTACTGAACTTTAAAATCACTGGGGAATTTGATTAAAATGCATTATAGGAGGTCCCCACTCACAGAGATTCTGATGCTCCATCAGGATATGCATTAGGAAAATAGAGGAAACTATTTTCATAAGCTGTTCAATCCATTCAACTTTGTGAGGTCCACAGACCACTCACCTAAGATGTCACCAATTTTAGTTTTCTCTTTTGCAGACAAGGGTTCAATCAGTCCTCTTCTCGGATCACAAGGTGAGTTGCGATCTAACTCCTAAATTAGGAGACAAAACACTGTCTTAATATTGAATGCACATAATGAGATGGAAAGAGAATCAAGCATTCACTAAACCTTCAATGTGAGCAAAACAAGAGCTAGCACATGGTGTCCCTGCATCAGAGGCTGAGTGAGAAATGTTGGGGAAGAGAATGAGAGAGCAGATTTCAAGCTCTTCATTCTCCTCCACGGCAGTGTTTTAAGCAGCATAAAGATAAGTGATCTGCTCTCTGTTATTTTCTCAATGTGTCATAGGAAGCCTCTTTCATTCCATAAATACTTGTATTAGTAAATCAAATAAGCTGGAGAAGAACTTAGGCGTGATGCCAGGAGAAAAATCATGCCGGCGTGGCTTCACTTCATTAATGCTATTAGTAAATCATTAGTGGACACTATTGATGAATTTTACTTAAAGAGAGTCTTTCTTTTTAAACAATGGAAAACAAGCTACAAAGAATAAGGCCTCATACAGAAGTTTCCAGGGAGAGGATAGTCTCAAAGGATGCTAAATACCCAGGCTCCAGAATCAGACAATACTGAGTTTGAATCCTTAGCCCTTCCAATTACTAATTTCTTATTAATACCTTGAGCAAGTTACCTAAGTCAGCAGTCCCCAGCATTTTTGGCACCAAGGACCAGTTTCATCAAAGGCAATTTTTCCAGGGACCAGGGCCAGGGGAAGGGATGGTTTCAGAATGATTCAAGCATACTACCTTTACTGGGCACTAGGCCTTCCCAGGTGGCTCAGACGGTTAACAATTTGCCCGTAATGCGGGAGACCTGGGTTCAATCCCTGGGTCCAATCCCTAGGTCAGGAAGATCCCTGGAGAAGGAAATGGCAACCAACTTCAGTGCCTTTGCCTAGAAAATCCAATGGACAGAGGATCCCTGTAGGCTATAGTCCATGGGGTCGCAGAGAGTGGGACATGACTGAGTGACTTCAATTTACTCCTATTATTATTACATCAGCTCCACCTCAGATCATCAGTCTTTAGATCCCAGAGGTTGGAGACCCCTGACTTAAGTAATGTTCAAAGCTACATTTCCTCATCTGTAAAGTGGAACTTTTAATGGTTCCATTATCACGGGGTTGTTAATGAAATGAAAATACAATGCAAGGTCCCAACTTGTTAGGTATTATTTAATTCCATATCCATACCTGCATGTGCTTATTTTTTTCTTATTTCTTCCATATTCATAAAATACTGTATGAAGTCAGTAGTCAAACGACTCCCGCATTTTACCAATAAAGACACGAAGGCAAAGATTTGGTCAATTGCCAGGGAAACAAAATTCTGGTCCTTCAGCCATGAGTCTGGAGCTCCATTTCCCATCAGCCTCCCTCCCACAGTGTTGACCAGGTGTCAAGAGAGCCAGAGGGGCTTCTGAAAGCAAACCGGCCTGGTGCTCACCCTAGGGGAGCTAACCCAAGAAGGACAGCTACAGATCTAGAGTCCATTCTCTCCCGTATGTTCAGTTATTCCTTGGTTTGTTCATTTCACTCAGGCCCTGGGTCAGAACCTGGAGGGAGGGGGTAAGTAAAGCAATTGGAAGACCTTTTGTTCTCACACTATTTAGGTCTCTTCGCAAATGTCATCCTATCCAAGGTCTCTCCCAGTGTATCACCCTACCCAACAGAGCAGCCTGTGTTCCCGTCATCTGTTTTATTTTTTCTCCATTCCCTCACTTACTATGCTTTGCTAGTTTTCTTCCATCATCCTCTGCTATAATATAAACTCAGTGAAGGTAGGACTTTTTCTCTACTGTTCACTTTTATATTCCCAGCCCTGAGAATGGTGCCCAGCCCACAGTACACACTCAACAAAGTATGTGTTTGCTAAATAAACAGAGGGGGACATCTTGGGGGGTGGAGGGAATGGAAGAAAACCAGTAAGTGCGTGTGTATGGTGAAGTGCAAGAAGGCAGTCCACTGGGGTTGGCTAGGAAATGATGGGCAGGGAGCCTGTTGGTTGCTGGAGATGGTGATGGAGAATCTCCCCGAGTAGGTAACAATTCAGGGGTCAATGAGCAGCTTATATACAGACAAAGAGCGAACTCTACCTATTGCCCTCAGGTGACCCAAGGCCAGTCACTGCCCTTTCCAAGTTGTAGCCAAATCAGAGTTCAACCGTCAGAAGCAATTCTCACACATCAGACCCTTCTCAGGACTTAGCATGCTGAAGATGCTGAGGGCCGGAATAGATTTTAGGACCTAGCCGGGACGTGATACTTAAACAAAATGCCTTCATAAAATCCACTTCACACACCACTAAAACCACAACACAAAGAGGATTTAAGCCTGGGCTTTCAGCTCAGGGAGCCACGCAGCTCTGCAATATTTTGGTTCTGCTCTAATTAGTTGTTAGCATACAGTTCAGGTGTCAGGTAATCTATGCTTACTCGAAAGAAATTTGCCAGTAACAAGCAGCCTAAATGGATACCAGGAGGCCAGGGCACCCTACCGCACCATCCTCCATGCCGAATGTAGGAGGAAGAACTCAAAGGATCATGGCATGTTCGGGACTCAGGTGGGAGATACAAATGAGACCATCGGTTGCAGAAGTGAGGTTAGTTTCCAAACCAGCAGGGGCAGTGGAGCATCTCTGCAGAGGGCTGCCTTTACACTCTCCATAGGATATACTGTGAGGGGAAATACTCTCCGTGTATCCACTGAATAGATGTACATGCATAAGTGAATCACTTTGCTGTACAGCTGAAACTAACCTCATTATAAATTAACTGGACTCCAATAAAAAAAGTTTAAGTATGTCAGAGAGAGAAAAAAAAAAAGAAACCTATGAAACCTATGTGGCAAAAAGGCATCAGCTCACCCTAACATTGTAACAGAAAAAGAAGTAGGCAGAGGGGAAAGCAGCTCAGATGGGTCAGAGGCTTAGACACAGAAGTAACCACACAGGGGCTCTGACACCTTCTACCACCACCCTTCTTCTCCCTGCCTTACTTGAAATGAAAGCACCATTCCTGCAGTTTGAACCACAGCAGCCTGGGCTCTGACAGTATTCACACCCGTAGATTAAAATCGCCATGCTCTACAGGGCGCTCAGTTTGGTGCTCTGCAGCAACCAAGAGGGAGGAGATGGAGGAGAGGAGGAGGAAGGCTCAAGAAGGAAGGGACATATATATACTTCTGGCTGATTCACGTTGTTGCACGGCAGAAACCAACACAACATTGTAAAGCAATAATCTTCCAATTAAAAATAAAAATAAATAAATTAAAAATCACCATGCTCTAAATTGGAGAACAAGCATTCTGTCCCCATTCTGGTACATAGTGGCCAAGGGGCTCAAGTCTGTTAATTCAACTCTGGCTTTAAAAGTCAAAATATAAAACATTCAGGAGAGATAATTTTACACAAAGTGATCTACCATAAGCTATCAGAACTCTACCTGGAATTAGTTTATTAGATTAGCTTTGAAAAATACAGGATGCTGAGTGAATGGAACCAAGAATGGACAAGTTTTAACAAAATTAAAAGTTAGGAAAAGGACTGCTATATGGCCCACTGCCAGGGAGAGCTAGCCTGGGATATGGGTGTCTTAGGAAACTGTCCTGAGTTGTCAGAAGAGGCAGAACAGCACTGGGAACCCAGAGACGGTGGTGGCAGAGATGGGGGCACAGATCAGTAATTTCTCAGAGTTTTGCCAAGAGCAGGTTCCGTTCTCCACACTCTGAGTCTGTCTTTCCAGCTGCAAAATTGGCATGATACCACATTCCTCCTGAATTGAGTAAAGATTAAGTGAAGTAGCACTTGTCAAGACCCTCGCAGACAGCTTGGTGCATAGCAGGCATTCAGTAAGTAAGGAATGACTGACTTTTTTTTTAGAAATGGTACATAAAAACAAACTTCCCAAAGGGGAAAGTGGGAGGGGGCAGGATAAATCAGGCATTTGGGATTAGACATAAACTACTACATATAACACAGGTAAGCAACCAGGTCCTGCTGTATAGCATAGGGAACTATAGTTAACACCTTATAATAAAACCTAACAAGAAATGTGGAAAAGAATATATATATATATATATATATGTACAACTGAACCCCTTTGCTATACACCAGAAACTAACACAACACTGTAACTCAACTATACTTCATTTGAAAAAATAACATTAAAAAAAAATGGTAATAGGACTGTGACAGAGTGTGTGGGAAGAAATAAGAACCCTGAATAATGAAGACTAATGTCATGTACTCTGCCCAAGAGTTGCAGGACAACTGCTTTAAGATTTTTACTCTACAGAAGAGAAGCAGCTTCAAGATGGGTAAATGAGACCTCCCCATGCTGAGTCAAAGTATCTGTGGGCCTGAAGCATCTCAGGTTTGCCTGAGGTAGACAAATGTTCCCATCTTATCAGTGGATTTCTTTTCTAATTAAAATGCATGAACTCCTGTAAGCTCCAGGTGCCCAGAGGAAGTGAGGCAGGATGGGAGGAGGTGAGCAATGAGCCACAAAACCATCTCTCTTGTTTAAAATCCAACCAGCAAAATGATCATTGCCTAACAGTATGAGCAAAGATCCTAAATAAGAGAGCAGGAGAGATCACTATTAGGAGGGAAGAAGACAGCTAAGAATAGATGTCCCAGAGGTCCTTCCTCAAGGAGGTGGAGGTGCACTGTCTGGGGCAGCTGGCACCCAATTTCTGTCTGTCTCAGATGGTATTTTCCACAGGATAACCTGATAGGGAGCCAAGGAGAAATGCCCATGAAATAGTATTAGACGTTTGCTGTGTATGTCCTTGGTGTTAGCAATTTGCATTCATCATCTCATTTATCTCTTGTTGTTATCTGCTATTTAGTTGCTAAGTCATGTCCGACTCTTTTTCGACCCAGCACACTGTAACCCACCAGGCTCCTCTGTCCATGGGATTTCCCAGGCAAGAATACTGGAGTGGATTGCCATTTCCTTCTCCAGGGATCTTCCCGACCCAGGGATCGAACCCAGGTCTCCCGCATTGGAGGCAGATGCTTTAACCTAAACCCTTAACCACACTATTTATTTTATCCCTTTGACAACCCTAAGCGGTGGCTACTGTCAAGACACTCATCTTATAGATGAGTAAACAGAGGTTCAGAAAAGTTGGGTGACTCACTCAAGGTTATCCAGCTATTAAGTAGTGGAAACAGGATTCAAATCCAAATCTACCCTGTCAAAAACTGTGCTCTTCACACCACATTGACCAAACTGCTGAGCACAGAGAGCATAGGGTGTTATAACCTGGATAACATGTGCTCTGGAATGGGACCCTGGAAACCGCATTTCTGACAAGTTCCCAGGAGATACGGATGCTGCTGGTCAGAGATCAGACCTTTGAGAACAACTGACCCAGGAAGAGTTGCCTGAAGGATGAACGTGGGGTGGGTGGAATGTGAAACACGCTGGAGAAAAACAGAAAGAGATGGGATGCTGAGAGACCAGCTGCCATGTAGCACACACTCCCTAAGATACTCTACAAGGCAGATGGACACCCTGACCATCACCCTTTGATTAGGTACAGGACTTTGTGACCCAGCACCTGTCCTTTGACCTTCCATCCTGGGGGATCCCAGGTTGGAGGTCATGAGTTCTAGGAATCTTCCCCAACTCCTGCTCAACGCAGTTAGGTGTACTCTGAAAAGTATTCAACCCCTACTCAACCAGCATTACTCTCCACTGCAAAGGCATATTTCAAGTGTCTCTCTTCCACCATGAGGTGTTTGTTCTTCAGTCACTCAGTGGTGTCTGACTTTGTGACCCCATGGACTGAGGCACATCAGGCTTCCCGGTCCTTCACCATCTCCCAGAGCTTGCTCAAACTCATGTCCATTGCGTCAGTGATGCCACCCAACCATCTCATCCTCTGTCGCCCCTTCTGCTACTTTCAATCTTTCCCAGCATCAGGGTCTTTTCCAGTGAGTCGGCTCTTCATATCAGGGGGCCAAAGTATTGGAGCTTCAGCTTCAGCACCAGTTCTTCCAATGAATATTCAAGGTTGATTACCTTTAGGATTGACTGGTTTGATCTCCTTATTGTCCAAGGGACTCTCAAGAGTCTTATCCAGCACCACAGTCGGAAGGCATCAGTTCTTCTGCACTCAGCCATTTTTATTGTCCAACTGTCACATCTGTACATGACTACTGGAAAAACCATAGCTTTGACTACACGGACCTTTGTAGGCAAAGTAATGCCTCTGCTTTTTAATACACTGTCTAGCTTTGTCATTGCCTTTCTTCCAAGGAGCAAGCATCTTTTCGTTTCACGGTGGTCACCATCCACAGTTATTTTGGAGTCTAAGAAAATAAAGTCTGTCACTTACCACCATGAGGGGGAAGGCCTAAAATTAAGATCTAATACAACATGCTGTCTTGACATCTGAAACAGGGAGGCCTCCAGATGGCTTAATCGCAAGTCTCCCTCCCAATTCTGCTTCCGCAGATAATGGCCTCCTTGATAAGTCAGTTCCTGCTTATCTCTGAGAAGCAGGTTTTGTTTTCTCTGCCAGTGCATGGAATTATCCAAACAAGCTAATCATACCCTTCCGTGGCACCAAGGGGTCACCTCACCATCTTGATGCTACAGAGCTTGCCTCCTCCAGCAGCTGGTTGTTTGCTCCATTCTAGTTGCAGTCCTCATGTGGCCTGTGCAGTGTCTTCCTCCCCTTTGCTATAAGCACACACAACGAATGAACTGCTGGCCAAGTCACTCACCCAGTGTCGGGTATCATGCATTCAGCTGCCCCATGACCTTCAGTTGAATTCTTCCCTCATCAGCAGAGTGGAGAGAAGGAACTTGAAACATACTAGATGCTGAGTTCCCTGAGAGGAAACACTTCTCATCTTACCATTGTCCCTTCCACAGCCTGGAAGGGGATGAGGGCAATGCAAGACAGATGGGATGAAATGTTTGAATCTCATAAATCTTAGAAGCCCATCTCTCTTTTTAACAAATACAGAAGCTATATCTTGAGCGTTAATATGACCACCAGGTATGCACCCTGCCAAGCCACAGCAGAGGACACAGATCTGCCCTTATTGGTAAGCAGATACATGGGGACAGACTCATGCATTCTGTGGGCCATCTGCTGGATCAATCATGGCCCAGCTCAGGGGCTCAGAGACTGCAGGGAGCTGCCCTGAGCAATTTCAAGTCTCTTTCCTTTTCTGTCTGAGAAAGTATGAGAAGTTGGGCTTGATGCATTAGCATGAGCCACTCTTAGAAGCCCCCTTTCAGGGCACATGGCCTTTGTGTGTATTCCAGTTGATCAGAAGTTGTACAGTTTGTCCTAAGAGGGCCAACTGATGTACAAAAGCATCAGAATGGGAGTGCTTTGAATCAGAGGCACCTGACTGTGTACCAGAGGTGATGTGGGGAAATTAAGGGTCCACTCAGCATTAACAAAGCTCTTGTCATAAAAATAACACAACCACAACTCCACATCCTGCAGCAGGTTGTCATGTATGATTGCTGTTGTTCAGTCACTAAGTCATGTCCAACTCCTTGCAACCCCATGGACTGCAAGTGTTCCAGGCTTCCCTGTCCTTCACTATACCCCAAAGTTTGCTCAAATTCATGTCCACTGAGTTGGTGATGCCACCCAACCATCTCGTCCTCTGTCACCTGCTTCTCCTCCTGCCCTCAATCTTTCCCAGCATCAGAGTCTTTTCCAATGAGTTGGCTCTTTGCATCAAGTGCCAAAGTATTGGAGTTTCAGCATCAGTCCTTCCAATGAATATTCAAGGTTGATTTCCTATAGGATGACTGGTTTGATCTCCATGCAGTCCAAGGGACTCTCAAAAGTCTTCTCCAGGACCACAATTAGAAAGCATCAATTCTTCAGCACTCAGCCTTCTTTATGGTCCAACTCTCACATCCATACATGATTACTGGGAAAATCACAGCTTTGATATATGGACCTTTGTCAGCCAAGTGATGTCCCTGCTTTTTAATATGCTGTCTGGGTTTGTCATAGCTTTTCTTCCAAGGAACAAGTGCCTTTTAATTTCTTGGGTTCAGTCACTGTCCACAGTGATTTTGGAGCCCAGGAAAATCTGTCACTGTTTCCACTTTTTTTCCCCATCTACTTGCCATGAAGTGATGGGACTGGATGCCATGATCTTAGTTTTTGAATGCTGATATTTAAGCCAGATTCTTCACTCTGCTCTTTCACCCTCATCAAGAGGCTTTTTAGTTCCTCTTCACTTTCTGCCATAAGAGTGGTGTCATAATCCTCATGGAAGAGCTGAGAGCAGGGCAATTTTACTCCCATGTCACAGATAAGGACCCTAAGGCCAGGAGGCCACAGAGCACCTTGGGTTGCAGAGCCCAGGTCTGAGCCCCAGACCTTGTGCCTCCAAAATCTCTGCTACTAATGTTCCCTCCATGTCCTGGGTGTGATGGAGAAGGAACAAAAATGAAAGATGAGAACAGCATTAGTTCTTGTCCTCTGAGAATGTACAACCTACTTGGGGAAGAGAATATACACAAGGAAAAAGAACTTAAGAGCTCTTATGAAGCAACATATGAAGAAGTCTGGCTTGATAGCATCGATAGCATCAAAGGTGGGCTGGAAGTTACCGTTCCCCCACTGGAAATGCCACATAACCTCAAGCCAGGTGACCTCTTGGAGGGAAAAAATAGTATGAGACTTAAAGGCTCATTTAAAATAGCATTAAAAATAAGAGCAGCTAACATATAAGTAGAGTTTTTCCTATATATCCCACACTACTGTTTATACAGAAAGCTGAAGATCCATTTGGAATAATGTTTTCTTCCATTTATCAACTGCTCTATTACGTACCAGGCATTGTACAAAAGACTTCAGTTCAGTTCAGTTCAGTCGCTCAGTCGTGTCCGACTCTTTGTGACCCCATGAAATGCAGCACGCCAGACCTCCCTGTCCATCACCAACTCCCAGAGTTCACTCAGACTCACATCCGTTGAGTCAGTGATGCCACCCAGCCATCTCATCCTCTGTCGTCCCTGTCTCCTCCTGCCCCCAATCCCTCCCAGCATCAAAGTCTTTTTCAATGAGTCAACTCTTCGCATGAGGTGGCCAAAGTACTGGAGTTTCAACTTTAGCATCATTCCTTCCAAAGAAATTCCAGGGTTGATCTCCTTCAGAATGGACTGGTTGGATCTCCTTGCAGTCCAAGGGACTCTCAAGAGTCTTCTCCAACACCGCAGTTCAAAAGCATCAATTCTTCGGTGCTCAGCCTTCTTCACAGTCCAACTCTCACATCCATACATGACCACTGGAAAAACCATAGCCTTGACTAGACAAAAGACTTACCTATAAGATTTTATGTATGCTGTCAAAGTGGCTCTGAGATCCTGATAGTATTTGTTCCTTTTTATGGATGAGAACTGAGGCACAAAGAGGTTAAGTCTGGATTTTCAAACAGGCTTGTGATCCCTAGTGTGAAGTTAATTTAATAGGTCCTGACAAATGTTGTATTAAATGAACAGAAAAAAAGAGGGGAGAGGAGGGAGGAGAAGACATGGAACAGAAGATATCAGAATGTAAATTGTGTGGTATTATTTATTTCATTATTTTTCTTTCAGTTTGTGTGTTTGTGTGTGTACAACAAAAGGACTGTAAAACATGATTTTACATAAGGATTTTTACAATGAAAATATCAAAATGGGTCTCTGTGGAAGGTTTGGAAGCCACTGGGTTAAGTGACTTTCCTGAGGTCCTACAGCTATGATTTGTGGAGCCACAGTTCAAATCCACTTATCTTGTGTCTCAGGAGCCCATACTCTTGACCTCTAAACGGTGCTGTCCAATAGAAATATAGTCAACCACACATGTAATTCAAATTTTTCTAGTAGCTACATTTAAAAATAGAAAAAAACACTGAAAAATTATTAAAATTAATATAATACTTTTATGTAACCCAATATATCAAAAAATTAACATTTCAACATGCAAAAGTTGCTTTCAAAATTCAATCAATTATTGAGGCTTGTTTCATTTGGGGATTTTTTTAACTTTTTGGTACTAACTCCAGGAAATCTGGTGTCTATGTTACACTTCCAGCCCGTCTCAGTTCAGACTAACCTGACTTCAAGAGCTCAAAACAACATGGGCAGTGGCTGCCTGAGGAAACGGTACAGCCCTGAACAACACCACCTCCAAACCCCCTCGGAACAGCAGGCCTTCATTCTCAAACTTCACTACAAAAGAGAATTTCCCATCATGTTGCATCATCACTTTTACCTTCCCTTGGCTTCCTTCACACTCTTTCCAGAACAACTAAACCCAACCCCACATCTGTGGCTATTTATGCCTGTTCACCTTATCTTCTTTTAGATTTTACATCCTTGCTAGGCCTTGGGGGAGAAGAACTGGCAGCTTGTCTCTGCGGCTGAGACAAGCTACAGCAGGGTGAGGACCAAAGCTCTGAACAAGAGGAACCTGCGTGGAACAGTGACCCAAGCAGACAGTTTGCAAAGCGGCAGGCTCGCTGGCGGCTGAGCTCTAGCTTCAGAAGCACGTCCGGTTCCGTTTTGCAGAGACGCATTGAATCTCTCACATCAGCCCTGACAGAAGTCGGCTGACCCCATTTCCATGGCTTTGCCAAAACAAGCAGACCGTGGAATTGCAGAAAGATGGGCGTCTAGAGAGCTGTTAGAAGACAAGACAACTGCTATTTTGTGACTTCAGAGCTGCCCATTAAATAATCTGATAAATACTACACGTAAATATTCTGTAACCATGGCTGATAGGCTGGGAGCCCCAGGTAGCCGTTACAGCAGGTGTGCTCTGGGCTCCCGTAAGCTGAGAGGGAGGTTTCCACACAGACAAAAGGGAAGGCAAGTCTCACTGCCCAGCAGCAGACAGGCCCAGGAAGCTAGAGCAGACAGGCTCCTGCTCCCAGCTCCTTGCATCATCCCCAGGACCCCATTTGCCCGGGTACTCAGGAAGAGTACCTTTCAGTCCATCGATTTGGTTTCCAAAGTACTGAGAGTGCTGACCAGGGAAGGAAACTTACTGTGGGGGTCCAGGAAAATAGAGAGAAAACCATCAGGCACTTTTTCCTTTATGACATGTTAGCACTCCTCAGACTGAGGAATGGAACTCTAAGTTTGCAGAGTGTTTGTTCATGGCAGCAGAAAAGGTCAAGAGCCCTTCCATTATGTACTGGCTTCTTATTAAATGAGCAACTGCTACACGCCAGTCACCCCAGCTGGGTCCTGGGTACTCAGAAAGGCATTGCCTGCCCACCTTACATCTGGGAGCTGGGAGCGTGCATGCCAGTCAACAGACTAGACTTCAGAGAACACAGCCCTGTAGGGGGCTATAATAGAGGTGTAAGCAAAAGATGGTGGGGACCTAGAAAAGGCATCATTCTGTGCCTGCTCGGGCCCCCACATCAGAGTCGTCTCATAGCCTTAGCCCAAGAGGGCAGCTGCCCGATGACCCAACCTATCCAAGTCCCTTCTCTCAGAACTTGGAACTAATACCAAATATTTGTTTTACTCTCCATGGGCTACCTGGACTGAGAGGTTATGTAGGGTCACCAGAGAGTTATTTCCCCACACGTTCATAGAGAAGCAAAATTCAATAGTCTATTCATAAGAGCAAAATGACCTAAATGGGGAGGAAACAAGCCAAATGTCCATCAGTTGATAAACAAATAAGCAAATCAGCTATATTACATATAATGGAATATTAGTCAGCCATGAGAAGGAGTGAAGTATTGATACATGGTACAACATGACTGAGCCTTGAAAACATCACGCCAAACAAAGTAAGCCGGACACAAAAGCCGTATACTCTATGAGTCCACTTATATGAAATGCCCAGGAAAGGTCAATCCGATAGACATAAAAGTAGATTTATCGTTACCTGGGACGAGGGAGAGGAAAGAATAAGAAATGACTACTTTGTCAGCAAGGCATTTGGAGATGGGGTGATGAAAAACTTGAAATTGGTGACACAAAATTCTGTGAATGTACTGGCAGCCACTGAATTATATACTTTGAAATCACTGAAATGGTGAATTTTATTTTATTGGAATTTTACCTCAGGAAAAAAGAAAGGTCTATGGTGGGCTTCCCCGGTGGCTCAGTGGTAAAGAATCCACTGCGGCCACTTCCCAATGGCAATGCGGGAGACTCGGGTTGGAACCCTGGCTAAGGAAGATCCCCTGGAGAAGGAAATGGCAACCCATTCCAGTATTCTTGCCTGGGAAATCTCATGGGCAGAGGAGCCCTGCTGACAACAATCCATGGGGTCACAAAAGAATCAGACGTAACTTAGTGACTAAACAACAACATGTGCTACCCTTTTGAAAGGAACATGTTTCAGTATGTGTGTGTCCATCACAACTGACAATCACTGACTCCAACTGCAATGCCTGTGTTGCGTGTCTTGTCCACAGCAAACAGCTCTCAGATGCCAGGGGTTGCACTCAGCCTGTTCTGTTCAACTGCTGACCTAGTTCCTCCTCCTCCACACTGTGCCCTCACTTAACATGGAGAAGAAAAGACTTTTGCATCTCTTCAACAGACAGCTGGCCACTTCCCAAAACTGCCAATAGGTGGTGAGCATCCAAGTGTATTTATTTGGGTTCTGTCAGCAGAAATCAGACTTTATTA
The DNA here is from genome assembly GCA_917880005.1 of Nanger dama. Classification (NCBI taxonomy): domain Eukaryota; kingdom Metazoa; phylum Chordata; class Mammalia; order Artiodactyla; family Bovidae; genus Nanger; species Nanger dama. Next base: position 39,557,679 of record CAKJTW010000008.1, read on the forward strand.
AGAGGATGTTAGCAAACCTCTTTGCTTCCCTGCTTTTGGGAGAATTCTTAATGGCTCCAATGCGCAGGTGTCATTTGTCAGCAAAATCTAATATTTATGTCATTTCTAGACAAGGAACATTGAGGCTCTCATAATGTATCACTCTTCGTTTTGCTCCACAGCACAGCTGGACAAATCGCTCAGCCATTTGTCACCACATCGCTCCTCAGCCACATCACAGGTGCAGGGTTTTCAGCTCAGTTGCTCAGTCATGTCTGACTCTTTGTGACCCCATGGACTGCAGCAGGCCAGGCCTCCCTGTCCATCACCAACTCCTGGAGTTTACCCAAATTCATGTCTATTGAGTTGGTGATGCCATCCAACCATCTCATCCTTTGTCATCCCCTTCTCCTCCCACCTTCAATCTTTCCCAGCATCAGGGTCTTTTCCAATGAGTCAGTTCTTCACGTTAGGTGGCCAAAGTATTGGAGTTTCAGCTTCAGCATCAGTCCTTCCAACGAATATTCAAGACTGATTTCCTTTAGGATGAACTGGTTTGATCTCTTTGCAATCCAAGGGACTCTCAAGAGTCTTCTCCAACACCACAGTTCAAAAGCATCAATTCCTTGGTGCTCAGCTTTCTTTATAGTCCAAATCTCACACCCATACATGACTACTGGAAAAACCATAGTTTTGACTAGATGGACCTTTGTCGGCAAAGTAACATCTCTGCTTTTTAATATGCTGTCTAGGTTGATCATAACTTTTCTTCCAAGAAGCAAGTGTCTTTTACTTTCATAGATGCAGTTACCATCTGCAGTGATTTTGGAGCCCAAGGAAATAAAGCCTGTCACTGTTTCCATCGTTTCCCATCTATTTGCCGTGAAGTGATGGCACCAGATGCCATGAGCTTAGTTTTTTGAATGTTGAGTTTTAAACCAACTTTTCCACTCTCCTCCTCTACCTTCATCAAGAGGCTCTTTAGCTCTTCTTCATTTTCTGCCATAAATGTGGTGTCATCTGTATATCTGAGGTTATTGATATTCTCCTGGCAATCTTGATTCCAGCTTGTGCTTCATCCAGCCCAGCATTTCTCAAGAGGTAATCTGCATGTAATTTAAATAAGCAGAGTGACAGTATACAGCCTTAACGTACTTCTTTCCCAGTTTGAAACCAGTCTGTTGTTCCATGTCCAGTTCTAACTGCTGCTTCTTGACCTGCATAAAGGTTTCTCAAGAGGCAGGTAGTGTGGTCTGGTATTCCCATCTCTTTAAGAATTTTCCACAGTTTGTTGTGCAGGGTTAGGTACACCATTAACAGAGGCAGGAAGGGGAGTGAGGTGCCAGGACAAAAACTTGAGCCAAAGAAGCAGAAACTTTATAAGCTTGTGTCTCCTAGAATCTCTGGTTTGGAAAAGACCTTGACATACTAAAATGTCACAGAACTTTTGTGTTAAAGACAAAACACAAAGCTTGGATTTCTCTATGAAGTTTGAATGTTCTGTTTCTTTACAAGCCAGTGATTCTTGTGGTTAAATAATAATATAAACAAACTGCAGCCGTAAAGCGTCTGTCTACAATGTGAGAGACCTGGGTTCGATCCCTGGGTTGGGAAGATTCCCTGGAGAAAGAAATGGCAACCCATTCCAGTACTCTTGCCTTGAAAATCCCATGGACGGAAGAACTTGGTGCAGGCTACTATCCATGGGGTCACAAAGAGTCGGGCACGACTGAGCGACTTCACTTTCATTTTCACTTTCCAGGGAAGCAAAGATGGCAGCGTGGGTATGGATTCCCTACTTTCAAATTGTTTATAAAAAGATACAGTGCACGTGCAAGTGTGTGACACATACTAGGTTTACATTTCACATGCATGACCTTGAGTTGCGGGCACTTTTGTACTCCCTTACAGATGAAGGAAACTGATGCTCAGAAGGCTCTGTGATCTTCATCAGGTTCACAAGTGAACATTAAGTTAGTGAAAAAGGCAGGTTTGAACTCAGTCGCCTTATTCTAAACCACCATTTTATACCAGAATGATTACATAATCATGAATATTTCACATATTGAATAGAAGACAGTGCTTTGAAGCACTTTATAGTGTTCAAAGATGTTTCACAGTCAGTGCCTTACAGGACAGAGGGTGATAGCTGCAGCATTTCTTAGATCAGCGAGAGGTTAAACATGCAGATCCCATAGATACAGTAGGCTTTGAAGGATAAAGTTGTATTTTAATAATTAACAAGAAAATGAGGAGATCAACATGAGATGAGAAGAGCAAAGGAAAAAGTCTGGGAGGGTGATAAATAGCTGGCTGGGGTGAATTCCCAGTATGGAATGCAATCACTGATTAAGCATCACAAAGGTACTTGCTTTAGGGTTCCTTGCTGATGGACAAACAGTAACAACAACAATAATGGCACCAGCTAACACCTACTAGCAGGCTGTAGAACAGTCACTCACAGTGCTAACCATTATTGGCGGCTACTGCCTTTGGTAACCAACCACAGTCTCCCTCTGGGTAATTACCCACACATTTTCAGGCCATATGGTTCTCTTAGCTCTCTAGTAAACCATGAAACCCAGGCCTACAGCAACTGAAACATCGTATGTGACTCAAGATTGACCTCAGTACTGGTTCAGAGATGGACATGATGACCAGTCAGAGTCAATGATAAGACTTTCTCCCTGAAATGGTATAAAGGGTGAAGCTACTGTTAGTCATCTTGCTGAAGAGATGTAATGTTCTGATGATACTGTGGGTCCTGAATCCAGTCTTGCTCCTGGACTTCTGTGTTGGTGAGCAATAAACTGGCTTCTGGCTCTGGCTTTGGGTCAACTTTTGGTCACTCTCAATGGAAGGAGCTCTAATTAACATAAGCACATAAATGCAACTCACTGAACTTCACAACACTACCGCAAGGTGTGCATTTATTTTGAACAGAGACTGCTCCTCCCTTTTTGAGATAAGGAGTGGGGGCACCAAGAGGTCAAGTCCCCTGGAAGGTGGTGGGAGCAGGATTTGAACCCAGACAGTGTAGCTCTAGAGCCAGCACCCCCACCACCATACCAGCTGGCTGGTGTCTAGCTCTACTCTTATGGAACAGGACTCTCCACAAGCCTAAAATAAGTCTTTTCTCTCAAAATAGCTCCAAAGGCTTAAAATACCTTAAAGGGTGTAAATTTTCTCAAGCTCCTTTAGGTTTGCAATGATCCCTTTTGGCTTCAGTTGTCTCCCTGAAAAGAATCATTTAAGCAATAAAAATGTCTCTCCCCAAGTCATCTTTCAACTGCTGATACTTCACTTTCCCAAAAATTATAGATAAAAATAACAATGCACAGAAGTGAAGAATACACGGCTGCTAAAATGGAGAAGAGAGAAGGAAGGAAGGAGGAGATCTTGACCAAATGTTTTGTGTAGTGACATGCAAGAAGTTCTGATCATCATTTGGTAATTTTAGAAGTGTATTTCTTAATTACAGGTGTTTTTGTCCACCAAAGTCTTGGACTGTTGGCAACCAGAACTACAGTCGCTACTTCCTACATGCTTTGGAAATTTAAAAATAAAGTTAAATACACACCAGCTAAGAGGACAGTTCTGATGTCTATACCTCATCTGGACAATTTTATCTTGCTGTTCAGTTTCCTAGCAATTTGTCAAAGGCTTGGGGACCCCATGATGAAGGAAGAGTAACTATCTTGAAATGAAGTGAAAGCCAGGAGTCTGCACCAGGCTGTAACCGTGGCCTTAAAGAACTAAAAGACCTATTGGTATTCCCAGGGGACACCCAAGGCAACTCCAGCCATAGTGGAGGCAAAGGGTTGGGTACTGGGAGCCGGGAACAGGAGAGTGGAGTCTAGCTCAGACTCCCAATAACTCTGAGCCTTATGTAACCAAATAAAAAATGACAAATTAGACTCTGGTTTTTCTTTTTGTTGTTGGATTCCATTAAGTGGTAAAGTGTCTGTACAGCATAAGGAATGAATGAGCTTTGAAATGAGTTGGATCCCCACCTCAACAGTTCAAGACAGTTCTTGATCTGCAAAATGAAAGAAATGCTGCCTACTGCTTGGGGCTACTGCAAGGATTAAATGATCAAATACTCTCAGCACACTTCGTCACTCAGCAGCAAGAAGAAAAAATAACAACAAAAGATTAACCATCACTCTCTTATTAGCACTGTTAATAAGCACTGTTAATTAGCACTGTTAAGTTTACAGTTCTATAGAACTGCAAGAGTAACAATGTCCTTTCTACCCAAAAGGATATCTGAACACTTCTGGGCAAATGTTGACAACATAAAGATTTGGTCTTGAGCAGCAATAGGTTTCTAGTTTTTGTTTTATGTTATTACCATTCTTTTCAAAATGCAGAGGTGAGAATATATCTGAATAACTCAAAGCAGATGTTGACAGTACAAAGGCTTGGCCTTGATTTGGCTAATGTGAAACTCTGAGTGCCAGTAGCAGGGCAGGTTCGACTGAAACTCCTGCATGGCATCTAAGCCTGGTCACTCTCCCGCACAGCCTGCATCACTGCCTTTAAGGTGATCTTTTGAGAAACTTAACACTTTTGTCATACACATTAATTCATGGCTGTTCTCTGTCAAAGATCATCCACCATCATTTGGATTCTGTCCAAATGATTAGGAGAAAACATGTTTTATCATCCGTAGGTTTGCAGTTTAAGAGTAGTTCCAGCAAACCTCGGAACTTAACAGCATCTGCTTGGCTAGAAACCTTGGTTTTGGTCCAGACAGTATGAAACTCCTGAGGTAGGGAGATGGGCATGGGATGCAACACTACCAGAGAAGTCAAGCAAAATGAATAACTGTATCGGTAGGTATTCTCGCTCCTTTTTCACTTGGTTTGCCTGCCTCCAGGCAGCATCCTCAAAAGGAGTCTGTACTTGGTTGCAATAATCCACATAGATTACTCAAATCTGTGAATCTCAGCAGCTCTCAGTGTCTACAGCAGGCAATGAATGCATAATGATATCTCATCTGGTGGTAGTCAGAATTGTGAGTGTCCAGGTAGAGAGGCAAGAAGACCAGACCAGGAACCAAGACGCCAGGCACCAGCCCCAGTTCTGTCACCAGTGCTCACGTGGCCACGGGCATGAACAGCAGCTGCGGAGGTTCCATTTGGATCCCTCTTCAGGAAGGGACCTGGCACTCAGCTGCAGAAGCCAGAGTGTCTGACAGCCTGCAGCTGTGGCACCTGTAAAATCTGCCTCGAGCTTCTGATGCTTTCCCAGGCACTGTGTCAGAGGCCAATCAAGGGTATGAGGGCCCAGTCATTTCTGCTCAACATGGCACTTCTCTAACAAGCAGTCTGTGCCCTGCGGCTCCCCACTTCTATCAGATATGCACTATATTTTAAGGCTTTCACTCCCCTAAGTCTCCCTTCCTCCCCCTCTTCCTTTCACAGATGGATACCATGATCTGAAGCTTTCTCTACTCAATCTGTTTGTCTCTTCTATGAGGATTACCAGCTCCTTGTTCTCTGAGCTCTGTCAGCTCTGTCCTGGGACACCCAACCAACACAAGATTAACTTCTCTAAACCTAGGTTGAATTTTTCCTTTAAAGCAGGCATAATCATAGCAATCAAGTGGAGAGGGGAAGGAAAGAGGAGAAAGTTTTGCAGGAATCATATCTTGAGGTATGGACTTCCCAGGGATCAAACCCAGGTCTCCTGCATTGTAGGCAGACGCTTTACCATCTGAGCCACCAGGGAAGTCCCCACCCACTCGCAAATGCAGGAGACATTAGAGACACAGGTTTAATCCCTGGGTTGGGAAAATCCTCTGGAGAAGGGCATGACAACCCTCTCCAGTATTCTTGCCTGGAGAATCCCATGGACAGAGGAGTCCATAGGGACACAGTCCATAGGGTCACAAAGAGTCAGACACAGCTGAAGCAACTTAGCATGCATGCACATCTGGCGGTACACAGAGTTCCTTCCCCCAGTATCTCCACACCTTCTGAGCATCAGGCCAATACCAACATTTACTCCAAGGAATTCTTTGCTTCAGGAGACAGCTCATAAGGCAGGAAAAACAAAAACTGTTGGAATTTCTAAGGCACACCTTTAAGTCATAAAGAGCCAAGTTTTTTGATGTTAAAACACCTAAGGCCTGAAGCACTAGGGACAAACCTGTGTCCTTAAAAAAAAATCTGAAAGAGAAATTACTATATCTATTGATCCTCTAAATAAGGACTGAGTAGACCAAGGAAAGAAGAAAAGAGGAGGGGACCAGGGGGCGGGGGAGGTCAGTGGAGCCTGGCATTAAAGGAAATGAACCTGTAAGGGCCATGTGATGGTGATCAGCATCATCCCTGGCACTATGATGGACGCTGGAGCTTCCCTTGAAAAAGGCATCCACCTCCTCCCATCCCTTAGGGCATTAACCCACTGACCACCCAGTCTCATCTGGGTGAGCCCGCACACAGCCAATGCCATGGGAATTCCATACATCATCCTTGTTCTAGGGAACCTCCACTGCACCCAGCCACTAGAAGGGTCAACTCTCTGGACCCTGAGACTTTACTCTGTCTCCACCCAACTTCCCTCACAAAGACAATCTCTTTCTCAACAGCTTGGGGTGCTCATCATGGGCCTACAGATGAGAGAAAGGGCAAACCACAAATACCTCGAGGAATGGTGCTACATGGTGGTGAGGAAGAAAAGCAACCCACATCCCAACTTAAGACACTGGTTGAATGGAAATAGTAATTTTATATAGTTCAACATTTATTAACCTGAATATAGTGAATATATACCTGGTGAGTCGTTCTTTCCAGACATAACTGTGAGTTCTCACAACTCCATGAGGAAGGTAAGAACACTATATCTACTTTCCAGAAAATGAAACTGAGGCTCAAACTCACTTAGCTGTAAATGAACTTACAGGGCTGCACTTAATTTGCTGCTGCTGCTAAGTCAGTCCAGTCGTGTCCGACTCTGTGCAACCCTATAGACGGCAGCCCATCAGGATTCCCCGTCCCTGGGATTCTCCAGGCAAGAATACTGGAGTGGGTTGCCATTTCCTGTTCCAATTACTAGCATCCTGCTGCTGCTGCTAAGTCACTTTAGTCATGTCCAGCTCTGTGTGACCCCACAGACGGCAGCCCACCAGGCTCCCCGTCCCTGGGAATCTCCAGGCATGAATACTGGAGTGGGCTGCCATAGGTCCCTGCAAGTCTACATCATCTACATTCCTGAAGATAAGAAGTGTCTTAGGCTCTACTGTCCACTTCCTCTCTTACAGAACACTTAACCTAGTGCTAGGCAGCTAGAAGATTCTCCAACATTTTATGCTTTGACCAATTAATTTAGATATTTCCCACTCAGAACCAGGAAAAAAAAAAAAACTGCTCTAAGTGTATCTCCATTTTCTCCATGCCGGTAGAACTCCTGGTGCAGCTGCCAGGAAGGAGGTGGGAGGCAGTGAATGCGCATCCACAGAAGAGATCATATTTCAGTCTTTTCATTTCGCTTGACAGGAGAAATACTGATTAAAATCAGCTGCACATGTCACGAAAGGGTAAATGGGTTCTTCATTTTTTTCTTCGCAGAAGCAGCCCCAACTGTACTCCAGGAGATAACTCTTCATGCATAAAATTACTAATAGACATCATCTATCTGATGAATGTCTTATCCTTAATAATTTATATCACTTGATCTATTTTCAAAGGTTAGTCTTACATTAAAATTACAATTCTGAATAGGTCAGCCTGTTATTTAAGGATAAATTATTTCACCCCTTCCTGTAAGTGTTGTGTTTAGTTAATGATGAGGTTTTTCTTTTAGCCCCCAATGAAACCACAAAAGAAATTGCTTGTTTGACCTAGCCTCTCTCACCCTGAATCTTACTCTTTGATTCATGCTGACTCACTGTTAGTAACCAGCCTGCACGTTTCAAGATACTAGTTTCCCATTCTTGACCTCATGTTATTTTTCTACATTTCCCTCCTCTTCCCACTCTGGTCATCTCTTTCCACTCGTCCTTCCATTCCCATTACCCCATCTTACTATTCAAAGAACAACCCATTTCTGGGTCCTCTCACTGGACACACAGCCCTACACTGTCCCATCACTGGTCCATTTCATTCTGAAGGGGTAATACCAATAAAGATGTTCCAGATAGCTTTCCCCAGGCTCTGACATATCACTCATTTAGAAAATAAGGATGGAGAGGTCTTGCAGTCAGTGGAAAGAAGACTAGAAAGAAGCTGGGTTGAGTCCTGTGAGATCCAGTTCAGTTGGTGAAACAATTCCAGTCCCTGTTTTCTCCGTGATGGAAAAGAACACACTTTTGCAGTCTGATAGGCTCAGGTTCAAACCCAACATCTCTTACTACTTAGCAGCCTGGCCTAGTAAAACATAAGAGTCAATTTCTTCTTTTATGAAATGAGGGTACTCATACTTTACTCAGGATTTTTTTTAAGAGTTGACAAGTTAAAACAAGGAAAATATGCCATATAATGCAAACACAGTGGGAAGCAATTTTAAAATGTTTGTTAAAAGAATTGTGGATGAGTGGATTTGATTAATAAATGACTATTATCAGATAAATAATTTTTAATGAAAAGTGTATTTGTTCAAGATGACTAAACAATGGCAGGTTGAAAGATGGCAAACTGCTTGTGTTGAATTGTGGTTAAGAGCACGGTTCCTTCAGATCCCACTTCATACCGTAACTCACCATTTACCAGCTACACTACCTTTGACAGGTTGCTTACCCCCAGTTTTGTAATCTGTAAACATGACCAACACTTACTTCCTTGGGTTCACTGTGGCTTAAATAACAAAGTGCCTGGAAAAGACTTGGCACAGTGCCCAATGTAGAATTAAGCCCTTTATACACAGAAGGTGTCACTACTAAGATGAATAAAAGTAAAACAAAATGGAAGGTCTCAGGGGCCTCTACCTCATGGCACAATTACAAACATTTAGAAAATGTTTACTAACCAGAAGTATGTAAACACATGAGGGATTTTTTATTACAATTATTATTAGGAAGAATAATGAACTGAATGGATGACTGTTACTGGAACTAGCACAAACTCCACAAGGCCTTTCTTCAATTGGGATGTGTATATACACACAAGTGCTTGAGAAAGGTATAGGACTGGCTTAATTAAAGGATAATTTCTGCTGTTGCTCTGAGTGTAGAAAGTCATAGAGAGGATGTTTAAAAGAGAGGCTAAAGTAATGTGTGGAGAATTTAACTGATACTCTAAAGCCGTTGATTGTAAATATGCTCAGGAGGTAGATAAGTTCACACTGTTTTATGGCAGGAGGGTTTCTTATTGGTAATTTCGTGCAGTTGTGAAATTGGAAGGAGCACCGGGCCAGAGGTTTTCTATGTATTCAGCAGAGAGGGTTTCCCACTTCTCAATCTTGAGGAGTGACTCCCTCTGAGAGCCACTGGCCATGACCTTCCATTTTCTGGGTGAAGAGTTTTCTCTGAAGGGGACAAGAGAAGGAAACAAAGTTGTTCAGAAGGAGAGAGGGCCTGTGGCCTGTTTTCCCAAGCTTGTTCCCACATTCCCAAGGGTGCCCATGCCTATAAGCCTATGTTTCTTAGGGTTCTTTCACATACTGACATCAGACATCCCCAGGGTAGCCACACTGGGGGAAAAGGTGATCTTCCTGTGGTGAGTCACCATGAACTGACAAGACCCAAAACACAGCATTTCAACCTCAAAGGTGCTGGCCTCCTCCTCTTCATGCACAGGCTCCATTCCCACTTGTGCTCCACCGCCCTCTCCCACTGCCTTCCCACTCTCTTTTTATGCATTTCCATATGCAGCTGTTCCACTGTCTCCCAGGAGACCGGCTCCTCTGCTCCTTCACAAAGGTGGCCAAGATAACTGCACCCAGCTCCTAAGCTCAAGTTCAAAGACTCCATAGTAACAATAAGAATGCTAGAGCTTTCCAGGGAATTTCCATAGAAGAGTCATAGGATGAGTACATATTCTAGTAGGTATCTATAGTACTGAAGCATGGAAGATAAGATATTTTTAATTTCTCGAGATAAGGGCCAACTACTGGCTAAATGTTAACAAATACAGAGAATACTTACCTGTGGCTTCCTCCTTCCTCAACCTCAATGGTGCCAAGAGATATGTGTTGCTCCCAATCTAAAGAGCATTTCCATGTGCATCAGAGCAGACAAGAGCACAGGTGGAACTGACCCCCAAGTTCTCCTCTACGAATGACTCAGGGTGGCCTCCCTTCTTTTCATATTGAATTAAAGGGGGACCTTGCAGAGTGCACATTAAAGTGAAGATGAAAATACTCATGATTCATCATGAGCTGGTTATTTCTGCCTTGTTCTAAAGCCAAAGACAGAAGCTGAGGATCTTACCATGGCAAATTATAGTCATCCCATGCACAATAAACTGGATTAAATGCCAGCTGCATTGTTGATGGATTTTTATGACCCCTCCCTTCAGGAAGCATTGTTTGTAAAGTACTATCTCATAACTCTTTGGCCTCACAAACCAAAGGCTCTCTTCCCATGCTATAGCTAGCAAAACTGAGGCTCAGAGGATGGCATGGTTTCCCAAAGCCAAGTAAATGGCAGAGCTGATAACAAAATTCACAACTTCTCACTGATAATTCGGTTGTCCTTTAGCTATCTTCTTTTGCTTCCCCATAGGCAAGCTATTTGTTATTTTTCCCTTTGCCTCTCCAGAGGTGCCCTCCACTCTTTTCCATCCTGCTTTGTGTCCTGGGAGGATGACTTTACTGATTAGTAAAGTGAGTTAATGAGAGACACCAGCAAGAAATCAGAGAGTGAGATCAGAGTTTATTTTCTGAATTCCTTACTGCATTCCTACCTCCCAACTCCTGTAGTTCCTTTCTTCCCTTGACTGCCAGGAGCCAGCGTGAGGAACTCCGCCCATGGCAAAGGTTATGAGGAAGGAGGCTTGGCATACGCAAAGGCGTGATCAAGCCTCAGGAAACCCCCTGTTCCTGAGCATCTACCCCCAAAACCAGAGTCTATCTACTTTACTGTTTTATGCTCTCATCTACACCTCTGACTTTACTGGGGGCTCTCCCCCATCACCATTTCTCTTGGAAAAGGAATTAGCTTGCAGCTCCAAGTCAATAAAAATTCCTGGGTGTGACAAGAGTGTTTCAACTTATGAACTCCTCTGAAGGTTATCTGGCCTGCCTGTACAGGTTCATCTGGCCACATGTGATTGTTTACAGCCTCCCAATCGTGAGAGGCACGAGATATTTTAGATTTACTGAAGGCAAATTCTTTTGGGAAGTTAGAAATTAGCAGTATAGTGGGTTGATTAGGAATTATATTGGTGAAGGGTTTTTCATTTGTTGTGCCAATAATTACTGCTAATTCCCTTCCCTGGGTGTGACAGGGGTGTCTCAGGTCAAACCTCTCCACTGGCAAAATAGTTTGTGTGACAGGATTATCCACACTCCTGCCACTACACACATGATTGTTTACTACCTCTCAACCATAAACAGCACAGAGAGTTTGGAGTATTTTGAGAGTCTTAATTAGCATAGGGCTTTTCTCATTGTTGAGTCAATGATTGCCACCAGGCCTCCATATCCTTAGGCACCTGGGAATATACTAATCAATGTATTTGGAATATAGAAAAGGAAATATTGTAGTTTTTTATGTTAGCAATACTAGACTTTTTGAGTTAATGAATTTTCTCTTTTGTAATAGATCACTGTACTTTGTTATAAATCACTGTGTCCTTGCTATGTAAAACTGTAACTTTATCACTATCTTAAGACTAAATAGATCTTAAGGGGAACATTGGTGAAAGAATTTTCATTTGTTGGGCTGATGTTTGCTGCTAAATCTCCATATTCCCTGCCCTTATAATGAATATAACTAGCATATAGGAGAAATAAGTATTAACCTTTAAGATTAATCATGTTAATCTTGGGTTAAATAAATTCCCCTTTCTTGATTGTAATTCACTACACCCTCACCCTATAGGAATGCAACTTTATTTGGAGGGTGGTGCCTGGTTTAAGAAAAAACACCCTTGGAAAAAATAAGTTTTTGGTTATCAGAAAGAAAGGGTTGTAAATGTCAGCAGGCCTCATGGCCAGAAGATGATGTAAAACCCCTAAGACCTTTTTATGTAAAGCACCTGGTTTTGATAAAGGTCAGGACTGCTGACCCCCATGACTCTGTATTCATTCCTACGTGTAACAAAAGGTATATAAGCAAACCTAAAAAATAAAGAAATGGGATCAGTTTCTGGAAAGACTGATTCCCCCATGTTGTTCCCTCTTGCTCCCTGTTTTTCTAGCTGAATTCCCATCTGGAATGTGGGTACTCACCAAGCCTGCTAATTTTGCCTGGGCTTCTAAGATCGGACCAGGGAGGCCTCAGTGCCTCCTCTCCTTCAGGAGAACAGAAAGACGCCTATGGCCTACATAGGTGGTAATTGGTATTCCACGTGAACCAAGTTATTCAGCCTCTTTTTCTCCACTAATTTTCCTACTACACTATCCGTTTCTAATCTCTCTATATATCTGTAACTAAATAAGTTTTTCCTAGGACGCCAATTCCGTCCCCACCTTCAAATTACCCTGGACCCACCGGGACTGGACCCTGGCACTTGACCCCTGCACTTGACCTTTAGGGCACCATTTCAGGGGTACTGTTTTTTTGAACTCAGATGCTGCATCATCCTTGTTGGTTTCCCTTAGCCCTTGTCTCTATTTAACTCCATTAGCCTTTTGGTGCATCCCATCCTTTTCCTGCCTATGATTCATCAGCAAACTAATAGTGTACCTTAATCTCCCCCATTGCTGTGTCACTGAGGCTTATGGAGATATTGGGATTTTTTATTTTCTTTTTAAAATTATTTATTTTAATTGGAGGCTAATTACTGTATAAGATTGTATATTTTGCCATACATTGACATGAATCAGCCATGGGTGTACATGTGTTCCCCATCCTGAATCTCACTCCCATCTCCCTCCCCATCCCACCCCTCTGGGTCATCCCAGTGCACCAGCCCTGAGCACCCTATCTCATGCACCAAACCTGGACTGGTGATCTGTTTCACATATGATAATATACATGCTTCAGTGCTATTCTCTCAAATCATCCCACCCTCGCCTTCTCCCACAGAGTCCAAAAGACTGTTCTATACATTTGTGTCTCTTTTGCTGTCTCACATATAGGGTCATCATTACCATCTTTCTAAATTCCATATATATGGGTGTGATGCTTTTTAACTGTGGTGTTGGAGAAGACTCTTGAGAGTCCCTTGGACTGCAAGGAAATCCAACCAGTCCATCCTAAAGGAGATCAGTCCTGGGTGTTCACTGGAAAGACTGATGCTGAGGCTGAAACTCCAATACTCTGGTCACCTCATGAGAAGAGCTGACTCATTGGAAAAGACCCTGATGCTGGGAGGGATTGGGGGCAGGAGGAGAAGGGGACGACAGAAGATGAGATGGCTGGATGACATCACCGACTCAATGCACATGAGTTTGGGTGAACTCCAGGAGTTGGTGATGGACAGGGAGGCTTGGAGTACTGCAACTCATGGGGTTGCAAAGAATCGGACATGACTGAGTGACTGAACTGAACTGAATTGATACTGTATTGGTGTTTTTCTTTCTGACTTACTTCACTCTGTATAATAGGCTCCAGTTTCATCCACCTCATTAGAACTGATTCCAATGCATTCTTTTTAATGATTGAGTAATATTCCATTGTGTATATGTACCACAGCTTTCTTATCCATTCATCTTTCAATGAACATTTAGATTGCTTCCATGTCCTGGCTATTGTAAATAGTGTTGCAATGAACATTGGGGGTACATGTGTCTCTTTCAATTCTGGTTTCCTCAGTGTGTATGCCCAGCAGTGGGATTGCTGGAGTCATATGGCAGTTCTATTTCCAATTTTTAAGGAATCTCCACACTGTTCTCCATAGTGGCTGTACTAATTTGCATTCCTACCAACAATGTAAGAAGATTCCCTTTTCTCTGCACCCTCTCCAGCATTTATTGTTTACAGATTTTTGATAGCAGCCATTCTGACTGGTGTGAAATTGTTGTTTTGATTTGAATTTCTCTGATAATGAGTGATGTCGAGCATCTTTTCATGTGTTTGTTAGCCATCTATATGTCTTCTTTGGAGAAATGTCTGTTTAGTACTTTGGCCCATTTTTTGATTGGGTCATTTATTTTTCTGGAATTGAGCTGCATGAGCTGCTTGTTTATTTTTGAGATTAGTTATTTATCAGTTGCTTCATTTGTTATTATTTTCTCCCATTCTAAAGGCTATCTTTTCATCTTGCTTATAGTTTCCTTCATTGTGTAAAAGATTTTTAAGATTGATTAGATCCCATTTGTTTATTTTTGCTTTTATTTCCATTACTCTAGGATGTGGGTCATAGAGGATCGTTCTGTGATTTATGTCAGAGAGTGTTCTGCCAATGTTTTTCTCTAGGAGTTTTATAGTTTCTGGCCTTATATTTAGATCTTTAATCCATTTTGAGTTTATTTTTGTGTATGGTGTTTTAAAGGGTTCTAGTTTCATTCTTTTACAAGTGGTTGACCAGTTTTCCCAGCACCACTTAAAGAGATTGTCTTTTCTCCATTGTATATTCTTGCCTCCTTTGTCAAAGATAAGGTGTCCATAGGTGTGTGGATTTATCTCTGGGCTTTCTATTTTGTTCCATTGATCCACATTTCTGTCTTTGTGCCAGTACCATACTGTCTTGATGACTGTAGCTTTAAAAATATGGAACACTTCACAAATTTGCATGTAATCCTTGCACAGGAGCCATGCTAATCTCTGTATCGTTCCAATTTTAGTATATGTGTTGCCGAAGTAAGCACAGAGATACTGTTTTATTGTCTAAATAATAATGTTTAAGAGGAATAGATTTTACTTGCAACTCACTTTCCACAAAAACTCTTCGGATCTTAGTCAAAGGGTACAAGTGTTTTTCCATACTGTATTCTGGTTTCTATCCATCCTACCAAAGGCAATGTCCTTTGTTGTTCTGAGTCTCAAGTAGGCAGTCTGGCAGCTGGAACTCAATGCCATATTTCCCGTCTTTTCCATGTGCTGCCACTGCTGCTGCTGCTAAGGTGCTTCAGTCATGTCCAACTCTGTGTGACCACATAGACAGCAGCCCACCAGGCTCCCCCGTCCCTGGGATTCTCCAGGCAAGAACACTGGAGTGGGTTGCCATTTCCTTCTCCAATGCATAAGAGTGAAAAGTGAAAGTGAATTCGCTCAGTTGTGTCCGACTCTTAGAGACCCTATGGACTGCAGCCTACCAGGCTTCTCTGTCCATGGGATTTCCAGGCAAGAGTACTGGAGTGGGCTGCCATCGTCTTCTCCCTTTTCCATGTGGGGTCACCCCTATTTCTTCACACAGGCAGCTCAAAAGAAAACTTGATATTGAAAGGGGGGCATATCTTGGGGGACATATGGGTAAAAAATTGGGATTGAGAGAAACATAATGAAGAAACAGAAATGAAGAGACCTCAGTAAACAGTACACAGAACTATAAAACCACATAGACACAAGAGATGGTCCTTTCTATACTGCCTGTGGATAGGCAGGAATTGTTTCTGAACTTCAGCCGGCTGTTTATTTTCCTATTTTATTCTGCATACAGCTAAATACAGAGAGTGGTTTATTTAAAAGTTGAGTATTTTGAAACACCGATGTAAAGAACTTTTAAATGGGACACCATATTCCTCTCTCTTCACCCAGATATACATACATAATAAGTTAACATTCCCCATGCAAATGACTCTATATTGCTATTTTGGTGTTTACTGATCCCTGTCAGCCAACTGTGCTCAAAACACTAGCAACAGTCATTCCCCAAATGACAAACTCACTCCATCAGAGCAGCTTTTCTATGTCTCCTGACAGCCCCAGGATCTAGCACAGGGCCCAGCACACAGCAGGCATCCAAGGAAATGTTTTGAGATAAAATTGAATGACTGCAGGATTTTGGAAAGTGCTGGAATGGTAGCATTGTGTCAGAGACAGAAGAGGAGGAAGATGGAGGTGGTTCTGAGAGAACGGCAATGCAGGCTCCTGCCATCAGACTGAGTCTTCTGTCTTGTCTTGCTTTTCTGCTCTTCATACACTCTGGGAAGAGCTGTTACCTCAGAAGCTGCCACGGTCTCCCAGAGCTGGCCAAACGTGCTGCTTTCCTAAATCTAACTGTAAATGAGCATGAGCAGGCAGTTCAGCTCAAGTTGTGTCTGCCCGAACCAAGAAACGCCTCACAATCAAAGAAGGTAGGTTTCTAATTTTTCTCAGAGGAGGCCATGATGTGAAACAGGCTGAGAGGGTGGCTCCCACTGGAATCCATTCCTTCACAGCAACAAGTCTCACACCTGAAGGGCTGTAATAAAAGACACCTCAGTCCTTCCTGCCAGTTAGCACCTTACTGCTTCCTCGGTGACTGAGAGACCCAAAAATATCAATAGCTTCTAGTCACTGTTTCGAATCTCCACAAAGAATTCAGAGTGTTGCTGAAGGTAAAATATTCAGCTCTCCAAAAGCCAGGCAGCAAGGTGAATTCTTTTCTGCTGCAGTACCATGTCTTATTTTATCTCTCAGATACAGCCTACAGAAGGCACCACCCCCATCACACACTGCCAACGCCCCCATTACACCCTCTGGTAGAGAATTTAGGCACAGTCACACCACAGAACCCTTCCTTATACCTGACACTTCTTAATCCTCTAAATCTGGAGATTTTACCTCAAGCGAATTCAAAACACATTTTCTGAGTTCAAGAGCTAAGACCTAGAGAAAATATTAAACAAAATTGGTTGTGTTGGGTCTCAGAGGGGCTGCCCCCAAATATGCCTAAATAGCATATTGGTTATTTTGAGTTAAAGTTACTTAAGAAAGAGTTGATGTAAGAGGATACTCTGACCACCCTCTCGGTCTCCCGAAAGCAGCAAATTAATCTCCCCTGTGAAATGTGCCCTCTTTGCAGCTCGAGGTAAAAGGAAACCCTTATCACCAGAGATACGGAGCTCTAGCCTACCAGCCTATATAAGCAAATCTTGCTAACTTCTTTCATTCACTACCCCATGTCCATATTTTGCTTGCTTTCCTTACTAATTGAGCACTCAACATCTAAATCGCTTTGTTTTCCCCAAAAGCATGATCCCTGCCTGCTTTGGCCACTTCTTAGGTCCCATTTCTATAAGACTTACCTGTACACAAGTTAAAACATGCTTCTTTTTCTCCTGTCAATCTGTCTTGTTTCTATTTTATTATTATTCCAACCACAAGAATTCAAGAGGGGTAGAAGCAGCAATTTTCCCTTGCTGTCAGTCCTTATCCTTCAGAAACTAACAGTCTAGCATTTGACCTTCATTTATTTATTTTCCCTTCTAAAAAGGATTGAGGTGGCTTACAAAATCGTAAATGCTACAATAAGGGAAAATAACCTTAGAATAAGTTGGTGAAGAAATCAGGAGAGAAATTAAGACAAGAAACCTAAGTGAAGCTAGAAATGACGTCAACACCCACTTAGCAGGCTATAAGATCCTGAACACTTGCTAGGTGTGATCCCCAATGTGACTACAAGATTTCTAGCAGACAGGATACATAGTCGAATCAAGGAGAAAAGCCAGGTCTCAAAGTAACTATGAAGATAAAAGTTGTGAGTTGTGGGACCAGGTCTCCTGGATTCTAAATCCCAGCTTCCAGGTATGTGATCTAAGGCTAGGTCCCCAACCTCCAGGATCTAATTCCTGATGATCTGAGGTGGAGTTGATATAATAATAACAGAAATAAAGTGCACAATAAACATAATGTGCTTGAATCATTCCAAAATCATCCCTCCAGCCCCAGTCCATGGAAAAATTGTCTTCCATGAAATCAGTCCTTGGTGACAAAAAGGTTGGGGACTGCTGATCCAAGGGAAATCATTCAACTTCTCTAAATTCCAATCTATGTGTCATCTGAGAATAATAGTACCAACTCCAAAGGGTTATATGAGGGATCAAAGAATTTATGTCTGTAGGAATGTAAAGCATTCCATTATATGGTAAGTGCTTCACAAGCATTGGTTAGTACAAGACAGAATACGACAAGTACTGCAACAGAAGTCCAAGTTCACTGTTACAATAACATAGAAGGAAAAGATTGATTTGGGTTGAAGATAGGGGAGGGACATAGATTGGGTATCGCTTTGTCATGGTGACCGTAACAAAATAGAATGGGAGAAAGACTTTGGCTAGTCAATGGAAGGAAATGGCAAAGTTTAAGCACAAGGACCAGTACAAGTGTTAAAACAGGAAAGGACAACAGGTGTTCAAGGACCGGTGTGTGTCAGAGAATCTGAAATCAATTAGTTTTCTATCATCCCTGTATTAGTCCAGAAACTTGTGACAGCTAGTGTGGAAACCCATATAAACCAGCTCAAGGAAACCAAAAGACGGGTTGTATTATTTCCTAACACTCGGAACTCAGGGGCAGCTTCAGACACAGCTGGATCCAGGACCTCGAAAAGCATATTATCAGAATTCATCTCAGCTCCACTTTCCTCTATGTTGAATTTCTTCTCAGGCGGGAAAACTATCCAGTGTTCATCCACCCAATCACAGGCCCATGGAAATGCCCATATAACCATCATTTAAGAAGTAAGTGAGGGACTGGGGAGTACTTTAGAAAGTGCTCCTGTTCTCCTTCTGGGCACCAGGCAGGATTCTTCTTCCCCAGCCCCCTTGGAAATAAAAGGCTGCCACAAGACTGACAATAGGCAAAGGAATAAGAGTGGGTGTGGCCTTTCCACATCCAGATGGGATCTTTAAGAGGCAGCCATTTCCCTCCCTTTGCCATGATAATTATGGTCCCTCCAGTCAAAGAGGACTCTGTCACTATGGGTCACGAATGAGAACTGAGCTCACCTTCTGTGAACACACAACTAAAGTGAGAAACGTTTTTGCTGTATTAAATCACTGGGTTTTAGAACTTGTTGGCTACCACAGTATAGCCTACCCTATCCTAATAAAGAAAGAATCCCTCGTGGGATCTCTATTGGGGTTCTCCGGAGAAATAGAACTAAGACTGCAGAGGAAGGGAGAGAGAGAGACAGAGATTTTAAGGAACTGGTTCACACAATGGCAGAGACTGTCAAATCCAAAATATTCAGGGTGAACCAGCAGCCTGGAGACCCAGGAGAGCTAAAAGTGTAAGGTCCAAAGTCTGTATGCCCACAGAATTCCTTTTTGCTCGGGAGAGATCAATTGTTTTATGAAGGCCTTCAACTGACTGGATGAAGTCCACCCACTTATGGAAAAATTTACCCAGAGGCCACTGATTTCAATGTCAACCATGTTCAAAAAACACCCTTACAGAAATATCCAAGGTAATATTTGACCAAACATCTCAGTTCCATGTCCCAGTCGAGTTAACACATAAAATTAACCATCACAGGATCTCATCCACACAGTTGGAGTGAGCAAGTGCTGTTCCTTTGCAGGAACATGGTCAGAACTTCCCTTCTGAGGGAAATTATAAAGTAACTCATGATATAAGCCTTAAAGAAAAGCTTCCTGCCTCCTCTCTCAGATCATCCCAGTGATTCCCTCTAGAGAAAAAGCTTGTGCATCTCACAGTCAGCACTGTTTTCCTTGGCACCTGAGACATCAGATTCTGTTTGTCCCATCCTGGTTTAAACCTCTGTGCCTTCCCTCAAGCCACATCTCCTGAAACACCCCTAGTCTCCTTCAGTACTCCTTTCTTCCACAGATCCACATGGCCTAGCCAAAATAAAGGGCAAGAAATGGTGACTTGAACCCTGGGGCCAGATAGAGTCAACACAAATCCCCAGGAAATGGTTACCCTGAACCTATCTGACAAAATTTCTTTTAAACTATGAGTCATTTGCAGGTTTGGTTCTTCAGAGCTCCTCATGAGCCCATGAATCACCTTTTTATCTCTTGTTATATAACAGAGGCAAATTTTCAGAACTTTCATAGCTTCAAGGTGTTTGTAAAACTGAACTGCTATGAGGTGTGGGCCAGGTGTAAAACATACAGATAGACCAGTACAAGGGAGTTGTCAGTACTTCTGGCCCAGCAGGAGAAAAAAAAAATCTCTTACCAAAATTATAAAAGTAGGCAACATTACCTCTACTGGCCCAAATCCTCAACTTTCTGAGCTCCTCCCTTCTTTGCAGGCACTCTCCCTCACCTCTGCTACTATCTGACAAGTCAAAAACCACACAGGTAACCCTCTTGCTGTTTTTCAAGGCACCCACTCATCACCTCATGCCTTTCTCCCAGGTGGCTAGCAAAGAATTGTTTGGTGTGACCAATTCATTCATATCACAATATTAGTTACTGATAAAAGCGTGACTATACAGACAGGAAGACAAACACTGTATACTATAACTTATGTGGAATCTAAAAATACAACTAGTTAATAAAACAAAAAAGAAGCAGGCTCACAGATGTGGAGAACTGACTAGTGGGCACCAGTTCAGAGAGAGAAGGAAGGAGGGGAAATACAGGGTAGGGATTTAAGAGTACAAAGTTTTAGCCATAAAATAAGCTACAAGCATATATAGTACAACATGGGGAATATAGACAATATTTTATAACTATAAATGGAATATAATCTTTTAAAATTGTAAATCACTATTGGTAGCTCTGATCGTAAAGAATCCTTCTGCAACACTGGAGACCTAGATTCAATCCCTGGGTCAGAAAGATCCCTGGAGAAAGGAATGGCTGGCTACCCACTCCAGAGTTCTTCCCTGGAGATTTCCATGGACAGAGGAGCCTGGTGGGCTACAGTCCATGAGGTTTGCAAAGAGTTAGACATGATTGAGCAACTAACATTTCCACACACAGATTGTACACTTATAACAATATTGTACAGCCACTATACGTCAACTGAAAAAAATTAATTACAATAAAACAAAAACACTGCTTAAGAAAAATATAGGAGTTTCTCTATAATCTTTCTCAAAGGTATTTGACAGTTAAAAGAGGTTTCTTTCAGGTATCAGTCCTTATCAAAGTAAGCTCAAAACTGTGACATGCTTTTCATTTTCTCTGTCACCATTAACAAAGCCCTGGATTCTCCATGATTTTCTAGGCCAAATCTTATACAGATGCATGAATACAGCTTTGTGTTTTTAGACAATTGCCACTCAAGAGAACCTGACATTCCCCCTACTCTTCTATGCAGCCTGTGTCTTAGTGCTAAAAAAAAAAAAAAAAAAAAAAAATGGGACATTCTCTTACACCACAATCTATTCTTCCCTACCCTTCCCCTTGAGGGGTGGAGTGGACCTGGAAACAAAAATTGCAATGTCACATGGTGAGGACAATAAAAATGATGGGAATGAAGCACTGGAAACAGAGGCAGGAGAACTAACTCGGCCCAAATGGCACTGTCCCCACAAAACTCTTTCATTTACTTTAAATGCAAAATAATCTAAAGCAAATCATTACAATTCAAAACAGAAGTCATTCAACAAGAATCCAGGCTGCCATATTGCACAAATCCAAAGGACATCACTCACAATTATCCAAGTGAATAGTACCCCCTAGAGTTGTGCAACAGAGCAATGCTGTCAGGAGGATACATACTCTCTGACATCTCTCAACTATGGATACGCTTATGCGTGCTACATGCTAAGTTGCCTCTGTTGTATCTGACTCTTTGCGACCCGATGGACTGTAGCCCTCCAGGCTCTTCTGTCCATGGGATTCTCCAGGCAAGAAAATTGGAGAGGGTTGCCATGTCCTCCTCCAGGGGATCTTCCCAACTCAGGGATCAAACCCGGGTCTCTTACCTCTCCTGCATTTGCAGGTAGGTTCTTTACCACTAGCGCCACCTGTGAAGCCCCAAGTAGGTACTTGGATACCCTTAGTACCTCCTATGAATCATATCCATCTCAGTAAAGGAACTGTCTGGCTCCATAACATCAGTCCCTTAAGGTTAACCAATATCCTATGACAAAGATTTTGGTTGGAATACAACACTATTCACATGCAATTCACCACCTATTTCCTAGAAGTTTCTACAATTCTTTTTACATTCCCAACTTCTCAGCAATTGTTCTGAATTCATTGTTTTCCCTAGTGAAAGAGCTTTAACACCAAACTTTCCAGTTTGTGTTCCTGGCACCATTTTCATAATGTATCCAGTCATACTAGCCAAGTCTTCTGTTCTATCTTTCCCCATCAACTTGTCAAGTCTGTCAAGCCTATCTCTGCAAGTTCACTATCATCTGTTTCCAGTTCCACACCTCTAGCCATCGCCTCCGATACCTGGTTATCTATACTGCAAACTCTCCCTTCTCCAATCCTTTCAAAGCACTGTTTCTTTCTTGTAATAAAACCTCACCTCTACTCCTCTATTCAAATACCCTCAATGGCAATTAAGTACAACCCTTCATTTTGGCCTGAAAGAATCTCTACAACATAGCATCATTTGCTTTATCACCCATCATCCCTTTCAGCCACTGTTTTTCAAAATTTGATCCATGGACTATTGACAGATCCCCCAAATCCCCCAATGGACCATAAACTGATCCGAAAATCTCATGAGCTAATTTTGATCAATTCCATAGATAACTGTTTTAACTATGACTTAACATCTTTACAGGAATCTGCTAAGCAGGTAAGGGGATGAAAATAAGCTATAATTAACACCACTAAAGTGATTCTGAGAGACTCTAATTCAGTATTCCATAACCTATTTAGTTTCCATACAACACTGAAAGCAACTACACATGTGTACATGTGGATTAATGGAGTCCCTTCCAATAGGTGTGGGTGGGTGGAGTAGACTGAGGTACACTGCTAAACAGTACCTTTTTTTTTTTTTTTTAGTATATGAAACACTATTCCAGGAAGAGTCTAAATTCTAATCAAACTAATATACTATTCTCTAAATAAGTCTGTTTGTTCTCGTGACTCTTCACCTTTGTTAACTTACTTCTCTCTGCTTAGGATACCCTTCCTGTATCTGACTGTAAATATTCCTCCTTTTGTATATTTCATTTCAAAGATCCCATTTCAAAAATTCCCTGCCCCATCAGATATGAGGCTAAAGTTTTTCCTGAAGCCCCGGTGGTCCTGGCAAAGTTTCTATTAAACAACTCACCCTATCCTGCATTACTGTTATTCATCTTCTAATAATGCTTCAACTAGAACACAGTCTCCTTGAAGGTAGGTACTGTGCCTAACATTTGTCTCAACAAGAATCTTGCACAGCCTTATGCATAATGACCACTACATGTTTTCTCTCTCTCACACACACACACACATACACACACACACATACACAGAGCACTAGCCACAAAGGTACAGTCTGTAATAAGTTTTCCTCGGGGTAATAAAAGCTTTATATAGTTGAAGAGTTTTGGAATATAAATGGAACCGAGGAACTGTTCAATGCTCAAAGGTAGTTATCACATATATAATTCCATTATAAAATTAGCAGTGGACAGGATGAAGCATTTTAGGAAGGAAGCAGTAAAGATATTCAAGCCTGGGGCCTACTGAGAATTATAGTACCAAAAAAAAACTTTTACTTCATTTTCCTGAATCTGAAAACTTCTCTGCACTATTGATCCTCGACACCTACCCAGAAGCAATCACACACACGAGTTGCTGCATGGCCAGTGTAGGGAGTCCTCTAAATGTTTTCTCATTATTTGCCTGTGCCTTTAAAATGTCTTACAGAATTAAAACACTAGAATTACACCTTCGTAGTGGACACCATCTAAAACTATATTCAAAGTTCGAGAAGACAGCTGGGGCATAATAAAAATAATTCTGGTCATAGAGTCTCATTGCCAGGGTCTCAAGTCCCGGCCCTGCCCCTTTTCTAATGGCCTGCCTTGGAAAATCATCCTCTCTGAATCTCACCATCCTCATCCACATGTGAGTGTGTGCTCAGTCGTGTCCGACTCTTTGTGACCCCATGGACTGTAGCCAGCCAGGTTTCTCTGTCCATGGGATTTCCCCGGCAAGAATACTGGAGGGTTGCCATTTCCTACTCCAGGGGATTTTCCCAACCCAGGGATGGAACCCACATCTCCTGCAATGGCAGCCTTAAGATGGAGATTAAAAGAGCTTACTAACTGGAACACAAGTTTGTGCGACCAGGGCCCAGGAAGCCAAACAATACCAAAACACCAGAGTTTGGAACAGACAAAGGTTTATTGAGGGCCATGCAAGGAGATGGGGGACTCAAACTCCACAAAAGCTTCTGGCAAACCCCTTGTTTAGAAAAGGTGAGGGAGAGGCATGATTACTTGTTGTGAACTTTTTGGTGTCAGATTCTTTGTTCTTAATGTCGATCATGGTCAGGTAACAATGCTCCTATAAATCTCCATCAAACAAATGCTCTTCACTGTTACAAGGAAGGGCAATGTCACAAGTCACAACTTTCACTCTCCGAGGTCCCAGTCCTGGCTGAGAGGAGGCAGAGATCAGTTGGCAGCACCCTCAGCACTAGGTCCCCAGACCCTGCCCGGCCGTCATCACTGGAGGAGCCAGGCGCCCAGGATCCAGCTGGCCCTCAGGCTCCTCAGGCCACCCATACAGCCCCCAGCTGGGCCCTCCATTTCACCCACTGATCCAAGGCCCCAAGACACAAGGCCAGGATTCACCTCTTAGCTCATTGTCAGTCTGACAACCACCACTCTGCCAACTGTTTGCTGAATGGACCACTAACGGTCACTCATTGACAGTTGGTCGCTTGGGGGAGGGGCCCACTACAATGCCAACTAGCAGCTGAACATGACAACTAACAGTCCCCTGGTAACCATTGGCTGGCTACAGTCCGTGAGGTCACAAAGAGTCAGACACGATTGAGCACACACTCATATGTGGATGAGAATGGTGAGATTCAGAGAGGATGATATTCCAAGGTAGACCATTAGAAAAGGGGCAGGGCTGGGACTTGAGACCCTGGTAATGAGAGTCTATGACCAGAATTATTTTTATTATGCCCCAGCTGTCTTCTCAAACTTAGAATATAGTTTTAGATGGTGGTCCACTACGAAGGTGTAATTCTTGTGTTTTAATTCTGTAAGACATTTTAAAGGCACAGGCAAATAATGAGAAAACATTTAGAGGACTCCCTAAACTGACCAGATTACTGAGGTAATGGCACAGAGCAATGGCCACATGCTAAGTGTTGTGCTGGGCTGAGCTCTGTTACAAGAACACTATGGGTGCTTCAGAGAGTTTTTCTAAGAATTTATCACAATAATGGATATGGGATGTCTATGTAAGTCAGCAGTT
The DNA here is from genome assembly GCA_917880005.1 of Nanger dama. Classification (NCBI taxonomy): domain Eukaryota; kingdom Metazoa; phylum Chordata; class Mammalia; order Artiodactyla; family Bovidae; genus Nanger; species Nanger dama. The sequence continues at coordinate 39,582,948 of CAKJTW010000008.1, forward strand.
CCTGACCTTTTGGCATTAGGGACCAGTTTCATGGAAGACGATTTTTCCAGGATCAGGAGAACAAGAGGGATAGTTTCAGGATGATTCAAGCACATTACATTTATTGTGCACTTTTTCAAACAACTCACCATAATGCAGAATCAATGGAAGCCCTGAATTTGTTTTCCAGCAACTAGACAGTCTCATCTAGGGGTGATGGGTGAGTGATGGGGAGGGGATGAAGCTTTTGCTCACTCATCCAGCTCACTTGTCCACCATTTGCCTCCATCTGTGCAGCCTGATTCCTAACATAGTACCAGTCTGTGGCCCAGAGGCTGGGGACCCCTGATGTAAGTGATCAGGTCCACAGGAATTATTTTCTGCTCTATTACTTAAGAGAAGTTAACCATTTCATCTGATTTTCATACAAGGGCAAAATATGTCTACTTTTAGTTTGTAATGTGACTTCAGACTGTCTGCAAGGCAGCATGGCTGAGAGTCTGAACTAAAAATTTGGTCAGTGAGCAGAAGAAAAACAAGCAGGGAAGGGGGGAAAAAAATTACACCTTCAAGTGTACAAGGACACACTTTTGGTTCTGAGTGAGACACAGCTGCCTTAGTGACTTGTTTGCCTGTCACGTGCACAGGGGCTGCCAAGGTTCCAGCTGAGAACAGAGTCCCCCTGCTGCCCCCTCCCGGATTCACAGCCACCTCACATAAGCTTTTGCTCTCAGGGAATTCAGCCCCTGTCTCCTAGAAAGCAGTCAGAGATCTCCCAAGGCATTTCACCAGTATCACTACTCCTCCCCACCAAGGAGATGAGGAGTACAGCGGCCAACATTCCCCAGCTTTAGAGTCAGTGCAGCTAAAACTACTACTAAATTGCCCTGGCCAGTTCCCAGGCTGTAAATTCTTCAGGCCTAGAGGCCTGACTCTGCACTGTAGAACGTGATGCCAATGTATATCCCGTCCTAAATAAGGCAATTGTTTTCTCCCAAAAGGAAGAGTCTGGTCTAAGGGGACAGACATTGTATGTCTATTACCCTCAGTCACCTAAAACCAAAATGTGGCTGGGGAGGTAGAAGCCATTTATTCACTTATTCATTCGACAAATACTTATTAAGCCCTAACTATGTGCTATGTGATTGCTGAGCTTTAAGCCAACTTTTTCACTCTCCACTTTCACTTTCATCAAGAGGCTTTTAGTTCCTCTTCACTTTCTGCCATAAGAGCGGTGTCATCTGCATATATGAGGCTATTGATATTTATCCTGGCAATCTTGATTCCAGCTTGTGCTTCTTCCAGCCCAGCGTTTCTCATGATGTACTGGTCCCATCACTTCATGGGAAACAGTGGAAACAGTGTCAGACTTTATTTGGGGGGCTCCAAAATCACTGCAGATGGTGACTGCAGCCATGAAATTAAAAGATGCTTACTCCTTGGAAGAAAAGTTATGACCAACCTAGATAGCATATTCAAAAGCAGAGACATTACTTTGCCTACTAAGGTCCGTCTAGTCAAGGCTATGGTTTTTCCTGTGGTCACGTATGGATGTGAGAGTTGGGCTGTGAAGAAAGCTGAGTGCCGTAGAATTGATGCTTTTGACCTGTGGTGTTGGAGAAGACTCTTGAGAGTCCCTTGGACTGCAAGGAGATCCAATCAGTCCATTCTGAAGGAGATCAACCCTGGGATTTCTTTGGAAGGAATGATGCTAAAGCTGAAACTCCAGTACTTTTGCCATCTCATGTGAAGAGTTAACTCATTGGAAAAGACTCTGATGCTGGGAGGGATTGGGGGCAGGAGGAGAAGGGGACGACAGAGGATGAGATGGCTTGATGGCATCACTGACTCGATGGATGTGAGTCTGAGTGAACTCCAGGAGTTGGTAATAGACAGGGAGGCCTGGTGTGCTGCGATTCATGGGGTCGCCAAGAGTCAGACACGACTGAGCGACTGAACTGATGTGCTATGTGGGGCTTCCCAGGTGGTGCTAATGGTAAAGAACCTACCTGTCAATGCAGGAGATGTAAGAGACATGGGTTCAATCCCTAAGTCAGGAAGATCTCCTGGAAGAAGGCATAGCAACCCACTCCACTATTCTTGCCTGGAGAATCCCATGGACAAAGAAGCCTGTCAGGCTATACTCCATAGGATCACAGAGAGTCAGACATGACTGCAGCAACTTAGCATGTATGCCTGTGCTATGTATTATTTCAGGTAGCAGAAAAAAAAAAAGAAATGAACACTATAGCATTTTCTTTCTAATGTGGGGTGGGGAGCATGCTGGGAGACAGAAGGCAGATGAATCAATACAGGAATAAAATGAGGTCATTCCAGACAATGATAAGCATCATTAAAAATAATAGAGGGTAGCCAGACTTGTCCTCTGTGATGGCCCACACTCTGTCTGTGGAGTGTGCTTCTCTTTGAATCTGAATAAACCCACTTCTTAGCTGTCAAAAAAAAAAAAAAATGACACAGGGTAATAGAATAGAGATTGCAGAATGGATGGGGGAATGGTTTTAGTTTGGGGAAAATGGAAAGCCTCTCAGAAGAGGTGACATCAGAGCTAAGCAGCAGCAGGCTTCAACTGTGCTAATTTATTTTTTGGCCTCACTATGTGGCATGTGGGATCTTAGTTCCCCAACCAGGGATGAAACCTAGGCTCCAGCAGTGAAAGTACCAGGTCCTAACCACTGGACCATCAGGGAATTCCCTCAACTGGGAGGGGAAGAGCATTCTCAACAGAATGGGGGACATGCCCCTGTGAGAAACTCCAGCCCATCCATTTGAAGGGCATATTTCAGTCATAATGCTTCCATGATGCAGTTTCAATACATCTGGAATCATGGTACCAGTATTCCTCTAATCCTCTGGAACCCAGAAGCAATTCTGAGGTAGATCAACAACTAAGCTGGATAGTTACTTTGCTTCTTCAACTCTTTCTTAGAAGAGTGAGAAAATGTGGTATGTGTGTCTATATATATATGTGTTTTACACATACATGTCTATATGTATAGATATACAGATACCCAAACACAGTTCAGTAAGTTCCCTAAATAAGAACCTTCAAGTTGCAAACTTCCAAAGATGTGAATGTACATGCCAGCCCCTGAATGCCAGCTGTTGTACTGTAATACTGTACTTCTCAAAGTACTGTACTATAAGATTAAAAATATTTTATTTTGTGTGTTTATTGTTTATATACATATTAATTGTGTAAAAAGTATTATAATCCTATTACCACACAGTATTATAGGGCCGATTGTGTTAACTAGTTACCTAGGCTAACATTTTTCAACTTAAGAGTGCACTCTTCAGACCTGAACTCATTTGTACATAGGGAACTTGCTGTAATTTAGGCCCAGCTTCTAGGCATGTCTGTGAAAGTTAGGATTGCCCATAGAAACTGTGTGTGAGAAAACCCAGAGGAAAAAGCTTGGGAAATGGAGTGTGGTGGCTCTTGATGATCTTGATACCCTGGAGCCTATTCACAACCTCATACCCAACCCCCAGGCTTGGACAAGGACTTGGGTCTGAGCAGCCTGGAGCAGAAGCATGAAAAGGGGTTTTAAAAGGTATATGTGGAGGAGAAGGAAAAAGATGGTGGAGGAATAGGACGAGGAGACCACTCTCTCCCTCACTACTTCATCAAAAGAACATTTCAACGCTGAGTAAATTCCACAAAACAACTTCTGAATGCTGGCAGAGGACATCAAGCATCCAGCAAAGCAGATCATTAGCTTCAAAAACAGGTAGAAATAAATATAAAAGACGAAAAAAGAGACAAAGGAGGTAGGGAGGGGGAGCCCTGTCCCGGGAAGGGAATCCCGTCCCAGGAAGAGACTCTTAAAAGGGAGGTTTCCAAAGAGCCAGGAAACATTCTCACAGCCGAGTCTGGGACAAGCCCTGGAAGCACAGAGGGCAACATAACAGGAAGGAAAAATAGATAAATAATTAAAACCAACAGATTACGAGCCCAACAGAAAATCCCCAGCGGATAAGCAGCGCAAACGCCTGCATCCAACACTGCAAGTGGGGACTGGGCAGGGAGGAACGGGACTCACCAGTGGCAGTGCTTTCTAAGAATTGGGCCGCGGAAGATGCAGGCTGCAGGGCTTTTCTTGAGAATCAGGTGGTAACGCGGCCAGAATCGGGTCCGCACGTGGCCAGAATGAACTAACTTGGACTAGCAAATCAGACTGTGGGATAACTACCACGTGAAACGCTTGAACATAAGGCACCAACAGGCCCGCGCACAGAACAAAGGATGGATCGGAAATAGCCAGCTGCAGGCCATCCCCCTCCAGTGACAGGCAGCCAGAGCCTTAAGTGCTGGAAGGGGGCAACCGCAGCTCAAGAGAGACATTACCTACCAAATTGCAAGCAGGTTTCTTTGCTAACTAAGACTTCTGGGGGGCTCTGGACAGTCATCATCTGCCTGAGAAGAAGCCCCAGCGGTACACCTAGAAAATTTGAGCAGCCCGGAAAGGCCAGAAATTGCAGCAATTGCGTTCGCCAAACTCCCTAGCTACTCGGACCTGGGAAGGGCACAAAGCGCAGGCCCAACCAAATCTGTGCCTCAGAGGGCTTCCTGAGTGCCAAACCTGAGTGGCTTAGACCAGGGAGGTGCATGAAGCCTAGGGCAGGCCCCAGACGGTTATCCCGCGGAGCAACATAGTGTGCGCCATCAGCAGGGGCAAGCCCAGAGTGGAGTCCATCACTGCCCTCCCTGTGTCAAGACGGAAATCAGACATGGAAGAGATCAGCAAACAGAGGAAGTTAAACAGAGGGAACTGCCTTGGGAGCGACCCCACACAGCCCACAATGCCAGAGAAAGGGCCAGATATACCTTTAATACTTTTATGATCAATTTTTTTTTTGGGGGAGGTGATGTGGAAGCTTGATTTTTTTCTTTTTTTTTCTTTTTAAAGAATTTTTTTAATTTTTTTGAAAAAATATTTTTTCTTCTTTTTGTCTTCTTTTTTTAAATTTCTTAAATTTTTAAGTCCTCTATATCTCTATTTATTATTTTTATAACCTATTATTACTTTTCAAAAAAAAAACCCTATTTTTAAAGCAAATGCTATATATAGTCTTTTTGTGGTGGAGGTTGTTGTCTCTTAATAATTCTGGTGGCTTTTTTTCTTTTCTCCTTCTTCTTCTTTCCATTAATATTTTATTTTTGAAAATCCAATCTCTACTCCAGATTTTTAATCTTTACAGTTTGGTATTCGTTGCCAATTTTGTACATTTAAAAACCTAATCTTCAGTACCCAGTTTTACATGAGAGCAAGATTACTGGCTGGACCGCTCTCTCCTCCTTTGGGCTCTCTTTTTCTCCACCAGGTGGCCTCTCTCTCCTCCCCCCCCCTCCTTTTCTCTACCCAACTTTATGAATCTCTGTGTGTCCCAGAAGGTGGAGAACACTCAGGGAACTGGTTACTGGCCGGATCTGTATCCCTTCTTTTCATCTCCCTCTTTTATCCCACTGGCACCCTCTGTCTATTTCCTCTCTCTCTACCTCCTCCCTCTCCTAATCCCTGTATAACTCTGTGACCACCTCTGAGAGGTCTAAACTGTGGAACGCACACAAGAAAGTGGTTACGGGCTAGCTTGCTCTCTCCTCTTCTGATTCCACCTCATCCCATTCCAGTCACCTCCTAACTACCCCCTCCCTCTTCTCTCCTCCAAGTAACTCAGTGATCCTCTAGGGGTGACCCTCAAGGTGGAGAAACCTAACATCTTTAACCTAGATGTTTTAACATCAGCACTGTATAGATGGAGATGTCATGAGGCTATTGTAAAAATAAATCTGAAAACCAGAATCAGGAGGCTTAAGTCCAAATCCTGAGATCATCAGAGAATTCCTGAATACAGGGAACATTATCCAATAGGAGCTCATCAAACGCCTTCATACCTACACTGAAATCGTGCACCACCAAGGGCCAACAAGTTCCAGAGCAAGATATACCATGCAAATTCTCCAGCAACACAAGAACACGCCCCTGAGCTTCAATATACAGGCAGCTCAAAATACTCCAAAACTATTGACATCTCATAACCCATTACTAGACACTTCACAGCACTCCAGAGAGAAGAAATCCAGCTCCACCCACCAGAACTCCAACACAAGCCTCCCTAATCAAGAAACTTTGACAAGCCACTGATACAACCCCACACACAGAGAGGAAGCTCAATAATAAAGAGAATTCCACAAATTCGCAGAATATAGAAAGGCCACCCCAAACGCAGCAATACAACCAAGATGAAGAGACAGAGGAATACCCAGCAGGTAAAGGAACAGGAGAAATGCCCACGAAACCAAACAAAAGAGGAAGAGATAGGGAATCTACCTGAGAAAGAATTCCAAATATTGATAGTGAAAATGATCCAAAATCTTGAAATCAAAATGGAATCACAGATAAATAGCCTGGAGTCAAGGACTGAGAAGATGCAAGAAAGGTTTAACAAGGACCTAGAAGAAATAAAAAGAGTCAACATTTAATGAATAATGCAATAAATGAGATCAGAAACACTCTGGAGGCAACAAATAGTAGAATAACAGAGGCAGAAGATAGGATTAGTGAAATAGAAGATAGAATGGTAGAAATAAATGAATCAGCGAGGAAAAAAGAAAAACAAATTAAAAGAAATGAGGACAACCTCAGAGACCTCCAGGACAATATGAAATGCTCCAACATTCGAACTCCAACTTCTTCTGGAGTCTCAGAAGAAGAAGACTAAAAGAAAGACCATGAGAAAATACTTGAAGAGATAACAGTTGAAAACTTCCCTAAAATGGGGAAGGAAATAATCACCCAAGTCCAAGAAACCCAGAGAGTGCCAAACAGGATAAACCCAAGGCGAAACACCCCAAGACATATTTTAATCAAACTAACAAAGACCAAACACAAAGAACAAATATTAAAAGCAGCAAGGGAAAAATAACAAATAACATACAAGGGGATCCCCATAAGAATAACTGCAGATCTTTCAATAGACACTCTTCAGGCCAGGAGGGAATGGCAAGACATACTTAAAGTGATGAAAGATAACTTTCAGCCAACACTACTGTACCCAGCAAGGATCTCATTCAAATATGAAGGAGAAATCAAAAGCTTTACAGACAAGCAAAAGCTGAGAGAATTCAGCACCACCAAACCAGCTCTCCAACAAATACTAAAGGATAGACTTTAGATAGGAAATACAAAAAGGGCGTATAAACCCAAACTCAAAACATTAAAGTAAATGGCAACAGGAGCATACTTATCAATAATTACCTTAAATGTAAATGAGTTGAATACCCCAACCAAAAGGCAAAGCCTGGCTGAATGGATACAAAAACAAGATCCCTATATATGCTGCCTACAAGAGACCCACCTCAAAACAACAGACACATACAGACTGAAAGTGAAGGGCTGGAAAAAGATATTCCATGCAAATAGAGACCAAAAGAAAGCAGGAGTAGCAATACTCATATCCGATAAAATAGACTTTAAAACAAAGGCTGTGAAAAGAGACAAAGAAGGCCATTACATAATGATTAAAAGATCAATCCAAGAAGAAGATATAACAATTATAAATATATATGCACCCAACATAGGAGCACCACAATATATAAGACAAATGCAAACAAGCATGAAAGGGGAAATTAATAATAACACAATAATAGTGGGAGACTTTAATACCCCACTCACACCTATGGACAGATCAACTAAACAGAAATTTAACAAAGAAATGCAAACTTTAAGTGATACAATAGACCAGTTAGACCTAGTTGATATCTATAGGACATTTCACCCCCAAAACAATGAATTTCACCTTTTTCTCAAGTGCACATGGAACCTTTTCCAGGATAGATCACATCCTGGGCCATAAATCTAACCTTGATAAATTCAAAAAAATCGAAATTATTCCAAGCATCTTCTCTGACCATAATGCACTAAGGTTAGATCTCAACTACAGGAGAAAAACTATTAAAAATTCCAACATTTGGAGGCCAACACCCTTCTGAATAACCAACAAATCACAGAAGAAATCAAAAAAGAAATCAAAATATGTATAGAAACGAATGAAAATGAAAACACAACTACACAAAACCTGTGGGACACTATAAAAGCAGTGCTAAGAGGAAAGTTCATAGCAATACAGGCATACCTCAAGAAACAAGAAAAAAGTCAAATAAATAACCTAACTCTACACCTAAAGCAACTAGAAAAGGAAGAAATAGAGAACCCCAGAGTTAGTAGAAGGAAAGAAATCCTAAAAATTAGGGCAGAAATAAATGCAAAAGAAACAAAAGAGACCATAGCAAAAATCAACAAAGCAAAAAGCTGGTTCTTTGAAAGGATAAATAAAATTGACAAACCATTAGCCAGACTCATCAAGAAACAAAGAGAAAAAAATCAAATCAATAAAATTAGAAATGAAAATGGAGAGATCACGACAGACAACAGAGAAATACAAAGAATCATAAGAGACTACTATCAGCAATTATATGCCAATAAAATGGACAACTTGGAAGAAATGGACAAATTCTTAGAAAAGTAGAACTTTCCAAAACTGAACCAAGAAGAAATAGAAACTCTTAACAGACCCATCACAAGCATGGAAATTGAAACTGTAATCAGAAATCTTCCAGCAAACAAAAGCCCAGGTCCAGACAGCTTCACAGCTGAATTCTACCAAAAATTTCGAGAAGAGCTAACACCTGTCTTACTGAAACTATTCCAGAAAATTGCAGAGGAAGGTAAACTTCCAAACTCATTCTATGAGGCCACCATCACCCTAATTCCAAAACCTGACAAAGATGCCACAAAAAAGAAAACTACAGGCCAATATCACTGATGAACATAGATGCAAAAATTCTTAACAAAATTCTAGCAATCAGAATCCAACAACACATTAAAAAGATGATACATCATGACCAAGTGGGCTTTATTCCAGGGATGCAAGGATTCTTCAATATCCGCAAATCAATCAATGTAATTCACCACATTAACAAATTGAAAAATAAAAGTCATATGATTATCTCAATAGATACAGAGAAGGCCTTTGATAAATTCAACATCCATTTATGATAAAAACTCTCCAGAAAGCAGGAATAGAACGAACATACCTCAACATAATAAAAGCTATATATGACAAACCCATAGCAAACATTATCCTTAATGGTGAAAAATTGAAAGCATTTCCCCTAAAGTCAGGAACAAGACAAGGGTGCCCACTTTCACCACTACTATTCAATATAGTTCTGGAAGTTTTGGCCACAGCAATCAGAGCAGAAAAAGAAATAAAAGGAATCCAAATTGGAAAAGAAGAAGTAAAACTCTCACTGTTTGCAGATGACATGATCCTCTACATAGAAAACCCTAAAGACTCGACCAGAAAACTATTAGAGCTAATCAATGAATATAGTAAAGTTGCAGGATATAAAATCAGCACTCAGAAATCCCTTGCATTCCTATACACTAATAATGAGAAAGTAGAAAAAGAAGTTAAGGAAACAATTCCATTCACCATTGCAACGAAAAGAATAAAATACTTAGGAATATTCCTACCTAAAGAAACTAAAGACCTATATATCGAAAACTATAAAACACTGATGACAGAAATCAAAGAGGACACTAATAGATGGAGAAATATACCATGTTCATGGGTCGGAAGAGTCAATATAGTGAAAATGAGTATACTACCTAAAGCAATCTGCAGATTCAATGCAATCCCTATCAAGCTACCAACAGTATTTTTCACAGAACTAGATCAAATCTCAAGATTTGTATGGAAATACAAAAAACCTCGAATAGCCAAAGCAATCTTGAGAAAGAAGACTGGAACTGGAGGAATCAACTTGCCTGACTTCAGGCTCTACCACAAAGCCACAGTCATTAAGACAGTATGGTACTGGCACAAAGACAGAAAAATAGATCAATGGAACAAAATAGAAAGCCCTGAGATAAATCTACACACATATGGACACCTTATCGTCGACAAAGGAGGCAAGAACATACAATGGAGTAAAGACAGTCTCTTTAACAGGTGGTGCTGGGAGAACTGGTCAACCCCTTGTAAAAGAATGAAACTAGATCACTTTCTAACACCACACACAAAAATAAACTCAAAATGGATTAAAGATCTAAAAGTAAGACCAGAAACAATAAAACTCCTAGAGGAAAACATAGGCAAAACACTTTCCGACATAAATCACAGCAGGATCCTCTATGATCCACCTCCCAGTATACTGGAAATAAAATAAAAAATAAACAAATGGGATCTAATTAAAATTAAAAGCTTCTGCACAACAAAGGAAACTATAAGCAAGGTGAAAAGACAGTCTTCTGAATGGGAGAAAACAATAGCAAATGAAACAACTGACAAACAACTAATCTCAAAAATATACAAGCAACTTATGCAGCTCAACTCCAAAAAAATAAATGACCCAATCAAAACATGGGCCAAAGAACTAAATAGGCATTTCTCCAAAGAAGACTTACGGATGGCTAACAAACACATGAAAAGATGCTCAACATCACTCATTATCAGAGAAATGCAAATCAAGACCACAATGAGGTACCATTTCACACCAGTCAGAATGGCTGCGATCCAAAAGTCTACAAGCAATAAATGCTGGAGAGGATGTGGAGAAAAGGGAACCCTCTTACACTGCTGGTGGGAATGCAAACTAGTACAGCCACTATGGAAAACAGTGTGGAGATTCCTTAAAGAAATTGCAAATTGAACTGCCTTATGACCCAGCAATCCCCTGCTGGGCATACACACTGAGGAAACCAGAATTGAAAGAGACACATGTACCCCAATGTTCACTGCAGCACTGTTTATAATAGCCAGGACTTGTAAACAACCTAGATCTCCATCAGCAGATGAATGGATAAGAAAGCTGTGGTACATATACACAATGGAGTATTACTCAGCCCTTAAAAAGAATAAATTTGACTCAGTTCTAATGAGATGGATGAAACTGGAGCTGATTATACAGAGTGAAGTAAGCCAGAAAGAAAAACACCAATACAGTATACTGACACATATATATGGAATCTAGAAAGATAGTAATGATGACCCTGTATGTGAGACAACAAAAGAGACACAGAGGTATAGAACAGACTTTTGGCCTCTGAGGGAGAGGGAGAGGGTGGGATGATTTGGGAGAATGACACTGAAACATATATACTATCATATAAGAAACGAAGCACCAGTCTATGTTCAATACAGGATACAGGATGCTTGGGGCTGGTGTACGGGATGATCCGGGGAGACTGTGGGGTGGGAGGTGGGAGGGGGCTTCGGCATTGGGAGATCGTGGACACATGTGGCTGATTCATGTCAATGTATGGAAAATCCAATACAGTATTATAAAGTAGAATAAAGTATTTAAAAAGTTACCTACAAAGTAGAAACAAAGATATAGATGTAGAAAACAAACTTATGGCTACCAGGTGGCAAGATGGGGAGAAATAAATTGGGAGATTGGAGTTGACATATACAATATACATGCTACTATACATAAAATACAAAATTAATAAAGACCTACTGTATAACACAAGAAACTCTGATCAATACTCTGTAATGGCCTTTATGAGAAAATGAAAAAGAGTGCACTCATGTATAGGTATAACTGATTAACTTTGTTGTACACCTGAAACTTAAGAAAATATTGTAAATCAACTATACTCCAATAAAGTTTTTTAAAAATGAAAAAAAAAAAAAAGGTATATGTGACGGAACCGTGAAAAAGCTGGCTTAAAACTCAGCACACTCCTGCTTATGTACAGTGAGGATTTGCACATTTCAAGACCTCAACAGAAAGCCTCTTCTTCAGGATATCACGACCAGGGCTTCTGGATGTTAGCATACTGCCTGGAATATAATAGATTCATGATAAACTTTTGCTGAATTTGCTCCACTCTTACTAAGGTCACAATCAGTAATGGCAAAAGTTGGACATGAGTGAGGACTGTGAAGACATGCACACATACGAGGGGATTATTTATAAGCACATCAGGCACTTCTTACCCTCATACCTCAAAATACATAGGAGCAAATTATGCGAGTTAGGAGAGTGTCTAGAGGCAACACAATGTAGGCAATTACCATTAACTGCCTCCCCTTGAACCGCAGATGAAACAGCCTACAGATGAAAACAACCCAATTTTAGGTGGCATTTTAGGTGCTTGGGAAGGCCATCTTGACTTCTATGGTCTAATTAATAGATCATTTGAAGCTGTAAGGAAATCATTTTGTTTGAGTATATATTCTAAACTTAGTCCCAAGTGGATGCTGTATTCAAAACCAAAAGCAGGCTAAGAACCTGGTTCTGTCTACCCTGATTTCCTCAATAGTTGCTGCTGGGCTCACCACCCTACTAGGAAATTCAGGTAATATTAATACCCACGTTCTACTCAATAACTCCAATGCCTCAAGCTGTAGTTCTGAGGTCCCTGCTGAGAAGATAAGGCTATTTTTTTGAACAAAGCAAATTCACGACTGCAACTGGCTTTGCATAGGCAGTCTCCTAAGTACTCCTAAGATGTACTTAGGAGATCTTCTGGAGGAATTTTGACCTTGGTCACTGTGTGGAACCAACAATTTTTCTTCCATCTACAGTGTGATTTTCTTAATTTACTTGTAACCCACTGAGTGCATAACCAGACAAAGATGAGCCCTCCTGAGGTTGGTATACCAACTCACATTGGCAGGTGCCAACCGCAACTGAGAGTGTTCAAACTCAGCAAGGACTTCAAAGTTTTAACAATGGTTTCTAAAAGTTATTATTGAAAACAAGAGCTTTATTAAAAAGAAACAAAAGTTCTTGTCATTGGGGAAAAAATGAGCTTTGATAGGGAGTTTGGGATGGACATGTACACACTGCTATATTTAAAATGGATAACCAATAAGGACCTACTGGACAACATAGGGAAGTCTTCTCAGAGTTACATGGCAGCCTGGATGGGAGGGGAGGTTCGAGGAGAATGAATACATGTATACGTATGACTGAGTCCCTTCACTGTTCACCTGAAGCTGTAACAACATTGCTAATTGGCTATACCCAAATACAAAATAAAAACTTAAAAATTAAAAATGCAAGCTTTAGGCATAGAGCGTGGGTACAGGCCCCTACTGAGAAAAGGAAGCGGCAAACTTTCAATACTTCCACTGATGATGCGATCCCTCCATCAATCCATGAAGCTGGTGCCCATGTGTCTGTCTCTCCATCTCACACACACTTACACAATTAATTTTAATAAAATGGAGCTAACAGTATGATCTTCCCTCCATGTTCAAATTGTGGCTCTACCACTGGTTGTGGTAACTTGGCCAAGTTTCTTGATTCTGCCAGGCCTCAGTTTCTTCACCAGGAAATGAACATAAGAATGCTTGCCTAACCAGAGTAAGCGAATAGATCATTAAATGAGAAAATGTAAAATCCTTAGCTGTACCGGCATTCAGTAAAGACTCTGTAAATGTTCACAATTTAAAAGGGACCAAACAGAACCCTATAAAATTCCTTCCCATAGCCTGAGTAGGGTTGACTTGGGTAGCTGGTGATGGGCCACATATAACCTAGTGATTCCAAGGAACAGTTGGGTGGGGTTTGTGGATGAGAGTCAGAGCCAGTGATGGAGAGGACCTCACAAGAGCCATAGGCTGAGGAGTCTGAGAATGCACACCCACCCAGTAGGTACCAGTGCATCTGAGCCCAACGACTCCACCACACATCCTCGCACTAGGTCCTGCAGCAGTTTTCCCCTATGACACTGCCGGCTACAAAAGAAAGGACTAAGGACCTGCCCTGTCCTCAAGAACTCCTCCAGGAAGATTTCTGATTCCCTTCTTTCCAAAGACACTGCCACCACCTCCTGATCATCCCGGTTCCTGGCATCTCCAGCTCACAGTCAACACAGAATGGAGCACAGTGGTTACAGCCACCAGCTCTGGAGAACGCACGCCCAGCTCAAGTCCCAGCTGTGCTGCCTTGTAGCTGAAGGACCCTGGGAAAGACAACTTTCCTATACCCTGACGCCTTATCTATCTGTTATCAATGAGAGAATGGCTAGTATTTACTTCCTAAGGTGTTGCAAGGATTAAGCAAGATCAAGAACAGAAAACCCTTAACTTTCCACTGAGATGAGCAATCATCACCCTGGTTACTGCTTGTTGAATCCCATCAGTGCCAGGGTGCAGGGGAAGGGGCCCGGGTTCACCCACCCTTAGTGGCTGAAGCGGTCAGTGTGAATGGACAGGGCGCAACCTTCAAAAGTGCTCTTCCGGCGGCTTCAGCAAGACAAACAGGGAAAGGCCCTTGTGCCTGCCAAAACTTTGCCTGGTAAATAATTGATGTCCCGCGGTGTGTTCTTTTATTCAGAAATGCCTTTGAAGTTCGCCCTTGCCCTTGCCGCAGGGAGACTGGAGGAGGCGGGCCAGGGGGATGGAAGGGAAGGAGCCACAGAAGGGGAATGGGCAGTGTGCAATCCAGAAGAAAGAGAAACTAAAGCCAGTTTTGGTATCTGTTAAGGTGTGGAGTCATTAATTATAAGTTTTTATCAAGAAAGGATTCACAGCAGCCAAGCACCAAAAAGGGAAGATGGGGAAGGATACAAACGCAATTCTTAAGAACACCTGTGAGTGCTGGTCCACCAGCTCACTCCTGGGGAGGTGACAGTTGGCAAAAACATTCAACAGCAGGCAGGAGTTTAGCTGGGCAAGAGCAGCCAGCCCAGCCTCGCAGGGACTAATTATGAAAATATGATTACAGTGGATTAGTAATCTTGTCAATCAGAGCCACATGCCAGGGAGTACCTGGCAGAGGCTGAAAATGCCATAGGACAAATGCCAGAGGATTTCGTGCTGTGGGCATTTTTTGTGGGGTGTGGGGGTTGGAAATAGATGGGGAAACAGTGGAAACAGTGTCAGACTTTATTTTGGGGGGCTCCAAAATCACTACAGATGGTGACTGCAGCCATGAAATTAAAAGACGCTTAGTCCTTGGAAGGAAAGTTATGACCAACCTAGATAGCATATTCAAAAGCAGAGACATTGCTTTGCCGAATAAGGTCCGCCTAGTCAAGGCTATGGTTTTTCCTGTGGTCATGTATGGATGTGAGAGCTGGACCATAAAGAAAGCTGAGTGCCGAAGAACAGATGCTTTTGAACTGTGGTGTTGGAGAAGACTCTTGTGAGTTCCCTGGACTGCAAGGAGATCCAACCAGTCCATTCTGAAGGAGATCAGCCCTGGGATTTCTTTTGAAGGAATGATGCTAAAGCTGAAACTCCAGTACTTTGGCTATCTCATGCGAAGAGTTGACCCACTGGAAAAGACTTTGATGTTGGGAGGGATTGGGGGCAGGAGGAGAAGAGGATGACAGAGGATGAGATGGCTGGATAGCATCACTGACTCGACAGATGTGCATCTGAGTGAACTCTGGGAGTTGGTGATGGACAGGGAGGCCTGGCGTGCTACAATTCATGGGGTCGCAAAGAGTTGGACATGACTGAGCGACTGAACTGAACTAAACTGGGGGTACAAAATGTTCCTCCCTGGGAGGGAGGGCCTTAGGGTCCCAGGGATGAACAAGTCCAGAGAAGGCACTAAAAGTCCTATGGAGAGGAGTGGTCAGGATGCACTACCAGATACCTCTAGTGTACCCCAGCTGGGAATTCTGCACAGCATCTTCTTACTGCCACCCCTTAGAACTAGCCGAAAACTGGTTCCCTGTTTTGCATAAGCCTGAAGACAGTTTTGTCTTCCTGCAGCAGTCAAGGGAAGGCAAATAGAGGTTAAGAAACGATATGGGTAGGAAAAGAAATACTAACGATAGCTGCTCTTCCCTGACATGTAGAAATAGGTCTCGCCAGGTTTCTGGCAGTTTTGCCTTCACCTCATTTAAACCTTACAAAAGCCTGTGAGATAAGAACTACTTCCCTACCAAACAAGTAGAAGCTCATAGATGTTGTCTATGACTTGGCCCATGCCATATCACAAGAAAAACAGATCATCTGAATTCCAGGGTTTATTTTCATAATTGCCAGTGTCTACTGTTGATTGCCAAAGGGAACTCTAAACCAATGTTCCTCAGTCATCTTTCCTGCAATTACAGAAGCATCCTCCACACCACAGTGCAATCAAGGAATCAGGGAGGTAGCAGAGTCTGGAGTACAAGACACTGAACTGTGCATCAGAAGACTCGTTTCTGAACACCATCAAATGAAAATGAAGTCACTCAGTCGTGTCCGACTCTTTGCTACCCCATGGACTATAGCCTACCATGCTCCTCTGTCCATGGGATTTTCCAGGCAAGAGTACTGAAGTGGGTTGCCATTTCCTTCTCCAGAGGATCTTCCTGACCCAGGGGTTAAACCCAGGTCTCCCACATTGTAGACTGACGCTTTACCGTCTGAGCTACCAGGAAAGTCCTTCTGTTTCTCAACACAATTACAAGTGACTTTTAAAGGTCCATTTTCCAATGGAGGAAGATGCAGGAGATGCGGGTTCAATCCCTGGGGTGGAAAGATCCCCAGAAGAGGAAATGGAAACCTATTCCAGTAGTCTTGCCTGGAGAATCCCATGGAGAGAGCCTGGCAGACTACAGTCCATGGGACTGCAGAGAGTTGTACACGACTGAGAACACACTTTTAAAAGAGTCTTTACCATGTCTGTCACTGTATTAAACACTTTGGTTACTTTTGGCATTGAATCTTCAAAGTAAAGGTACAAACATAGTATTATTCTATTTTATAGATGAAAAAATGGAATCTTAGTAAAGGTGGATAATTGCCCATATGATAAAGAAGTGTTAAGAGTCAAGAGAAGTAATTCCAAACCAGGTTATTCTGATCCCCAGCCTTGGCTTCTTATGACCACTCTCTGTGTGAGAGGCATATGAGTGTTTTAAATCCTCATCAACCTTGGTCATGACCCTGGCATGCAGAGCACAGGGCTAGAGACTAATCCATCTGTACTTTGCTTCCCCTGCTGGACACGATAACATTTGTCAAGTGTCTGTACTGAGTCATCACCAGGAAAAGTGACCTGGGGTGGGAGGAGATAAAATTATGTCCAGACTCATAGGATTATTATTACCAAGGAAAACTCTGGAGTGACCTAAATTTCATTCATATTGTCAATGCTCAAAGAACAGAGTAAAGGAAACAGATCTGTTTTCCAGCTTAGGAGATGAAGAAATGAAGGCAGGCTCAGATAAATTTACCAGAAAAGGGGAATGTTTCACAATGTATCCTGTTATTGTCATGAATAAAAATGTGGGCTAATCAAAAGAAAAAATGAAAGATGTTTTTGTAACACTGTGATAGAAAAAAAAAAGATAGGCATGGGAATTAGGCTGCCACATTCACTATGCTCTACTCATTAGAGCTCTTGCTGTCCACTGCTATTTTTGTTTGGATGGTTTACAGTTTTCCACCACTCCCCTTTGAGTGAGGGCTCAATTTATAACTGACGTCTTGTGTTCCTCTACATCCCCAGCATCAAGCAGAGAGCTGATGTGGTGCTGAGCAGATCCTCAGCCCAGTTTTGTTTTATGGATCCCCTCCAGCTAATCCTAATGGCAGCAGAGAGATAAACTGAAAGATCACTTCATTTCCTTTTCAGGCTTATCATTCTACAGTTATGGGCAAAATGGATATAAGTGATGAATAGGGGGCATTCAGGCTTCCCCAGGGGCTTAGTGGTAAAAGAATCTGCCTATCAATGCAGGAGACACAGGAGATGCCGGTTCAGTTCCTGGGTTGGGAAGATCCCCTGGAGGAGGAAATGGCAACCCACTCCAGTATTCCTGCCTAGAGAATCCCATGGACAGAGGAGCCTGCTGGGCTATAGTCCACGGAATCACAAAGAGTCAGACACAACTGAGCATGCATGCACAGGAGGCGTTCACTCCTCCAACTCGTATTCATGCTCACTGACCAGAAAGAAATCTCTAAAAAGCTTTTTTAATTACTACAACATGCTATGTGTGCACAAGTCTTTTTGCAGTGGCGGGGGGCGGGGGGGGCGGGTGGCGTATGACAATGTCAGGAACTGATGGGTAGCATGAGCCATCCTGAAAAAGCATCCACACATAAAATACACAAAGGCATAGAAGCATATTCCTCTGCCACTGACAGATTCCACCATTCCAATGATACCATCCCCCAGCGCACTGAAGGAGAGCGCCTATAAAGAGGGCTGAGGAATGCATAACCAGTGCTGTGTCAAGCATGTGAATCCCAGGAACCAGAGATGGAGTTTGTTGATGAGCTCTGGAGAGGCACAAAGACGTCCATCTCTCAAAAACAGCCTTGAGCATCCACGTCTTCACAGTGAAGAGCAGCTGATAGGCCTTGAATATGTGATTCATATTATGAGCCTCACTATTTCTAGACCTCCTCCTAAGCCTGCAGGGTAAAACCACAGTGTCTGGAGGGAGGGAAGGGGAACAAGAAAATCCTTATGAGAGCTTGAATCATCCTTTTGAAATATGCTGGTCACTCCTTATTCAGACAGTACCTTCAAGAACAAGGCTATTTTGAGAGAAAACCCTCTTCCAGTTTTGATGAGATGAAAACCACACTGTACTCTTAGGTCAAAGGAAACTGCTAAGGAGTTTTCCTACTGGTGCTTACAGCGCTTGACAGTTCCCTCCAGGAGGAGGCCTCTGAGGCCTCCCTCCACACAAAGACTTCAAGTCTCTGACTAACACCCCCACCCACTAGCCAGGGATGTTCCCCCTCATTGTCCTCACAACGGGAAAGCCATCCTCTTTCTTGTCTGCCAAGAGTGCCAGGTGTGGTCAGGCCATCATGCCTCAGGTAGGTCTTTAGTATCCCCTGGACTTCTCTCTCCAATCCAGGAAAATCTCAGTTCTCCCCTGAAACTGTATCAAGCACTTCCTCCAAGAAATCTTTCCCAAATGTCTCAATCTATACACTCTCTTTCCTCTCCACGTTATTCTCTAGGACCTAAATCTAATAGGGGCTTCCCTCTGCTAACAGTTTCCTATGTTCATGCATTTGATCAATCCAAATAAATAAGAAAATCAATAATTACTGAGCACTTTCCCATATTTTGAGACATTAAGCTAAACCGTTTATAAATACTTTTTAATGCTTAAAGCCAAGCCCTGTATAGCACCTACTGTTATGCCCCATGTCATGGATGAGGAAAACTGAGGCACATTTGAATGAAATCTTGCTCAGTATCACACCACCAGACATGAATTCAGGTATATTTGACTACAGATCCTGTGACTTTAACCCTCAAAGTAGCCATAGCCTGAAAAATCTCCTGGATCTCACAGACCCTTATACTGATATATATTTCATTCATTTTCAGTGAGAGAAATTGTAGTATGACCAAAATTTGACTCATGACTTCTCAGTGTTATTCATTTACTGAGCATTTTTCACTTGCCAAGCACAGTGTTTTTGCCTGGAGAATCCCAGGGATGGGGGAGTCTGGCAGGCTGCCGTCTGTAGGGTCGCACAGTCAGACACAACTGAAGCAACTTAGCAGCAGCAGCAGTGCTAGGTGCTAGGGATAAAATGATGAACAGACATAT